>CM061279.1:5712500-6962500 GCA_030848825.1 Tadarida brasiliensis
ATCATTCCTATAAGGCCCTTTCAAAGATGTTCATGTATGTGTGTGTCTATGTGCATATACATAAGTAGCCATCCAGAAAGCTTTCGATTATTGGTTTCTTTTAACAGTTTCTAGTTGGAAAATTCAGAACCCGTGATGCTTCTGAAGCCACTTGTAAAAAGTAGTGCCTCTCTGTATTCTTGTCCCCTACATAAGCACAGACCTCAAATCCTTTCCTTCCAGAGAAGAAAATGTATTTCTGTCCGACCAGGACGAGTTCCAGCTCAAGGTATTCGAGGTCCCTACTACAGTTTAATAGCCAACACATTCATCGAATTCATGATCTGTCTCTTAAGTATTAGTATCTCTTACATATGCTAATAAGCGTATTTGGGGAAGGGGAGCCACTATAGAATATTTGGTCAGAAATTTTCTTAGGACATTTTTCTCATGGCCACAAAGAAGACAGGGTTCAAGTACAAGTGTCGTTAAGCCTCAGTCACGGAACTGATCACGTCCCTCTCTAGGCTCCGGATTTGGCCGGACCGTTGGTTTATAATGAGCCACTGTGATGAAACAGACCCCAGTTGGACGACTACCTACCGCCAACAGAAATGAACGGATCGGTGACTTTTTCCTCCATATCCTCCCCTTGCTCGGGCCTCCAGTTATTCCCACATCACTTCTAAGCTTTGTTATTTCATTTGAGATTTGGGACTTGTTGGTTGAGCTCACAACGTAAAGTGAGTACGTTGAAATTTTTCCCCAGGATTCTCTTACAATTTACCAGAAAATTATTATTTTTTTTTACTGTGTCCTCTATTCATTCTCACGAGCGTTCTCTTTGTTAATTAAGCAAGTTAATTTATTTGGCGATTCTGTTTTATGCACGAGAAGCTACAGCTTTCAGAGGACTTCACTTTCTGGCCCAGTAACTCAAAGGCAAAAACATCTAGAAACTTCTTGTTCTGACAATATCACTACTGGAAGGGGAGGCTTGTACATACCCAAAGGATCCGTCCAAATCAGAATCAAGAGTTGGTATCTGCTGGACATGTTGCTCAAAACAACCATGATGTTTCATTAGGGAAAAGACTTTTTTTCGCACATTTTTTTTTCTTTATTGATTTTAGAGACAGAGGAAGAGAGAGATAGAAACATCGATGAGAGAGAACAAGGATCGGCCACCTCCTGCTGGCCCCCCATGGGGGATCGGGCCCACAACCTGGGCGTGTGCTGATGTTCAACTACTGAGCCACACCATCTGGGCTAGGGGAAAGACTTTTAATTAGCTAATTGTCTTCTGTCGACCCAGACACCAAAATAATGCGGCCAACTTGTCCCACCTGATTTACTCTGGGTAGGAAAAATGTGTCTGTATAAGTTAAATACACGTCCATTGCTGTTTTCTGTATTCATCTGTATTTCAGACGCCGGCCGCCTGCCAGACACGATGGTCAGCGCTGGCGGGAACGAAGGGAGGCGGTTTGAGGTCTCCGGAAGCTACAGAAGGAGCTGATATCCGCGCAGTTGCATCTATTGCCATGTCAAAAAGAGGTTTCACGGCAGAGGTAGAAACCAATCGCGTGGTCTTACTGAGGTCATCGGTCAGGTTGCGAAGCAGTTGGCATACGTGGGTGACCTCTGGGGCAGTTTTGTCATCTGTGAATGGAGCTGAGGACAGTCTCCCCCTCACCCAGTCTACCCAAGGGGCAGCGAGTGTGGTGAATTCGAGTGGGGGGCTGCCGACGGAGAAACGGGAGCTATTGTGAACTACACCGTGAAGATGGGGAGGGCTGGAGACTGGTCATGCCATCCAAGGCTTTCAACTGGGGCTCTGCTTCTTGAGACATTTAAAATCGGGGGGGGGGGAATGGCAAAGTCTGCCCACGTCAAAGAGGAAATAATCCCAAATATAGGTCAATATATAGTAATAGAAAATTCCATTGGTATTAGTTTGCAGAAAACATCTCATGTCGATGTAACATTATTCTGAAGTACTAGTAATTATCGCATTCAAAGTTGTGAAAAAAACTAAAAATATTGGGGAATTGGTGTTCTCTAGGAGTGGAAAGGTAAATATTCACTAGTTAAAACAGAACCGCAAATGAAAGGTTTCTAAGACATCTGTCTAAGCACTAGTTAAACCTTAACTATTCGGTTTAATGTATTGTAAAATTTATTTCATTTTGATTTGTAATGACGAGCCCTAACTATTTACAGTAGAGTAGTAAATAGCTCTCGTTTTTCAATAGCACATCCTCACACTGAAAGGTAGCCTCTGTTTTTCTTGTAGAAACACTCATTGTCTTGTAGAAACAGTCATTGGTGTGATTTCATATTTCAGGACATTGTATCATCTCAGGTAGAACACACCTCTCTCCTCCCCTCCAAGCAAGAACTTCATCTCGGCTGACCTCACCAAATATTTCTTCTTCCGATCATTTAACTGATTCCTGGCACCTCTGTGAAACGTTGATGCATTTTGTATTCCTGTCCACGGTGAATCTAAGGCATTGTAAAATTAATTTTAGCCTCGGTCGCTTTCAGTAAGAGGGAATAAATACCAGGGCACCGTTGTCTGAGTTAATGCCAATAACAGGAGCCTTAGTGTACCCACCGACAATTCATTAATACTCTGGTCAACGTGATTAACATCGATTCGGCATCCACACGGGTTGTTACTGACCGCACACAGCACAGACGCTGTAACAATGTAATTACTTGCCGTAAGCGCGTCCACGGATCTGCGCTGTGTTTCATCCTCATCCCACAGCTTATTCACACGAAATTATGGCAGAGCTTTGAGTCCGCAGTCCCTGACCACAGACCCCAGCAGCTGTTTGCGTAACATTTTGGTCAAAGATCAGCGAGTGAAAGGTTAGGCCAGGGAGAGTGAGAAGGGAGGGGTCAGCGCACTTGCAGGGGGGGGTGAGACTTGATCTCCTCGGGTCTGGAACGGTCAACCCCCAAGGTCACCCATTAGTGATCCCGCCTTTAAGGACTGTGAGATGTCAACAATAAATTCACCGGGCCGGAACCTTTAACCCTCTTAATGCTGCGAACACCGGGCGCCGCGGCCAAAACCCAGAAGGAGAGGACCCCGGGAGAATTATTCACACAACCGTCTGAGGGAGGTGGCCTTGACGTCCCCTGGGTTTGCCCCTGTGAGAGTAGACAGCTAAGAAAAAAAGGGGAATGCTGTTTGATGTTCAAACTTTCCATACACACGATATATCTATGCACGTTATATAAATAAGGTACAAATGACATTGTCCAATTGTCATATTTTCATTCATTCTGTCGTGAGTGTATCCAGGTAACAGATGCTCAGTATGAAGTGTGCCCCCCCCCCCACATTTAAACAATATAATGGCACTAACATGACATAAGCACATTTCTTCCTTAGAATAAGATTAACATGGGAAATAAAGATTGTAGATTTCCAGAAAGCGTAATGTTTGAATCTCACACACAATTTTATTAAACATACCAAGTACTCCCTCAAGTCATTTCCAAATTTATGGCCAAGATTTAAATAACATGGGTAGGTCTTTTATGTCATACATTGACGTGTTCTTGGGGCAATGTTCCCCACTAAATATCTTGTAATAGTCTGTTCCTCAAACGCAGATTTAAGTTCAACCCACTGTGAGAAGCAGGTTTTTTTTTTTCAAACCTGTATCTCCCAGTCCATGGGACAACGCTCAACCCACTGAGCCACACCGGCCGGGGCTGGAAGCGGGTCTTTGTCGGTGTACCTCTCGCAGGTCCGAGGGGCTGGGACACATCAGGGCAGACACTAAAGAGCTGGAGGGTGGTCCCAGCATCAGTACCCTACACAGAGGCGTGACCAAAACCCAGAGACGAGTGACTCCTCCCCAGCCACTCACGACCTGGGAGGCCAGTTTGTTCACTAGCAAGTGCACTGGCTTGGAATACGGGACGGCCACATTCTTTGTTACTCTCGTCGACATATCTGCATTGCGGACCCTCTGGTGCCCATGGACGAAGCACTCGCCAGGTCTCGTGCTGAGCAAAGTCCAATGGACTGACACTGCCATCTCGGCCCGAGGAATTCACCAGACAGGGTGATTGACGTGTAAAATGCAGAGGCCATAGAGACGAAAGAGCGATTTCAGCTGCTAGGATGCACCTAGAGCACCATTGACTGGCTCAAAAGATACAACACAGAAAGACAGAGCCTGCCCTGCCCTGCCCTGCCCTGCCCTGCCCTGCCCTGCCCTGCCCTGCCCTGCCCTGCCCTGCCCTGCCCTGCCCTGCCCTGCCCTGCCCTGCCCTGCCCTGCCCTGCCCTGCCCTGCCCTGCCCTGCCCTGCCCTGCCCTGCCCTGCCCTGCCCTGCCCTGCCCTGCCCTGCCCTGCCCTGCCCTGCCCTGCCCTGCCCTGCCCTGCCCTGCCCTGCCCTGCCCTGCCCTGCCCTGCCCTGCCCTGCCCTGCCCTGCCCTGCCCTGCCCTGCCCTGCCCTGCCCTGCCCTGCCCTGCCCTGCCCTGCCCTGCCCTGCCCTGCCCTGCCTGCCCTGCCCTGCCCTGCCCTGCCCTGCCCTGCCCTGCCCTGCCCTGCCCTGCCCTGCCCTGCCCTGCCCTGCCCTGCCCTGCCCTGCCCTGCCCTGCCCTGCCCTGCCCTGCCCTGCCCTGCCCTGCCCTGCCCTGCCCTGCCCTGCCCTGCCCTGCCGCCTGCCCTGCCCTGCCCTGCCCTGCCCTGCCCTGCCCTGCCCTGCCCTGCCCTGCCCTGCCCTGCCCTGCCCTGCCCTGCCCTGCCCTGCCCTGCCCTGCCTGCCCTGCCCTGCCCTGCCCTGCCCTGCCCTGCCCTGCCCTGCCCTGCCCTGCCCTGCCCTGCCCTGCCCTGCCCTGCCCTGCCTGCCCTGCCTGCCTGCCCTGCCCTGCCCTGCGCCTGCCCTGCCCTGCCCTGCCCTGCCCTGCCCTGCCCTGCCCTGCCCTGCCCTGCCCTGCCCTGCCCTGCCCTGCCCTGCCCTGCCCTGCCCCTGCCCTGCCCTGCCCTGCCCTGCCCTGCCCTGCCCTGCCCTGCCCTGCCCTGCCCTGCCCTGCCCTGCCCTGCCCTGCCCTGCCCTGCCCTGCCCTGCCCTGCCCTGCCCTGCCCTGCCCTGCCCTGCCTGCCCTGCCCTGCCCTGCCCTGCCCTGCCCTGCCCTGCCCTGCCCTGCCCTGCCCTGCCCTGCCCTGCCCTGCCCTGCCCTGCCCTGCCCTGCCCTGCCCTGCCCTGCGCCTGCCTGCCCTGCCCTGCCCTGCCCTGGGGTGCTCCTGCCCTGCCCTGCCCTGCCCTGGCCCTGCCCTGCCCTGCCCTGCCCTGCCCTGCCCTGCCCTGCCCTGCCCTGCCCTGCCCTGCCCTGCCCTGCCCTGCCCTGCCCTGCCCTGCCCTGCCCTGCCCTGCCCTGCCCTGCCCTGCCCTGCCCTGCCCTGCCCTGCCCTGCCCTGCCCTGCCCTGCCCTGCCCTGCCCCCCTGCCCTGCCCTGCCCTGCCCCTGCCCTGCCCTGCCCTGCCCTGCCCTGCCCTGCCCTGCCTGCCCTGCCCTGCCCTGCCCTGCCCTGCCCTGCCCTGCCTGCCCTGCCCTGCCCTGCCCTGCCCTGCCGCCTGCCCTGCCCTGCCCTGCGCCTGCCCTGCCTGCCCTGCCCTGCCCTGCCCTGCCCTGCCCTGCCCTGCCCTCCCTGCCTGCCCTGCCCTGCCCTGCCCTGCCCTGCCCTGCCCTGCCCTGCCCTGCCCTGCCCTGCCCTGCCCTGCCCTGCCCTGCCCTGCCCTGCCCTGCCCTGCCCTGCCCTGCCCTGCCCTGCCCTGCCCTGCCCTGCCCTGCCCTCCGCCCTGCCCTGCCCTGCCCTGCCCTGCCCTGCCCTGCCCTGCCCTGCCCTGCCCTGCCCTGCCCTGCTGCCTGCCCTGCCCTGCCCTGCCCTGCCCTGCCCTGCCCTGCCCTGCCCTGCCCTGCCCGCCCTGCCCCTCCCTGCCCTGCCCTGCCCTGCCCTGCCCTGCCCTGCCCTGCCCTGCCCTGCCCTGCCCTGCCCTGCCCTGCCCTGCCCTGCCCCTGCCCCTGCCCTGCCCTGCCCTGCCATGCCCCCTGCCCTGCCCTGCCCTGCCCTGCCCTGCCCTGCCTGCCCTGCCCTGCCCTGCCCTGCCCTGCCCTGCCCTGCCCTGCCCTGCCCTGCCCTGCCCTGCCCTGCCCTGCCCTGCCCTGCCCTGCCCTGCCCTGCCCTGCCCTGCCCTGCCCCTGCCCTGCCCTGCCCTGCCCTGCCCTGCCCTGCCCTGCCCTGCACTGCCCTGCCCTGCCCTGCCCTGGCCTGCCCTGCCCTGCCCTGCCCTGCCCTGCCCTGCCCTGCCCTGCCCTGCCCTGCCCTGCCCTGCCCTGCCCTGCCAGCCTGCCCTGCCCTGCCCTGCCCTGCCCTGCCCTGCCCTGCCCTGCCCTGCCCTGCCCTGCCCTGCCCTGCCTGCCCTGCCCTCTGCCCTGCCCTGCCCTGCCCCCTGCCCTGCCCTGCCCTGCCCTGCCCTGCCCTGCCCTGCCCTGCCCTGCCCTGCCCTGCCCTGCCCTGCCCTGCCCTGCCCTGCCCTGCCCTGCCCTGCCCTGCCCTGCCTCCTGCCCGCCCTGCCCTGCCCTGCCCTGCCCTGCCCTGCCACTGCCCTGCCCTGCCTGCCCTGCCCTGCCCCCTGCGCTGCCCTGCCCTGCCCCTGCCCTGCCCTGCCTGCCCTGCCCTGCCCTGCCCTGCCCTGCCCTGCCCTGCCCTGCCCTGCCCTGCCCTGGCCCTGCCCTGCCCTGCCCTGCCCTGCCCTGCCCTGCCCTGCCCTGCCCTGCCCTGCCCTGCCCTGGCCCCTGCCCTGCCCTGCCCTGCCCTGCCCTGCCCTGCCCTGCCCCTGCCCTGCCCTGCCCTGCCCTGCCCCTGCCCTGCCCTGCCCTGCCCTGGCCCTGCCCTGCCCCCCTGCCCTGCCCTGCCCTGCCCTGCCCTGCCTGCCCTGCCCTGCCCTGCCCTGCCCTGCCCTGCCCTGCCCTGCCCTGCCCTGCCCTGCCCTGCCCTGCCCTGCCCTGCCCGGCCCTGCCCTGCCCTGCCTGCCCTGCCCTGCCCTGCCCTGCCCTGCCCTGCCCTGCCCTGCCCTGCCCTGCCCTGCCTGCCCTGCCCTGCCCTGCCCTGCTGCCCTGCCCTGCCCTGCCCTGCCCTGCCCTGCCCTGCCCTGCCCTGCCCTGCCCTGCCCTGCCCTGCCCTTGCCTGCCCCGCCCTGCCCTGCCCTGCCCTGCCCGCCCCCGCCCTGCCCTGCCCTGGCCCTGCCCTGCCCTGCCCTGCCCTGCCCTGCCCTGCCCTGCCCTGCCCTGCCCTGCCCTGCCCTGCCCTGCCCTGCCCTGCCCTGCCCTGCCCTGCCCTGCCCTGCCCTGCCCTGCCCTGCCTGCCTGCCCTGCCCTGCCCTGCCCTGCCCTGCCCTGCCCTGCCCTGCCCTGCCCTGCCCTGCCCTGCCCTGCCCTGCCCTGCCCTGCCCTGCCCTGCCTGCCCTGCCCTGCCCTGCCCTGCCCTGCCCTGCCCTGCCCTGCCCTGCCTGCCGCTGCCTGCCCTGCCCTGCCTGCCCTGCCCTGCCTGCCCTGCCCTGCCCTGCCTGCCCTGCCTGCCCTGCCCTGCCCTGCCCTGCCCTGCCCTGCCCTGCCCTGCCCTGCCCTGCCCTGCCCTGCCCTGCCTGCCCTGCCCTGCCTGCCCTGCCTGCCTGCCCTGCCCTGCCCTGCCCTGCCCTGCCCTGCCCTCGCCCTGCCCTGCCCTGCCCTGCCCTGCCCTGCCCTGCCCTGCCCTGCCCTGCCCTGCCCTGCCCTGCCCTGCCCTGCCCTGCCCTGCCCTGCCCTGCCCTGCCCTGCCCTGCCTGCCCTGCCCTGCCCTGCCCTGCCCTGCCCTGCCCTGCCCTGCCCTGCCTGCCCTGCCCCTGCCCCTGCCCTGCCCTGCCCTGCCCTGCCCTGCCCTGCCCTGCCCAGCCCTGCCCTGCCCTGCCTGCCCTGCCCTGCCCTGCCCTGCCCTGCCCTGCCCTGCCCTGCCCTGCCCTGCCCTGCCCTGCCCTGCCCTGCCCTGCCCTGCTCCTGCCCTGCCCTGCCCTGCCCTGCCCTGCCCTGCCCTGCCCTGCCCTGCCTGCCCTGCCCTGCCCTGCCCTGCCCTGCCCTGCCCCTGCCCTGCCCTGCCCTGCCCTGCCCTGGCCCTGCCCTGCCCTGCCGCTGCCCTGCCCTGCCCTGCCCTGCCCTGCCCTGCCCTGCCCTGCCCTGCCCTGCCCTGCCCTGCCCTGCCCTGCCCTGCCCTGCCCCTTTGTGGGGGGTTTTATAGCAACCACAAATAAAGTGTACCCTCCTCTGGGTCTTGCCCTTTTGACCTTCCCGTGGCACCAATGGGGGCCCCCAAAGTAACGGCTGGGTTTTCCAAGAACATGACTACTTAGTGTACCTTGAATGACACCATGGAAAGCTGGTGGGCTCCTTTTCGTGGTCTTAAAATGATCACTTGGTTAAAATTGTTCTTTTTGATAAATGGATTGCTTTCCCAAGGAGTAACAACAATTCAGTCACTGGCTATATTAGAGTATGTCATCGAGAATATTTTTTAAAATGCTTTGAGCCGCAGAGCGCTTGGCCAATCAGGTTGAAGGGTGTTGCAATCACAAATATCAAATAATACCTTTCGATCTAAAGCACTCTATGCAAACCTTGATACTTATCATAAGGGCTGAAAAAGGATTGATCACGATCAAAGCACGATTTTTCCCGAGTAACGTACGGGCCACACTCTGACAAATAAAGAAGAAACCATTTCAGTTCTTTTTATTTTTCCAGGCTACAGCTCCATCCCCAATTTCAGCTGTATTTTTTTCCTCTTTGTTGATCAGGCCACCTCAGGGCCGATGCCAGCACACACCCTTTCTATTTCTGTCTGAGCCCCCCGAGTCTCCGGGGAGCAGACATGAACTTCAGCATCTTACTGGAACCCCGGAGCCATTTCCTCGGAGTCTTCCTTGTAAGACTCCATGCCCCCGTGACTTTCTGCATGGCCAGCTCCATCTTTGGGGCACGAAGATTGATTTTCTTTCTTCCTACAAGTGAAAGTCCAGAGTGTGTGCCCCCTCCCCCCGCCCCCCAGGACCCAGAGGGACCAACAATACAACCACCAGGATCAACTTGAAAAACTCGTCCAGGGGGAGTCTTCCCACCAAACCCTGCTTCTCACTAGGTTAAGTACCCCATATATCAATCAATGAGGCCCACCCGGCCATCCCCAGTTCCCACAACGGCCGCGTGCTCTAGTCATCTGTAGCTGAAATTCTGTAACCCTTCTTGTCTGCTGCACAGACAGTCTGCCCAGGGCACATCGACAACCAGGATGGAATTTTGAACGGGGGCATGAAAATCACATCTTGGTCTAGGGACTCAGGAAAAAAAAAAAAAAGATCAAGGTATTTGTTTGGGTGAGGAAATCATTACTGTGCTCATTCGCGTATGTGCACCTTACATGTTATTGATGGCTGTTTTTAGCACCCTGGCTGCCTTAATGAAAATTTTCGTTAAAGCAGGCTCGACAGTCTTAGGGAGATAGTTGCATTTTTAATTGGGAAAGGCAAGTTTGAATGGATATCAACACTGTATCTGTTTGCCATTGGATTCTTTTCTGTGCTTTAAGGAAGTACTTTTTTATTTTATGCAAAATATATCATCTGAACACACATGAAGTAGAAAGCTAGTTTCCACATATACCAATATTAACATACGACCTTGTTTGAAGAGTGACCGCATTAGATTTCCATGCATGAAATAATGTTACATTGTTTTTTAGTATCAACGGTATGAGTGTAACAATGTAACATGTCTCCTTAGCTCTACCTCTACACAAATAAAATAAGTAGCAATGGTTAGAAGAACCCAAACTGGAAAGACACTCACATTATTGTAATAGAAATTACACCACGATCTTAGCTATTTCCTCATTATAATTTGATTACTGACGTTTTCCAGGGGAAAACACCGGTAGTCAAATTGCAAAAAAATATTGTCAAAGGAAACTCTCCACCTCCTCCTTTGAAAACCAAATTAAGCAAATAAATATTGCCTTGAACCAAGGTGTGAAAATTGGCGATTTCACTTTTTTGAAATAATCCATACTCACTTAAAATTTGCTGATACCGGCATATTTGGAAGAGGAAAAAAATTAAATTAGTACGATGGGGTCTGTCTTTAAAACCATCCCTAACACATATCTTCAGAGAAATAAATGTTTTCTCATCTGATGATATATTAATATAAAATGTGATTTGTTTTATTCAGAAAATGGTGTGTTTTATTTTATATTTTGCTTTCTATACTGGAACTGCCTTCATCCTTTCTGGCACAAATTAGTCAATATTCTTTATCGTGTCGAACGCAAAACAATCATTTGCATTTTGTTTATCAGGACACCCTTTACGAACTCCCTCACATTTTTCAAAGCACCTCCTGAAATAAAATTTGAAGAAAATGTTCATAAATGAAGAAGCAGAGAGCCTGCCCACTGTCTGGAGTTTCAAATGTCAAATTCCTATCAGAATTCATCCCAGTTCCACGGAGGTACATAATCTTATAAAGAAAAGTAAGCACATTCGTAATAATAAAAATAAATGAAAGAACAGAATAGATTCACGTACCCTGGCAAGCAAATCTGGCAAGCAAAGCCACACAAGGAGGTTGACTTCATGTGTTTTTTTTTCTTGGTGCTAGGGAGTGGTGATAAAAAGGGCAGATTAAAAATGATATATGTCAAATATTAGTAACCTTTCAAGAAGCCATTGCCCGTGGCCCTTAACCCCTTTGCAGATGGTAAAACCAGGTGCAGAACAAACGGAATTAAGATGATAGTGTGTTGACAGGAGCACACAGACCCCCGTTTGCGTCCCTCCAGACGACAGGAGCGACATCTTTTCAAAGTGACACATTAATGAATTTAGCAACACCTGAACTTTTCTGGCACGGGACACCTTTGACACCCGTGGGTTCTCCTGTGTCAGTAATAATAGGATCCGGTATCCTTCTGCGACTCCCTTTTGATGGCAGAATTACCTTTTGGGCCCTAACAAGTTGACAGGGTTTCATTTTGCTTCCTCCTTTAATGACACCGTCTTTGCAGGTGAACTGGAAATGTAATGACTCCCTTTTTTGTCCTGTCGGATTCCTAAATGTCACCGAGGGACCCAAGACGTCTCAATCTGGCCGGATGCAAACGGGGTTTTCAAAGGTGACATGGGTCTGGCTAATGAAGAGATATCACTCTTCGTGGGACATGCAGCTTGTTAGTTCGAGGGAGGTGAGTGTCACGGGTTAGGGCTCCCGTCTGACACAGGGGGTGACTCAAGGAGCCATCTTTTATTTATCGGGCTTAAAAAAAAACAAAAAGGTAATTGCAGAGTTGGGCAATAAAATGGGGAACACTTTCTGCATTTGGGAGCGCTCCAGAGAGAAAGGTAATGAGCTCTTGCCTCAGAAATTCGCGATGATGGGGTCTCCATTATGATCAAGTTCAACTATGTGAACTTGAAATATGGGAACTTGAAATATGGGAACAGTAAATACAGCCGCCTATTCATGGAGGCCAGAAACTCAAGTTTGCTGTTGATCTGGCTTCCCCAGCCTTTTTCTTTTTCCCATGAATGTGACTCAGTGGTGACATAGTTATCTCTTTGTTTTCTATCCCTTCTCGTCCACAAGAAAAAGGCAAGAAATACAATACTTGCGGCTATCATGAATTTGCAAAATGGTCATAAAGCCCAAAGTCAGGCAGAGAGGAGACCTCCTGATTTAAAAGCTTGGCAATGTTAGAGCTTCCTACGCAATGAAATCCTTGAGGCCTTCTCTGTTTGCTGTCCTTTTCTGATATTACTCATGCAGCTGGTCACCATTTGGAAATATAAGAAGGGAACATTCGATTCAGTCGATGATGTAAAATCCATTGTGGGGAAATACGGCCAAACCTCCCAGCAGAAACCCAACTGAACCGTGGACAGGCTTGACCAGAGCTGAAAGGGTTAAAGAGATCCTATCCCAGCTGTCAGCTCAAGGCCACCCTCAAATCACCAAGACAGGCCGATCATAATGTCCCAAATTATGAAACGGGACGTTTTCAGCCCGCCTGAACTAATGAGCAGATCATGCCTGTCTTTCTTCCCCTAAGATCTCTAATTACCAGAACCCCAAACTTTCCAGATCCGGCAGGCGGGTCAGAAAATGCAAAACCGAAGCATTTGGAGAGAGGGCTCGCCTTGGGAAGGAGGTCTTCTGGATTTCCCTTCTGTTGCGTCTCGTTTCGTTTTCCCTGTCTGAGGTTCAGCATCATTCTCAACTGGGAGGTTTGCCCCATTTCCCGGAAAGGAGTCATTAAAAGACAGGGGTGGCGTCTCCGGGAGGACATTTCCCTGGGTGTCATTGTAGGGAACACGCACAGTTGTGTCGGGTTACAGAGGACAGGTAGAATGATGACTTTTCACCTGTCCATGGCTGGCTTCAAATTCCCACACATGTGGGCCCCGTCCGCGCATCTCTTTGAATCTCAGCCGCTCTGCTTTTCAATGCCCGCTCTCCGCTGGTGCCTCTTTTGTGTCTCGGGCGCTCACACTGGGCCCCCCTCTTTGGTCCGGCTTTGTTTTCACAGTGACATTTCCACATAAACAGTCAATATTCATTACCTCAAAGGAGACTTCCCTCCTATTGCTGACCAATTAAATACCAGCTGAGCTAGGCTGACAAAGGTAACCCGGGGCGGGCTCCGTGCATACTTTCTGCTCCCTTCAAGGAAGAAAAATTGTCATCAAAACAAAGAAAGCTGGGCTTTGGGGACACTCTCTGTCCGAGAGACACGACTCCGTGGGATATTATGGCTCCTTATCTTTTCAACTGGCACACGGCAGAGTGTGTGCGGATTTTTATTTTACTTTGGGGGGGTATTTTGTGGGGGTGTGTGTGTTGCTTTTAATAATTCAGCACCATGCATTTTTGAGGTTTCACTGAGAAGAACAATCAGCCCGTAATTAGCTCCCGACTGGAGGTGGCCCTCTTGGCTCAGGTGTTTACTCCGATACCGTTGGGCCTGACCTTCATTTTTTTCCCCCTCTGCTGACTGATTTCATTTCGCTTGATTTCTGTATTTCTCCACGACTCAAGGGGGACTCGGAGGCGTCACTCGGGACATCTTGGAGACCGAGCCCTGCGGTCCACGGCCACACCACCCTGAACGCGCCCGATCGCGTCCGATCTCCGAGACGGAGCCCTTCAGAGTGAACTCCATCCTCGACCCGGAATGACTGGGAATGGCTTCGAGACTCCTCAGCGGGGAGAGACCGTCCTCGGATATTTCCTTGACTCATTACACAGCTCCACTCCCCTCCCAGCCCGCGCAATCCACCCCGCACTCACGCTGAATAATGGAGGGCACTTAGAAAACCTTTCCTCTGGAAGCCTGCAGAGATCGCAGGAAAGTAATGACAATTCTGCCAACGTCAAGCCAGCTCCCTTTTTCTCCTTCACACTTCTGGCAGCAGGCACGTCCCGGGCTGCACGACTTCCTGGAAGTGAAAAATGCAGCGGATTGAGCACCGGGGACTTTCCTCTGTGGACTCAGCCCACGGGGAAGCCCTTTATTCCACGTGGAGAGCTGATGTTCATATTTGAAAAAAAGCTAAATTTCAAGGGTTGTAGCCCAAAGTGCTACCGGGGCTCCCATCCCCACAGTCAACATGTTTGTAACACTCTCCTACGGAGAATGACCCTACAGACGGGTCATTTCATTACCCGGGCGTGAAATAGACACCCCACTTTCGTTTTCATACACGCACATATGCATACTGACTTGGTCATCTAGAAGCCATCCCGATAGTCCTAAGACCAGCAAACCGATCGCCTCAGCTTCCTTTAGGGATTGAATTCCAATAAAAGATCACTAGTACTCAAAGCAACCTGTAGTCCGTCTGTGTATCACATGGCCGAGGGAGGTCAGGCTCCCGCTTCATTTTCCGAGGGGCCCTCCTGCATCCCTACTGTGCCTTGTCTTGTGAAGTCCAATGAACTCAAGGAGGTCAACTTGTATATATTGAGGTAGCTTTTTACAAAGAGGGAAGAACTTGAGCTCATAGAAATAGTGGTTACAGTTTTTCCCCCCCAACTCAGATTAGGGGAATTTAATCATCAGAATTTTGTTTTCTATTTGTGCTTTCAGCAGCTAGAGGGCACAAAAGAATGCTTTTACCTTGCTTGTCTTTTCTTTTTCTTCTTCTTTTTTTTTTTAAATCAGTGAGTGAAACTCTCTCGACTCAAAAATACACGAAAAATACAAAAACGGCTGGTGGGTGTTATTTCTCCTTCCTCCCGTTTTCCTCAGATGTCAATTGGCCGTATTTTCTTTCCAGCAGAAATCCACATTTCAGAAGATAGTAATACATGAAATTGAAATACCAGAACTTGATCTCCCTAAAATAAAGAGTCCCAAAGAATGAGAGGCTGGGTTTTGGGGACCATCATTCCAAGCGGGGCCCATCTCTCCATTTCTGAACTATTTCGTCACGCTCTCTGTTCGAAAGCAGCAGAGACCCACGCGTAACCTTTGCCACTGTAGCATGTTAAAGATTCATGTTTGTCGTGATTATGCATTTGCAACATCGATCACTTTTCACTCACAACGGGCTTACAAGAACAAACTCGAACAGTTCCAACGGGTCTCAGAGTGGAGATGCATCTCTATTTTTATTTATTTTTATTGATCGATTTGAGGGAATGGGGGGGGCGACATCGATGTGTTGTTCCACTTATTGACGCATTCATTGGTTGATTCCTGTGCCCTGACCGGGGATCGAACCCGCAACCTTGGCATATCGAGACAACGCTCTAACCAACTGAGCTACGGGCCAGGGCATGGGATGCGTTAGGAGCCACAAAGGAGGCTCCAGCCACGACCCTAGTTTTGCAAACCATCCCCTCCACACTCTCACACCCCCCATCTTCTACAGCTCGCCACCGAGACTTAATAGTAACAGGCATTCTTTTTGGGGCCATTTATCTGAAAGCATAATAGCTAGCATTTTTCTGCAAGAAACACTAATAATCGTCAGGAGGAGTCGCATCTGTTGCTAGAGTACAAAATGGGTTGGGCCTCAATAGCATAATATATATAAACACTTTTCCCCCTAATGAACTGCACCACCCCCTTAGGCATAAATGAGTTGGACCTGCGCGGGGTGCTATTTGCCAAATTGTAAATTGCCTACATTTATTTTGGGAGTGCACTAAACAGAGTGCTAATTGCCTTGTTTAGCACTTTCCTTTCTTTCATTTGCACTGGTGTAAAATCTTAGTAAATTAACTCAAGGCTTTTATTATGTAGGTAGCATGTGAACAACCAAGAATTAGCGAGAAGGCAGCATGAAAGGACAGGGGACAGAGAACTTGGCCGCACCCATCGTGCCATTGATACGGCCCCGGAATTAAAAGGACGGAATTAACTTCTCATCCTTGGGCTTTCCAAATAGCCCACGTCAACGCAGAACGCATTACGCGGCCATTTCATTCAAATTTGCTCACTAAAAACGGGTAGAATGTTAACCACCGCATCGTATGGGCCAAGTGTACGTAGCTGTATTCATATACACAAGTGTATATATTAAGATTCATTCCAAATAGCAATTTAGGTAGTTGCCGTCAATTACACAGTCAAGATTCCAGCTTATTGTCAAAGACAAAACACTCCAAAGTCATTAACACCCACTGCTGTGCAGTAGCCTATGGAAAATGAGTTGGGGGACTCATTGGCATCCCTAATGGACAGGTGCGCACTCCGGAAAAGTCATCCCCAGACTCCGCGCAGCACAGAACGCATGCTGGCTGTGAGCAGAGCGTGGACACCAAACAGCCCTGGAGGCTAAAGGTCATGGGCTCTCACAGGTGGCCTCCTGTGGGGGCTCGTCCAGCATGCCACGGAATCTTGCAAATAAATGCATGTGGATAAACAGATTTTTTTTTTTTGGTTTTATTCTCAGTGTTATTAGCTCAACTCTTTTCACTAGGTTTCCAGATCCTTCCCAAACCAGGGATGCACCCTCAATTTTTTCCCTTCGACAGCAAAGAAAATTTGGCACAAATGATGATTTCCGATGAAAAGCAGTAAATAAAAACATTATCTTTGGGTTTTTTTTTTTTTTTTTTTTTTTTTTTTTTTTTTTTTCCTCCAGGCTTTTTCAATATTATGAAAGTTGTGTTCAGGTAGAAGTCTGCCAACATGAAAAACTGCATGATGAAAATAAATGTTTCAATCCTCCTCATTATTTGCAGAAATCTCTCCTACACGAGTAATTATGGGGAGGCTGGAGGGGTCTCTTTATGTGAGGACCAGTTCTCTGGCCTTCGAGAAGCTCTACCAAGCCTTCCTTTTGGTGCACCCTAACTCCAGAGATGTTTTTCAGGGGACACAAGTTTCCCAGTTCAAGATCACGGCAATGGGGTCATCTGACTAGCAGAAAGGAAAGAGTCTGTATTTCCCGGAAATCCAGGCAGTAATCACAGTAACTTCTTTAAAATACTTTTATATGGTTTTCAGTGATTTTTAGAGCGACAGGAAGGGAGAAGGAGAGAGAGAGAGAGAAACAACGACGTGAGAGAGAAACATCAATCGGTTGCCTCCCACACACACTTCTACTGGGGATCAAGCCTGCAACCTGGGCATGCCCCCTGACTGGGATTTGAACCGGCAACCTCTCAGTGCATGGGACAATGCTCAACCAACTGAGCCACACTGGTCACAATAACCTCTTAGTAGATAATATGTTAATGGCAACAAGGAATTAAAGTCAGACATATGTGGACGCCAGGTGGCCCACTGGAGCCCTGATCTCTGCCAAGTGACCTCACTGTTTCTTCATCTGTAAAATTGGATGCTAACACCACCACGTAAATGCTGCTGTGTACATTGTAGACAATGTTTCTGAAACATAGTATGTGCTCAATAAATATTAATCCCCTTGTGACCCACTTTCTGTCTGTGTTCACTTCTAATTCCCGTCAAAGAAGTAGAACTTCTGCTGGGTGTTGGAAGAGAAAGTAATAAAATTACTTTTGTTTTTCACATGTAGAAGCTGACGCTAGAACTCCATTATAATAAGTGTTCGAGGAAAGAATCAATGAACGAAAACCAAACCTCAGCAGGTTTTAAGATTGCATCTGGAATAATAACTCATTCAATGGGACGATTAGTTGCCAACATTGTTTAGTATTAATCCTCCACTCCTCCCACTCAGACTTCAAAGCTGGTAGCTTTAAGTACAGAGATACTTATATCAGATGCTTGTGATCTAGATGTCACCCTACAGGATTCGTGATGAAACCTACCTGTGAAGTTTCCAGGCCAGAATGGTTTGGAGACCGTTCAGATTGCTAACTGGAATTCCACACTGTGCTTTGCATGCCGTGAGGTCTATCTATCGCTCAACATCAAATTGTGGTTTTCTGTCAATTTTGTACAAAATAAGATAGGATTCAACGTATGTAATTCCACAACTCATTTATTTGCCAGGCTAACAAATTGATGGCACAACTGTTCAACTTTATCTGGGTTCCTACTAACATAGAAAAGAGATTGGTAAACGAGAGAACATCGATTGGCCGCCTCCTGCATGCCCCCTACTGGGGATCGGGCCCACAACCTGGGCATGTGCCCTGACCGGGAACCGAACCGGCGACCTCTTGGTGCATGGGTCGATGCTCAACCACTGAGCCACACCTGCCGGACCAGATTAGTCAATGAAAACTGGTGAGGAATGAGAAAGGAGAGAGCTGAGACAGGATATTCTAACTTCTGTGATTCGTTTTCTGTTCTCCATAACACAAAGTGTGTCCTGATTCGGGGTGATTGTCATTTTTAATGGAATGACCTAATGGAATTTCTTTGACTTGATAGTTCCATATGAAATAACGTAGGTTTCTCTCAAGTCCTATGATAATTCATTTACTGACCGGTCCTTGATTGGAGCTAAACTGTATTTGAACATTCGATTTCTCCCTGCAAAAAAACTGATGCTATTGTTGTCAATGTCAGTGTTTTATCTAACAGGAGATTTGGCCACAGATTTCAGACATGCAACCTTTTGTTTTTCATGAGACTTTCACCCGGTCACAAACAAAAGACGGCCACCTGTTTTGTTTTTTATTATTATTTTTTTATCCTCACCCCAGGACACTTTTTTTGCATTTATCTTCAGATAGAGCGAGAGGGAGAGAAGGAGGAAGAGAGAGAGAGAAACATCAATGTGAGAGAGACACATCTACTGGTTGCCACCCACACAACCCCAACCAGGGCCGGGGACAAACTGCAACCGAGGTACGTGCCCTTAGCGGAAACCGAACCCGGTCTCTCTGGATCGCAGGCCGAAGCTCTAACCGCTGAGCCAAACCGGCCAGAGTTGCCACCTGTTTTTTAATGAAAGAAATGGATGTTTCTATGATTTCATTCCAATGCGGTGTTCCTTCTTAAATTGTTAGGCAAATCGTCTAAAAATTAATCTTTTATGCTTCACATTAAAATCTTAACAAACCAAAATTCTTATGGGTTTGCATTTTAGTGTCCAAAAAAGGTCATGGGCCCTGGCCAGTTTGGCTCAGCGGTTGGATCGTCGGCCCGCAGACCAAGGAGTCGTGGGTTCGATTCTGGTCAAGGGCACGTACAACTGCGCGTACCTCCGTTGCAGTTTGGTCCCAGGTCCTGGTCGGGGTCGTGCGGGAGGCAGCCAATCAATGTGACCCTCTCACATCCATGTTTCTCTCTCTCCCTCCCTCTCTCTCCCTCCCACTACTATCTAAAGATAAATGGAAAAATATCCTCGGTGAGGATTTATAAAAAAAAGATAATGGTACTTCTGTGTCTTAGTTTTTCTTCCTACCCTTCCTCCTTTCCTTTGATCTGATCTGAGACATTTGAATCTATTATCAGACACTGTTAGAGGGATGCTTTAATGGAAACCATTCAAACAGATGAGCCATGATTCTTTTTATTCAAAGGAAAAGGTGTACTTTCTAGGTGACTTTCCTATTATATTGACTCTTGGGGTTCCGGGGTCTGATCCTTTTTGTTTTCGAGTATTCAAAACTCTCAAGACAGCTTCCATCTTGAATAAACTCACCAAATGTTTAATGAGTCTGTAATTTCATTTCACTAGCACACTGGCCTTGGTGCGTGGGGTTTTGCAAGATCCAATCAAAATGGGAAAAATCCCAAACACCACCAAAAAAATGTGTCTTTTTGTCAAGAAGGAATTCATTAAAGTAATGGGTTGGAATCTAAAAGCCCTGTGTGTGAGTTCCCACAAACAGCCCCCTTTCCTTGCAAAAGAAATGTAGCATCCGTTTATCAAGAACAACTTGGTGGACGGCTTACCTGTTAATTATCTAACTTGCTGTGGCCTCGGCTCTCTTTCTGGACACAATGTTTTCATCCATTGGAAACATTTCAGACTTGAAACCTTAGCAGGACAGTAGCTGCTAACTGAGAACAGAGCTCGGAGGACAGAAATGGTATAAATGAAGAGAATGTCCTGTCTCTTATGTTCCCAGGCCATAACCACAGGCTTCAAACCAAATACACTCTCAGATTGGATTCTGTGGGTTGGAATCGTAAATTCCCTTGCAGTCCCAGAGGTGTCCTGGGACATTTGGCAGCAGAGGGTCCTATAGCACAGTGTCATTCAATAGTCAACGGTGCCAATAAACTAATGTCCAGAGACCGCGTGAGGCTGCCAGGTGGCCCTCGATCGTTGCGAATACCGAGAGGAGTTCGCACACCGCCTATTCTGACTCCTCGGCCTGAAAGTTCTGTTGAAATGTGTTTTTAAAGTACTACCATATTTTCCTCTCTATTCTCGGAGCTACAGCTAAAAACACTTGGGCGGTTTTTAATCGGATTTATTGTAAAGAAGCGCTTTAACGAAATCTGTTGCTTTTAAAGAGTTTCCTCTGCCCTTCTAGTGGGAATTTTTATTAAGGGGAATCAATCTCAACCTTAAACAAAATGATGTGCTCGACGCATTCCTTATCCTACTATTATTTTCATAGTAAATAAAGCATTTGGTACAACCCAAAATGCTCAACTCAGAAGATGAAATAGCATGCAGCCTAACAAAAACTGCTTACAGAAATTCTGGTAATATAAAAAGAATATTGACTGGAAAAAATATATATAACACAATTTATATCAGACACAAGCTTGACTCTATAGGCAGGAAAAATAGTAATAATTAGAAGGGAAGAAACTGTCGAAACAGTCATTCTGTTTGAGCTGAAAGCGAAGATTACATAAACTTTTCTCTACTTGAATATGCTTTTCTCTGTAGGAGTTGCAAAAGCAGACAGATAGAGGGGGCGGGGAAGAAAGAATTCTTCACAGGGATTGTTCAAAGCAGCTTCTTTGCCGACACGGAACCACCGTTAAAGACGTAAAAATAGGATACAAGTGACGTGAGCTCCCGTCTTCAGCTCATCTCTCTTTGAAAGTCCAGAAAGACACGAGATTGCATGAACCAGCGGCCCTGGGACCTGGGAGTAGACTCCTTTGCTACACTAGAAAAACTCCTGCAATCTCCTTCTCTCTCTTCCTTTTTCTAAGTGATCATGTGAATTAGTATATTGCATTTTACTTATTTATTTTTCCTTTATCTTGATTGTTGAAAGCACTGCAGATGTCTCCCCCTTAATTTGCAAAGTTAATTTGCAATGTCCTCATATTTCACCAGAGAAGTAAAAAAAAAAAAAAAAAAAATGTAGGTACGAAGAAATAGGCAGGAAATCATGCAACAAATATAAAAACAAAGGAACAGAAAAGACATGTTAAGAACTCAGTCCCTCCTCCGGAGACATTCCAGCCTTATTTACCACTCTCTTGCAAGATTTTAGCTCACATATTTCTTCGCTGCCTGCATTCCCACGATTTCCCACGCACACGCTCACACAGAATCGCCTGGACACTTGAGTGTACAGGGAGCAATTTTGGTTTGCTCTAATAGCACGCAGAGAGCTCCTTGTGTTTTTCAAGACATTTCTCCAATGAGATTGGTGTGTGAGGCTCCCTTAGGTCCCAGCTCTCCTCATTCTAACGTGTTCTCCGAGTGAGAAAGCTAAAAGCAGACAGATTAAGCCACTCTCCAAAGATCACCAAGTCAGAAGTGGCGTTTGGGCCAGAATACATTCCAACAGTGTTTCTTTTCAGAAACGCCTGTCACTTTTCATCGACACGGTTCGAGTCCCCACCCCCCACCCCACACACACACACCCAAGCCGTAAATCTCAGCAATACATATTAAATAAATATTAGATAGTGTGTTCATTGGCTGCCGGTGTTGGTGATCTCGGCCCACCAGGCTCAAGAAAATTAAGCCGATTTGAAGGCAACCTGGTCCCTATCAGGAAAGGGTTAAAGACAGATTATGCAAATAGAGAGATTGTCATTTGTTCCTTCTGAGGGCTGCACTGCTGTTGTCTTTCTCTTCTCCTCCAATTGAGAGATTAACCTGGTCCCAATTGAAGTGACAGTCTGCGTCATACCTTTCCTTGATCTCCCAGCACGGCTAATAACAGCTGGGGCCCGCCGAGCAAGCGTCTTTATTTTTGCTTCATTGTATGAGGCTACACAGCCGTGAACCTCCAGTGTGTTATGTACTTAACCATGGTTCAGGTTGATGTCATTATTTTCCGATTGTCCGGGAGCTCCCGGGGTATGGCCCACGGTGACGGAGAAGGGCTGGCCCGCTCTTTGTAGGGGACCCTTTGAAAAGGCAGCCCGTGACCACCTGCACGTTCGGCCCAGCGCTGTGACTTTGCGCCCGGTCCGCTTCAAAACGCACGTCACCCTTGGTGGCTCCCTTCATCCTGCTTTTGAATCTTCCCTTGGCCTTGTTAGATAAACCTTCCGGTGCTTCCCAGAGCAGATGTTCCAAGATCTTTGCAAGGGGACCCGGTGTGTCTGGGCCGCTGTGCTTTGTCTAAATGCAAGCGTATCTGTTTGCTTTCCCCTTGGATTTTTAGGATTTTGTCGGATTTTCTCCCCCTAGCGCCTGTCCATATGTGTAGCTAAACAGCCAGGCTGGCCCAACGCAGACAAACCCAGGGACAGGAGCCTCGAGTGACGAGAACAGTAGAAAGTGCCATTCCCACACTTTGCTTTTACAGTCCTATAAAAACCGCTCTCCTTGTTCTCAGTGCCGACTGCAGCGCAAAGAACAGCCCTCGACAGCCCGGGGCTTTGCTGTAAGCACCCCTGACTCGAGCGGATGGAAGACACCTATAAAGATATTAATTAGCTGCAGTTGTCAACAGATGTGGTTCGTGTCGCCTGAGCCAGCTCCGAAATCCAGGGATTTTTATTAGGCGAGGTAATGTTTATGGTTCTCATTAAAGTCTGAGTCATAAAAGACTAAAGATGACGAGGGAGGGGTCCTGGGGGGCGGGGGGTGCTAGTTTTCTCTGCGTTGATCAACTTTCAAAAATCCAAGGGACCTGGGTTTTAGATTTGAGTCACGTGTGACCTGTAAGGAATATATATGGCAAGTCTGAGGGCTCTCGGAGGACATTTTATAGGACATAAAATGACCGGCTATGTCACAATGTGCAGTCACACTTCTGTGCTTATTTATAATAATGTCAGCATCATGACATTGCGTTCTGCGTGAGAATTCAGTTCGAACTGTTATCGGACTGGATACTTACGTGATGTCACAGGACAACCCAAGGAATTAATTATTTACTCAAAATGGGTGAGGAGTACTTCATTCTCATTGTGGGGGGGCAGGAAGGGGAAAATGTCCAAAAATCTCTGCTGCACACTTTCTCCCTGGTTCCTCTTTCAGCCGAGTTATTGCTATGCCTTTGGGATGCTTAGAAAACGCTTTTGCTAAAGAAATTTGATAAAAGAAATGGTGACGGCCAATACACGCTCAGGGAAAAAAAAAAAAAAATCTTAATTTGAGAAAGGTTGGCAGGCCAAAATAGCTGCTCGGGTTCTTTCAAAAGCTCCTCTGACCTCCTTTTGAAGTGACTCCCCCATCAAATCTTCACACACAATCAGACCACCCCCAATTCTTCCGCGGGCCCACGTGATAATCGTGCGCCAGGGGTCCCCAAATGGAACACAGCCCCAGCTCGAATCCCCCGAGGACTCCATCCGATTTACAGTTTCATGAGATCTTTCGCGCTTTTAAATGATATTCAGAAATATGCTTGTGCATTTTTAAGAGACGTCTCTTTTCCCACCTGAACTCTTTTAACAAAGGTATTACTCTAAGTACAAAAGCTGTCCAATTTCTTCCAACCTTTTGGTTCTTTCTAAAACACAGTCATTTTGTTAGACATTGAAAATGTCTTGATTTAGTTGTCTTGCTATTTTGGGCCTGTCCTGCCCCCTGCAGTGGTAATAAGGAGGGGAGGTCCTGCTGAGCCCCGAAGAATACCATTTGACGGCCGCCACAGAGCTGGCGGCTTTTATTTATGGAGCCAAGAAAATGAATGGGTATTAGTGTCCAAACATTTCAACACGCTCCCGCAGCCATGCACAAAAGGGACTGATTTGCAGCAAATTTCCACTTATTTTCCAAAAGTATTTACCTTGCCGAAGCTTGGCTGATCACTATAATGGAATAGCTGAGGGGGGAAAAAATGACCATTTCAGAACCCAATTTTTATATATATGTATTTCTGCACCTTAAAAGTGCTCTGCTGCTTCTGAATAAAGATAATACCTTGGGTTGCTAGGCTTTTATGGATATGTGGTTACATCTAAGGTGCAAGGGATTGTAATTCTCATTTTGTCTTAAACAAGGAAAGACCCGCACAGCCCCGAGGAGAATAGTTCATATCGGCAGATGTAGGCTAGATATAAGAAGGCATGCTACAAAGGTCCAAGGTCACCTTTGGGCACTTCCAGAGAGCAAGTCCAGCATTTTTACGTATGGAATCTGGTCCAGGAATTGAGCATTGTCTATAGCGGTGTTTAATATCTGAACCTCACGCTAATTCACTGATAGGCAATTCTGCGAGGCTGTGAAATCACTCTATCTTTCTGCATTGTACGAGTCATTCATTATGCCAACCAGTATTCATTGAGCATCTATTATGCGCCAGGCATTTGGAATCTGCCTCCCGAGATGTTGCAAATGGCTTTAAGTGTGGTTTCCCACATAGTTTTATACTTTTCAAAGGCCTCCTAACAGACAAGCTACTGCAGTTCACGACATCACTCCCCAAAGGCCGTAATTAAATATTTTTTGGTAGTTATACTTCCAATTCAATCTACCTGGTATTTATTACAGCATCTCTCCCCAAATTTCTTATTTCTGGGAAAAGCCTGAAGTAGAAACTTCAGGGAATTGGTTGGATCGCCACTCTTACTGACACTTTCTGGAAGCTTCTCAAGTGATGTTTTTAAACAAAATATCAGTACTGAAGGAACCAGGAAATTCCATTTGTGGCAATTTACAAATCATTGGTATGTTATATCAAAATCACAGTGATGATGATAAGAATATCAAGCTAGTTTATGATTACATTATTGTTTTTGAAGAAATAGTCTGAAATAGGTCAGGGTTTTCAGTAACTATTAATGACCAGCCCGTATTCGTGGAGAAGAACTAAGAACATGGCCATCCGTGTTCACTTTCGGTGCATTCGGTATTGAACTTGATGGAGCTCGCGGGGGAGGAAGTGAGAGACGAAGAGAATAAAAACATTTCAAAAGTCATCATTATCCCACCGGTTCAAAGTAATAATCACTAAACAAATAGTATCCACTTCCTAGGCAGTTAGTACAGGCCGAGCACACATAATAGACCCTGCAATCCTCGCCACGGGGATGGACCCACCTTACAGATAAGGAAACTGAGGTGCCTCAATGCTGATAAAATTGCCTCCTTCATACAGCTACAGAGGGATGGAATGAGGACTTGAAAACAAGCCACACCAACTTCGAAGTCCAGCCTTTACCCACCAACTGTAACAAGGAATCCCTTGAGTTTTTATTTCTCAGAGTCAAAATAAGTTGCAAGGAAAAACTTTTATCCCCAGCTAAGTTAGACGAAGATTGACTAGGGCATCGACCAGTTAAGCTCCTACACGACTTGGATGCCTACACGAAAGGACAGAGACCAAGTGTTAGCAGACCCACAAGCTGCCCGGGTATAGACCTTTCCTTAGCTGTGTGTTACCTTGGCCTCCCTGAGCCTCAGTTCTCTCAGATGTAAAATGAGGATGATAATTTCCTGGTTTTTTTTTTCTCAGTCATTAACATGATTAAATGAATTTAAATAGATATATGAAAGTAGAGTATAAAGGTATAGACTATGAATTAAAAATAGAATCTTCCTGATGAACCCGTCTCCCCTTATCTCAAAGATTCAAGGCATGAGCGATAACAGATAGAGTTAAAGGCTTAAGTGGCAATGAAAATAGCTACAAAACCAAGACATTTCATAAGGAGGTAGGAATGTGATTAAAAGAATCTGAGACCTGCCCTGGCTGGTTTGGCTCAGCAGTTGGAGCACCAACCTGTGGACCGAAGGGTTGTGGGTTCGATTCCGGTCAGGGGCACATTGCAGGTTCCCCCGCCCTGACCAGGGCTGTTTGGGAGGCAACCAGCTGACGTGTCTCTCTCAACATCAATGTTTCTCTCTCTTTCTCTCTCTCTCTCTCTCCCACCCTCCCTTCCATTCTCTCTAAAATCTTTCTCTCTCTCTCTCCCACCCTCCCTTCCACTCTCTCTAAAATCTATTTTAAAAAAATCAATAGAAAAAAATTTTTTTAAGACTCTAAGACCTCCTTAAAATGGAAGGTAGTTAGAGGTGTCTCAAAACAAACAGAAAAAATGTTTGAATGTTTCCTGTCTAAACTAAGAAATTGAGTGACAAGGTTTAATGGTGATTCTATTTTACAAAATTATATTTTTTGAATACAAGACAACAACAAAAGAAGAAGAACTTCCTGGAAAAACTAGTTACTTCGTTCCCATGAGTCAAAAGGAACTTTTAAAGTGGAGAACTTTCCTCCCTTTTTAAAGTATATTCGGATGTGACCAGTGATGGAAAAACACAGCCCAACCTGTTCAAGACTGCGTTTTCAAACATCAGAAATGAATCACATGTAAACCTTGCTTATTACCAGGTTTTACTCTTGTCTTGTTAGCAAAAGGGAAACTCTGGTTTGCCTTTAGGTTAGCAGTTACTTTTACGTGACAGCGACCTCACAATCCATTGCAGATCAGTGAAATTACATGGCTTGACTAAAGTGTCTAACCTGGCCAGACCCTTGTTTAATGAATAGTTTCTCATTTTGTACTGCAGGGCCTTTCAGATTAAAATCAAAAATAAAAAAACCGTGTTCAGAGAGAGAGAGAGAAAGGGAGAGAGATTCAGTGCAATAGAGTTTTATTATGTATCATTACAACTTCATCTGGCCTCTTTGCCAGGTGGCTACAAGAACAGATACAAGAAGTGTTTCTATCACCTCAAAACACTAATTCCAAATATCAGACTCTCCCCGCAATGGGCGGAAAACTGTCCCGATTCCTGAGTGGGTCAGATGACCGACTGTGTGACCAGAACCACCTTTGGAGAGAGTTATTTATCTATAACTAAGGATGAGAAGAGCTGTTGACTGAACTATTTACTCATCATTGTTCATTATTTATCTGTTTACTCATCAAGTCATTATTCATTATTTATCTATTTATTCACTATTTACTCAGCAAGTCATTATTCATTATTTATAACTAAGGATAGAAAGAGATGTTGAACTAAACTCTTCACCCATCAAGTCATTATTGAGAGTCTACTCTGCCTAGCATTAAGGCACATGCTGGACACAGATGTCATGGAAGGGTTCACAGATGAGTGGTGACCCCAAACCAGGGAAAATGATAACACAACGTGATTCAGGCTTCAAGGGAAGAGAATACGGGCCTGGGAAACCAGTTAGCTATCGGCAATGAACCCAGCCACGGGCGCGTGTGGGAAGAGATGGTTACGTAGTGTTAGGGAAATGCAAGAAGAGAATTATGGGACTAACACTTCTCCAAGTTTGAAAGCTCTGTTCTTCCCTTTCCTTTTCTAAGTATATCTTGCTCCTGTGTGTAGGTTATCAATGTAACCCATACAAGTTTTTGATGATTACTTTACAACTCAAAAAGAAACACAAAAAAGTTGCAAGGATGTTCATCGAAGCAACCATTACTGAAGACTTGAACTTTCTGTCAAGAATGTTGAACATAATTTTGATGACTGCGTTTTGTTTTCTAACGGGTCCACGATTTTATTTCTAATTGCTTCACGATTTCACTCCTCTCGTGACACTAATTATTGCATCCTAGCCTGGCACATAAACATGTCTGCTCATAAATGTGAACTTTTCTGAGTGACCTCCAGGCCTCTCTACCCTTTATCCTGAATTTAACTTTCTACAACATGAGAAAAAAGCTGTTCAAACTTCTCTGGCCTTCAGCTTCCTCACTGAGTACAAAATAAGTAACAATAAGTGTTGATAGCAACAACAATAATGATAGCTGAGATAAAATAATTCCACAATCATAAGCCCAGCTAAAAAGAATTACCCCAAAAGAAGTCTTTAACCAAAATTTAATTTATTATTTTTTTAAATCTCCTAGTTCAGAATTTACTCATTTCATTGTAGAAACTGATTTTTCTTCTTCTTTTTTTTTTTTTGCAAAAACAAAATGAAGAATTCTCCATTTATCACCATAAAATTCAACTTCTAAATCAATCCATACTGTTTCATATTTTGGTTCTCCCCCAGATGAGACTCTTAAGGGATCACGTTCGGGCTGCCAGTTTGGTGTGGTTTATAACTGACTTCAGATTTGTGAGAATTAAGGATGGGCTGGGACTTTTAGCCAATGCATTAGCTTAGCGTCACTGTGCCAATGACTGCTTAGAATATGAGAAAGAGCAGGTTTCAGAGGGGGTGGCATCCAGATTTTTTTTTAATTTTACTTTTTTTCTTTATTGATTTTAGAGAGAGAGGAAGAGAGAGGGAGAGACAGAAACATTGATGAGAGAGAACATCGATTGGCCACCTCCTACACACCCCCCACCGGGGATCAGGCCCACAACCTGGGCATGTGCCCTGACCAGGAATCGAACCGGCGACCTCTTGGTGCATGGGTTGACGCTGAGCCACACAGGCCGGGCACCATTCAGATTTTTAAGACATCTTTGGCATGGGTAGACCGGCGAGGGATGGGGCAGGGACGGGGGTTGGTGCTACAGAGTTCAAGTCAGTATTCCAGGCAAATCCACCTTAAAATTCATCAATCCATATTAAGCACCCCAAACTCTCAAAACTTAAATCATTCCTTTGCACCCTCCTGTGCCATTTCCACAACTTCATCTACTTCAAGGTATTGAGTTGAGAATCAAACAGAAGATTCTATTGCTTCTGCCAATGTAATGATCGCCTTATGACTGTTACCTACTTTCCTCCAGCCTGTGCTATCCTTCTGCCTTTGCATGTTCAGTTGGCTGCAACACTCCACAGGTCAGCCACCTCCCCCTTGCTCAGGCTTTATCCACTGTGGGCCACACCATCGTTCCTGGTTGTTCTGAATGACATTATCAACTGAGCTTTGGTTAGTGGGGCAGGTGTTTGTGTTTGGGGAATGGGCATCTCCCTGGCCAGTGAGGACATGAGGATATGAGAACGGAAAGGAAGGGACATTTTAGAATGTTAATGCATTAAAGAAAACCATCAGTTCCTCCATTGCTATGCACACTATGGTCCTTTTAACTTAGAGGG
This sequence comes from Tadarida brasiliensis, assembly GCA_030848825.1. Lineage (NCBI taxonomy): Eukaryota > Metazoa > Chordata > Mammalia > Chiroptera > Molossidae > Tadarida > Tadarida brasiliensis. The sequence continues at coordinate 5,741,289 of CM061279.1, forward strand.
CATTCCTCTTTACTGCATTACTAGATCAGCATTATTCACATCCCAGGAATAGCCTTCAGCCTCGTCGTGGGATGCGATGTTCTGGGTAAGATAATTCTCAACTTTTAAAGCACTGCTGTCTTTGCTACATGGCAGGAATTGCTCTTCTACGCCTGGTGCTTTCTTGGGATCTGAGCCACTCCTCTGAGGACGGCCTCAGAGGACTCCCATGCAAACCTGTGCATGACTACTCCCTTAAGCATTAAGCCCTAGGGATAATATCTAGGCCTCAACTGTGTTTCTACTTCAGGCCCAGACAAGCAGCCAGGCCAGGGGGGCAACGCCATGGCTGACCTCAGGACCCTCTGCCCTGGTTCTGACCAATTAGCGGAGACCACGAAGACCCTGAAAGGACACACCTGGAAAGCTGATGAATAGTCTGAGATTCCCCCTGAGACCTCCAGATGAAAACCCTCAGGACAGAAGATCGATGCATACTTTCTCTCTAGAGCATTCCATGCCTCCCCCTGTCTCCTCCCCCACTGGTGCATTCTCTCTGCCTTTCCTTTTCCTAAGCTCCAAGGGCCCTTCTTCTGCCTCTTTAATTTGTTTCCTCAGCCCACGCAGCCCAGCTGGCTCACTTCTTCCACGGCTCATTTCTTTGGCCTGTATTTCTAAATAAACTTTTGCTTGTGTTTGAGTTTTGGCTCTGAATTCTTTCTTAGCCAGAACGCAAGGTTGCTGAACCAAGGCCCAATTGTCAGTAACATTATGGTGCTATTTTGATGCTAACAAAATCACCTCAGGAGCTTAAGGTATGTCTGTTTCCTTTCATATTTTTGTTCTGTTCTAAAATTTGGAGGGATTTTTTTGTTGTTGTTCATAAGTCCCCTCACATCCTTTATAAATGAGGATGTCAAGGAATCTGAAAAGCCAATTGGGTATGTGGTCAGCAAGAGAGGTGAGTACTACTGGAAAGTGTGAAGTCATGTTTATATTACTTATTTCATTCATATTGACACAATTACTCTGTTGATCCATTTTCTGTTTTCTGGGTAAGGCCATAGGTCATTTTAAATGTTGATTATTCTGTTTTTATACCCAACTTGATTGCACAAGGTAGAGATCAAAGCATTTTCATTGCTCATCGAAAGGAGTCTTTTCCAAGTGTTTCGACTCCAGGAACAGGACTTTCCCTGGGAGTTCAGTAAAATCTGTCAGTTTTTGATCCTTTAAGGATGGAATTGTTTAGATAAACAATAATGAGTTCACATGTATCCAGTCTCTACTATGTGCCCTCCCTGTCTTTAAAGCATTTTTCCTCCACTGATTCTTTGACTCTTCATGCCAACCCTATGAAGTAAATGCTATTACTATGCCCACTTTATAGATAAGAAAACAAGTGGAGAAAGATTAAGCAACTTCCCTAGTTCACACTGCTTAGTAAAAGCATTGCTAGCACTTTACCTTTGCACAATGGAGTACTACGCAGCTGTAAGAGAGAGAGATCTCTTACCCTTTGAGATGACATGGAGGGACCTGGAGAGCATTATGCTAAGCGAAATAAGCCAATCAGAGAAAGACAGATACTACGTGATCTCACTTATTTGTGGAATATAATGAACAAAATAAGCTGTCGACCGAAAGAGATCAAGAATTGTGGAAGTAGGGAAAAGACTGACAAACCTCAGAGGGATAGGGGATGGGAGGGGTGGGAAGAGATAAACCAAAGAACATATATGCGTATATGCATGTATGCACAACCAATCAACACAGACACTAGGCTGGGGAAGGCCAGAGGGGTGTGGGAGCGGGAAGGAGGGAGTCAATGTAGGGAGAAGGGGGACATCTATAATACTTGCAACAATAAAAAAATTAAAAAGCATTGCTAGCTTTGCTAAATGGCAGAAATATCTCTTCCACACCTGGCACTCTTTTTCCCCTTTATTAATTTTAGAGAGAAGAAGGGAGAGGGAGAGAGAGACAGAAACATCGATGAGAGAGAACATCGACTGGCTGCCTCCTGCATGCCCCCCACTGGGGATTTGGCCTACAACCTGGGCATGTGCCCTGGCCGGGAATCGAACTGACGACCTCTCGGTGCATGGGTCAATGCTCAACCCCTGAGCCACACCGGCGGGACTCATCCACTCTTAACAGATATATGCAAAGTAGATTCTGAACCAAGACAAAAGCCACACTCTTAATCACAGCAATACACTGACGAAGAGAATTACCAGAAGTCTCAGCCAGATAGATACAAATATTTGCAGAGAGAACCAGTCTGACATCCTAATAGGCTGACTTAGATCAGATTGATTCCACTAATTATGAGATACACCGAACACGGTAGTCTTTTCCCTTGATGAAATGAGTGAGCGGCGGCTCAGAGACATTCAGAGCCTGCCTCGGGTCTCCCAGCTATTTAGCGGGACACTCAAGACCAGAGCCCTCCGATCTAGGGAGTGGCCTCAGCTCACTGGAGACATTTGTAAATTAAGAGCATCATGCACGAGACAAGTTAGCTGTCTTGACTCTTAATCTTGAGCTCTTTCTGGAACTCATGCATTCCTGCTTTGCATTAAAAAAAAAAAAAAAAACAAAATCACTTGCCTGCACCAACTGAATGTTTCTTCTGGAAATCAGAAAGTGTAATACACAATACCTATATATTTTGAAGCAGTGTGTATATATGGTGGTAAAGAGTTAAACAAAAAGAAAAGCATGAATTAAAAAAAAAAAAAAAAAATCCAGCCATCCATATAGGGCCTTCTCATTACTATAATGATATCAGTTGCAACAAGTCCAAGGCCCGACCTCATTACAAGAGTTTAATTGCATTGTTACATAGTCTCACTTCTCCTCTCTGGCCTCTCTCTCTTTATGACAGCTTTAGAAAGGAATTTCAGCTCCAGGTCAAAGGAAATTAATTACTGCTTTCTTAATCTGTGCTCATCTACATTTTAGGCAACATTGGGCTTTCTCCCAACATATTCTTGTCGCCTTTTCCTATAGACCCAAAGTTATAAAAGTAACACCTCAGACCTTTGTTTAGAAAACAAAAAAATCCACAAAAGCCCTCCAACAGGCTCTCCTCTGGCTCCCTTGCTCCCCCTCTGAGAGGGTCTACCATAAGACTAAAGAGATCCAGGTCCGGCGGTGTGGCTCAGTGGTTGAGCGTCGACCCATGCACCAGGGGGTTGCGGGTTCAGTTCCCAGTCAGGACACATGCCCAGGTTGTGGGCCTGATCCCCAGTGGGGAGCATGCAGGAGGCGGCCAATCGATGTTCTCTCTCATTGATGTTTCTATCTCTCTCTCCCTCTCACTTCCTCTCTCTCTAAAATCAATAAAGGAAAAACAACAAAGGGTTTGAACTGCATGACGAGCAATACGCTAGGGGAGGAGGTCCCACCTTCCAGTTGTCCAGTGCTAGGTACAGGGGGCTTTCTGCCCTGATGCCAGTCCCTACCTGAGCCATCACTGCTGCCCTGCTCATGCCTGTCTCACTGCCAACCACACCTACTTCGTAAGCACACCAACTCCTTCTCGTCCACCATTGGCCTCAAGTCATGACACAGAAGGCAAATGTCAAGTCCAATAGCACCTCAGTGTGGCAACTGGCAATGTTTCGTGGTCCTGAACTTCAGACCTCAGTGGGAGCCCAAAAGTAGAAACCCCTAGACCTCAGGAGGCCTAACTAAAGATGGAGTGAGGAGGGTCTGCCTTGGACCGTATAGCTTCTACCAGATGTTCGTGGCAATTTCACTTTTTTCTTTTTAATTTTCTTTATTTCAAAAAATTTTTTTTCTTTATTGATTTGAGAGAGAGAGGAAGGGAGAAGAAGAGAGAGATAGAAACATCGATGAGAGAGAACATCGATTGGCTCCCACTGGGGATCGGGCCCACAACCTGGGCATGTGCCCTGACCGGGAATCAAACCGATGACCTCTTGGTGCATGGGTCAATGCTCAACACTGAGCCACACCAGCCGGGCTTTTTTTTTTTTTTAATTTTCAAAAGTAAAGGAAACCTTGCTTCCTTTTTTTTTTTTTTCATCCTCACCCAAAGACATTTTTGCATTTATCTTCAGATAGAGCAGGAAGGAGAGAGGGAGGAAGAGAGAGAGAGAGAGAGAAACAGTAATGTGAGAGAGACACATTGAGTGGCTGCCACCCACATGACCCCAACCGGGGCCGGGGACAAACTACAACCGAGGTACGTGCCCTTAGTGGGAACCAAACCTGGGACTCTCCGGTCCACAGGCCGACGCTCTAACTGCTGAGCCAAACCAGCCAGGGCAAACCTTGCTTCCTATCAGGTCAGGCCGGGTTCACCTTGTAGACTAGCCCTGAAGACTGAGTCATGTCCCCATTCAAGACAACAGATTCCAAAAGTAAGAGTCATCGGGATAAGGGGACCTTGGCTCACCTGAGCTAGGAAAGGAAACAAAGTCTCCCAACAGCTGACTTTGGGTGAAGACAAAAACGATAATAGCGAGGGAAAAATTCTGCTTCCACACCCTTAGCTGGAGTGAGAAGGAAAAAAATGAGGCGGTAAGGCATCCAGTGAAACTCCCGACTCCTGATAAAATCTCTCTACTCACACCCCAACTACACAACAGTTCTCATCCAGGAAAAACACTGGATGAGCCCTCATTAATTTGGAGTCCACAGCTCAGGGTGGGGCCTCCCTGGTTTCCTCTCTTTTTTGGACTGAAATTCGAAGGACCCCCCCCCCCACCACCACCACCACCAATGGCATTTATTATTTTACACTCTCTCTGAAAGGTTTCTTTTACATTGCAAATGCCCACACTCCTCCTCAGGTCTCTCCAGTTGACCCTACGCCTTAAAACAAGTGATCAAGGCTGATTAGCATTCCGGGAATTAATGAATGGCACTGAAATGCAAATGGGCAAGGAAAGCACCTTCTATTCTGTAAAATAATTATCCAGCTTCATAATTATTTCCATGACTCTTTTTGATTGATTGAGAAAGGGCAGAGAGAAGCTGAGAGTCGTCTTTCAGATCTGAATCCAAGTAGCCGAGCCCCCAAACAAGGTCACCCTTTAAGTGGAAATGGGAATGGGCTGGGTCTATTTTGATGTTGGAAGGCTAGCTTACATGCATTTATTTGCCCTTTGAGTTTTTTTTATCCCCCTCACTGGCAAAAAATTACAAGGATGAGGTGAAGCCTGTCTATTGCTTCCAAGTTATAATTTTAGGGGCCAATATATATTGTAAATCCCAAGAGAGTCCTTTCTCGCTTTCCTGCACTGTCCCTACAGTGTAAAGAATTTTGGGGAGGGAAAGAGGATTTTTAAAAAATTCATGAGCCCTGGCCAGTGTGGATCAGTGGTTAGAGCATCGGCCCAAACACCAAAGGGTCACGGGCTTGAATCCTGGTCAATGCCACATGCCTGGGCTGCAGGTTTTATCCCCAGTCCCTCTCAGAGCGGGTTCAGGAGGCAACCAATCAATGTGTCTGTCTCACATGCATGTTTCTCTTTCTCTCTCTCTCCCCCTTCCACTCTCTCTCAAAAAAAAAAAAATCAATGGAAAAAATATCCTCGGGAGAGGACTAACCAAAAAACAAAATTAATGCTCAGTTAAACCTTCATATTTAGGGCCCAGACCAAGCATTCTCCAACTGTTCTCCTGTGTCCTTCTCACTAAGTTTGTTTCACTTTTGATTTCTGTAATAAACTAGAACTGGAATGTTTTAGGAAATCAGAAACATTCCAACAATTATGAAAGTCGTCCTGCATATATGGCTAAATTGTTAATGATGTCAAAACGTTCAGTAATCAGTCAGATTACTAATTGTTATCATTTCTCTACTCACTCATTACCTTGTGCTTCTCTGCTTTTTTTTTATCTATGGCAGGACAGTGAAGCCTGGATAATTCCAAGAATAAAAAAACACTCTATATGCCCGCAGGGGGAGTAATTTCTGTTTTCTAGCAGAATATGGAAGGTTCTTGTGCCTGGGACATGAGGAAACAGAGAATAAAGTAAAAAATATATACAATTAACTCACAGGAATGTCAAGTTCTAGGACAATCTCATTTATAATTTTGAAAGGCAGAAAGAAAAGTAGATGGACGTAGCCCTAGGCAAGGAGGATCACAGGCAAAAAAATGCACCCATCACATAAGAGAGCTACAGCCAGGGCACTCTCCAGGTGGCCTGGGCTTGGGGGACATGAAGCAGGAGAGGGATCATTCCCTGGGAGGATGAGGAAACAGGGGCACTAACACTCAACTGTCCATGTGGTCCTGTTGGGGGCGGCGATGGGGTCAGACTGGACCTGGGTTCAGCAACCTCAGTATTTGAGTTCTGGCTAAGAAAGAATTCACAGACAAGACTCAAACTATAAGAGAACATTTAATGGAAAATCATTGAGGTAGAAGAAGTAATTTGTAGAAGAAATGGGCTTTGGAAACAAGTTCTAGAGGTAAAGGAAGGGCCCTTGGAGCTTGGGAGTGAAGAAAGTAATGGTAACCCCCTGAAGAGAGGAGGAGGGGGAAGAAAAAGGCTCAGATGCAGGTGTGCCCCCAGGAGGGAAAGTGCACTGACACCTCAGTCCTAAGTGTTCTAAGGGTGGAGATTTTAGGGGAGGCCCCAGGGGAATATCTCCATAGAATATTCAGCAGCTTTCCAAGTGTGTCCTTTCAGGGTCTAAGTGTCCACTGATTGATTGGTGGATGCTAGGGCAGGGTCATTATCCTGAAATCAGCCATGGGGTCGCTGCTGTGGTTTTGCTGCTTTCCTGGGCCTGGAGCTGAAATACAACTGAGGCCTGAATGTTCTCTCTTGGGAGGTGACCTTCTGTATCCACTGTAAATTAACCTGTCATTTTGTTCAGCTCTCTGTCTCAGTTTCCCTATTCCACCGGCTTCCTGGCCTGTCTCAAAACTAGGGATCCGATGCTCAAGTTCCAGCTGGAGACAGCCCCACTGAATTGCATAGCATTTCTGGGCGATGCTATACTTGCCCATGGTTTCTTGTGTCTTAGCTTGTGAGCAGCTCTCATAATGGAAGAAGGGCCTCCAACAGTGGATTGAGTGAAACCTCTTCATCAAGATAGCAATCGGTGTGTTATGTTATGGGTTTAACTCTTGCCCCCAATATCTCCCAGGGCTGCCTGCTGTAATACACACTTCTCGTGTCTTGCTTATCCACGTTAATTTCCTCACGTTCATTATTCGAACCCAGGACTTTTCATATTCCAACATTGTTTTCCTCCCCTTCTCATTTCCAATTGTTTGTCTTTTTTTTCAATATTCTCTTTCTATTTTCATCTAGGAATCTCATTGCCATCTCAGAATCTATTTGAACTCTACTCTGAATGTTTCATTAGCATTTCATCTCTGGTTCTTGTGCGTTCTCTCGTATGATTCAGGCATTTTTGGATGACATCTCAAAACTTTGCCAACTCAAAGTTAACAAGAGCTTGCAATGCATAAAATTCTTCAATTAAGAAAATTAAGTCTCATACATGCATAAAAATAAAAATGCATCGCATTAGATATAAAATAGATGAGACTTCGTCAATGTTGCCCTTAGTTTAATTTTAGAATACTAAGTAAATAAATGTTCTTACAAGCATATAATTTATGTAAATAGTCACTGAGTTAAGATCCTGTCTCTGAGCTAACGTCAACATTTGGAAATTATCATACTGGTTGCTCATGATCATTAGACGCTTTGCATTTATTGGCTGGGCGGTGATTCTCAACTCTGGCCACATATTAGAATCTCCTCATTTCAAACACAGTTTTCATTCTGTACTCCAGAGAAATCAAACAAGAACATCGACGCATGGCTCTCGGACAATGTTAGTTCATAAAAGTTCCCCAGGGGATCTCAATGGGCAAGAAGGAATGAGAACTACAAAAAACCAACCAACCAACCCACGCACCCACCCACAGCTATGCACAGCTCATCTTGGAGAAGCCCAGGGAAGTGTCAAAGGTCTTTGCTGCTGGAAAAAGAAGAAGCTAGGACTGGTCATCTTGGGGGCTCAAAAACTGCTGAAGACCTTAGAAAATCTCATTTTACATCCCAGCCCCACAACACTGCCCATAGATGCTGTCTTGGAAACAGCAGGCCTGTTCTGCTCTTTAAGGAGCACAGAAATTTTTTTTTTCTTTACTGATTTGAGAGAGAGAGGAAGGGAGAGAGAGAGAGAGATAGAAACATCAATGAGAGAGAATATCGATTGGCCACCTCCTGCATGCCCCCCACTGGGGATCGGGCCCACAACCTGGGCATGTGCCCTGACCTGGAATAGAACCGATGACGTCTTGGTGCATGGGTCGACGCTCAACCGCTGTGCCACACCGGCCAGGCAAGAACAGAAATTTCTATTTATCAACTCCATGCTTGCTGATAGACATTGCACCACTGGCCTCCCAGGGGTCCAGCTCTGGGAAATACTTGTCCATTGTCATTGGGCCTCTCCCAAGTCCTCAGCCTAGGAGCACCCTCACAGGATGGCCCTGTGGGCTGTAGGCTCTGGGCTTACCCGCTTTGGGTTCAAATCCACACCTCACCTTTCATGATCTCTGGCACCTTGAGCAATTCCTTCAAAAGGAAAAGTCTCACTTTCCTCACCTATAAAATCAAAGTAAAGTATGTGCCCTGTTATGTTGTTTTGAGGTGAAATGAAAGCTTATAGGCAAAGGGCAAACCTTCTGGCTGACTTGGTGTTGACTCTGATTGATTATGGTTATTGTTTTTATAACTCAGTGGTACTCAGTTTGTCTAGTGACCAAATGACGACGCCATCTAAACAAATGTCATGCAAAGGCTATCTAAGGGAACACTGCTTTTCATTTTTTAAATGAAATTTATTCCATTTAAAAAGTTAAATCTCTAAGTATATTGCAGAACTAATAGAATCAACTAAGACCTTGCAAAGTAGGGGTACATGCTGGACCTTATTTTCACTATAGAAGCCCTTGTTTGAACAGTCTTTGTGTTTTTAATTGACCAAAGTAAAAAAGGGAAATAATTCCTTGAGTTTCAGCAGTTTAATAAAATGGGAAATAAATTCACATATATGAATTTTCAAGATATTCCATCAGGACAAGGCAGAGAGCATTTGTGAAAAATGAATTCTAGAAACTCCCATCTCAAGTCGGATAAACAAGCAGAGGGGAGGAGAGGCTGGCCTGGCCTGATGGGACAGTCCTACAAAGTCACCAATAAAAGGGGCAGTGGGTTCCTGGAGGACGGGTTCATATCTGAAGCACAGTTAGAAATCACATCACAACGGACATATTTCTCACTCAACAGACAGCTCAATGAGAGCAGTTTCTCCACATCTAAACTTTTTATCAAAACAAACCTGTGTGTTGGATGTCCTAGCCTACTCTTGGCTCCAATCCATAGACACAGACAGAAGAGTTTATGCAGGAAACTATAAGCATTCATTCTCTTGCCGTTCCCCAAGTGATGGGAGGAGAAGGGATGTGACTGGGAGATACAAGTGATTTTTTAGAGCTTACAATATTTTTGTGATCATTTCACAACCTCAGTTTTCAAAGTTGTGCCATTCAGAAAGCAACATCTTACTAGAATGGCCCAAACCAAGATCTTAGGTAACAAGGAAATGACAGCTGTCACTCAAATGCTTTGCAAGTGATGATCATCAGTGCTGAAGCAGAATAATCTATCAAAAGATGCTCTTTTCGTGACTATAAATACAGGACCGAGTGACCACCTCCGTGTTCACAATATTGTGGATAGAAGAAGTCTGAATGCGCCATCAAAGTGCGTCCATGGTGTTGCCTCAAAAATTAAAAATGGAACTGCCATTTGACCCAGTGATCCCACTTCTAGGAATGTATCCTAAGAAGCCTGAAAACCAATCAGAAAGAATATAAGCACCCCTATGTTCATAGCAGCACTATTTACAATAGCTAAGATCTGGAAACAGCCCAAGTGTCCATCAGTGGATGAGTGGATAAAAAATGAAATACACAATGAAATACTACGCAGCTGTAAAGAAGAAAGATCTCTTACCCTTTGAGATGACATGGAGGGACCTGGAGAGTACTATGCTGAGTGAAATAAGCCAATCAGAGAACGACAAGTACCCCGTGACCTCACTATTTGTGGAACACAATGAACAAAATAAGCTGTCCACTGAAAGAGATCCAGAATCATAGAAGTACTGACAAACCTCAAAGGGATGGGGGTGGGAGGGGAAGAAAGAGATAAACCAAAGAACTTATATGCATATATGCACAACTAATCGACATGGACACTAAGCTGAGGAAGTCAGGAGACGGGTGGGAACAGGAAGGAGAGGGTCAATGGGGAAAATGGGGGACATCTGTAATACTTTCAACAGTAAAAAGTAAAAATAAAAATAATTAAAACTATTTGATCAGTGAATGAGTAAAAGAATGAATGTGATCATGTTGAATCTCAAAAAAAAAAAAAAATGTGTCCAGCCGTCCCCTACCCCAACTTCTTTTTTTCCAATTCCTTATTCTAAAGTCGTGTTTAGATGCTTCGTAATTGGTGTTGGGATTTTTTTTTTCCTCCCCGACGTTTTCTTGCCAAGGATATCGTTATGAGATTCTGCAGTAACAAGCATTCTTCTGTTCAAATTTATATCAATTAGTTTAGGACAGTAATTCAATTGGATGGCCCACTGGATTTTGAAAGACTCGAGACCATGTCAAAGTGACGACCTTTTTCCTTCTCTCTCAGCCAAAAGCAATTTTTTAACAAGGAGCCCTGGAAAGAATTGCTGGTTTAATAATTAGTTATTGATCACAGCCAATGCCATGGTGAGACCCTTGGATTAGTCAGAGACCAGCAAATCAGGACATGGGAGTTTCCTTTGTCAAGATTATGAAGAGGAAAAGAGAAAGCAAAGCATTTGCAGAATAAGAGATCAAAAATAGCTTAATTAGATACGTTTTCATCTTTGATAGGGATTCTTTTCATTTGCAGAAGGAGAGCTCAATCTTTAACCTGCGTAGATATAACACCAAATTATCTGCAGCAACCGAATTAATATACAGCAACTTAATAGTATAGTTCCAGTGTAAAACTCTGGGAAAGACCAGATAGGAGTTAAGTAGACTCGGAGACCACGAAAATTGCTTTGAAACACCACGTAAAGTTATTTTAATAAGTTAACCCTGCTTTGGCCAGCATTTTTGCCTTGCTAAAGATAACATTAACCTCCATGCCCTGAAATGCCCATTACAGACCATTTGGACATGTTCACAAGGAGACCATAACAATTATAGACCGTCGTTTTAAAAGTATAATTGACTTTTCTGAGTGCTCATTTACACATCACTTTAGGGTTGCATAAAAATCTCCACATATGAGCCACTTAATGGAAGAAGAAACTTAAAAGAATGATTTCATTGTACTTGGAGAGGGGGAAATTTTTCCATTAGTTGTACAATTTCTTCCTAGAATAGATTAAAAAAAACAACACTGAAAATATACAGCAAAGTGACTAGGAAGTCACAACTTCTGGTGAGTTTGAAGGTATGTATACCCAGTGCTTTGGCTGACAGAGACAGCGCTCCCGAGAGGCTCCTTATTCAGTGAGAAATTTTCAGGGGAAATCAACCAGATCTGTGACAAAGTGCCTATGGTATAGACATTTTCAAAATATATATATTTTTACAAACATTATTTTAAAAATGAGTATGTAGATCAGGAATAGATGAATCAAGTCACTCAACTCTAGCTCTTTGATTTTATCTTTTGGAGGGGGGGTCACCTGTTCATGTCCACTAATTTTGTATCCCACTCCAGAGAGTTCCGATGTCTTGGGAGCATATGATGTTGGAACTATTTGGGGTCCATATAAGAAGGATATGCAACCGTTAGCTTGCTGTCACTAAACGCAAAGTATGTCCCCAGAATCAGTTATTTCCTTATTCACAGAAGATGCTCAGCCCTCATCTGGACAGTGATTTCACTGGGATGCCACAGCCCGGATTCAGAGATTCACAGCATGCTATCTCCCGGCTTCCAGGTGATTTAAGATCCTCTGACATAAAAGTGTCCATCTCTGGAAGCATGCCAGTGCCCTGGAATTCTCAGAAAGGTGGAGCAACGTCAATGATCAAGCTTCCCAGCTCACTCGTCACCCTGACCTTAGAGTTTGAAAAGACATCGGTGGTCACTGACAGACTGATGTATATTGCAATATCTATATCTGTATCTATATCATCTATATCTATATCTATATCTATATGTGTGTATTTATATTTATATATTTATATACACACACATATATATATATATACACACACATATATAAAAATTATATGCTTCTCAAGAAAAAAAGCTCAACACTTTCTGTTCATGTGTAAGCGAGAAGAAAATTAAAAGCCATCTGTGATGAGCCGTGGATTTCAAATCAAGGTGAGCTGGCTTGCCTTGGTCACGTCACATACATGAACTGGCCTTTGTTCTCATCTGTAAAATGCGTATATCTAAAAGGATAGCCCTGTGTTGTGTGTGTGTGTGTGTGTGTCTGTGTGTACTCACTCCCAAATGTTTAGCTTCCTACCACATGGACGCCTGAGCCTGTGGGGCCGTGCTTGGCTCCCAGTGCGCTGGGACGGAGCAGAAGGAGCCGGCGCCCTAGTTCTGCAGCGCTGTTGGTGTGACTCAGTTTTCCACTGGGGTCAGGGCACAAAGACTGAGAACCTCTTCACCACCAGGGCTCACCGAAGCTCACTCACACCCAGATCAGGAAGCACCAGAAATAAACAATCTGTCTTTTCTCCCCTAGCATCACCTGGTCTGTCAAGCCTGTCTTTAGTAACCCGGTGCCAGGCTGACAGCTCCCCCCATATCTGGCTCGGTGGGGACAGGCGCCCCACCCCTCGGAAGATTCACTTACAGGAACTGCTGATGTGCACACAGAACGAACAATAGAAGGCTGTCAGCCCGACAGTCAGCCCTGGATGTATGAGCGCCGAGCTGACAGCCGAGGGCCTCCGAGGGTAAACTGCTTTGCTGGAACTAATTAAACAGATGAAATTATTACATGAATATGCAGATGTTGTTTACATTTTACCATATGGTATTATTTCAGGTAATAACTCGCAGGAGAATCCCTTCCTCTCATCAAGAGGAAATGGGTGGAAATGCAGGCCCCGCGTGTCACCTTTTGGTTGCTAGGCAGACACTGATAAGGCAGGTTTGCTCTCTGAGTCGCGGGGGGGCTCAGCCTGGATCCCCGGGGCACAGCGGGGCACAGCAGGGCACAGCAGGTCCCCTGGGGGAAGAACTGGGAGGTGTGGGGGCCAGGGGGCTGCTTCAGGGGAGCTGCTATAAACCCTCACTGAACTTGGACATGCCAGCTGTCTACACCGTGCGCGGAGGGACCAGCAGACCCGGGCATTTCCTCCAAGACGCATTAACATCAAGCCAAGTGGCCAGTTGAATTTGACTTCTTCTGGCTCCTCATCCCCACGTCCAGCTAACCAAGAGGGCCTGTAGGTCTAGCCTCCAACACCATCCTTCGGTTCTCCTGTAGCCTCGTCCCCATGTGCCCAGCCCTGGCCTTCGGCCTTGGGACTCAACTATGGTGGCGAATGTCTTCGCTCGGCCACCTTCAGGCCACCCTCGACTCCACGGTCAGAATCGTTTCTAAAACTCAGATCTGAGCAGTCAACCTCTTATCGTTGATTTCGGTCCCAAACTCAACTCACAAACCTGTTCCATTTCCATATTCATCCCATTTCCCGTGGGTTTCTGTTTCCATTCTAGGCTGTTCCCTGGGCTGTCCCTCTACCCCCTTTCTCTTCTTAGCTAACTGCTAACCATTCTTTTATGTTCGCAGTGGGACCCATTGCAATGACTGTTACTATTTTACTTTTTTTGTTGTTCTTTTTATTGATTTTTTAGAGAGTTTTTTTAATTTTAATTTTTTTTCTTAATTGATATGAGAGAGAGAAAGGAAGAGGGAGAGAGAGAAACATCGATGAAAGAGAACATCGATTGGCCGCCCCCTGCATGCCCCACACTGGGGATCGAGCCCACAACCTGGGCATGTGCCCTGACCGGGAATTGAACCGGCGACCTCTTGGTGCATGGGTCGATGCTCAACCACTGAGCCACACCAGCCAGGCTACTTGATTTTAATTTTCTTTTTTCCATCACCATCTACGCTTTCTTCCACCTCCATCCATCCTCTCCCCCTCCAAAATCACATTATTATTTTAAAGAAAATGTAACCATTTCATCCGGGCCTCCTAAAACTCTGCATTATTTGCTCCCATGAGATAATGGAGCAGAGAGCCTTCTCTGAATTTACTCGTCCCTTTCTCCGTGTTCTTCAAATATATTCACATAAAGTCTTTTTTGCAGACCTGGGGTCCTATTATTCATACCACTGCAACTAGCCTGTGTCAATCAACAATAGCACGAGCGTGATCTAGAGCAAAAGAGACAAATAGAACATTCTTTCCAATGCACAAACTATTCCATGCTGCACATATATCATCATTTACTAAATGCTTTTGCTACTACCAAACAGTCAAGATTTTTTCCTGTATTTTCTTGTATGTTTCTTTCTTCACAAGTGAAGATGATGTGATTTCAGATTTCCTCGTATGCAAAATCTTTACGTATTGATTCCTTTATTTCAAAGGCATAAATTTCCTAAAACAAAATCGCTGGGTCTAAAGGAAAACATGCCTTTTAAATTTAATAGAATTTCCAGATTGTTTCCCTATATAGGTGGTGATAATCTATACTTCATCAGCAAGATGAGTGCCCTCTGCCCACATCCTTCGTAACGTTCCATTGTGCTGCTTTTTATATTGTTTTTGTTGCTGTTTTCACTTTGCCAAATAAGGAGGTGGAAAATGTCTTATTGTCATTTTGCAGTTTCTTCACTGTGAGAAAAGTTCAGCTCCGCTGACTGAGTGTATTGTCTGCCAGGATTTCCTGTTCCTTGAACTCTATGCTAATATCGATTTCCTATTTTTCTGTGAAGTTGTTTGTCTCTCTTATAAATGTGTAGAACTTTGCAGATTAATTCTTTGTTTGTCATATGTGTTGCGAATCTCTCTTCCCAGGCTCTGTCTGTTTTTCTTCAGTCTTCATGTCTTCATTCTGTTGAAAAAGACTTTTCCCACGCGAAGGTTATTCAAATATCCATTGCATGTTTAATTAGTTTATTTTTATACTTCCTTTTTCTTTTGGAAAATTTTCTTGGCTAGTTTCAATATTTATTTTTTTCCGTGTGAACTTTAAATTTCTCCTTCACATTCCTTACGCATCCAACAAAACTGATTGGAGTTCTAATTACAATTATATCAAATTCATATAGTAAGTTGAAAACATTTGACATTCTATAACCTTGTACCATAAAAGTATCACTGTTTCTTGCTTTGGACTGTCAATAAGATTTTGTAATTTTCTTCAATTAAATCCTATGACTTCTTGTTAAATTTTTTTCTTCGAATTTTACTTTCTATTGTATTATTGTAAATCCATTTTTTTTCTATCCTTACACTTTCAGTTGAGAAAGCATACCTATCCATATTACCTCATCAATTCCAATTGTCTTATGAATTTTAATAGATATCCATGGCTTCTGTTAGGTTTGCCAAGTATACAATCGTGTTTTCTGCCAATAAAGATACTTTGAGCTCTTTTTTTTTTTTTCCAGGAAGTAATGAAACTTATTTCATTTTCTTGTTTATTACAAAGGCCTAAAAAACGCACATTCCTTCATCCCAGGCCTCATTCCAGAGACTTCATTCCAATACATTAAGGAATCTATTTTTTAAATTTTTAAATTTTTATTTTAGAGAGAAAGAGGAAAGGGGGGAAAAGAGAGAGACAGAGACAGAGACAGAGACAGAGACAGAGACACACAGACACAGACACACAGACACACAGACACACAGACACACAGACACAGAGACACAGAGACACAGAGACACAGAGACACAGAGACACAGAGACACAGAGACACAGAGACACAGAGACACAGAGACACAGAGACACAGAGACATCAATTTATTGTTCCACTTATGCATTCATTGGTTGTTTCTTGCATGTGCCCTGATTGGGGATCGAACCCACAACCTTGGTACATCAGGATAACGCTCTGACTGACTGACCTTTAAGCCAGGGCTTAAACAATCTCTGACAAGCACCCCCAGGTGCAATGAACCAAGGAGGAAACAAGTACCACCCACAAGAGAGTCACAACCATGTATGAAAACTCAAACTTTTAACTTTGATAGACCTGGCTGTTTTCTCTTCATTGATAAGCCAAGGGTGGACTTCCATAACAATTGGATTTCATGGTTTCAGTATACTCTTCGATGAAAATCTGAACACTTTCCTAAAACACCGTGATGGGGACAGGTGCCCTGTGGTAGCCAATTATCCCCAGTGTGTCTGCTCAGCCGTCATGCCGCGAAGTTCACACGCTGTTGCTTATCTCTTTTCACACAACTAAATTCATTTTCCAAAGAACTGCAAACGACACATCGAGCCTGGAAATAAAAATAAGGATGCAGCATTTCGGGAGGATTTGAATTTTATCCCAAGTCTTAGCAGATAAGGGATTAAAATACATACTGTCCTCTGTTGGCCACTGAGGATCAATAACAAGACACATCTACCAGGGATTCAGCTGTTAGAGCGAGTGCAGATGCCGACAGTCAAGTCCAATGTTGTCTGCAACAGCTCTAGGTAAACTGTTTACAGCCCCCCCAACCCTTGGGCGAGCGCCATCTCCATTGGCTTATCTGGGAGCTTATGGAATCAAAGGCCCCGAAGTCCCACTAAAACGAGAGACTTGACTTATTATGGAAAGAAAAGCATATGGGGCAACTACGATCAGCAGCTTCCTGTGTCTTTACCACGCTCTTCTAAATGTTTCCACGCTGCTTGCTTGATGCAAAAATCTGTGACAGTAACGGGCCCACTGGTTGGTCCCCATCGGCCTTTGCAGCAACCAATAAAAAATGCCATTAATTTTAAGTCATGGAGCTCGGTGAGGAATAAGCCTTCTTCATGTTTTCTGTGCTTTTTATTTATTTATTTTCTTTATTGATTTGAGAGAGAGAGGAAGGAAGAGGGAGGGAGAGATAGAAACATCGATGAGAGTGAACATTGATTGGCCACCTCCTGCATGCCCCCCACCTGGGCACGTGCCGTGACCGGGAATCCAACTGGTGACCTCTTGGCGCATGGGTCGATGCTCAACCACTGAGCCCCACCGGCCAGGCTAGGGGTTATTTTTCAACAGAAGGATCCATAGGTTTAATTTGAATCTTGTGAGTCTGGGGGGAGGGCTAAGCCAAGCCCTACCTACTCCTCCTCTCTAAACACCGACCCCCCTACCATGCACATCCACCCACCGCGATCACGGCTGAAGTCCATCTGTGCAACAGAGCTGGTCACAGAAAGCACTCCTCGTGGGTTTTCCGTATCCAAGCCTGCAGCTAGTTCTCTGTAGCCATTGCTAAGCTTCGGGTGGGAAGAGCAGTTTCATCAAGGACTGGAAGACCACACGAGACATTCTATACACCCAAGATCACGCCCCGGTTGTCCCCAAGGTGAGACCATATACAAATTCTTCATTTGGTCGCCCGGGCTAGGTACTCAGTAGATGTTGGTTCACACCCCTTATCTTCCCACTTAGGTAGAGAAGATTTAGAGAGGATGATGATGGAAACAAAACTAGAAACAGAAAGGCTACCTAATAAGCTGCCTTGGCATACTGACGTACCTCCTGGAGCACAAAGACTACAAAGAAAAATAAATCCACCACTTCGATTCCAGGGCAGCGTCTCCAAAGGTCTCCAGTAGAACCCCGGTCATAACAGGGGGTTATTTTTATTTTATTATTATCGTCTCCCTCTAGGTAAAATTACAACCAATTTTGCACACAAGTTCTCAAAATCTTTCATTTTGTTCAGCATCGTATTCTGAACAGACTCTGAAATCCCCCTGATGTTTGCAAACTTAAAAAGTCAAAGAAAGACACGCTGAAGCATTTGTGTCTTTCCAGAACTCAAGCTCACTCTTCCAGCTCCTGGATTCGAATTTGCTCAGAGATCTGTGGAAATGAAGAACCCCAGCACCCCTGTCAGTGGGTGGTCCGGTCAAGTGTGGGACCCCGGAGGGAGGCACTTTCCCGTTTCAGCATGCACCAGAGGCTGACCCAAATTCATGGAGTATATAATGCATTTCTCACGGCTAGTCATGAATACAGTCAACAATATTGCATTATATACTTCCAAACTGCTGAGAGACCAGATCTTAAATATTCTCATCACAACAAGGAAAGAAATGATAATTATGTGACTTGATCGAGGTGTTAGCTAAAGCTACAATAATAATCATATCACAACAGGTGAATGTATCAAAGCAATGCATTGTATACCTTCAACATACACACTTCTAAAGGTCAATTATATCTCATTATTTTTAAATGAGCCAAGCAGAGTGAGTAGATATTGGCCAAGCAGAACAGGAGGTGAGGTTTTCTATACACCCGTGGGGTAACAACATGAGCAAATAGAGAATGCCATGCATACAATTTGTGTATTGAGAAGTACGTACGTAGTCTTGGGGGGACAGGGATGAGAGGGATCGGGGACCGTGCGTGCTGACCACAAGTGTTGTATTTCATACTACGGAGTTTGTGAGCGGTGAGGTTTAGTTACAACACAAGGATTGTCTGAACTTTTAATTACCTCCTAGACAAAGAATTGCAATGTGTTTCACTCTTGAGGGTATAGTTAGTGTATAGTCTTAGATAAGTCCCTTAAAATGGGAGGGGGGAGTCTTCTTATTCTGTGGGTCATGGATGCCTTTGAAAATGGAATAAAAGTTAGGACAAACACACATGATTTTGTTGGACTCTCTGAAAATGGGGCCCATGGCCACTAATAAAGAAAGAACCCTACTCTGGAAAGTGTGGCTTGGTGGTTGAGCATCAACCCATGTACCGAGAGGTCACAGGTTCGATTCCCAGTCAGGGGGCGTGCAGGAAGCAGCTGATGGATGTTAATGTTTCTCATCGGTGTTTCTCTCTCTCTCACTCTCCCTTCCTCTCTCTCTCTCTCTCTACAATCAATTAAAACCAAAAAGAAAAGAAAATAGAGGTCTCTGCACATCATGGGAACAAACACAAGCCACTTATTTTTTTGGAAAAGGTATTTCACAAGAAGAGAAAATCTCGTCAGCATCTCTAAACCCTAATAGTGACTCATGAAGTTGGTGACTATGTCTTTTCGATTAAAAAAAAAAAATTATATATTATGAAATGGATACAACTGTGTTCATTTTACGTTACTGATGAACATAACATTTCGTTTTCAGATCACAAGAGTTTTCCTAGTTCTAATGGTCCTCCGCCAGTTTTGCTGTGCCAATGAATGTACCAGTTGACAGGTCATGAGATGACTAAAGATCACTCGAGCTTAAACAAGTTCATTGCCATGTTCGTCTTTCCTTAGGTCAGCTACACATCTGGGGGGATGACCAAGAATTCTAAAGTCTTTCCAGCTCCCTAAGATGATTTCCGTATTCGCTGGTTTCCAGTAACTAGATTCTGTTATGATGGCTTCATCCTTCCCACTTTACAGCTCAGGGTTTTCTGGCCAGAGTCCCCAAGCTCCTTCTGAAACTTATTTAACTTTACATTCAAAGTAAAGATCTCAGAATTACCTGTTCTTGGTCCATCTAAAGTTCATTTCATTGGGGGAAGCAACACCCATCTGACCTCACTGTGCTCCCAATTACACAATCATCTCCACGGAAGCAGGAGTGAGCAACTCCAGCCCAAACTGACCTCACCGCCGGATTGCATGCTGGGAGCTGCAGTTAAGAAATCATGTCCAATCAACAAATCATCAAACAACAAGTGTTGGCGAGGGTGTGGAGAAAAGGGGACTCTAGTACGCTGCTGGTGGGAATGCAGACTGGTGCAGCCACTGTGGAAAACAGTATGGTGTTTCCTCAAAAAATTAAAAATTGAATTGCCATTTGACCCAGTGATCCCACTTCTAGGAATATACCCTAAGAAGCCTGAAACACCAATCAGAAAGAATACATGTACCCCCATGTTCATAGCAGCACTCTTTACAATAGCTAAGATCTGGAAACAGCCCAAGTGTCCATCAGTGGATGAATGGATAAAAAAGCTGTGGTACATATTCACAATGGAGTACTATGCAGCTGTAAGAAAGAAAGATCTCTTATCCTTTGAGACAAAATGGAGGGACCTGGAGAGTATTATCCTAAGTGAAACAAGCCAAGCAGAGAAAGACAAATATCACATGATCTCACTTATTTGTGCAATATAATAAACATAACAGTCTGAGGAACAGGGTAGACCCAGAGACGTGGAAGTAGGGTACAGACTGACAATCCTCAAGAGGGGGTGGGGAGGAAGGAAGAGATAAACCATAGAACTTGTATGCATGTACGCATAACTGATGGACATGGACAGCAAAGCTGGGGATGGGGTGGGGGAGATGGAAAAGAGGGTGTCAATGGGGAAAAAGGAGAAACATCTATAATAAAAATAAATTAATGAAAAAAGAAAGAAAGAAAGAAATCATGTCCAGCCTGTGTGGCTCAGTGGTTGAGCATTAACCCACAGACCAGGAGGTTGCCGGTTCGAATCCTGGTCAAGGCATATGCCCAGGTTGCAGACTCGATCCCCAGTAGGGGGCGGCCAATTGATGTTCTCGCTCATCGATGTTTCTATCTCTCCCTCTCCCTTCCTCTGTCTCTAAAAATCAATAAAAACATATTTTAAAAAAAGTCATCAGCTTTCCTGGCTTCTCTCCAATCAGTCTCTATTAATACACTGCCTGTTTTAATATGCATTGAGACAGCTGCTGCAATTTGGATCCCTGGCTTTTCCACGGGAAAGGAATCCAGTGAACTTCAGTTTGAAGCCTTTTTTTTTTTTTTTTTTTTTACAATACAGATTCAGCTCTTCCTACAACCGAGCACTGTTAAATGCATGAAATATGCAATGCCTAGAGTGGACAGGGCCGTGTGCTGGAGGTTATGGGCTTCTCATTTCTGTATTTCCAGTGTGGCTAGCTCATGCAATTGTGCTAGAGAATAATTTTCCAGCCTCTGCAGCCGGACAGGGTGTTTCTCGTCTTGCAATTGTTTCCATCACTCAGCACGTGCTTATTAAACACCGTGCACCAAACACTGGTGGGCAGCAGCCACTGTCTACCCGCAAAGACGGACCACAGTAAGGTATAACGAGGGTGTGGTACAGTGAGTGTCTCATGCTTGGAAGACACTTCTCACAGTATGACATCTCCCTGATGCAGAACAGCTGTGCCCTGCCTCCAACCAACAGAGAGACTTGAGACAGTTCAATGTCTGGATCCTGTATGTCCAGACGCGTCCCTGAGCAATCTGGACATAATCTGGAGATAACATGGCCTTCGACTGCTGGGCTCAGACCCTGGCCCTGCCGCGCTCCAGCTCTGTGACCTTAGCTAAGATACTTTGCTTCTCTGTGACTCAATTTCCACATCTATAAAATGGGACTAATACAGGTACCTACTTCCCAAAGATGGTTGTAAAAATCGAGCCATGTACGGGGTGGAAAAGAACACCAAGCACACAGTAAGTGTTGCATTTGATCATTTTTCTACTCAATAAATATGTGTTCGATGAATGTGTTCGATGAATAAATATGTGTTCGATGAATGAGTGAGTGAACCGATATATGTCCTTCCTTGTGATCCCAGCAAGGTGAGCTGGTAGGAAGAACAGTTTGTGAAGGGAGAGGGTCAAGGAGTTCTCCAGGGTGAGCATTGATTTCATTTTTTAAAGGTTAGAGATTATGAAGTTTAGCCCTCCTACGTAAGTGACTTCACTTCTAAAAGCGATCCATGAGGAAGGAATTATGATGTCTATTTCATGGGTTTTATGAGAGGACCCTAAGTCTTCAAGAGGCTGAGGTACTTATTTACATGAAGTCTCGGAGCTAGGAAGTTGTTGAGCCAGCAAGCCCAGGTCTCTCTGATGCCCCCAGGCTGTTTCTGGATGGGACATCAGAGAAACAAATTTGAGGCACAGTCTGAACTCAAGAGCTCTGTAGCTCCACTCACACCACGAATTATATTTTCCTACCTTACATTTCCTTCTCTACTTATAAATAACTCTGTGCTGATCAAGCAATAGTTTCTCTAGATGATTCAACCGAAAGGACTTGGAACAGTTCATAAACTGCATTCATTTCTGAAATATACGGTCATGAATCGATCACAGTGTCATTAAGTCTCCTGCTTGCCTTCCAAGCTTGGCTCTTCAAAACAGAGGGCATTGTAGCTTAAAATAGTGCCTCATTGCCCGGCCGGTGTGGCTCAGTGGTTGAGCAGCAACCCATGCACCAAGAGGTCACTGGTTCGATTCCCACTCAGTGGGGGAATCCTCAGTGGGGGGCATGTACGAGGCGGCCCATCGATGTTCCTCTCTCTCCCTTTCCCTTCCTCTCTCTCTCTCTCAAATCAATAAAGAAAAAAAAATTTAAATAGTGCCTCATGGCTGACTCAGAATAGATTAATGCCTGCACTGTGGCCCCAAGGAAATATTTATTAGAATAATTCACAATGGAACATGATAACCAGAACTACTTTTTTTTTAGTGAGAAATTCCTGATGTCTAAACATAAAAATGTAGCCATGTCAACAATCCTATTATTAAATAATTTAGAAGGCAAATAGAAAACTTCTGAAAGCCAAGGGTGATTATTTCTATTTTTTGTAGTTTGTTGTTTGTGTGGGGGTGAAGGTGTACATCTCTTTATTTGGGGCAGATATTATTGAGATAATTGTCTCATTGGCTTCAATTCTGAGCCAAAAAATAAACTCTGATCGTAACTAAATTTCTCGGCTGCCCAGAGCAGGATATAAATTTCGGAAAGTTGAGGAAGTTAAGAATCACCGATGGGTGGCTTCAAGTCTGTGTATCCAGAAAATAATGGAATATTTTAGGAATTCCAGAAACATATGAGTTGAGTACAGGAAGGAATGCTGACTCGATGTCAAGAAATAAACCCAGAAATTGAACAGTAATTCTTTTACTATGTTAAGGCTTGATCATATCTCAGAACATGTTTCAAAATATAGTGCAATTTAAAATATTAGTGAATTAGCCTCAAAGTAGAAAGGAAATATTTAAGTTTTCTCGAATGCTGTATTATTCTAATACTTCCAGTATTAGCGGACCATCGCAAGTAAATTATCCCAGTTTTTCAGGCATAAGAATAAATGTATCAAACACAGTTTTAACATTGATATCATTTTTGCATCTCAGTTTTGGGATCTCTCTGGTTATTCTCCTACCCAGGCGAACGAATGGAAAAAAAAAAATACATCCACGGGGCCAGCGTTTTGAAAGAGAACATTTCTGACCGCGAGTGCGATTTTGCACCTGTAATTATTTTGGGGTCCAAAATTGGCTACACCGATAATTGCTCCTATAAACAGCTAATTGTTAGCCACTTGTGGGTGTAATTAGTGACTTGCCCTTAATCTTCATGGAATGCCCACTTCTTCCTGTAATTAGTCCATTGTAGATGCTGTTACTTTCGCAAAATAGGCAAGGCTGGGTTATTGCCCATAAATGTGTGTAGGTGAAATCTTTACATTTGAATCTCAATGTCTGGGAAGTGTGAGGGGAAAAGATTCTCTGTGTCAAATGATTTGGAAACGGTTTTACCTTCCCTACCTGTATCTTAGAGACGACAAGGCAAACAGATGCTAGGGGGACACCTTGACGATAAAAGTCTACTGTTTTCATCTATGTATTGTTAACTGGCATCGTTATTTTGATTTTTCAAATTGTGCTCTTCAGGGAATATGGTCAATCATATTGCAATAACTTTTCACAGTGACAGATGGTTACTAGACTTGGGGTGGTGATTACATGGTAAGGTATATAAAGGTTGAACTGTCCACCTGAAACTAATATTCTGTTGTATGCCAACTATATCTTAATGAAAAGAAATGTGTATAAAATATTTAAGGTATTTACATCACAAAATCCTGCTATAAAGGGCCTCAACATTTAGGAAGTTTGTTTCCAAGCTTAATAAAATTAGAGGCAAAACACCTCAAAATCTAAATTAAACCGTTAGCTCTCTCGCATGCTAAGTGGGCGGCTTGGGCATGCTGTTTAACATCACTGACCTCAGCATTCTCCTCCATTAAATGGGAACAATGAACCCTCTGCCTTTCTGGGTTGTTGTAAAAATTGCACAAATGCACGAACATTCTGAACACTTGATCTTACTGCAAATAAAACTCAGTTCTTCGTGCTCATTGCAAAGCATGGCGTCTTTCTTGCATAATGTTGAAATGGGATTTTAATATTTGCCTTCAAACGGGGCTCCCATAAAACCTATACGATTCTTCCTAGCCATCACCTAATTCTCTCCTAGGAATTTTCAGAATTTTTCGTATCTTTTGTAAAAGCGGGAATATTTTTAATGGCCAATTTTAGTGGAGTATAATTCGTTTTAAGATACTATCCTTCCCTAGCCGGTTTGGCTCAGCGCTTGCAGCGTCGGCCTGCGGACCAGAGAGTCGTGGGTTTGGTTCCCGCTAGGGGCATGTACAAAAAAAAAAAAAAGATACTATCCTGACATGATAGCTATACATATGTGTTATTGCAATGTATTGTCTATAGGAATGTAAACTTATATTGTTTGAGAAGCATCATTCTCAGAGAAGTTATACATGATTCTTAGAATTCTAACCCTTAGAGCATTTTTATGGGTCAGAGGCTCATGGGTCGAAAGAAAGAAGATAAAGAAAGCATGGAGGGCTGACGGCAGAACCACGGGTGATGGGTAGCCCGTTGGTATTAATTATCCCAGCTTTTCCCCATTCTTTAACAATAGGAGAAAAACTCTGAAGTGTTCTGGGATCATTTGAATTTTAGCTTTCAACTATGACATTTCTGGTTTGGGCATAGATCTTACTCTCTGCTTGCAAAATTATATAGATTCTGATCATCATCTGAGCGTTTGCCTGTGTGTGCCTGTGTGTGCGTGTGTGTGCATGTGTGTGCATGCGTATATGTGTGCGCGTGTGTGTGCGTGTGTGTCTGTGCCTGTGTGTGCATGTGTGTGCATGCGTATATGTGTGTGCGTGTGTGTGCGTGTGTGTCTGTGCCTGTGTGTGCATGTGTGTGCATGTGTGTGCATGCGTATATGTGTGCGCGTGTGTGTGCGTGTGTGTCTGTGCGTGTGTGTCTGTGTGGACGTATGAGTGAATAATGTTGTCATAAACCAGACGGGAGGCCTTGGGAGCTTGAAGCAATATCTTTGCCCACTAAACGGCTTTATTACTCTATTCCCTCCCTCCTGGGCATGTAGTCAGCTGAGACCAGGCCAAATTGGCAGTGATTTTCAAAGAGCCCGGATCTCTGGGAGTTCCCAGACAGCATCTCTTTCTCTCTCAAGCAGCCCTTCCAAGGGTCAGTAGCAGCCCTGGCTCCCGGGCTGCCGTTGGCCTGCCCCAGGTCAGCAGGCAGGACCAGTATAAATCTCTATCTTCACGTCACACTGTGAAGAATTCTCCACCCCACAGTAATCACGGAGTGCCAGCTCTCTGTCTGACAGTCGTCCCAATTCCCGACAGCACAGCGCGCCAGATTCCACGAGTGGCCGAAAGGAAGGGGCCCTGTGGTGACCGAAAGGGTTACATTGATAACATAGCTGTTCTAAAAATAATAATTGGGGGAGATGTGTTGACTTTTGATAAGCAAATCTGAAATCACAATAGCGGAGGCTGCTTATCACACAGTCCTATGACAATGTTCCAGCTGATGAAAAAAATGGGAAGCAAAATGAATAGTGACAGTCCCCGGGAAAACAAGCCATAAATTCAATACTAAGTCGTGCAATACGGACTAACCGAATGAACACATGCTGCTGTTATTGCATTAATATTGTTAAAAATATCATAACACTTTTTTTAGCGGTCATTTTCACTCAACGTGGCTTCGAGGCAGGCAATTTTTTTTTTTTTTTTTTTAAAGCTAAAACCACTGAAACTCTGACTTCGTGCAGTCAAGAGCCAGATTTGGACACAGAACAAATCCAAAGAGGTTCCCATTTCTACCCTCTACAGGGGGGGATGGAAAATGGAACTAACAATTATTGAAGGTGTTCTTTTGATGTATTGAATAAATATTATTATATTTAAATATATTGAATATATAAATATATAAATATATAAATGTATGTTTAATTATTGAAGGTTTTATTTTTAATGAGCCAAGCTGTTACATGCGTAATGTCAACTGATCATCAAAATACCAGTGGACGTGGGGCTTGATTGTGACATTTTGGAACTACGGAAGCCAACCACACTAAGTTTTCTTTTTTTTAAAAAAGTTTTTTTCTATATTGATATTAGACAGAGGAAGAGAGAGATAGAAACATCGATGAGAGAGAACATGGATTGGTCGCCTCCTGCATGCCCCCCACTGGGGATCGGGCCCACAACCTGGGCATGTGCCCTGACCGGGAATCGAACCAGCGACCTCTTGGTGCATGGGTCGATACTCAACCACTGAGCCACACCAGCCGGGATACAACAGTAACTTTTCTAAAGCAACATCGTTACTAGGTGGCAGAGTTGACATCCAAATACAAGGCTGCCTGACCTCAAATTAGGATTGTTTAAAGAAAGATTTTCATTGATTGATTTGAGAGAGAGAGAGAGGAAGGGAGAGAGAGAGGGAAACATCGATTTGTTGTTCCACTTACTGATGCATTCATTGGTTGATTCCTGTATGTGCCTTGACCACGGATTGAACCCTCAACCTCGGATGATGCTCAACCAACTGAGCTACCTGGCCAGGGTCAGATTGTTTTTTGCGTTTGTTTTTTGTTTTGATCAGATGCTATAGTGGCCAGACCCTGAATGTAAGACAATAATTGGTGGGTGGCTGTGGCCCCTGGAACGTGCAGGGTGGGGTCTAAGGGTGGCTGCCGTGACTCACAGCAGCTGAATATTGCCGTTTCCAGACTGGTTGGTTTTTTTCCCCAAAGAGACCCTTATGAAATTCTAATATGAAATATCACTTTTTAAAAAATACGTTTTTATTGATTTTTTTTTTTTTTTTTTTTAGAGAGAGAGAGAGGAAAGGAGAAAGAGACAGAAACATCGATGGGCTGCCTCTTGCACGCCCCCCACTGGGGATGGAGTCCGCAACCCAGGCCTGTGCCCTGACCGGGAATTGAACGAGGACCTCTCGGTCCGTGGGAGGATGCTCAATCCACTGAGCCACCTGGCCAAGCTGAAATCTCACTTTTTAAACGACAGCGCAGTGAATCAGGCCACAGGTCTCCCACATCTAGCCGGGGGCTAACATTCAGCAGCCTCCAGCCTATATTCTCTGACTCCAAACTTTTTCTACAAAGAAAACCAATCAAACAAGTTTTTATTTTGTTTTGTGAGATTCTTTGATGAATGCCTATACCACTTTGGCTATTTATCCATCGAGAAATATTTTCATTCCAGATGCTCTTGGAACAATGTTATAATTTAAGTGTTTTTCCCCCTAGACATCTGTAATAGTATCACAAATATTAATTGTGGGTAAGTGAAGGGTATATTGTAATGTACAGAAGAAATAAAAAAAAAAAAAACACTAGTCATTGAGAATTTTTGAAATCTGGTCATCAGCATCAGAAAGAACCTTGTTGCCTTATTTAAAAGATAA
This sequence comes from Tadarida brasiliensis, assembly GCA_030848825.1. Taxonomy (NCBI): domain Eukaryota; kingdom Metazoa; phylum Chordata; class Mammalia; order Chiroptera; family Molossidae; genus Tadarida; species Tadarida brasiliensis. The sequence continues at coordinate 5,769,021 of CM061279.1, forward strand.
TGTCAAACCCTGACCAGTTTGGCTCAGGGGTTAGAGTGTCCGCCTGTGGACCCAAGGGTCTCGGGTTCGATTCCCGGTCAAGGGCACATACCTGAGTTGTCGTGTGGGAGGCAACCAAGTGATGTGTCTCTTGCACATCAATGTTTCTCTCTCTCTCCCTCCCTCCCACTCTATCTAAAAATCAATGGAACAAATATCCTCGGGTATTTGTAAATAAAGACTTTAAAAGTAAGTACAAAGCTCCTGTCTATAGTATTGCTTGACTTTGAAAGCCCACAGAATGCCATGATGCCCTCGTTCCCAGGAACAAACCACGGAAACGGACACAAAGCCTCCTCTAACCAGCTCATGTTCGCTCAACATGCCAGATGCATCCACCAAAGGTGTCCCCCCCGTCTCGCTCGGGTTCCTGCAAACTGACGGCAGCCTTGGAATACGTGCACTGATGTGAGCTAAACCCAACGCCGTGGGGATCCAGAACCCCCCCTTTGCCTGGTTTAAATACGACCAACAGGGTATCAAATTAGTCGTTTGTAGAAGTGTGAGATCACACATGATTTACCAAGAATCATTTCCCAATATTCTCCATCTCCGCCTGGCCAGCCTTGGAAATAACCGAGCCAGCTTCCCGCCAGCTAGCTGCAGGCCTGATTTCTATGTCTCCCCTCCCCCAGGCTTGCATTCTCCACCAGTCATCAGAACTTGACTTCCTAGGCAGGAGGGGAACATGGCCAGCTCTTTACAAGTAGAGAGTCCATGGGAGCCTCGCTCCGAGATGTGATAACGTAATCTACAGCCAGGCCCAGCCTGTCAGCTCAGGCCTAAAGGGATTTGATTCAGTGTCAGAACTTTTGGCTCACGGGGTCACTTTCTATTCTTGCCTTTCTTATAACAAAAGGAGGGGGGCAGGGGACTCTGGTGTGCGTGAGCGTGTGTGCATGTGCGCATGTGTGTGTGTGCATGTATGCATGTGTGTGCATTGTGTGCGCGTGTGCATGCGTGCGCGTGTGCATGTGTGCATGCACGCGTGCTCACAGGTGTTTTTTGAAGCCTTGCGAATTCCTCAGCTGCTGTTTGGGCAGCACAGAGCCTCCTCCTGAAACATTTCCATCAGACAGAGGCCTCTGAAGTGTGCTCGAGACGTGGATTGTGCAACGAGAAATCTTAGGCTTCTCCAGGAGAGCCTGATTGAAATCAGCGCTGTGTCAGGGCCTGTCATATCTCAGAAAAGACATAAAACACACGGAAACATCAATAAGCAACCAGCCTCTGACCGCTCCGAGACGTTCCAGCTGACAAGAGGAGAAGCGGGGTGAGGTTAGGGCTCAGGAGGGACATTTAAAATGCCTAACAGCCCACAGAAACGTTGGCAGGCTTCAGGGAGGCCTGGCAGAGACAAGATAAAGTCTCCCAGGTTATCACCTGGTTCAAGGTGGATTCCTCCTTTCGAGACCACCGGGATGCGACAATGACAGGCCCTGCTTGCTCCCTTCCCCGCCCCCTTTATTTCAAAATGCTTCCCAGAATCAAGCCGCATTTATAGTGTTGCCCAGACAACGTGTGTGCAAGAAAAGATTTTTTTAAATGTTAAAAAGGGGGGAAAAAAAAAATACAGGCAGAAATCTGTGAGTTGAAGAATTCTGCTTCCAGCTACAATGTACAAAAATCAAAAAGGATTAACAAGGTTGTTTTTTTTTTTTTTTCATTTAATTTCCTGTACACCAGAAGCTTTTGTTAAGAGATCAGAGATATTGCTATTTATTGAATTTTTAATATGATCTTTATTAAAAGGCAGCACACATGTTTGGTTTTCTCTTTTCTTTTTCTTCTTCTTTTTTTTTTTTTTTTTTTACATGCATGGATATAAAAATCAAAGGCCAGGAATGAGGCATGATTGCTTGATTTCAGTGTTTTTATAATATGTGGGAGGATTCAGCATATATTCAGCTATAGTACATATTTAAATTTTTTAAAGGAAAAGAGATAAAAGGCCCTCTACTGTTTTTAATGGATCTGGTTCTTACAATGAAAGAATTGGCCATTATGTGTGAGATCTTCCAATACATCAGCCAGCCAGGAGTCATTTGAAAAATGTCTTCTGGTCCAGTGTGATCTGTTACTGGAAGGCAAATGAAAATAATTTGGGCTCCAGTCCCTTCCTCGACGTGGGCCAGGGAGTACACGCGTTTTCCTGTGTGCAGACCCCTGCTTGAGTTTCAGACGAAGCTCTCGTCATTCAAAAAGCTGAACTGTATCAGCAGGGGATGAAATTGGCAAACATGGATTCTAGACTGATATATTCCGGATTCAAAGGGAATGGGGCTCGTACACACCCGTGAACTTGAACTTTAAGACCAAGAGAACTTTACATCCTGTTGTTTTTTGTTTTTGTTTTTATATATATCGTCAAATGGAGGATATTTTTCCATTTTCTCTTCAGATAGAGAAAGAGAAACATCGATGTGAGAGAGAGATATCGATTGGTGGGCCCCCCCACGACAACCCAGCTATGTGCCCTTGACCAAGAATCGAACCTGAGACCCTTGGGTCTACAGGTCGACGCTCTAACCCCTGAGCCAAACTGTCCAGGGCTGAACTTGACATTCTGCATATGCCCACTCTGCTTCCTCCAAACTCAGATTTCACTCATTTGAGGTCAGATTAGCCCATGCCCATTTCGCTCTCATGTAAGACCAACCATCTCAAAAAATCGTGGAGACAGAGATGCGGTACACAGCGGCGTGTGCAAAACCAGGGTCCAGCACCATGGCCTGCATTACTGGAGGCAAAGCTCTCAGCTTCCATTTTCCATTGATGACACGAGCATAATGATGCCAGGGGTTGCGAGGGTGACCGGAGATCCTGTGGGTCAACCTGCCTTGTGTGGCGTACAACACTATTCGTTTTCGTCATCGTTTTAATAAAAGCCAAAGGAACGGGAGTCCAACGGCGAAGGAGAGGAAATGAATACCTTAGCTCCAATTAGCAACACCATTGGACCAAAATGCAATGTGCCCCGGGGGCCTACCATCTGGATTGCTACCCTGGGTGACTCCCTACGTGCCCTTCCAGCCACCAAGGTTGAAGTGAGAAGGAAACCGGGCCACGTATTAATCCTATTAATAAGAGAAATGAAATCTGATGACCTGTGGCTTTACATGTATTATGTTCTCTGACTCTGACAAGGTCACAGGAGAAAGGAAGCATCCTAGGTGTATCCCCGCTCTTGTCCCATGAATCATGGAGCTAATAGCAACCTGGAAGGAAGCCATGCCCCATGACAGAGGAAAGAAAGGACACAGGACACAGTGAGGTCTGAGCCAAGCATCCCCGTGTCTGGTCATGGGTAGAGCCTTCAAGGCCGACCAGCCTGGCCCCTTCAGGAGCTGAGAGTCCTTGCTTTCTCCTCTAAGCTGGAAGTCTCATTGTCAACTCAACCACGACCAAACGTCAGCCTCTCATTCAGCCTTCAGCCAATGAGAAACCAGGGAAGCACAGGGACTTGGGTTCTCTTTTCTCCTGTCTCCTTTGCTGGCTACGTGGGAAACCCAGCTGGACGCCCCCTATTGGCCATGACTGGAAGTTCATCGAGCGGGCTCCGTGATCCCTCACAAATGACCTTCCAGCCTCTGGGACATTCAGCTCAAAGTCGAATCACAAAGGCAGTGATTGATTTTACAGTCTCTCATGCTCCTTGAATCTCCTAAACCTCCTAAAGAAGGTTTTTGAAGTTATATGTGTGGCTCGTTATAAGTGCGATGAAAATAAGGACTTTTCAAAAAATGTTTCTATTGATTTTTTGAGAAAGAGAGGAAGGGAGAGAGAGATAGAAACATTGATGTGAGAGAGAAACATCGATTGGCTGCCTCCTGCACGCCCCCTACTGGCGATCGAGCCTGCAACCCAGGCATGTGCCCTGCCTGGGAATGGAACTGGGACCTCTCAGTCCATGGGACGGTGCTCAATCCACTGAACCACACCAGCTGGGCTATATAATGAGGATTTTTTAAATGTCTATTATCTAGGCTTCTTCCAATGTTGGAGGAAATAAGCCATTGATGTCGACATTGAGGTGTGGGAGTTGGATTTTTATTTGCGCAGCAAGTATCATCCTGGAAATAATGATAGTTGCTAACACTTTTCAAAAGGAGAGGAACTGGTGAAATGGGTGGTATAGAAAGAAGCCGCTTTTCTGTATTATCCAGGCAATCATTTCAGATACTAAACATATTAAGTACGTCCCATGATTTTTCATTATCCTATAAAGTTTAATGATCATTTTTCCTGTCTTAAATGTTGATTATAACATTTAACACTCTTTTCTCTCGATTTTGATAAATGTATAATTGCCTATAATCAGGCTAGAGCGGTAAATGTGAATTTTAATGTGTGACAGCTTAGTAAGGAAAAAATGTCTAGGTAACTTGAGACAAACAAGTATTAAAATCCAATAATTCAGTCGTCAAGACAGCATAACGTGCAGTGAATGTTACGCGCTATCTTGTCCTTATTTACCTTGGACGATTTTGCTTACACGTCAGGGACACAGGGTACCCACAGGAGGCATCTGTTACTTTTATACTTGGAAGGCTGTTGACTTTTGCGACTCGCCCCATCACCCTTTCTCCATGAACGAGAACTAAAATCAGAAATGCATGCCTCAGCCGGATAGCTCGTTGGTTAGGGCATTGTCTCAACACCCCAAGGTTGTGGGTTCCATCCCCAGTCAGGACACATACAAGAGTCAACCAATGAATGCATCAATGAATGGAACAACACATCGATGTTTCTCTCTCTTTCTCTCTCTCTCTCTCATCTATCTATCTCAAAATCAATTTAAAACATTGTTTAAAAATAAATAAATAAACTTACTCTTCAAAGGGGTATGGACAGATACCTGGTCTTAGTCACTGTCTTACCCTCTCCCTACTTGCCTGGAAGATTCCAGAGGGTGAGAAATGGTATTTTTGGTCTCTAGACCCGTTTCTATCACAATGGGTGACTATTTCTCCAAATTCAGTATGTTTGATCAAATATGTGGTATTAAATCGCGCTGAACCTAAGAAAGTGTGGTCAGAGGCTTGGACTTCAAAACAGACCCACTTTGAAATCCACAAACAATCCAGTTTTGGTTGTGAGACCTGGAGTTAGGAGACCTGACTTGGGTCTTTCTAAGCCTCAGTTTCCCCATCTGTAAACGACGACTAATACTAATTATTGTGAGAATTAAACACGGTCCGGTACAGTGCACAGGCCCACATGAGTTGCCCAAGTAAAAGTAACCATTCTTATAATAATTATGAAATAAGATTTCCGATACTTTTTTAGATCATTGAGTTTGAATAGATGTCCTTGACTTTGGATAACTTTTTAAAAAATTTTTTCCTTAATTGATTTTAGAGAGAGAGGAAGTGAGACGGAGAGAGAGAGAGAAACATCGATGAGCAAGAACATCAATTGGCCGCCTCCTGCATGCCCCCCACTGGGGATCAGGCCCACAACATGGGCATGTGCCCTGACCGGTAATCGAACCAGCGACCTCTTGGTGCATGGGTCGATGCTCAACCACTGAGCCACACCAGCCGGACTAACTTTAAAACCTCCTCAAATCCAAGCCCTGGAAATAATGCGTTGCCTTGTCTTCCCTCCACGACTTCACTTAGAATCCATTTAGGAAATGTGTGGTCAGTTATCTAGGACACAGTTATGTCACATTATACCTCTTAGTCTAGTCCATGAATCGTTTCTTCCAGAAATTAAGTTGAATGCTTCGTTTTTTGAACTCGCTGATGTTTTTAACATCCATATATTTTAGTTACTAATTTCAATGACCCCCAAAATGTTTGAAGGCTTTCAGTAATGGCTAAAACTGCATAATTAAAATACATTCTCCTAGTCAGATTATACATGTCTGGATACCTGGTGATCAGACTTGCCATAAGACATTTATATAACAAATTATGATGATTATTTTACTCTGAAAGAAAATAGACCATCAAACCAAAAGTTTTTCATGGCGTGATTTACATGCCTTCTTCCTGTTTTTGAAACTAACGTTCCTGCCATGTGACTCAGCCCATCAGCTTGAACATAGGTGGAGATGTAAAGTAATTCCAAATGCCCAAGAGAAGGAATACAAGCAAAGTGGGGGGGGGGGGTCTTCAAACTGGTATCTATTATGAAGACCCTCAAATGCCCACTAATCTAACTGCCTCAGTGACTGGATGGAACAAAGCCAAGTTCCTGGTGCACCCGCAACACCCATTTTCTCCCTCCCTAATGGGGGAATAAAAGGCGCTGCCTTAGGGAGGTATTTTTCCCCGAGGTGTCTGCAGACAACTTCTCCAGAGGCCTATTCCACCCCAATACCACTTTCTTTTTTTTAAATTTTTATTAGAGAGAGGAAGGGAGAAGGAGGGAGAGATAGAAACATCGATGAGAGAGAACATGGACTGGCCGCCTCCTGCAGGCCCCCCACTGGGGATCGGGCCCACAACCTGGGCATGTGTCCTGACCGGGAATTGAACCGGCGACCTCTTGGTGCATGGGTCGACGCTCAACCACTGAGCCACACCGGCCGGGCCCAATAACCACATATTTTAACTTTTCTATTTTTTGTGTCCAATGTAAAATGAATATAATAATAGTATCTGTCCCTCATAGGCTTTTGTGAGGTGCAAATGATTCTCCCAAAGTTCTTATTCCAGGGCCTGAGCCATAGTGTAAATTTTTCTGTTTAAAAGTTATTGGTTTAGTATAATAAATCTAAGTGTCGGATTCCAGAGAGTAAAAATACATTTGTTTGATAACTACCTCAGACAGTAAAATTGACAGACTTCTTGCTGGTTTTTAAAAGAGTACTTAATTTTTAAGTAGTCTTCAAGCTCTAATCTAATTATAATTGCATGGTCTTCCATTAATATTGCTAAAAAGGTTTATTAAATTTTGCCCCAGAAAACAATAAATCTGATTTTCTTCACATACTTATACAAAAATCGGAGTGATGGAGCAAAATGACTTCCTCCTGGATTCTGGATCCATTTCCATCAATCGTTGGAGTGATTATCAGAACTAGCAATTAGAAAAGCTACTCATAACTTTCTACAGGAATGAAGACAAAGAAAATAATCTCCAATTATTATAATCTATTATAAATAATCAGCAAATTATTTATCAAGAGCATTATTCGGAAACAAAGCAACCCACTGAGTACTGAATCTCCCATGTCAAATTTTTTATTACAGGATGTTATGGGAAAAAATGTGTATAGATCTATACAGCATTGGAAGCAAGAGAACGAGGAAGGAAATGTTGAAATAGGCTCCTTATTAATCCACCTGTCCACACCAAGAATGTTGCTGGTTCTACAAGACATGGGTGATGCCACAGTTCTGTGTTGACACAGCTCCCTGACCATTTTATCGTTTACTATCTACATTTCCTGAATGGAAACACGAAATCGTTGACTGGAAAAAGCCAGTGTGTATAGAACGATCTCATTTTGCTGAAAAAGTTTTCATACCAAGGTCTAGAAAAATACGCCTGAATAGTAAGTCTATAATAATGAGGTTTAAAAGAAGGAAAAAAAAAAGAACTCTACTGATTTTCTATTTATCCTAAACAGCACTGAGAATTGCTTTTTGTTTTAATAAATAAATGGACTCAAAATACCAAGTGGGCTGAAGTCAACCACACCCAAGGTCCCTCCGCTTAAGAACCTTTTGTGTTTGTCAAAGTGAAGTTGACTGATGACTTCTTTTTATGTTTATCTGACAATCAGTCTGTTTATGAGTTAGAGGCAAGAAAACTGATTTCTCCTTTGCCTGTAGTTAGAAGAAGCACTGACAAACCCTGATAGGAGACCGTCTGGATCACAAGATACTGAGTTGGTCCTGAGAGAAGTAGGAAAAGTCTCTTTCGAGATGCTGAATTTGCAGGATTTTGAGGAATGCTGTTATGAAGGATTGACTTCCATCACTTGTCCAGTCAGTGAATTCTAATCCTTTGCAAGCTCATCCCTTGTGCGTGACTTTCCTTACAAATACAATTACTGAAAAAGTGTCTACATTTACAAACACACTCAAATGTTCTTCTGCCCCCTGTCTGCTTAAGAATTATTTGTAGGGGAAAGCAGGAGTAGAGAGGGAGGAGGGGGTCAATGGGGAAAAGGGGGGGGGACATCTATAATACTTTCAACTATAAAAAAAGAATAATTTTTTTTATAAAAGGTTATCAAATTCCAAGTCGAGTTCATTCTCTCGTTATTTTTATTACATCACACGGACCCATTTTTAATTAAAACACCCTGCATTAGAATGAGTTGACAATTCATTTGCATTCAATTAATGAGCTTTGGAAAAGAACCCCATCCCTACCACCTCTTTCCCTTTTAAAATGATACAAAGATCATTATTGGGGAAATGTCAACTCCAAAGTCAGGCGTTTCAAAACTATTGAAATTGCATGTTAAAAATAATAATAATAATAATAATAATAAAAAACACCAAGAGCTGATGAATGACTTCCCTTTTGGCAAACCCATAAAGATACAACCTAGATTCCTGGACATCTACAAATTCCTCATGAAATGGAGACCACAGACTTGTCAAAAATGAGACTACCCTTGTCATTTGGGAACTGTTCAGCTCGAAGGGCTGAGGTTTTCTGAACTTTTACATTTTTGCCAACTTTTCTTAGCACATGTCCTTTTCTTTCATTTGAACTTGGGTACCTGGGATTTTTAACAGATCCTGACTGAGTTCTCTCTTTTATAAATTTGGAATATTTCACATCATCTAGATTTCCTTTCTTCTTTCTCTCTCTCGTGAGAGGTGAAGCCATCTCAATATTCCATTTGCCATTTCAATTCTTTGATGTAGCTTTCCCTCCATGATGAACATCCTCTAAGGCAATAATCCCTTTTTCTCCACAACAAAAGAATCTGGACTTTTTCATTAAAGTCCAGTTGAGCAAAATGCAGCCCATCTGTTTGACTCTGTCTTCATGTCTCGTTGCTTTGATGAGAGAACAGAGGCCCAGCTGATACCATTGGATGGTGACCCAATCTTTAACTTCCGCGCTGTTTCATAGGTAGATGATTGGACCTTGCCCAGTTTATCCCTAATTGACGAACACAAGGGGAGTGTTGAGTCATTGCAATATCTGCATTAAGTTGGGACTTCGTTTGCTCTTTTGGGATCTTAATGCAGGTCTTTGTCTCTCTTGGAGTTGCCCTTCAGTCCAGGTTCGAAAAATGTCTCCACGCCTTCCCTTCCGAAGACCCTTGCCCTCAAGGCTCCCTCTGTTCTCCCCCAACTCAACTTCTTGGTGTTTGATTTTTCCGACTTCTGATTTTACACTTCCTCCACGCTGCTTCTGAGACCTGGAATAATGCCTTCCCTTTCAAGTCGGCCCCTCCCCTTGCTTTGAATCCTACCTCTTTCACAAAGCTCTCTTTATGTGTTGTGTGGCGTTGGGAGTGGTGTGGGGGAGTGGGTAATGAATGTCTTCACATATGTAGCTGAGGGTGAGAAAATAGAATGGATAATTGGATTTTGAACAAACAGGCTCATTATCCAAACTCAAGACACCAAAACATGAAATTAAAGTAAATGGTCTATGTATCACTTAGTTCTGTAATATATGGCAAATTCTACAAAGAGGCGGGGTAGGCGGGAGATTTTGTTGCAATTATTTCAAATAACTCAGAATGCCGCAAATATCTACGACCTGTCCAAGAGACAGGTGCAAAGGGACCCTGTTCGTTAGTTAGGAGAAGCCTTGGAGAACATTGGAAGAGCCTCTAGTTGGTCCACAGGAAGGTATCTGAGCGAGACCTGCAAACTTTCCCAAACTCAGCTAGGGTCAGAGGCCCATTTGTACCAGAACTGATATCAGCTTTCTGTCTGGGCTCCTAAATAAAGTCAGGATCATTGTACATTAACCAAAATAATTAGGAATGACTTATCCTATCACTCATCTCGCATCCATACCCTACTGGCAATCCTAGGGTTAACCCCGGCCTTCTGGGCAATAGTTGCACTTGCATTAAGTTCTACCGGAGCATAAAATGTGTATCTGGGGGCAGTGATGTATACAGTATTTTATACTCTAACATGGTATAAATTACCTAGAAAGTCGATAGACAACCTAGTGGTATTTTACCATATTTATCTCTACCGTATTTCCGTGTGATAAGCAGGGCCACGAAATTTGGGGTAAGAGGAATATCTGTGCATTCATCTAACACGTCTGTCTTCCAAGTATGTTTCATTAGACACAATATGGACAGGTGCCAGGTGCAGGGACACGATTTCTTTCTGCACACGTACCTGCATGTATACGTACTTGTAAAGAACATCCACAAAGATGAGATGCACATTGTCTGTAACCGTTCCCTCTGAGAGAGGTGTCGGCGCGAGAGGGCTTCAGTTATAAATGCATTTTGTGTGTTTACTTTTTTCTTTTGTGTGTGTGTGTTTGTTGTTGTTAATTCTCCCCCAAAGATATTTTTGCATTGATTTTTAAATAGAGTGGAAGGGAGGGAGGGAGAGAAATAGACAGAAACATCATATGAGAGAAACGCATCGATTGGTTGCCTCCTGCAAGACTCTGACTGGGGCCAGGGACCGAACCTGCAACCCACATACATGCCATTGACCGGAACCGAACTCACGACTCTTTGGTCCAAGAGCCATTGCTCCAACCGCTGAGCCAAACCAGCCAGGGCTGTTTACTTTCAATGAGAACTGTTTCTCATGTAAAAATAAGAAGGGAATTGAAAAGGGGTTAGGAAAGAGGACAGAAAGCAGGCAGAAATAGCTGACAGGTCAATTATGAACCTTGGAAGAGCCAATGTGAATGGTCCATGCAGAGGGGAGAGGGGGGAGGGGCTTGCTGCTGGGAACCCCACTGGGTCAAGAGTTTTGTGCCTGTTAAACTCAGGTACATGGACTGCATTCTAATTCCTAATGTCTCCAGAGCCCAAATCTCCAAGCAGGCATCCACAGAAACGACTATTAAAATACTCTGCTCTTGGAAATGATGCATAACCTTTCGCCATCATCCACTGAGCAAACCTGTTGGGCAAAGCTGCCAAGATTACCCACCAAGCAGCCAGGCTGCAAAATCTACCTGCTCCGCTCCCGGCCCTCCTCTCCCCACCAGTTTGATTTAAGAGCTTAGGAAGCTGTGTGATTTTTTTTTTTTTTTTATATTTCGGTCCTCTTTTTATTTCCATGGTAATTTATGTCTGTGGGTAAGCATTTTATTTTATCAGAGACACGGGGCTCGAGTTATTTTCCGAGGAGCTTGAGTTTTCTTTTGATGCCCCTGGAATTAAATGGAGCGTGGCAAAGAGTGCCCACGCTGTTCGTTCCAGAGTCAGGAGTTAGCGTTACATCCCCTGCCATCTCCTGTGACGATTCCACGCCGGAATTTAGAGGCGCCCTTGTCATGGGCGATGCGGTATTATTCATATTGCAGGCATCAAAACATTTGTGGATGGGATATAATTGACTTGTCAGGCACATTAACAACATCCCCTGTGGACTCTTCCAACTCTTTACGTCTTAACCCTTTGAAAGATGCTGAAAATTGATTTTAGCTTTAACGCATTGCTAAGGTACAATTTTTTGTGTGTGTTGTATAAGAAAGTTGACAGCAAAGCTTACTGTTTAAGCTATTCATAAAAGTATCTTAAAACAAAGGACTGTTTTAATCAATAAAACCAACCACGTGAAAAGAGTGTCCGAAATTTTAGATTAAAAAGAAAAAAAAAAGAATTAGGGTCCTCTAATGTTATAATAAAAATCCACAGATGTTTAATTATTAACTTTTGATTAGATAAATAAATCCTTAAAACTTTATCTAAACTAAGGCTTAAAAGATTTTATAAAGTGGAAAGATATAACAATCTCATGTTAAATAAAGACTTTGAAGAAAATCTGGAAAGCTAAAATGTCAAATTTGAATGTGAATTAAAATTCTACCTTCCTATTAGCAGGTTAAAGTTAATTTTATCTTGAAACAGTTCCTGAAGCAAGAGCTAGTCTCCAGCTAAAAATAAAATGTAAGGCCGCCACTGATTGCAATGTAAAATTAACAGGGGTTAGTAATATATATGTAAATACTTAAATATCCAGATCACAGGAAAACTCAGAGGTATTATTAGGACGTCAGTTTTTAAATGGTATATAATGTTTGTTGCACAAGCAAATTGGTTATTTTAAATTAAAACAGCATTAATGTCTGAGGAAAGGAAAAAAACCTTCCATGGAGTCCAACGTTTTTATAATTAACATACCTGTGGTTTTTTTTTTTTTTTTCAAATTTTCATAGCTGTAGCTAATAAGGAAGGAATAACAAGCCATTTTGTTTCTATAAGAGCCTTCAACTTTTCATTTTGCCCATATCATGCGCCCAGCTCAGAAAGGATTCTCAGACCTCACAGACTCAGTTCTTTTATGCACAGAAACATACAAAAAGTTGCTTGAGGGAAATATTTCACCGACATTAACAAACACATCCTGCCCCGAGACATTTGGGGTCTTCCTGAAGCCTCCTTCCTCTTCCTTCTAAATCGATGGTCATGGGTAAAATAAAAATTTTAAAAGTCTTTGAAAATACGTTCCACCAAACTCAAGTACCACCATTAGTCTGGGATTAACTAGCTCACCTGAGGGCTGGAACAACCCACTGGTCTGAAGTCGGTGCAGAAGAAAACACTTGAATCATTTCGCGGACCCCCGCATTGACCCAACAAAAATGTATTGAGGCAGGTGCCTTGACAGGTGTTGAGACAAGCAACCCAACATTGAGTAAGCAACGCCAATGTGGGGGAAGGATGCATCCTATTCCCAGCCAGATCAATCATCACAAACATGAAGACCAAGACGAAGAGAGAGACGAGACTTTGCAAGGACTGTCTACGCTGGGCGTCAGGAAAGTGATGTTTAACCTTGCACGTGAACTTGAGAGACACTATTATTTATCTACCCATCCCCCACGCAGTCGGCTTTTGAGCCCCTAGCACTCACACAGCCCATCAGGAAAACGAGATGATTTTCACGGCGCTCAGCTAAGCGTGGGCCCTGACGGCTACAGCTGCGAGGATCCCACGTCACCTGGGAGAACCAGTGTCTGAATTTGGGGTGGCCAAACCAAGTCATAAAACGACAGTTCTTATATTTTTAAGCAGGACTAGTTAAGACTCTAGTTAAGACCCATTGCCATATAATTTCTCCAGTTTCGGCTCTTTTTTCCTTGGCAGAAAATCTAAGAATCCTTTTTTTTTTTTTTTTTTTTTTACACAACCGTAATACACTATGGCCACTGGGCTGCCCAAATCAACGTGTTAATTCACAGGTGACCATCCCAGATATTTCGTTTTATATTGTGAGAAGTCGAATACCTTTTCTCCTTTCGCCTAGATAATTGAGCAATGGAAACGGGACAACTGGTGGTGGAGAGACAAACCACCAAGAAAAATTTCCTTTTCAAACTGTACTGAGGAGGAGGGCAAACAGCTCCAGACCGTCTCCCAGGACCGACCTGGCGTCACAATAAAATAAAGACAAACATTGGAAAAACCAACTCCAGAGCAGCTGGGGAGAACCCTTATAACGTAAAGAGGACCCCGAATCGAGGCTGGTAGGAGGGACGCAGGCGCGAGGGGCTGGCTGGGCCCCCATAGCTGTGAGCAGTTCCCTCTGAGAAGCTGAGGTTTAAACCCCCAGCCGGCTCCCCAGTTCAGAGTTGTAAACAGGGAGGAGCACCCACATACCACCTGGCTGAGAAAATCTAAGATACTGCCTGGCAGGAGAGGCGCAGGGACCAGCACATCCTTAAAGGGCCAGCAGCACTCATTACAGTGACAGCCACTTACCTTGGGGTCCAGCAGAGGAGACTGGAGCTGTGTGAGGAGTCGGGGTTCGCGGTGCGGAGGCCAGCAGGAGCTCGGTGCTGAGTCACTTCCTTCAGGCAATGGCCATCTTCCTCCAAAAGCCCCTTCCCAAGGGCAGGACCCTGGGGAGAAGTAACTGCCCCTCACTCGGGAACTTAGCACCACTCCAGAGAAGAGCCCCCGGGGGCTTTCAGCCTTGGACCTGGCTCTCTGTGTTGAGGGTCGTGGCCTGTGAAAGCTGAGGCCTGGGTCTCTCCGTGGCCATTAACCCACACGCTTCTTTTCAAAGCAACTCTCGCCCAGGGGAAAGCAATTGCCCCACCTGCCAGGCTCCTCTTACCCTGCCCACCTGGGGGATGTTCCAGTCCGCTAAGGGACACCACCTGAGGCTCATTAAGTAACTGAGAAGCATAACCTGCAGGCAAAAGCTCTGGGATAATTGAATCTTGGCTTGGCCTGTGGCTCGACCCAGGAAAGTAAGACTAGACACTGGTGTTCAATGTGGTCCCTTCCACACTCATCCAAAGCCAGCAGAGGGGCCACGATCAGCAGGACACCCACAGGGGAAACTTGGCAGGCTCCAAACACTGCTGTGACAGCCAAAATGGTGAAACAAAGAAACAAATCCCAAGTAAAAGAACAAGAGAATTCTCCAGAAGAAGGGATAAATGACATGGAGTTCAGCAAGTTATCATATATAGACTTCATAGTAGTGATTATGAGGAAGCTCAGCAGCATGAGCAAAGATATAGAAACAATGAAAATCAACCAATTGGAAATGAAAAACCACCAAGCAAAAATGAAGAATGACATAGCAGAAATAATCCTAAGAAGCCTGAAACACCAATCAGAAAGAATATGTGTACCCCTGTGTCCATAGCAGCACTACCTACAATTGCTAAGACCTGGAAACAGCCCAAGTGCCCATCAGTAGATGAGTGGATAAAAAAGCTGTGGTGCATTTACGCAATGGAGTACTATGCAGCTGTAAGAAAGAAAGATCTCGTATCCTTTGAGACGAGCTGGAGGCACCTGGAAAGTATTATGCTAAGCAAAATAAGCCAATCAGAGAAAGACAAATATCACATGATCTCACTTATTTGTGGAATATAATGAACAGAAAAAGCTGATGAACAGAATGGACCCAGAGACATAGAAAGGAGTACTGTTCAGACTGACAAACCTCAGAGGAGCGGGACTGAGTGGAGGGATGAGATAAACCAAAGAACTTAATGCATGTATGCGTAACCAATGGACATAGACAACAATGCTGGGTGGGGGGGAGTTAGGGAGGAGGGTGTCTGGGGGAAAAAGGAGAAACATCTGTAACGACAATAAATTAGTTAATAAAAAATAATAATAATAAAGAACACGGAAGGAATAACCAGCAGAGTAGAGGAAGCCAAGGATTGAATCAGCAGATTAGAAGATAGAGTAGAAAAAAAAATCACTCAACCAGAGAACCAAAAAGAAAAAACAATTAAAAACAGGAGGACAGCTTAAGATAACTGTGGGACAACATGAAATTTAACATCTGTATCAACAAAGATCTAGAAGAAGAAGAAAATGAGCAAGGGTTAGAGAATATATTTGAAGAAATAGTGACAGAAAACTTCCCTAACTCGGAGAAGGAAAAAGGCATTCAGGTTCAAGAAGCACAGAGAGCCCCAAGTAAGAAGAACCCAAAGAGACACCAAGACACGTAATAATTAAAATGCCAATAATTAAAGACAAAGAGGGAATCTTTTTTTTTTCTTTAATCCTCACCCGAGGACATTTTTGCATTTATCTTATAGAGTGGGAGGGAGAGAGGAAGGAAGAGAGAGAGAGAAACATCAATGTGAGAGAGACACATAGAGCGGTTGCCACCCACACAACCCCAACTGGGGCCGGGGACAAACTGCAACCGAGGTACGTGCCCTTAGCGGGAACCGAACCCGGGACTCTCTGGTCCGCAGGCCGACGTTCTAACCACTGAGCAAAACTGGCCAGAGCTAAAGAGAGAATCTTAAAGGCAGAGAAAAGCAACAGGTTACCTACAAAGGAACCCTCATAAGGCTATCAGGTGGCTTCTCAACAGAAACACTACAGGCCAGACGGGAATGGCATGAAGTATTCAAGGTCATGAAAAACAAGGATCTGAATCCAAGACTACTCTACACAGCAAGGCTGTCATTCAAAATAGAAGGTTAAATATAGAGCTTCCCAGACAAAAAAAGGCTAAGGGAATATATTAGCACCAAACCAGCACTGCAAGAAATGTTAAAAGGACTGCTATAAGAAGCAGAAGAAATCGAGAGAAACATAGTCATAATCCATAAAAATGGCAACAAATAAGTACATATCAATAATCACCTTAAATGTAAATGGATTAAATGCTCCGATCAAAAGACACAGAGTAGCTGAATGGATAAAAAAGCATGACTCATATATATGTTGTTTCCAAGGGACCCACCTCACAACAAAAGACTCACACAAGTTGAAAGTGAAGGGATGGAAAAAAATTTTCCAAGCAAATGGAAATGAAAAAAAAAGCTGGGGTAGTAATACTAATATCTGATAAAATAGACTTCAAAATGAAGGCCATAACTAGAGAATAAGAAGGCCACTGCATAATATTGAAAGGATCAATCCATCAGAAGGCTATAACCTTGGTAAACATATATGCACCCAACATAGGAGCCCCAAAATACATTAAAATTTACTAATAATGCAACAAGATTCCCTTGGAAATATATATATATAAATTACCAGGTCACTAGTGTTAAAGAAAACCTTTAAAATAACCTATGGTTATCTGTTGATCATATAATTAACATACCTGTGGTTATGTTAATAATCAGTTGCAGACTGATTATTTTCTTCCTTAGCAACTCTTTAAAAATCTGAATTAACATTCTGAATCTTCCAGTATTTTAGCTTATCTGTATGCAGGAGGCGGCCAATCAATGTTCTCTCTCATTGATGTTTCTATCTCTCTCTCCCTCTCCCTTCCTCGCTCTAGAATCAATAAAGAAAAAAAAATTTTTTTAAAGTAGAATGTTTACAAAAAATATCCCTGTTATAACATATATATATAACATATCTATATATAACTATACACACACACACACACACACACACATACATATATATATCACTGTAGCCTGCAGCTTCATTTCTCTGTAGGTGTCAGGGTGGGGTGAGCACCTCAAAATTCTTAAAATACATTTTAAAGCTCCCCTGTAAAGGCATTTCTTTCTATTTCTATCAATCTACTCTTTTTTTTCCAAGAGCAAGTCTCTGTGTTTTCTCTCCTTGGGGAATAAATTGGTGACTTTTGAAATGTGTGGGTATGTGATTCTTACAACGCGTCTTTCAGAGTCTAAATAATAAACGTTGAAGAGAAAGTCAACTCTTAAGACATTTACAACCTCATTTAGAGCTTCATTCGCCTGAACCCGTATAATTGTGAAAAGTATACACATCAAAATAGATTTCCCCAAAATAGCATTCTTCTAAGACATTTTCAGGGTTCTGATCTTCACAAGCACATCAAAGTTTCAGATAATCAAATCACATTTTTATATTTGAGAGAGCCGGCCCCACTTATGTTAAAACTCTCTTTTGCTGCCAACCATCTCGATATGGAGAATTAGAAGAGAAAACCTGTTTCAGAGAGCACGCTTTCTTCTCTGCACTGGCAGCCTTCAGATTAAAAGCCTCTGTGGGCATCTCAGAGTTATCAACCTTGTCCAGTGGTTGAATAGTCTCGGCAGAATTTGTCCTACAGAAATGTTCTCAGGCTAGATCCGTCTCCGCACAGAATTTCACCGCCACGGGCATTTCTGAAGCCTCTAGGGATTACTGGTCCCGAGATGATTTTCTCCTTTTGGGGAAGACCAGGAAGGGATGGGGCTTAGGGAAGCAGTCTATGCGCCTGCGATTTCTAAGCCGGTCACACTGAAGTGTTTTCAGGGACTTGAACCCTGGATGCCGCTGTTGGCAAGTCTGTAGAGTTTAAGAACAAACAACTAGCCGTGTTTTTAGTTCATTTCATTGCATTTGTGGGAGACAGCTCAGTAACAGGAAGGAACTGGTTTCTTCTGTTCCTCCAACACAAAGCAGACTCTAACCAGTTACGTCAAATTGAAACTTTAGGAAAAGAACTTTATGATGCTTAAGACTGACCTAGAGGGCCTTCCTTCCCTAGAGCCAACCAGAAACCAGTCAATCCTGGCTCACCTGGGCAGGAGAAGGGGACTTGTTGAAATGGGATGTCACCAACGAAAACTAAGAGGGTCTCTCAAGTGGCCGCCTTCCTGCATATCTCAGAAAGAGGTGAGACCACCCCTATTGCTGCCCGTTAATATCCACCAGAGGGGACTTGTTTGTGCAAAGTCTGGTATGCAAATATGCAAAGTTACAAAATTATAAGGGACGATGATGGTTTGTATAGCTCTGCACGGGACCACTACATTGGGTGCATCTGATGTCCTCCTCCGACAAATGCACCAAATCTCTAATTCATAAACAAGAAAACCCTTTGTTTTTCAAAATGATGAAAAATCTCACGCTTGCTGAAATATAGCCCTGGGTTCTGATGACAAACTTCTGAGTAATGTTGTCAAGTCTAAACTTCCCACTGCTCACTGTGTGTGTGTGTGTGTGCTGGGGGGCAGAGGCAGTGAGGGGATGCTAAGCTGAGTTTGTCTGATGGGTTCTCCAGGGCTGAGGCAGCCTGTGGTTAATAACTAAGGCGGACTTTCAGAGTCTGAATGTGGGTGGGCCCTGGCCTCAGCCCCAGACACCAGGCCTCTAGGAACACGCACGTCAGCAGCCTCTCCATGGAGTTATCCAAGTCTGTCCAGGGCCCAGCAGACCAACTCTTTCCAGAGACGTCCACTGAGGGACTAGGACTTCCTCAGAATTGCAATCTCGCAGAGAGTGAGGGAGAAACACACCGATTTGAGGTTCCACTTATTTCTGCATTCATTGGCCGATTCTTGTATGTGTCCTGATTGGGGATAGAACCCGCAACCTCAGTATATCGGGATAACGCTGCAACCAACTGACCTACCTGGCCAGGGCCAGCTTTGATTTCTTTTCTTTTTTTTTAAATTTTTTTCCTCTTTATTGATTTTTTTAGAGAGAGAGAGGAAGTGAGAGGGAGAGAGAGATAGAAACATCAATAAGAGAGAACATCGATTTGCCACCTCCTGCATGCCCCCCACTGGAGATTTGGCCCACAACCTGGGCATGTGTCCCGACCGGGAATCGAACTGGCGACCTCTTGGTGCATGGGTCGACGCTCAACCACGGAGCCACACCGGCCGGACCAGCTTTGGTTTCTTCATCTTCCCGTAGAGCTGCTCACCTGGGGTGTATTTCTGTCCCTCAGCACTTGCAACAGAGAGGGAGCAAAGCTAAAAAAAAAATTAGAACAGAGCAACTGTCTTCACAAGGATGCAAAGAGAGAACTCTTTTGTGTAGGGGTACATTGGGGAAATCAGACCTCATCATCACTTAGAGTTTAGAAGTGAGGTGTGGCATCCTTTGCAGTTTGATTCTTGCAGGAGAAATGAAAAGTAAAAAATAAAAAAGCTACTATCTTTTATCTTCCTAAGGCTTTTTTCCAACAAGGTTTCTATACAAAGGAAAAACTTTTTGAACCTTGACTGTGTCTTCTAGTACAGATAATGACAACTACTTCAACTGCATTTAAAAAGTACTGAGTAGTTGATCCCAGTACTGGATGATGTTACTCATCTCGTCTGAGGCTGATCGACACTAAAAATAATAAATTAGAACAGAAAATGATTTTACAGGATCTGTGGGCTGACAGGCAGGCTAAATGTAATATCCTCCATTACACTTGACATTGAATTCTATATGGTTCAGCTCTGAGCAAGGAAGACAGGCGTGTACGATGATTTCATGATTTTTATCTGCAACAATCTATCTCTTAAACACGTAAAATTAATTTGCCTACTTACAAATGCAATAAAAAGTGGGGATCAAAACATTTTCTCTGTGGTTAAACAAACATTATTGTGGGCACCGGCAGGAGTGAAATAATAAATTAAAAACTGTCATTCTTGGATTAGCTAGGATATAGCCTCTGAGACATCCATTTCCTTCATGTGATCTAGTAAATTTATAAATTCAAAATCAATAGCCATACCTGCTGTATCACTGGGATTCATTTGGGAAATTATTTTCCAAGTGCTATACTTGAAAGCACCTCATAACACAATGGAGCAGTCTGTTTGCTTAAAGCAGTCCGCAGACTCAAATTAATTCTTATAATTATTTACAAGGCGATCAGATGGTTAAATTGATGGCATATTTGTTTTTTAATTTCAGTAAATCGTGGTAGGTTTTTTTTGTTTTTGTTTTTGAGCTGTGTGGAAGACCAAAAAAATAAAACAAAGTTTGGAAAAAGAAGTTTAAAATATTCCTATTTTTTAACGTTAAGTAATGTCTGAATCATGGGGGATGAATTTTAATTTTGATTCATTGAATGTGCTCGCCTAATGCAATGATTTTCTCCATGGAAGTCCTTAACCACAGTGGCCATTTGCAGCTGATGATTTTTTTTTTAATAAATAATTTATAAAGCTACTATACACTTCTACTTCAACACCGAGAGAGAGAACAGAATTGCATCTTAAACTCTATTTACAAATTTACCTTGGCAGCCCCTCTTACTGCCAATAGGAAGCGATCCTGCATATTTAATTTGCTCTTTTGTTACAACGGGGCTTAGGTTAGTTAATTTCAATTTTCGATTTCAAAAGCTATCAAATATGGCTCAGATGAGAAATCAATTTTTCTCAGCTGCCTCTGTTTTTGTGATGGGCAGCTCCTCATTGGCTGCCGGCTCGCCACGTGACATGGCCAGAGATTAGTTCACCAGGACCCCGAGTTGCTACCACCTCAATTACTGCCTGCCTGTTGTAATTTAGCCTTATAACACCTAATTTCAAGACAGAACTCATATTTAATTCATGAAAGCTTCCACAAGAGTAATTGTGAAATAAATTGCCATAGAGGATATCCATTTGTGACTCATTTTAATTTTGTATGCTATTTATTCAACTTGTTTAACACTTTAGCACAAACTTTTTTTTTTTTTAATATTGAACTGGAGGCACTCAGAGCTGCAGACTTTGCCCCGTTTTCCCACATTACATCATCTCCTTTACTGGGAATTTTCCGTTCCCCAAATTCCCACCCAGTGGTATTTGCAAAGGTTGTTCGAATGGAGAACTCCTCATCCTGTAATTATGGAATGTGTTCCTATGATCTGCACAGAACTTTCCAAGCAGCAACTAAAATCACAAATGATCGCAGATAAATGGTAGTTCAATGACAAGGATCCTTCAAAGGGCTGAGAAATAAATAGAGTTTAATTTAAATAATATTTGAAACAAAGGCATTCATCACATGTATTGACACTCACGTTTCAGCCTTGGTCTATATTTTAAAATTCTTGAACCAAAACATATATATTTCCTGTGTATACACACTATTTGGTCCTTTTTCCTCCCTGTTGCTATGCCAACAAGGTGGGTGAGGCCTTCTCAACTGCCAAACCCAGCTGTCATCCCTTCACCCTAAAAGCCTTATAATTGCTTTTATTTGCATACGACAATTAGGCAGGATGGCTCACAGCGAGAAAAACCAACCTTTCTCTCCCCAAGTGAACACAACGCCAGCCTGTAATTTATAAAAGATACGCGCCATGTGGTAGGGTACTAAAATAGACTGATGAGCCCTTTCATCGGATTGTAAGCCATTAACAAAAGAAAACATCCCCTTTTCAGGCTATAAAAATTGCCTATCTGGTGTGAACCTGCAAAATCACAGAGTTCCCCCCTCCTCGACTCCCCCCACCCCCCAGACTCTTCACATTCATTATCACGTTGAACTCAAAAGGAGTTTTAGAGAAAGAGTTACATTTGGGTGTTTATGAGTGATGGGGGTACAAATAAAATCCACACCGGGCTGAAATTATATCCAGTCCTTGGTGTTTAGGGGTAGTCCCCCCCTCCCTTTTTTTCTTCTTTTTTTAACCTTGTTTTGTATCACGTCGTATGTTGAAATGTCATATGAATATAGTCCTTATATCGGGATTTTCCAATCAGCATTCCAGTCTGTGGAAGCTCAAGTCAGGAGGAATGTGGATGGTTTAAATCATCGTCTGTTTCGGCTTTCAAAAGGTCTTCAAAAATTAGTGTCTGGTATAAAAAGGTCACCACACGGTTGGAAATCATTTTAGTGATTTATTGTTGTCGTTTTTCTCTGGCGACTTTCATTCGAATTATTAAGATATTTTAATTTTAGTCTCACGTGCTACTAAGATAGAAGCGAAGATCAAATTTTGAACACATTCCTTTGTGAGCAATATTTTCAGTAACCAATTAGGCTGCAGGGTTTTTTTTCAGCCTTCTATTGGAGAAGAGGCCTTTACTTTACATACTGAGAATCATACTTCAAACTTCATTTTCTCCATATCGTCCCAGCCTTAAAACTCTTATTCAGAAGACTAAAATTGTGACCTATTTCTTTCTCTAAGAATCTCTTAAAAGGCGGTTGGCGTCCCATTTTTAGTCACCATTTACTGAATAAATATTGATCATATAAGCTATTTGGGTCCCGGATCTTCGAATGAATGAAACTAATCAAAAATCACACCACTACGTGTCTGTCCCTATGCTTCCGGGGGGACTCAAATGACAATAACGTTTCCAAATAGTTTCTCTAGATCTAATTCTATAACTGAGTGCTATTCAAACACCCACTAGTGAATCACAATGAAGGATCTGTTAGGGCAACAAATAAAAAAGTAGAGAGAAAAAGTAAAAGATTCACTCCAAAAAGCACAGATGAAATGAAAACCGAAGCATTATCTGGTCCAAAATTTCATATTCCTTTAGAAAATTATAAAAACTGGTCCGTGAATACAAGACATACAACAAACTCACATAAAGGGGATAAAAGACAGTTCACACATACAAAAAGAAATTAAAATGCCAATAAGTATTCAAAAAATTCTGAGCCTCCTCAATCAGGAAAGAAACGCAGGTTGGAGAAAACATAGTCTAAGTTTCACACGTTAGAATGCAAAGATTCGAATCATGAGAATGTCATTTTGGCAGAGGACACAGAGTCACAGCCCATCAACATGTGGGTTGTTACCCCTCTTCCAGAGGATAATTTGGCAGGATGCAGTGAAATTTTAAATGACTGCCATTTGACCCAAGAATTCTACTCCTAAAATTAATTTCAATGAAATCATCAGAAAAGAAGGAACAAACATATTTAAGGGTGTTTTTGCATGCTATGTGCTATTTTATTTTATTTAAAAAAATTTTTTTTTATTGATTTTAGAGAGAGAGGAAGGGACAGGTAGAGAGAGATGGAAACATCGATGAGAGAGAACATCGATTGGCTGCCTCCTGCGTGCCCCCCACTGGGGATCAGGCCCACAACCTGGGCATGTGTCCTTACCAGGAATCGAACCGGCGACCTCTTGCTGCATGGGTCAATGCTCAACCACTGAGCCACACCGGCCGGGCACTATGTGCTATTTTATTAAGAACAAAATTTTGGAACGAGCTGCATACAATATACAGAATATCACACAACCATAAAAAAGTTGATATAGATGTTTTCCAAGAATATCTAAATATTCATCTATCTATGCATGCATACGTATATATATTATTCCATCATGTAAATTTATATGAAATGTTATTCCATTCATATATGTTTATATGTTATACACACACACACACACACACACACACACATACACAATAAGTCTGAAAGTGAGTAGCACACCTATTTGGATGGTATTGCAATTATACGGGTAGACCATAGAGGGTTCTGTACATTTCTGTGTGTTGTCTTAATTCACAACAAGCATAATTTTCAGGGAAAAGATATAGTTGTGAATGGATTTTGAATGAACAGTGTTTTATTTTTTAGAACAATACATATTGAAACTTTCCCAACATTGCTGTTTCATTTTTCTGTTTGGTTTTCTTTTTTTCCTTCTGGAACCACTATTTATTTTCTTGTCCTATTCCCAAACCCCATCTCTGATCTGCTGTTCCCTCCTTATCTACCCAAACTCTAATACCAAAACTCTCATTTTAATAGAACTCATCAACATAGTAAGGGTTCACCCGGAAAGGGTAAAATAATACCACAACTGTCTAGAATCAAACTTGCTACTCTGCCAGAGTCATTCTTGATAGAAATTGAGCAATAAGGAAAAATAATCGTTTCCTGACAAAATAAATAATCATTTCCCATGTGAAGATAAATCAGACATGCCCAGCCGGTGTGGCTCAGTGGTTGAGTGTGGACCCATGCACCAAGAGGTCACTGGTTTGGTTCCCAGTCAGGGCACATGCCCAGGTTGTGGGCCCGATCCCCAGTGGGGGGCATGTAGGAGGCGGCCAATCGATGTTCTCTCTCATGGATATTTCTATCTCTCCTTCTCCCTCTGCCTTCCTCTGTCTCTAAAATCAATAAAGAAAATAAAACTAAAAATTAAAAAAAAAAAAGATAAAGCAGACATGTGCAATGACTAGTGAACTTCTGTGCAAACTGGACTTCCTACCTCTTCTACTGAGCAACATTGCCTAATACTTGCATTTCCAGCATGAATATAGTACGTGCTCAATAAATTGGTGTCGAATGACTAGAATGAAACTGAAAGCATTCAAGTCAAGCAAGAAACTTCCCAGCACACAGTATTCCATTCCTATTTGGCCTATGGCAGAGGTACAGGTGAACTTTAACAACCAAACTACAAAGTGAAGGTGAGAATTCACCTATGTTTCTCGGTAAGTCAGAATACCCAGATATTTGAAACAAATTTATTTTACAGATGATTTAGTTGTGTTTTGTTAGATTTACTTAAATACATTTTTTTATTCACTATTTTACTTGGCTAATTCATACTTGCTCTGAGGCCAAAAGATTTTAGGACCCCAAAATAAAAGAATCCAAAGAAAACGAATAGCCAGGAATTCACTCTAACTGGAAACATGGGATAAAAACTTCAAGACTAATTAACGTTTGCAAAATATGTCCTGCATTTTACTAACACATTTTATACACAACTGAAATTCCTACAAGTCAAGGAAGCCTAATATCATGATTGATTTAAAATGTATGTGTCTTTTAAGATTTTCCTTTTCCCATACAAAAGATGCATTTTTCTGTCCTGTTAATTTTGTAGGACCCACACATTTATTGAAGGAAAACATAAAACATAAGAAAACTGTGCAAATGACAAATATGTAGGATAAAGTTTGCTAAGAGTATCCCTAACATACACTTTGGCAAATCAATAGATTTCTGCCGGTCTAGTCTCTATCGCTCCATTAAAAATAATTACACCATAAGCGTCTTAAGAACAGTGCTGTGCTGTGATTTTATTATGTTACTCAGAGGCAAAGGAAATACTTTTCTGGAAATATAAGAAATACGATCAATGCATTTTGGATGCATTTGCAAAAGAGAGTTTTTTATTTGCATTCCATAGAAAGTCTTCCACTTTTCTAAAAAGAGTTTCAAAGTGATGAGTATGATTTTTAAAAAGTCTGCATACATTTTATCATTCTTCCTGATCCGTGATAGGATTGTTCTTGAGATGAAAACTGTAAGTGGATAGCATCATGAGAAAATGCTGGATGGAAAATGCTGTCTATTGTCTGCTTCTTCTAAGCTGCCTTTCATTAGTGGCCCGGGCACTGGAAGGCGGGAACGGTGACTCAGTGAATATTTACTGCCTTGGAAATATAAAAATCTGATCACTTTCCATCCGCCAGTGGTAGACAGCCACTTCACACATTAAGCATCTTCTTTCCAGAAAAGAGGTACAAAATTTACCCCAGGTTAGTGAATGCACAATTACCGGGAACCATTATGCTCTATTATTTTTCATTACTACTGGTTCAAATCAGATCATATCAAAGGAGAAGTAGCTTACACTTTTCTTTTTCAAGGAGAGACTTCAGTTCATTGTCTGATGAGGTTTCTGGTGTAGTATGTGTTGGGAGAATGCCCTACTTAAATCACGATTCCTTTGGGAAAGTTGTCCCAAGTGTTGTACCTTTCGGTTTCGTCTCCTTACAGAGCGCTCTGGCTCATCTCTTTCTTATTTTCTCCCTACATCTGTAATAAAAAGGAATTTATGGGTAAGAACTCAGTCTTAAGTGAAACCTTGTGTGGAGTAAATATTTGTGAGACATTAATAATAAATTTGGAGATGTGCAATTGAAGGCTCGTTTCTGCCTCCTTTTGTACCCCGGCCCCTGGTCTGTGAACCAGAGTTGACTCTGTCACTTTTAAGGAACAAAGTCTCCCCGGCACTATCTCTCCCCCCTTGATTCAAACCTCATCTGAGAACTCCTGAAATGAAGCTGTCACTCAGGGCTGCTTGGGGACCTGTCACCACAGCATTGAGTCTTTTCATTTTGATGGGTCAGGCTGCAATCCCTTGAAAGAGAAGTCCGTGCACTGTGGATTCTCTTTCCACAGGAATCCTGAATTCTAATGAAACTCCAAATCACTCAATAAAGGCAAGGGCACGAGGAAGTAATCCAACGCAGATCTGAGTGAAATTTGTATTTTATCTTTTTTTTTTTTTTCCTCCAGCCATTATTCTAATGGTTTAGGTGGTTCACAAAGGGTTGGTTCTCAGTTCAGGCGTAAAAGGAATGAGGTGTCCCTTTGTCCTGTGGCTGCGCTGAGATTAGGTAGCAGTTCTCTGAAAATGGCTTGAATTTCCTAGCATCTACACATCCATTGCTGATGAGCTCTGGGCTGATAGAGAAGGGAGAGATTCACATTAACGTGATTTTTTTACATTTCTTCCGTGTCCGTGAAACTGCCTTTCAAAAACCTCATGTGAACCTTTTGCCATAAAATGAAGAAAATTGCATTGTTACTCTGTAGTTTATGATCAGAAAGCGGGCAGGTCCTCCGGAGAGAGTCGCACAAATGATTTTCACTGTGTTCCCTCAACAACGCTCGCCTTCCTGAGATGCGTGTGTTCAATGTCAGGCATTGTTCCACCGCTGTCTTTTCTGGAAAGTAATTGATAAAACTTCCCCCAGGAAGGCATTGATGTTATTGCCCACTGACTACTATTTCTTAGGAAATGTGTGGAGTCTGTGCTAAATGTTTGTAATTGTGTGTTAATGACAGGCAACTCACTCCAAAATTCACCAGTGAATTTTTACCCCTTCTCTGTATATTTATGTAGAGCATGTATTGTGTTCCTTGGTCTTTTAATAAGATAGAAAAAAAGATAGATAGATAGATAGATAGATAGATAGATAGATAGATAGATAGATAGATAGATGATAGACAGACAGATGATAGGTAAATAACCAGATGATAGATAGACAGACAGATGATAGATAGATAGATAGATAGATAGATAGATAGATAGATAGATAGACAGATGATAGATAAATAAACAGATGATAGATAGACAGATGATAGATAGATAGATACATACATACATACATACATACATACATACATAGATACATAGATACATAGATAGAGGTATGCTTTATATATCTATAAATGCAGATATAATAAAGTCGACTTTATTGTTTTGTTAACAAACTGAACCGCAGTTAGCCTTTGTTTTATTTAACCTTTATGAAGAGCTAGGACGTAATATGTAAAATATGTTACCATGTCCTTCCAACCCGGACAACTCCACGATCTTATTTGTGTTACTTGAAACCCGCCGCCAATCCATATTGTCTGCTTCCACTATGACACATCACTCTAAATATGTCAACTGCCTGTACTTGAACTGTCCAAAGAACATCTGGTATAACTCCAGGTTCTTCGGTGTCCAGACGTTAGTTGTAATTTTTTCCCCAGTTGATTCAGAGAATGCCACAGACCACTGCATATAAAACAATCCCTCTGCACCCAATCTGGCCGTTCCGGGTGTGTGTCAAGAGGAATAACCGAAGAAAAATATTAAATGAAGGTTTCTCTAGTTGCTGTTCTCATGATGTGTTTTGTTCTTTAGGGTAGAGAGAGAGAGAAAGGGACTGAGAGAAAATCGTGAGTTACGGGCTCTTTTCCTTCCCCTTTGTTTGTGTAACATATGGAAATATTAGAACTCCAAACCCAGAGTGTTCCCAATTGTAAATCCCCATTTGGGATCTGATTGATTTAGACCATTGACTTAAGCTTTACTGTGTCCTTCTTCGAGTTAATTATTTCTCCTTTCTGTTCTTTTTTTCCCTATGAATGCTAAACTCTCTCTCTCCATATATATATATTATATATAAATGCCTTTTTGCATATACAAAATCTATCCCGTCTTGATTCAGATTGAATACATATCCACTGTACACACACACACACACACACACACACACACACACACTGAGGTTTGAGGAGAACTTTAAAATGACACACTGTAGAGCTTCCCAAACTGTCTGGAACAATAGACAATGTTCTTTTTCTAAAACTGCAGAAACCATTCTCATGGCCTGAGGCTTTATTTTGTTATTTTTGTGATATTTTCTAAATATGAAGTCTAAAGACCCAGTAGGGGAATTCATATTAGATTTTTGTGATTTTATTTGTCATGGCTCAAGGACAGACTGAGAATGTCCCCGCTCCTCGGTCCCCTCTAAAACTGAACCTTTCTTATTAGAGGAATCGTGAACTGTTTTTCCTTCACTTGAGGGATAAATGCCTGAGTTTAACAGCTAAATAATCAAATATGACTAGCAATGACTAGTTAGCTGTCACTCACAGCCTGTCTCATTTTTCTCTCTCTCTCTCTCTCTTTTTTTTTTTTTGGTATGTGCCCCTATCAGGAACCGAACCCGAGACTCTCTGGTCCTCAGGCCGACGCTCCAACCACTGAGCCAAACCGGCCAGGGCTCATTTTTCTCTTGGGTTGTTACCCCTCTTCAGTGTTGAGGCAAATAAGAGTGTCCATTTTGATTCTTTTTTCATAGAAATGTACTTCCCTTTTATTATATTCAATGTCCTCTGATATTTTCTATTTCCTTTAATTTTTATTGAGATGGAATTGACATCTAGCATTATATTAGTTTCGAGTTTACAATATAATGATTTAATATTTGTATGTATTTCTAAATGATCGCCACAATGAATCTAGTTACCATCCGTCAGCATACATAGTTACAAATTGTTTTTTCTTGGAATGAGAACTTTTGAGATCTCTTAGCAACTTAGCAATATGCAATGCAGTATTATTAACTACAGTCACCACGCTCAAGAGTTATTGACATTACATTCTCAAGAATTATTTATTTTACAACTGGAAGTTTGCATGTTTTCAGCCCCACCCTTTACCCTACACCTGACCACTGGCAACCACCAGTCTGTTTAATTCTTATTTCTTACAGCAGGCATAGACAAATGACGAAAAAGTATTCTCTGACACGAGCTTAGAATAAAGTTTACTTGAAACACTAACCAATTACATCTGTGTTTACACTTCACTGCTTGTTGAGAACTATGTGTCTCCCTCCTGGGAATCCAATTCTGAAGCTTCAACACATTTCAAGGAGAGAAACATTGCTACTTACTGAGGCAAAATTATAGCAGTTCGTAAAACAAAATTTGTGTATATTCACCATGCCAGACGCACAACTAACTATATTTGTGTTCAGCTTGGGTAATGCTTCAAATCAGGATTTTAATGCTCAGTGCTTATACTACTGAAATTCACAGACTAGCCTGAAAACAGCCTTTAATAGGAAAAAAAAAAAAAAAACTTGGATTTTAGAAACTTGCTTGATCCTGGATGTTTCTATTGGACCTTAAAGTTAAAATTACTTGTTTTCTCTTTCGTAACCATTGTTCTTATTATACCAATGGAGTTGGGCCACCGGCTCAGTTTTTGGGCCAGTGAAACCCAGACCTATGTCTGAATCTCATTCATACTATTGGCCAAAGTCATCTTATTCCAGAGAGGCAACTTCTGGGTTTTGAAAAATGCCTCCTGCCATGAGTTCATTGCACACCTGTGCACCTGTGCACACCTGATGAGTGAAGGAGCCTGTATTGCTTGGGGGAGGGCCTGCCACAGCTGGAGTACTCTCACTCCATCTCTCTTTAGTAAGTCAGTCCAAATTCTCGCGTTTTGATTCTGGGACAACTGAAAACCAGAATTCCAGACCACCACACAATGAACTCCAACCCTGAATCACACACTCTCCACCTTGATAGCAAGTTGTCCTGGGGGTACCCCACCCCACATGGACCCAGGCTGGGAGGACTCTTCCCCTCTGTTTCTTTACTCCCAAAATAAAATAAACTCTGCTTCCCAATGGACCCCTGTAAGAAGACATGAGAAAGTGCTGGGAAGTGATTTGAAGCTGGAGGCAGAAGATGCCATGGACATCAACAGTCATTTTATTAACTGCCTCAAAGTAGAAAATATTGAGCTTAAATCAACGCTCCTTTCTTCGGAGCAAACACTAAATGTTAACAGCCCAAGTGATACGGTTAAAATGACCTCGCCGTTGCTTTTCAAGCTGGTGAGATACAATGAAAAATAGGGGACCTGGCCAAATCCCATTTACTGCTTTCTTTCTTGTGAATACTGTCTGTACATTCAGGTCTTCATCATACTTCTCAATGGCACAGAATCCCACTGCACCTGCTTATTCTTGATTTTTATCAATGGGGGAAATTATTAAATTCCCATGAGACATTAAGTACCATGATAATACTTCCCAGCCATGCTGTAAGCAACCAAGAACTCTGCTACCATCCCCTCCTCTGTTCCCACCTGCCTCCTCCTCCACGTGTGTGCGTGTGTGTGCATGTGTGTGCATGTGTGTGCATGTGTGTGCGTGTGTGTGCATGTGTGTGTGTGTGTGTGTGTGCTGTGCCCAAGTTTCTTCCTCTCTGGCTACAGTGTGCAAAATGGCTGTCCCTGGCAGCTCACAGTGTGCCCAACCGCCCTGGAATGGGTTAACTGGCATTTTAAAGAGGTCATTGTGAAGTGTAACCCGCAGGGTTATCACCAGAGCTGGGAGGTGGGATGTCGGTCTCCAGCCGCTGGAGGCTCTCCCATCCAGAGAACATTGAAGCAAAGCCCCGCTACTGTTCTCTCCTGATACCCCTTTCTGCTAACCCCCAATGCTGCCCTTTGAATTGACTGCATCGAGCCAGGAGTTGAAGTCTGTGCTCCGTCCTGATGCAGAATTACCCTGAGATGCGATCGTAAGCCTGGCTATGTAGTCAATCATTATGGGTGTGGCTTTTCTAACCGTGCAGAATGGATACACAGAGCGTTTGTTTGGAAAACAGTGACTGAGTGCGTACAATCACAAAGAAACCGATGTATTTTCAGACATTTCTGTGACTTTTAGTGTGGGACCGAAAATTTGAAAATGGGTTTTTAACCAGGTAATTGGAAAGCCTACACAAATGCCAACTACCGTCAGTCACGATCGCCACGAAATAGTTACAAAACCACGGCAAGTGGCTGCCACTGGCACCAATGTAACTTCTTGTCTTAATGTAGGAAGGAAGCATTTCCTTTGGTAGTTAGAACTCCTTCTGTTACACTTGAGTAAAAGACAAACAAGGAAAAGGAACTTGTATTAAAAGGGAATTTCTGCCTGGCCAGTGTGGCTCAGTGGCTGAGTGTCAACCCGTGCACCAAGAGGTCGCCGGTTCGATTCCTGATCAGGGCACTGCCCAGGTTGTGGGCCCGATCCCCAGTGGGGGGCATGCAGGGGGCGGCCAGTCAATGTTCTCGCTCATCAATGTTCCTCTCTCTCTAAAATCAATAAAGAAAAAAAAAGGGAATTTCCAAGCAGCGAATCATATTATCTTCCATCGGGATCGAACGCATAATTGCCCAAGCTCACACACTCCCCCACGAAAACACACATACACCCTTGACTGTGAACTTGGTGAAGGGCAGTGTCTCCCTTTTTCTCTTCCTTGTGGTTCTCGGCACAGTGCTATCAACATAATAGGTGCTCAATAAACATTGTCAAATCCAATGGCTCTGTGAGAGGAAACAGACTTAGAAAAGGATCATCTACTTCAAATGAAATAGTAAGGATTGTGAACTTCAGCCACACCAAAACAGGCCAGAATTCAGGCTGCCTTGACTATCTAAAAAACAAAAAACCTATGGTAATTTCAACTCTGGTGGAGCAAAATGAAGTATAGAGTAAGAATATATTTTCTTATGATAAACATTTTCTGTTGGGGCTCTGTTCTTCCTTGATGGGGTAGAAAGGGTCATTGTAAAGCTATGTAAACCTCTCCGACAATATGGCGGGTCTTTGCTATGAAAAGAACAGATGAGCCCGGCGGATGTGGCTCGGTGGTTGAGCGTCGACCCATGCACCAAGAGGTCGCCAGTTCGGTTCCTGGGCAGGGCACATGCCAGGTTGTGGGCCTGATCTCCAGTGGGGGGCGTGCAGGAGGCAGCCAATCGATGTTCTCTCTCATCGATGTTTCTATCTCCCTCTCCCTCTCCCTTCCTCTCGCTCTAAAAAATCAATAAAGGGAAAAGAAGAGAGATGATATCAATCTACCCCTACCCACACACACACCTGCCCAGCAGCCCCACCCTGAGAGTCCTGGTTTGAGAACAGCCCATCATCCTAAGCATTGAGTTGGAGAGCTAGAATCTTGGCATAAAATAAACATGGCCCAGTGGCGTGGCAGAAAGATCCGTGAAGTCTGGGCAATGCCACGCACACACACACACACACCACGTGCGTCCACACATGCACACATGCACACCAGCACGCCATCCCGATGGGAAACTTCGGACTTGGCTTTCTGTCTGCAGCAGCCTGGAACAGCGCAGGAATCCACACCGGCCCTGGCCCTCTCTCCTGCAGGCAGCCCCCCACCTTCAGAGAAACAACGCAGGGGGGCTTGCAAAGGATCAATACCTCTTCTGGAGCAAACAGAAGGGTGAACAGAACTGTATTCATTTTGGACTGCGAAAACTGCTCCTTTTTACCTCGCCTCCTTGCTATTTATAAAAGAAGTCTCAATTAATACTCAATTAGTGTAATTAGCGCCCGTTTGCTGTGACTTTAATAACTTGGGATAATTTCATTTAATCTATTTCATAGCCATCGCCAATATTACAATCATAAACGGTTCCATTCTTTTTTTTTGGGGGGGGGGGACTGGTATAGCCTTATTTGCCCGCGTCCCTTAATGGAAATGTATTTATGAGTAGTGCTGAATGGTATGGCCCCCTAACAGGTATGCATTTAAGTGATTTCCAGTGGGATTCTACCCTCAGCATCCTAGAACACATGGACCCCCGTTTCCCCTTTTGCCTTCTACCTCTTTCCTTGTGCCCAAGCCCTAATGCAGTATAATTGAAACAATTTTATTGTCTGGAGCTATTCATTCTAATGTTTCAATGACAGAAAATACTGGTCAATTTGACAAGTTAATATGACTTCGGTAGTCATTTGAACTCCTTTCAGCCATTGGGTGCTAAAATTGCTTGTCACCCCTCTTCACCTACAAACGGAAGCCAACCAGTACGGAAGGTTGGGGGTGGAGGTGGGGGATGGAGAAAGTTTCTCACGGAGACGCCACCGTGTAAGGAGTGATCGCAAGTTTTGATTATTGATAAGACAGCGCCCCTTTTCCCAATGGTGAGATCCCTCGTAAAAGCAATGCTAACGCTCCCGTTCGCCACCTTTAGAAAAAGTCCCTAAAGTGTGTGTCTAGTCTCATCTGCGAAACCAGTCTTATCTCTTTCTGAATATATAAAAATTAGTGCTAAGGGACCAAACAAGATGATCGTTATTCAGGATGGAATTTAAAGATCACTCCCTCAAACTCAAACACCCCAGAGCCCTGTGGCCCCTGCTGTCCAAAATCATCTCATACAACGAGATTTCAGCAGTAACTGCTGTGCAGGTAAGCTGTAAAATGAACTGTATTTGTGTGCGTGTGTGTGTGTGTGTGTGCATTTCTGAGTCATTCCTAAGAGCTTTAAACAAAATATTTTAAGTAAGTTTACATATAACAACAACAACAACAAAAAACACTTTTTAAACTAAATAGCTTATAGATGTATTTTGTCTAAATAGAGTTGGGAATGCATTGTGGGACCTTGTCTATTTTTTCAAGAAAGTCCTTAATTCTAATGACATTGGTGAGGTCCCAAACAGTGTATGCTGACTTCTCCTTACAAGGGCACAATTGGGCCTATGATTCCTCCTTGAAAAATAGCTTTTAAAACATCCCCTTTTTCCGCCCAGTGTGGCTCAGTGGTTGAGCGTTGACCCATGCACCAAGAGGTCGCCGGTTCAATTCCCGATCAGGACACATGCCCAGGTTGTGGGCCTGATCCCCAGTGGGGGGCGTGCAGGAGGCGGCCAATCCATGTTCTCTCTCATCAATGTTTCTATCTCTCTCTCCCTCTCACTTCCTCTCTCTCTAAAACCAATAAAGGAAAAAAAAATTTTTTAAATAAGAAAATAAATAAACAAATAACCCATCCCCTTCTTGATTGGGGGAATTGAATTTAACTTTGTTTCCTGGGGCAGCTGCTACCTGGTCCTTTAGGTTCATCTTGTGGCTACTTCTAGACAGTAGGACCACAAGGATATTTGTCTTCTTCCATTCTCCGTATTTTACGGGCCCATGGCTTATCACTTTGTATTTAATCTTCTTGCTCTGTTTTTGCAAGATTCGAATTCATTTGCACGGGAAGGGAACTTGCTTCATAGCATGGATACAGCTCCTTTTGCCCCCTTAGTACAAAAGCATGGAATGAAGTCGCGAGCAGCATGATACTCAACTACAAAAGTCAAAACAGTGCTTCGAAGTCTTCGAACTCTTCTGCACCTCTGATGTTGTTCTGAAGAGAGAAAATCTCATTGCAATTTGTGCAAAGAAACAACTAGAAGAGATTCTGTCCCCCACCCCCAAACGGCTGCAATGGAGACTCTGATGGATGTTTTCGAATGTATATTACAATTTTTCAATGAAAACTGACGTCATGAGTCTGTATTGCTCAGAGCAAGATGGTGTCTGGGCTTTCCACATTTTTCTTAAGTTTCAGATCTTCAACATGGGGTATAAGTGCCCAAAAGCATTCCTCCTCAGAACAGGAGGCGCCCTGATTATTAACAGGAATGGCCTTCCTGCCTGTGATGATCTATTTGTGTATAAAATTCTGCAACTGTGAAAGGTCTCAGGAACTGCAGGAGAAAGTGAGGGGGAGGGAAAAAATCAAAGTTCTCGGTTGAGATACATCACAGAGATTACACAGAAGAAAAGCAGAGTTTTCGAGCCCCCGGAATTCTTGACCAAAGAAGTGGTTAGTCCCAGGTCGACATCAAAAGAAAGCGGCGTTTCTGTGTTGCTGCTTGACTTTTCTGTAAGGCTTTGCCCTCGGAGTAATCAAAAGTCACATTCAAAGAATCCGCTATCCCTTTAAAATGAGATCATCACTTTGTATTAATATGCAAAATGAGTTGTCAATTGACCAAGCAACAAATGTACTTCCTCATATCCTCATTTTCACTTCTATCTATGAATATTTTAAAACCCTGATGTGCGCTTGGCCATTTGGGTTTTAAGCAAAGACTGATCACAGGGTAAACCCTTCATTTTTATCCCTTAGCTGAGGGCTTCTTTTTCCCTTTTCCAGGGTGTCATTAAAAATCTGATGCCAAGAGCCGGGACTTGGCAAGGTTTGCAATATAATTTGCAATCTGCAGTGTTTGCTGGCTAGCCCCCCTGCCCCCCCTCTTTTTTTTCCCCTTACCAGCCTGCCTGCTGGAGTCAATAGGGGGCATCGCTCATCTGTCTAAAAGAAAAATAGCCACATACTAATTAGAATTCTATTTGCCAGAAGCCTCAGAGTTGCTGTGCTTATAGATTTCAAGCTTCTTTTGTTTGAATTAAATTGCCAACTATTTTTTTTTCTTCCTTCTTTGCAGTAGCATGAGCGGGTTCCCTGTTTGACGGGAGGGAGGTGTGGGGGGTTCCCGCGAGGGGAGAGTGTTAGCTATGGAAATGCAGAGAAACTGTCAGGGTTGTGTTTAAAGATGCCTGGGATGCTTTCAGAAGCTGACTCCTGTCTTTCTTAGAGTTGTTTTGGGGGAAACGGTGGGGAGTGGAAAGGTTCAAAGGGTAGAGGCCCCCAGCCCATGCCCCTTGTCTGATGCTGGAATTCTGGGGGACAGAGACACACTTTCACCCTGTGCAAAGCCAGATTCTGATCCCTGCTGGGGTTGGGGTCACAGAGCTGGTTCCTAATGGAACAGTCTCCCTGGCTCTGTTAGAGATTCTTCCCGAAGGTGGGGGCTGGAGCTGGTAGGACCAAGATGCAAGAAAGGACCATGATAATATCCTGTTTTCAGGACCCTTGCTTGAAGTTCTCATGACGCCTTCTTAAAAGGTCAAACTTTCCCAAGAAGAATTGGAAGACTACCCAGGTTCTATTTCAAGAATTATACACCAGAGAAAAAATTAGGGTGGGGGGGGGGTTCCAGAATAGGACCCAAATGTTTTGCTGAGGAATCCTCAACAATTCAGCATCATCCCACTGACAGGAGTATATCCCTGGGTCTTATAAAGACCTGGAACCAACAAGAAGGAAGGCTAGACCTGGGAATCTAGTCTCACGGGTACTTAGCGATTTGCCTCTGAACCAAGCTAATATAAAGGTTCACCACTGCTTATTATTAAGTTAATTTGTCCTTTGAAACACAAGAAACAGGAAACACGGACCCTAGACCGGGGGCTTAAGTACACGGCAATGAAATTTACTGTCCAAATGCAATTGTCTACGAAATAATGAGATATTTTCTTTATGCGTGTGTGAAGGCAAAGTTGTATTAAATATAATAAAATTGTATTGACTGAGACCACGCAGAGATGGGGACTCCTGTTTCAGAAGTAATTTTATTAGGAGGAAAATACTTTGCTATAAAGCAAAATGCCTCATTTTGGGCATGTTGTACCCTAGACACTGGGGCTGAACCCGGAGTGTTTTATCCATCACCATGTCCCAAGGACATATGTCTCTTCTTGCCTGTTTCTAGAATGTGATTGCCTATCAAAGTGCTAAAAAAAAAAAAGGGAACTTCACGAGTGAAAAAGAAAAAAGAAAATGAAGCATAATCTCTATTGTTAATGCCAACCTCTCATCTGCTTAATGTTATTGATTCTTTATGATTAGATAGTCCAAGAGAAAAGAATGAAATCTTTTTTTGTGTGAACCTGTCTATTACCTGGGAGCCAGTTCAAAGGTCATTTCTCAGAGAAATATGCTAGACAGAAGATCTCACAGATGTTAGGAATGCCTTCCTAACACATTTTCATTGAAATCGTTTTGGGGTCCGGAGCTTGGGTGAGCAAAAACTTATTTTGGTTATGTCGCTAAAGAACAAAAACATTTCAGGATGTCTAGAAATGATTTTCTATATTTGAAATAGAAATTGTTCGTTATACCAGTATGCCTTTTTTCTTTCATATATGCCTTTAAATTTCTTAATAGTACTCCACACGAAAAAGCAAATTATTTCGTGCTTGTAGCGTCATTGAAAGCCCACAGCCAACTCTACTCACATCTCTTTGAATTACTTTTCCAATTCTAAGCCCCCAAGAATCTAGTCCTCGTTTATCTGTTCTTGTTATAAAAAGTGGCAGGAGGCAGAGAGGCAGAATGACCCACAAGATGGCACCTGTCACCAGGGGATTTTTCCTTGCATTCTGCAGGCCAAATCTTGTTTGAACTCACGGTGGCCTCTGTCATATCCTCAATTTCCCTCCAATGTTGGCTCTCCGTCTTCCTCCCCTCTGTGTGTAGGCCAAGGCTGTTTACCCGGCCTCTGTAAACCTTTTCCTTCCCGAAGCCAAAGGAAAATTTTCATTGGTGGACCATCACGGCAGCCTTCGGAAACTTGGAGTCGGTGATGGAAATGAATGTTTGAAGACTCATCTGCCCTGTGGTTCTGCCCCAACTCACACACAGCCTAGGGGAAGCTGACTGCATGGCTGATGAGCTGTAGGTTTATTTTCTTTAAGGCAAATGCATGCCCAGTGGCCGAAATGGAAGTGAGCTGAGCCTGGTCTCCTGCACCGTTGCTCAGGCTGGAGTCAAACACGTAGCTCCATATATTACACCCAAGTTCTTAGTGTACAGGGGAGTCAAAGTCTACTAAAGAGAAAGGATATGATCATAAGTTTGAAGAGCCCACAGGTTTAGGAAAAAAAAAAAAGAAAAAAAAGAACTCATCACAGGGAATTGTGCAATGTGTCTGGCAAGAAACAGAAACTTTCTCCAGTCACTAATCCTGGGTGTTTTGGAGGAATTTGGACACTGAGGAATTCCTTAAGGAAATGACCAGATTTCAGTGTGTTGAATCAGTCCATTGGGGCACAGAGATTCTATAACTATGCCGGCCAAAGGTTAGTTTTGTTATCAGAACCATGAAGCGTCTTTAAATATTAAAGTCATTAACTTATTAATAAGAGGATGACAAATATGACTTGATCAATATTCTTGGAAATGAACTCATCACAAACAACAGAGTTGGGTTGGGTTTTTCTCTTTTTCTTTTTGTCTCATATTAATAAACTGTAGCATTTAAAATAATCTAAAAAGCCAGGCTGAACAGGGAGCCAGGATTCAGGCAGAAGCTGGGGTGTGGGGAGACTCTTGACCTTATGAAGCAGTGAATGTCTCATCTTGGTGATAGCGGGGGGGACCCTCA
Organism: Tadarida brasiliensis; assembly: GCA_030848825.1. Taxonomy (NCBI): domain Eukaryota; kingdom Metazoa; phylum Chordata; class Mammalia; order Chiroptera; family Molossidae; genus Tadarida; species Tadarida brasiliensis. The sequence continues at coordinate 5,807,682 of CM061279.1, forward strand.
CAACCTGTGTGGACGTAGCCTTGGCCTTCCCCTGCCTCTTTCTGCAACCTGGGAGTCAGGCAAGGCCATGGAGGAAGCTTGCCACCGGGAAGGCACAGTGACCCATTGTGTGATCAGACGGGGCCACAACCCCTCCCCTCCCCCACTCAGCCCCTGGGCGGGGTCTGTGGCTGCCCGATGGCGCATTGTAATTAAACTCTTCTATAGCCCGTGTAATGAAACAAATAAGAGAAATGCGTCGCATGTCAACATTTCGGTGGTTTTATCATCCTTTTTTTTTTTTTTTTTAAGTCACCGACTTTCCCCGCGTGTCTGTGACCACACCAGTACTTTTGCTCCCTTGAACTACCATCCCGTTCACTTGGGAGTCATTTTTAAGGTCAGCCAGGCTGCATTCATCCTGCCTCGAGTAAAAATTTACTCCTGGAGAGGAAATGACAGGCCTGTACAATAACATGTGGAAAGAAAAAAAAAAAAAAACACGAGTCATTCATTATTTATTTTTAAAAAGCAAGAGTGATCGGCTGTTTTTTTGTGTGTGTGTGCATTGCACAAGTGGTAAATGCAACCTCGTGTGTGCGTGCACGTGTGTGTGTGTGTGTGTGTGTGTGTGTGATTACAGAAGTCCCATCCCCTATGTGTCTCCCTGCTTTGCTAATTATCCCGGGCTTTCTGCGCTGGAGGACTGCAAAAAATAGCATTTGCCAGTACCCCGATGGAATCCCATTGAAAACTTGCCTCCTGCTTCCTTGTGTTTGATGCTGCAGGCGCTCACTGGACGGGTCTTTTCTTCTCTTGGCTGAGAGATTGAACCAGGCTGGGAAGGGGAGGGGCGGCCGCAGGCGGAGGGCCAGGAAGGAGAAGCCCAGATCCTTACTGTGTGCGCATTTATCTGTCCGTAAGGAGGACTTGAATATAATTCAGCGAGACACTCTTCTCCCTTTTGAGCTGGGCACAAAAACAAGCTCATGAAGTCAAACAAGAGGGCAAGGGCTTAGCTCCCCCCAACAAATTTATCAAGAGAGAGTTTGCTGTGAGCTTATGAAATTGTCATGGAGGGGCAAGGTGGGGATCAGATGTACTGTTGAGTAAGGAAACGAAGCACCAACTTTGCCCAGAGCTTGGGGACAATGATGCTCAAAGATTAACCCACCCTCTCAATTAACACCTCACATGAAAATCCCCACAAGGTCATGGGATCCCAGCTTCAGTGCGGTCAATCAGCGCCGCCAGTCCCCATACAAACCGAGATCGAAGGCGGAATTAACACCAGTCCCCAAGCCCTCGCTCGCAGACTCACGTCAGATTAAGCCCTTGCACAGAGAAGATATGAAAGGAATTTCTAATGAGGGTCTGAGGTTACTGGTTAAAATGCAGTCGAGCAGTCTACCAACCATTCTTCTCCTTTTTTATAATTTTAATTAAACTCAGATACTATTTAATTCCTACCTGCATAGATTTTAGTGCTCCTCGAATGCAACCCTGATAAAGAATATTGCTGATCCCCACTTAACAGCCACAAGGACTTATGAAAGAGGGGTGACTTGTCTCCAAAACTTCCAGGAGTCCCTTTGCAGTAATTACTTTCCTATCAAATGAAAAGCATAATATTTTTTTGTAAATAGGTTTTTTTTCCCCCCTGTGAAACTTGGACTTCCCTGCTCTCTTGGCAAAATTGTAATTATAACTTCGCTGTGGGGGTGACTTGAGCATCAGGCCAGCCGATAGGATACTTTCCCTCACATACTCAGGCAGAACTCACCTGGCTCAGAGAGACTTCAGATGGACCCGCAGAATTATTTTTCACAAATGAATCACTGATTAGATGTGGGCGTGTTGCTTCTGTATTTAAAAATGCTAATGATCAGTCCGGCCAGTGTGGCTCAGTGGTTGAGCGACGACCCATGCACCAAGAGGTCGCCAGTTTGATTCCCGGTCAGGGCACATGCCCAGGTTGTGGGCCCGATCCTCAGTGGGGGGCATGCAGGAGGCGGCCAATCAATGTTCTCTCTCATCAATGTTTCTATCTCTCCCTCCCTCTCTCTTTAATATCAATAAAGAAATAATAAAAATAAAAATAAAAATAAATGCTTGTGATGGGCTGCTCTGTATTAGGAATTCCAGTGTCTCAGTCCTGCTGTTGTCTGCTTAGTAGTCCAGTGTCTTTTGCGCCGATTTTTCATATCTACGGTGACCCCCGAAGCCGTAAACAGCATCTTCAGTATATTAAAGACTTCTTTCTCCAAAGCACGGGTCTATTCAGAATCTGCGACGGCTGGTTTGCCCTTATGAAACCATCTGGACAATTTTGAGATCCTAGAATTTGTAATTCTAGTTTCCAGGGCCTTTTGATTGTGTCGTCCCCCCCCCCCAAGCCATGGCTTCAAAAATATTCTTCTAATGCCTTGTTGAAATAATCACAATATCAAAAATTATCCCAACATTTTCCCATTGTAGAGGAAATGTTGCTTAGCTCAGCAGTGTCAAGGGGCCCTCAACCTCCCATTCACTGGGTAGAAGCGAAAATACGTTCTCTTATTTCACTGGTCAGTGTTTTTGCCATTTTTGATAGATAAGTAACAAGAAGACAGGACGTGCTATGATTTGACAATTTATTTTTCATTTAAGGAAAAAGAGTTTGAAGAAATGATGCCGGAAGGACATGTGCTTATGATTCAAACTCATTTAACAGCAACCTAAAGCAAGATTTGGAAAAGTCTGGAATCTCAGGATGAAGAAAGAGCGTTATCTAAGAAGCATGAAACACCCATCAGAAAGAATATATGTACCCCTATGTTCATAGCAGCACTATTTCCAATAGCTAAGATCTGGAAACAGCCCAAGTGTCCATCAGTGGATGAATGGATAAAAAAGCTGTGGTACATGTACACAATGGAATACTATGCAGCTGTAAGAAAGAGAGATCTCTTATCCTTTGAGATGACATGGAGGGACCTGGAGAGTATTATGCTAAGCAAAACAAGCCAATCAGAGAAAGACAAATATCACATGATCTCACTTATTTGTGGAATATAATGAACAAAACAAGCTAAGGAGAAAAATAGACCCAGAGACATGGAAGTGGGGTGCAGACTGACAAACCTCAGAAGAGTTGGATGTGGGGGGGTGGGGAGAGATAAACCACAGAACTTATATGCATGTATGTGTAAACAAGGACATAGACAATAATGCTGGGTGGGGGGTGGGACTGAGAGGAGGGTGTCAATGGGGGGAAAAGGGAGAAATGTCTGTAGCAAAAATAAAAAAAAATAAAAAGTATTAGGGTTCATGGAATCTAGAATTTTGAGTGACTACGTTAACTTCTTGTCCCGCTCTTTTCTTTTTCCCCATAAGCCACAGAACTCAGAAGTACCCAAAACAAACTAGATTCCCAAGGAGTCAGCTTATACCCTGGGATCCTGGTGTTAACAGGGCTGCATGCAGAAATGTTCTGGAAGTTGCTTTAGATTTCAGTGAGAGCTGTGGGTTTGGCCATGTTTGACCAACAGTAGGTTTTGCCCTCAGGCAGTCAACAAGCACTAAAAACACTTTGTGGGGCCAGGAAAGATCTTCTTCATGTCTCTTTTCTTGGTCTGTTCTTTTCTGTCCCCATCTGTCACCTGGATTGTTACAAAAGACTCTAAATTGGGCTCTCTTATTTTGATATCTTTCTCCTGCATTCCATTTCACATTAGGCCCATGTTTTCTTCCCAAAAGAGACCTTATCTGCCCATAACCATTCATGCTTTCCATTTTCTTTTTTTAATATTTTTTAAATTGATTTTAGAGAGAGAGAAAGATAGAAACATCGATGAGAGAGAACTTCAATTGGCTGCCTCCTGCATGCCCCCCACTGGGGATCAGGCCTACAACCTGGGCATGTGCCCTGACAGGGAATCGAACCGGCGACCTCTTGGTGCATGGGTCGACGCTCAACCACTGAGCCACACCGGCCAGGCATGGTTTCCATTTTCTACAGAATATCGTCACTTTTGTCCCTCAAGTACTTTTCAAACCATACCTCTCATAAACCCCACGTATGCAGAGAAACTTGGACACACCCTGGAGTTCTCTACCTCAAGGTTTTGAAAGGCAGCGGAGCAATATGATAAAGAAAATGTTAGTACCTCATTCCCTTATTTCCTAGCTGGGTGGCTGTGGGCCAGTTACTTAACCTCTCTGTGCTCTGTCCTCCTCATTTGTAAAATGGAGATTGTTTCCTTATCTATTCACAGAGCTGATGTGAGGAATAAGTGGGTTATTACATGGGAAGACCATAGAACCATGCCATCACTGGTGCTCATTTTTAGTAGTACTCAACCCCTCTTGTCTTGCTTGGAAAGTTCTTCCCTCCAGTATCTTCCTGATGAGGACCCAGGTCCGTGTCTTCCAAGAAATCAGTCTCGGTGCTCCTGGTGTTCCATACGTTCCTACGAGCACCTGAGGCATTCTGGTGTGCATCATGGTGGTCTCTGCTGTGATCTAGGTCTCTAGCTGTATGCCATGAGCCCTTCACAATTTCCCCCAAGGGGGTAAAATGTTCTCAAGCTACTAGTGAAGACACATGCTTTTTCTGGAGGGTTGATGGGTGCGTCAGGACCAGAGGGTGAGCCCCTGGAGGGCAGCCTCCCCGGTTTACCTTCCCATCTCCTCTAGCTCAGAGCACAGCTCTGTGAGCAGATGCATGGTAAATGTTTGTTAAATTAAATCTCAGGCAATTTGCTTCGATTTACTTAGAACTCCCTGGGTAAGTAATCAGTACCTATACCATTCAATGAGTTTTTAATAGCATTTACATTGGGCTCTCCATGTAGGTTAATCAGAACCAGCTCTTCCAACTCCCTGGCTTCATACTCAGGGACCGAGACAAACAGCCTCAGGTCAACGCCTTTGCCATCTGAAAAGAAATGATGGAGGGAGTCCTGGCTCTACATGACTTTCTCCCTCCTTTGCAAAGCAGACATTGTAGAAAAAGACTCCTTGACAGGCTGATCCAGTGAAATCTTTTATTTACTTGGGTCTGTGTTTCCAATGAACAAGGCATTGCCTAAATTGTGAAGATGAACCGATTACTTTGTTAGATGTTCTGCATCTCCAACAACATTTCGGGACTGGGTGAAAATTTCCCAAACATGAAATTCAGAAAGAAAAGGGGACAGACCAAAAATATTTCAACCCAAAACGATCACAAATATGCCTAACTACCTCTGCTCTGTGTACGTTATATCTGACCTAAAAATGAGTGAAATTCACTTTGCATTTCAACTCCTTTCCTGTTATTATTGTCTTTGTCAATTTCTATTAAGCTCTACAGTAGTCAAATAGGAGAAAAGAAAATTATATGTGCAGGTGTAGGCGTAAACAGAAAAACAAAGGAAAACTTAAATGGTGGTAAACATAGAGAAATATATATATTTTTTAATCCTTATCCAAGGACATGTTTTTTTATTGATTGGAGAGAGAGGAAGAGAGAGGGATAGAGAGAAACATTGATCAGTTGTCTCCTGTTCTCGCCCTGCCTGGGGATCAAACCCACAACCGACGAATGTGCCCTGACCAGGAATCGAACCCACCACTTTGTGGTGTACAGGACGACGCTCCAAACAACTGAGCCACCCAGCCAGGGCTACATAGACAAATATTTTTTAAAGGGCAAAGGCAGTTACTGGGATCCCGCTATCACGCAAATGGAGCCCTAGGGAATGTTTGTTACCAGACAGAATGAACAAGTGTCATGCAGCTAAATATTCAAGACACAAAAGAATACTTGCTACTTCTGTTGTCTCTATAACGTGCAGGGACATTTAAAACCACGGTGCTTGGGGCTTCTGCCGAGCCAGCAGGTCCGGCCGGTGTGGCTCAGTGGTTGAGCATCGACCCATGAACCTAGAGGTCGCCGGTTCGATTCCCGGTCAGGGCACATGCCCAGGTTGTGGGCCTGATCCCCAGTAGGGAACATGCAGTTGGCGGCCAGTCGATGTTCTCTCTCATCGATGTTTCTATCTCTCTCTCCCTCTCCCTTCCTCTCTCTTTAAAATCAATAAAGGGGACAAAAATTTATAAAAAAGGAGAACTGTGTGGTAGGTATGATCACCTCACCTTTATACAAGTGAACATAAAGGCTGGGAGGGATGAGGACATGATCTAGGACAAGATCTTGTCCCTCCCAGGACAGGACATTTTCGTCATGGTGACAGGCTGGACTTTTCTTTTTAAATTTTTTTTCTTTATTGATTTTAGAGAGAGAGGAAGAGAGAGGGAGAGAGAGAGAGAAACATCGATGAGAGAGAACATCCATTAGCCACCTCCTGCATGCCCCCCACTGGGGATCGGGCCCACAACCTGGGCATGTGCCCTGATCGGGAATCGAACCGGCGACCTCTTGGTGCATGGGTCGACGCTCAACCACGGAGCCACACCAGCCGGGGCCAGGCTAGACTTTCCTTCCCCCTTGTCTGCTTCCCTGGTGTCTAATCTTAAAGCTGTAACAACAAGCCTTTTACTAGGTGAGAAGTGAGGAAGTCAGGAGCTAAGATGGGGTCTGATCTTTATTGAACCAACCCTTACTTCCCATGCCCAGTATGATCTCCACTTCGATCATAACAGCTTCGAAACAGAGGAAGTTGCAGTGGCAGAAATAAGTGAGGACCCAGAAGTGAGTGTCAGAGACAGGACCCGAGCCTGGTACTTTCCACGTGGATGTAAATGTTTAGCCGTGATTCATTCACCAAGCACAGCCTGCAATGAATATTCCGCATAGTTTCCATCCGGGCGTCTATTTGACTCAAGGACATACCACACGCTCAACATTTCAGATGAATGAGCACAGGCCCACAGCACAGCCAGGTTAATGTATTTCCTGCTTGCTGAAATCTGATCGTCGCCATCTGATATATCATGTTCTCATGTCCCAGGGAACTTAACTTGCCCTAATAGAGTAAATATGAAAATCACAAAAAGATTCTCTTTCTCTGAAAGGCTCTCTAAAGCAAAATCTGCATAAAGCAATATTCAGCAACATAATAATAACAATAATGCAATGATGATAGGCAATGCTCTGTCCGACGTGTAATTAATATTTTAATTATTTTTCTCTGTAGTGTCTGCATCCCACTGGGCAAAGTAACTGGGTCTCATGATTTTCAAAGATGACAAAATTACTCTTAGGAATGTTCTAGGAAACATGTATTTATGTATTTATTTATTTTTAATAGGTTTTTATTGATTTTTTTAGCAAGAGAGGAAGGGAGAGATAGAAACAGCAATGTGAGAGAGAAACATCTATCAGCTGCCTCCTGCACGCCCCCTACTGGGGATCGAGCCTGCAACCCAGGCATGTGCCCTGACTGGGAATCGAACCGGGACCTCTCAGTCCATGGGACAACGCTCAATCCACTGAGCCACACCAGCCGGGCTATTTTTAATGTTATTAATACTGCTAATGAAGATGACTATGACAGTCATTATAAGGTAAGGAGGTAGTTTGTTCTGATGACTCCACTTGGGTCCCTGGAATGTAACATTTCATATTGATTAATAACGTGTCTGCGGCTAAGGTCGACAGTTTGTGTATTCTGCTTGTATATTCACATGTATATTTATGTGTACATTATTTTAAAAGCTCTAAAAATAATGGGTCTATTAGCACAGATAGTTTTTATTAAGATGGATAGAATATTGGAAATTATAAACATCAGAGTACTTATTTTGAGGTGCACTTTTTATTTTTTTTAATTTATTGATTTTAAAGAGAAAGAAACATTGATTTGTTGTTCCACTTATTTTTTCTTTTTAAACTTATCTTTACTATTGAATGTGTTACAGATGTCCCCCACTTTTTCCCCCCTTGACCCCCTCCTCTCCACTCCCACCCCCCCTCCTGCCTTCCCAACACTGTTGTCTGTGTCCATTGGTTATGCATATACGCATAGAAGTTCTTTGGTTTATTCTCCCCCACCCCCTTCCGTTTGAGGGTTTGTCAGTCTAACAACCAATTTGTACTTCTTAATCCCTTCATCTTTTTTGCCCATTCCCCCAACTCCCCTCCCAACTGGCAACTAACAAAATGTTCTCTGTATTTGTGAGTCTGTTTCTATTCTGCTTGTTCATTTTGTTTGTAGATTCAATTGTTGACAGATATGTATTTATTGCCATTATATTGTTCATATTTTTGTTCTTCTTCTTCAAGAAGACCCGTCAACATTTCATATAATACTGGTGTGGTGGTGGTGAACTCCTTTAGCTTTTTTTTGTCCGGGAAATTCTCTTATGGTCATCGAATTTAAATGATAGCTTTGCAGGATAATCTTGGCTATAGGTCCTTGCTTTTCATCACTTCAAGTATTTCTTGCCACTCCCTTCTGGCCTGCAAAATTTCTTTTGAGAAATTGGCTGACAGTCATGGGAGCTCCATTGTAGGTAACTAACTGCTTTTCTCTTGCTGGTTTTAAGATTCTCTCTTTGTCTTGAACCTTTTGCATTTTGATGATGATGTGTCTTGGTGTGGGCCTCTTGGGTTCATCTTGTTTGGGACTCTCTGTGCTTCCTGGACTTGTATGTCTGTTTCCTTCACCAAGTTAGGGAGGTTTTCTGTCATTATTGTTTCAAATAGGTTTTCAATTTCTTGTTCTCTCTCTTCTCCTTCTGGCACCCCCAAGATACGAATGTTGGCATGCTTGAAGTTTCCCCAGAGGCCCCTTACACTATCCTCATTTTTTTGGATTATTTTTTCTTTTAGCTGTTCTGATTGGCTGTGTTTTGCTTCCTTATATTCCAAATTGAAAGTTTGCTTCTTGGCTTCACCTACTTTACTATTGATTCCCTGTAAATTATTCTTTATTTCAGTTAGTGCCTCCTTCATTTCTGACTGCTCCTTTTTTATGCTCTTGAGGTCCTCACTAAGTTCCTTGAAATTCTCACTCAGTTCATTGCGTATCCTTAAAAGTAGTGTTTTGAACTCTGCATCTGTTAGATTGCTAATCTCCATTTCACTTAGTTCTTTTCCTGGAGTTTTGTTCTGTTCTTTCATTTGGGACATGTTTCTTTGTCTCCTCATTTTGGCTGCCTCCCTGTGTTTGTTTCTGTGTATTAGGTAGAGTTGCTATGTCTCCTAGGCTTCCTAGGGTGGCCTATTGTACTAGGTGTCCTGTAGGGTCCAGTGGCACAGTCTCCCTGATCACCCAGCCAGGCCCTCGAGGTGCACCCCTTGTGTGGACTGTACACCCTTCTGTTGTAATTGAGTCTTGATTGCTGCTGGCACATCAATGGGAGGGATTTACTCAGGCTGATCAGCTGCAAGGACTGGCTGTGCCCACTGACCTCTGACTACCTTGGAGGATCAGCTGTGCAGGGCCCACCACACAGAGCAAGACTTACTTCAGCAGGGCTCTGGTACCCACTGAGTCCACTCCTTGAGTGTGTCACTTGTGGAGGTGGTTGGGTGGTGGTGCTTCAACATGGTCTGAAGCTGTCCACTGGGTGTGCTGGCTCTGGGGCAAGGTCAGCCACTGCCTGTGTTCTACCCGGGGCCACCAGGCATAAGCTACAAAGCGATCTGCAGACGGGTGCTTCTTGTGCTGGGCTTGGAGGTGCTCAGCCAAGGCCAAGCTGTGAACCAAGGCTGGCTGCTTCTAGTGCCAGGCCTGGGGCCACTTAGTGAGAGGCATGGGGCTTGCTGAGACCAGATGCTGGTTTTTTGATAGAATTTGGTAAAATCTGAAGCAGGAGCCAAGACAGGCCAATCCTGTGGTAAAGCCACTGGAAACAGCTTGGGTGGGCCTGAAAGTTGGGTGGGGCAGGGCCTCAGGGAATCACCAGGGTGGGGCAAACAGTGTGAGCCAGGTTGCTGGAGTCCCAGATACAGCTCCCTCTGCCGGCCCTGTGGGGGAAGGGCTCACCAAAGGAACAACGGCCTCCACCAGCACCAGAGAAAGCTGCCTCTCCAGCCCTCACTCTGATGCCAAATAACTCTGTTCTTCTCTGTACGTCTCTGGTACCTTTCAAGCTGCCCCCCCCCCCCAGTGGAGCCCAGAGGGAGCCAGTGGGACTAAGTCTGAGCTCCGGCCCTTTAAGAGGAACTGCCTGGGGCTCCAGCAGCCTCAGCCTCCCTCAGCTTCAATCCCTGCTCATTTTTACAGCCAGAAGTGATGGGGATTCTCTTCCTGGCACTGGAACCCTGAGCTGGGGGCCTGGTGTGGGCGGGGAACCCTCACTCCTCAGGGAGAACCTCCCCAGCCGAGGTAACCCTCCTGATCTTTTTTTTTTTTTTTTAATTTTCTTTTCTTTAATGATATTGGAGAGAGAGAGAGGAAGGGAGAGGGAGAGAGATAGAAACATTGATGAGAGAGAACATCGATTGGCCGCCTCCTGCATGCCCCCCACTGGGGATTGGGCCCCCAATCTGGGCATGTGTCCTGACCAGGAATCGAACCAGCGACCTCCTGGTGCATGGGTCAACGCTCAACCACTGAGCCACACCACCGGACAACCCTCCTGATCTTTACCCACCTTGCGTAGTTGTGGGCCCAGCCTGGCCACGCCTCTGCCCCTCCTACCAGTCTCCATGTGGCTTCTTCTTGAATTTCGTAGTTGTAGGACTTCCCTTCAGCTTGATTTCAGGCAGTTCTGAATGATGGTTGTTCTGCAATTTAGTTGTAATTGGGATGTGGTTGTGGAAGGAGGCGATTCCATGGTTCCCTACGCCACCATCTTGACCAGAAGTCTGCTCCACCGGAAGCCCGCATTCATTGGTTGATTCTTGTAAGTGCGCCTACCTGGGTCCAACCTGCCACCTTGTTGTATGAGGTTGATGCTCGTCGAACCAGCTGAGCTACCTGGCCAGGGCCTTTAGGTGCTTTTGTTTTAAAGAATATTGCCTTTACTGGCAGAGGTATAAACCTTCACCTTCTCAATCTTGGACTTCAGGGAGATTATCTGCTAAATTTATGGAACATTTTCCCATAGTTTTGTTCCCAAAAATTCCAGTCCAAAAATGGTCTTATTTTTCTCGTGGTGGAGAGCTATGCTACTATGGTAGCCCCTAGCTTGAAATGAGGCAGGTCTGAATTGAGATTTGCCATAAAGTTCAGATACTCTTTGGGTTTTGAAGGCTTAGTCAAAACAAAAAACAAAAAAACAGATCTCATTGGTAATGTCTTAGGTAATGATTGCATGTTGAAATGATAATATGTAGACATACCGAGCTAAATAAAATATTATTTAAATGTCACACTTCTTTTTCCTTTTTAAATGTAAGTAGAAGGAAATTATATAACGTGGAGAGCAATATTTCTACCGCTCTGGAGTTCAGGCTTCGTAACAAGTGATCAACCCATTTTCCAGATGAGAAAACTGAGTACTCAGAGCTCGTGTTGGGGATCTGAATTCGGGCAGTTTGGCTCTAGAAGCCATGCTCTGAACCCCTGTGCATATTCCCTTAGAAACAAGCTTCTGAGCCCCCAGCAGGTAGAACTTTCCTTGTGAAGAATACCCTGAGCTCAGCTGCTGAAGGAGAAGGCTCGAACCACCAAGCAATGTCCCCAATAGGCCCACACAACTGCAGGACAGGGCAGCCAAAATCTTTGTCATATGCAAATAAGCTCAGCTGCCTGTGGCATTGTCCCTAAATGGGGACAAGGGCCAAGTGTGGCTGCGCTCTTTCTGCGGGAAAGGCAGAACTGTCCTCATGCTGGTCGCCCTCATATTTGCATCAGTGATTAGCCCTGTATTAGGACTGGTATCACAGGGGTGGGATCTCGGTTCCCTGGATTTGGGCCTCTCGTGCCTTCTGATCAATAGCTTCTACTTGTCAAGAGGTCACCCGCTAAGCTGCTAAGCTGTCTCCTGCTCCTGTCCACCTTTCCAGAGCAGTTGATGCAATTCCGGTCTCATTCACCAGCCCCCTTGCAGCATCCTCCAGTTGGAGGAAAACGTGGGGTGCAGGGCCCACATTTGCACGCAGGCTCTGTCCCGACCCGAGCTCCATGGCACCCGTCTGCCCACTGACAGGCAGCCTGCCAATCGCATCTCTGATAAGTTTCTAGTTTGTCGAATTATCTGTGTTTCACTTCGCTTTCATGCTCAAAGCAGAACAAAGGTCTTTGATATGTTGCTGTGTACTGTGGAATGCCTTTGGCCGCGACATGGAAAAGCTGTTTTGTGGCCTCGATTGGCCATCAGCTATAAATATCTGCTGTTTCACCGTGCCTTTGATTGCGACATAAACTCTGATTATTAAACACTGATCAAACATGGCTTGGGATCAAATGGCATGATGCTATGATGATATGGGTATAATATGCAAAGGTCAGCATGAACCCATCCCCTCATTGGGGAAAAGCTGAGTAGACTCAGCTTATGTCCTTCAGGGTGATTTTAATGATATTTGTAGATGCTAGGATGTTCACGACTTGTAATATATTTCTTTGGCAACTTAGGATTTTTATGTGACTACTTCTGCCTTTTGGGAACATTGTAAATATGGAAAAATTAAACATTGAAAAATAAATAAATAGCTAAACAGACAAGACACTGAAAAAGATGACAGATGATAGATAGATGATAGATAGATAGATAGATAGATAGATAGATAGATAGATAGATAGCCTTTTAAATCACTTTTCATTTCCTTTTTACATTGACCAACAGGTAAAATCTGTGAATTGTGGAAAATTAGAAAAATACAGGTAAACATCACCTCAGGCCTAGGAACCAGAAATAACCCATTAATATTTTTCATTCTTTCTTATGCACAAAGATTTTTTTTTAAACACTTGGGCTACATTATGCCATACTGCCTTTAGCAGTATTTTTTTCACTTACGTGTTTATCCTGAGTATTTATCTCTGTACGAAATCGTTTTCTGCTTATTACTTGGATTGTGGTGAGTTTTCATGAGTATATACATTTATCCAAACTCATTAACTTGTATACATTGAATATGCACAGTTTTCGATATACCCATTATGTTCAGTAAAGCTGTTGGAAAATGATTCCTCTATAACTTCTGTTGGTAGAGCTATATGTTAAATTCTGTGGATAATTAATTTAATTAATTTCCTATGGTTGAACCTAAATAACCCGGGACTCTTTGGTCTGAAGGCAAATGCTCCAACTGCTGAGCCAAACCAGCCAGGGCTAAATATCCTTTTTTAAAAATCTCTGTAAACTATCTAATACATTGGGGATCACTGAACAGAATACAGGTTGAAATAATTTAATATTAATTAAATAAGTAGTTTAAAGATCAACTTACCTGTAGACAGCATTCGTATTTGTATCCAACTCTGTAAATGGAAACAAAATTTCTAAGTGAGTTAAAGTTTGTTAGGGGTTGTTAAAATACCTTTTCTGCTATTGTTCAGTTAAGCAAAGACTTATATCTCCAGGGAGAATTTTTCTTCCCACCTACAGTCAAGATCTCTTAAAAATAGATTGTCTCCCATTCTCCCAGGAAAGTCTCATCGGGAGCAAGTCTATCCGATGATTTGTCTCTGGAGTCAGTTGTCATTTGCAATGAACCCTTAGATTGTCATGTTGGAAGGAAGCCCAAGCAGCCTATGTGTATGCCAGGAGGGGAAATGAGCTAGTCAACAGCCCACGGCTGAAACCTGCCACGTGAGTAAGGCCATTTTGGACCTTTCAACCATCTCACCACACCGTGCAGAGAAGAAGAAATGACTGGTCAACTTGCCAAATCATGAGAAACAATCATTGTCATTGTGCTAAGTCCCTAAACTTTAGGATAGGTTGTTATACAGCAATAGAGATTGATATATATTCACTGCTAATGGGAATACAGAATAGAATAAGTTGTCATTTTTTCCTATTTGCATATATATGTACACATGTATATATGTATGTGTGGATATATACACTGCATTCTAATCACCATAGTAATAAAAATCGCTTTTTTTATATTTTACCTTTTTTGTAATTCAGCTTAGAAACAAAATCACATAGGTTGATTGAGACAAATTCCTTGCGTTCTTTACCACTGGGATGGGTATGGAAGTCATTAAATCCGTGAATTAACGTGAGGAATATTTGGTTGCTGTTGTTCCTAGGATAGATTCAAATCAACAGACTCATGAATACACTTTTCGCTCTAGGTCAAGAGAAATTGCATTCCAGAGTAACACAGTTAAATTGAGTGGAATTCGTGCTCACCAAGTTCCGGGACTCATAACGTGTGATAACCACGTCTGATGTGACAGGGCCTGATGGAGGGAAATAAAGATGCCAGTTTCTGCCATGGAGGAAGACAACAGGCATTTATATTCCTCCAACCAGCCTGCAGCCTGCCTTATAAGCAGATGCATCTCACTTTGAGTATGGGACTTCCTCTGAGAGATGATGTGATATTGATCATGAAACAGCTCTCTCTGCGTCTCTCTCTCCCTCATTCATTCTCTCTCTCTCTCTCTTTCTCTCTCCCCACCCCCACCTAACCAAATGAGCAGTAAGAACAAAATAATACCAACACACAATTTCACCAGCAGCAGCAAAACAAGAAGATGTACTTCCTAATCCTTCCTAACAGCTGAAGAAAGAGACTTCTTAGCTTAACTCAATGTAGCGATACATAGCTGAGGAGTTTCCATCTTAAAAACAAACACCAACTAGGTACAATCAAACACCTCCTGTCCTGGTCAAGGCAAGGATTGGTCTCCCAGTTCTTCTTTCTCCACATGACCTACTGTTGACTAGAAACTTCCATCCATAAAGCCTGCTGACATCATTCCCAAAATAATCGCTCCTCTGATATCACTCTTGATTTGGGCAGCTTTTTACAGATTCAAATAAGAAGCATCGTACTATAACGAGGAGGCTGTTTTGAAGTCACAGTGTAGGTTGGGTTCGAGCCCATACACGTGATAGAATATTTTAGCGCCAGATACGGAGTTGACCATATGCTTGGATTTGGGAACAAGAAATACACACTCGTTGCTCTCTTGAGACCTGTTGCTTCCTCCCTACCTACTGCATAGATTCTCTTCAGACAGGAAATGTTACCACCTCTGCCTCATTGGGGTGTTTTTCCGAAGTGGCTGATCTTCTGGTTCTCTCTTCTTATTGTCTAAATCCATGGGCTTCATCTCAAAGACGCCAGAGCAGGTTTGGGTTGTTAGACCCTTCCCACCTGACTGCAGAACCCCCACACATCTGGCCAGGTCAGAATGACCCTCCCAGTCACCTCACACTCCCTCATTCTCCAAGCTCCGGTGAATATCCCAATGTTCCAACCTGGTGCCAGCCACGGTGAGCCCAGGACTGAAACCCAGTCATCTAACTATTGGCTCTGCTTCTTGTTTTGGGTTACTGTTTCAATGCAGAGGGACAGAGAGCAAGGAGAGGAGGGTGAGGCAGAGGAGAAAGAACAGGGATTAGCTGATGGAAAAGAAATGAACAGACGGTGTGGATGTATTCGGTTATTAAGAACCGAACATACACACACCTAGCTGTCTTGAAACTTCTTCTATGCACCCGTGATACAATACTCCTGGTCAATTTCTTTTTCTTGTTGTGATTTCTTGAGCTCTGAAATTGATTTGCAAAAATATTAAATCCTGCGCTGGCCAATGGCTCAGTGGTTAGAGTGAAGGGTCTCGAGTTCGATTCCCACTTAAGGACACGTACCTGAGTAGTAGGTTCAATTCCCGGCCCTGGTTGGGGTCAATCGATGTGTCCCTCTCAAGTCGACGTTTCTCTCTCTCTCTCTTCCTCCCTCCCTTCCAGTCTATCTAAAAATCAATGGAAAAATATCCTCAGGTGAGGATTAACAAAAATAAATAAATTAATTAAATTAAATTAATAAAATCCACCCTGGCCGTTTTGGCTCAGTGGTTAGAGCGTTGGCCTGCAGACCAATGAGTCTCGGGTTCGATTCCAGTCAAGGGCACATACCTCGGTTGCGGTTTGTCCCCGACCCTGGTTGGGTCATGCGGGAGGCAACTGGTCGATGTGTCTCTATCACATCGATATTTCTCTCTGTCTCTCTTTCTCTCTCCTTCCCTCTCACTCCATCTGATGATAAATGGAAGAATATCCTTGGGTGAGGAATAAAAAATTAATTAATTAATTAATAAAACCCTATCAATCTAGGACTGAAGTTAAATATTTAGTAGTGCCCAGCATTTAATTCATTGACTGATGGTTTATCTATTTTAAGTATGTATTCCATAGAGTTAACTTAAAATTAATATGCACAAACGCCTGATAAGGAAATGAATTCTTATCTCACTGGGTAATGAGCCAGGGGAACAATGTCTGTTTACCTCCCCTGTCTGCACAGTTTCCACCAGCTTGGTAACACAAGCTTCCATCTCCCTGCAGAATTTTGTGTGAACAAAGTGCATGTCTGTAAAATTGTGTGTGGGTGTGTGTACCTATGTTAAGCAGTTATTTCTACACGGAATATTTTTTTTTTACCCTTGATTCTAGGGGTCAGTCTGCACCTGTGTGCTCCCAAGAGTCAACAATAAATTCTGTTTCAAAATCACATACTGAAAGGAACCCCATGCTGAATGCTTTAAGGATAGAAGTCGCCGCCTCTCTTCCTAAGACTGAATTTTTTAATATCAGAAATTCTTTTTTTTAAAATTTTTTTATTTATTTTTGTTACAGATGTTTCTCCTTTTTCCCCCATTGACACCCTCCTCCCGATCCCCCACCCCCACCCTGTCCCCAGCATTGTTGTCTATGTCCATGGTTACGCATACATGCATATAAGTTCTGTGGTTTATTTCTTCCCTCTCCCCGACCCCCTCTTCTGAGGTTTGTCTGTCTGTACCCTACTTCTATGTCTCTGGGTCTATTTTGTTCATCAGCTTGTTTTGCTCATTATATTCCACAAATAAGTGAGATCTGTGATATTTGTCTTTCTCTGATCGGCTTGTTTCGCTTAGCATAATATTCTCCAGGTCCCTCCATGTCATTTCAAAGATTATCAGGAATTCTTAAAGGTTGAAAACATTTGCATAACAAGGTATCAAATTTTTGTCTTTTTATCCCACTCATCCAAGTGGGAGGCCATGTGCCAGCAAAACTCTATTTGGGGGGAGAAAAGGAGAGTGGATGGGGGGCAAATATCTAAGGGTCTGACCAGAAGAGTAAGAGGCTCTGAAGACCATGTTATCTTTGCTGCAGAGTTAACACTATTTTCTGTCACTTTTCCTTGAGACCCATCCCCTGAATAGCTGCCAGGTACGAGCATAGCCATCATCTTGACCATGGGCTGTGTGGTCCCAGGACTGACAACTTCTGTTGTTCCTGAGCTAGCAAGATAGCGTCCATTTAATTGAGGTTGACTACTCCCAAGAAGTAAAGGCATTATTTAAAACTTCAGCAGTGCCTCAACTTTCTTTTTTTTTTTTTTTTTTTGGCCTTTTGAGGAAACACTCTGGACATTAGAATTCTGAAAATGAAATAAACATCCTAGTCAGTTCTTTTCCATTTACTTCCATCTGCAAGACTTGGCGGCCAAGCTAAAAGGCACTAATGTATTCTCCTCCCTCCAAATACATCAAAGAAAGAATGAAAAGATATCGCAAGTAAAGTTTTCAAAGCCTTTTCTCTCTCTCTCTTTTTTTAAAGCTGGCTATTTAATGGAAATGGCTACTGCGTAGTCCACAAATTATCCTTTTTTGGGGGGAAAAAGGGGGGAAATCCATTTGATGTTTTGGGAAGAGTAACTTTGCGACTTCTAAGTACTTTAAATCCAGGTCCTTCATAAAGGTGATACTCTAGGTTACTGATTTTAAGGCAGAAAATCCACATTGAATGTGAGAGCCTCCTCCGTGTCACTGAGACTCTGCTGAAAAAATGTCACAACCTTTTTAGCAGCACCAGTGGGTCACTCCTACTCTTCACACTTTCATCTTTTTATGTGTCCCAACCATCTTTAAACTTGCTTATCTAAATTCTGGAGACAACTCTTGTCTACACAGACAGCTCTTTGTCCGTGAAGAAGGTCTTCCATTTTTTTCCCAAGGACAGGCATCCGCTCCCTACCTGAGTGAAACCTTTGTCCATTGCCCAACGGATAACAGACATCTGCGGTCTTCCTAGTGAACTTCCAAATGCTTGACACGGTCCAGCTGATGGTGGCGAGTGGAAGGAGGAGGTTCCAGCTGGCTCAGGCTCACTCTGTTTGCTTCATGCCACAGAAACTTAGGAGATGAAATCAACAGAACTTGGTTCTAGTTTGAATACGAGATAGTGAGAGAGGAGGAATTGTCAAGGATGACTTCCAGCTATTTGGATTGAGTAACTAATTGGAAAGGCTACGGTGTCACATACTGTAGGAGGGTAGGTGTTGTTTAGTTTTATCATGTGTGGGAAAGAGATTATCAGTGAGGTGTTGAATTCGTCTTAAGAAACACCCAGGTGAAGACAGAATGCAAGAAGTTAGTCATAGCCAGCCTGGAACACTGGGGGTGGGGGGACACTGTAGTGTTTCTCATGGTAAAATGTGATTGCTGGTTGTCCCACAGTATCTATTCTCCTCTTATTCTTTGTGCCGTAGATAAAAATAAACAGCCACAAATTCTTCCCTTCCCATCCTGAGTTGAGCTGTATTTCTCCATTCTCTGCATCGGGGTTAGATGATTTGGCCAAGGGAACATTAGCAACTATGAGTCAGCAGAGGTTTGAAAATACTTGCACACGAGGGCTTGCCCTTTTTTGTACTTGCATCCCTGATACCACCATGGAATGAGTCCTAGGCAGCCTGCTGGAGGATGAGAACCACAGAAGGTGAACAAAGTCAACATCCTTCCAACTGCCAACTGCCACATACGTGTATGAAGCAACTAACGTCAGTCGCACTGAGCCAGAGCAAAAGAATCACTTGGCTAACCCACAGAATTATGTGCTAAATAAAATGGTGGTTATTTTAGTAGCTGAATTTCAGGATGGTTTATTTTGCAGGAAAAGCTGACTAATACACAGAGAAATAAAATCTTTATTTTATTTTATTTTTTTAAGCTGGGCACTTGTTCCAGGCTCCTTTGCAGCTACATAGGACCTCATGACCACATTCTGGGCCAGGAGGGTTCTGGTGGGTTCTGGGAAATTTTCATCTAGACATACCAAGTCAAACCACATTGTGGTCTTTGGTCTCTGCTTGAGCCCAATTTTTTAAAAATCACTCATTTTTGTTCTTAAATTGCACAACACTGCAATTAAACCATTTCTGTTGCTTTCCCGGGCACTGATGCAGTTTGGTGAGAATCATGTGACTAAATTCTACGTGATAGAACAAGAGTGATATTCACCCCGAGTAGGCTTGACCCCTAAAAACCTCCTGTGGAATCTTCCATGTTCTCTCTCCCACACTGGATGTAGATGACAGAGCAGGGTGGAGATCCCATCCAGAAGAAGCCTCCTGACTGCAGTGGACTGGAAGGTAAGCAAGAAATAACTTTATTTTGTATCAAGCCACTGAGATTTTGGAGTTGGTTATTATAGCATTTGAACTGTTTGACAATACACCTTCCAAACCACAGCTTTATATCAGGAGCACCTTCTGGGTGGGATTCCTTCTCCAGCTTTTCTTTGCAACACCCCAAATCTATTTCCAGTACACACCCAAACTCTGAGAACAAAAGCTCTGCTCTCAGGAGGATAGGAAACGTAGTGTTATTCTTTTGTTAATACGATGGTTACAGTTTAAGGGCCAGGATACATTGTCTAGCTCTCCTTTAGCAAAGTATGTTCATACCACAGATAGTCTCTAAATAAATCCAGAATCCTTCTCACCATAGCACCCACCACGGATGATGCTTGACCACTGTAGCTCAGTCATCCAGAAGGAAGCTTGGAGCTAGGACTGGCCTTCATTTCTCACACATGAGGAAGGTCTTTATTTCTACACGGCCATCTTTTTAGGATCAGAAGGAAGATCAGAGATCATTGCAGTTCACTTCTCTCACTAGGTAGGGGAACTGGAGTTCAGGGAAGGGACAGAATCAAGCGAGTAGATGATAAAACCAGGGCTGGAGAGGTAGTCTCTGGAGCCCACTTACTCCTTAGTTTAAGGTGTTGATTCCTGTCTAAACATTTCCCTGGGATTGCCCGGCTGGCGTGGCTCAGTGGATTGAGCGTCATCCCATGGATTGAGAGGTCCAGGTTCGACTCCCAGTCAGGGCACATACCCGCATTGTGGGCTCAATTCCCCAGTAGGGGGCATGCAGGAGGCAGCTGATCGATGTTTCTCTCTCCCTCTCTCTATAAAAAGATCTAGTCAGGGTCAGAGGTTTGAAAGGCTGGCCCCAGGATCATATCACTAATTAGGGAGAGATTAGACCCTATCTCTCCGATCCTATGGACAATGTCAGGTCTCTGCGTTTATTCAGCCTGTATTTGGACCACACCTTCTCAAGTGCCTGAGATAGTCACTAATGTGCTTGTTGAATACATAGACTGTGTTTATCTCCAAATGAGCCTTGAAAAGCAGCCACACATGTTCCTCACAAGGAAATAGACCAAAGGGATGTACTTGGAGCATAACCCTGTGATTCACTGAGTTTTGTCTTCCAATTTAAGTACACTGCAGGAAATATTTGGCTAAGACATGATTGCTTATGATATCCACTGTCATACCAGTTTCAGGTCATTCTCCCTTTTGATTCTCCGTTTGCTTCTAGAATAATATCACATTTCCCCTTTCATTTGCAACGTGATCGCAAAGTCGGTGATAAGGGTTAATTGTCTCTGAAAGAAAAGCTTTTAAAAATGTATTCTGTGATATGCAACATATTTGGAGCTTACGATAAACAATTTCTCTCAGGAGGAAGGTTTTCAAGGCCAAAAAAAAAAGTGAGTCTAAAAGTAATTTCAGCAGCAAAGTAGATTAAAGAGCCACCATGCTAGTCACACAGCATTAGATGGAATTGAACTGACTGAGCAGAGGTCAAAGAGTGGCTGAAGTTTTGGCCCACCACAGAAGCAATAAAATCCAACCATACTTAAAATCATTAACTTTATACCCTTTGATATGAGATCCAAAACCTCATTGCTCATAGCAGGAACTTCCAAACAGCAAGCCTGGTAAAAGAATAAATCCCACCAAGAGCTCTACATCCCATGAAATACTTTCTGGAGTTTCCAGGTTCCTCTGAAGAAAATCTATTTCTACAGGGCTTAGTAAAACCAACAGACAAACTTCTGGTCTACCTGCCAAAACATTCTCAGGCAGATGAGTTCCCACCACGGAGCGTCATGTGGAGAAGACTGAATGTTAATTTCTGGAAAGAGAGGCAAACCTGGTACATAGTGGATGTGGTGGCCCAGTTGTGTTCCAAAGAAGATCTGATGTCAATCTACCCTGTCCAGTTAAAAGGTATTATTTTCTATCAATTTTCAAAAAGGAGGATCTGTTCCCCATTCCACATCACGCAATGCAAAACGCCCTATTTTGAAAAATTGTTTGCAATTATTTTCACTAAGTCATTGTCTCCTCCAAAGTTTTAGAGCTAATTAAGTAAGTTTGCTCAACCAGGGCATTGAGGGGGGGTCACGAGTCTGTGCACTTTCCCCCGAGCACGTTATAAGAGTCGAGTTGGGGGGCTGGAAGTCAAGGTAGAAATTATTTTTCCAACCCTCACGTTTGACAGATGAGGACACAAGGGACACCCGGTGATGTAGCCATATTTACATGTGACAAGGAAATGCCTAGAAAAACCCAGGGTCCTCATTCAGGGCCAGGGGTCTCTGATGGCATGAGCTTGCCTCCCCCCATCTTGGAACCCATGAAGCCCAGACCAGAGGATCAGAAGCAAAGTTTAAACTTAGGTAAGAGTAATTTTTAATGGCTTATAATGGTGGGGGGAATAAAGGTGAGAAAGATGGCAATTTATGTAGCTAATTGCCATTTTGACAAAATAAGTAAGGTCCTATAGAAATTATGCTTCACAAGCATTTAAGGTATCCAAATTTACAGCAATAATATCAGCACAGAGGGTTCTTCTCTGATGAGGTACATAAGAATATCCTTTGACCACTTAAATTTTTAGACCTAAAAAAATATTTCATTTCCAGAGAGGTTGGACATGTAGGAATAAAATTTTTTTTTGAGGAATAGAAGATTTTTCTTGAGCAAAACTTATTGAAATGAATATAATAACACTTTTACATAGGATTATTACACAGATAATGATGGAAAAGCAAATTATCTCCCCAAATTTAAAAAGTCTCCCTCAAAATGTATAGCCTTCAATAGTCCCCCACAAGGTAATCAGCAGTCATTAACCATTTGTATGCATATCACTCATTTTAATGTTCTACAGAGGTAACACTTGGAGTATTAATTGTAAATGAAGATGATTTTTAGCATTAACATCATAAAATGTAAATAGGACGGCTCTATGTATTCTAAATAAATCATTTTTATTCACAATTAGACTCGTTTACATAACAGAAATTCCTATCTGATGTAAAGAAACACATAATCAAAATATTTCACAGCCTCCCTTAAAAGAGGGTTAAGAACAGTGTTTAGTAAATACTCCGGTGACAACCCCAAGGAGATAGCATCGTTCAGTTTCCTACGGTACAGACTTCTGCACAGAGCATCACTTATTTACCCCATACACAGAACCTCAAAGTTAGACGCCGTCGTGGCCTCACATAAAATCAGCTCCGCTCCAGATCTCAAACCCCGTCCTCGGAGTGACTAATTACTTCCCCGTTTATTTGGCCGGTATCATTAGACTACATCTCATTTTACTGTTTTTGTATGTGCTTTTACATGTTTCTCCAATTTGATATTATCTGTTGCAAACACTCAGCTACTCGCGGGCTGCTTCCAAAGTATTTGATAACAAGCCCAGGCGGGTGCTTAATGAGCCTATTACAAGGGCTTTGGAAGAAGAGGCTTTTATGAGTCCCTCTTTCTGTCCCCTTTTGAGTTTAGAAGGTGGGAAAAAGCATTTGACAGGAGGGTTTCAATGAGCCTCTGCTGGTTGATCCACCTGTGAATAGAACGGGTGCATTGCAATTAGACAGAGGGGGTGTCTCGGAGGGGTCTGAGGACGCTCCAGGGGGCATCCTTGGAGGGCTAAGTTGGTGGCCAGCTAGCGCTCCCGACTGGGACCATCTCAGAATCAGGGCAGATGGACTCTTGCCTTTCTACCGGCAGAAATTAGGCAAATCACTCTTTCCCAGGCTCTGATACCTTTGCCACCCTGCCTCTTAAAAAACAAAACAGAATTTAGCCCTGTATATATATATATGTGTGTGTGTGTGTATGGATAATTAGGTCAGAGCAAGAGTGACAGTGAAAATCCCCAGGAAGTGAGGTCAGACCCACCAACAGACTACCCCTTACCAGCTCTGTGACCTTGAGCCAGTTACTAAGCCTATTTGTGCCTCAACTTTCCCATCTATACAATGGGCATGATAATAATGCCTCTCTCAACTGTTTTGAGGATTAAGCGTTGTGTGTAAATTACTCGTTTTGCACAGGGTTTTATTTTCACTATGCAGAGACCAAGGTAAATAGTGAACACCCCACTTCTATTAGATAACATTTCTAAGCAACTACACTATAGTTGCTAGGGGAAAAGTAGCACAAAAAAATAGCTATTGCTATTTCTGCTGCTTAATAATTTACTGAAATATTATCGTGTGTATTTTCTCTGGAATTTCTCCATCACCACGACCCCAGGCAGAGCAAGTAGCCCAGCCTTTGTATTTCTCTGCCTCAGGGAGTTCTGTAGAATTCAAATGTTCGAGTTCTTCCAGTATTTTGTAAAAGATTAAATAAAAGGTTCCAAACTGGGATTCTCACATGGAAGTGTATGAGTGTGTGTGTGTGTGAGTGTGTGAGTGAATGTATTAGTGCGTTTGATTGTATGGTGAGTGTGTGTGGTTGAGTGTGTGAGTGTATGAGTGCTTGAATATGTGTGTAGTGTGTGAATGTGTGAGTGCGTGTGAGTGTATGAGTGTATTTGTATGTGAGTGTGTATGGCTGAGTGTGTGAGAGTGTATGAGTGTTTAAATGTGTGTGTATGTGTGAGTGTGTGTGCGTGAGTGTATGAGTGTGTATGTGTGTGTGTGTGTGTGTGTGAGTGTACGAGTGTTTGAATGTGTGAGTGTGTGAGTGTGTGTATGTTAAATTGACTGTGAGGGCTTTAGACATTCAAGTACTCTGAGTTCACTCAAGTCCCAGCCCTCCTCTTTGGTTCCCACTAACTCACTCTGTCTATTTGCTCTCACCTTCTTGCTCCTGGAGGAATTTGGGTCAGCAGCCCTGGAAATTCATGAGCACACTGTGTATCCTTGGACAGGGAGGGAACAGAGGAGTGTGCTTTAAGGGAAGGGTGAGGCACTTCCCTGAGGCTAAAAGAGACCACATTTTGGGGACAGTGTTTCTGATGGAGGAGACTGTGCCCTGCCTGGCGGTGGCAGCAGCTCAGAGGGGATGGCTCAGACAGGAGACTCCCAACCTCACACGCTCATCCACAAGTCACCCGTGTCCCAAACCAGATATAAACGCCACAGAGCCACTGGACTGAAGTCACCACTGTGAGGCCCATGGGTGTGTCAGCATTCAAGTGTGATCCGATGACCAGTGACAGGTGGTTGAATGGACATCCCCAATGCCTTGGCGCTGTGTGACTCTCCAGGACCTCAGGAAACCCTGGAGAATGGAGAGGAAGTTGGAGAGAGAACCCAAAATGCCTGAGATTGCCTGACCACCAGCCCAACAGTACAGCCGTAAAGTCCAGACTAAACAAGCAAAAACGCAATAAGAGGAATTAGAAGCGTCTAGGCAGCTCATCAACTATACATTGTAGCCCCCTCCTCTCCATCACTGCCTTTCTCCTGTATTCTATGCTGTGCTGATTTTTTTAAACATGTTTTTATTGATTTTTGAGAGAGAGAGGAAGGGAGAGAAAGATAGAAACATTGATGTGAGAGAGAAACATCAATTGGCCACCTCCTGCTCGCCCACAACCCGGGCATGTGCCCTGACCGGGAATCCAACCAGGACCTCTCAGTCCATGGGACGACGCTCAATCCACTGAGCCACACCGGCCAGGCTGTTGCGCTGATTTAAAGAAAATAAATGTTACATTTCAATGGGAGACTGTTATAGTTATGCTACTATTTAAGTGTGTGTTAGAGACTTTGTACATGAAAATCTTCAGTATCAGACTTTTAAGGGCTCTCTCTGCCTATGAGCCCTGTTTTCCAGCCCAATTGGGTGGGCAGTGGTCTTATTTCATTTGAATAGAAAAATGACCACAAATATATATATATATTTGCTTTCTCCAGTTTTCCATGGGCCCAACTGGCGGCTTCATATTCTTTTACAACTTGCTAGCCATGAAGGCATTTGAATTTCAGATTAAGGTTTAGAGGCTAAGGTGAAAATGTTTTCAGATATCCTAACTCCTGTGCCTAATAACTCCGTCTCCATTTCGTCTCCCTGGGTAAATGAAACTGGTGAGATTTTTTTAAAAAAGAAAAATGGTCTTTTGAAGCAAAGTAGCTCAAAAAAAAAAAAAAAAGTAAAATAAGACACAGTAGCTCCAAACCCTTTTTTCTTCCAATCATTCTGTCTAGCAGATTTTGGGGGACCAGAATACCGGAATGCTTAAAGCTTTAATTTTGTCTTCAAGTGCTTTTCTATTTCCTTCCTTCCTTCTTTTCTTCCTTCCTTTGTGCTTTCATTTCTTTTCTTGCCTCAGGAAGGGGAATGCTTCATTCAGATCTTTGGCCCAACTGATGAAAATCTCAGAAATACATATTCTTGTTAATTACCCAAGTGACAGAGCACTCCAGGCCAGACTCAACTGCGACGTACATTGCTTGTATGTCTGAACTGTTCTCCATTACACGGCGTATTACCATGTGTTATAAAACCAAAAGCTTTTTATTCTACGGAGACAGTGTCATTTCACATTTTCTGTTATTAAGTGACATCACCTCCCTTTTGAGGAGAAATCATGATTCTGTCAACCCTTCCTCCCGTAGAAGATTCGGACCCCCTCTCTGCCATGCTGATTCGCCCCCAGGAGTGACCTCATGAGGTAACAAGAGAAATCCATTTCCCTGTTCATTCAGGTCTTTGGCCTGTCTCCTGAGTAAGGCCTGGACCGAGGCAAACCATGCTAATTACGTAAGTGATTTAATTTCGATAATGTAACACCATTAAACAGCAACCTAGATTCAGTGGAATTCATTTTGCTTCCTAATGTCCCCATTGTTTGCCATTTGGCTGTTTTATGCAGACGTGTCCTCCCCCCTGCCCCCAGCTGAAAATATTTGAAAATAATTTCAAAGACACAGATCACCCTGAAGTCTTAAAAGGGGTAAGTAGCCCACGGTTCTTATGCTTCGATAAATAGGTAATCTCAGAAGTCAGAGATGTGTACCAGGCCTTAAAATGTGATTGATTTAGATTCTGAGAGACCATGGACTGGGTTATTTTCTTCTTATTCAAAGTCATCACAGAAAAAAGAATTTTTTTTTTTTCAGCCACTGGGAGTTTAGCTTGGCGTGCCCCCAGTTGATTTAAGATATTGTAATCTAGCCCTGACGGTGTGGCTCAGTGGTTGAGCATCGACCCATGTACCAAGAGGTCGCTGGTTCGATTCCTGGTCAGGGCACATGCCCAGGTTGTGGGCCCGATCCCCAGTGGGGGGCATGCAGGAGGCGGTCAATCAATGTTCTCTCTCATCGATGTTTCTATCTCTCCCTCTCCCTGTCTCTAAAATCAACAAAGAAACAAATTTTTTAAAAAAAAGATACTGTAATCTAGTTAAAGACAGATACCCTTTCAAATGTGTGGCAGGATGCATTAGAAAAATTACCAAATACTGCCACAGGTGAATCTTGCCCTGTGAACAGTATTATCTTGCTACAAAGATGATTATCTTTAAGGTACATTGTCTTGCATTGAATGTATCTTGTTCTCTGTGTGTTTTTATTTATTGGTTTTAGAAAGGAAGGAAAGAAGAGAAAAAGAGAGAAACATCGATTTGTTGTTCCACTTATTGATGCATTCATTGATGTTAGTATGTGCCCTGACCAGGGATCGAACCCGCAACCTTGGCGTACCAGGATGACACTCTAACCAACTGAACTACCCAACTAGGGTGAAAATATCTTGTTTTCTGTTGTAAAAGCTCCAGGACACAGAGCAATCTTCTCGGACAAATACGTAAAGACCAGCTGTCTCAATTCCAAGCACAGGAACTTCAAATCCGACCACCAGAATTTCTTCTCATGGTGTTTATAGAAATGCAGAAACATTCAAAGTAGCCCATCTGAGCTCCCCTAGTTTGGCATCATGACTGGAAATCAATAGAAACGAGACTTCCTGTTCTCTCAGTGGCACACAGAATTCGGTGTGTTTGGATTTTCGGTGACACCCATTATCAAAGGACAACTCTGAAATCGACTCACATCCATTCTCATTTGGGCTTCGTATTCCCACCTCTGTAATTCACTTCTGGGGAAAAACCATGCTCATTTTGGCAGGCTGGTGTGGCTCCGTGGCTGAGCATCGACCCATGCACCAAGAGGTCGCCGGTTCGATTCCCGGTCAGGGCACATGCCCAGGTTGTGGGCAAATCCCCAGTGGGGTGCATGCAGGAGGCGGACAATCAATGTTCTTGCTCATCAATGTTTCTATCTCGCTCTCTCCCTCTCACTTCCTCTCTCTCTAAAAATCAATAAAGAAAAAAAAAATTTTTAAATCATGCTCATTTCAAATTGCACCCACAGTTACTTAATTACCAGAGTAATTGGTCACTTGTGTCCTCACCATCAGAAGCAAATGCCTGATGATCACTGCCAACAGCAGATATAATGGTTGGCTAATGGAATTTCCACCGGAAATGAGAAATGACCCTCAAAATGACAGGTGCAAAAAACAAGAGGCCTAACCTTTGAGCTGAATCCATTTCTCATTCTGATAAAAGCAACTGGTAACTGCGAGAAAACAAATAATGACAATTGTCTTATGAGCTTAAGACATCTCTGTGGGAAATAATAAAAAGCACTTGTAGCCTGGTTGGTGTGGCTCAGTGGCTGAGCGTCGACCCATGCACCAAGAGGTCACCGGTTCGATTCCCGGTCAGGGCACATGCCCAGGTTGTGGGCCCGATCTCCAGTGGGGGGCATGCAGGAGGCCGCCAATTGACGTTCTCTCTCATCAATGTTTCTATCTCTCTCTCTCTCTCCCTTCCTCTCTCTCTAAAATCAATAAAGCAAAATAATTTTTTTTTAATAAATAAAAAGCACTTGTAGGGGTGGAGAAAGAAAAGGAGGGAGAGAGAGAGAGAGAAATAAACCACACTCTGGGGGAAGAAGAATACCACCTACTCAAGCAAGCCTGACTTTTTACCGCCTAAATCCGAATCACAAGAATAAGTCTCTAGCCCTGAATTTCTTTTCACAGATGACGGAAGAGGAGAATGCCCAACCCCCCAGAACGTTTTTCTGCCTTAAACACCAGCCCCTCCGTGTCTGAAGGCCTTCCTCCCCCCTGAAGGAGTCGTACGGCCTGGAGAACCACTTGCCATACTTGCTCAAGAAATACAAAGTGTTGGCCAAGTATAAACACAGAGTGCTTTTTCTTTGACCCACTCTGCAGTGTGATGGGATAGTGTTGTTAGTTTACGTGAGAGAAAATAGCATAAGCTTTCTGAAAAAAGTGGAATTGGATTAGGCCTTTGTGTAAGCCTCAATGCTGAGGGGAATTAGCGAGAGTTGTAGACACTTAAAGGGGCCCTCATGCTGAAGCTTATCCCAGATTTTGCACAATAAACATTTGAATATCAACAGTGTTTTGCAACCTGCAGCACTAATGTATAAACTTCTCTCTTTTGAAACTCAAATCCTTCCAAATGTCTGCAACCGCTCCTACTTACGCATATAGCAGCTAGAGTGGGAAACACCTACTTGGTGATGTAAGTCTGTCTTTAAAGAGATCTTTCTCCTTTTCTACCTACAGATCCAGAATGTTTTATATCGGTTTAAGGACTTTAGATGCTCTATTTAATTGTAATCATTCCGCTTTCTTTCAGGCTTTGCCTTCTGGTGGGGGAGGGGCCGTGAGGGGAGTCCCAGGGATGGACAAGAATGCCTAGTTGAGTGTACAATTGTTTGGATCCAGATTTTTACCGTTGTTTTGTTTTTTCAACATCGGAATCCCCAAGGGTGTTTTGTCTTGGAAGGACTCCTTATGGAGTTTGCAAAAAGCAACCCAAGTTTGGGAGAAAACAAGTACTTTGCTGATTCGAGCCTGCTGCCTGGGAAGCCAGTTCCCACCCTCAACACTAATCAGACACCCAGTCATCCTGACTAAAGATACTAGGCTGATTCTGTAGCAAGAGTGTCCAACATCAAACACTTATTTGATGTCCCTGCCAGTTAAGCAAGTCCTATTTTTTCTCTTTAAGAATTCCAAAGTCCCCAAAGTGAAATCAGTGTTAGGGAGCCTAGAGGGGGGGGAAAAAAGCTTTAATTCCTCTCTTCCGAAATCGATCACAAGACAGACATAATATTTTGTTTTCTGAGGACAGGATATTTGCTTTTGGTGGTTGGGAGAGCAGAATTCTTCCTCCTGTTCTTTGTAGAATCTTTGTGATGATGTCGCGTTATGAGGTTCGACGCTCTGGATTTTGTACCAAAGCAAACACATGGGATGCAAGCACATTTTTTTCCAGCAAAACCTACACCCGTTGTTTATGAAACTTAATGAATAAATGAACCCTCTCCTTCCTTCCCAGCGTGTATCACCCAGAGACAATTCTGAGCAATTCAGTCTGGCGGTAATGCATTCCATCCAACTGAAGAGTTGGCCAGAAAACATAGCTACGGTGACCCAACGGAGTTGTAAAATACTTGTTTGAAATTATTTTCTGCAACTGTGTTCATTTCACGCCTGAAAAGATGGTGGTAAAAATCTCACCGCGCCGGGGGCTGGGGAGGGGTCGCAGGGAATGAAGACATAACTGTCCCGTCCAGCTCTGAGGCACGGCAAAGCAGTTTGCCTATTGAATTCGATACAATGATGTGTAGATGAATAAAGTTATCTCCGGTTCTGAATAGGATGGTGTCAGTGGGAGGGTAAGAAGGGGGGAACTTGGAATCTGAAAAGAATTCTTTTTCTTAAAAAAAAAAAAAAAAAGAACTTGAAGGTCAGGGTCCAGCTGCCAGGCTGGAGGAACATACAGCAAAATGCTGGCCAGGCCTCAGTAAGGACAACTCTAGAGCTCCCAGACCTACACATTGCGAACGTTGCTTGTTCCAAGTAACTAACGTAGGAACATATATTTCTATAGGCAAAGAGCTATTTTTTCCCTTTAGGCTTTGATGCAACAAAGCCAAGAACATTGATGAAAACATAGCCACGAGCATCTGTAAAAATTACAGCTTTTAATGAAACAGACGAAACAGGCCATCAAAGGTAGGAGAAAAGAAGAAATTCTAATGATTATGGTTTAATTCTAATAGATTATAATTATTATGATTGGTATGAAGCAGTTTCTGACTGACATTCCATTTTCCCCCCATTTAAGCTTTCATTTAAAAAAGGGGGGTGGGGGGGACCCAAGAGCTACTAATTATTCTCACGGACTTGCTGCTTAGCTCAATACAAGGCCTTTAATCAAATACAGTAAAGAGATAAAACCTTTAAATGCGAGTCATCACACAGAGACACCCTTCTCCGCATCCTGTTCTTTTCACATTGGTTTGCAAAGTTAACAGTTTGATTCTGAATAACTCGAGTTCCGGGGTCCTGTGATTAAAAGCAAGTGATGATCTAAAGAATACGCGGGTGGTCAGATGGATTATAAGGCAAAGGTGGGGACGAATCGACTTGATCTAATAAATGTCTCTGATCTGTTCTCAGGGCTGTTGATTTGCTTTTATGTTTTTCTTTCAATGTGGTGGTATTTTCCAGGAGGTGGCATGATTTTTAAACACTTACTTTGGTTAGGTGATGCTTGCCTGGACTGTGTGTTCGTAAGTACTATGAACACAGAGAGAATGAGAAAAAGAAAGATAGAAATAGACAAAGTACAGTGTGCCCACAGGGTTTGGAAATAAGGTCCCCTTCTGTCCCATTACAGCTGTTTTCTTTCTATGGAGATATGTCTGCGCAAAGTAATCGCAAAAATCAAAATTTGGGATGATTTATATGCGTGTATGCATTTTTACTAACATTTTAGGGTATTTTTGATAAAGCTTTATCTCATACCAGGTCCATATTCACTGATGAAATTGCTCCATGAGAATTTTTGCTTCTTTGTACTTTGGACAAATACAATAACGAGTTAGTCCACTGTGACGATGCCCAATCATAAAAATTCCAAACGAACAACAACAACAAAATCTCGTTTCTCTATATTTTGGCCCCAGAATCTTTTCAGTCCGGAGTAGAAATGTGAACTTACAATGATACATATTAACAGATCTTTAAAGGATCTTTTTATACAAGCACAATTTTATTGGATATTTGCAAAAAGTATCTTCCACGTAGAAAACTGTTGCATTTCCATGAAAACATTAATAGTAATGTGTAATAAGCTAAATGATCTCACCAACTTACATCACAACCGTCTATACATCCACATTTATCAGTCACTTATATCGGAGCCTCTTTTTTGTTTTTGTTTTTTGCATTTTGTAATGAAAAAGCCCTGAATGATTTCAGTGAGTTCTAGAATGGCACAGCTTTTCATCATGACTGTGGTCTGTACTTACACACACACACACACACACACACACACACACACACACAAAAATTGGATGAGTTTCTTCGTCTTGAAAGTTGCCATTAGGCTGGTGACACCCCTATTGTGCGGTTGAGAGAGGTAAAGTCACCCAGGAGATTATTCAGAATGTGAGATTGTAAACGTGTCTTAAAGCTGGTATTGCTTTCCTCGTGGGGTGCTCCAGCCTGCAGTGTTAAAGGCGGGATTGGTGGCGTGCTGTGTTTAATGCAACCTTCACCAACAACTTACCGAGATTAGGAGCCAGGCAGTCTGATGTCAATGAAGATTTAAGGGCTCTGCTTTCTGAAGTTGTTCAGAGTTAATAATTAATGGACATCTTTTTTGATGGCTCTTTTATATTTAGAGGCAGCTGCCTGAAAATCAGCCACAAAGGAAACTTGATTTTCGTTTGTCATTCATTTTGACTTTGCTTAACCAGTGTTTTTGTATGCCTGCGCATCCCAGCCTTCCTCATTTGGCCTTGTTTTTATGTGGAGATGAAATCCTTCATGAACCCAACTGTTGTTAATTTTCAGGGGTTGGTGATTTTTTTTTTTTTTTTTTTTTTTACGGAGTTAGGTCATTCTAAGGAATTTTCAAGTCTTTCAGATGGGCTAACTCCAAGTCACAGTTCAGTGATGACATTAATGTTGGTGGAATATGTTCATGTCATATGATAATTAATTCTGAGTTCCTTTCACATGTGACTATTCTGATATTCTCTTCTATGCTGTATTTTTTTAAAGCAAGAGGGAGAATTATATAATTGCCCACGATAAGGAAATCCTAAATGTCTTCTCTATACCCAAGTCCTATCCAGTAATGTGCAACAATTTGACCAAATTGATATGGAAAACATTAATTGGGAAAAAAATAAATTTTGAAATATATCCAGCCTTGAAGATATTCAAATAAACTGTTGCTATAGGATACATGTCATTTACCAGGATTTTTATTTGCACCAGATTCTGTCTGTCTCAAAGATCTCAGTCTGGTCTTTGAAATAAAACAGCAAATTTAATGTTTATATAATGTGCATCAGATATACTTTGGTAGAACCATACTTAAAGTCATTTCAAATGTCGTTTTTATGCCAAAACCATTCCTGTTGACTCATTTCCAGTTTCTAATTATATGAATAATTATTTCCGAATCCCACAGCTCCCCTAAATAGCATCTATTTTCATAACTGCAATTGATACTTCTATCAGTTAATATACCGGCTTGCTCAGCAAATAACTACATTGGTCGGTTGCATTTTACTGTCACTGAGTAAATGATTTTATGTAAAGGAAATCATGTAAATTAGAAGGACAGTCTACGCAATTTTCACTAGCAAAAGAGTGTCCTTTCCCTGAAGAAATGTTTTCATGCCTGAAGAAAATTATTTGCCTCCCTACCTTTCTGTAACAAGATTAGGGACCAAAATTCAATTCTAGAAAAATGATATATCGATAAATTCTATTTGATCCAGGACATTTCTTACTATCCCAACTGTTGATATTTAATTAGCTCGCTGGGATAGTGGAGATGTTGAATACTTTTTGGCATTGGTGCTGAATTTTGCTATGTTGTGTGATGTTATCTAACGTAGATGATAAAAAGTCACTGTGTGCTACAGAAAGGGGGACTTGGTGTTGTTTCCAACATTATTTTTCTTAGTTTTTTTTTTTTTTTTGCCTGTAAGCATTTAAAAGTCTTTTTCTCAGCACTTTCTAATAGCTTACAGATATCACCCTTTCAAAAAAAAAAAATGCCTTCCTCGTGGTTCTAGTAACCCAGCACTATCCCTGAGCTCCTGTAATTGATAAGAGCATCTCAAGCTCATTTCTGACAAGTGTCACACTCGAAAGCCACAGACACACCAGGGTCGTTATCCATTTGTTCATGCCCCTACCTGTTTTCACTGAGAAGGTTAGAAAAAGAAACTGGTATGTCTTCTCAGATGTGTGATTACTATTCGGGCTTTGGACTTGACAAGACATCGGAATGATATGTCAAAAAGACAGGCAGGGTACTTAGGAACACTTCCAACCCCAAATACTAAAGGGTAACAAGGTAATGGACTCCCAAAGTACACAGAAAATATGTGAAGAATTCTTTTCATCAGTACAATCAATAACAGCATTAAAAAAGAAAAAAAAAAAACTCCATTTCAAAAAGCAAAAGCAAAAGTTATTGATTTTTTGGTGGAAATGTCGTGTTTTCACAATCCGGCAATTACATCAATCTTACAGTTAAAACACTTGTTGCAAACATTTACATTTGATAACATCTCCTTATCACACATTAAAGTTCCATTTTTGTCCTCAGAGGGGTCATTACAAGATCATGAGGCTGTTTCTCTGTTCCCAATATTAAATATTTGTAGACCCTATTTAGGAAGGGGAAAAGGGGACTCTGGCATAATTTAGAGTGATTTTTATCCCCCCTGATTAAATTCTGTTGAAGTTCTTTTAGCTAAAAATGAAAATTGTCCTTCTTGCTGTTTTTGTCAAGAGACATAATTTATTTCACCACCAGTTTCTGAATTGTCATGCATTTTCCTAGGCTGGAAAAAATGTATATAAAACAATGTTTGACATTCAGAAGCATCCAGACCAAAAAAAAAAAAAAAAAAAAGACATCCATTTCATAATGTGTGTGACTTCTAAGAGATATTATGTGGATATTTAAGGAACAAAACAATAAAAGTACCTCCAGGTTTCTATAATTTTAAATCTTGAGAAAGCTTACCATAACATTGAGCGTCATTCTTGCTGCTGATTATAATAACTTTACCTAAAATGTATCGGCATCTTTAAAACATGTTACCTTTACATTCAAATCAGTGCCTTTTTATCTTAAATCATAAACACACTTTCGTAGGCATCACACCCAGACTGCAAATGTATACCTCATGAGAAATGAAAGGCTTAACCAACTCATCCATAGCTTTAAACTCTGGCAAGATTAAATATTATTTTCCTTAAACTGATTTTATGTATTCCTGCTGTTTTTAAACGGGTCCTCCGCTTTGTACTTTGGTTATGTTACCCTTTGCTCAAAAGAAAACCACTGCAGGAAAAGTAGAAAATGGGAGGAAGAAAAGGAATCCTTGTTCCAAAGTAACAGATATTGTTTCAGAATGTTTGTCCTCGCGAGTTTAAAATAAAAGATATGTTAATCAGTGGCCCATTCAAGATGTTAACTCTCCAGCAAGAAGCTTGTTTTCATTTGATGAAAACTATTAATGCTAAAACAAAAATTGTTTTGAAGTCATTTATCAGGGACACCCACCTACCTCTTTAGTTAAAATCAGTGATCTATTAAGGCTTTCTAGCTTTTTTTCCAAGCTCTGAGCATACTGCGTATTTAAGTGTGAATAAAAGTGTAGGTTGGGGGTAGCTTTACCTAAATAAAAGATTGCTTGATATCTCGGGGTTCTTTGAAGAGTTTTATAGGCTTAGAGTTCACAGTTTGAATGAAGGACATTTTTTAAAACTTTTACAGGGAGAAGTTTGTTAACCTGCATTTCAATTATTGAGTAATTAATTCATTATACTAATTACCCTAGTGAAAAACATCTACATTGTGAACCACATAAGCTGAAGTCATAAATTGAGAGGTAGGCTTGATATTGAAATAATTAAAACTGTTTTATTTCTCAGCGCAGAATGTACAGTTTACATGAAAAATATTCAGGTTATTCGCTCTGCATTATTAACTTAGTATTTATCAATGTGCTGAAATTTTAAACTGTCCAAATCTTTCATGCAAAAAGACCAGATATTTGCATGTTACAATGCTTTTGCTTTGAGGATTTGTAAATATTGGCATAAATCAATTTTCATGAGGGGACCTGATTTTTATATGCCAAGGGATTAAAATTAAGAAACAGAAAAGAATCGATAGCAAAAATGCAGCGTTATTTTTGGACATTGTGCCTTTTAAAAAAGTGTTTAAATATAACGAACACATAGCAAACATTCTATAAATTGAAGAAAAAAAACTGTCATGCTTTACTGAATGTTTACTCTCTATTTTTAAAAACCCATATTCTTCATTTACCTGGGAATACTTAAGTCCTCAGAAACACAAAGCAAATAAAATGAATTGAATCTTGCAGACTTCCATGAAATACTTTTACGAATGAAAACAAACAGAGACAACCAGTATACTTTGGCCAATATTGACACAAACCAACGAGAAACAGAAAATTCACTTTTCCTTCGGCTCAGAATTTCCCCTCCTAACAAAACACTCTGTCACAGTATTCTTTTCAAAAAATAACCAAGATTAAGATGCCAAACTTTTGGCTGCTTTTTCTTTTTTTTTTCCGTACCCCAGGAGGAACCCAAATGGGTTCTTTCTTAAGCATGATGTTAACATAGAATTTTAACAGAATAATACCTTTGAAATATCTTTTAATCTTTTTTAACTAACTGTGGTGCATGTGGTCAGTAGAAATGATTTAGGATATGAAAATTCGGCCAGTAGAATGAGCCCAGATAAATTTGAATTGTTTTGCTAGATTTTGTTACTTATTATAGACTATCGAAACGGAAAGAGTAATATTTAATTATAATTTTGTATAATAGACACATCTAAAAATTCTAAGTGACCTAAAAAAATCATAAATTATCAAATCAAAACTTTCTCTGCAATTCCTGATATTGCCTTTTAAAATGACTGCTACAATATATTAAATATATTGAAGCCAACATTTCTAAATATTACAAGTTACCTCCCCATTCTTACTGCCCTTGGAATAAAATCTGTCGTTGAATTTTGTTACATAGAATTAGATTAAGAAAGAGACCTTTTCATAAACTATGATAGCATGAAAAACATAGATTATCACTAAAAGTGTCTCTAATGTTGATAGTCCGTATAAAAATCTGCATTAGCTTAGTTTTATTTTTACTAATTGTGTATTGTAGTCCACAATTAAATAAAGACAATTAGATGTGTCTAAAATTATCCTCTCTAAATATCAAAATACTGACTGGAAAAAATAAAGACCTGTATTAAAATAAATAAGCAATGTGGTTGAACTCTAATTATTATAATTTAATACTATTAAAATAAATCTTAAATGTCTAATCAATTGCTTAGATTCGATAATTGCAGTAAAATTATTTCAATGACTCACAAGAACTTAGATTTTTAAAAAAAATATTAAACACAATATTCTGAATTCTATTTCATTGTGGTACGCAAAAGGGCGTTTCTAAAAAAATTTAAATAAATAGCGTAAAATAAATTTAAATCATCATTTAACTTTGTATTTGATTTAAAGAAAAATTATCCAACAAGTGGCAACGAGCGTGAACAGAAGAATGTCTACTTCTTGAAATTACTAAAATGAAGAATACATTGTTTATATTGAAATATTATTTCTTAGACTTTTATTTTAAATTTTTCAATTACAGTTGACATACAATATTATATTAGTGTCAGGTATACAGGCCCAAGATTAGACATTTATATAAACAAATGAAGTGGTCACCCCAATAAATCTAGTCCCCACCTGGCACCATAGTTATTAAAATATTATTGAGTGTATTTCCTATGCTGTAGTTTACATCCCCTTGACTACTTTGTAACTATCAATGTGTACTTCTGAACTCCTCCACCTTTTTTACCCAGCCCCCAATTCTTCTCCCATCTGGCCACCCTCAAAATGTTCTCTGTGGCTATGAGTCTATTTTCTGTTCGGCTTGTTTGCTTTTTTTGTTTTTTAGATTCCACAAATAAATGAGATCACCTGGTATTCCTCCTTCTCTGTCTGACCTAGTTCACCCAGCACACATAATACCCTTTCAATTTTAAATTAAGAAACTTAAAAAAAAAAATACCATGAACATTTTTTTCATAAATGAAGCTGTTTTGATATTAAATTAAGAAAAATACTTACTTAATGCCATGTGTTCAAATGGTGACTGAGATTAAACGACTTTATATTTTAAAAGACTTCAGTCACGGACAGCATAATATCATTGGAAGAAAAATATAAACCTAGATTTTCTAGTTTTATTTTTTAAGTCTTTGGATGCAAATTATATTGTCAACTGTAAAGCTCCACGTTTAAAGAAATTTCAGTCAATATTCAAATGAGCCTATTGTATTAAAAATTGAAATCACTGTTCCTAATTTGGGTGGTCTATACTACACCACTGTTTACTCATAAACCTTTTGAAATCTTTACAAACTGTAACTGACCAGTATTTTGTCTGTAGCAACTTAAAGAAGGGCTGTTGACATCTAATGTGTTACTGTAATTCATGTTGCTTTTATTTTAATATTTTTCTGATAGGTTTCATATTTCACTGCAGACTGAGATCATTAAATGGCCTTTAAACTCTCATTTCAAAGAATTATCAGAGATGTGAATTATGATTCGTGAACATTTTTAGGTTGGTCAAAAGGTAACATAATCCATTTAACCAAAAATGATTGTTTCAGTTTTTGCGAAGTTTCCAGTCAAATAAAACATTTTTTTTTTGGATTAAAATCCATTTTCTTAACTTTATCTCACTAGAAAGTCTTTATTGTAGACTGCTCTGTGTTATTATAATCTGGAACAGATTGTAGAGCAATAAATGAGAAAATTCTAGAATAAAAAATAGAGTCTTCCAGAAATATAAAAGGCACTTAAATGTAGAGGAAGCTCTCTGAGATAATAAAGGATATTATTGTGTTATAATATAGTTGTTTTTTAAAAAAACACTAACATGCTTTTTAAAATGCTCAGTGAGTATATGTATATACAATCACTGTGACTATATATGTATATATGTATATGTATATATATTTATATAGTTATATATTATATATTTAATAGTACATAGATTTGCAATAGGAACAGTTAAAATCTTTAGCTTTAAAAGTGTGAAAATGTTTTACATTGAACAAAGTAAGGAAGGCTGGATGAAATAAATCTTCTCAGACATTTTGTTGAGCTGAAGGTCAATGACCTCACTGTCTTCATATCTTCCTTTGGAGCACGTTATACACAGACAGATTTAGAAAGTAAAAATCTGACTTGAAAACACATCTCTACGTGAGCTGAAGACTTTTCTGATTAATTTAGTTTACTGATTCGGACTCTATGAAACAAAAAGAAAAGTTGTCTGTTTGCAAAGTACTGAATTGCTGATTATCATTATTTTGATGCGGTTACCCTACAATGATAGGGCAATGTAATCAGAACGTTGAATTAAGTCAAGCTCTTGAAAAGAATATACTGTATTCACTAGTAAATGTTCTTAATGGGAATCCTGAAAATATTTCATTATTTCTAATTTAATTAAGAGACCTTGAACGGTTACGTAACTGTGGGCCCACATGCATATTCTAGAATCTATTATCAGGAAAACCATAAGAGATGGTACACTTTTTCCAAATAAAAAAATAGCTTTTTCCAGGTGAGAAATAGGCTTATTAACTGTACATTTTTCACATGAAAAATAAGGCTGATTAACTTCACAAACACTCATTTCGCATCTTTTTTTTCCAAACGAAGAATAGGCTTATTCACTGTACAAACACTCATTTTGTATACGGTTCTGAAACTTTACACTCTCCGTGGCTACATCTTGCCAGTGGAAACCTACTTAAACCAACATGTTCATTAGACATTAATTTATAAATATTTATACTGGCTTTATGCTAATATGAAGTGCAATTATATTGGCCTTATTTATATAAATAATGGACGTGTGGACCTCAGGAGTGTATCTAACATTCCGAGAAGGTTTATAGACAAGCATTGTTTTGCGTTGTTTTCACCTAGTTGAATCATTGCATTGGAGTATAATGAAATCCATATCCCTGGTATTTTCGGCGTTAGAAACACTGCGATCAAACACCTAGCACCATCCCAGGCACATAGTAAGCAGGGCAGAAATAGAAGGAATTGTTAGCAGGTTTGCTAGAGGGTCCCATTCCCTAATGGCACCTGCATGTCATTAGACCGCAAAGGAAGTCACTCCCTCACATGCATCTTCAAAGTAACTCCTTGTATCAAGCACACATCGTGCATTACCATCTAGGGCTCTACATAGCATTAGGAAGAAATTGGTGCAGGGTGAATGTGTTTCAGATGAAATATGCAAGAAAGAGCTGGGGAGATGACTCTGTACCAGAAAGCACACATCGTGAGAAAGCAAGCCTGGGTCTCCCAGCCCACAGGCAACGTGTCCTGGGCCACGCAATCCATTTGGTGCCCTTGCTGATACAATTGCTCTGAGTGGCAATGCAGGGTGAGGGGATGGGGCGTGTGTATGATCTGATGAGCTTGCCTCAACTGGGGGCAGCGCCTCTAGGCAGCTAAATTAAAAACCTCCCTGCAATTTTTATCTTAATCACCCCCTCCAAGGCTGTAATTGGGGATGGTCACTTAACTCTCCTTCTGGATTCCAGAGCGCAATGTCCTGTTACACCATGCGTTGATTAGATTCTTCTAAGAGAATTCAAATAGCATTGAGCACGCAGCCTCGCCGACACAGCGCTGAGGCAGAGAGGTTTCAGCTACCTCGGATCGTGCAATTTTTTCCCTTTCTATTTTGAGTAAGAGAAAAGAAGCAACACCTCTAAAGGAAAAGTGCCATAGGTTTTGACTTTTTGCCAGTGTCTAGAATAAAAGCCCATATTTCTAAGATAACAAAGGACTCTTTTGCATACAAGGGACCAATCATTTGTCGAATGAATAAAGCCCTTTAAAAATTGAAGAACACTGTAAAATACCATTGAGAAATGAAGATCAAGCCAGAAAAGAATCCAGTCTTTAAAAATTCTCCGTGGAAGGACACCTGATGGCATTCTAAAAATACTCAATAAAACCAAAGTTTATTGAGTACTGGCTACCTTACTGTTTCTCTCTCTCTCTCTCTTTTATTTATTTTTTTATTTTGTATTTCTTTTTTAACATAGAAGAATAAATTATTAGGAGTTCAAGCAAGCTAGGGTGATTACGGAAGATGCCCAAATCCCAATGCAGACTGGGAGATGATTAAAGGAGCAGATGGAAGATTAGCTGAGTTTAATAAACACCTACTGAGCTGGGGCAGGCCTGGGTGATGCACTCAAATGAGGCTCTCTCTCTGCTCGTGCAGAGTTCACTGTCCCCTGGGAAAGAATGGACGGTCAACGGGACACAGCACTCAAATGCCGATTGAAACAGGCAATCACAGAAACGAGATACAGAGGAGGGTCCCAAAAGAGCCAAGAGGAAGGCAAGATTTGCAGAGAAGTCCATATTCTGCCCAGGAAAGACACTTTAGAAATAAAAAAACACCTCTCTCACAAAGCTGTCCTTTCATTGATACAACTGAGAGTTATTAAGGCATCCCCATGACCGAAAGAATGACTTAAGCAGGATGGGGGCCAGAGAGTGGAGGGGTGATATGTGGGCAGGGTGAGGGGTGCTCTGGCTGGATGCTGCTGGAAGGAAGCATCCAGGTTGCAAGGAGAGAGAGAGAGAGAGAGGCTGTTGGAAGACAGAGTTCGGATCTCTACCCAGGAAGAACAGGGTAGTCACCCACCATGATCATCTTTACCAACTACTGACTTGATGCGACAAAAATATGCCGTTGTCCCTGCCCATCGGGTCTCCTGTGTGAGGTCAAATCATGCACACTTCTTCAGCTCTTTCTCTGGTTTTGCAGACTAAGAACTAAGTGAGCCCAGATATTTACGAATGCACAGCAGGACCTGCAGGAAACTGCTGAATATCAGAGAGGAAACTGAGGCTCAAATAAGCGGCTCTCGTGAGACCAGAACCCACGTGGCTGGGACCCTTTCTGCCACGTAAAGAGACTGTGTTGCCCTTCAGGGATCGTTAATAAGCCACTCACGTAGTTCACTTCAAGCCAGATGCTCTCAATAGATAGAAAAGTGAAACTGTTGTCATTCCAGCCCTCAGAGAACCTGTAGCCTGGTGGGGTGACAGAGAAGTCACTGGAAATTACAGTGGAGTGTCTGGCGGGGGCCTAAGTAGGCAAAGGACAAGGGCGTCATCATGTCTCACTTCCCAGTTTCTACTTCTTCCTCCAGCAGATAATGTTCCACATGGCCACTAGGAGCTCCGCAGTGGTGCAGACAGTAGATGAACATTAGCTTTTAACCAGAAATTAGCTTTTAACCAGAAACACAGAGAAGGAGGCACAGACATCACCATCCTTCAACATGGGAACAGACCAAAGCCCCGAAGCCAACTAACTATAGGTTGCTGCTTCAGCAAAACGGATAAATGCAGATGATAGCTTCACATGGGTTGCCAAGCATGGAACAAGCCGTGAAGACATCTGAGAGCAACCTGTGTACATTGGGTATACAAAGTGCCCTGGTTTCCCTCTTTTTATTTTATGGATTTTAGAAAGAGAAAGGAAAGGAGAGACAGAGAAACAGCA
Organism: Tadarida brasiliensis; assembly: GCA_030848825.1. Classification (NCBI taxonomy): domain Eukaryota; kingdom Metazoa; phylum Chordata; class Mammalia; order Chiroptera; family Molossidae; genus Tadarida; species Tadarida brasiliensis. The sequence continues at coordinate 5,849,812 of CM061279.1, forward strand.
ATTTGTTGTTCCCACTTATTTATGCATTCATTGGTTCATTCTTATATGTGCGCTGACCGGGATCAAACCCCCAACCTTGGAATATCTGGGTGATGCTCTATCTAACCAACTGAGCTACTGGGGTCTCTTGTTCTGCAAAACTAGAAAATGCAGGACCACAGATGCATAGCCTCACAGCCCACCACGCAGAGCAAGAGCCCCGAGCAAAACAGCTCCTTGCTCTCCAGCCCACCGTGAAGCACACACTCGAGATTGTTGATGCCAAGTCCTTTCCTTCGGGAATTCGCAATGTCCTCCCACTGAGCAGCAAACCGTGGAGCAGCCAGAGCGCTGATTTGAGCAGCATGGGTTTCCCGGGGCTTTGCAGGAGACATATGGACATGGTGATACTTCCTTCGAGAGCTGCCAGCCCAGATGCATGGACCATTTCCTCCTTAGAAGGCTATGCGCTTCTTTCCCAAAGGGATTGCTTTAGGGCAATGACCTTGCAGGGTGTGGAGGCAAGTCAGTAGGTTGGCTACATGGCTCCCAGCTGAGGAAGGTGCTGGAGGACATCATCCTGGAGAACTGTCCAGGTGAGATGCCCTGGAAGTGTACACTAAGACTTGTATTCAGCCCGGCTGGTGTGGCTCAGTGGTTGAGCGTCGACCCATGCACCAAGAGGTCGCCGGTTCGATTCCCGGTCAGGGCACATGCCCAGGTTGTGGGCCTGATCCCCAGTGGGGGGCATGCAGGAGGCAGCCAATCAATGTTCTCTCTCATCGATGTTTCTCTCTCTCTCTCCCTCTCCCTTCTTCTCTCTCTAAAAAATCAATAAAGGAAAAAAAAGAAAAAGACTTGTATTCATCTTTTATCCAGCATTTGCAATTTTATTTTATTTTTCTACCATCTCTACCCCATTAATGGCTCCATGGAAACTTAGAATAAACTAAAGATTCCACATCCTTTCTAACCATTGAGCAGCTTATTGACCTCACCCTCCTGCTTGGATACATCAGTTGACATTTATTTTTATTTTTATGGAAGCTCCCGTTCACACAGTTTCCTTCAGAATGTGGTCTTAGAAGATTCAGCCCATCAAACCAGCCAATGGGAATTAATTTTTATCTTAATTTGTCGAGCTTGAAGAGCATACTCACATTTGATAAGGGCCACGGATATCCTCAGTGAGAAAATGGACATGTTCTTTTTTTGGGGGGGGCTTTAAATAATTTATTATTTTTTCATTATAGTTGACTTATATATTAGTTTCAGGTGTACAACCCAGTAATAAACATTGTATAACTTGCACCATACATCTGACACCACACATAGTTATTACATATTAACTACTATTGAGTATTGACTACATACATTCCCTATGACTAGAATACTGTGTCTACCAATCTGTACTTCTTAATTCCTCCACCTTTTTACCCAACCCCCGCTCCCATCTGGCAACTATCAAATTGTTCTGTCTCTTTGAGTTCATTTCTGTTTTGCTTGTTTGTTTATTTTTTATTATTTTTTATTATTTTATTTTATTTTATTTTATTTTATTTTATTTTATTTTTTAGAGAGAGAGGAAGGGAGAGGGAAAGAGAGATAGAAACATCGATGAGAGAGAACATCGACTGGCTGCCTCCTGCATGCCCCCTACTAGGGAACAGGCCCACAACCTGGGCATGTGCCCTGACCGGAAATCGAACCGGCGACCATTTGGTGCATGGGTTGACGCTCAACCACTGAGCCACACTGGCTGGGCTTATTTTGTTTTTTAGATCTATTTTATCTGATGTAAGGATTGCCACCCCAGCTTTATTTTGTGTGTTTGTTTCCATTTTTCATGAAATGTCTTTGTCCATATCTTTACTTTCAGTCTGTGTGCCTTTCCATCAGAAGTGAGTCTCTTGTAGAAGCCCATGTGAGGGTCTTATTTTCTTATTCCTTCAGCCTCCATATGTCATTTGATTGGAGCATTTAATCCATTTTCAGTTAAAGTAATTGTTGATATGTATTTATTGCCATGTATTATTCATGTTTTTGATGTGTTTTTTCTTCTCTTCTCCTTAAAGAAGTCCCTTTACATTTCTTGTAATACTGTTTTGGTGGTGATGAACTACTTTAGTTTTTTCTCATCTGGGAAGTTCTTTATTTCTAAGTGACTGTTTTTCTGGGTAGAATAATCTTGGTTGTAGGTCCTTCTTTTCATCATAAAATGCACACTTTTATCAAGGGCAGAGCCAGGTGGCCAGCCACCACTTCCAATCATCTCCCAACTCATCACCATCACCTCTGGGTGTTTTCGAAGCAACAAGTCTTTCTTAGACTTTCTGAGGATAGCGTCCCCCATCCTCTGCCCTGCAAGTCTACTTAGTGTTTCAATTTCATCTAAATGCCTGATCTATGTAAAATCCAGGTACTTGCTAAGCAAATGCATCTTGACGACAGGTCTCCATGCCCTTTTTGCCAGCCAGAGTCCGCCCCTGAATCCTTCATCTATAGAAATTGGGCGGCCACCACTGGTCAGTGGAAAGTGCTTTGCAATCAGAGAGACCCGGGTTCCGACCACCCCTCTGCATTCAGATCTGCTCGAATGGAAGCCAAACAGCTCCTTGCAAGTGAGGCAGAGAGCGAGCTGAGTTCACCTATAACTTCAAATGAAATAACAGGGTACATTTTCTTTCCCGAACATGAAAGGAACTGGAAGACTTTAACTGACCATATGAAAATCATGAGACATTTCTGGGTTAATGGGCGGAGTAGACTAATGCCAAGGTCTTCTTAGATCAGGGCCCCATAAGGGGTCCCAACACTTATGAAGACGGTGACAGTGATTCAGGGCTTTCAACCTCTTCTGGAGCTAGAAGGAATGGTTCTACTGGGAGGGCTGAGCCTAAGAGGGCCCCAGTAGTGGTCTATATTGCATAAAAGAAGTTATTACCTCTGCAGTGTCCAACAGCTGTTTGCCATTTCCCCTCAAATCAGCGGGAAATTGGCTTAAAGTGCAAAGATTTGAGTTCGACGTAAGGAAAAAATTCCTGACGGGTTGTTAAACAATGAAACAAGTTAGCAATAACAATTGCAGAATGGATTTTCCAGGGCCCTTTGGACTCTGAACCCCGTTTGTCTAGGAGATTTTGCTAGAAACTGGCCTATGGGAGACCTCCTAGAATCCTTTCCACTTCTCTGCTTCTTAATTAGTTCAGCATGCTTTTGCATTAATAGCATTATAATCCTGGTCACAACTGATTAAAAGACAAAAATCAATTTCCCACTCAAATCCCCTGAACAAGGTGTCTCGCTCCCCTGTGCACAAGAAACGGAGGAGCTGGTCTGCACATTTTCATTCATATGTTTTTGATTTCTTGGGGGAAGTTTTAAAAGGGTGATTTCCATAAAGCAAAGTTTAGCTCAGCGATACATTGAATTATAAACTGGTGGGAATGCTGAATAGAGATGTATAATGGAAACATTAACAGAGCTTTAGTGATGATGGCAACAGGGCATCACTGCAATGCAAGGAAATCATGTAAAAGTAACTGCTATTGTAGATAAGGGGGTGCTGCTTTAAATAATGGATTTTTCATGCATTACTTCTCTGCTTTTAACATTTTTTTCCATCATGAAGAGTGACCTTGGAATAATGCTGAGAACCATATTTTGTATTTAACCTAAATACCAAATTTAAAGACTTAAATAGATAATACAAAGGGCTTGCTTCCATGCTGCTGAAGACCGCACAAGGTCGTGGAATGCTTCTACAAATTCATATGTAATAGAAGTAAATCTTTTTTTATGGAAAATATACAATGCGTAACTACTTTCTTCCAACAAAGCTGGGAGTAGTTCATGGAAAGGAAAAAAAATTGGAACCAAATTGACAGGTAGATAACATGTCGGTGCAAAGAGGGGTCCTATGCCCCCCCAAGCCACTCTAAAGAGCATATAGTACCTACAGTCACAGCTTCTAGCCAGACTGCTGTCCTCAGACCCTCCTCCATTGAAATTCTAGAACTCTAGTGTGTATCAAAGGAAACAGACAAAATAAATGGACTGTATATTTATCCTGGTCCTAGGAAAAACTCAAAAGTGTGGATTTAAAGTGTATTGACCTGTACCGCTTCCCTTCCAACACTCAGTCATTCTTCATTTGGTACCTCTGTGGCCAGAGTACTCATACCAACCTCCATGCCTCTTAGTCTGTCCCTGCCCTCAGCCTGCTTACCCCACTGCATGCCCTAGTTGCTTCCTTTCAGGGTTGGGGTGCCAAGCAGCAGGCCTGATAAAGTCACCAGTCGCCTTGTCTGGTGGGAAAGAGGTCAGTGAGTGAAGGGACCTGCTCTAAACAAGTCTACAGCCCAAGTGCCCGTCAGCAGATGAGTGGATAAAATAGCTGTGGTACATCTACACAATGGAATACTACTCGGCTGTGAAAAAGAGGGAAATCTTACAATTTGCGACAGCATGGATGGACCTGGAGAGTATTGTACGAAGTGAAATAACCCAGTAAGAGAAAGACAAATAGCATATGATCTCACTTATATGTGGAATCTAATGAACAGAATAAACTGGTGAACAAAATAGAAACAGAGGCGTGGATACATGGAACAGACTGACAGCTGTCAGACGGGAGAGTGGTTGGGGGGCTGGGTGAAAGAAGGTGAAGAAATTAAACAAAAAATATATATATATATACATAACACACAGACAACAGTGTGAAAGGGGGTAGATAGAGGAGGGCAGAGGGGGGATAAATGGGGATGGAAAGAGACTTTGCTTGGGGTGATGGGTGCATGACGCAGTGTGCAGATGATGTTTTGTTGAGTTGTATGCTTGAACCCTATATGAATTTGTGAACCAATGTTACCCCAATAAATTTAAAAAACAAAACAAAACAAGACTACCTGGGCTGAGATGCTGCCTCCTCTACCGCCATCTGTGAGTACTTCAATAGTGCATTTAACCTCTCTTTGCTTCCTCATTTATGTGATGGAGATATTACCTATTTCTTAAGATTGGTGGAGAATTAAATGAGTTAATACACATAAAATGTGGACGGTGATTGGCCCAAATAAACACATAATAACTGTGAGCTTTTTATCAGGCATTCAAGAAGCGGCTCAGTGGTTGAGCATCGACCCATGCACCAAGAGGTTGCTGGTTTGATTCCCGGTCAGGGCACATGCCCAGGTTGTGGGCCAGATCCCCAGTGGGGGGCATGCAGGAGGCAGCCAATCAATGTTCTCTCTCATCCATGTTTCTATCTCTCTCTCCCTCTCATTTCCTCTCTCTCTCTAAAATCAATAAATCAATAAAGGAAAAAAATTTTTCAAAAAGAAAAAAAAGAAGTAAGACCTTTGTTTCTCCATAACGTGGACTACATTTGTCAGGAGTTCAGCCATGGAAAGCAAACAGATGTAATCTTTGAGATAATGTGTCCTCGAACATAAGTGGCCAGTTTCTCTACTCATATTGTGTACAGCTGTGTAAATATATACCAGTCAGGGTAGAAGAGAGAAACCCACACCAACAAAATCCAGCATCCAAATGATTTCCTTAGTTCTAGAATGACTAGTTCTAACCCTGGCCAGTCTGGCTCAGTGGTTAGAGCGTCGGCCCGCAGACCAATGAGTCTCGGGTTTGAATCCAGCCAAGGGCACGTACCTCGGTTGTGGTTGGTTCGTCCCCAGCCCCGGTCGGGGTCAAGCAGGAGGCAACCAGTTGATGTGTCCCTCTCACATCGATGTTTCTCTCTCTCTCCCTCCCGCTCTATCTAAAGATAAATAGTAAAATATCCTCAGTGAAGATTGAAAAAAGAAAAAGAATGACATGTTCCAGCTTCCACTCCCTTCAACCATGTGGCTTTGGACAACTCTGTACCTCCGTGAGCTTCACTGTCTCATTTGTAGAATAAAGACCATCCTGATCCCACAGGAGATTTATAAACTGCAAAGGAGACAATGTGAGTGGAAGGGGTTTATATCACAGAAAATTATACATAATGATATAATTGGGTGTATTACTATGTTTTGCTGAATTTTCTCCTAGAGTTCTCACTCTCCATCATTTTTGTCTCGGAGTAAGTTGTCTTTTACAAAGACGTAGTGTTCTTTTCTTGGTCTGCTTGTCCCTAAATTTACCGCAGAAAATCTACTTTCTGTCTCAAAAACTGTACTTGGAAAACTCTTCTCTCTGCTCTGGGGTGCAAGGTTAACTAACCGCCACCTACCAATTTTCTTGTACTCGCTAAGCTTCCCAGGAAAGACTGTCTCTCGTCTTGGTACAACTCTTCCTGTGTCATTATTGATTTTGTTTCCTTAAAAAAAATTCTTTATCTGTGGAAATGGCTAAGAAAGCTTTTCACCTTTCTAATAAAATACCAGTTCTTCCTCTTTAGGTGGTACAGGCTAGCGTGTAAAAAAATAACTTACCTTTTTGAAAAATCAAACTTGAAATAAAAAGAATAATATAGACTAAAAGCCTATGTTTTATTTTTCTTTTACTTTTTTTCTTTATTGATTTTATTTTATTATTATTATTTTTTTATCCTCACCCGAGGACATTTTTGCATTTATCTTCAGATAGAGCGGGAGGGAGAGAGGGAGGAAGAGAGAGAGAGAAACATCGATGTGAGAGAGACACATCAAGTGGTCACCACCCACACGACCCCAACCGGGGCCAGGGACAAACTGCAACCGAGGTACGTGCCCTTAGTGGGAACCGAACCCAGGTCTCTCTGGACCACAGGCCGACGCTCTAACCGCTGAGCCAAACCAGCCAGGGCTCTTTATTGATTTTAGAGAGAGAGGAAGGGAGAGGGAGAGAGAGATAGAAACTTCAATGAGAGAGAACATCGATTGGCCGCCTCCTGCATGCCCTCCACTGGGGATCAGGCCCACAACCTGGGCATGTGCCTTGACCTGGGATTGAACTGGCAACCTCTTGGTGCATGGATCTATGCTCAGCCACTAAGCCACACCTGCTGGGTGCCTACGTTTTCTTTTTAAAGTTTGCCTCGGTCTCCTTCTCACAAACCTGCAAGAAACACCTGCCAATTTGGTTCCCGATGTTGAGATTTGAAAGAGAGATTTGCCATCTCTGCATACATCCAACACTTTCCAAATTCTCAGTTTGCTCTGTCTGGAGGGGTTTCTCTTCAAGTTCAAATTCAGTCTAAGCTTCTAGGCTCCAACATCAGCTCCTCTATGCGATACTCCTCCCCTGACCTTGACAGCTTGCCCCCAGGCCTGGCTAGGACTTACCCAGCACCGGGATGCATCAACGTGGGCATATGACATCCCTGTGCCCATTCACAACCAAAACTCTGGCGTAGCATCTCACCAACTTAATTCTCCTCCATGCCAGTCTCATCCCTAATCTTCTGTAACCTACTTGAATTATTTTCTTATACTCAAGACTTTGATCCCTGCATCTAGTTCTAATCTTTCTTTGTATTTCCATCACCCTGGGGTCCAGTCCCTACGAGGCCATGGAGAACTGGAGGAGGATGGGTTTGTGAACCTCATTCTCTTTTTCTCCAACTGTGTCTTGGCTTTTCCATTGCCCTTCCTTCAGGCAATAGTGACATTTGGCTTATAGCAAACAAACTCAAAGTACCCTGGTACCCTACAGTTACACAGCTTCCCCTAAAAACAAGACCCAAAGTAAATGAAAATGACACAGGCCTATATTTCCCATTATACCTGCTACCTGATCGTATTTCAATTCTAGACACGTTTTCCAGTGTTGTTTTTCTGGCTCAATTAGGTGACTGGTCTTACAAGGTGAAGATTATGAACACGGACTCCAGTGCCCGTAAGTTCAGACGAAATTAGGATGCTGAGCTGTGGGTCCCGAGGATTTGTCCTACCCTCAGGACTGAAGTGATTAACACAGAGTACCATTTGCTATAGATACAGATACAGATCCCAGCAATTTATTTTCTCACTTGTTGCCCAAAACATCGCACAATTCTGGAACCACTTCCGTGGTTACTGAATTAGCAAAGTCCATCAAACCCAAGCATTACTTTTTTTTACCTAATTTACCTAATTGTCTCCCTCTTTCCCAGAGGCCTGTGCTCTGCAGAGCGGGGCTGTGCGTCGAGTAGCAGGAAGGGGTCACGGTGCAAAGCGACAGCCGTGTCTCATAAACGCATTAGCTCGGTGGACCAAATAAGGGAAAATATTTTGATGGGAAAATGGCATTTCGAAGCGTTCGTGCATTTCAAACATTTGCCAGCGTGGGTACATTAGCGGACCCGAACAATCAAGGGCCAGGAGGCGTTGCTGTGGGGACTGGGAGCTTAAAAAGTTACCCTTGTTCTGACATCTATTAATAACCACCCTTGGGGAATTATAAAGCACAGAGAGAAGAGAATTATATACCTCTGTGCCCGCAAATCTGTCAAAACTATGACTCAGACGGACCAAAAAAAATCTATACAGTATGACATATGTTTATTCTCTGCTGAATAAGAGGCGTTGGCATTAAAAACATCTTTTGTATGTAATTCTAGGTGTCGGTGGTATGTGGGACCTTTCCTGCTATTGCCTGGTTAAGGAGCAGATTGATTGTAAGTACACAATGCCGTCAGCCCAAGAACTCAGAATACATAAGCATGTTGCAGCTTTGAAGACATTTTCACTGCCTGGGCTGAAGAAAATCTCAACCTGTGGCCAAAAGAACTGTTTTCAACTCAGATCTTTTAACTACATCCTGCCACATGTTCTGGGGAGGCCTCCATGTGCTTTGACTGCTTGAGTTTTGCTAGAAGAAGATTATTGGGAAGGGAGGGAACCCCGGGGTGTGCTCTTAGGACTGTACAATCAAATGTCAAATACTAGCTAGTTTAACAGAGTTGAATTTACAGGCCCAACCTTCAGGATGAGAAGGGTTAATTACCCTTCCATTTCTATCCAGCCGGTGTGGCTCAGTGGTTGAGCATCGACCCATGCACCAAGAAGTTGCTGGTTCGATTCCCGGTCAGGGCACATGCCCAGGTTGTGGGCCCAATCCCCAGTGGGGGGCATGCAGGAGGCAGCCAATCGATGTTCTCTCTCATCGATGTTTCCATCTCTCTCTCCCTCTCCCTTCCTCTCTCTCTAAAATCAATACAGAAAAAAAAAATCACCCTTCCATTTCCACTGGTATTGCTAATCTGGGCACCTTGAAATCTGTTGTCACCAATGTTGAGTTTCAACATCGCTGGAGAAATCTTTATTTGTCCCCAAGGCAAAGAATTCCAAAGGTTGAGGACCACCAACAGTAATTATAGATCGAGTGATTTTTGCTTCAGTCGATTTCGAGAAAGGCACATTGGAGCTTCCCTATCTGAAATGCCTGCCCCTGACTCACAGAACTTTTAGGACAGAATTCAGTGTCTAACCAGGGGCCTTTGTACTTACCTCTGGGCATCTGTTCTAGAGTATAGACCAAAAGAGAGATTCCCTGTCCCAAACTGGTCAGGGCTGTAATAAGCTAGTTGGAGTATTGAGTCTTGCACAGAGATTTAAAAGGGAAGACAAGACCTCACTCTGAGGCCAGCGTCAGCCCTGGACACAGGCTCAATCCGGCAAGGCAAAGCCAATTGTAAAGGGACGGTCACATCGGAGGGGACACTGGGGGAGTCACCTTGGTTTTAAGGAATTCACAAGTGTCTTTCCATATCACAGAGAAGCAGACTGAGGTGAAGAATCATCAATTCTAGGAAGTTCCGGATTGGGAAAGATCGGAGAGGCTGTGTTGCCCAATTTCCTACTTCTTTGGGTGCTGCTTTGGTCTCTCTGCTAGGATGTTTGGGGATCCCGTAATTTATCATGAGAAGGAGTCATGACCCTTTCTGCCTCTGTTTGATTCTTAAATTTGGGAACCAGACATCCACGATCTTACCCTACCGAGGAAGGAAGACCCTTCCTGGATGGGTTTCCTTTTAGGCCCTCTTTTCCCACAAAGTGAAATCCTCTTGACTTCCAGAACAAGTCATCCTGGAAAAGAGAATTTTCAGGAGCTCCAGGCTCAGGATCACCCAGTTTGCCCAGTTTTGATCCCCTGGGCTTCTTGGTACGCTGGTCCCTGGGGTGGTAAACCCTAAAATTGTGCCAACAACACATGCAAATTTATTCACACTCATGCAACATCGGAGAGTTCACTTCCAGACTGATTCGGTCTTACAGCCCTACATTTTCTTTAAAAAAAAAAATTTGTTTTTTCTTTATTGATTTTTAGAGAGATAGAAACATGGATGAGAAAGAATATTGATTGGCCGCCTCCTGCATATCCCCAACTGGGGATCCAACCCACAACCTGGGCATGTGCCCAACCGGGAATTGAACCAGTGACCTCTTGGTGCATGGGTTGATGCTCAACCACTGAGCCACACCAGCCAGACAATAGCAATACTTCTTTATGCAACACTGCAAATCCATCTCTCAGCCCCAAGTTTCACTCCTACCTAACTTGCATTTCTCCATCTTATTTTCTAAGGCTCTGGTGAGCAAACCCATCAACTGTCTTTCTGAAGTCGCCCTGACTTGTCACTGTGTCCAAAAAGGAAACGAAGTTATTAATCTGGCAGGATCCCTTCTCAGTGACCCCATCTTGGTTTCTGAGGCCACCACGACCTTTGTCAAGAGCCCACAAGCCATCCTCTTAATAATCCATGCTAGGATTTCACTGAGGATTGACACGAAGCTCACAGGTCTACAGTGTGCAAAATCCCCTCTCCTCCTTCTCAAAAGCCAAGCCGAGGGTGTCGCCTCCTCTCCCTCAGAGGCTCCCCTTCATGAGGTTTCTAATGAAGGATTTGTCTAATGTCCCTTGATGAGGCTGTACAGAGCCAGGATTGGGAGTCAGCAGACCGTGAGGGTCCAGCCTTGGCTTCTCCTTTTTAGCCGTGACAATGTCCCCACCCCGTCCCCACCTCCCAGATGAGCGTTTTCTATCAGAACTTCCAAATACAAGATTTCTGTACAGAAATCGGCCACCTTCCCTCTTCCCTTTATGACATTGGTATAGGGGACATGAGGGAGTCCTGTGTCTTGGATCTCAGTGAGGGACAGTCTGGATCAATTTCATCACTATAACTGGTTAGTATTTCCTCTGTTCATTTTTTAACTGAGTGCTACCTGGAGGTCCTCTGAACCTGAATGTGAAAAAATCAGGGGGCTAAGGGTCGCTCTGTACAAGTGGCCGGTTGGAACTACCTAGAGATTCCTATCGTCCAGGGACCCACATTTCTTTCAGAAAATCTGCACCTTCTGAGCTGGTCTAATTGGGCGGAGTTGTCTTCTTTTAACTGTCTTTTCATTGTTTCAGCTGAATATCTTCACCTTTTAAGTATCAGTCCAATTCCCATCTCATATTATACAATCTCAATGAACTTAGCATAAGCTAATTAGGAAACCCACAGTATACCACCTTTTAGAACCCAATTACGTGACAATCCAAGGGGTGTTGGGCATATGTCTGGGCAAAATAGATTTCCAAATTGGTGCAAAGTGTATTTAATATCGATGGCTCTGTAATTTCCAGAGAAGTTCAGCATTTGAGTGATGTAATTAGGTTTTATTCCGTTTTTCTTTTGATTTAAAAGGAAAGAGGGAGGAAAAATCAATACATTATCTTGCTATGAAGTAGCAGTAAGTGAATCACCCATCTGTCTTAATTTATTCCATGAACTGAGGAGGATAATATTCACCTCTCTAGATGATATTTTACATCATGGATAGATACTGTGCTAATTTTTAAAGGCTAAATTCAGTATTTCCACAGAACAGACTTTTCTACTGCTGACTCACAATATAGAAATGACATAAAATGTGTGAGTAACCTTTCAGATTGATCTATGCACTTAACATTTCCTTCACTTTGTGGGGATCTGATGAAAAAAAAAAGTATACATATATAGATATAGATAGATAGATAGATAGATAGATAGATAGATAGATAGATAGATAGATAGATATAGATGTATGCACACCTTATAAGAAATAAAACAGCAGAAACAAAGAAAATTTTTTTAAAAATTGATAAAATGTCTGCCTCTGTTCATGTGGGGTAGGGAAGGAAACACAATTTGTTCAGAGAATGAGGCACAAGATTTGAAGGGGCCAAACTGACCCGCATCACCATCCAAGGTTGAGAGCAGAGGCAGGCCATTAACATCTCTGAGACTTAACCTCATCATGAATGGCAGTAACAACACACATGTAATGTATTAGTCAGCCGATGCGGCAATCGTGTTCCGTAACAAATAGCCCCTACACCTCAATGGCTCACAGCACAATAGTTTACTTCGCACTCATGAGTCTGTATGTTAGCTGAGGTTCAGCTGGTCTCAGCTGGACTGCAGACCGCAGGTGAAGTGAAGATTTACTGATGTTGTCATTCTGGGACCTGGTCACATTCTTCTCGTGAGAAAGGTCAGAAACTCAAGTGGGATGAATAGAGAAACACATGAAACCTCTTACAAGCTTAGTCCCTAAGGAGGCATTGATGCTTCTACCCACATTCCACTGACCAAAGCAAGTTTCCTGGCCAAGCCCAAGGTCAATGGGATGGGGAAATATAGTCCACCAACAATGAATATGACCAAGTCATGAAAGAAGAAAAGTATGAATAAATGGTTCATGTGCTGGCTGGGCTTTTTTTAAATCCTCACCTGAGGATATTTTTCACTTATTTTCAGATAGAGTGGGAGGGAGGGGTAGAGAGAAACATCAATGTGAGAGAGACACATCAACTGGTTGCCTCCCGCACGACCCTGACCAGGGCCAGGGATGAACTGCAACCGAAGTACATGCCCTTGACCAGAATCAAACCTGAGACTCTGGTCCACAGGCACACGCTCTAACCACTGAGCAAAATTGGCCAGGATGGACCAGGCATTTTTCATACAATTCTTAATCTCCCTCTGCCTCTCTCTCCCCAACTGTGAAGTGAGAAATTGCCTTAGAAAATCTGTGATCTTTTCAAGATCAAAAAGTCTATATTCTGGCCCGGCCGGTGTGGCTCAGTGCATTGAGCATCATCCCATGGACTGAGAGGTCCCAGTTCGATTCCTGGTCAGGGCACATGTCTGGGTTTCAGGCTCAATCTCCAGTAGGGGATGTGCAGGACGCAGCTGATCAATGTTTCTCTCTCATATCAGTGCTTCTCTCTCTCCCTTCCTCTCTAAAAAAAATCAATAAAAACATATATTTTTTTAAAGTCTACGTTCCTAACCCAATTCCTGCTAGGATTGGAAAGAGCCTCCACAGAGATGTGGCCCAGATGTGGAGGTGATGTCGATCTCAGGGACACTCACAACATCTGGGTGAAGCATTCAATCTGAGGGGTTTTGCTGAAGCTAAAAACCTGTGTCATCATTCATTTTCCCCCCTCTCTTTTCCCCAGCTACACTCAAGCTAAATCAGTCCACCACTCTCCATTCCCACTGTGACAACCTTGGCATACACTTTCCATCGCTGGCCCAAGAACTGTATGCTTGGTCTGTGTGGGGACCCAAGGAAAGAACTCAGGACAAAATAACAACAGACTTCCCTTTGGGGGTCCCAGTTTGCAAAGCTTGGTCATGAGGATGTGAAAGTCTGTTTTACTGCCAGCTAAAGGCTCCTCTCATGTTCCAGGAGCCTCCATGAGTCAGTGGCAGTGGCTGGCAGCCTCTGCTGCCACCATCTTTGGACCACCCCTGGAACAGTGAGTGTCTTACTGCTCACCACCACCATCTGAACCCCAAGAACTGTTGGCAAACCATGAACCACAAGAGTCCCTGACATTTGAAGGAAAGTGTTGTATTGGGGGTGGGGGTGCAGGCAGGAGGAGGGATGGGAGAATTGGACAGCTTCTGAGAAAGGCTTTTTTTCCTGTACCAGTCAGGGTCCCAGCAGGAAGCAGATGGCTTACTCAGACAGGGTAATTAAAGAGAATTTAACAAAGTGACTATTTACAAAGGTCTGAGCAGGGTTAAGGGAAACTTACAAGGAATGGGTAGGGGGATCTACTGTGGGGCTAGAATCAGTGGGGAGTCATTACCACACTAGGACTGAAAGGGTATGTTACAAGAACCCAGGGAGACCAGCTCTCACTGTGGGAAGGGCCACCCAACAGGAGCTGTGGCCTTCAGTGGAACCCAGTGGGGAGGACGCCAATGAAACTGGGAACCAGAGGCCAACGGAGGCTACCTGGGTCTGGGAAGGTCAGCCTCCAGGGCACAGAGAAGGTACAGGAGGATGGAAGGTGAACATCCAAGAGTCAAAAAATGTATGTATGTCCAAGCTTCTGCTAGAGAAACAGAGACCTAAGATGAGTCCCTTCCCCTTCTTCATCCTTCTGCCTAGTCCTGAGAGACCTGATGATGGGAGACATGGTGGTGGCAGAGACAGTCTCATTGAAGATTGTCCCATCTTGTGCCGCTGGGCCTTGAGGTCACCTCTTTTGACCTCAAGTCATATGAAGAAAATGAGCTTCTAATTAAGATAGCAACCACAAAATGACAAGTCTTTGAAAAAATGTTATGGGCTTGTTTGCTTCCTTTGCATTCAGAAGAATGTGATACCTACATATTTTCTGTACCCCAACAGTATATTAAATAGTACTGTCAGTTTCCTTGACAATTCGCCCCAAAACACTTAGGAACTCTAGCCCCTGACGTAAACCACACTGAAAGAAACTTTCGATTTCTTAGAGGACAAAATGAGACTATGGGGGATGAAAAACTAATTTTCAATCCATAGTCATATCAGACTCTTTTGCTTTACAATGTCTGTGAAGAGGTTTTCCATCTGTTTGGATAACCATTTCCCAGAGAAAAACTCAAAGCCATGTCGACTCCGTCATCCTATTATGACAAGTATTTGTTATTTTTCTCCCAACATACAGGGCAGGAGTCAAGGTTAAGGGTAGAATACCAAAGATTTGCTTGATGGGCAATTTTAATGGCAAAGGAACCTTGACTTTTGCTTATTATATTACTTCAACTAAAACTGACCTTCAACATAGGAAGATTTCATTTTCACAAATACATGGTTGGACTGATGTCTTTTGGTTGGACTGATGTCTTTTGTTAGTCTCGCAAACAGTAATCAGCATTCACGTTTTCAAGGCCACGATGTTTCTTCTCATTCAAACTCCAGATAACAGAACGGAAGTCATGGGAGGCACTAAAGGCTGAAATAATTTTTGTTTCTTAAGAACGCATAACTATCCACTCAGCAATCACATTCTGCCACTCTCCAAAATTATCAGCAGTTATCATATTTATCCTGTTAATGGGATAGATTTATTGTTTAGGTCTAATCATGTGGGCCCAAGCTGCTATGATGTGTTTTATGGCGTGTAGTCAACACCAATATATTGTGTCTATAACTGTGATGGCATCATTGAAATGAATGAGCCCAAGTATCTACTGAGCTGTTTTTAATTATATGTTTATCTTTCCTCATTCCTTTGACTCACATTTTATTTATACCACATGTGGTATAGAAGCAATTTTAGGGGGGTTTGGGAGAACCAAAGCAATCATCTGATTTTACTCAATAAGGCCACATTACTTACGTTGACGGCAATTATAACATTCGTATTATATTATGTTATATATTATAACAGTCATACAGTGTCTGTTCCCTCCCAACCACGCTATTTCCATTGGAAACCTCTTGAAGACAGAGGCTTTAAAATAAAGTTCATTTGTTGCTCTTGAAATTTTTAATGATGCTCTGAATTGCATTTCTAGTGGTCACCATGACGTAATATGAAAAATGAATTTTCAAAACAAAATTTTTTAATGTTTTTATTGATTTTATTTTTTTAAAATTATCTTTATTGTTGCAAGTATTACAGATGTCCCTCCTTTTTCCCCCATTGACACCCTCCTCCCTGATCCCGCCCCCCATCCCCCATCCCGGCCTTCATAGCACTTTTGTTTATATCCATTGGTTGTTTTTACTGATTTTAGAGAGAGAGGAAGGGAGAAGGAGCGAGAAACATCGATTGGCTGCCTCCTGCATGCCCCCTGCTGGGGATCAAGCCCACAACCCAGGCATGTGCCCTGACCGGGAATCGAACCAGCGACCTCGTGGTGCATGGGTCGATGCTCAACCAAATAAGCTACACCAGCCAGGGCGAAAAATGAATTATTTAATTATTCTGTCATCCGACACTTTAAAATATTTACTGGTTATTTTAAATCACCCTAGGAAATAATTACCTATAGAGCCAATGTAAACAGCTATTGGGATTAATAGAGTTTATCCATCCATGAATTACCTTTGCTTTGAGTTAACGGGGCCTGGACAGATAGTACACACTGAAATTATCCAGGTGCCCAGACCCCAAGTTTCCCATGAGCCAGACTGGGTCACTTCTCACCTGTGTGGCCTCCAGTCTGTCCAATTTTTACCCCACTCTGGCTGTAGTGACATGTGACTAGCTTCTGGCTTGGGTTTCCTTGATGTGGCCTTAGCTGTCCATGGAATGCTAGCCTGTCTCCCAGCATCCTCCTGGGAGGGCCCTGACTCCAAGCCTGGCCTTTCCTGACCTCACCCAGCCTGCCCACCCACATCTGAATGTGCAATGCCTATAGACACCCGCATCAATGCTATATCCCTGTGCTACCCGGTCCAAACCTCTTGCTTTTCCCAGAGTCCCTCACGCTCAAGCCTTCCCAGAGGATGACAGTGGCTTTGAAACAGCAAACTGCCCTGTATTTTCATTTTTCTATGCACAGTTAACTTCCGCATATAATAATGACTGTTTTATCTGTGCTGGTTATGCTTAGTATTTATGAATAAAAATATGACTGCATGATCAGCTCTGCAAGTCAGCAACGTCTAACTGGTCAGAATATCTGGCTTAGGAGAAGTTTGGGACTGTGAGTCTCATCAAGACTGGGCTCTTGGAGAAAGCCAACAGGTTGTGTAGAGGTAGCAGAGATCAGGAAACAGTACTGAGACCTTCGGAATCGTCACCATCCCAAACCCACTCACACACGTGCCACTTTGGACAGGGGAAGAGTCAAGGGCTCACCAAACAACTGGACCCAGAGACTCGGATGCAGCCAGGCTCCTAAGCTCAACTGAGTCTCCATCAGACAGACTGTCACCTGTTCTCACAATACTGGCTCGAGACCTGTCCACTCTCAGCTAACTTGCTATAAACCAGATATACACAAGCAGCGAGCGCAGCGCACGGGAGGCGGGCTCCCCCCGGGACATGTTACCCCATGAAAGGGAAGCCATGCATGCCCTGGAATAAACATTCCCCACTCTTCCAAGAAGGAATCTCTAAAGGCCAATGGTTCGTTTCGAAGCAGGGAAAGCAGCGAGCTGAGAGCACCCGTTCTCTTGTTTTTGAAGAGGTCAATTTGCGCCGGAATCTGAATATACTATTCTAAGGCGTGCGTTTTAGAACTTAACAATGTGTGTAGGGGGCTTTCGTTGTCTAAAGCATTTCTGAGAGCTCTTTTTTTTCTTTATTGGTTTTAGAGAGAGAGAAAGGGAGAGGGAACGAGAGATAGAAACATTGATGAGAGAGAACATCGATTGGCCGCCTCCTGCATGCCCCCCACTGGGGATTGGGCCCACAACCCGGGCATGTGCCCTGACCGGGAATCGAACCGGCGACCTCTGGGTGCATGGGTTGACACTCAACCACTGAACCACACCAGGCCCAAGAGCTCATTTTAATCTTCGAAAAGGTGGAAATATTCCAGCTTGGAAGTTCATTCATTTATTTGTTTATTGAACAACTGTTTATTGGTGCATATTCTGCACCAGACACTGCTGTTGGTGTTGGGGACACTGGAGGAGAAACGAAAAACAAATCAATTGCTGTCTTCATGGAGGACAGAGGCAGATGGGAAAGACTGCCAATAAAACAAAGAATAAATAGTCCGGCCAGTGTGGCTCGGTGGTTGAGCATCGACCCATGCACCAAGAGGTCACTGGTTCGATTCCCGGTCAGGGCACATGCCCAGGTTGTGGGCCCGATCCCCAGTGGGGGGCATGCAGGAGGTGGCCAATTGATGTTCTCTCTCATCAATGTTTCTATCTCTCTCTCCCTCTCTCTCTAAAATCAATAAAGGGAAAAAAAATAAAGTAGAAAATAAACAATGAATATATGACAGAATGTCACGCAATAATAGGTATCATAAAGAAACGAAAAGGGAGTACAGCCCTGGCCGGGTAGCTCAGTTGCTTAGAGCGTCATCTCAATACATTAAGGTGAGAGGTTCGATCCTGGTCAGAGCACATACGAGAATCAACCTAGTGCATAAATAAGTGGAACAACAAATCAATGTTTCTTTCTCTCTCTAAAAAAGAAAAAGAGAGTACAAGTAGGGGACAATGACAGCCAGGACAGTCAGGAAGGGCCTCTCTGAGGCGCTGGCAAATGATTAGAGACCTACATGCCGGTGATGAGCAACCCAGACAAATGTCAGGGGGAGGACTCTCCCAGCAGAAGGAATGGAAGGTCCTACGTCCCAGAGGCAGAGAAAAACAGCCTGATCTCTTCCAGGAGCGGGAAGAGGCCACCCGGAGCCAAGGAAGCCAGGTCACCATTGTCCAGAATGGTCATTTCACATCATGTACATTTTTTCCCACATCAGGCTCAGCAAATGCTGCTTTAAATCCAGACCTTTCTCCCCGACCCCTAACCTGACTCCGAAGTCACCTTTGTTTGAATTAATTATTTAATCACTTTCATCACACACACGGCTTCAAGAACTGCCTTGTGTTTAATGCAAGACAGTTGGCTTTCTCTTTGAAGACAGATTAAAGACGGAGTGGTGGAACAGAGACACGGTGTCTTATGCTCGGGGTGGCTTCAGACCGGAGCAGGGAGGGGGTGTCCACGGTGCTCGGCTTTGATTCACAAGAGCTGTTTAGATGCTGGCAGTGACGAGCTCCAAATCTACCCAAGTGACAATGTTCACAGACCAGGGTGCATGAGCCGATATATATATACGACCCCCGCCAGCCAACTGCGGTCGTTCTGCGACCAAGGTCGTACTGGGGACCAGAGCACAGCAAGGGTTAAGCTGGGTCAGAAAGAAGTCGAGAGCCCAGCACACCGAGGCCCCTTTGCAGGCTGCGGTGTGATCTCCGGGCTGCGACGCTGTCTGCTTTATCTGATTCCTTTTTATTAGACAGCTGTGATCTTCTCCCTTCGCAGTCCTGTCACCGCCTTCCCAGGAATGTAAGTGATATGATTAGGGAACATGGCATCTCGTGTAATCGGTCATAATCACCATCGGAGGGTTTCGGGAACACGACACACACTTTGCGGGCTGCGTGAGAGCAGACACACGGGATGACAGGCAGCCACTCCGTCCCCTCCTGGTGCTCATGCATCTCGTCGGGGGAGGGTGCTTGCAGCTTCTCACGCTAACGAAACAGGCCCGGGAAGGCTCCTCTAAGCATTCCTCTGCGTGAAATCCATGCATTTGGGTCCCCTTCCTCTTTTAAAAAAAATTTTTTTTTCCTTTATTGATTTTTTAGAGAGAGAGATAGAAACATTGATGAGAGAGAACATCGATTGGCCACCTCCTGCATGCCCCCCACTGGGGATTTGCCCACAACCTGGGCATGTGCCCTGACCGGGAATCGAACCGGCGACCTCTTGGTGCATGGGTCGACGCTCAACCACTGAGCCACACTGGCCGGACCCCTTTCTGATTTTTACTGGTTAGATAAGAAATCTGCACTTCCTCTGCATGAGAGGATTTTCCAGATAACCCAGCTCCAAGGCCCACTGAGTGCTGGAGCTGTGAAGACCTTGGAGAGGCTGCAATGTTCTCCTTTCACCGAGGAAGAAATAGCTTCAGTCCATGTTCCCTGGTGTTGCAGGATGGAAATGTCAGAGGAACGGGGTGTTCCGCCTCCCACAATCTGTTGCTTACTCAGCTCACAGATTGACGCGTCAACCAGGCTCATCGCCCCGCCTGACCTCACCGCCTAACTTGCCCTTATTTTTGTCTTTTCTTACCCAAATCCCACCCCTCCGTCCAAAGCCAACTAGACATTCGTTCCCCAAGTCCGTTGAATTGCACTGGATTTTCCTTGTTTTGGCCTCTAACGGTCCTGCCCGTATTTGCCTTTTCATGATTTCAGCCTGTTTCGTCTGGTTCTGTTCCCCAGCGAGGGAACCTGAGACCTTGTCTCCCTAGTGAGATTTTCCAGCCCTTCTGCAGAGACCATCTGATTCTTTTGGAGGTTCTCCCCAACATCAGTGATCTCAGAGGGCCAGGGAGGTGCTCAATAATTGAGTTAAATTTCTGTAATACAAACAGCCCCTGATCATCAATAATTGATACTTTCACTTCTTGCATTTATTTATTTATTTTTTTTGAATTGCATTTACATTGGGACATTTCTCAGCATAGTCAATGAAGAGAAGACCAAGGTTAATTTAAGACTTTGTGTTCTCAGCAGTGTTGGGTGACCAGAAGGCCAGGGACAGCTGACAGGTCTGTTTTCTTCAGTCCACTTCTTGCAATTGCTTTAAAGTATTAATGTTTTATTTTTCAAATATAAGTGAGCCAGTGTTTTTGTATCCATTCCAAGAGGACGGTTTAAAATGCACTTTTCTGAATTGGGTTGATTCAGGTCAAGGCTTAAAAGAAAAATGCACGTTTCGGTAAGTAGTTCGAGATTAAATCTGTAAACAGCCTTCCATTTGCTAATGCTCTTTGCTCCTTCTCGGCTTTCTATTTTGCAACAAAATAACTTGAAGAGTGTGTTAACATCTAAATATATGAATGCCACCTATAAAATTGATTTAAGTGAAAAATGTGTTTGAGTAACAGTTCGGGTGAGAGTCAACAGATCATGTAGAAAATGGAAGGGAAGAGACCCCAACCTAGCAGCAGAATCCTACCAATTCCAGCACCCACATTTTCTGTGGTAGAGGCTCTGCGTGCTCTACTGAGACAACAGACGGCGTTTCCTCCCTGTGCGTGGCTCTAGTTCCTCACGAAAAGTATTCAGTACCTGCCTCGAGCTTGCAGTAGGAAATTAACATGAGATATTTTCCTCTGACCGTGATCGCAGGAAACTCTCTCTAATCTCATTTGCCACATTACCCATCAGATTTATGGAAATTCGCAGTGAACTCTGACACTGACGTGTAACCGTTGCATAAACTGTGTGTGCGATGAGGCTGTGGTGGTCACAAGGTATGCCCTTGACCTTGGCTACCGGCTGAGTCTTCGCCAAGGTCTGCTAGTCACCCTGGAATCCAAAATGAAATATGCAATAAACACAGCTTTCATTGGGAATGTCACAGGGGGGCTGATGAGGGAGAAAGAGGCAAAAGGAATGACTAATGAAGGGATGAAGATGGCCAGAAACTGCAAACAGCAGGGGACCTATCTGCACCGAACTTGAAAATAAACTAACAATAGAAAGGGTCGTCTTCTGATTAAATAATATTTTTTTCCCTTTTTAATCGTGTCCACGTTACTGAACGCCTTGACTTCTTCAATCATTTGGATCATAATTTCATCATCATTATCAAAAGGAAAGTTGTGAAACTTTTAACAAGCTCAGGATCTGATCGTGGTAAGTCATATGTCACAGATGGGGAAAAAATGTTAAAGCCTTTTGGCAACAAGAGAGAGTATAAGAAGTTGCTATTTGAACCCATGTTGGAGAGCTCCGAACAAGGCAAGCTTTTTAATCATATTGCCTCTCTGACCTCCGAGGTATTAGAGAGGAGGTAAGGAGAGAAGAAATTACAGAAAAAAATTATGTATTTCCTTCGAAATAAGCAGTATTATCATCTGAAGAGCGTACTGGGCAGTGTGAGTACCTATGTATTGAATCCAGTCAACACTGTCAAATGTATGTATTTTTGATGCCAAAAAATGATGTGATTCAAAGCACAAAATCAACCTTCCTGGTTTGAATTCCCACGCGGACACTCAGAGTGCAAATGTACCACCACTTTTGTATCCACTCATCTACTGATGGACACTTGGGCTGTTTCCAGATCTTAGCTATTGTAAATAGCGCTATTATGAACATAGGGGTGCATGTATTCTTCCTGACTGGTGTTTCAGGCTTCTTAAGATATATTCCTAGAAGTAGGATCACTGGGTCAAATGGCAGATCTATTCTTAATTTTTTGAGGAAACACCACAGTGTTTTCCACAGTGGCTGCACCAGTCTGCATTCCCACCAGGAGTGTACTGGGGTCCCCTTTTCTCCACACCCTCGACAGCACTTGTTTGAGGATTTGTTGATGGCAGCCCTCTGGTAGGTGTGAGGTATAAACCATCATGTTTTCAGCACGGTATCAGGCAAATGAAAAGTGGGGGATTTTATAGACGCTAAATAGTTTTTGTTTTTGTTAACTCCCTTATCAATAAGTATCTTAAAGATATTTCTTTTCTTCATAGTATACAGATATATGCATATATGTCTAAATAGCATTTTCCACTCACAGTATTTTTAATTCTAGTGAAAGCTGTGATTACCGACTGTAATCCTGGTTCCACCACCCTTTCCATAATCTCTCTATATTAGGGTTCCCTGTGACCCAACTTTTATGACGCCACCACGATGTATCAGCCTTAGGCTGCTTTTTTTTTTCTTTATTGATTTTAGAGAGAGAGGAAGGGAGAGGGAGAGAGAGAAAGAAACATCGATGAGAGAGAACATCGACTGGCCACCTCCTGCATGCCCCCCACTGGGGATCGGGCCCCCAACCTGGGCATGTGCTGACCAGGAATCGAACCAGCAACCTCTTGGTTCACGAGTTGACACTCAACCACTGAGCCACAACGGCTGAGCAGCCTTAGGCTGCTTTAAGCAAACTCCTAAAATATCATTGAGTCCAGAAGGACATATATGCATTATTTCTGTAATTAATGAAAAGGAACCTGATTTAGGAGCTTCATAACACCCTAGCAGTTAACAAAGACAATTTAGGATCTCGCAAAGCCAGAGTCTCTGAACCAGAAATTATAGGCGTGTAGGGAAATAACTGGGCCTATTTCCAAAGCTGTACGTCCATGGAGAACTTTAGAGCATGAAGACCTATGTAAACACACTTCCCGTGGCCTATAGCTCTTTGAACCACCAAGCATCTTTTCCCCCATTAATCCTTTTTATTTTTAATTGACTGTTTTGAGAGAGAGAGGAAGGGAGAGGGAGAGAGAGAGAAACATCGATGTGAGAGCGAGAGACATCATTGGGCTGCCTCCTGTACGCCCCTACTAGGGATCAAGCCTGCAACCCGGGCATGTACCCTGACCGGGAATCGAACTGGCAAACTATCAGTACACAGGATACCACCCAACCAGCTGAGCCACACCAGCCAGGGCTCCCCCTTACTCTGGATGATAACCTCTTTCTTACTGAATCTCCATATAACCGAAGAAAGTATCTCCAGGGTAGTGAGAGGGTTCAAGATGCTTGGCAGGGAAAATAGAAATCTAATCCTTCAGTGAGTAAATTGACGTGCTGTGTAGAAATCAGCTCCCTAGGACACTAAGACCCTTTTAGAAATAATCTCTTGTACCCCACAATGGATTCTCAGAGTGAACGGAATCCATTTTACCCACGTTTGCAACGGAAGATCAATTCATTGTAGCTTTACAAGCTAGACAGCCCCCTCTCTGCTCTGCTGAAATGATTGGTTTAGAAAAAGTAATCCCAGGTATCAGGTTCAACCTCACCCAAATAGAAACAGGGAGTGTCTCTTCGATGATTAAATTAAGACTTTGTTTTATACTTTGAGTTAGCCATTTGCTATACTATAACAAGATAAAACAAAGAAACATGGATGAGACATTGTAACAGAGCTGGAGTGAGTATCTGGGAATGAAAGGGTTGTTTCTGCTATAATTGCTGTTCTGTTCAGTGTACAATGTGGCTACAATGTGGCCACTAGTATACATCTAAGCGATGCCCTGAGGCTTAAACAACTTCCCCAAATGGAGAGGAAGGATGGTAGGAATGTGGCTGGGGAATTTAAACCCCACTCCAACATCATTAATTAGAAATTCCCTGGTGAAATTAAACCTTTGTATTTTGTTTGGGATCATTTCGCAACATTCTGAGTGATTCTGGTTGTGTGTGTGTGTGTGTGTGTGTGTGTGTGTGTGTGTTAATTGCAGTGGACTCAGAGTCATGTTCTTAGGGGTCCCAAATTTCTAAGAAAACTTGCCAAATTAGCAGTGTTTTTCCAAACAGCCAAAACAAACAAGCAAATGCATCGAAAGATGTTAAAGAATTTTATACCCGAGTCACGTACCTAAAACTCCAAGACCTGAGGCAAGATTTTCAACCTCTAAATCCGATGTCCTCTCTGAATACCCTTATCTGCTCAATGGGCGGGAGCATGTACCAGGACCATCACGTGTCAGGAGCATTTAATGATCCCAAAGACAGCAGAACAGGGGGCCACCATGCCCCCAAGAAGAATAAGAATTATTTTAGCTAATTTTTGTTATATTTTAGCTTCTGTACATTTCAAACACAGAACTAGAGAAAGATAACAGAGACTGAAAAGTTGAATATTCCACACATACCAAAGAGAACTTCCGAAATCCAGTAATCCCATAAATTCCATCCTGATTGTCCACAGGAAGTTGGTCCCTGTGATCTGTTTCCAGCCTACAGTGTTTTTCCACGTGTCTCCCTGGTAAGCTGCAGTCTGAATTATCTCATGTATCCATTGTTACTTATTAGTAGCTACCGTTTATTGACTGAATAATATATCAAAGGAACTGTACTAAGCATTTTATAAACCATATCTCACTAAATTCTCACCATAACTCTTAGATGAGTATCATTACATTACTCTCCCATTTTCCAGAAGCTGGGACTTAGGGAACCTGAATAACTCTCCCAGGTCACACACTTGGTAAGAGAAAAGCTGGGAGGCCCAACCCAGGACCATAGACAGCAATGACTTACTTGGCACCTCCTGACCCAGTTTGTTCAAAACTAGGCTCTTCATATTAGTTTCTCAGTGATTTCTTTTTTTTCTTCTTTCTTTATTGATTTTAGAGAGAGAGGAAGGGAGAGGGAGAGAGAGAAACATCGACGAGAGAGAACATTGATTGGCTGCCTCCTGCACACCCCCCACTGGGGATCGGGCCCACAACCTGGGCATGTGCCCTGACCGGGAATCAAACCAGCGACCTCTTGGTGCATGGGTCGATGCTCAACCACTGAGCCACACCAGCCGGGCCTCAGTGATTTCTTTTGAGTTGACTTTTTATTTGAGTCTGTCAATCTAGATCAATTCTTTACAGAATATTGTAAGTTACTCTAATATTATTGAATTGGGGTGGTCACATGGAGAATGGTGAGTCTTGTGTTACAAAAAGCTGTTCATCTCATTGCTCACCTAATAAACAAAACTACTAATGAAAAGAGTTGCCCAATCTGTTGAACCTTTGCATCCACACCCCCCCCCAAAAAATTAGAATAAATGTAAGAAAGGGAATATCTTCTTTAACAGCTTTAAACTTCTCAGACGGTTTGATCTTCTTCTCCCAAATGGTTTGATGAAGATACTTAGCTTGGGGACCACAACCTACATTAGAGACTCTGATGATGGATCGAGGAATTTTCAAGGCTTAGTTATCAACCGTTACCAATGTAACCAGTCCAATGGCAGGGTCAAAAGTGCAATTGTCACCCGGCTGGTGTGGCTCAGTGGACTGATCTTCGAGCCATGGACATGCTGAGGTTGCAGGCTCAATCCCCAGTGGGGGGCATGCAGGAGGCAGCCAATCGATATTCTCTCTCATTGATGTTTCTCTCTCTCTCTCCCTCTCCCTTCCTCTCTCTCTCTAATCAATAAAGAAAAAAAGGTTTTTTTTTGTTTTTGTTTTTTTAAGATATCAACAGCCCTTTACATATGATGTTTTACTTGAAGCAGTCATTTCAACAAATATATATTGAGCCAGGCTTGGACTAAGTCCTGGGAATACAAAAGTAAAAATGGCCTGGCCGGTTTGGCTCAGTGGTTAGAGTGTCAGCCCACAGATGGACAAGGGTTCGATTCCTGGTCAAGGGCACCTGGGTTGCAGGTTCAGCCTGGGTGCTATGCAGAAGGCAACCAATCGATGTGTCTCTCTCACATCGATGTTTCTCTCTCCCTCCCTCCCTCCCTTCCACTCTATCTAAAAATCAATGGAAAAATATCCTCAGGTGAGAATTAACAACAAAAAAGTGTAAACGACCAGCTGTTGCCTTAAAAATTACTTAAATTTCTTTAACATTTAAAAAATATATTTCATCTTACAATTTTCTTTAAAATCTATGCCTAAAAAAGCCCTACAATCTAACAACGGGTCAATAATTTAGGGAAATGTGTCAAGAGAATCATTAGATGAAAAAAAAAAAAAATTCTTTCCCCAGCCACAAAATTTCATTACCTGAAGGACTGACGACAGATCACACTTATCAAGGAATTCAAGTAATGATTTTCGGCAATGTTAAATGTCATACTGTACCGTCATTTTATTAGCTGTGTTTTCATTTTATTGGAAAAGATAAGTAAACCACCTAGGGCAAATATTTCCACCACTTAGCCCTTCTTCATGACATCTTTGTGTAGAACTCACAGATTTTCTGTACAACCTCTCTAGACAAACCAAGTATACCTATTCACTTACAATGACCTAAACTTGGTATATATTTGCTGCTCAGCTTCAGATTTTTGGATTTTTGATGTTCATAAATCAGAAATGTAGCTAGCCCAAATCCTTCTATTTCCAGAACATATTTATGGAGCAGACTTAGTTATTTTCCTAAAATGAAAATATTCACATATATGGTACCGTCTTCTCTGGAGCTCAGATCATTTATATATATGTGAAATACACAACATGTCTAGAATGGAGTATATCAAATGTAAATAATTATTCTGTGGAGTGGAATTCCCACTGGCTTTCACATTCATTTTTATAAACTATTTCAATCTTCCATGATGATTATGAATAACTTTTATAACTGAAAACAAACATTTATGGTTCTTCCACTTATTGTTCAAATTTCATACATTCATATGTATTCATTTTATAATCAGAAAAGTACATGTGATTTTTAAACCTCACATTCAATATTATTCTGTATTGGTTTCAGGTGTACAGTGTCGTGGTTAGTACAATCATGTACTTTAGAGAATGTCCCACCCATGTTTCAAATACCCACCTGGCCCCATACATAGTCATTATAATATTCTTGACTATATTCCTTATACTGTCATAATTTTACATTTTTATCAAAATATTTGGGTGGGGGAGAACCTCTCTAGACAATCCAAGTATACCTATTCACTTACAATGACATAAACTTGGTATATATTTGCTGCTCAACTTCAGATTTTTAGATTTTTGATGTTCATAGATCAGAAATTTAGCTAGCCCAGAACATAAATATGTTCTATTTTTAGAACATATTTATAGTGTTAGTCATTTCCCACTTATTTTCCTAAATTGAAAAATGAATGATGAGGTTTATAATACGACTTCTGATTAGTCCGTTGTAGATTATCCTGAACAGTGGTTTATGCTGAGAATATTAGTGCATTCTTTTTTTTTTCTGTATTGATTTTAGAGAGAGAGGAAGGGAGAGGGAGAGAGAGATAGAAACATCGATGAGAGAGAAAATCAATTGGCCACCTCCTGCATGCCCCCCACTGGGGATTTGGCCCACAACCTGGGCATGTGCCCTGACCAGGAATCGAACCGGTGACATCTCGGTGCATGGGTCGACGCTCAACCACTGAGCCACACCAGCCGGGTTATTAGTGCATTCTTGTTCTAGATGCACATGGAAAGCAGTAGGTGGACTTGAAAATCAGAGTGAGGTCTGAGTGACCTTGGGCCCTTCACTAAACTCCGGGCTTTCGTTTGTGTATACAGTGGCGATGCTTATATGCCTGTCTTCACAGGGCTGTTGGCAGAATAACGGCACACTTTCATTTACAGGCACTGGGTAAATGAATGCAGTTCTATGATGCTCATCTATGTGAACACAGACCGGCTGGTATTGTGATTAATCCAATGAAGGTATCTAAGCTCTACAAAATACAGTTTCAGTTTCTGGACTTTATTAACATATGAAACCTTTCATTAAATCTACACTAAGTAATATTAACTTTTAATTAATTAAAAACCTGGCTGCATATTAAAATGCCTCACTGTTTGATTAAGAGAACTAGATGAGAAGGCAATGTTTTGTCATCCGAAAGGTACCTTCGATTGTACCACCAGAGAGAGCAAATGACGGGATACCATCTAAACAAAAATCAGCAGCTACTAATGAGGCTTGTTAGTGATGCTAATCTATGTAAATGTTATTAATTGAGAACATCTATCTTTTATCTCCAACATTTGGTAATCAGGCAATTAAAAAACAATGCCATTCCCGTGGTTGTTCCTACTGGTTTGTGGTTTTTGTTTTTTCTTTTCCTTGAAGTGATCAAAGAGTTCAGAAGAAGAAGAAAGAAAGTCTCTTATCAAGAGATAGGCCTTGCCTTGGGCAATGGGGCCTCATTAAAGGCAGAAAAAGCTCTGTTGATCACCAATTAACCTGATTTGTGGGCGCTCTGATGAAGACCTACAAGAACAAGAGTTTTCCGACTGTAATAAATGACACAGTTTGTTGACAAAAATAAAAGCAAGGCATTGAAAAGAATAAAGGAAGACTATCAAGGAGTCATTGGAATTGGAAGTCATTCCACGCAGGGCGGGGTGGTTGGGGGAGAGAGGAGGCTTTATCCCTCTGGTGGCCTAACACCCACCAAGGGACTCAATCCCACCTCGCAGGTACAGCCGGAACACAGAGATGCCTTTCCTTGACACTGTCTTGTAAAATCTCTGCTCCTCCCGTGATAGCAGACAATGGATTTTCTCAACGCAACTCAAACCAAGGATTGCCTTGGGTGCCAACTGGTGAAGTTTTCAAGTATCCCTCGTGGAAATCTACCATAGTTTTAAATCACACTGGACAAATTTTGTTGCATATACTTATACATTGAAGGTATAGTTATTAGTAGAAATTACGATAATAGGAATTTATCTGTTGGGTACTTATAAAGCTCTTTGCAATGATTTTCTCTTCTGATATTCATAATGACATGCCTATCATTCCAGAGATAGATTGGATAGATGATAGATAGATAGATAGATAGATAGATAGATAGATAGATAGATAGATACATACATACATACATACATACATACATACATACATAGATACATAGATACATAGATAGATACATAGATAGATAGATAGATACATGGATACATAGATACATAGATAGATGATGGATGATAAATAGATGATAGATTGATGATAGATTGATGATAGATTGATGATTGATGATAGATAATAGATATTCTGTATATAAAGTTCTTTGCAATGGATTGTCTCTACTGATGATACATATTCTGTATTTGACACCTCACTCAAAAGGTTCAGAATTTATCAAATATACTTAAAACCACTTATTCGAAGCAGCTCGATTTGGTTCTGCGTTTTTTTTTCTTTCTCCAAGGTCTCAAAGGTCTTTGACACTCTTGAGCACAGAGAACTGTGGTTTCCTAGCTGGCTGGTCAGCATACCCTGCAAATCGCCAGCAGGAGTGTCAGTCCTCTGGAACTGTGGGGTCAGGTAGCCATGGACAGGTGATTCAAGTGTGGGCCACAGAACTCTCGAAGGGGTAGAATATTTTAGTGAAATCGTTGATACTAAAGTAAAGCCTGTGAATGTGGTATTTCCGGCTCCTTTTTCTGTCCCCATTGTCTTAGTGGTCTCACAGGCCAGAAAGCAAACAGCAGAAACACTGCCCCCTATGGGCATAAAATGGTACATCTACCTTGCCATGGTGCGTTTCAGGACCATCACGAAAAGCAGTCTTTTATTAGGACAATCAGAATCTCTCTTCTCATCCTTCTCAGCATCCATTCTTATTGAATTATAGTTGGTGGCAGTGGCCAGCTTCAACTCAGAATAAAATTGGGTATATTGCCATTTTCATATATCGTCTTTAAATTTCGAAGTCTCCGTGATTAAAAAAGTGTAAAATACTTGGTGTGGTACGCTGATTTCTTTCTTCCATTGGATGGTTGAGGCTCGAATGTCAGGATTGAAAGAAAGCTGCAGACATAAGTTGGCTGGTTAGCAGGCTGGTCCCACTGGCTCTGATTCTATTTCTGTAATGCAGGGAATGATGTACACGGAAGATTCGGTGCAAGACTGACTTCCTGGGGCCAGGAACCACATATTGTTGGCTGTGCGTGGAGGTACAGGGTACAGGAAAAGGCCTGAATTGGCTATTTGGTTAATCTGAGCTGCTACATTCTGGAGAGAATTTATAGCAGAGTACATCTGAATATCACCATAAGGCAGTGGTTTTCAAAGGTGAGTGCGCGTAAAAATGTCCTTAGTTCCTGCTAAAATTTAGTAAATTTGCTCTGGCCGGTTTGGCTCAGCGGTTGGAGCGTTGACCTGAGGATCAGAGGGTCGCAAGTTCGACTCCTGGTCAAGGGCACGGACCTCGATTACAGGTTCAATCCCGGCCCCAGTTGTGGTCCTGCAGGAGGCAACCAATCGATGTCTCTCTCTCTCTCACATTGATGTTTCTCTCTCCCTCTCCCCCCCCCCACTCTATCTAAAAATCAATGAAAAAGTATCTTCAGGTGAGGATTAACAACAACAAAAAATTTAGTAAATTTGCCCTGGCCAGCTTTGTTCAGTGGCTAGAGCATTGGCCCATGGCCCAAGTAGTCCTGGGTCCGATTCCTAGTCAAGGGCATGTACATGGGTTGCAGGTTTGATCCCAGCCCCAGTGAGAGTCGTGTGGGAGGCAACCGATCAATGTGTTTCTCTGACATCGATGTTACTCTCTCTCTCTCCCTCCCCTCCTCCCTCCCACTCCATCTAAAAGTAAATGGGGAAAAAAAGAAATTTAGTAAATTTACTGTGAAGCCCCAGAGTCTGAGCTTTGATAGGCGCGCGCGCACACACACACACACACACACACACACCATCACCACCACCAAAACAAACAAAAGAACACTCCAACCAGTGCTTCTGTTACCAGTACTGCAAAAAATAAAAAAGATTTGAGAGTGGTTTCACTTCATTAAAAAACAAAAAATCTATATTGAATGCTTATTATGTGTACGGGAAGATTTCCAGAGCCTGAAAGACATATAAGATGAAATTTTTTCCCTCCTCTTTTCTCTAAGGGACAGTGAGAAGAAAACTCAAAACAGAAGACACGCTGACTCATTGTCAAGCGCTTTGGGAAACTAGAAAATCCATCTCAGTAGATTTGAATTACTGACACAACAACACTTCAGTTCTTGCATTCCTTCTGGACACTTTGCAACAAGAAATTAACTGCATTCGCCCCAAATCTAAGGTATTGAATTCGATTTCCATTTTAAGGAAACACATTTGAGAGGAAAGAGAGGACAGTTGGTTTATTGATGAATGATTTGGGGGAACCACGAAGTGACTTGGTTAGTGTTTTGAGAACACAAATTATACCATCAGTTCTTTTTTATTTTCTTCCCGTTTGGTCATCTCTGCATGTTTGAGTTAAATAGGTCCCAGGACAAGCCCTCAGTCCCTTTCTGACTTTGCTCAGACCAGCAACACTTGGATACAGAGTTATAACACACCGGCAGGGAGCTGAGGTTTGTGGGAAGGATTCAACTCCAGGATGATGGACAGGACGGCTGAAGTCAGGGAGGCATTATCTAGAAAGTGAGCAGTGCTCAGAAGAAAAGAGACACACAGTAACCAGAGTTGCCTGCTGACGATGATCCTGACAGCCACGGAGAGGAGAAAGGGCCGAGACTGAAAGTGACATAGGAAGGGATAGCCTAAGGGTCTTGAAACCAATAGGTAATCACTTGTGATGAACTAGGAGCTAATGGGAAGTCATTGGAGGGTCTCCAGAAAGGAGGGATGGAAACAGCAGGCAGAAAACATGATCTGAGGTGCCAGCTGGAGGATGACAGGCCAGGGACTGAGGAAGGCTGGGGGGAACCCCAGACCACCATCAGGTCCTGCAGCAGACAGGACCTTGGCAATTGCAATGAGGACGCAAAGCCAGGAAGTGGATCTCAGGCTGTGACATTTCTTAAAAACTGCTCAGAAAATGCTACAGTGTAGCTAGGGCTCACAACCACTTTCCAAAGGCAGCAATGACAACCTCCCCTGTCCCCGAGATGCTCGGCCCTGATGACAGATTAGAGACAATTTCCAGGGAGCCGAGATCCAGCAAGATCTCAATCCACTGACTTCGCAAGCGGTTGTCCTTTTCTGCTCAAAGAGACTTCTTCTAGAAACCAAACTCAAATCAGAATGTCGTTCCTGGTCTTTTTGTAAAAAAAAAAAAAAAAGTTTCTGGTGTTGACTATGGTTTTAGGAAAACAGGACACACCCTCTGCTCCCAGGTTCCCTGCAGATCCCATGAGTCACAGCACAGGGGAACCATCTCTCCAGGGAGCTGAGCAAAATGGCCCAGCTAATTTCAAAAAAAATCTAACATTCTACGTGAATATGAGATGTTTGAACAAACCTTTAGCAGCTGCGGAATTGCCAATGTCTCATGAAATAATTCTCTAACAAGAACCCAGAGTGAAGATACTTTATGATCTTATTTAAGCTGCGAACCGTATGCTCTCCACACCCAGACACGAAGAAAAGGTTATTCATCTTTTGCTTGTGTTTTAAGAGTTTGTTGTTTTTTTTTAAGCTCGGTGGGAGGCCAACCTTATTCAAACAAAAACCAAAGGCTTTTTTTTTTTTTTTTTTGCAAGGAGGTCCAATATTTTGATCTGGATGGAGGTCTAGTTCTTTTCGAGAAATGCAGGTGCCTGGTGGAGACCCACAGTTGTAGGTTTGATGCTACAGAACACAGCTGGTTAGCAATCCAGCCAGAACTTTGCTCAAATCTTTCCCAGGATGGATGCTTCCACAGTGCCCCTCCCTGCCTTCCACTCGTTTTCATATTAGATATTAGGATCCTTAAGGCAGCGTGACCGGAAAGGCAAGAAAAACAAAGAGACTACAAGATTTGACCATAGCGTGGAGGGGAAAAAAAAACCCAAAAAACAAAAACGAGTTATGGGAGTTGGAAATTGTGTGTGTTTGCCTAATGCCAAAACACCCAGATGAGAAATTATTGTGTTTTTTTTTTTTTTTAAACTCAGTGATCTGGATGCTTTCCCCAACATCTGGCCCCCTGAGACACCTGGAAGACTGTCCAAATTCTTCATTTTCCATCCGACTGTTTGGCATCACTTGGGTACCGACCGCCAATGGCTAAGATGTCTAGAAAAGGGAGGAAGAATCTGGCTTACTCTGTTAGAATCAAATTAATCTTATTAATAAGGGAGGAAAGTTGAAATCCAAAGAGGGGTCTATCTGGTTAAATCTGGATCAACGGGAAATATGCCACAAAAAACCCTAAACAAAGAACAGCAGTAATTATACCCACATGAAAGAGAGGCCAGGAATTAACATTGCGGCGGCAGACCAGAGAGCACGCCTCACAAAAATGGCGAGATTGCTGTAGTTGTATTAAGACGTCTTAATTATATGATTGATGTGAGCTTCAAAAGAAAACTCAGAAGCCTCAGTGGCTCTGAGGGCAGGAGTATTATCGAAAGGATAAAGACAGCTTCCCCCAGAAGAAAAGCACTCTGAGAGGAAGCCTGGGACGTTTGCATGGCAGAACTAATCAATAATGTCTTGGTTTTATCTATATTAAGTTTAATAAAATTTGATGACATCCGTGATTGAAGATCACACACACAATTATGGCAACATCAAAGGTATTCAGTAGCAGACATTCAGCTGAGTAGAGCGAATCAGAGCCTCACTGTATGGACCCACACCATGGGAAGACACAGACACTCAGAAGGAACAGGTTGAAGGCCTCTCCTCTTTTCATCTTTGCAAACAAATAAATAAATTTATAAGCTTTCTTGCCAGCCTCAACCAAGCCCACTGTTCTCTCTTTCCCCCAGCTTTCTGATCTCAGGATTTTGAAAAAATAATTTTAAGAGCTTCCCACGTGGAGTAGCTCCAAAATCTACCAAGTAAACAAAGTCTCCACTGACGGGTCTACTGTCATCTCCTTCCATGGAGCCCAGTGAAGTCCAAATAAGACACAGCAAAGAGGGAACCCAGTGAAATTCCACCTAGTCCCTTGCAAAAAAAAAAAAAAAAAAAAAATGCAAGAAGGAGACTTTCTTGTCAAATTTCAAATGCAGCTTTGCCGAACAAAAGGAGAAAATGAGACCTGCAGTTACCTCAGCTTTAAAAGCTCAGTGCAAATCACTTTAATCCGCCAGACTTTGTACCACTGTCATATTTTATTTTGTCTTCAACAGGTGTACAAATTGTTTGGACTGGAGCTGGGAAACACCAGTCAGACCCTAAGGGCTGAATTCAAGCAGATCGTTTCATTGGCTTCGTTGCACGCGGTCATCTGCTCGGTTCCCCGTGAAAGAGGGCTTTTGTGTCATTGCAACTTGTTGTCATCAGATTGGCAGCAGAAAATATTCCAATGTTCCTCACAAAAGTGATTCAGTAGAGGACTGTTCCAGGGTTCCTAGCAGACTACAGCTATTTAGCTTCCATTTAACTAGAACAATTTGCCGGAGGAAAAGAATGAATTTCAGTAGCATCCTTTTTAGATTGTGTTTGATGCCATATTGAATTGATTGGGGTGACACTGGTTCTCAAAACCATTCAGGTATCAAGTGTACAACTCAATAAAACATCTGCACACTGCATCGTGCGCCCATCCCCCCAAGCAAAATCCCTTTCCATCCCCATTCCTACCATCTTTGCCCACCTCCACCCAGAGGATGTCTTCTAAGCCAGATGCCTAGTTAACATGATTGGCATGACACATTATGGAAGCTGAGTTTTTCTTTTTTAACTTTGCTTTTTTAAAAAAAAAAGTAGTAAAGCCACACCTGACTGGTGTGGCTCAGTTGGTTGAGTGTCCCATGCACCGAGAGGTTGCCGGTTGGATTCTCACTCAGGGCACATGCCTGAGCTGTGGGATCAGGGTTGTGGGATCGACCCCCAGTAGGGGGCGTGCAGGAGGCAGGCGATCAATGGTTCTCTCTCGACAACATTTCTCTCTCTCCCTCTAAAATCAAGAAAATACATATTTTTAATTAGAATAATTCGCCAGAGGAAAATAATGAATTTCAGTACCATCCTTTTTAGATTGTATTTGATGCCATATTGAATTTATTGGAGTGACATATAAGTTGCAGACCAAAAAACAACCAAAACAGGTACTAAAGTCATCATAAATTATTAATACATGGAAAAGTAACTATGCCTCTGAACGAGATTATTTTCCTAAAATCTCGGATTGAGGTCCATTTGCATCCCAGAAATGAAAGCTGAGTAAGCAGAACTCTGAAAGTAGGGCTTTTGACCCAAAAGCCACGTTGTTCCGGTGCTATCAGACGACATTGAATTATAAAAGCAACACAATAGATCATGTTTGAAATAGCTCTGTTTTTCTAGGTTTATTCCATGGTATTTTCTACAGCTCTTTAACAGAAATATTCTAAGGTCATTAAGACACTGAGGGTAGCCTGGCTGGTGTGGCTCAGTGGTTGAGTGTTGACCCATGCACCAAGAGGTCGCTGGTTGGATTCCCAGTCAGGGCACGTGTCCAGGTTGTGGACCCGATCCCCAGTAGGGGGCATGCAGGAGGCAGCCAATCGATGTTCTCTCTCATCGATGTTTCTCTCTCTCTCCCTACCTCTCTCTCTAAAAAATCATAAAGGAAAAAAAAAAGACACTGAGGGTACTGGGACCCTCTCCTAGGACCAGCGCCCATGCCTACTCTGAGAGCCAATATTCACGGTGGTAGAAATGTCTTGGGTCTATCAGTTCGGGTCCTCCGAGAAGAGGCAGCTAAGACGAGGTTGGCCCTACAAGAGAACTGAATGGATAAATGTGTAAAATCAGGGCTACTTTTTGGTAGAAGCAGGTGAGATCCTGCCAAGGTTACTACCAGGTTCAGTGTTGCGTGGCCAAGAAGACCTCACATTGCTCGTCCCCAAAAGAAGCCGACTACACATTGCATTTCCTTGCTGTGCGTGGAGATTATATTTCGAGGTCGCTGGAGCCGGCGTCCCCAGTGAAGAGTGGTATTATTAGCTCTGATTGACCAGGTCTGACGTGCGAATGAGCGCGATAGTGACTCCATGAATTAGATGGAAATACAAGCTGCAACGGCAGGCAGGAGGGGTGAAGGGTCCATTGAAAATCAGAGAGATTAGGAACTCATCACATTATTTGTGGGTTATCAAGAGACAGAGGTAATGAAAGTGAGACCTATATCCTTGATCAATAAGAGTTTGACTGCATTTTGAGTTCATTTTCCCCTGCCGAGAGAGAGACGGGAGGCTTTGCTATTGATCACCGTGTTAATCCATAACCAGGCTGGGCCTTAGCCTGGTGGAGCAAGCAGGAAAAATAAGATAATAAACAGGAACTCTTGATCTTTTATTATGGCGAGCCAGATAAAGAGAGTGTGGGGTTCAAGGTGGCATACTTCACAGTTAACCCCTGCATTGCCTCTTCATTTGGAATGCATGAGAAGAATGTAGTCTACCTACGCTGACTTTTATTTGACCTTATTTTGCCTGCTTTCGAGCTAAAGGGCATTCAGGACCCCTTTTCAAGATTGGAGGCAGATAGCCCAGTGGGTGTGGCTCAGTGGATTGAGTATTCTACCATGGACTGAGAGAACCGGGGTTTCGATTACCCATCAGGGCACAAGCATGGGTTACAGTCTCGATGCCCAGTAGGGGGCGTACAGGAGGCAGCCGATCAATGCTTCTCTCTCACATTGATGTTTCTATCTCTCTCTCCCTTCCTCTCTCTCTAAAATTCAATAAAAACATTTTAGAAAAAAATATTTATGTCTGCTTATATATATTTTTTATTTTTTCTAACTTTATCGGGATCATTCAGATTGAGAATCTCAGAATGTTCAGCTGCAGGAAATTACTAATATGTTCAACCACTGTCTCAGCAAGATGAAGACATTTGGGGTTCTGTTGCAATGAGGTCACAGTCTCATGGAAACCTGTTGGGTCCCTACAGCTTGGTCGCTGATCTAGAACCATCTTGGAAAGACAGCTGTCCATCTTTTCTTTTTAAAATATTTTTTCTTTTTATTGATTTTTTAGAAAGAGAGGAAAGGAGAGGGAGAGAGAGATGGAAACATCAATGAGAGAGAACATCGATTGGCCGCCTCCTACATGCCCTCCACTGGGGATCGGACCCACAACCTGGGCATGTGCCCTGACTGGGAATCGAACCGGTGACCTCTTGGTGCATGGGTGGACGCTCAACCACTGAGCCATACCAGCTGGGCTGTCCATCTTTTCTTTAAAAGTCTCCAACAGTACCTGTTTGATTCAACCTAAACCCCTGCTACAATTTAGTTATTTCCTGGCCTGCCCTTATCTACATATTATATGTTACATTATAATATATATTATATTATTTTATTTTATTTTTAAACTCTTTTTTAAATATGTTTTTATTGATTTTTTTTAGAGAGAGAGAGAGAAACATTGATGTGAGAGAGAAATATCTATCGGCTGCCTCCTGCACGCCCCCTACTGGGGATCGAGCCCACAACCCGGGCATGTGCCCTGACCAGAAATGGAACCAGGACCTCTCAGTCCATGGAAGTGCTACAATGTTACAATGACTGGTGTGTGTGTGTGTCCATATATTTGTGACGTTTTTATTCCCCAATTTAGATAACATCCTAGAATGGAGCTGCAAGATTGAAAGAAATACCCTTGCTCAGGCTGTCAATATCACTTATAAAACTCTCTCCACGAAGGTTGTACCAACTTAAAATTCTGCGGAAGTGTATTGGAGAACTAAGCTCTCTTATCCTGAGTATGCAAAAACGCCTTAAATACTTCACAGGAAAGTTTCACCCTAAAATGATCCACTAGAAAATTTTGTTTTCATTCAGCCGGTGTGGCTCTGTGGTTGAGCATCGACCCATGCACCAAGAGGTCGCTGGTTCGATTCCCGGTCAGGGCCCATGCCCAGGTTGTTGGCCCGATCCCCAGTGGGGGGCATGCAGGAGGCAGCCAATCAATGTTCTATCTCATCGATGTTTCTGTCTCTCTCTCCCTCTCACTTCCTCTCTCTCTAAAATCAATAAAGAAAAAAATTTTTTTAAAAAAGAAAATTGTGTTTTCATGATGTAACATATATATTGTAAGGATATACATTGAGAACCTAGTGAAAGCGTTGAACTCAATAACAAGTAGTAATTCATTTCTAATCTTTTTTTTTTTAATTTTTATTTTTTTATCCTCACCTGAGGACATTTTTACATTTATCTTCAGATAGAGCGGGAGGGAGAGAGGGAGGGAGAGAGAGAGAGAAACATCGATGTGAGAGACATGTCGACTGGTTGCCACCCACACAACCTCAACCGAGGCGGGGGACAAACCGCAACTGAGGTACGTGCCCTTAGCAGGAACCGAACCCGGGTCTCTCTGGACCTCAGGCCAGCACTCTAACCGCTGAGCCAAACCGGCCAGAGCTCTAATAATTTAATAGGATATTGTGTGATACATGCAGAACTGAGACCCAGAGTCACTATACTTCTGACAGCGGCCAGCTCTGTGACATTAATAAGTCACTCAACCTCTCTGAGCTTCTACGTCTGTGTCCTTACAAAATAAGGGACAGAGATAAATA
Organism: Tadarida brasiliensis; assembly: GCA_030848825.1. Classification (NCBI taxonomy): domain Eukaryota; kingdom Metazoa; phylum Chordata; class Mammalia; order Chiroptera; family Molossidae; genus Tadarida; species Tadarida brasiliensis. Next base: position 5,888,559 of record CM061279.1, read on the forward strand.
TATTAATTTCTTGCCCAGTAAAGTATCAGAAATCTTAATGACAATAAATGGTATCCTTTTCCTTTGAGTTAAAGACACCAGCCTGAAGACTGAGCCATGCATAATCAGAACAAAACATTCAATGGAGAAGCGCTTTATTGTCTATTGTCACCAAAGTAATCTCAGTAGAAATCTCATTATTAATGAGTCCTCTGAGCAGGGCAGCGGCTGCCGGCTTAAATTCAGATGGATGGCTATAGCTAATGTAAAATTTTCAGCATCATTTCACTGAAATTCAAAATTCAAATCCAACAAACATTTATTGTGCCCTGAGCTATTCCACGTGGTTCTGTCTTAAAGTAGCCGGACACTTAGTTAAGTCATTTTCTCATGAGGGGTTTTCAACCTAGAATCTACTTAAATCATAGGAGAGAATACTAAGACCAAGAAATGCTAAATTTAGCTCGGCCGGTGTGGCTCAGTGGTTGAGCGTCGAACCTGCACCAAGAAGTTGCCGGTTCGATTCCCGGTCAGGACACATGCCCAGGTTGTGGGCCAAATCCCCAGTGGGGGGCATGCAAGAGGTGGCTAATCGATGTTCTCTCTCATCTATGTTTCTCTCTCTTCCTCTCCCTTCCTCTCTCTCTAAACTCAATAAAGAAAAAAATTTTTTTTTTTAAAATGAAATGCTAAATTTAAATAACAGAATTTCCACACTGATCTCAAAATAGTCTTGCTTTTAGAAGTGACTTGCAGATTTTTCTTACTAGCGAATACATTTTGTGTATATTGTTAAGTAAATGGCTGGGAGAGATTTGAGCTGTGTGTGTGAAATGGTGTATAAGTGTATAATCTTACTAATAACCTATCCTAAATTTAGTATTAAATGAACTAATTATACACTTAACAATGCTTGAGTCAAAGTTTCAAAATTAGTAGAGAAATCTGATTGACATTAGAACAGTAGGAACATGTTATACAATACAATTACTTAATTTTAAAAATTAACTCCATATAATTAACTAACACACCAATTAAAGCAGTATGTAATTAAGTTATAGTCCCTACCACCAGTCATTTCATCATAAAAGCAAAGAGTGTTTTTATAAACAAATGAAATAAATATGAAATCTATTAATTAAATGTGTGATTGGAACTAATAGGCATTAATAATAAATAGTATCTGTTTCCGCAGTCTGTGGCATCAGGAAACATTCCAGTGATCCAGTGCGTAATTATTATTTTCTTCCAGCCCTTGGTCAGAGTGTAGCTCAGTTCCTTGGTTTGCATGCTACAATGTCACCTGAGTTTATTTCCCCATCAGTGAAATGAGGATAATAGTGCCTACATCAACCTATTGTTTTCAGAATTAAATGAGATGATACACGGATACCATAACCTTTGACACCGGCAAGAGCTGAGGAACAATGATTATCTAACCATTCTGGGAAATGGTCAGCTTTGAATAATCTGATATAAAATCATAATTCTATGCCCGGCTGGTGTGGCTCAGTGGTTGAGCATCGACCCATGCACCAAGAGGTCGCTGGTTCGATTCCCGGTCAGGGCACATGCCCAGGTTGTGGGCCCGATCCCCAGTGGGGGACGTGCAGGAGGCGGCCAGTCGATGTTCTCTCTCATGGATGTTTCTATCTCCCTCTCCCTCACCCTTCCTCTCTCTCTAAAATCCATAAAGAAAAAAAAAATCACAATTCTGCAATACTTAGTTTATTCCTTTGGTTAGTAAAGAAATGATACAGAAGCAGAAGTATTATTATTTGGGGGGCAATCCTAAAGGGTTCTCTCCGCCCATACATGATCCCCTTTGGGTTCAAAGAAAGTGGGGCATTTTTGCTCAGTTTCCCTCAGGCCCACTTGCAAACGACTTCAGCCAACTAGGTCTGGTGGCTGCGGGCTCGTGGCTCCCAACAATTTATACAGATGGGTCCTTCGAGGGAAGGCAACAGAAATATCACTGGCTAATGTCAAGCGAAGAGACTCTGTGGGAAGGAGATTAGAAGCTGGGATATTTACATGAGTGCTGTGGATCCAGGTCTGGGAGGGCTCAGGGGGATGGAGCGGGGCCCAGGAGGACCACCCTCAGGCAGGAACCACCTGGCCAGAGGCAGCCTCTGCGGGCCCGGCTTGGGACACAGCCCAGGTCTGTCTGTGTTGGGACAGAGAAGAGAGAGATCTTCCTGTCCCTTTAGATTTCCCTGGCAGGGTACCAAGCCCAGGACGAGGCACGGGTGGGCACTTTGAGAAGTGTGAATGAAATCTGGACAACCTCAGAACACGGGTCAGACACAAGAGGAATCACGGACCTCATGCAGCTTTAGTATGATCACACGAACGTCACAGAAAGCTCCCACTCGGGAACTTGAGCAATCACGGTACAAGTTTTAGGATGAGGGTTTTTAGGATTAAGTGATACCATGTCTGTGAAAACCCTTCCTGAAACAGCCCATCACATGACTGCAAAATGATGGCAGTCTCAGTAGATATATGTTAGAAAACTCAGTATTTCCATACAAGATGTTCTTGTCCCCTAGGGACCAGCTCCCTTCTTTTTTTTTTGTCAATCCTCACCCGAGAATATTTTTCCATTGATTTTTAGATAGAGTGGAAGGGAAGGAGGGAGAGAAAGAGAGAAACACTGATGTGAGAGAGACACATTGATTGGTTGCCTCCTGCGTGACCCTGACCAGGGCCTGGGATCAAACCTGCAACTGAGGTACCTGCCCTTGACCGGGAATCGAACCCAAGATCCTTTGGTCCAAGGGTCAATGTTCTAACCGCTGAGCCAAATTGGCCAAGGCTCTCCTCCCTTTTAATAACAAAATTTCCAGTTTTCAAAACTGAGGCTCATTTTAAGAAGTGAGATTTTTCTTACTATCAGACATGCAGATTTTCCTTAAAACCCAATATGTTTTGCATATATTGTAAAAAATGGTTGGAAGAAATTTGAGCTGTGGTCTTGTGTACATGTGCATGACCTTCTTACTAACCTGTAGGAATTTCAGTATTACATGAACTAATTTCACATTTACCAATGCTTGACTCAACGTTTCAAAGTTAACATCACAGTAAAGTAGAATTTTAGTAAATTTGAAGAATTGAAAAAAAGAACATTGAGACATTGTATTCAGAAAGAATACATATCCTCAGGGCATTCTAAATGCACACACACACACACACACACACACACACACACACACAGAGGCCCCATTTTCATTGGTATTGCCAAGAGAAAAACTAAAAATGGCTGATGCTTTCCCATGAGTCCTGTCTCAGGGGTAGCAATCAAACAGGAATTTGGGGGATGTTCCCACATTATATCAGTCCTGATTTGTTTGCCTCTGTGAAATTTACAGTGTTTAACTTTTCAACGTCGAGACTGTCAAATTTCCCGGAAATATTTTCTTCTCTCAGTTTCCTTTGTCTGCAAAATAAAGCTATCACTGAAATATTTCCCAGGAAATCCCAGCAGGGAGCTTTATAGACAGAGAACGAATTGGCTGTAACTCTTCATACACATAGAAAGGCAAATAATATTCCAATAATACTGATGTTAGCACATCTGGGATTTGGGAGGCAAAATCCACAAAAAAAATGTATATGCTTAATAGAGAAAAAGGAAGAAAAGAAGTTTTAGGGAGAGAAAGTAAGTTAAACCATACCTTTTCAAAGCGATGGTCAAAAAAACTATAATTTTGCTAAATATCAAAGACTCCAAATTATACCAAAGTTTGTAAAATTGGAGACCAAGACAAATCCTGTTTATTTTCTTAAATGTCTTTTGATATATAGGACTTATACTTAGGTGAGGCAATTTATCTTTTTTATATTTAATTATCTTTTTTTAATTCTTTTTCCTTTATTTATTTATTTTTTTTAGAGAGAAAGGAAGTGAGAGGGAGAGAGAGATAGAAACATCGATGAGAGAGAACATCGATTGGCCGCCTCCTGCATGCCCCCCACTGGGGATCGGGCCCACAACCTGGGCACATGCCCTGACCAGGAATCGAACTGGCGACCTCTTGGTGCATGGGTCGATGCTCAACCACTGAGCCATACCGGCCGGACTTAATTATCTTTCTAACGATGCTTTTATATTATGTGGAATTTTGGGCTACTCCATATCCTTAAAGATAGCTCCCCCCTTTTTTTTCTGGATGCTTATAATTTTTGCTTTTGCTTTAGGTCCATCAGAAATTATTGTTCCTGCACGGTGTAACAAATGTAGCTACCATATTCTTTACTTGACCTGTTTCAAAACCATTTTTAGAAAACACTTTGCTTTTTTTCACTGAATTGTTTTGTTTCCTTGTAGAAAATGAACTGACTACATGTGTTGGACTATTTCTAGACTCCGTTTTGTTCCAATGGTCTATTTCCTTACCTTATAGCTTGCTTCATTATTTTAACGCTACGGTAAGTGTGGAAATCAACTCTATTCTTCTTGTACAAAACGTTCTTGGCTCGTCTAGATCCTTTGCATTTTTTTAATATCACTTTTAGAATGAGCATGTCAATTTCTTTTTTTAGAGATCTTGAACAAAGCTAGCATATCAGCCCTGAACAGGCTACCTCTGGGCTTTTACCACGAGGGAGAAATAAAATGTACCTTGTTTAAACCATTCTCACTTTGGATGTCTTTTGCTCAAAATCAAACGTAATAGCAGCTGATACAAGTTTTTTTTTTTTAATTAATTTATTCTGATACAAGTTTTGACTGGGTCTGACGGACCCCTTGCCAAGCCCTGGACCAACTCCACGGCCAGGAAGTATGAGGGACAGGTCCACCAAAGCCCAGGCACAGATCGTGGAATGGAAATGACTCCCCAGGAAGGTCATATTGGGGAGGCAAGAAACTGCCTTGTTATTCTTTGTGGCAAATCCAAACTCCTTAAAAGCTTCTACTTTCTGGACTCGAAAACTGGCGGCAGAACGACTGGAAGCTACACAGACCATCTCCCAGGACCAAACTGAAGTTACAACTAAAACAAAGACAAATCATCGGGAAAAACCAACAGAAACCTACAACCAGGGACGGAAAGAGGACACCAAATGGAGCCTGGTAGGAACTGTGGAGGCGCAAGGGGCTGGGAGCCCATGGACCGCAGCTGAGGGCTGTTTTAGCTATGAGCAGATCCCTTGAGGTTGACACCCTAAGCCAGCCCCACAGCAGAGCTCGGGGACAGGGAAGGACACCCACATGACACCTGGCTGAACTCACCAGAGCAGAGGCTTTGTCCTGTAAGGAAGGCACAAGGGGGAAAACGGCAGAGCATGAAATTAGCTACAACCACTCACCTTGGGCTCCGGCAGAGGGAGGGCGGACTGGACTGGAGCTGTGTGGAGAGAGTCCGGGGCTCCTGGCTCAGGAGAGAGCTGAGAGCTGGACAGGAGGACACCGGGAGTCTTGCACTGAGTCTCTCCCCCACAGGACAGAAGCCATCTTATTCAAAGAGCCCCTTCCCAGAAGCCGCTGGGAGAAGCAAGGGCCCCTCCCTCAGGGATTAACACCACCTGGCCAGGCCAGAGAAATACACATGGAAGCTCATTACCTATAGAGTCTGACAGCAAGCAAGTGCCCCACCCGCTGGAAATCCTCTGACCCTGAACACCTGTGGGATTTTTCATGCGGCTACAAGCTCAGGGTCATCAAGTACCTGAGGCTAAGCCTGCAGGCAAAAGCTAGAGTGTAACTGACCCTTTGCTTGGCCTGCACATCTACCCAGGAAAGTGAGACTTGACAGTGGCCCTCCCACACTCATCCGAACTCAGTAGAGGGAGCCACAACCAGCGGAACACCGGCACGCACAGGGAAAATTTGGCAGGCTCCAAAACCCACCGAGACAGCCAAAATGGTGAAACAAAGAAACAAATCCCAAATGAAAGAACAAGAGAATTCAACAGAAGAAGAGATATTTGTGGAATATAATGAACAAAATAGACCCAGAGACGTAGAAAGGAGTAGGGTTCAGGCTGACAAACCTCAGAGGAGGGGGGTGAGGGGGAGGGAAGAGATAGATCAAAGAACTTAATATGCATATATGAACAACCAATGGACATAGACAACAATGCTGGAGGGGGGGTGGGATCGAAAGAAGGGTATCTATGGGGGGGAGGAGAAACATCTGTAACAAAAATAAATTATAAAAAATAAAAAAAATGACTCCTCAGGAAAATCAGTGGGGGAGGGCATGGGGGGAGGGTTAGAACTAGAAGAAGCTGAAAGGATTATGGGTAAGCAAGACAGTAAAGCCCAAACTTGAACAAGCTGGAGGAATCACACACTTTGATTTGTGTTGTGTTTGATACTATCTTTTGGGGGGGAGTAAAAAAAAAAAAAACTCATTTGGTTTATTTTTATTTTTTTCTTTATTGATATTAGAGAGAGAGGAAGAGAAAGATAGAAACATCGATGAGAGAGAACATCGATTGGTCATCTCCTGCATGCCCCCCACTGGGGATCGGGCCCACAACATGGGCATGTGGCCTCACCTGGAATCGAACTGGCGACCTCTTGATGCATGGGTCTATGCTCAACCACTGAGCCACACCAGCCGGACTCATCGCTATGTTTCAACCAACCACATTTGCTGAGCTTTCAAATACATGAAATAAAAGACCAAAAGAGGGCTTCCAGGTTGCAGGAGATGAAGAACACGATCGTCCATTTATTTTAAAACAATCTGAAGCATTATCATCAACCTGATGGTATTGGTTCAACTAAAAACCTATTTATCCATGGTCCTACATCTTTTAGGACATAATGTTTTCGGAGATGCCTTTGTAAGATGTGACTTTTTGCTGTTTAGAGAATGGAGTCAAGCACGTTAGACATTTACCTGACACTGTAGACATGGTCTTAAATTCTGTGGAATGGCTCTTTCCAAAGAAAATTCAATGTGAACTCCGAGTTATGTTTTTATTTTTAAATAGATTACACAAATTGATTCCATTTTAATTGAAAATTACTTGGTTTGATTATGCAACCCCAATAACAATAACAAAGTCAGTTTGCAGTCACTTAATTTATTTCCTGTTCTGCCATTATTAAATTAATTCACCTTCTAATAAAAATAATTCCTAATGTTGAGAAAATACAGATAAGTAGAGAGCTTTATTAAGATCATCAGTATTAAAACTAAATCCTTTTTTCTCATTAAAGTAGATACAGTCAATTTAATTAATTCACATTAATCCCTAGTTGACATTAAATTCATCTAGAAATCTACACTCATAGATTATTAACACTAAGGCATAAAAATATTTCAAATAATTAATAAATAGAAGGAACACATTTCCAGAGATTCAAGTGGTTATATTTTAAAATGTTCTATAGATGAACTGATCTTTTGGAACTTTTTCTTCAGTTTCTCAAATACTTTTGATTTAGAAGAATAAGAAATCAGAAAAGTATTTTTCTAAGGACAAAAATATAGAAAATGTTTGTAGGATATTAATTTAGAGTTGATATTTCCTTCTAAATTAACTTCAATTGATCACAATATAAGCATTGAGTCTCCAATTTTCTTTTTATATATATAAAGAAAAAAATATATAAATATGTTTGTGTGTGTATATATCATTTAAATTCTTATTTTGAGAGATAGCTCTTTCATGAAACTACCTGATATTTTTTCCATCACTTTTTCTAGAAATGAGAAATTCTTAGAAAGCAGTCAATAGTTCACTTCCAGCATCTTTTTTATCATTCTAGATTATAAAGCTACTTTATTTTAAAACATTTTTATGTCAAAAATTGTTTTAATTGGTCTTTAGAATGAACCATAAGTAGATGCCAGGTGGCATATTTTTTTTCTGGCATTATTCGTCTGTTTTTCAGGCTATAGATCACTTAACAAAGAATGTCATCATGGACATTAACACCGATTTCCAAATGAGTTCTCATCTTATGTCCAAGCAGATCGGCCTTATAAAAGTTGAATTTTGCCCAGCCGGTGTGGCTCAGGGGCTGAGCGTCGACCCATGCACCAAGAGGTCGCCAGTTCAATTCCCGGTCAGGGCACATGCCCAGGTTGTGAGCCCGATCCCCAGTGGGGGGCATGCAGGAGGCAGCCAATCGATGTTCTCTCTCATCGATGTTTCTATCTCTCTCTCCCTCTCCCTTCTTCTCTCTCTAAAAATCAATAGAGAAAAGAAAAATTTAAAAATTAAAAATAAAAATGTTTTAAGTTGGCAACAAAAAAAAGTTGAACTTCATACAGAAGAACTCCAGTCTCCATCAAGACAGCCCAGCCAAACACCTGTCTTTCCAGAGCCTTAAATAACTTACCTTTCCCATCAAATAACAACAAGAAACAGACTTGGATTTTCAGTCTGATGATAAGCGCCAGAGCCCATTCATTTACGAGACTAAAAGATGCCAGTTTTCTTTATTTACCTTTTTGGTCTTGATAAACATGTCTGTGCTGGAGTGGATACCTCTATTTTCCTTGGGGGTTCCCAGCCTCCTTTCATGTGTGTGAGAAATGGCTGCACGTGTCAGGGTTTATCACACAAGCCTGGCTGTTTTTGGCCGGACCCTTTCTCCTTATCTAGCAAACACATTACCCCCTCCATCAAACTGTGGCAGAGCAAACAGCCCTGTGGGCCCGCACACATCACCAGGGCTCCCTTGAAATGGCTTCTAGACTCTTTAAACTCAGTTAGAAAGCTGATTAGGTCCCCGATCTTGGACATTATCTTATTTTCGATAGCCGCGCTAAGAAATGGTAATAAAGAACAAGCTGTCTAATAGGACCGGCGAGTTAAAGCATCTGCTTACTTACGGGCTGAACTTAAAAGGAAGGGAGAAAGCAAAGAACTGTGTCAACTAGTTGAACTATTTGCAAATCCCAAAGGGAGCCATGTGTTAAAAGGGAATTTATATGTGAGTTCAAGGCGAACTGCAATATTGGGTAAAATCTCCGCACCCACCTACAGGAAGCCACAGGCCACCGTGGTATATATTAATACTTTCTTTTCTGGGAATAGTCTAATATCTTTGTTTAGTACTTTTAGGCAACTTTGAAGGGATTATTTGTACAGTTATGAGAAAGTCAACGGTTCATTCCAGGTCTATGGAACAATCATGAAAAAATATATAGGATGTTATGGATATTTTACGAAAGTCACCTCCCTCTGATCTGAAAGAATGAATGAACTGAAACGTAATACTGACACGGAACTGAGTCTAAACACCTGAGATTGACTTTTCTTCCCAAATAGAGCAATGACAGGTGATACGTAGAAGGACGTTTCTTAGCAGATGAGCAAACACGTCTGATTTTTGAAATTTTAACCTGTACTAGGACAGCGAGTTAAAATGTCTGTTTACCCAAGGGCTGTTACCCAGCTTCTCAGGACCTGACGGATTTGGGGCTTGTGGGTGGACACACACTGTCTTATCCCATGGAGCAGATTGAAAAGGAAAGATATGAATGAGGATGTGCAACACTGATCCAAAGAGATGAGAGATGTGTTCAGAGCGGCAAGGTCAATGTTCACAGGTATAAGAAAACACGAGCTCCTGTCTGGGCTTGTTCTCATGATGTAGTTTGGGGAGGAACATACATGAAAACTGTTGGTCCTCAGGTTCTGCGATCTCATGGTAACCCATGCAGTTCATATGGTCTACCGCTGTTGGGTGACCTAGAAAGAAGGGGAGTGCTGTAGCTGCCTTTCAAGCATTCAGGCTTCACTTGCTCTCATCTCAACTCATCATCTAACGTGGCAACAGACCACCTCCAAAGCAAAAAGAAAGCTATCCCATCATCAGGGTCATGCTGATACTGCCACCAATTGAAATTGGTTTCGCCTTCATTTGAGAAGTCAACCTATGGAAAAGTCAACCCCGAAAATGTTCTCGAATTCGATTCATTTTCACACCAAGATCCTCGTGTTTGAATCAACATCCTAACATACTATCAAGGAACATCTCTTTCTTTTCAAAATAAATTTAAACAGTCTGATGGGGAAAAGCGGCCATATGATAAGTGTATCAGAAAACCCAGAGGATGTTAAAACAGGATATGAAGGACTTAGGTACTTAAGACAAAATGAGGAAGGAGCATGCTGACCTCCTTAGGAAACAGAGCATCTGGACAGCCTGTCACTTAGCTGTTTGAGTCACACAGAGTTTAAGTTTTGGAGTCTGGTCACAATTTGGGGGGTTACCGTAACTAAAAAGGCATTGTCAATAAGAACATTAATAAGACACTAATTCCTGGTCCAGCAATTGTGGCTCAATGGATTGAGCATCGGCCCATGGACTGAGAGGTCCTTATTCGATTCCCAGTGGGAGGGGGGCACCCAGTAGGGGGCATGTGGGAGGCAGTGATGGATGGTTCTCTCTCATAGCAATGTTTCTATCTCTCTCTCCCTTCCGGTCTCTCTAAAAAAATCAATTAAAAAAAAAAAAAAGACACGAATTCCTGCTATGGAGTGTTAATAACAGCAGATGTGAAATGAGCTTCCCGTGTGTCAAGGTACGATTATCATTTCACACGATGAGGAAACTGAGGCACAGAGAAATCAAGTCACTTGCCCAAGGCCACACAGCCAGGAAGCGGCCAGATTTCAAAGAAGCTCATTTGCATTTATGTCCGTGTGTGAGCATTTATTAAAAGTGCCCCCTTGAAAAGAAACAAGACTCCACCCAATTGATTTTTCTCCCCAAGAGACAACCTGTGAAAGTATTTTCTTCATGGTTAAGTAGAATGTAAATTGTATTTATTTAAAAAAAAAAAAAACTGGGGGTGAAAGGCTTTTGAAAATGTATTTTCAATGCAAATCAATGATTTCTGAGACGTTTTGAAAAATGGCTGAAAATTGATTCACATGGTATTTCCAAACTCCTTTGCTCAGAGATTAAAATGTGTAACTTTGTCCACAAAACTGACCTTTATTTCACCTTGCCTGATCTGCCTTAGTAGTCCCTGCCCACCATCGAGTCGGAGGTAAATATTTCCTTTGTCAGCCTGCCCTTTCTCTCTCTCTCCCTGGATATTGCCTGATAACAGCTGTTTTCTCAGCAGAAAGAAGTCTCTCCTGGAGATTTGCAAATATTTTGGTTTTTGTCACCGAACACCATCTAAGCGTAAACAGCAACATCTAGGGATAAAAATAAAGTTGCTTAATCTGATATTATTAGTAAAGAAGGGCTTGACCATCTGGGTTTGCCTAACCTGCCCCCAATGTAAGGGACATTTGATCAAAGGAAATATTAACTGGGATGGGAAGTGGGGACCACACTTGATCAGTTTCCTTCCGACCACTATACAGCACACAATCAAGATAAAAGATGGACTTTGTGCATAATAAGATTAAAGAATGAGATGAGTGAATAAATGGAGAAATTTTTCATTATAAATGTTGCCATGATTCCCATCACCAGGTAGGTAAGAATTTTTTCCCTAATATGAACCTAAGAGCTGAAGGAAAGGAAACTACTTTAGATGTGATGACTTATTGGGGGGGGGGGGGGGAACAATTATGCATTTCATATATTTTTTTTAAATGAAGATTTTTATTTTTTTAATATGTTTTTATTGATTGTTTTAGACGTGAAAGAGAAACATCGATCTGCTGCCTCCTGCACGCCCCCTACTGGGGATCGAGCCCACAACCCTGGCATGTGCCCTGACCAGGAATCAAACCAGGACCTCTCAGTCCATGGGACAGCGCTCAGTCCACTGAGCCACACTGGCTGGGCGCATTTAACATATATTTAAAGCCCCAGCATTATAGACGTATCTAATTAACCACCTTGGTAGTGACCTTCCATCTGACCTAGAATGACCAAATGAAGTTTTGCTGGACATAGAGAAACATAACAGCGCTCAGATAGCCTTCCAGGCTTCAAGAGTCATCTCAAGAGTTTCTGAAGGACAAACATAAAAACAACCAGCACAATTCAAAGAGTTTCTACTGCTGGAAAAGAACACACATTTGAAATTTCCCTTTATACACATACACACGCATAATACATACACACAATCCTTGCTAGCTAGAATAATCGTAATCCAAAAAGATGCAAAGGAAAAAATCCCATTGTATTATTGCAAAAAAAAAAAAAATAGTATTTATCAAGTGCTCATTTGTTAAAATATGTTGTGCCAAGGAGAAGTTTCCTTCCTTATAGAAATGTCCCTGGAAATAGCTAATGCTAATTTTAAGTCATAGGTTTCAGAACCTGTAGGATACTCCCAGATCTTTGGGATCATTTACTTGAAAAGACGCAAATATTATGAAGTTTGTTCCCCACACAAGACAGTTTGTCACTTGTAAAAAAAAAAAAATCTTTCTTCCCCCACGGGGATGATAGTCAAACTCCAGTCTGCTGCCTAAGGACTTGATGAATTCACTCCCAATGCAACCTCAGGAGACTGTGAAAAGAAGCATTTTGTCTGTCTTCCTACTGAGCCCTCATCCCACAACCTGTTATTGAAAGAAAGAGCAAAAAGGGGGGGAGGGAAGCCCACACCAGTTGACATTTTTGCCACAGTCACCCCCTCACCCCAGTTCAGGGAATCTTAGTCCAACCACAAATTAAAATGAATAATCTGACCGCACTTGGGGAACGAGGGTAAATGAAGGTTGTGTGTCCTGTAATTATACCCACTGAACCATCTCAGGAGGCATTTCAAATATTTGGGGGTGGCAAGTGGAGAAAGGTCTCTTGGTGATAGTTGTTCACTGAAATCTCTCCCAGGATTTTTTTTCCCCCTTGAAACCGAGTCTGGGACTCACAACCCGCTGTGCTAAATTACGAACCCAGGGCTATGGGGTGGGGACGATCAATCAAGGTACCCGAGGTAGTTTGTATTGTGGCTGCTCTTGCCAGCGTGAGCAGGCCACCCTGCGCACTGTCCCCAGCAGGTTCAATAAATAGGATACCGGAGACAAACCCACCGGATCGCACGGCTGCGTCAATCAGCTCTTGATAAAATACAATCTTCCTTTGATGCACGCTGGGAAAGTTATTTAACACTTACAAAACCTATATCCATTTCTTGGCCCCCCTTTTTTCCCCCTGAAGTTATCTTGGAGAGGGTCACTCTCCTAAAGGGCAGGGGGGAAGAAGAGGCAGGGTGGGGCGAGAAGAAGAATGAATGGCAGCGAAAAAGTGGGGTGGGGAACTGGCCAGGTTGGGGGGCGGGGGGGATGCCAGCCTCACAGGAAGCCTTAAAGCGACACCTTGTTGAAACTGCCCCTGCGGTGAGCCCTGATGCAAAGGCATTTATTTCAATTCCTTGTTATTTCAAGTCCCGTCATTGCAACTCTGCCTTTCGGTCCCCTGCATCTGGACCGCAGGAGGGAACTATTTTGGATTAATTGGGGGGGAAGGATAACGGGACAGGAAATCATTTAAAAGAGGGAGCCCCCAGTGAAGCCTGGGGGTCAGTAATAGGGACATAGACAGTTGTCCTCAGTTCCCAGCCGGGGTGTTAGCGCCCGTGTGGCTTTAAAAAAAAGCTCCTCGCTGTGATTTGTACCCCAGTCGCCCCACTGGCAACCAGGGGAAATGACCGGGGCTAGTGGCGGACGCTCTAGAGCGCCCCCAAGCCGGGCTGTCACTGACGTCGATTTTGGCTTTAACTTCCTGCGTGCGCGTGGCCTCTCCAAGGCGCTCGCCTTGCCCCCGGTTTAATCCCCGGTGCCTCGCCTCTGTCGCGAGTGGACCCGCGACACTGCGCCTGTGTCAGGGCCAGATGGTGAGTGGCCGATCGCTGGGAGGGACCGAGAGTGAGAAAGCTCTGGGTAAATGCTGACAGGCTATCTCTTAACAAGTGAAGATTAACGTCCCATCTCCAACTAAGCTCTCCTAAGTGCCGTGGGTACAACATAAATACTGGGAGTGAGGAAAGGCGTCGCCTGCCACTCACAACCCCGATCTTTCCCAGCCTGTTGAAATGACTCGACAGGCAGCTCGAGGTGTTGACGGACCACGTTTGTCAGCGCGTGGTGCCTCCCCAGACCCTCCTCTGCGGCGACGCGAGCGCCGGGCTGCGCCAGCCTGGGCGTGGGTGGCCGTGGTCAGCTGCTCTTGCCACGGTCCCCGCGCGTCCTCCCCTCCGGTTTTCCGAAGATCCACAGCAGGGCAGAGGCTGCATCAGCGACCCAGGGACCTGGGGTCCAAGCCAGCTTAGATCACTGCCAACTGCCATTCCCCAGCTCGTCCCACTTCCTAGCAGGCTTGCCCGAGTGGCCTGTGCCACGTGGACGCACGTGGGGGCAAATCGAGACCCGGACAGCGCTGGGAGAGGGCCGACCTGGTCTGGACTGCCCTTCCCCTGTCCCCTCCCAGGCCCCCTACCCGGTCCCCGGTCCCACGGTGAGGCGGTGAGGCGGGTCCTCTGTGCAGGGGCCAGAGAGGGCTGGAGGTGAAGGTGGGAAGGGGAGATCTGGTTGCCCAAATAGCTCAATAATTTGAATCCCTCCTCCCGGGCTGGGGGCCCCTCCTGCGGTGTTGGGGGCTGCAGGGACCGAGGTCGCGCTGGAATCCTCGCAACCTTTTTGGAGACTTGGCGCTTTGGAGAGCTCTTTACCTGCAAGTGACACCCGCGAGCACTCTCCCAGGGCCTGTTGGGCAGATGGAGTGGCAGGGCCGGGCGGGGCCTGCTGGCGGAACGCGAGGACATTTGTCGTGGGTGACCCGGCGCCTGGCTTCTGAGCCCACGCGGGCGCGGGGCGGCGGGTGCTGCTGTAATCAAGCGACAGCGACAGGAGGAAAGGCCTCGTCTCGGCCCGGGCCGCCGCGCGCTCACTGGCTTTGACTCTCAGGGCCGGGGGAGGCTGCGGCTTCATTTCATTTCCCATTAATATTTACAGCAGCGGCTGAATTTCCCATGACAAAGTTCATCGTACACGCTGCTACTATGAAATTTTAATAGTATCCTGCCCGTGATGAAAAGTCCCGCCGTGGGGAGGGGACGTGGGAAACGCTGGAAGCGATTGCCCCTGAACGTTTGAACCGCATCCCCCTCCCCAAGTCCTTAAATGTATTTCTTTGCAACTGTTCCCACGAAGATGCAAACCGGTGGGCATGTTATCAATATTGAAATCAAAGTGGGGGAGGGGCGGAGGGGGTCAAAGCTCGCTGGTTCCATGGAGTTTGCAAAGTTTTGGGGGTTGGTGCTCTGTCCTCAGCAATCCCTGGCCGCATTTCTCCACAGCACCCTCAGAAGACAGCGAGAGGTGCATAAGTTTCCAGATTGTGCTGGCTACCTGTGGCCAGTCAGTCCTAGGGCTTGGGGGACTGGCAGGTGTGTGTGTGTGTGGGGGGGGTCTCTCCTCCCAGCTTCCCCCCATCCCTAGCCTCAAACCCCAGAAAATCCCCAAAGCTGCAGTCCTTGGGGTGGTCCCTGGGGAGCAAACTCCTCCAAGAACTGTGAGAATCACCTGTTCTGCAACTTTTCACTGGCACCCTAAGGTGGGGTGGTTTTCCTGGGAAATGTTCCTTTTTCATGTCCCAGAAGGACTACAGGTAACTTGGAGTGAAAAGAGGAGGTGGGGTGGGAAGAGAGAGAGAGAGAGAGAGAGAGAGAGAGAGAGAGAGAGAGAGAGAGAGAGAGAGAGAAGAAAGAAAGAAAGAAAGAAAGAAAGAAAGAAAGAAAGAATTTGGCCCAACCGTTGGAAATGGTAATATACAAAAAGATCCTCAAGTCGTGTTGCCTAAAGTGTCCCGGAGGGTGGCAAACCCAGACTCCAGGCCAGGCCACACTGAAGATTTGTGTCACCTGCCTCTCAACGACCAAGAAGGGGCTAGAAGGGGTCAGGCGTGTGACAGCAGCTGGAGACACACCTTGTGACACAGAGGGTCCCAATGGGTGTCCTACTCTCAGCAGGTGGAGAGGTGCACCCACCTCCAGGTCCTGCCCAAGACCTCCCCGAAGCCCTTCCACCCAGGTGCCACCCACAAGCCACAGGCGTGTGCCAGGCCTTCCTACTTTATAGAACTGTGAGAACAGCCAAGTTCCTGGACGATGGGGCCGAGCCCCAAGCCTCTCTCACCTTTTGCACTTAACTTTGTCCTACAGTGAAAATAGAAAAGGCACACGTACTGTATTTTGTGGGGGGCGGGAGCATCTGATGTGATTTCTCTAGTCTGCACCAGGCTTTCACACCCCCGGCCCACCCACCCACACACCATCCCCTCCCCACACTCCTGGCGTGTAAATTAATGACAGTACTTTGAGGCACCACTGTGGGGTTTTAATAAGCTTCTATTTCTGCAATGAGGAGGCAATTTCTGAATCTTCAGGTTACTTCCCAGCTCGAGAAAGAGGAGAGTGCCAGAAAGTAAAGATGGGTGACATTTCCACAGAAAGATCTGCTGATTTACCCCCCCCCGGCTTTTAAAACTTATGATTATTATTATTATTCCCCCTCATTTTGTGTGTGTGTGTGTGTGTGTGTGTGTGTGTGTGTGTGTTTTCTTTGCGGCCCCTAAATGTGTCATGCTTTGTCAGAGCCTCTGTGTGTGTTTTTAGAGAACATTTGAATAAAAGGCTCGATGCCAGGTATTGGTGACACAGGGGGTGGAATTTTCAGCCGTTCCACAAAGAGTTGGTCGCCTCTATTAGCATAAGGTCAGAGGAGCGCTTCTGATAGAACTTTACCAGCATCCCTGTTTCTTAGCAACACCCTTGCACTCTTGGTCCCTGCATTAAATTGACTGGTCCCTTCCTTTTCTTCCTTTCATTGGGAGGCTTACAATAAAATGTCACCCTTCCAACCTGTGCCTGTCACCCAGTAGGTCATCTGTATCTCCCCCCTCCCCTCCGCTGCCCCTCCCCTCCCCCTCCTCTTTCTCTCCAGTTCCAATTAGGCGATGAGCGGATTCATTTGGTGGAACCCCAAAACTGTTTCATTTTCCTGCGTTAATTCATATTAATACCATCTCCCCCTTTGTTATTAATAAAAGCCCTCGTACACAGAAGCGTGATAAGGAGCAAATTGGTAGCACCTGCCCAACAATGAGGCTGGAGAGGGGTAACAGGCTGGTGGAGATGGAGACAGTGCGGTTGGGTCAGCCTCCCCATCCATTTAGGTGATGAGGGCTTGAGCGCAGCTTGAAAGTCTGGCCGCTCTTGGACTATGCCAGGCAGCCGTCTTGGCTCTGGGATGGGACTCGGTGACAGGGTCCAGATGCTGATGGGTGTTGTTAATGGAGGGTCACGATTGGACAATGGGATCCATCACTTGCCTCCTGGCTTTTCTGTCCCATGGAGTCATTTCTGATGACTGCTTCTCTCAGATTTGGAATCGATTCAATTAGCTGCCCCTTGGCAACTGGGTATTCAAATCGAAGCCCAAAGGACAACATTATTATTATTATTATTATTATTATTATTATTATTTCTCTCCTCTTGTTCATTTTAAAAAAAGAAACCTCTAGGTGTTCCAAAATGCCTTCCTGTTTTAACCTAACCACAGCTGCCGAGTCCGTCAGCCCCACAGGCGGCTTAATTAGCACAAAGAAACTTTTGTTTGAATGCCCGAATGATTAGAGCCGATTTTTATACTGTTATATCAGTGGCCCCAACTCAACCGTCTCCCTGGATGGTTTCTAAAGTTTTGGAAGGGTCCAACTTGGAAAAGGGTCCGTGGGCTCTCTTTAAAAGTGCCCCCCAAAATGTTTCTTCCCTTTGGGGAAATGTTTGCAGCTCAGTGAAAACAGGCGTTGTAGCAAAAAGGAAAGGAGGTTGATGTGTGAGGTTAAGGATTCATTTCAATTAAATGATAATATTGAAGACAACATTAAAATCCTTAGCAGCTCAGCCTGAGAGATGAAATGGGTAATGCTGAAGGGGTTTGGAATTCTGCCTCTGCTTTCTTGGACTGAGAAATGGACCCCCTTCTTAGAGGAGGGATGCAAATGGGACCGTAAAACACCTGCTTTTCTCTGATATGGTCACAAAATCCTCTCCTCTCTCCTTCCCAGCTCGCACGCCCTGTGATTCTCACAGTATATTGCTGGATAAATTTGCAGGTAATGGGATCTGAGCAAAGCAATCAGGGTTAAAAGTCAACTAGCTGCTCCTTAATAATTCACGTGTCATATTTCTTCTACTATGTCAAGTTTGCTAAAGAAGATGGACAGAGGCTGACGGGCGGCCACTTGAGTTGATTATTCCAAGAAGGGGGGACATGTGAACAGAGATGTCCCCGCTTGTCTCACAAAGGGGCTGAGGCAGCCAGACTCGCCTTGCTTTCCAGTTTTTCTCCAAGCTGCCTGGAAAATTTATAAAGATAGGGGTATAAAAAAAATATTCCTAGGGAAAGTGCTGATTTTCATTCACCTCTCTTTACCAGTACCTTCATTATTATTCATTTCCAAGTGGCGATTTTGTTTCTATGTATATTTTTGCCACAATACAGAACCCCTCTGCTGAGGCATTTAACTTTTCTACAGATGATCTTTCTGACTTTTGCAGCTGTTTTTATTTTTTCCGTGGCATTGCTGGCCATAGCTTCATAGATCTTCAACTAAAATCTCTCTACGATTTCTTTTTAGAAGGGGGTGTGTGGGGGTGTTAGAGGTGTTTGCTTTTCTTTGCTCTCAGCAATTTGCTGTGTCCAGAAAAAGGACAAGACAGGGCACATGGAAAAGACAAGAATATGTGAGATCTATCAAGTTTTAAGCACATTGGAGTCTGATTCTGGAGGACGAATTGATGGCTAACCAGATTCTGGAAAGGAAGAGAGAAGGAAAAGAGAAATCCAGATTGAGTCTTACCTGTTCACACTTCGCCTAAATGCAGAAAATGAGCATTATGCTTGGGAACATTTTCATTTTCCTGTGGTTGGCATTGCCCTAGCAGATTTTGAAGGGTTCCAATTTCCACAGACCAAGCCAGGGAAGTGATTTCGTTTACAATTTTTGTCTCCCAATCTTTTCAAAAGCAAGACATCACAAGAAGCTTTTTTTTTAAAAAAAAATATATATAAACCTAAATTATTTGCTAAAACTTTTTAAAGCTAAAACTTTCTCTATGTGTCTCTTATTTCATACAAAATCCTACAAACCTTTGAGCTATCTAGTTGCCAATGACCAGTCATTCAAAAAACAACTATTTTGCAAATGTTTTTCGTTCTAAGACTTTTAAAACAAAAATAACACAAACCAATAGACCTTTGGGGGAAGTATAGTTTTATCTTCAAAGTATAGTTCTCACTAATGATACATCATGGCAGAAAAATAAATAGTATCTCTCATTGCATTTATTTTGTGACTTCAGTGTCATAAAAATTATCTCTGTTCTGGGAACCTTTTTAATTCACGTAGTTTTGTGGTTGTTTGCATTTATAACATCAGCTTCTGCACATCTGCTCTGTGCTCGGTGGGCACTCGGGACTTGATTTTCAGGCTCACATGTTTTCATAGGCAACTCCTCCAACTTCCGTCAGAAATTTGAGATAAAGGTCTGTTTCTACGTCTGACATAAGCATGGGGGGGCAGGGGAAGGTTAACAGAGTTTCAGAAAGACAGCAAATAATTTAGGTTTATACAAACCAGGCACACTTTTGACATGGGGAGAATAAATAGTTCTGAAAGAAACAGAGTAAAAGATTCGGTGGAGTTTGGGAAAACCAGGTTGGGTTTTTAAGGGTCTGACGCATGGGAAAGGGGTGGCAAATGTGTCCAAGGTCATCTCTCCAGGAAAGTGCCTATGTGAAGCCATTCTAAAACTTTGGGGGCTTGTTACATAGTCTGTCGGATTCCATGACCATGCTTTCAAACACAGGCAGGACCAGCCCTCCTTCAGAGAACCAGAAATTAAGCTACATTGTTGCAATTTATCTGCTGTCTGTCCCTCCTCAATGACAGAGATACACAGGGATGCTCACATTTGCATCTATTTTTTTTTTAAACTAGATAAAGGAAGGAGGAGAAGGATCTGTAGGGGTGTGTGTGTGTGAAGCATTTGCCATAGTGTGCTAAGTATTGCTGGTAGAAAGTTTTTTGTCCCTTCAAAGAAACCACTGTAGAAAGTTTTGCTTGGGAACCGACTAACCACTTCCTCTCCGGATTTGCAAAATGGAATGGAATTTGGGGAAACATCCCCAGCTCCTCTAGCATTTCTCTAGATAACTGTGCCCCCTCCGACTCAGTGGGCATCCTTAGACCAACCCAAATCTTGCTCACTGTACTTCGAGTTGGGGGGGCTTCCGTTTGAGGTCCCCCACCCCAGTGGGAGTTTAGGGCGGGACAAGGCTCTGCAAGTCTGAGCACTCACAGAGACAGAACTATTTTCCACTGGCGAAGGGTGATGAAAAGCATTTGAAAAGCTGCCAGGGGAAGGAGGAGGTACCCCCCACCCTGCAAAAGCGGCGCTTCCCAGGGGCCCCAGCAGCTGCTAAGACTGTGGTCCTGACTGCACAGAAAGCCCCCAAGAGGCATCCCCACCTGGTACAAAATACACATCCCTGGCTTCCCGTTATTTTCTCCTGTTTGGACCCAGGGCGAGGAGGGAAACACAGAGAAAAGCCAAAACAACTCTAGGAAAGTTTCGTGGCCGCGTGGGGAGAGGGACACCACAGAGATTGTAGGGTGACCGTCCCTGTTCTCCCAAAGGTCCAGAAAGAAAGAGGCCGGTGCCGATTTCCTGCCTGGAACCTAACACAGAAAGTGGCAAATTTGGGGGGAAGGGGATGGCACGAAGTTTCTGGGGCGATCGGCGGGTTGCAGTGGTGGCTGGACCCTCCCAGGCGGTGGAGGGTGATCGCAGTGGCGGCTGCGGGGAGCGGGCAGCGGGGTGCCACCGCGTCCCCTCCCGCCCGCGGCGACACCGCGCGGCTCCCGCCAGGGCCGCAGACTCCATCCGGGGCCCGACGAAAACGGATCATCTGAAGTCGCCTCGCTGTCTTCAAGCATCTCGAGTATTTGGGATTCCACCCGCCGCTTCTCCTTATTGAGTCCTCCGTGTCTCTCGGCAACTTGTCACAACCTGTAATCAGGTGCCCTCCGCGGCGGGAGTTCAAGTCCGGAGGACAGCGCTGCGATTTGCAGGCGATCGGGTTTAACTCCTGCGGGCCCGGCGGGGAGACCCGGCTCCGAGGTCCGATGGGGGACCCGCCAGCCCTCAGCTCCCGGCTGGGCCCCGGGGGACCTCCACGAAGAAAGTTCTGGGCCTCGGGGGCTGCGCACACACGTGTTCCCCAAAACCAGAAAAGCCTGTTTGCACTTCTTTCTGATTGGAGGGGAGCTTGGCCAGGGGGAACAGACGGGATGGGGACACACAGGAGGATGTCGCGGAGGCCACGCCAGTCAGCGCCCCGGAGCTCCCCCTCCCCCACCCCGGACTACTTATCTAACCTGTTCAAACCATTTCCTTAATTCGTCAGACTCAGCCCATGATTTTTGTCCAGAAGAAGAAGGAAAACGGGAAGATTTACTGGAGATTTTCTGTCCCACGCGTGCACGTTAAAGGGTTCGCGGGGACTGAGATTTAATCTCACCGGAGGTGGTGGGGTGCACTGGGGTTCAGTACCCTCCAAAGGGCGGGAGTTGGGGTGTCCCACAGGCCATGTGGGGAGGTGCTGGGTTCCTCATAGCACCGTGAGCCCCCTGAACGCGACCTCTGGCTTCACATCCTACTGATGCAGGGGGTGCCCGGTCCCCGATTCCCTGGGACACCCCTCTCCACTCCCATAATGGATTTAGAAAGAGCCGGTTCCCATTTCTTACCTAACTACCCCCAGAGAACTCACTTTAGTGTCCCTGACGTTTCTTGTTTGTCTTCCACTGCTGGTGACAGAGGGGAATTGATGTCTGTGATGTCACCCGCTTGGGGGGCAGGGATTAGGAAGGCAGGTAATGGGGAGCCACAGGACTGAGAAAGAGGAACCAAACCAAGACCCCCACAGCTGCCTTCCTGGGGCCTCACTCTGCCTTGATATATTTGTTTAAAGATGGAAATAGAGTCCTCTCCTGGGGATGGTGTCTCCTCCCTGACCCCTGGGGCTCCCTACCCCAGAACTCCTCTCTAGGTCCCCAGATGAGGAGGGGCTCATGAGCTTATGGTCACCCAGCTGTGACGCAGAAGCAGCCTCCCTTCCCTTGTCCCCAGACCTGTCACCCTGCCTTCTCAGGTGTCCCCAAGAGAGATGCGCACTGCCTCTGGCTTGTGACAGGTTCCAGACTCCCTGTGTCCACCTCTCTTCCATTTCATACACTTGCTGTTCATTTCTTTCTGCACTGGGAAGCCAGTGAAATCTTACAAACAATATGTTCAAAACCCAAGTCACACTTGTTCCTACAGGAAACCAGCAGAACCATGTGGGCGGATGGTGGGGGAAGGGGAAGAGTTGATGTCATAAACTACAGTAAGAGAAGGCAAGTTGAAATATTTGATCTGAGAGAAGGGGTTACTTGAAACTATGAAGCTGCAGATCCTAGAAACAGTATTCATTTAAAACACTGTTCCGAAATCAAGACAAGTTTGAGGGTCTTGGAAATTATTGCTCCAGACTCTACTCAAAATGAAACTCTTTGGGGGCATGTAAAAGCCAGTTCATTTCCTAATGCATACAGAAAAATCAAATCAAATAAGGGGTGTCTTCTGCCCACTACCTCTTCCCACTCGAAAGTGACTAATGCCCCAGTTACCACCAGGCCTGACTTGATTTATCTTGGCTAATAGGATTAACGTGTCAGCCCCTCTTAGGGATTTCCAAATGCAGATTCACAGTGTCACTGAGACTGGTGTCTTTTTTCCCCTCTGATGGGCGTAATGATGCACCTACAAGCAGAGGGCCTTTGTCTGCTGGGAGCATGCAGATTGTTTGTCTCCAGTGAAATAAGGCGTGCAGTGGCCGTCTTAGCCAATACTCCACGCCAGAACCCAGTCACTATAAAATAATTGTGTTACTACCTCCCCAGTCCACTGTCTTTTGACTGTAACTGAGTGATTGAAAAGCAAAAATGTAGACAAATTCCATCTGTATCGAGATCTGTTTCTTCCTCCCCTACCTCTGCCCATCATTAGGTATTTCCCCTCTCTGCGCAGGAGGTCAGAGTGTATAAATATAAATTGCATTTTGCATTACTTCTAGATGAGTGAAGCTGTCAAAGCAATAATATGAGCTTTCAGTCCCACATTCTACCACTTCTTTCCCATTTTTTGGCCAGGAGGTCATGTGCAAATTGAACGTGACAACCCAGAAGACATGTCCAACAGACTCGCCTCGCTCATAACGACGGTAAACCCACATTAATCTCCAGCCTCCGCCAGGCAGGGCCCAGCTTCTCAGAAAGTTCACTTCAACGGTGACATGGCATCTGAAAGTCGTGGGCAGCGCTAACCTCAACTATTTCCCCCCTAAGATTCATGAGGATGTGATACTTAGAAAGACCAGGCCAGCGAGAACAAGGTGACGAGCTAAAGACGCACACACACACACACACAATTTCTATTTGAAATTATGCAAAATTTTCAGAGTGCAATAGAAATGTGGTTGAGAATCATTTTCACTGTTGTTTGAACAATGAAGATGTCATTCAGGAAGCCGCCTGAAAATATGGATTGACCTTGAACTTTTATTAGACCCACTGCATAACAAAAACGAGAGTTCTAGCAAACGAGATGTGTTAGCATCATCATTGAAAGAGAACCCTCCTCCAACCAAGGGGCTCAGAAACTTCTATCATCTGAAAAGAGCTACGTGTCTCCGAGGATTGGTAATTGGCGATCAATGTGACCCCTTCCTGTCTTGCCCAGATTGCCGTTAACAGAGAGCTGTGCTTCGCTGACAGGGTGTTTGATGATTCCTAGGAAATGAGTGGCTGTTTTCATTCCCGTTCCAAATGGACAGGTGTCTACACCAGAACTGGCAACCTGGTTGGCACACTTATCTAAGAGTGGCCAAAGAGCGAATTGTTTATGGAGAATAAACTTCCATCCTGTGCCCACATGTGAGTGCTGGTAGTGGGGAGAGGGCAGAGATGAAGATTCTCGAAACATGGATGCACGTCCGTGCAATGTAGATAGGCTGAAGTCCTTTGGTGCCAAGGGACACCATATATAATCACCTCTCTCCTGCAGACCCCTTGTGTGTTTACTGGGTTGCACTGAGTGTGCTGATCAAAGTCCATGAGAGGAATTTCACCTTCCCTAGAGGATGCTATGTCAGTCTCAACAAATCAAATGAAATAAACCAAGAGTTTTTTGATACTTTGTAATAAGCATTATTTTTATTAGCTTTTTTCTCAAAGGAAGTATCCTTATTTTTTTTTAATTTCTACATGTTTTTATTGATTTTTTAGAGAGATAGAAACATCAATGCATATGGATTGGCTGCCTCCTGCACGCCCCCCATTGGGGATCCAGCCTGCAACCTGGGCATGTGCCCTGACCGGGAATTGAACTTGGACTTCTCAGTCCTTCCGATGACGCTCAATCCACTGAGCCACACCAGTGGGGTGGAAGTATCCTTATTTTTATCTCCTCCTCTGTAGGTGAGATGAACTATATGTGCTTAAGACTAAATGTAAGGAGGTAATAACTATAAGGATCCCATCTGGGAAGACCTGGTCCATAGCAGGAAGCTTCTGTCTTGTCCTCAGTGGATAATGTCACATTTTATCACATTGTATCTAAGCGATGACCTCAGGTCTATACCTGTATTTCTCTCTCCTTTCACTTTTACACATAATCCTCACAAATCCAAGTTATCAGTCACACAAATGATTTCCTGAGTGTTATGATAAAGCAATGTATGAGTCATGTTCTTAAGAAAGAAAGAAAAAACAAAACATGGTAATATCTCAGGATCTAAAGTCCTTTTAAGTCTAACCTCTGCTTTTACAAGTATTAAAGTTGTTTTAAGCTAAAGTTAAAAAGAAGAAAGAGAAAGGAAGAAAAAGGAAAAGACAGACTCTAAACTGAAGCAAAATTTAATTTTTTACAATTAAATAAACACCTATATAATTGTATTAATATCACCCCAATAAATTTATTTTAAAAACTTAGTGAGGCAGTCACTGTTGACATGGAAGAGATTTGCATTTATTTGGGGTAACTTTTCCAGGATGTCTGTGGCTCTTAAGAATATGTAGTTCTTCAAAATTAGAAACGTCAAAATTCCTGTCACAAGAGAGTGTAGTTTTTCTTCTTTGTCCTAACTTTTCCTTCCTCTTCTCAATGAAATATACACCTGACATTCATTTGTAGTTCATTTTACTCCACTAATTGCCAGAAATTGCGGCCATGAAGAGGAAGGCCAAGTCAAGTTACATGATGCGTAATTCACGGGCGTATCAGTTAATACTCTGAGCCTCAGTTTCCTCATCTGCAATATGGGGATATTAATAGTCCTTAATTTACAAACTTGTTTGAGGATTTATGAAATAACATACTTTCTGTGTTCCTGGAAAAAGAGTTCGTTCTCAGTGTAAACCACCACGATTTCCATTTCTGAGGATGAGAATGTCACCTCCGTAAGTACAGAACAGAAATAACAACACGGACAAGGCGGTGGGTACAGCGTGTACAGCATTTTTATTCAGAAAGCCAGTGGAAATGGGTGATAATTCCCTTTGGGAAGGAAATCCATTCTTCAAGAGCCCCAGCTGCTGGTTCTTTGTTTCTGGATGTGGTCCTAGTGGGCGGGAATGAATTTAAAGCTGAGAATCATGCCAGCTTCACATGCTTTGTCCTGTGACTCTCACTCATACCTGCCTTCGCTTGACTTTATCCCACGAGGTGGAGGTGAGAATCCCCAGCTCGAGCGGGAGAAGGTGGACACCCCAAGTGCACCTCCACCACGGAAGAAACCAACAGACGAAATGAACTCAGGTGATGTGTTTCGCTGAGCCAAAGATGTGTCTTGAGATCCAAAGAAGAACGTAGAAAGTCGGAATATATTCTTAACGTCCTGACATTATACGAATTCACTTCTGGGGAATCTTTCTGGAGTTGGCAGTTAAGGGTAAACCATGTTGCCATTTCAAGATTCATTGGGAAACAAACCCTAAGGGACCGAAGTCAGCAGCCTCAAATCTGCTGGTAGAACCAGGTGTCCCTTGGAAAATGTCACTCTACCTGGGAAGGAGCCATTAGCCCTGGTTCTCTGGGAACTTCAACTGAGCTAATCATTACATTTCACTGGGGCCTTTGGGAGGGGGGTCCATATATCACAAATAACATTTCATGTTGAAAATAATATTCGACACCTTAGGACATTTCCTTGTATCAGAATTCATGGGTATAATCTCCCTGGGGGAGGAGGGATGGATAAGAATTGAAAGTTGGCATTTTTAAGCCATTTTATTTTATTTTACTTTTTTAATACTCACCCGAGGATATTTTTACATTTCTCTTCAGACAGAGTGGAAGGAAGAGAGAGACAGACAGAGAGAAACATCAGTGTGAAAGAGACACATAGATTGGTTGCCACCCGCACGACCCCAACCAGGCCGGGGACAAACTGCAACCGAGGTACATGCCCTTGGCCAGAATCGAACCCAGGACTCTCTGGTCCACAGGCTGATGCTCTAACCGCTGAGCCAAACCAGCCAGGGCTTTAAGGCATTTTAAATGCTTGCCTTGGATGATTCTGTACAGAAAACCCAGCATGCCTTGAAGGATTAGGTAGCAAACCAGTTTGTCCCCAGAACCCCTGTTCCTGATTCATTGTATCCAATTTGATGTCTGTGGGTGTATGCCCAGCAATAAAACCTCTGATGTCTTCATTTCAACAACAAAAAAAGACAAATAGAATTGGGTTGGCTCCATTCCCTCACAAATCCCTGCCTCATTCTGTAAGAATAAACTGGATTGCGTGAAAATTCAAATGTGGACAAAGAGAAGTAACTTCTCTCCCCAGTCATCGCTGGAGACCTCCACAGCCAAGTGCTTGGAATTTGCCGGTTGTCTGCTTTTGTGACCATAGGGGGCAGCTCAGATGACAAACACACAGATGGACGGGTTGTGTGATTAATGGCAGCTACCAGGCCTGGCAGTGAGAACGCAGGGAATGGAGACAGGCATTAAACCTTTTTTTGGTTTAATGCTCGTCCAAGGGTTGGAGTAGAAAGGGACCAGGAAAAACTCCAGCCCCATTCTTTGCTAGAAAAACTGAAGGTATCTTTTTTCTTTTTTTGGAGGTGCTTGCCAAGACCAGACCTTTCATGGGAAACCATACCAAGCTCCTGATTGACTCATCAAAATTATATTCTCCCTCCCTCCCTCCTTTTCTTTCTTTCTTTCTTTCTTTCTTTCTTTCTTTCTTTCTTTCTTTCTTTCTTTCTTTCTTTCTTTCTTTCTTTTCTTTCTTTATCTCTCTTTCTCTTTCTTTCTTTCTTTCTTTCTTTCTTTCTTTCTTTCTTTCTTTCTTTCTTTCTTTCTTTCTCTCTTTCTCTCTTTCTTCTTTCTTTCTTTCTGTCCTTCTTACTCTGTCTTTCTTTCTCTCTCTCTCTCTTTCTTCTCTCCCTTCCTCCCTTCCTCCCTCCCTCCCTCCTTCCCTCCTTCCTTCCTTCCTTCCTTCCTTCCTTCCTTCCTTCCTTCCTTCCTTCCTTCCTCCCTTCCTTCCTCCCTTCCTCCCTTCCTTCCTTCCTTCCTTCCTTCCTTCTCTCTTTTTGTTTGTTTGGTTTTTCCCTTTGCTCTGTCTTTCTCCTTGGGCTGTCCACAGCAAAAGCTGGGAAATGTCAGGGCAGACAGCATGAGGCCTGGCAACCCCAACCTCGTTCCTGGTGAATGCACCCCGGCCACCTTGTAACCAAGTGGGTCACTCCTGAGCACGGCGCATCTACGCATGGAGACTATAAGAGTCCGTTTCAGTTTTGCTTGTTGGTTGACTGTGTTCCTTAGATTCCACATATAAGTGAAATCACATGGCATTTGTCTTTCTGTGACTGACTTATTGCACATAGGCTATAAAACAAGAGAATTTTAATGAGCAGCACTCGGGGAGCCAACAGGATCACAAATCAACCGTCTGCTCAAGAGAGAAAGAATAGAGGAAAGAGATTCTGACCACCTGTTCAACGGTGTTTTTTGCAACTACCTGAATCAATTTGTGAATGAAGTATGCACAACATAAAAAAAAAAAAAAAAATACAGGACACTAAGATTCTACCATTAAAAATGGGCCAAACTTGAAGCCAGGGCCTCAGGGTCACAACCCAAGTTGAGAATTCTTTTCTTAGGTGGCACAAGAGCTTACTGTGCCTTGAGTACCTAGGTCATGGAGAAATGAAAAAGGTAGGAAAGGTTGAAAAATCTTTCCTCAGTCCTATCTCTTCGCCCTTCCCCGCCAACTCAGCAAGGCCCCTCTTAAAAATTAATAGACCTTTGCCCTGGCCGGTTGGGCTCAGAGGTTAGCGGGTTGGCCTGAGGACCAATGAGTCGCAGGTTCAATTCTGGTCAAGAGCACGTACCTCGGTTGCGGGTCATCCCTGGCCCTGGTCAGGAGGCAACCAGTCGATATCTCTCTCACATCGATGTTTCTCTCTCTCCCTCCCTCCCTCCCACTCTATCTGAAGAAAAATGGAAAAATATCCTCGGGTGAAGATTAAAAAATAAATTAATTAATTAAATTAAATTAATAGACTTTTCAGGGGGAACAATGTTAGGTTTTTAGAAAAACTGAGTAGAAAGTATGATGAGTTTATACACATACATATAGGTAGATAGATAGACAGATAGATAGATAGATAGATAGATATAGATATAGATATAGATATAGATATAGATATAGATATCTCCCCTCACAATCCTCCCGACCTTTTCCCCTATTATTATTATTAACACTGATTTAGTGCATTTGTTATAATTGATGAGCCAATATGGGTACATTGTCATTAGCTCAAGTTCACAGTTTACATCAGGGTTTGGTCTTATTGTGTGTTCTGTGGGTTTAGGCAAAAATATAATGATATGCATGTATGCCACTATGTGGAATTTTGGCAAAAATATAATGATATGCATGTATGCCATTATGTGGAATAGTTTCACTGGCCTAAAAATCCCCTATGTTCTACCTATTCATCTCCCCTCTCCACAAAACCTGCGGTTAGTCTGGGACTAGGAAATGTCCTCTCGCTGGTGGCCTGCCAGAGCCCGTTCCCAGACACCCGGGCCAACTGGCATTGGAGAACCTCCTTGCCCCGGGGCAAGCTTCTTTCTCAGACAGCTCTGCGGGCAGGCCAGGCGGGAGGAGGGCCATTAAGCCATCCACGTGGTCATCTTTATCGATGTCTTTGGGCCATTTTTGACAGGCGCTAACAAGGAACGCCAAGTGCACCCTAGCTGCAGCTCCCTGTATTGGGTTAATTTGGGAAACGAACAAAACCAAGACAGATCCCCTCCCGTGCATTTCTTATTGATAATCTCTGGGCCCCCACGCTGCCCCCAGCCCAGCGGAAGTGAGAACACGTCCGTGTGTCCACCTGCCGGTTCACCGGGAGCCCAGGTGACTAGCTGTCCCGTTCTGACTGCACCTGCTGCAGGGCTGAGGGGTCGTGAGGTCAGGATGCACGGAATTATTTTTCAAACGGAAGGGTAAACAAGGATACTCCGTAACTGCTTCTGGGCACACAGCTCAAAACATCACTCGTTAATAAAAGATAGCGACATGGGCACCAGGCCGGGGAAGGCAGGAGCGGGGTGGGAACGGGAAGGAGGGGGTCAATGGGGGCAAAGGGGGGACATCTGTAATACCTTCCACAATAAAATAAATAAATAAATAATAGAGAAAAAGAAGAAAAAAAAACAGAATAACTGCTTCATGCACTAGTTATATTTTCCATCACTCAGGGCTTGAGGTTGATTTCTTACTGTATTTGGTAAGTTGTTTTTTGTTTTTTTTTTTTTACCCTAAAACCTTTCATCTTTCTAGTTTAACTAATAAATAAAGGTCCCCTGTGACCTGCCCTTGTCTTCAGCAACAACAAAAAAAGTCTTATGACTGTAGTTTAGCGCCTAGGACAAAGTTCACACATGTGGATAGGTGCTCAGTAAACCTTGATAAAAGTGAGAGACAGAGAAGACAGGGAGAGACAGAGGGAGAAAAGGAAGGATTAGGAGGAGGGGAGGAGGAATAGAAGCAGAACGAGATAGGAAGCACCAAGAAAGGTCTCACTGTAGAGGTGTTCCCAATTTATCACACACTCATGACCTCTCCCTTCCTTTTTTTCCCCTCCTCCCTCTATTTTCTCTTTTTCACAGAAACACCAAGACAAAATTAAAATCATCTTTGCCTTGTCCGGCTGGTGTGGCTCAGTGGTTGAGCGTCGACCCATGCACCAAGAGGTCGCTAGTTCGATTCCCGGTCAGGACACATGCCCGGGTTGTGGGCCCGGTCCCCAGTGAGGGGCATGCAGGAGGCGGGCAGTTGATGTTCTCTCTCATCAATGTTTCTCTCTCTCTCCCTTCCTCTCTCTCTAAAATCAATAAAGAAAAAAAAATCTTTTTAAAATCCTCTTAAAATCATCCCTGCCTCAATGCATACCACAATTTGATCTGTTTGGGGGTTGTTTTTTTTTGGGGGGGTTGCGGGGTTTCTGCCATCACAATTCAAATATATTTCCAAACCAATGTACTCGACAAGCATGAGATACCATGTCTCTCTCGCACACAGGTCAATAAATAAATGACAAAATAGGTCTGATTAAAAGACAATTTTTTAATTTAAGGTTTGAATATTATGGGCGTTTTCTTAAGTCATGAATGAATTCCATCCTGATATTGACAGGTGGAGGAGGGTGTGGGGGGATAAACGGTGACAGACGGAGACTTGACTTGAGGTGGCGAACACACACTACAGTGCACGGATGATGTGCTGTGAATTGTGCACCTGACACCTGTATAATTTTGTCAACCAGGGTCACCCCAATCAATTCAATTGCAAAAAATAATAAAGTATCTTTGAAAATAACAAATCAAAGAAAGGCACTAGAAATCACATGATCTGAGCGCACACATTTTGGCAAAAATCTAGAGAAAATGTGGCCTTTGGATAGTCAAAACATTTTATTTATAATTTCATTTCATTAGTAACTCATGCTCGAGGTGTCCTTTATTTATTATTTATTTATTTATTTATTTTTTAATCCTCACCTGAGGATATTTTTCCATTTATCTTCAGAGGGAGAGACAGAGAGGAACATCGATGTGAGAGAGACACATCGACAGGCCACCTTCCGCACAACCCCTACCAGGGCCGGGCATGAACTGAAACCCAAGTACGTGCCCTTGGCCGGAATCGAACTCTTTGGTCCGCGAGCCGATGCTCTAACCGCTGAGCCAAACCGGCCAGGGCGAGGCATCCATTTATTCAATACGTTAGGTGTCTCTTCTCACAAAGACTGGTCAAAGCCCTTTACCGCATCTCTCATAGGGTATTGGAGTCCAAGCTGTACAGAGATGTCACAGGGTGCATGTGAGCACGAACTCGACAAAACTCTATGAATTTCCCGTTTTCGTGCAGAAAAATCAAGAAGATAAAAACATAAGAAAGGACACGGTCACCTGCATCATCGTCTTCAGCTCTCATTTGCTCACTTGAAGGACACAGTGCAAGGCTGGCAGAGATCCGGGTAAGAAACTGAGTGCAATGTAGATTCACTCTCGACAAGACATTTCAAAAGTGAGAATTACGAAGTCTGAGCTGCAAAATAAGAGATTCACTTAAGCATTAAAGATCTGTGCTGGGCCGTCGAACACGTAGATCCTTATTACATGTATCCAATGAGAGATCGGGCCACTCAGAGACGTTGATACGGAGGAAAGTTAAACCAAGTTCTAGGAAATACTTCTTCAGCTGGTAGAATTTATCCTGAGGAATTTGCTGCCGTGGGTAAGTCATAACATCAATCACTGAGTTGGTTTCTCAAAGAGGCAGGGTACTGTATGACCCACTCTGGCTAGCTGGAGAGGGGAGGAGTTTCTGGGGAATCACAGTTGATCCCAAGTGGGGTCAGCAAAAAGATGTCCCCCCCTACTTGATCAGGATAATTAAATGCTCACATGTCCTGAAATAGAAAAAAAAGGATATAAAATATCAAATGACCAGATCTAACATGACAAATGTTTTCTGACAGGGACAAAAAAAAAAATTAAACAAGGCAAAAATCAATTCCAGGAACTAATTAAAGACATTCTTGAAATGTTTTCTTTTCATAGAAGCGTTTTTTTTCTTCTGGTCCAGTCAATATCACACAACGCCTTTGTTTTTTTTTTCCTCCTGATTCTCTGACAAGCATCCACAGAGTAGACCCGCCCACCTGGAAAATGTATGGCTTTCTTTTTCTTTAGAAAAAAAAAAAAAAGGAGAGTTTAGTCAAAAGTGGTGAACGCACAGAAAATATTAACAAGGCGATGTTCATTTTGAGGTCGTCATGATGAGTGTCAGTAACGAAGTCCTTTGACAAAGTCATCCAAGTTTCAATTCAGCTTCTGTTGGTTTCCTACCCCACCTCTTTAAGGTCTTTTGCTAGAAAATGTGGGGTAGTCTCCAGGACTGCACGTTAAGCCATTGCAGAAGCAATACAACACCTTTGCCATTCTAATTTAGGAGCTTCTGAGAGAGACTGAAGGCATTTTCTATGGTTGGAACCCACATTTCCATTTGGGGACAAAAGAATGTCACACAAGCCACAAATAAGAGAAATTCTGCTTTTAAAAATTACAAAGGAAATTAAAATTCAAAGTCAGTCGGAGTGAAACCTAGTCTTTGAATCTCAATAAAGCCTAGCAGGGCTGAAAAGTCCAAGAAAAAACATCAGATCACCCCCTGGGAACCAGGAAGTGTTACTGACTTGAACGGACATTGACCTGTCTAGTTTCATTAATCCTGTTAAGGAAAAAGCAAAAGTAAAGATAAAAGGTGTCTGGAAGCCCTTTCATGGTAAACCACCATCATTTGCAATAGTAGTAATAATTAGAAGTTTAAGGATATCCTTTTTTTTTCCTTTATTGATTTTAGAGAGAGAGAGAGAGAGACAGAAACATCGTTGAGAGAGAACATCGATTGGCCACCTCCTGCACACCCCCCACTGGGGATCGAGCCCACAACCCGGAATCGAACCGGCCGACCTCTTGGTGCATGGGTCGATGCTCAACCACTGAGCCACACCAGCTGGGCAAGGATACCCTTATTTTTATAAGCACATGTTATTAAAACATTGTCCTGCCCCCCAAATAAAAAAGATAAGAGTAGACATCTCAATGTTCATGTCAAGGGAGTTAGTTCTCTATTGTCCCATGGCATTGCGTTGGAAGCTCTATAAGACATGTCTGAATCAGATCTTGGGACACCCCCCTGCTATAAGTATTCCTTGTGGAAGCGCCCATCTCCAGGGCCAGAGCATGTGGGAGCCAGTCCTGGCTCTACCTCTTATCAGCTGGGTTACCTTGGTCAAATCATTCCACTCCCCTTGCCTCAATACCCGCACCTACAAAATAGGACGCTATGGCCTACGTCATAGGATTGTGGTATATCTAAGTCAATATAACGTAACAAAAACTGTGCCTGGCACCTAAGTGTTCAGACATTGTTATTTTTCTTCCATCACCCAAAAGCCTGGATTTTAAGGGACATCATCAGAAGGAAAAGGGGCAGTGAAGTTCCTCTCCTCTTTCACGGATTTGGGGATAGGAGTGAGAATTTCCACTGTTATACTCTCTTCCCATTCTGGTCCCGACACTTTCTCCTGCCAGGTTTGTCCTTAAATTCTGCATTCCCCCATCTAGCCAAGTTTACTCCATCCTCATTGTCATTGAAGCTACTCTTCCCTTGGCCTGGATAGTTACCTCTTCTCTCCCCCTACCAAACCCTGACTTAGTTCACTCACCCTCATTTGTCAACCCTCTGCTTGGATGTTACCACCTCTGCGAACTCCCCAAATCAGAGCCAGCTGTTCCTCTCACATGTTCTCACAGCCCCCTACACCTCCATGGCCATCTTTCACTGTTATTTCTCTTTAATCGCCATTAGACACAGGCGCTACCTGGCAGGAGTTTGGTCTCGCTCATTCGGGACTGCTGGCCAGCCCCGAGTTCCATTTCTGACACTGTTCAGCGGCTGCAGTTGGATGAAAGAAACAACCAAGACCAACAACCTTGAACCCACAAAACCACCTGCTGCTGAGGGTCTGCTCAAAGGAAATGAATGCGTGGACCATTATACGTAACCAAAGTCAACATGGCGGCAGAACCAGGGCTGAGGTTGTGTAGAAATAACTAGTTGATCCTTCATAAAACTAATAATGGGCAAATCTGTAATCCAGTCTGAACTGGGAAAAGTTTGGAACAAAGTGAAATGAGAGGCATACTTTCTATGGGACTTATTTAGTCTCAAAAGGAAGAGTCCAAAGGGTGGTGGTGGTTTTACATAAGTCTCAACTTAATTGTTGAAGCATTTTGTAGAGTTTACACTTATGTCCTAGAATATGTAAAACAGTATCGACCTTATAATCTTTTGAATACATACAGCATGTATACCAGGCTTTGTGGTGGGTGATCGGAATGGAAGAAGAAATAGACCAGGCATGGAGCAATCCGGATGAATGATTCAGATCTTTATTCTCTTTGAAAATGCAAGTTGAATCTGCATTTAGAGATATGTGATAACAACTCTAACAATAACTAGCATTCTCAAGCACAGGCTAAATACAGAGCCTCTGAGAAGTGCTGTCCATTTGATCATCACAAGAATCCTATGAGGTATGGAATGATTGTAAGAATACAGACGAGCACTTCGAGGCTAAGTCATTAAGACATTTGCCCAAGGTCACACAAGTAACAATCAGAAGAGCCAGTTTTCAAGTCATTGGTCATCTGATCCCAGGGTTTTTCCTCTTCGCTTCTAGCCAACACCCCCCACCCCCAAACTCAGATAATGACATACAGTGGGAAAAACCTGAGATCTGGAATCTGAAGACTCACATTAATTACCAGCTTGAGTAGGTCACTCCATCCCTATATTTCATCATTTATGATATGAGAATGATAAAAAGCTCCATGGCATGCAAGAACGTAGAAAGAGGAATGTACTCAACACTGATAGGACTTATTTACAAGCGTAGTCTGTTGATGGATTTGTGTGAATTTAGTTGGTATTTAGGGAGTATTTTACGTGTGACAGTCAAAACTGATGAAATAAAAATGATGGGCTCTTCCCACACAGATAAATGGATGTTATTTGAAGAGGGTGGTGGCTGTCCTATAAGCATGCACTCCAGGCTTGGGGGACAATAATTGTCACCTACAGAAAAGTAGCATATCAAAGACAAGGTTCCCCTTCCGAACACAGTTGTGCTTAGGACCAACGCTGCTTACAGATTAAGCAAAGGTAAATCCATTTGAATGCCAGGGATTTCCTGAGAATTAAAAAAATACGATCTTATCTAAAGAATACACCAGCATCTTCATATTGACTCATTTGGAAAAGACTGATCACTAACAAGTTTTTTAAATTTTATTTTATAGCCTATACATCTTCCCCCCATCCCATATATATTTTTTTTATAAAAACTGAAAATGTAAAAGATGTTCTCTACCTCTATTTCACGTGCAGAGCTCTGGGAAAATGTAGTGTTAAAGAGAAGAAGGTAACTTGAGTCCAATCTCGTCCATCAGATTTTTCCACCCATCCTTAGCATAACTCGCCTTGCTTTCCACATAAAATGACACCCTTGACTATAATAATTTATTTTCTCTCCTGCATTTGTTGAGGACTCAAGCACATAGTTGAGTACTAGAATAGATATCTGTAATTTTTCTCTGTCCAGCATCCAGTCCCCCTTTATGTAATAGCACCTCGATTTTCCTTTGAAATACCACCTCCTTTCTCATTTCCAAGTCCTTGGATTTAAATGGAGCTGACCCCACCCACTGTTCCGAACAGTTAGCAGAAACAATGTGACCTAAGCCTGGCCAATCAAAATCATGGCGATTCTTTTTTCAAGGTTGGGCGTGTAACCCAGTCAAGACCTCTGGGTGTGTCTGATGTAACCACTGAGAAAAAAGCTAAACTAGCAAGATATCATTTTTGAGATGCTAGTAGCCATTTTGGCTGCCATTTGAAGAGACTCGACTTGAAAAGGAAACCAACACAAAGGAAAGGAGAACGAAAAAAATAAATAATAGTTTCTTGGGGGATTCTTCACACATTTACCTCTTCTCTGTTGCTTTTCATTATGTGAGCTAATACTTTATTATTATTATTATTAGTAAGCCAGTTTCCAGTGAGTTTCTATCATTTTTGTTTGTTTCTTTGTTTGTTTTTGTTAATCCTGACCCGGGAATATTTTTTTCCCTTGCTTTTTTAGAGAGAGTGAAAGGGAGGAAAGGAGGGATGGAGGGAGACACACACACACACACACACACACACACACACACACACACACAGAGAGAGAGGGGGGAACATCAATTGGTCAGCCTGTCGATGCTCTAACCACTGAACACACCAGCCAGGGCGGGTTCTATCATTTGCAACTGAAAGCAACCTCACTACCTCAAGGAGGTTTATCAATTGTGCAAAGTTTCTATGCATTTCAGGACTCTGAGAGCCGCTCAGGAATAGAAAGCAGAAATAAAAAAAGAAATTTGCAGAGCTGATTTACTCCTTTTGTTTCATTTTCTCTCTGTGTCCTTCTCCTTTTCAGAGTCTCACATGTGTTTTATTGACACTCACAGAAATCCTAAACTTCTATCTAAACTATAACTGGATCCACAAGAAAAAACTCATTTTCTTGGCAAATTCCAAAGTGTCTGCAATGGAAGCACATAACATAAGAAAGAAGAAAGGAGAGAAAGAAACCAAAATGATTCCAGTTGCCTTCCTGGTTTTCCTCTCCTCTACCTCACCATGAGTGGGAGTCAGACAGAAGGGTAAAGGGGAAGGAAAAATAAAGAAGAAAATGGCAAATTGAGAAGGGTTCACAAGATAAAGAGAAGAGCCCAGTTGGTGTGGCTCAGTGGTTGAGCGTTGACCCATGCACCAAGAGGTTGCTGGTTCAATTCCTGGTCAGGGCACATGCCCAGGTTGTGCGCCCGTCCCCAGTGGGGAGCATGCAGGAGGCGGCCAATCGATGTTCTCTCTCATCGATGTTTCTATGTCTCTCTCCCTCTTCCTTCCTCTCTCTCTAAAAATCAATAAAGAAAAAAAAAAGAAAAACAAACAAACAAATATAGAAAAAAAAGAGGAGAGAACATGCAGAAAGCTTATTCAATGTCAAGTATGATCAAGTCAAGGTGAAGCTACCAAGTATGAACAGGAGAACCCCTTCCTGACTTGACTCACTCACTAAATAGCCTGGAAAGCTCCTTGTTGAACTATGTCTACAATGACCCATGTAACGCAAACCCTAGAATTGCAGCTTTGAGACATGCAGCACCCACCATCAAGGTCACTTTCAGTGGTACAAGAGAAGCCACCAAGTGCTTTAAGAGAGACCAGTCAAAGACAGAACCAACCCTGGGCAGACGGTCACATTGAGCCAGAAGAACAGTAGCATGAGTTCAGCATCTTCTCCAATGCCAGCCCTAAAGGTCCACCAGATGACCAATGGTTTGAAAACGAATTGTTGTAATACTTGTGTGACCTTAGGCAAATTTCTTCATGACTTAGCCTCAAAGGACTCATCTGTATTGTTATAATCATTCCATACCTCATAGAACTCTTATGGTTCCATCTGACCAGGCTCCTTCTAGGGTAGCAGAGAAGGTAAATGAGTTATTTAAGTCCTCAAAGTAAGTGGAAGAGCTGGGATTCTGAGCCAGATGAACTGAGCCAAAGCCAGCCAGCTCCAGTCACTTCTTCCAAACTGTTCCCATTAACTGTTGAATATCTTGTGTTGATCACTGATTGGTCTCATTCTCACCTATGAGTGCCTTGAGTACGTCTGTGTAGAGACGTCTGTCCTTCCACTAATCCTTCACTTTTGTCACTTGTGTCTACTTACCCCAAAATCTGGGTTTTAACTTCTAGAAGCAGAGAGAGCTTCAATAAACATCTCTTTAACAGCTTGCAGAAGTTCACATGGGCTCCTGGATGAAAAGGGGTTCATTGACAAATAGTAACAGCAATAAATATTTATTGAATGACTGAACTTTTAATAATTAAAGAAATTATCTCTCAGAAACACATTTCCATGGAACTACTTTAAAAGAGGCAATAAAAACAGGGAAAGATGCGGAAGACCATAAATTACACTTTTCATTTATTCATTCTAATTAAGTCACTCAACAAATATTTGTCAGTTTTCCAGTCGATACCAGACACTGTACAGGTTACTTCTTAGGGATATGCTAGTTATCTATAGTTATGTGACAAATTAACCCAAAACTTGGCAAGTTGAAACAACAAACACTTATGATCTCACAGTTTCTGAGGGTCAGGAATCTGAGGAGAGCTTAGCTTTCAGGGTCCCTGGTGAGGTTGCAGTCAAGCTACCCACTGACTCTGAGATCATTTAAGACTAACTCCAGCTGAAAATCAAGTTCCAAGCTCGCTCTCATAGCTGCCAGACCTCAGTTCCTCGTTGGCCGCTGATAGAGAATTCAGTTCCATGCCACGTGGACCTTTCTGTAAGGCTTCCCAGAGCCAGAGAGCCAAGAAAGAGAAAGAGGGCATGTGCCCCGACCAGAAGACACACTGGCTTCAAAATACTTCTATGTCCCTTCTCATAATTATTCCCCACCTTTCCCAAAGAATCATTAGAAAATTTGTGGATATAATTTTAAGACCATGAGGTGGTTAATGAGAAAGGGAAGTGGTAAAAAGTTCTTAATATATATATTTTTTTAATTTTTTGACTTATTACAATGAACATGTGCTATTTTGTAACTTTATTTTCTATGAATAGGCGATATATAGCCATGTGCTTGGGTTGGGAAGGGAGATAGTTGGACTTGAGTCCCGGGGGTGAGCCTTCCCCCTTTCTCATCCTCTCCATAGGAGACCCAGAAAGTGTCAACCCCTCATCAGGATATTTGGTATCTTGAGAAGAGAGATGTTATTTCTCATTCATACACCAAGGTCTGCATAGATTCAAAACCCTAGTTGAGCACCGTAGTGCTCAAAGAGGGTGTGGTAAACTGAAAATGACATTCGAAAGGCTATCAGAAAAGATTCAAGGACCCTAGAAACTGCCACAGAAATGTATTTCCCAATGATTTTCAATGTTCCAACTCATCTGACTGTCAACGGTCTGACTGTATTCTGACCTGTTGGACTATTTGGCTGATTCCCATGTTTGCATTGTCCTTCGTATCAGATAATGGATTTGGAAGCAGAATTTCCACCTGTCAGTTTAGTCCATGCAGCATCTCAGCTCTGCATTGAAATCAAGTTCCCCTCACCTTTCAATCCCCAAAGCACTGCTTCATCGTCAGCGATGTGGGAAGCCACAAACCCATTCAACGCACCTTGCATTGCTGAGCACCATGATTTGCATTTCCAATGGCGCCAGAGTGCTCAACAAAGTCATGCCAGCAGGGGGATGGCACACTTGGGGACAGTGACATCTTTCCTCCTTGCCCTGTCTGTGACTCAAGCACAGTTCTTCATTTTATTTTCCCTCGGGCCCACGACCACACCAACATTGCAGTGTTTCCTGGTCGCTCATGGAAATCTGAAGACGCATGCAGGTTTTTGAAGAGCCTGTGACTAAAACAGCCTGGGGTTGGAATAAGCGCTGTAATTCCCTCACAGATGCAGGGACAAACTGGGCTTAAAATATCACCAATGCTCCTTCCAGCTAAGTTTTGCATTTTGTTTCTGCCTTCAAGTCTCCATTGGCTCCATCCACAACTGACAAGGCTTAAGAAAATAATGTATTCCATGTAAGTGTCCCAGTAATGTATGCTCACTGAATTGGCAACACAGGGAGAGTGTGTTCATGGACAACCACAAAGATTATTATAGACAGTCATACGTACAGGGAAAGCCACTGGCATCCCTACTTGTAGGTTCAAATTCCTTTTCTAAAAACATGTTTTTATTGATTTTTTAGAGAGAGAGGAAAGGAGAGAGAGATAGAAACATCGATGTGAGAGAGAAACATTGATCGGTTGCCTCCTGCACGCCCCCTACTTGGGATCAAGCCTGAAACCTGGGCATGTACCCTGACCAGGAATCAAACCTGGACCTCTCAGTCCATGGGAGGATGCTGAATCCACTGAGCCACACCGGCCAGGCATCTGAGAAGTCCTGGTTCGATTCCCAGTGAGGGCACATGCCCCAGTTTCAGGCTGGATCCCCAGTAGGGGGCATGCAAGAGGCATCCAATGGATGTTTCTCACATCAATGTTTCTATCTCTCTCTCCCTTCCTCTCTCTCTAAAAAATCAATAAAAACATATTTTTAAAAAAAGGAGTCATGGGGTATAATGTACAGAATGGTGGCTAGTGAATAATACTACACTGTATATTTGAAAGTTGCTATTAGAATAGATCTTAAAAGTTCTCATCACAAGAAAAAATGTTAACTGAATGATGATGGGGGTAACTAGACTTACTGTGGTGATCATTTTGCAATATATAGATATTTCAAGTCAGTATGTTGTACATCTGAAACTACGATAACATTATATGTCAATTATATCTAAATATAATTTTTTACAAATTTAAGAAATAGAACACTGCTCGTTTTGGCTTAGGGATTAGAGCATCAGCCTGAGGATGGAAGGGTCTCAGGTTCAATTCCCAGTCAAGGGCAAGTACCTGGGTTGCAGGTTCGATCTCCAGCCCCAGTCAGGGTTGTATGGGAGGCAACCAATTGATGTGTCTCTCTCCCATTGATGTTTCTCTCTCTCTCTCCCCCTCTTTCCCTTCCACTCTATCTAAAAATTAATGGGGAAATATCCTTGGGTGAGGATTAACAAACAAACAAATGAAAAAAAATGTAAGAAATAGAGTTTGGTTCTGTCCTTGTTCCAAGCTGCCCACAGCTTCAAAGTTTTTCCTTTCTTCAAGTCATGAGCTGGTGGCTGAATGACACCTGGCTCAGTAGTTGCGCGTCCACCCATGCACTAAGAGGTCACCAGTTCGATTCCTGGTCAGGGCACATGCCGGAGTTTCGGGCTCCATCCCCAGTAGGGGGCGTGCAGGAGGCAGCCAATTGATGTTCTCGCTCATCCATGTTTCTATCTCTCTCTCCCTCTCCCTTCTTCTCGCTCTGTAAAAATCAATAAAAACATATTTTTTAAAAAGTAGGGCATCAAAACATCCTAGATTAGTCCCTCTTCCTACATAGATCTTGTCCTCTTCTTGGGCACGTGGCCATAAGCTACTAACTTTTAAGAATCCAGATTATTCCTATTCCTTAGTCATCCAAGTTATATGGAAGCCACAGAAAGAAGATATTGTCTTCTTAACGACACTTGAGGCCAACTAACTCTCCTGACTAACGTTCAGAGTATACATAAAATGATAACAAAACGTACACAAAAAGCAAGTTTGGGTCGAAGGAGATTTTACTATGTTCATGATGAATAAATGACCGATGTAAGAAATGTGTTGAGATTTACTATCACGCTAAGAATCCTGTTGTGCAGTGGTTTTCAAACTTGGGGCCCTTGATTTTCTTGGAGATGACTTTCCAAGGTCGAGGCAAAGGACACAGTTTAAGGTCTAGTGTGCTCGGGCCTTGCACTTCAACCGGCTGATCCCACCATGAATAAGAACTAAGTTGGTGATGGTTGCTCTCTGCAGTCACAAAGAAAAACCCAAAATAACGAACACAAAAAGACCTTCAGATGCTGCAGCTATCATTCACACAAAGTGAAAACCAATATTCTTGAAGTTGCATCCTTCAGAAGGTACTGAGTCTGATTCTGTGCCTGGCATTGATTCCGCGCTGGGAATATGAGTCAGTCAACTCAACTCCCAACCTCTGAAGAGCGTCCAGCCCCAAGGGAGAGAGAGAGACACCCAGAGAAATGAGAACGTGGTCTGACCTTCCTTCTCCTTGGTGCTCACCTCCAGCTGGACTTCTCATTTCTCTCTTTCATCCCACCCTTGCCCTGCCCCACCTCCTACATCTTCTGAGTCTAAGGTCAAAATCATCCTCACTGTGAAGTCTTGCAGGAGGCCACACTTTCTCTTTCAAGTTTCCAAAGATCTTTATACCATGATCGGAGTGTATTATGTCATGTTTTCTCGACTCTCCCCCACAAACTTAAAAACTCCTTGAGGCCTGTGCCCATGACTTATTCATCTTTGTATCCACAAGTGCGTTGTAGCATGCTGGGAACGTCCTTCCCACTCAATACGTGGATGTTAAATAAATGAGAAAGTTTCCATGGAGAGGAGGAAAATAATCACTCTTGGCTTCCTATTAGATTTCCACATTCTCTGTGC
The DNA here is from genome assembly GCA_030848825.1 of Tadarida brasiliensis. Classification (NCBI taxonomy): domain Eukaryota; kingdom Metazoa; phylum Chordata; class Mammalia; order Chiroptera; family Molossidae; genus Tadarida; species Tadarida brasiliensis. Next base: position 5,930,864 of record CM061279.1, read on the forward strand.
TATATACTCAACCCATAGCCTTACCCACACACGCTTCCACCTCCTCCCAACACCCAGGACTCACTTCTCAAGCCAGGAAGTTGATTTTGACTTAGACTATTCCCCAGGACCGGCTGACCGAAGCTGACCACCTCCCACCAGGTGAGTGACACAGTGGGGGGCCCCTTCCTACAAGGTGAAGATGTGAAGACTCTCTGTCACTGTTTGGAACTGACAAAATAAAGACTAACTAGGTACACTCATTTTTCTTTTTTTCACAGTGGCCTTAGGAGTATTAGATGCTTAGCCTCACAGAAGATACCTTAGCCTCATGGACATATAACTTCACCAAATTAGAATCTGAATGACTCCCAGTTCGCTTGGCTTTGGGTTTTCCCTTCTGTTTGGCTGAACATGTAGTTTGCTTGGCTGCCAGTGACCCAGGGGTCAGCCAGAGTGGACAAGCGAGAAAGCTGGGGCTGTCCCACCTGTGAAGCAAGGCTGGCAATGCTGAGTCAGTGGCCCTGGGGGAACCAGCCTGAGCTGCTTTCCCAGGGGACAGGCTTGGCATCCGAGTAGGTCCCATTCCTCAGCGACCCTTTAGGAGCTTAGTTTGCATGTTCGATCACACTCTGCCCGGGAAGAAAGGCAAAGACCCTTCTCTCAGAGGAAAAAAATGATCCCAGGCAGGCAGGAAGACAGGAACAAAACCCAGGCATCCTTCTGAATGTTTATGTAAACCTCACACATTTCATGGAAGACGGGAGAAAACATTTGGCTCTCTTAAGGAAGTGATCATTTTGAAGACAATTATGAAATGGAAAATTGAGACAATTCGGCGGAGCAGGAATAAATGATCATCACATTCCTCACGCTTTGATCCAGGTATCCCCCCAAATAAACAGACCCTTAAATCCACATACCCTTCTGCAAATAGCAAAAATGGAAAACTGACATTGATTTTATGAACATCAAGTCTGGGGTGAGGCTGTCTCCATTCAAACCTTGCCCTTGCCCAGCCGGTGTGGCTTAGTGGTTGAGCATTGACCCATTGACCCACCAAGAGGTTGCTGGTTCGATTCCCAGTCAGGGCACATGCCCAGGTTATGGGCCAAATCCCCAGTGAGGGGCATGCAGGAGGCGGCCAATCGATGTTTCTCTCTCTCTCCTTCTCCCTTCCTCTCTCTCTAAAAATCAATAAAGAAAAAAAATTAAAAACAAAACCTTGCCCTTGACCAGCCATTTATGACCTTGGCGTAACCTCCCTGTGCCTCGGTGTTTACATCTGTAATATGGGGATAAAACAACTAATTGTACCCTATGCTTGCTGCAAGAATGAAGTTAAATGGCATGAATAAAAAGGCAGGGATGTGTTTGGATCACACAGCTAAGAGCTTCTTCAGGTACAAGTGAACACAAATGTCACGGGTCTTAGAATTCAACATGGTAGGACACAGAATTAGCCTCAGAGTGGACACTTGCTTTGCCCAAGTTAACACAGTCCATGTCAGGCCAACCATAGCTTCTGTTTGTTATTTTCTTGCCTGCTATGAATATATATATAAATTCAGTGTTTAATTTAAGAATTCACTCTTCTGAAAAAAGAAAAAGTAAAAGAAGAAGAGAGAGTTAGACACTACACACACCAATCAAGAAGGCTAGATCATGGTTCTCTGTTGTTGATACTATGTAACTGTAGCAAGGCTTAATCCGCTTTCCTAGTTGAAAAAAATATATATCAGTTTTAAAGACTTTACTTCTCCATGAAACTTGTGACGAGTAGATGGAAATAGAAGAAAAGGAAAACATAGGGAGGTGCTCTTCTTGCCCTTTGTATCCTTGGTGACATACATGGATGAATCTCTGCCACACCCTGAGAACAGGCTTCCCGGGTCCCACGAGAAACCAGGACTTCCCAGTAAAGGGAACCTCTGTGCCAATTTACCTCGGTGTCTCCACATCGTAACAGAGAGGGTTTGAAATGAAACTCCAGGTTTTGATGGGGCGAGTTGCGCTGTTTGCTCTGTGACCACCTGTGTTCATCTCCCAGGATAAATATGCCCAAATGTGACCTCGGATTCTAGATGCTTTCTTTTCTGTTTCCCTCATCCATTTCCACCCCTTCCCAATGCAAGCGTTCTTTTCATGGGCTCTCAAAAAGGAATAGCTATCGTCTGGCTGGTGTGGTTCAGTGGTTGAACATCGACCCATGCACCAAGAGATCGCCGGTTCGATTCCCCGTCAGGGCACGTGCCCAGGTTGTGGGCCTGATCCCCAGTGGGGGGCATGCAGGAGGCGGCCAATCAATGTTCTCTCTCATCGATGTTTCTATCTCTCTCTCCCTCTCCCTTCCTCTCTCTAAAATCAATAAAGGAAGAAAACAAAAAAAAAAAAAAAAAAAAAGGAATAGTTATCCTGCACTCCTTCTGTGGGGACACACGACATCGCAAGCACCTATGGTTAGTGTCTGAAATAGGGGAGCAGGGGCACGTGACTGCCAGCCCTGGTGGAAGAAAGGGGTACCATGAGGGATCACTGGGCAGTCCAGGCTCTGGGCTCTGCTAGGAATCCCTTCCTGGCTCCCTGCAGGCTGGGCAGACCTGCAGGGAAGGCACCATTCTGTCCCAGACAGAGTCTCTATTTAGTGCTCCAAGTGAGCCAGTGTCTGTCCTGAGTCCAGTCTGGACCTAAGTCGGCACCCGGAGAGCCAGCCCACCCGATTCCACTCAGGTCATGCCTGTTCCCAGCTGGCCACACTTGGTCAGGGTTCTTAACTTCCCCGGACCTCAGTTTCCCTCCAGCAAAAAGGAAGCAACAGTAGGAGCTATGTCTTGGGGTTATTGTGAGGATGCCAAGGGAGAAGACTTCCCCATGCAGGGTGCACGGTGCACTTCAGCTCTCCTTATTTCTGCTTTTCTCCACGTCTTTTGCAAAAGAAGCTTTCTAGCTACTGGCAATCAACTTGGTTTCTGCAAAGGTTAATAGCCGGCGAAAATCACTACTGAGCAAAGACTAAAATTGGGAAGGTCAAAAATGCAAGGATATGGATTTTGTCAGGACTGGGGATGAAGATGGGGGGTAGAAACCAAGGGAGTAGGGAAGGGGGGCTGGAACCCTGGTTGCATCACAAGCCCAACCTCGGCTGTGGTTGCAGGCGAAACGGGTCTCCTGTCACCCAGAGGTGCCCAGGCCTTGCTACTGAGCAGAATGAGGTTTTCCCCTTGACTCCCACATGAGCTCTGAAGGCCTGTCTCCCTGGGGCACCTCCTGGCCCTCACCAGGCTGCGGAGTGAGGCAGGCGTGGGCCTGTTGCATCTTGGAAGGCAGAGGTGCAAATCACAAATGCAGAGAGAAAGCTGGATGCAGATGCGTGCAGGTGGACCGGCCTTTCTCCTGTGTTCAGCTGAGTCTTGAAACAATCTACCCCCAACACAGCCCCTGAGGTGTCACCACCCTCCTCAACCCCAACCTGAGGCCACAGGAGAACCAGGCAACAGGGAGGTCTCACCGCCTCAGCTTCCGGCCATGCAGGAAAGGAACTCGACTTTGCAGAAAAGCAGACGTAGGCACCGGGGCTGGGGGAGTGCACCCCAGCTCTCAGGACCACAGCTCACACACTCGCTCAGGTTGCTGGATGCCTCCAGAGCCATCAACTTTTCGGTTCCAAAGACAATCTTATGTCTAGGAGGCAGGGAGGAAGCTGCAGATGTCCCAGGAAAAGAGAGGACCACCTGGAGTCATTGAGGCTTGTGATGGATGCCAACCAAGCCCCACATCCTGTCTTCCTCTCACAGCTCACCTGGCAGCCCCCCCCACACACACACACTGTCTAGGTGCACCCCCAAACACAGGCTCTAAGGCGTCACCACCCCGAGGTGGAGAGCCAGACCCCAGGGTGGCTCCCCCTCCCCAGAAGCGTTAGCCCCTTCTGGCCTGTTCCGCCCCCCATTTCAGCCCCAACCCCACTGGGCGGTCCCCTGGAGCCTCGGGGATGTGTGCCCCTCCCCGCTTAGGCCCCTGTGCCTGTGAAAGTCTCAGCCTCTCGTGCTGACCTGACTCGGGAAATGCCCAATTTGGGGGGATGCCCTCTGGGCTCAGTGCGCTGGTACCAGCCTCACTCGGGACACCAGGGCCAGTGAAGGAGCCGCTTGGACTGGCCTTTTCCTTGGGGAGCCTTTGAACTAGCCATGGGACTGTTATTCCGGGCACTGGGGTGGGACGGTCCCTTTGCATCCCCCACGCCCCTCAATCTGCTGCCCCTGTCGACCCCACCAAGGGCTGTGCTGAAGGTCGGAGACCCTGGCTGGGGGAAGGGGGTGCAAAGATTCCCCAGACCCAGACAGGAGGCCAGAAGCTGTGGTCCGAGGCTCTGCCGGGGCTGCAGGGCTGAAATCCCAAGCTGGGAAGGCTGATCAGAACCGGGGCACACGCGAAGGGGGCGTCTCAGCCTCGGACACCAGCTTCTGGCTCCTCACCCCGGCCCAGGGAACAGCCCAGGGAACGCGGGCGAGTAGGCACCCAGCGAGGCCAGGCCAATGCTGGGGGAGGAAGAGGGGACAGAAAGGTGGCGCTGTCGAGCCACCCAGGCGTAGGACGGCACAGGAGAACGCAAATCCTGTGAACCGGTGAGGGCCTAGGCCTTGGGGCCGTGGAGTTGACCCGGATCGCATATTGATTTTCCAAGTTTCTGCAATTCCAGGTCCTATGCTCGTCCCTGAGTCTGCTGGGGATCCCCGCATCCCCAGAGTATCAGGAAAGTCCGCTGCCCCATAGGTTCCCGAGAGGCCAGGTGCCTCCAGCCCCGCCCAGCGCCGCGTGGAGCCGGTGTCCCCCGTCCCCTCGGGGCAGCCGGCCTGGCAGGCGGGCGCCGGCGGGGAAGGACAGGCAGCCGCAGGCCGCGCGGGCAACTTTTCTGAAAGGCTTTGCTGTCCCCTGAAAGGTGTTATAACAGCAATTCAATTACAGTAAATGGCTCACATCGTCCTCGCGGCTGGAAAGTCGGTAACTAACCGTGACCGAGCAGCGTAAAGGCATGCGGCTTCAACGCGCGTTACTTTCTGATTTCCCTCTCTTCCGTCGAATTCCTCCTCTGGCCGGCTTTTCTTCCCCGCCCTGTATTAATTGTAGCCGGACCACAAGTTAATTAACTCCAAACAGCTCCGTCTATCTGGACAGAAACACACTGAGAAATTGGCAAGAAATCCGACGAACTGAACCTGGAGGCAAAAAGATGGCTCGAAGTGCCCCGCGTTGCTTTCCAGGGTCCTCGCCTGCAAAAGGGTTGCGGTCCCCAGTGGCAAAGCCGCCTGGGAGTGTGGTCACCTGGGCATGCGTGGCGCGGAAAGACCCATGTCTGGGGAGCCTGGAACCAGGAGTTGATGCCCACTAAATTTCATAGAGCTGGCCTGCAGGCACCCAAGGGAAGGTGGGGTGGATTCCTGGTGTGTCCCCACGTGGAGGTCATTGGCGATAACCGGGCACGTGCATCTCAAGCTCAACTTTGAAAAGCGGTCCCGGAAATTAACAATATCAACTAAAATGAGGCCAGGCGGGCGTGGGGGAGCTGCCTGCGCTCCTGCGTGGCGCCAAACCGTTATTGTATTCCATATATTAAAATCTAGAGGGAGGGCTGAAGGAGAGGGAGAACCCCCCGCGAGTCAGCCCGGGCAATCATTTAAATAAAGGTAAAATTAACAGGCGCGTCTTTGAAGTTAGAGTGTCGATGACTTAAAAGAGGATTGTATTTAGTTAATGTCAGATCAAAACGGGAAGAAAGGCGTTGCCTCGCCTGGAGTTCTTGGTTTCCTGATTGGAAAAAAAAAAAAGAAAAATCGTTTCAGAAAAGGCCAAGATGGTAACTGGGGAGTTCCAGGGCGTTCTCGCCGCCCCGCGGAGCGGGCCTCCGCCAGCAGCCACGGGAGGTTTCCCACGCTGGAAAGGCTGTGTTCCCGGCTAGTGGAAACCCAGCGGGGAAAATCCACCCGGCGCTTCGCTTCTCGCTCTGCAGCACTCGGCTAGGCCCGGGAGTGGTTTAGGGTTTGAGTTCTGGAGAAGCAGGGCGTGCGTATAAGGGTTGGGATGGGGGCCCGGCAGCGGCTGCCCGGCCTCCAGCGTCCCTGAGCTCTCCACCTGAGCCCCGTGCCTCCATGCCCCGTTGGGGCTCCCCACGGGGACCAGCAGATGCGAAGAGGTGTGCACCCAGGGTTTCCCGACACGAGGCCAGCCAGGAGGGGCGCGCTGGGGTGCAGTCCAGGGTTTGGTTCTGGGGTACCCTGGAGCAGAGTGCTCGGCGCCCGCGCCGCCCAAGATGCCCCGAGCTTGGGCCCAGGCACCGCCAGAGGCGTTTGGGTTGTTTTCGGCTTTCTTTGCTTTAAAACCTGGAGGCTTGGATTGCTCTGAAGCTTTGTGAAGCCTCCGACCTCCAGTTTGCAAATGTATTTATGTACAAGGCGAGAGTGGGTCGGAGAGAGAAAGGGTACTCGCGTGTGCTCCGCTCCCAGGGCTGCCGATGGTAGGAAATAAGGACCCCTGAATGTAACCTAGGTCACCGGCAGCCAGTGATTTGGAGTGGTCTCCCTGGTCTCCCCCCCCCCCGGGGGGGGTTCCTGGTTAAAAGGTTGCAGGATGGGCTTTCGGTGCCCTGTCGCTGGCCCGTCCGAGCTCCACGGGTGTCACTTCCCCTTCTGGCCAGAGAAAAGCCCTCTGCTGTGGGCAAAGCCAGCGGCGCTCTAGATCGCTTCGTTCTGGCGTTTTCACGGAGCCTCGTGCCAGCTCCGCCTTCTGCAGGGAGAGTTCCCAAGGCCTCCCGCATCCCACCCGAGGAGCCTCGGATCCTTCTCCGGCCTGGCCCAGGGGCTGTCCCCGGCCCTCGGCGAGCCCGCAGTGGCGTGGATCTCAGCCGAACCCTCGCCCCGCTGCGCCGCCTCCCAGCTGGGGCCCGGGCGCGCTCCGGCTCCGAGGCGCACAGTCCCCAGTGACCAAGGGTCCCCTCCTGCCAGTCCCCGCTTTCTTATGGTTATACCCGCAGCCCCTTTTCACTGGAAGCGCTCTCCTGGAAACCGGGACAGGCTCCTTCGTATTCAATGCACAAAACCCCGCTTTTAAAGCCCAGTTGGGAGCCGGGGAAAGAGAGAGATTGAGAGCCCCGTGGGTGGCCCCTTCGTTTGCATCTCTGCTCAAGTTTTTAAAAGTTATACTGAGGACCTGCTCTCTGTCCCTTCACTGCGGACCTGGGGAAAAGTATATATTTGGAGAAATCGATCTGAGAGTAACGCAGACACAGGACCGCTCTCTCCAAAACCTCCAGGGCCGGCGGGAAGCTCTGCGGCTGGGATTGGCAACGTGGGTGTCTACAAAGGCTGGAGATGTGAGGCCTGAGGGCACACACGATGCATTTCCCCCCACTTTCCTCCCGGAATCACCGAACCCACGGCGCCAGGGGCCTAGTTCCCCTCTGCCAGGCACACCACAGCCAGCCCGGCGGCCTGTGGGGCCCTGTAGCAGCACCCCCAAGTCCTGGGCGGCGGCCCCAACCGGCACACGCCAGAGGAATCAAAGATTTGAACTTGTAACACCAGTTAAAGCAACTTCACACCTTTCCCTTTCTGCCCACCTGTTAAAGAACATGCGTGTATTTACGGTGTGAGTGAATAATGCAGGAAACAGGACATATTCTTTATACTGCTCCGGAGGGATGTCCTAATATGTGCACTTAAGGAAAGTTCTCAGGAATCTAACTTCTGCTCTCCTGGTCTCAGAGTTCATGAAACCCAACTGTAATTCAGAATATTCCTTCCAAATACCTTGTTTAAGACAGCCAGGTAAAAATGAAAACTGGAAAAGGGATGATGAATTTGTCCTTTATTTCTGCTTTCTCTGAAGTTTGGCAAGCCAGTAGAAATTCATTTTAGATCATTCCCATTTGGGGTGTAATTGGCGTGACTTCTGGCTGTTCGAAAAGTGTTCTCCAGCCCTGTCTGCCTCTAAGTAGCTTTTTTTTTTTTTTTTTTGTATCAACTAGCCTGGTCCCATTTCAGAGTTCCTTGATCTGTTTTTATAGACCCCCCCCCTTCCCAGTTCTTTTTATTTTCTGTCCCCTAGCGGATCAATCACAGAGACAATTGATTTTTCTGTGTCCTTTTTGAACCAGAAAGTGCTGACATCTTGATGGGGGTGGGTGAAATATGAGTGAATATTAACTCCCAGGAAATAGGAGGCAGCCAGGCCAATCTCCCGGTTTGGTGATTAAAGTAGTGTGTGTGTACACATATGTGTAAGTGTATACTCGTGCTTATACAACTTGCATGCAATTGCCAGTGGTACAAAATTTCAGTGCAAGCCCAGAACACAAATGGAATGGGAAATCATCTTAATACTCTGCATAAATAAAGAAAACAAGGGAACATAAATGTCTAGGACTGGGTCATTAATTATGAAATCAGAAACTCTTTTGAGCTATGGTCCGAGGTAGGCTAGCAAAGATTCATTTCCCTCCTCTTTGCATGGGTAACAAGACCCTAAATTCCTTCTGACTGAAAGGAAGTTACGAGAGGAGACGCAATTTTCTCTTTCTTTTCTGACGACTCTGTCATCCAGAGGATCAGAGCCGTGTCAGAGTGTCTGTCTTGGAAAGAAAGAAAGAAAAAAAAAAAAAAAGAGCCTGAGCTAGTGAGAGAAGCCCAGCAGCTGTGGCCATCTCTGCATCAAAATTTTCCAGACCTCTATTTTTGACTGTGATCCCACTGATCTGAGTTTGAAATGCAAGCACAGTGAATCCCCTAAGCCTTCAATCGTGTGAAATTTTCAAAAGATCTCTACAAGCAATCTCGGGCTGCCTGACCCCTGACAGGCACGGATCTCTTTATTCCTCTCTCTGCTGGTACTTCATTTGGCGGAATATCTTTTAGATTTGCACCTACTATGACAAACCTGAGTGTTTATTATGTTGACATGAATCGGAAATCTTCAAGCCCGCACCAAAAGCACCATCTCAAACATAATATTTAATTTCCCCCGGCCTAAGTGCCGGGCTTCTTTATTTGCTTTTCATTAGCTTAAATATTTTTTCCAGGTCTCGCCGTGTGTCACTTTGATATTTAGATGATTCTCTCTTTTAATCAGCGTTTCCCCCTTGAAAAATCCTGACGCTGGCTTCTGTGGATTGGCGCTGCCACGTCACTGTGTGGCGGGCAGAGAGGCCAGAGCAGGGCACGTCTCCAGGAGGGGTGTTGGCCCGTGGGGTGACACAGAAATGCTTGCTTTTAGCCAGCAGCCAGGGATGGATTAGGACCACTGATGCATCTCCAACTCATCCCACCTCTCCTGCGGGCCTTTTACATTTTCCTTGTATCATTTTTTTAAAGAACAAAACAAAACCTCAGGTGTCCTGCAAAGGTGCTGGGCCAGTTTTAGCTGCTGAGAGTCTGTCCCTGAGGCTGAAGTCTCTGAGATGACCTCAAGCTTAGATAGCCCCCTCCCATGGCCTTTTTGGGGATCCCTAAATCCTGGGGGTTTGAGGGCACTAAAGGGAAAGGGGATGGAGGGGGTGGTCTTCTTGGGAGAGGGCTGCTTTGTTAAAATGTCTTCTGTTAAATAATTTCCTAGCCAAGATTTGGGGGAGTGGGGACTTTGCCCACCCCTCCCCCAATCTCAGCCCCAGACTGGGCTTCAGTGGGGCACCCAGGTGGACCCTGTTGAGACACAGCTGCACCCCTAACTTGCATAAACTGAAGGTGACTCACTATCCCCAGCACAGTCCCAAGTCCAGAGTTGGTAGGCTGGAGCCTGGACTCCACCCCACCCCTCTGTTTGGATGGGGCCGTGTTGCTATGATTAACTTATTAAACCCCCCTCGTAATTATTTTAATTCGACTCGCAAAAATAGTTTGGGCGGCGCGGCGACGTGTTTGTATTTATCCATTCCCCCCCATAAAACCTGTGTTAAAACAAATGTTACTTTTCTCTCTTGTACATAGGACCCTCCCTTTTTGAAATAGACCGCAGGGACTGCCATTAGATCGAATGGCAAGTCTTTACGGAAAGTGTTTTGCATAATTACATACCAAAGCCAGAACAGTCTCCCGCACATTTTATGGGTCACAAACCATCAACAATTGCCACATTATTGTCCACGAAACCTTAGTCCCTTCATTGACGGAGCGGACTCCGAGGCCTAATCTAGAACGGGAGAGGATGGAAATTTCTTCTCATAAGAACCTGAGAAGATTATGTCCCCATCTGACGTGTTTACATATAGTTACACAGTTCAGAGGACCGACTGGGAAAGGAAAGGAAATCGGCCTGATTAAGAACTTCATTGGTCTAATATAGATATCGCATCAAAGGGGCCACCGAATGCCTCTCCCCTTTCGAGATCGAACCCCTTTCCTACCTTTGTTACGCAGTAATTAAGATATTCTTATTTAGACAGACAGCGTCTCTGGTAACTGAATAATATTAGCTCCTTTGATGTCAAACTTTTGACAGTTATCACACCAGCACTGGGCAATTTAGCACAAATACCCTTCTTAAAAAAAAAAAAAAAAAAAAGATAGAAAACCCCCATAGGCTTTGAAGAAATCTAATAAGTGTGATTCTTATCACCAAATGATGCAAATCGCGACCGACAGGCCACCCGATTACACAATGCACTGGGTGTTACATAATGAAGCCGAATTTGGGTTTGAGCTTACGGAGGTGGTACTGGTGGCCACTGAGAAGGGAGCCCCACCATTCCGACCTCCGAGCCATGCCCAGAGTGGGAGGTAAACCCCTACAAAGTCTAGGGGGTCAGGGCAGGGATGGGGGGAGCGCGGAGGGGGGGGCAGGCGCCCGCGGATCTCTGCGCCCTCGCCCCAGGAGGGGCGGGACCAGCCACCTACACCGGGGATGACACGTCTCCGTTGCTTTCCGAGCTTAGTCGCCAAATTTGGGATTTGCCAGATGGCAGGATTATCTTCGCGTCTGTTATATTGTGTGTGTGTGCATGTGTGTGTGTGTGTGGTGGGGGCGGGGAATGGAGAGCGAAGGCAGGCAAATCCAGAGACCACGCTGATTCCTTGGAAACACACGCCCGCTCCCTTGGCCCGGACCCTTCCCGGAGCTCGGTGTCCCCAGCCGCCCGCCCGCGGCAGGCAGCGCGCAGAGTCCCCGCCACCCCTGCCCTGCGGTGCCGGCTCCCGTCCGCCTCTCTAGCCCCGGCCCCGGTGCCCAGAGGCGAGGAGCCCGGGGAGGGAGATGAGAGCTTCCCTCCGAGGAGAAAAGGGGGGGTTGTGGAGCTGGAAGTGAGGGGGGCAGAGAGGGCGGATTGGGAGGGATGAGACTGTGACGGTGACACCTGGAAGGCATTGTCCTAGGAGAGACACCTGTCAATCTCCGCTCCGGGGTCCCAGGCCGGGGGCGGGGAGGCCGCGGGTCTCCGCGGTGATGTCATCGCCGAGCCCCAGCCGGGCGGAGGGAGGGAGGACAGGGAGGGAAGCGAGCCCCTCGGCTGGGAGAGGGTGGGGGAGGAAAAGAAAGAAAATAAACCGCAGCGGCCGAGTCCTGGGCTTCGGATTCGCATGGCAGTCAATAACCCAACTCGTGTTACTTCTGATCTGGAATGGGCCATCTCGCCTTTCCATGCGGGAAGGGGAATTAGGGTTACAACCTCCGATCCCACACAATCCGCAACCCTTGGGGGAGCTCGGTCCTCCCAGAGCCTTGAGGTGTCTGACCCTCTGTCCAGATCCTGCCCGATTTTCCTGGAGGGTTCACCAGGCGCAGGCTTCTGGCTTAGGAACACTCAGGGATGAGTTCAGAAAGTCCTGCGATATTGCAGGGGCGAGAGGAGCGGGGCCTCGGCGTGGGTGGGCGCCCCAGATCCACCGTGGGGTGCTCGCAGCGTGGGAGGCTGCGATCTGGAGGCCCGGTTTGGAGGCCGCGGCTGGGGGACCGGCGGGAGCGGCGGCCTCCGGGGGGTCTGCTGTGGCGTCCTCAGAAGTCTCCGGTTGGGCCCAGGAAATTCTGCTCTCCCACCTACTGAGTTCCCACCCTCACCCCCCTGAGCACTGCTGGACTCTCCTTCCTTCCATTCTTTTCGGCCTGAGCTAATTAGCAGCCTGCCAGCGGCCTGATTTATGGAAACGCTCGGGCGGGCGGAGGCGCGTCGCCAGCCGAGTCTGGGCAGCCTCGGGGCGCAGCGGAGGAGGAGTCTTCCCCGGCCCCCTCCGGCGGGTCGCTCTGCGCCCGACAGTAAACTGGAAGTTGCTGTCCCCTCTGCAAACCCTCCACACTGGCTGTCCCGGAGATCCCGATACCCTCGACGCCCCAGCCTGGGACGCTGGGAACCCTGGCGCCAGCGGGGCGCGGGGGTGGGGTGCGGGTGGCCGTGTAGCCAACTGGGGAGTCCCGGGAGGACAGGTTCCAGCTCCCGCTGACCCGGAGGGCGTGCGGGGCTCAGACAGAGCGGGAGCCTAGTGCTCCCGGAGTGGGCGCCTCCTTTCCCAGTCGGGGCCTCCAAGGCAGGGAGGGGGCGCTATACCAGGTTGGCATCTGGCCCCCGGGCTGCGGGGAGGCTTGCGGGCCCGGGTGGGGCGGAGTAGAGCTACCAGCTCGGTTGTCCCCAAGTAGCTAGCGATTGTCCCAGGGGAGGGCGTGGTTCACTTCACCCTCCCCCAACATTCTCCTGGGTCTGGTCCTCAGAGGGGTTCTCCCAGTCGGAGCGTCCAGCCAAGAGTCTGGGAATTTCAAGTTAAGTAAACTCCCCGCCACTGACGGTCTCTAGAGCCTCCCAGCCAGCCACTTGCCCCCACACTGGCCTGGTCTCCTCGCCTTACGTGGGCAGCTCTCTACGGTCAAGGGGGAGAGGAGGCAAGAGGTGCTCCCCTCTTTCCTGCTGACTCCAGAAATGAGGATGGAGAGGCCAGACTGGGCAGAGGAGTCGGACCTGTTGCTGGGTATCCGTAGTCCCTTCCCTCCCTCTCCGAGGTGGGGTTGCAGGTGCTGGGAAAGGACCACCCAACCCCCCACCAACATGTCTGGCTATGATCTAAATTGCAGTTGTGGGGGAGCTGAGATGGCCAGGAAAACGTGGAAAGTTTATTTGAAAACACCTACCAGTTCACCTTGCACAGAAGCCCTATGTGAACCCGGGAGTGGGGCAGAGCTCTGGGTGCTGCACCAGTCCTTTCCCTCCTGGGCTCCCTGGCAGACTAGGGCTACTTGATGTCACTGAGAACCCAACACCCACTGGCCCCCCAGGGCCCCTGGAAAATTTCATTTCCCAGCTCATCTTCCTCTCCTTAACCCCCACCCCCACCTTGCTGCCACCATTTCCCAAAGGGCAGTAAGATCAGGGCATCCTGCAAGACCTACCCTTTCCCACCTGGCAGAGGAAGGAAGCTGATACCCTCAGCTTGCTGGGGAGCTGGGCTGAGCATCCCTCTGTATGTGGTCTGTGTGTCAGCCCTCTGAATTTCCAACTGTGCTGAGGTCACCTGCCCAGACACACTGTGGTGGCACAAATCCGCAGCTAGAGTCTAAATGGAGACCTGCCCCCACCAAAATGTCACCTATAAGCAGTGCAGGTCCCAGGCTGCTCGGGCCACACTCCAAGTGCGGGCCTGCCCCCTCCTGCTCAGACAGCCCTTGCTGGCCGATTTTAGGACCCTCAGCCCACACAATGCTGGCTCTCAGGAGCCCAGATAATATTCTTCATCCGTCTTTTTCAGAGTTGATTTATAGCAATCGACAGGTTAAAGCCTCATCTGACTTCATTACTTTTAAAAGCTGTCTATTTCACAACTGTCACTTTTCATCACTTAACTCAAATAAATACTTGAAGAAATGAATTGGAAGAGACTTTTAGATCATGTTTATAATTCCTGGTCACCACGTTAACATTCCTAATGACCTGACCCTCTGAGTTTCTGTAGACTCCTAAATGGGGCCGAAAATTCTTGCATTTATACCAGAAAACTTAAAGGAAGGTGGGGTGGTGGGAAAGCTGGCTAAAGAAAGTGCACAGATCGTCCACCCGGTGCGGGCTCAGCAAAGCTTCCTGGCGGTGGCCAGGGCCCAGGCCAAGTGCCCAAGGCCACCGGGTAGGGGACAGCCCAGGGGTCAGGGAAACTGCTGGACAGAGACCCCAGCCCACCTCACCCAGCCAGCTGCAAACTCATGAGGAAATGCATGAAGGATGGCAATACTGTTCATTGTGACCATTACTACTATTATTTCTATACTGTTTCAAAAATGTTTTTAAAGGGCCCACCCCCACAGGTTGAGAGAGGCCGCTGAAAGGCATTCCCACCCTCCAACTCTGTGGTCTTTGACTTGGAGTTTTTTTGTGGAAAGCAGAAGTGTGGAAACGAAATCGCAGGATGGGAGTGTGTTCAATAAATCGAAATAGTATCTTCTTCCATTTCTCTGCCATTTGCCCAATGCTGGGTCTTTCAGGGCCGGTGTTAATCTCTCTCTCTCACCCACCCACACAGAACTAGCTCTAGGAAGTTCGCCAAAAAGAAAAGGAAATGGGGGAGGGGGCAAAAAGGGAAGGGAAGTAAAAGGAAAAGAAAAAAAAAAACGATCAAATAGAAAAACTGTCTAGTTTAGCGGCACCGAAATATGGAGTGCATAAGATTTTCTATCTTTTTTTTTTTTTCCCTCCTTTCAAAAGAAAAGGATAGAAAGGAAAATTTAAAAAGAGGCGAAGTGGCCCTAGCAGGGATTGCAAGAGTCGGGGACTCCCTGGATGTGTGGGGGCTCGGGTGGAGCCTCGGGGGAGGAGAGCGCACCCCGCCTCTGCGCGCCCAGGGTCCAGGGTCCCACCACGAACTCGAACTTCACAGATTGCCCCGGAGCCATCGCGCCCCGAATGCGCCCCGCCTCGGCCCTGTCGCGCTCCCCACAGCCCCAGCCTTCCTCCGTGGCCTCGGGCCTTCGGCCACCCGCCGACCAGTCGGTCCTGCGGGTCCGAGCGCTCCCCGATTTTCGCGCCCAGGCGTGCGAAGCGGGCGTTCACCTCGCTGGGTGGCCGCGGCCTCGCAGCGTGAACGCGGCCGACAGCCGGGGCGCGCTGCCGTGCCCTGGAGCGCCACCTCGCTGCGGAAACGGGAATTACACGGCCATGCTCCCCAGCCTTCTGCAGCCTAACTTGACCTTCTTCGGACTTTCCCCCAAAACCCTAAGAGAAGCTTAAATGCATAGGCCTTCTTCCCAGCGGCTAAAACCCACTATCAGTGGCCGACAAGCGCGCAGTGTCTGCATTGGGATAAAGGGAACATAACAGGAGAAAATATATATATAGGTATAATTTCACCAAGTCTAAGTTGTGACGCTATTTTGGTAGAAAATATAAAATAAATGAGAGCTGTCTTGAAGAAGCCATAGGTTCGCGTCGCCGTGTTCGAGCCACTCAGCTGTGGCCCATGCAAATATCTCCCATAAGGCCTATGAAGACATCACTTCCCAATTACATTTCCACCGACATCCACTCATTGTGATCCGTCAGACATCCAAACAGCCCTGCCATACAAGTGGCCAGCCTCCTACGCCGCCGCCTCCGGCTCTGCTATCCAAATGACCACAAAACGCAGCCCCTAAACCAGTCAAGGCAGCGACCAGACTTACAAACTGCATCCCACGTATTTCTCTTTAAGGTGCCAACTGGGCATCTGACCCTATTTTATCCAGTTGGTAACTTAAGAGGCTCCCTGGCCTTTGAAGTCCTCAGGACTAAAAAAAAAATATGCAGAAAATGCAATCACTTATGGGATGAGTGCTTCAGTGTATTTCAAAACGCGCCACCCTGGAGATAGGTGTTCTAGTAAAAAAACAAATTTCTGAAAACGAGTTTTTCTGCAAAGGTACCAAACCTGGCATTAAAACTAGAGCATCTATCTTGCATTCTGTAAGGATTTGTGTTTTTTGAGGGGGGGGGGGGACTTGTCGGGGGAGGGAGTGCACAGAATCTGTTTCTAATGTAGTTTTGACTAAGTTTGTTTTTGTTTAAAGGAGCTCAGTGGATCCCATATATAATGCTGACTGAACTGGAAAGGACTGTGGCATTTCACTGCCTGAGCAGACCCAGCGCAGAGACCCTTTCTTGAAACTTTGCCCTTTCTGAGTTGGGATGCTGAGCTCCCCAAGAGCAGGCGGGCGATGGAAGGAGTGTCTTCTCCTTGTAACCAACACTCACGGCAGATTAGGAGGTGAGCCCCTGCTCAGAAATTACAGGGCTGAGCCCAGAAAATAGCCAGGTTGGCTTTCTGGGTGGTTTCTCTCTTCTCCATCAGGCTAGGAAAGAGGCCCCAATTTCCTAGCAGGAATTCAATGAGGACCCCTCACCCCAGCCACCTGAGGAAGGGTGGCGGGGGTCCCTGGGAGCCCTGGGGCTTTGTCGCTGGAAGGGATCCATGTTGGACAGAAGGCTGCTGAGAGATACCGGGAGCTAGAAGGCCCTGGGGTCCACAGAGGGACAGCCGCAAGGAGCAGAGACAGAACAGAAGACAGCAGAGCATAGAAAATGATAAGCTAGATGTCTCCAGTTTTGAGAAGTCTCTAAATTGGAAAGGTTTCATTTCTCTCTCTCCGTCTCCTCCCTGCCTTCACTTTGATCTCCTCCAGCCCCTCCTCTTCTCACATTCAGATTTTCTGTCCCCCCCCCCACCCACCGAATCATGCCTGGAGATGAAAAATGATTTTTATTGCTATTACACTTCCTACCGCAAGATGCAGTGCAAAGTGGCAGAGTTTGTATTACAACTATGTCACAGAGTTTCATTGATGCAAAACATGTAGCCAGAGGGTGTTGCTAATGACGCCTGGATTAGAGGCAGCGGGAGAAGGAGAGACAGAGGAAAAGGGAAGAGGGAGGAATTTCATTAGAGAATGGGGGGGGGGGTCACCATATAATCAGGCCTAATAATCTAATCAGGATATTTTCAGATTTCGAGGCTTTTTCCAGTTTGAGAGTGTGAGCTAGGGAGAAACCCATCTCCTTTTAAACACCACAAAGGCTTTTTTTTTTTTTTTTTTGCATGTTAATAACTATTAATTATGTTTGCAGCCAGTTAACTGAAGAACTCTCCTTTGGAAAGAATCTAACTTCGGAAAACGTTTACTATAGATTAAAGGCTTTCCAGGAGCCCAGGCCGTTTGGAGGGAGGTGGGGACCCGGTAATCGCCCTAGGGTGGTGCTCGAGCGCAACGTGGCCTGCGGAGGTTCCACGCTCCTGCCTGTGGCCAAGCACACACGTGGGCACAGGCCTGTGACCGCCTGGTGGGGCCCTGGGTGCCCGCCGGGCGGCGCGGGCTCGGCCTCCGCTCGGTCTGGGCGCAAATGTCCCCGCGGGGTCCGAACTCCTCCGGCGCCCTCCCCCGGGACGAGCCCTACTTAGGGAATCGGGAGGTTTCGCGGTTCCTACCGTGGCCCAGGCGGGTCCCACCGCCCTGCAGTCCGTTTCTGCCCCCGGGGCACAGCGAGGAGGGTATTCCCTGGGGGCTGCGGCCCTTTGAACCCGGGGAGCCCTGGGCTCCGGCCCGGACGCGCGGAGCTCGCTCGGGGCTGCGGAGCGGAGTGTGCGTGGCGGGTGGGGTTGAAGGGGAATGGGGGAGGGGGAGGGGTGGAAGGGAGGGGGAGGGGTGGAGAGGCGGGGGCGGGAGCCGGGCGTTAAGCCTGGAAGCTTGGCTGTTTACCCAAACGAATTTCCTTTCAGGCCCAGACTCCAATGAGACAAGATCAAACTCCCCTCTTCGCTGTGTGTGTGTGTGTGTGTGTGTGTGTGTGTGCGCGCGCGCGCGTGTGTCGCCTCCTCCAAGCGGGGCTTTGTGAATGGGTGCTCCGGGATGCCGTCTGGGAGGGACCAGAGGCCGACCCGGGCACCAGCGCCTCCTCCCGGGGGCTAGAAGAAGCCAGCGGAGGGCTGGGGTCTGAGCTCAAGGACGGGAGCCCCAGACACACAGGAATCCCAAGCCAGAGTAGCCAGCGACAGGGACACAGGCCGCGGAGAGCTACGGGCTGCGTCCCCAAAGGCCGAGCGGGGAGACGCAGGCACTGTCGTGTGTGGGAGGGGGCGGGGGGAAATCCCAGGAATCTCACCTTCCTTCCAGTCTCCTGAATTTCCGATCCCTCCAAAGCTTAAATCTAGCTCCTCAGGCCTGAGTTCTTCCCGACTCCCTCGCTCGAGATCTATTAGCTTCAAATTAGGCCCAGGTTTTGGCGATTATGGTTCAATGCGGGCCCCGTGACACGCGCCGCTGGGCCTGAGCCTGGGTCTCTCCGCGCGCCGAAAAATGATTAGAAAGAAAGTGGGAATGGACGATCTGTATTGACAAGACAGTTGTCACTTTTAAAGGGATCCATATCTAACAATATCCATCAGCGGGGTGGGGGTGGGGGACAAGGGGGAGAGGACAGGTCCCAGAGGCGGCAAAGCAGGTGGTCGCCGTCCTGGGCGTGGCCCCTCCCCGCACTGAAATATCGTTTGCAAAAGAATAAAAACCACAGCAAAAGTATTAGTATTGTTGATAAGAAGCGGAATCGGGAAGGGAGGCGGAGTTATATTTATTGTAGGTGGTAAGATAAAACCTGGCTAGCAGGCCTTGTACTTTGTACGTGTGTTTTTAAGTGGCTCTCTCTCCCCCAAACTCGTTCCCCTGGGCCCCGCCGATGAAAGGCTTACCCAAAGAATTGTTTCTGGAAGAAAAACGTGTCATTCCGATGCTTCTGACTCAGCGGCTTCTGCTCCTCCTGCCTAGGCCTGGCCCTGGTCCCCCGCCCCTTCCAACACACAAGCCTTTTCTCTCCAAAGGTTCCCGTTTGGGTTGGTTGTTTTTAAAGCGAGGAACCGCTGTCCACTTTCGGAGGATGGTATGAATGGAAATGCCTCTCACCTGGCGCTGACCTGGACAGGGCCAGTTAGGGCCGTGCTAACACGTGCCTCAGGCCTGTCTTCTGCTCAGTGGCCCAGGCCTGGACAAACACCTGGGGGGAGGAATCGCAGGGACCTCGGTTCCCCCAGCCGCACCTCAGGTGTGGAGGGCTGTGACTCCCATCTCTGAGGGGCAGAGGCAGCTGGTGGCTCCTAGGCACTGAGCACAGGACGTCTGTCTGCTGTGGTTCCTCTGGACTGCACGTGTGGGAGGAGGTGCCAGTGGGGGAAACTGGATGCGCCTAATAATGGTAGCAACAGCTAGCATTTATTGAGTGCTTACTGTGTACCAGGCATTGTGCCCAGACTCCTGGGAGCTTTCCAAACCTGAGACCAAACCATGAGGCCAAGGGTAGGTTTGGGAGTGGGAGGCCAGGACGGCGGGCAGGTGGCCAGGTAGGAGGGATGGCACGTTGTGGATAGAGGTTTCTGCCTGCCAGGAAACTCCTTCTCCTGGCCGGGAGAGGCCGGTGGCTGGGCACAGTCGGAGCCAGGCCACGGTATCCTCCCTCTCTGCCTGTGGTCATCTTCCAACAGCCCGCCTGCCCAGGGTGGCCGTGCTCTGTGTGGGTCCAAGGCCTCGGACCCCAGGGGGAAGGCCAACGGATTGCAGTGATGTCCCTGCTTCTTGGAGCTGGAACTCTGGAGGGTAGTAGTCTGGGCCGTGGAGACTGCGAGGGCCCGGATCCGGGCGGGTGGCGAGGCGCAGAGCCAGCCTGGAGGTCCCGCCTTCTGCGCCTCCACCGGCCTAGGTCGCAGCGGAGACCCTCCGATGCTCCAGGCGGGGCGCGCCTCCCTCGCGGTGCCGCAGGGCGCTTGATGGACCCCGAGGCCTCGGCTGCTGAGGAAGGAGTCTTGGGCCTTGACGGCCTGGTGTACCCCCCGGACAGGAGCAGGGCACCGGCCAGGCCTGCCAGTGCCGCGCTGAGGCCCCGCTCCACGCCCCACTCCGCCCGGGCGCTCCAGTCTCCGTCCCAGGCGGCAGTTTGGCTCCATTCACCGCCCCTCCCTCCCATCCCCATAAAGCAGGGGCTGAGACTCGCCGGTGACCCGTGCCGTGCCCCGCAAGGGTGGAAAAAAGCCGGAGCTGCGCGCTCTGTCGTCTGGAGACAAAAGGCCTGAGCGCCCGGGCTCCTCCAGGCTTAGGCGCTGTGACTTTCGCACCCGCCTCCGCCCAAGCAGAGCACGCGGGAGCAGGTGAGTGTCGTAGGGCTGGCTCGTGGTAGAGAGCCCAGACTGATCCCAGAAATTGGACCCCTTCCAGTGGAAGGACATCGGCCCAGCTCGGATATCTGTCCAAAATAATGCAGTCTGTCCCCCCTACACTCCCCGCCAGTCCCCATCCAGCCACCCTCCTATAAAGGGGTCCCCTGGTTGCTGGTTCTTCCTTCTCCTCTCCTTGCAAATCGCCTGGCAGCTAGAAAACGCTCTCTCCTGATATCGACCTGCAGAGATTACCTCTTTCCCCAAAAAAACCGACTCTGGTTTTTCTTCTCCTAGATCCGAAGGAGAATTCACTGGTTTAAACATAAAAAGAAAATCTTTACATTTGTCTGGGTGTGAGATGTGGTTGGAACGCGACGAGTCCCCTGCCTCCTCCCAGCTGCACCTGGAAAGCTTCTCCTGCGAAGAAGAAATAGTCTTTTCCTGCAGTCTATCATTTCGGTATTACAAATAACCACTGGGGAGCGAGAAATACCCCCGGCCGAAGAATATTGATAGATGATAGTGGCGATATTCACGATCGATCCTTTAATAGGCAGACGTCATAAATCATGTTCAATTCCCTGACAGCACAGTACTTCACTTAATAATATAATTAAGATTAAAACTCGAGAGGTATTGGAGGCAGTGGGTATTGATGGCGTCAAAAATTGTATTCTGGATATGATGGAAGGAAAAAAGGACCTTTGGAATATATAGCCCTCTTCCCAAAAGGTGGGGTCTTCAGGGTGCCCGTTGCCAGAGCCCTTTGGGGCCTGTCCCCCTCCCCCACAACTACACACCTTCCCTCCCCACCCACCACCAGTAATCACATCTCTGATAGGTGAGCAGAGAGTAAGCCGGCTCCTTCTTAGAAATGATATCCATGGCTGGCTGGTGTGGCTCAGTGGATTGAGCATCCTTCCTTGGACTGAGAGGTCCCCGTTGGATTCTGTCAGGGCACATGCCCGGGTTGCGGGCTGGATCTCTGGTGGACAGCACGCAGGAGGCATCTCAAGACACATGGATGCTTCTATCTCTCTCTCCCTTCCTCTCTCTCTAAAAGATCAACAAACACATATTTTAAAAATAAAAAAGAAATGGTATCCAGGCATATAAGGAGACACAAGGCTTAGCTTGGGTGAGTTTCTTAGGGTTAGGAATCTTTTGAAAAATCCATCCCTTCCGCCTTGAATCTGGAGAAAGAAATGTCCAGGAGACCCAGGAGCTGATGCCGTTTGGTACTTTCAATACAATTCATTTGCTCGACCGTGTTTGCAAAATGACACATAAATCAGCGAATACAGGCAGGACTGCCGGTCCGCTCCATCCTTGTGGTTTAACTGTCCCGTGAATCTCTCCGGCACTGCTTCCCAGGCCCAGTCCTGGGCCCCGGGATGAAACCCAAAAGTTCACACGAAGAGTTAAACCAGAGTGGCAGGGTCCATGCGGGGGTGATGATTTGCTCTTTGCTTCAAGGGTAGGGCTGATTGTCAGGGCAGCTAAAAGTATTTCAGAGAGCGGACTATGACTCAAATCAATCAAAGCGGACAAATGGGAAATATCTGAAAGTCAGTGGTAATTTACAAGTTTGTTATTAGTTAAGAACCGGCTGCCTTGTAACAGTAATTAATAATACTTAGAGAGGAACCATTTGGAAACCCCCCTCCCATTCTCTTTCTTTTCCTCTGTCTCTCGAGGAAGGAAGCAAAGAGGTGATCAGGAGAAACAGGAACACACTGTGGGGGAGAAAAGAAAAAAAGAAAACCTGGAAAATATAAAAGAAAGGGGAAAAAAAGATTAGCCCCCCCGGAGGCCATCAGGAAATAAAGAAAATATAGGGGAAGGGTAGTAAATCAGAAAATGAATTCTGTGAGGATACCCCAGGAGCAGGCTGGCTAAAGGTTGAATTTCAAATGGCCCAGAAATCCCATCAAAATGAACAGTGCTGCTAAAAAATCTTGAAAGTAGCTCAGCTCTGAATCAAGGCACAGAGCTCAGGGCATTCACTGTCTGTCTTGTTGTTAACAATGTATTTCTTTATAGCCCAGCAGCACACGTGTGTAGGCTCTCTCCCAAATTCCATCCCCGGAGACCGGACTGACTTTCATGTTCTAGTGTTAACTCTCTTCTCGGTCACAGACGATCCCCTGCCCCCGGCTTTACAATGATTATTAGATGGTCTCAGCCCCACCTAAACAACACACCAAAATAATGACTTGTTGAAAAACTATAAATCATGTCAGTATCTGAAGCTTGGAAAACCACTTCAGTCAATGGGCTGGCTGTGAAAAGGTAAAGAAATTCCCAACCATCTGCTCACCGCGGAAAAGCTGCTACTTTCCTGAACCTCGATTTGTTGGATGGGGGGATTTTTTCAGGTTGGCGGAAAAAGGGTGGAGGGAAAAATAATAAGTTTGGCAAACTTTATCTCGTCTTTATTATAAACCCCGGTCTTGTCTCACTGAGCTCAGGCTGGGGCCGCAAAAGGTAGGTCGAGATGGAGATTTATTGGTCTCTAAATTAAAAGATTCATTTGATATAAGAGGTTAACTCAAAGTCCCTATACCGTGACTAGCTTGGGGAACTGCCTGAGTCCACACAAAGACAGTTCAAAGAAATCTCAAAAACACACACAGATACACACACACAAACACACTCGTCTACTTCAGCTGCAAATGCGATTCTCTTTTCTGTTGTTTCTTCTGTCACAAACCTCCAGTTTCTTTCTAGGTGGTTGGGGTGGCTGGCTCCCCCCTACACACACCCAGCTGAACCTTGCCATTTCGTGTCTTTTGCTTTTACCAGCAGTGAATGAAAGAAAAGGGAAGAAGTGAACTCATTGAAATAAACCAGAGTACTCCCTGAAGGGGTGGGAGAGAGCTGTGGATGAGGAGACAGACTGGAGGGGAAAATAGGCAAACTGGAAATTGACGAGCTGCGTTTCCAGTGATCAGCCTAAAGCTCCCGCAGGCAGAATGTAGGTTATGGAGAGGAGACCACGAGAGAGAGAGCGAGTGTTCCAGAGGGGAGCAGGGAGAGGACAGCAGCTGGAACCCCAGATCCCAATCAGGGAGTGAACTCTGCAGATGCTAATGAGGGGAAATTAACCTTCAGCTTGGGTCTGCGACATGGGCCCTGAATGCCTGACCCAGGGGCTGCGCGCTGCCTTGCTCTGCACCAGCGAAATGAGATAATCACTCAGAAACCACCAGCCTAGGTGTAAAAAAACTCTGAAACACTGTGGTGGAGGGTGACAGCAGTCCCTCCAAAGAAAAGGACAACAAAGAAAAGCACCCCGAACCAGGAGCGGGAGCAGAGAGGGGACCTGGTGGTGGTGGACACCCTGGCGTGACCTCGCAGGCTGGCACACAGAAGGAAAGGGGAGCAGAGCCTGGGAACTGAGAAGTAGCCTCATCTCTGTCGCTCCAGTCTGTCACCAAAGGCCCCGGATAACTGGGCCTCCGAGAGGCAACACAAGGGATAAGTGGATTTTATCTCCAGGAACGTGGTCACTGGGCCATCGGATTATTGCTTAGCCAGAGAAAATGTATGGGGGGGGAGGGGTTAAGAACCACAAGGAGTTGAAGAGGACAGACACCCAAAACAAACAAACAAATGCAGAGAGACATTTTGAAAGTGAGTGGCTGTGGCTGCACTTCATGGACACCCAGACGTTAAAAAAAAAAACACGCAGGGATTTGATTAAACAAACAAGCCAAGGACCAAACGCACATCAAAAATACATTTGGCTCTGCTGTCAGAGGGAAAGGGGGTTTGAGATGATCGTGGGGTCCTGGTGGGGACCCTTCTGGCCTTTATGACTGTGGTCGGTCTCTCTCCCTCAGCTTTTTCACAGCAACCCTGTCGCCCCGATGGAGAAGGGGCCTCCCAGAGGCTGAACAGGGAGGCCTCCCTGTTGGAGGCGAAGGGGTCGGATTTCCAAGTAGAGACATCAACAAACCGCAATCTTAGTGACAGTGACAGCGCAAAATTATGTTTAATGTTGCCAGGGGGAAAGAGGAAATATAAAATTAGCACAGAGAAAATGTTTCCCAGACCTTCCTCGCAATGAGGGCAGCAGTACAGAGATGGGCCCATGGTGGGTGGAAGTGGAGAGGCCTAGACCTACAGGGCAGGCCCCCAGTACCCGGCGGAGGCCAGGCTCCTCCTGCCCTCCCCCAGGAGTCCTCACCCCCTAGGAGGCAAAGAAAGCTTCTGGGAAGAGGTTATGACACTCCGACCAATCACTTCCCTTGGTTCACAATCTTTTCTGGAAAAGAGAGGATGCCTAGACACCCATCCTAGTGAAAATGACAGCTGATGGAGTGGCCTGCTCAGTGCCAAAGTCACAGGGTTTTTAAAATAGTGACGAGGGTGGGCCTGGAAAGCAGAGAACCAAGGGTGGGGGTGTATTTGCAGCCCCAGGCCCCTCCTTTTGGGAGCCGGATGGCTTTAGGGAGAAGAAGCTAAGGGGAATGAAGAATGATTGAATAAATTAGCAAGCCTGTCTTTGGAACTTGCTATCAGACCTGGTCAGCTGCCCAGTCCAGGTGGGTGGGACCCCACAGCATTCAAGGAGCTCCTGTCTGCATAGGTGCGCCCCCACCCCCAGGCCGGTCCAAGGACAGCACATGGCTGCAGGCAGCCGAGGGGATTGGCTCAGAGAGAGCCAGGGAGGTGGGGATGGTGGCATTTCCAAGGAGGAAGCAGTTTCTGTTTGCAGGAGATTATTTCCTAAGATGCTTATTTAAAGAGACAGAGATGATCGAGAGAGAGAGAGAGAGAGAGAGAGAGAGAGAGAGAGAGAGAGAGAATACATCCCTACCCTTGTCCTGCTGTGGTTATAAAGAATATAATTTTGCCTTTGTCTGGACACTGTATTATTGTGGTTATTAAACACCAGTTTCCCTTCTTAGTCTCAGGCAAAGGGAGGAGGGATGAGAGAGAGGGTGAATGGGAAGTTCATTTTCAAATAATACCAATGAAAAAGACATGTATTTTTAAAAACAATCTCGCTGATGGAGGCGGGGAGGAGAGACCGCAGGAAGACAGAGTGAAAGGGGAAAACAGAAAACAGTCTAATTCTTTAAAGATGAATCTGTGCAGAAAAATCAAGAAAAACAAGGTGGGGGGAGGGAGAAGCAATTGTCACTTTCTATGTGGTCACTCCAAAGTTTAGGGAAAAGGGGAGGCAGCTATATGTCCAAGCTACACTTTTACAATTTGATTTTAGCAACAAGTATCAAAAGATCTAAACTAATTGATTGTCGAGTCCCTTGGCCCTTCTCCAAAGAGCGATATAGATTAAATTGTATGTTGCTTAAAACTCCATTTCTGGAACCGTGTGAACCGCGTAATAAAAGTCCTAAAGCCTATGGGGGAATCCCCCCCCCCCAACAAGCATAAATACCCAACTGACACTTGGAAATCTCAGCTAATACTCCTAATGGGTTAAAAAAACAAAGGCATCTGGGAGGGGTAGCCACATAATAAAATCTAAACTGTTAATCCATTTTAACTCATTCAGAAAGGGCCTGCGGTTGCGGGTGGGACGCTCTGCAGAGGGGGGTGGGGAGAGGAGACCCCACATCAGACACCCGACTTGTTCAAACGCGGTTCAGCTCAACTCCACTCCCTTAAAGGGAAGCAGAGTCCTGGCCTTCCCAGAGACACCAGAAATGTCCCCAGCGGGGCAAACGAAGCTGCAATTTGCAGCCGAGCTGCCTCGCCGGAGCCCTCCTCTCGCTCTCCCGGAGAGACTGGGAAGCCACTTGGAGGCAGCCGCCTCTCAGCCCAGCTTCCCCCAGGGAGAGTATGGGGGGCTGGAGGGAGGCCGGGGCTCCGAATCGGCTCCACAATCCCCCCTCGGCCCCTCCCAGGCAGCCTCCCCCTGTTGTCCTCAGTTCTCCGGGACCCCCAGTGGCTGGGGGCGTCTCAAACCAGCCCCCGCGCCCCCCTTCCCTAGCCTGGGGCATCTCGGAGAAGAGATCCTAGCCCCAGCTCCGCCTGCGACTCGGTCCCTGATCAGCCGCTGTCGCCAAGTTCGGCCACGCGGGCCGGCTGCAGGCGGAGATCTGTAAAAATCCACGTGAGCCGCCCCCACCCCCCTCCTGCTGCCCGCGGCCCCTGACACCGCCGCACTGAAGCCGGCCCGGAGGTCCCCGAGGTCTCCGAGTGTGACAGTACTCAGCATAGCGGGTAGGTGGCACAATTTTCTAACATTTAGAGAGAGGAACCCACGCTGGGAGCAATAAGTCCATTTAAAAGCCCTTTATTTAAAAGGAACAAAGATAACTGACAGGCGAAGTACAGAGACATCTCAATGAAATTTCCAAAGAAGAAAGAAATCAGAGGCCAAAGCAAATGCGAACCGGGCTTGATGGAACAGGCCAGCACTTTCCTCCCCCTTGAAAAGAAAGATAAAAGGCAAAAAGAAAGAGGTGGTGGGCACAGGGGCTGTGCCCGTTAGCCATCACAGTCCAAACCAAATTGTAAAAATCCAGAGCCACACAAACTTTAGAATGGCGGGTGGGCTCCGCGGGGGCAGATGGGGGGGAAGCCAGTTTAGGGTTAGACACTTGGAAGTTTTGCCCCCAGCTCCGGGCTACACCCTAACCTCGGATAACAGCTGTCTCTGCTTTAGCTTGGTGAGTCCAGGGAAGCCGAGGAGGGCTGGCATGCAAGGCGCCGGCTCTGGGCACATTCAGGCCCCTCCTAGGGCCTGGGACCGAGGCCTCTGTCTTCCAGCCGCGTCCCCTAGAACAGTGCCCAGGGATGCCGGCCGCCCCAGCCAGGATCCTACCACACAAGATGTGCTCAGAACCAGGGCACTCAAGAGCCCTCTGGCAGGCTCAGGAATAAATGCTACCCCTTCAAAGCCAAGAGGGGCAGGAGGGCAGCCACTGATGTCGCCTGGCAAAGCCAAGACAGCCAACACGTCATCGTGTGCTTTAGCATGGCCCCAGCTGCTCTCCATGTCCAAACCTCCATACCAGGTCTCCCATGCCCACCAGGAGAGGAGACCGAAGGCCGAGAGAAGGGATGGAGGAGGCGGTGCGAGCCAGGACAGGGTCGCCGCCTGTGATCCCCGAGCTCGGCCTGGGCGCGCCAGGCGGGTGGCGAAGGGGTGAGGCGGCGAGAGCGCCCGCAGGGGACCAAATGATTGTATTTGGGTGGGTGCTCGCGACATATTTGCTGAGTAAACCTCCCTCGCTGTGCTGAAGGCGATTCCCCGTTGATAAATCCATCATTACCGTTCGGATTCAGGGAGGCAGCCGCGCCACTAAATTCATCTTACATTTGTAGCGCTTTAATAGACATTTATTAAATGCTTTTAGAGAGAGGCATGGGGCGCGTGATTACATCCTAGTTATAGACAGAACATAAAGACCACGTTAACACCCATTTGCAGGAAGGAAGGAAGAGGTGGGGAGGGGGTGGTAAGGCAGAGGGATGCGGTGAGGAGAGGCCTGGAGCGATGGGGCGGGCGGGCGGGGACACAACCTGGGCGTTATTAGCCAGAGCAGCCTGACGTGAGCAAGGCGGGAGCCGCGGGAAGTCGCGGGCCGCTGAGCGGAGAAGTCCCCGCACGCACACGATTCCCTGGGCTTCCCCTTCCCTGGCACCTCCTCCCGCCCCACTTCAAATGAGGGGCTCCTGTTCTCTATCCCAGGGCACAAGGGACGTGCACACGGCTGCCTCCGATGACCCCTTTTTGTCCTCACGCCTTTATTTTATTCCAGGCCTTTCCAATTGAGACTCGGTGAATCAGCCCAACTAGAGAGGGAAGGGTGCCCGCACTTAAGGACCCCCAAGAGCTTTTTTAAAGCATCCTTTCTGCTCACCCACTCCCCAGCCAGTTAGCCAGAGAGCTGAGCTCGACCTCCGTCTGCACGAAGCAAACAGACGCCCTGGTCACCGGGCGCGCTCCGAGGGTTCCTAGGCATAACGTGCTCTGCCAGGAGGGAGCCGCCACCTTTGCACCTCTGGTCATCTCCTGCCTCAGGGATCTGCCCTGGGCTTGCCCCGTGCCCCTCAACCTCAACCTCAGTTGGGTCTGTGGGAACGTCTGAGCCTCCAAAGGGCCTAACGCCTTTCTGAGCGCCCCAGGGCCTCGCCTGAAGGCCCAGTGCCCGGGCTCGGTCAATTCTGCGCGCACCCTCGCTGCCCGGGGACACAGCCAACCACCTGGGCCGGGACAGCCTCGGTCAGGACTCCCGGCCCTCCCTGGCTCTTGGTAAAGAACACTTCCGCTATCTCCAAGTTGCCATAAGAAAATAAATACAAGTGACACTGTGCTGGGCCAAAGCTCATTAGTTCGTTGTCCAGGCCCTAATAAAGGAACAGAAGCGCAAATTATAGAGTTCAGCTTCAACACACGCTCTGTCACCCGAGATCAGCGGACCTCGAGCCTGATTCCAATTGCTCCCAACTCGCTGCGAAGTCCGCCCCCACCCCCTCCACGGGAGCAGGAGGTTGGGTGGAAAAATATAGTTCCAAAGGGGGTAATGATCAAGCCTTTCCTCTCGGAAGCCTGCGCCACCTCATTTCCCATCAGTAATCCCAATAAAATTAACGTCGTGGCTGCGATGGAAAAGAGGAGGGCCCGCGACACTCCTGAAATAACACACTCTCCCCCAGCAAAAGGTAAACACCAAAAACGGCCCTTTGTTCGGCTAATTAACGAAGGCCCAACTCCGAAAGCAGATGTGTTTTCTTAGCTAATCACAAGCATGTTTCTTTCAAGGAACGTCATTTCGAGGGGGCCGCTTGGGGGGAGGATGGGAATGGGGATACAGCACACCCCCCCTCTGCCTCAGGGGTGTCTCACCCCAGACTAAGATCCACAGGCTGAACCCAGGCAGTTCATCTCCCACACCTTTCTCCCCCCTAACCCTACCTACCCCAGAGGCCCAGTAGGCACCTTGGCACTGGTCGGAATGCCAGGCCTGCAAGACGCGAAGGAAGAAAAAAAAAATAAAAGTTTTAATGACACAGATGCCATATTAAATGAGGCAGTTTTACAATTCACTTTGAATAGGACGCTAACTTATTACAAGTGTGTTATCAGAAGGACGATAAGATTTATAACTCTAAGAGTCAGCTTTTCGCCTTAATGACAAGGATATTAAGTGGAGAAAATCTGTTCTCTATTAGAGATGAGAGTCCCTTCCCTGTTTTGGGGCATCTACAGATACACCCAGGAGGGCAGATACCAAGCCCCTTTGTGTCTCCTGATGAAAAATTCTTCCTTTCCCCTTTGGTTATGAAATTGGGTCTCCTTGCTGGGTAAGCACCTGGCTCAGCTTTTCAGTGTGCGCTTGGGAGAGAAAAAAGAGAGAGAGAGAGAGAAAGGGGGGCAGTAGTAGGGATGGAGATGGAGGTGAGAGTCCGTTCTCAGCCCTGGGGTCCACCCAGCAAAACTATTTCCCAGTCTCTCTTTGCCATACAAAAGATGGCTTTCCCCTAAACCAACACAGTAAGCAAACTTTAAAAAACTGGGGTCCTATTACAAACCAACGCCCAGCACTAACTGCTTTAAAATTACTGCATAATTAGATTTAGTTGAATTTCACCATTAATTAGGCAGCCGCACTGCAGGGAGCCTTTGAAATCCGAGAAAATGGGAAAAAATCATCTGAAGCACGTTTTTAAAACCCAACTTCAATAAATCTTGACGAGGCCCGGAATTCAGAGTCCCTCCCTTCCCTCCCAGGCGGCTGAGGGTCGGGGTCTCCAGGCTTGGGCTGGGGCTGGGATTGGACGTAAGGGGACATTTGTCCCATCGGCGGAGAGCTCGGCGCGGGCCCATGCACTGTCCATGCAGAGGCCCTCGGAAGACCCTCTCTGGGAGGCCAGCTCTGTCCCATGGCCGGCCTCGACTGCTCTCCAACCGATTACAGAAAGGGGACCCTTGCTGCAGGCGCGCTCCTGCCAGGGGCGCTGTCCACGCGGGTCCACACATTTCTAGGGCCTGCGACCACCCGCCCAGAACCGGCCCCTCACCCCTGCGAGCCCCCAGTCAGCCCTGCGCCCGGAAAGCCACCTTGCCTAGAACTTTGACCGGCCAGCAGCAAGTTCTACCCACGTCCGGCGGGGTCCGCAGCGCGGCCCCCACCCCCAGCTCGGCCCGCGCAGAGCCCGGCGCAGCCCCTGCATTAATGAGCGAGAGAACCGAACGAGGTCTGCACACACCCCTCCCCCTATACCATTAAAACATTTAAGATCGTTTGAGGATCCAGACTTTTGCTTCCCCTCAATTGATGCTCGAAGGGAGGGGAGACTTGAAATAAACTCTCTTGATTACTGGGGGGGTGGGGCGAAGAGAAAAGGGGGTCCTCTTTACCACTATTTCCCCTACGAATTCTGCTGCTTTAATTACAGATCATCGCGGACCGATCGCACTCCCTGGCCAGGCAGAGTTTAAAAGAGGGTTTTCTGCCTGCAGATGGAATGGCCTTTGGCCGTCCCCCCCCCCTTTTTTTTTTCTTTTTGGGAATCAATGTGTTTCCTATTACCCGGCCCTGCCGTGCCTGGCAGCCCGGCGCTCGCGGAGCAATGGGAGACGCCATGTTGGCTCAGCTCATAGGACCAAGTCAAAAGCGAGCTTCGAGGCAGAGTTTCACACGCTCGGGCTCCCCCCGATCGCCCCCCGCCCCCGCGCCCCGCCTGTCGCCGCTCGGTGCACAGCCCCGAGTGCAGCTCCGCGCGCCCGGCACCCCGGACCCGCCGGGGGCGCGGGCGGAATTCCGCCGCGTAAGTGGGGGGCGGGGGCAGGGGGGGGGCAGGCACTTTTGCACGGCTGCTGCCAACTGCAGGCCCCCGTCCCCGCGGCCGCCGGATGCTACCCCAGCCGGCTCCGCGGAACCAGCCCCGGACGCCGCCCGCTAACTTTGAGACCCAGCCCCTGGCGGCCCAGGGACAACTAATGGTGCAAGGCCGAGGCTGGGCGACCGCGCGCCGAGCGATCGGGCCAGAATCCCCCCAGCTCAGACTCCCCCCAGGTTTGTTTGAAAGTGGCGAGAAGCAGCCATGGCCCCCCCACCCCCCACCCCTCCTCGGACTATTGTTGCATTTCGCGTCTAACTGGGTTCTCTCACACCCCCGAGCGCCAAGAGGAGGAGGGGGAGCGGGGCTGGGAGAAGGAATAAAGCGAGCTCAGATCAGATGAAAAAAAAAAAAAAAAAAAAAAAAAAACCAGCAAGGAAAAAGAGACACTTAAAGGGAAAGAGTCGCCATGTTTAGCAGCTTTTTTAAAGATCTCGTCAATTTCACACAGAACGCACTCGCTGGGTCCCAGCCCTAGTCTTTTGTCCAATTCAGTTGCAGCAAAGATCTTTTGTTCTAACTCAGCGTGAAAAGAAAAACTTTCTTTAAATGCAATAAACTTAAACCAAGCTCAAGACTCTAAACAGATCCTCCTCCGGCCACTCGGCCACTCGAAACATATACAAGAGGTTTTGTTTTAACCGTTTGAAAAATTTTGGGTCCTGTTTTTCTGCCTCGCAGACCCCAATCTGATTGCTGAAACTTAGAGAGAGTGAGAGTGAGATCCCCAACGTCTAGAACACATGCTTAAAGCATAATAAAACAGGGACTGTCTTTTGCTTTGAAAATCATAAATTATAATTTAATGCCAATAATAATTTACAACAAATGGCTGTTTACAATAAACTAACACAAAACAAATAAGGAAAAGGGCCTGTGTTTTACTTAGTAGAGAAACTTCACACACTCACATGGATAGCACTTGCAAGAGGAGAAAATAAACACCAACCTACAAAACCTTAACCTAAAGGTCAGGGATATTCTGCCTTAAGAACATACTTATATTTATGTTTGTCTATATCTACAGAAGGAAGCTGAGGGTCAGATGGAGAACTCTGCTCAAATGCACAAATCAGACAGATATTTCTGGTCTACATGTATTGACTGGAACTGAGTATCAATGTTTAATACACTTTACAAAATGATCCCTTTTCTCTCACCTCCCCTACCCACCCCATTTTTAAATTAAACCACAACATAGGGAAATATGGGGGTGGGGTGCTGGAAAGCCTCAATAAGAATAAAATTGCAAGGTCTCAGGAACTGAGCTTTCTCCAAACCAGGACAAGAGGGGGCAAACCACCCCCCCCACAAAACTCCAAAACAAAATAGTTCCTACTTCCAAATCAGCGCACCCTGTGAAGTTTCCTCCCTTCTTTCTCTCTGGTCTTTTTCTTAATTTGGCTTCTAAGGACAAAGGATCCCAAGAGCAGTACGGATTGTATCTACACAATCTGAAATGTCAAAATGTCGATGTGTTTTTATGTACATAACTCCAATGGAAAAGGTTCCCTTGACCTGTGGTCATGCTCTCACAGAAGAACATAAAGGGGGGAGGGGACAGGCAGGCCAACTGCAAGTTATATATACATTAAAAACAGACCCTTCAGCACTATAAGCTGTGTCACTGAATTTGAAATCCTCTCAACAACCACACTAGATAAGAACCACAGAATATTTTTAAAAAATCACACCTACTTTAGGAAAAACTCATTGCAAACGGTCTTCTGCATCACTGTCAGAAATGTACAAAACACTATTTTTTTTCTGATCATAAAATAGATACTGATCTCAAGATTTCTAATACTTTTCAC
This sequence comes from Tadarida brasiliensis, assembly GCA_030848825.1. Lineage (NCBI taxonomy): Eukaryota > Metazoa > Chordata > Mammalia > Chiroptera > Molossidae > Tadarida > Tadarida brasiliensis. The sequence continues at coordinate 5,963,601 of CM061279.1, forward strand.
AATACCTTCCCTAAGCAGGCACTTAAGTGTGACAAATATAAGGGCCTTTTTTTTTTTTTCCTGGAAAATCCATTTTTAATTAAAAAGAGGATTAGGTGAAGGGGGGTGGTTTACTATATCAGTATGGCACTTCCTAAACCATAGATAAACCATTAACTTCAGCCCCCCCCCCACATACCCAAATTAAGCAAGTAAATACATTACTCCACTTTTGAACAAACTGGGGATCAGCCCCACTCAGCGAGAGCTCACAGGGGCCTTCTCCATGGAAAGACAGTGAGTGGGGACAGCCAAACAGGGTTTCAGATATCAAATAATATTTTAATTTCTGAATACTTTCAAATTTTCCTTGGAATATAACACACAAAGACTCGACCAAACAGTTCAGTTATTATAACTTTTACAGTATACAGAAATGTTGCACTTAAAAAAAAACCTTCAGTTTTTTTTAAAACACAAACTGTAAACTCTAAGATACTGAATCAATCACATTATCTATAAGTGCCAACAGTGTTATTTTGTCATGCTGATTTCAATGGTATTTTTTAAAAAGGGAATATCAACAATTATAATACAAAGGGTTTGCAAATATACAAACAGATATAGGATTTTCATAACAATTCAAGAACTAAGCGGGACCCAATTCAAATTACAAAAGTTCACTTTTTATTCAAAACCTCAGCATGTGTCTTGGACACATTCCTTGGCTGCCAATAAATTCCACAGTTCATTCTCTTTCTTAAAATATTTTTAAAAAGCTAGGTTTGTCTTGGTGTCTTTTTTTTGGGGGGGGGGCAGGGTAGGGAGAGTTAAGTGTTACATGTGGTTCCTCCAGTTCTCAAATGAAAGAGCTTAAGTTCACCTAAAACTTTTGGTCATCACCTATAAGTGCGTTTCCATCATCTTTGAGTTTCCTTTTAAAGTTTTATGTCTTCCTATGATATTTTCATGGACTCAGTTTTAATTCTTGCAGAACATATATTTTAAGGATACACAGTTTTTAAGAAGCCAAGATTATATCAAAACTTATTATAGAACCACAGAATAAACTGGTTTGGAACCAGGAAAGTACAAAAAATAACAGCTAGAGGTACATAGACACAGGACAATTAATAATTTGGAAAAAAAAAAAAAAAGACTTACTTTCTCCATTCTGCTAATTTTCTCCCAATCTCCTTAAATGCACTTTTAGCAATAGTTTTCAAAAATTTACCAAAAAAAGAAAAAAGACTAATTTCCTTTTTGTACAAAAAAAAAAAAAATGATAAGTAGCATGTTGTTCTGACCGACACAGGAGTTTTTTGTTTTTGTTTTTAATGCATTCTGTGAAAGTTCATTTGACAGTCTTTTAAATTTTTGGAAATTCACAGTCCATTAAATTCTTCCCCTCTCTTCTTCTAGCAAACTTGTAACATCCTTTTATATCCTTTCTTAACAGAAGGAATTTAAGCAAACAAACCAGTCTTTTGCCTTTTCTTTCTCTCCCCCTTATTGTGATTTTTTTTTTTTTATTGAATTGCCATATACGGCCAGTTAAAGCTGCTGCCGGACAGTAACATATCCCGGATGAGGGTTTCGATGGGGGTTTTACCTACCAAACGGACGAAAAACAATTGCTCTATGACTGAGGAGGAGACGGTGCGCAGGGAAGGAAGGCGAAGCAAAAGCTTTCCGAATCGCGTTGGTTGGTTGGGGTACTGGCTCCTAACGTACTCTTCCAAAGCACACTGGGACTTTTCCTGCAAACTTTCCACATGGGCTACATCAGAGAGACCACAGGCATCTGGAAGAAAGTAAAAAAAAAAAAAAAAAAAAAAAAAAGAAGAAGAAAGAAGAAGAAGAAGAATTCAGTCATCAGATTAAGAGGTTTGAAATGGGTCACATGAGGTGTGTGTGTACACTGTCCTGTCAAACTGCTCCAACCAGAGTTGGAGGAAATGCCTAGAACTGAAAACTTGGGGAGGGGGGGGTGTGAGAGTGGGGAGAGCAGGAGATGGTCCTGGGGTATTTGCTTAAAAATAAAACCCAGCTCTGGGCTGCTACAGGCTTTCACTGTCCCCGTCCTCAGGCTTGGTCACTGGGAGGCCCAAGCACAGTGCATTGGGTGAAATCTGTCTCAAGTCAGTAAACAGAAAGACAAACGGATGAAACCAAAAGTGCTAATGCTCCTCCCCCTCCTCCTCTGTAAATAATAGTTAGGCTTATAATTATAGAGTGGGGAGGGGGGGGCGACAACCTGGCCCAGCACCGAGGAATGGCGTCCACGACCCAGCCTCAGATTGTCCCCAAAGAGGGCGACTCATTTTTCTCCAGTCTTTGAAACTGATTTAAGTGGCCCTTTAAAACTGATCTTGTCAGTTTAGCCTATTGAAGGGCAGCCATGCAAACTGTGATCTCTCTGTTCATTTGAGCTGTTTCTTTCCCCCCTTTCTTCTCTCTCCCTTTTTCTCCTACCCCCCTTTATTTATTTTTTTAAAAACCCAGGTCCCTCCAAAGAGAACCCTCCTCCCCGTTATCTTCAGGAAAACACTTTTCTTTTTCTGATACGTAAAAATACAATCAGTGCCTTTGAGATGAGAGGGTTCTTAGTGAAGGCGGTGCAGGTTGTGACCTGACCTTTTGGGGCTCCCCAGACAAGACTGGGGCTAACACATACACACTGTGAATCTTAAAATGGGGCTTCGAAAACGGCTGCCACCACCTCCACCCCAACAACCAGAACCCACTTGCAATCTTTTCATGTGTGTTTCCAGGACTCTGCCTGTCTGCACACGGCATAGGTGTCTGTGGTCAGGAATTAAAATATCTGTTTGCATAAGCCTCCTTCCCTGAGCATCGCACCAGCTCTGAATCAGATAACAGAAACCTTTATCTCTTTGTGGGGTGATTTGTATTCCCCACACAGGCCTCTACATTTTACAAATAGTAATAAATTAAACTGTTACGACAGTATCAGGCATTTCTTGCCTTGAAAGACCAAGGGTGAGGCTAAGAGCTAACAATGATATCAAGAAATTAACAGCCACCCCCATCGCCTGGGAATGTGAGTTGGGTGTGGGACTGTGGGACAGGGCTGAAGGTGGCTGTGGGGTAGAGGACTGTCCTGCTCTTATGGTTGTATCAGGCGAATGTTCCCGTTATGACAGGTCCCCTGAGGAAAATAATCCAGATTCAAGCCTCTGCATACAGCTCTTCCTTGCCCAGACACTGCCTTTTCATTGATTACCTAAGGACTTTTGAGGCCACAATTTGGGGTGGTGGTGAGGGGCTTTTATATAAAAAGCAGCAATACAGAAAAGACTCAGAACCTACAATAGATGCAGCTAATGACTTGGGTCCCCAGATTTCCTTCAAACAATAAGGAAGAGACTGTGGATCTTTCCGTCTGTCACAGGAATCACAAAGCTCTCTCCCACTGTCCTGATTTCAAGTTGCAAAAACAGTGGGCGACTTGGTTCCAAGCCCTACCCACGTCCAAATGGTTGGTATGCTGACTTGGGAACCCCTTTTCCCTCTCGGCCTTGACAAAGGGATCAGCTGTCAACTTAGAGCAAGAAAGGGGGGGGTGATTTCCACCCACCTGTGCTAGGCTGAACTCAGCCTGGAGGCAGCCAAAGGCTCAGGTGTGGCCCAAAGTGGAAAGCCAGCCACTTTCAAAAATCATTTAGCCTCAAGAGTTAATTAATATTAGATCTATTACTCACACAGGTTAAACTACATGCAAACTAATTAGATTTCATAATGCGGTCAATGATGTTTTTATATCTCCAGCAACATTCATATCCAGCCCAAGTTGGCAGACACCTGGAGTTGTTGGGAAATTACCTTGTGTGTGCCTGGGCAGGGGAAGCAAGAGGCCAGGGTCTTCCACCCCCTGCGGACATTCTGAAGAGTTATGATGCCTCCCTTTTTTCCTCTGGCCCCTTCCTGGCAGTTTGCATTGTTTCAATCAGAATATGATTTTCAAAATTGTTGCCCTCTGGTTGGGTTTGCCTGGAGCTCCAACTCCTGTTAAGTTAACGGGCAAACTTTCCCCTGCAAGATGATGCTGGGACCGCCCCAGTGCCCAGGGCCATCTCCTAGAGGCTAAGCCAGGGTGACAGAGGGAACAGTGGGGTAGACAAGACTCCACAGGCTCAGCTGGCCCAGGGGGCCTGGGCTAAGGGGGGTTAGCTCACATCCCAGCCTGGCAGGAGGGCAGCCGCCCGAGAGGCCTCCCCTTGGCCCATTTTGAGAGAGTCAGTGTCTGAAGCATCCTTCCTGCAGCCCAGCCTTCCTCTCCTCTCCCACACAGGCCTGGTGGGGCCCAGCAGCTATTCAAAGTTCTCATCCAAGTTGCACTCAACAGTTTGGCCTTTCAGGGGGCAGGTTGGGTTGGCTCTGGGGACTCCCAAGTTGTCTGGGCCCTAACTCTGGGCTAGAAGCCCTTGGGCAGGAGAAGAGAACGCTCCTTCCTACCTGAGGTGAACAGGACTATGGCCTTGAGGCAGCTGTACTCAGCGGAGTCAACGTGCAGGGCCTTCAGCTTCTCCACTTGCTCTTGGAAGATCCGTATGTGGTCCATAAAGGCGACCACCCGGTCGGCGGACATGGGTGAGGCGTGGAGGCCTGCGGCGGCCAGGAGCGGGGCAACGTGGAGAGGCATGGAGCACTGAGCTGCGTTCAGCACGAACAGCTCGCTCCAGGTGAGGCGAAGCAGGGCCACCTGGTCGGTGATCTGCAGGTCAGGGAAGAAGGGGATGTTCCGGGCCCACTCCACGGCGCTGAAGAGCATCCGCGCGGCCAGTTCGCAAATGTTCTCGATGCCCATGATGTTATTGGGCTGCATGCACTGGCTGCCGAAGCGCGACGTGGGATAGGGCTCGGCGCGCAGCAACAGAGAAATATATCCGGACAGGTACGAGTGGCAGTTGAGGGGGTCCCCGTTGGTCAGCGCAAACTGCCCGTGGGTCGGCTGGGTGGGCGGCATCCTGCCTCTCTGTACCGCTGTGGGGAAGAAAGACACTCCTTGGTTAATGACCAGCCTTGGTCCCCAGCGCCCCTAGCTGGGCCTGCCCCAGCCCGACCCCCACCTGACCCAGACCCTGCGCGAGAACAGGCAGGCCTGCCCTCCAACGAGTGCGCCCGGGAGTCGCCGGAGCCCGGCCGCACTCCTCGCCAATCGCCACCCAGGCCAGCTCTGGCGGCTCAGCCGCACACTTGCCTCCGAGGCCCGCTCGGAGCTGGGCCGCCGAGCACCCAGAATTGGCCACTTTGCCTCGGGGTCCCCGGCGCGGTGGGCGGGATATACATTCTGGGGGCATCTTTCTTCTTTACTGCTAAACAGCTGATATTTCTTATTGATTGGAGGAGAGGGAGCGGGAGGGGCGAGTCTGGGGGGTGGGGTGGGGAGGGAGAGACTCTTTTACAAAAGACACAAGGGTTCACCCCAGACGGCCTGCGGCCGCCCCGGAACGACTCTCCCCCAAACCCCGCAGCCCCAGCTCCAGTCTAAGCCCCAGTCCAAGCCCCAGCCGGGCGGGGGACTCCCGGTGAGAAACGAGAGGAGAGCTGAGATCTGGCGTCAGCCTGATCAGTGTGCTCGGAGAAAGGGAGACCGAGGGAGAGGGCGGAGAGAGAGAGGCCGGCCACGGCGGGAGGAAGCCGGGGAGAGGCGGGGAGCAAGCGGCCGGCGCAGCCCGCGTAGGGCCCGGGAGGGCCGGGGAGAGCCGGCGAGGCTCGGGCTGGGGCTGTTATCTGACGCCGGACGGGGGGACCCGCTCTCCCAGAAACACAAAGAAACCCGGGCGATCGCTCGCCCCAAGCCGGAGCCCGCGCCCGGCGCCCAGCGCGCCATTGGCCGAGCCCGGCTCGTACTGCTCGGCGAATTTTCTATCACAAAGACCCAACTCGCGCAGAGCGAAAGCAGCCGCCAAGGGCCCTCGCCCACCCTTCCCCTAAGTCCCCATCGCGCTCTCCTCCTTTCAAAAGTGAAAGGAAAAAAGAAAACAGGAATTTTTTTTAGCAGAATGTTAATCCACGGAGGGTCACATGAGCGCAGCCCGGGCGGCAGCGTTAATACGGCGAAGTGCATAAAATTGCCATTTGTAATTTGAACCTCCTGTACAAAAGTACAATCTCAGGTTGGTTTTTTTTTTGAGAGGGTGGGGGCTGGGGAGAGGTGGGGAGGAGGGACATATGTTGAACATGCAGGAAAAACCAGGGGAGAGAGAGAGAAACTGAGAGGAGAGAGAGAGAGGGAGATAAGTAAACCAGGCTTTAAAACAACAACTGCAAACACCACCCATCCCTTGCAGAAAGGCGAACTCGAAGGAACTCGCAATCCACGCAAGAACATGAAACCGGCCCAAAGAGAGAGTGGAGATCAGTCGGCCAAAGCATGCGGATCTGGGGGAGGGGGGGTCTGGGTTCCAGTGCAGAACTTGCTCCTAGGATCAACCCCCTTCGAGCTGCAGAGCAGAGCCGGGCTCCGGTGTCCTTACCCAGAGCAGGCTAGCCAAACGCACCCAGGGCCCCGGGACCCCAGGCGAGGGGGGGGAGAAATGAGAGGCCGATACCTTCCCGTCTCATGCCCACTTTGAGGCACTTTTTGAGGCGACAGTACTGGCACTGGTTGCGGTGGTGCTGGTCGATGGGACAGTTCCGGTTGGCGCGGCACGTGTAGCTCAGGTTCCTCCGCACGCTGCGCTTGAAGAAGCTCTTGCAGCCCTCGCACGTGAACTGGCCGTAGTGCTTGCCGCTCGACTTGTCCCCGCATACCACACACTCGATGTGCTGCTGCTGCTGCTGCTTGTCGCCGCCTGGACCGCCAGGGCCGCCCTGGCCGCCGGCCGCCGTCTGGGCCGGTGTGCTGGCCGGGCCCCCTTGGCCGGGCGTCTGTGGCGTGTGCGGGGCGCCGGGCGGCGGGCCGGGCACGGGCGGCGCCTGCGAGGCCTGGCTGCCCTGCGAGCCGGGCACCTCGTCCTGGGGGTCGCGCCACGTGCTGACTACCATTGCCATATCTATGGGGGCCGCGTCCGGACTTCCTGCTCCCCTGGCTGCGGGCGGCGGCGGCTCCCGGGTCGCGGGCTCCCGTGCGCCGCCTTTTGTGTATGCGAGGGTGCGAGAGGGCGCGGGAGGGCGCCCCGGGTGGCTCGGGGGCTGGTTGGTTGAGGTTGGTTAGTTTTTCCTTTTTTGTTTCTGCTTTTGCAAAGTTTTGTCGATGGCTTGTCTGGCCCGGTGTGTTTGTTTTGTTTGTGTCCCTCGGCTCAGCTTTGTTGGTTTCGGGGGGCTTTCCGCCGGGAGGGGAGGGGAAGGGCCGGGGGAGAGCGAGTGAGAGCAGAACGTGGAGAGAGGGAGGGGAGGGAGAGCTGCAAGGCGATTGTCTGGCTTCACGAGAGAAGTAGGAGGCAAAAAAAAATCTCTCCAAAGATCTCGCTCGCTCTCACTCTCTCCCTCCCTCTCTCGTTCACTCTCTCGCTCTCAGAGCTGGTGTGCCGAGGAGTTGGAGGAGGAGGAGGAAGAGGAGGAGGAAGAGAAGGAGGAGAGGCGACTGTCCGGGGGCCAAGTCCAGGGCAGCCCACAGTCAGCCATTCAGGAAAGCCATCGAAATCGAGAGGACTAGGAGAGCGGAGGCGCCGGTCGCGGGCGCGCCCAGAGAGCCGGGCAGGCCGGGGCGGAGGCCGGCGGCCCGCGGAGTGGCCGGAGCGCTGCCCGGGTCCGGGGGAATCAGCATGAAAGTGGTCCGCGTCGGGCGCTGCGCGGCGTCGTCCTGGCGCTGGGCCGCTGCCGCCGCCTGCCCCGGGCGCCCGGCGCGCGCCTGGCTCGCTCCGGCCGCCGCCGCCCGCTCGCGCCGGATGGAGGCCGCTCGCCGATCCCGCGGGCCGCCGCCGCGCGGAGCCGCCGCCGCCGCCGCCGAAGCCGCCGGTCGGGCCCGGAGCCGCCGGTCTAGCGCCGCCGCCGCCGCTGGAGCCGCTGCTGCCGCTGCTGCCGCCGCCGGAGCCGCTGGTGCTGCTGCCGCCGCCGCCTCACACACATAGGGAAAGAGTCAACTCGCCGGCGGCGGGGGAGAAATGATAAAAGAGAGAGACGAGGGCCGATCACCACCTAGAAGCACATCCTTCGTGCGCGGAGCGGGGAGAGAAAGACGGAGAGAAAGAATGAAAGAGGGGAAAAGGCAGCACGGCACCCGGAGAAAGGAGGCAACTCGGGAGAGGAGGAGGAGGAGAAGAAAACACACACGCGCGCACGCACACACACACCGCGGAGAGAAAAGAACAGAGAATCAAAGTGATCAAATATGCTAAAAAGGGGGGCGCGGGAGGGAATGCGATTTATAGGCGCCGGGGCTGGCAGAAGTGGCTTCTCCGCGATCAGCTCACTGAGCTCTCTATATAGTGAACTTTGACACGACTGCTGCAACTTAGCGCACGTTGCCATGGCGACGGCGCGCCTTATAAGGCAGCAGCCGGGGTTGGCCTGGCCAGGCGCGCGCGCGCCGCCCCCTCGCCGTCATTGGCCGGAGCGCGGCGGCCCCGCCATGGCGGCCGCGGGCTCAGCTCGGTCCTAGCGCGAGCGGCGTCGCGGCCGCGGCTCGGGGCGCGCGGGGGGCGCGGGGGGACAGGGCGGGGGCGATCGCGTCGCCGCCGCCGCCGCCAAGCGGGGGATGGGCCCGGGGCGGCCCCGGGCGCGCGGCCCCCGCGCTCTGCGCCCCCCGCGCCCCGCACCCGAGGTCTCCGCCCCGGCGGGGAGAGGAACGCGGCGCGCAGACAAAACGCCTCTTAAAGGCTCCGCGCGAGGCTGTGGGTGGAATCGAGGGCTTCGCCTCCCGCAACTTGGCGATGCCACGAAACGCAGCGCTCGCGCACCACCCGGGACGCCCGGCGCATCTTTGTGCCCGCGATGCCAGAGAAAGGGAAAAGTTCCCCGGTTTCTTTGCAGAGGGGTCGTGGGTGGGGGCGGGAAGGTGCTGCGAACCGAGCTGGCGGGCAATTTCCAAACGAACGCTTTGGCCCAAGCCAGGTGATGGGAGACCCTTCTCTTAATCAGCTCTGATCACTTGCTTGGTTTGTTGGCTTTTTTTTTTTTTTTTTTTTTTTTTTAAAGAGGGGGAAAAAGCCGTTCAGAGTCTGTCTTTGCCTTGTAGGGTTAACATTTCACAGGTATGTGGCCTGACATTTTAATTGCTCAAATAAAGCATCTCGGATGCTGAGAAGCAGAAATAGACTTCATCTCATTGTCATGACGCAATTAAAATAAATTCTCCTCAACTTTATCCTCTCTGGTTGGTTTTGGCTAACTCGGAAGCCAGCATCCTGCCACACACCCAGTCATGGTGAGAGAGGAAAAGACCGATCTGCTTGCTGCTGGGCGAGCAGGGGTAGCCTCCCAGCCTCCTGTTTATACCCTCTGCACACACATGTAAGCGTACATGTATGAGATGTACTTTTGTCCATGTACCCAGACAAAGACTTCAGCGACTCTGCTTCTAGGTCATAGAACAGTTGAGTCCGGACTTCATTGTTCCTTAAGTTTCCTTAAAGCATTCATACAGCCATTAAAACACACCCAGAGATTCTGTCCCAAATTAGGAATAATACCAGTACAACTCAAAAGAACCACATACCAGCCATATTCTACCCCAAGAAATCCACTCCAATAAGACCAACTTCATAGTGTCTGCCATTCTGTTCAATGGGCTAAAATCATCTAGATGGTGTGTCCCTAAATTCCAGGGCGCTGGGCTTTAAACATCAAACATCTAGAATTGCCCCCCTCCCCCAGAACACACTCTATTCCAATGCACCTTTCTGTTTGATTAGGACAAGTTAGTGGGCTATGATTATTCCATATTCATAAAAGAAAATTGTGACTCTGTCATACACACTTTGCACCAAGAAAAACCTGTAAATTTGTAAGCTAACCAGGTTTATGAACAATTAAAATATTTTACACAAAACACGCCGAGCTACAGGAAACTTGAACACATATAAATAGTAATGAACAACCACAAGAAAGCATCCTTGAGAGTTCAAAACATCAAGAAGATGAAGAATTTTTTTAAGAAAAATAAACCACACATAAAATTGACGTGTAGATTTCATTTTGCATTCAGTACCCTTTACACATACAGGCAGAATCCAAGTTACAGACTAAGTGGAGACGTAGGCAGATAGGGGCTAATTTTTAGGGAAGAAAAAAAAATCCTCTTTCCGCTTCATTTCTGAAACCTTCTTAGCTCCCACCCTTTCTCCGCTGAAATCACATATTTCACGAAAGCTGCAGGTGTTGGGATTATTTGAAAGTTGTAAAAAAAAAAAAAAAACCAACCCAAACCCTATAGTAGACAGTGAACTATCATAAACCTGGTGTGTAATGAGATTGCCATAGAGCGAAGCAGGCTGAGAATTTCAGGTTGATTCGAGGCACAATCTAACTTTCTCCAAAAGAGAACCAGAAGCATGGAAAAGAAATTATTCCAGGGAAGGAATGTTTTCCCCCCTTTCAATCTCTATGATTCGAGAAATTGCCTAATGGCACAAATATCAGTAGATTAGGGGCCGACTCTGCAGTGGTGTGGTGGGCTGGGGTTGCAATAGGAATTCTGATAGGTATTCTCATTTCAATGTAGTAGAAGATAGAATAATTGATTATAGGGGAATCTTAATCTTGCCTCTTGTGTCGACACTTCCACAGCAAGACACACCTTTTACAAACATGCAGTTGGAAAATTTGGAGGAGGAAGAGTTCCCCCAGTCCACTTAGAGATATTTGGTATTTGAAGTCCACTTTGATGGCCTCAGATTTAAAATGAAGAATTTCCCAACAGAACTGGAGCCTGCTGGGCTTATGACCACAGGGATGCCATGGAGTCAAAAATGTTTCACTCTGTATTTTAGGGCTCATTCATAGTTATGCAGATGCTATTCAAAAGCCAAAAAAAAAAAAAAGGTATTAATTGTAGTTAATTTTACTACATAAAAGGACTGCAGACGGAGAAGAAAATAAAAGGAAAATATTTAAAAATGTTATTTACAGATGCTGTAATACATGAAACAGCTGAAATAAAACAGCTCTAAGACTCACCGATAAATATCAATATATTGTTAGCGTTAAAAAAAAAAATACAGCTCACTCTTTTATTGCAGATGTAAATTTATTTTAATGAGAGGAATGGCAAGCTTTAATTTGGCCCGAGAAAGTTGGAAAAACATTTGTCTTACTCTGGGAATCCAAAGAAAAGAAAACCTACCCAGGAATATGATTTCATTACAGAAAGTGGACTGAGTGCTGTCATTCTTCACAGATTCAATCACGATATGAATACAGACCCCAGCAAATGCCGAGTTTAACTCTGAACTCAGTAGAAACCAGCTCTGTCCACCAGGATTCATTGAATTCCTCCTTCCCCTCAATCTAGTCCGTGTGTGTTTTTCTTCTCCACCACATTGGAGCTCCATGAATAGGAAAAGGGGGTTCCATTGTGTCCTCTCCACTTCCAAATCAATGCAATTTTTAACCACTGGCTTGTGGTACTTTGAAAATCACCAGGGGCTGTCAGAGTTGGGTCCTCTGAAAAATTTACAGTGCTAAATCAGAGCATATGCTGGGAGGGAAAAAATTGCTTAAGATTGGAATAAGTACAGTATCTGTCTGCCCCCTAGCGTAAGAGTCCTCGCTGCCTAAAATTCAACTTTAAAAGAAAAGGAGCTCTTAAAGGGAAACGACTTTAGTAGGCATAGGAGAATGAAACTTCTGTACATTTTAATCGGAATCATTTTCCAGGATTTAAAATTAATTGGCTCTGGCTTGGTCGGACCGGACCCGGATCTCGCCTCCTCTTGCGTTTCCCGAGTCACTGGCGGAGAGGTGATGATTTTTTTTCCCCTCCCTGAACTGGGTTTATGTGCGTCCCTCTCACCCCCTCCTCTCTTTTTCTTTCTCGGTCTCTGTCGTCTCTCTCGCTGGCTTTTTAAAAATGAGGACCCGATCCTTGAACGTTCTGGACAGAGCCCAGAATTGCTTCTTAAAAGTCAGCCCGGCGCGGTTGCAATAGACAGCAAAAAGGTAACCGTTTGCCTGAAAGCCGCACGCCAACCCCACCACCCCGCCGGATGGTGAGTACCCTTCCTTCTTCGTCGCGATTGTCCTCCTAGCTTAGCCGAGCGCTCGCCACCCCGCGCCCGCCGCGGCCGAGGCGCCGGGCACAGCTCGCCTCCCTCCCCGCCTGGCTGCTTGTCAGATGCACCAGGTTGCAGCTCGGCGGCCAATCGAACAGTCAATTCGGATCCTTAGTGCGAGCCTAGCAGCTCCTTTGCTAGAAAACCGAGTCATCTACGGCTCGGAAAAAACACGCTTAGAGGTCTGGTTTGCAGTTTTGCTCTACCGGAGGCGACGAGTTTGAGCAGCCAGGACCAGAGGGGAGGCACCGCAGTCTTTACGCTTCGGTTTAACCAGATTTTGGCACCTTCGCAATTGCATTTCCCCCCTCTCCCCCCCTCCACCGCACACATGTAATAAAATATGGCAATGCATTGAATTGACTGTCCCCCTTCCCCGAACCCCTTAAACCACAGTCCTAGACATTTCATACACATTAGCCGCCCGATTTTTTAAAATCCCCAAGTCATCCCCAACCCCACAGAGCACAAGGAGAAAAGTAAGAAAGGAGAGAGAGAGAGAGAAAATAAAATACTGTAAGCAAACATACCAAAACCATATTTGCCTTGTTCAAGGTCCCAAATGGCTTGCATCTTCCTTCTAAAACTGGAATAACTCTCCTTTAGTTTGGCGGGTGAAATACACGCTTTGTTGGACCCCTGAAAAGATGTGTCTTTGATAATTAAAGAGACTCTCTTCCTCGGTGTTTATCTAAGCGATTGTGCAAACTGATAAAAAGTAGGCACTAGCCGGCAGGCAACCAGAGGAAAGGTGAAAGGAGAGATCTTCTACCTCAAGTAAGTGCTTCCCCATGGATCAGGCGCTCTCAGCCTTGGAAAACCCTGCACACTAACTTTAGAGAGGTTTCAGGGAGCTTGTACATAGCTGCTGAGGAATGCAAGCCTCGCCTTTAAGAAAAAAAACCCCAAACCGTAGGTAGGAGATGTCTGGAGTGATCCTTGTCTCTCATCTCATTCCTTAGAAGGAAGAGTGCGTTGTTACACCTTGTTTGGGGCTGGGAAGAGGAGACTTTAAAAACACCCGTCCAATTGAAAAAAATCTCCCAACTTAATGAGTTTAGTCGGGAGGCTGGGACAAACGGCTCAGCCTCAGCAGAAAACCGCCAACTCCAGGCAATCCTGCAAGGCAAGACGACCGAGGCACAGCCAAATTCCACTGTTTGGGGTCGAGAGGGATGGAGGCTAACCCTAAAGCAAGTTGGGAAAAAAACAGAGGTGGGAGAGGAGGGGGAAAAAGCTGCCTCCCCAGCCTGGCTGACAGGCTCTCCTCACCCAGAATCAAAGATAGAACTTGCAATAATAGAAGGGCAACGCTTTTCCTAGGAATCCGCTGGAATCCTCATTTTGCTACTTTTAACTCAAGTTCCCCCAAGTGATTTTCCCCTCTCCCCTGCAGATTCGTGCCCCCCCCTCCCTCCATTCCCAGTCCCCATTCTAGAACTTTCCTAAAGAGGAAACCTGTTCCTTTGGGGGGGGAGGGGACCCCCATTTCTTGTCATCAGAAAATGAATGCTTAATTTGCCCCCTCCATACCCCCACCCCCCCCAAATGAATAAAGGAAGCAGGAATACAGTAACTAGAGAAAATGAGAGTAAAGTATGCTGCTCCTTCCTTGCAGTTTAATACAGTTTTAACTAATGGATTTTTTTGTTTTGTTTTGTTTTAAGAGAAGAATAATGGGGGAACACGGGTCTTTTATTTTAGGAAACTGTATGGTAAGATGTATGTCAGGCTTGACAAATGGAACCTAAGCTCTTCGGCTGCTCCTTACCCTTGTCTTAAACAGGAATTAAGTTAAACACAGTGCTGAATGTTAATTACATGTTTACTGGCTAATGAAAATTACAAATGGTTTTGCCACCTCAAAAACAATGATGAAAACTCTGAAGACACTGTAATTATATACTTTGAGGGAAATAACTCAGAATATTGATCATAAGAAGTGTAAATCTTTTTTTAACTATTCATTAATACCATAAATATGGGCTACAGAAGTTTTTCCTTGCGGTTTATCTCATCAGTTACACAGAGTAGATGGATGGCGAGGCTCCTCTGGGAGGTGGTGAACTCATTCTCTCGGAGAAGGAGGCCACTTGTGTAACTGGGGGGCGCCCCCCTCCTTTTCGCCCCCGCCCCCTTTAACCCCAGCAGAAGGTCGAGGGATAGTTGAGCAGGGGGGCTGGGCTCAGGGCAGGTGAAGGTGATCGCAGCCCAGCCTCTCCCCTCCCCTCCCCTCTCCTCCTCTCCCCCCTCCCTTCCCAGCCAGGTCTGATGGATGACCGCCTTCCCCAGCCCGGGCGCCTGTCGGATAACCTGGCATTCGGGTTGCTAATGGAGGACAGCTCGCTGCAACCCAGCGACATGCAGCCTTGACAACTGCAGTCCTCTCCTTTCCAGGTGGCTAGGACAGTTCATTGCAAACAGAAGAAAATAAAGTTGAGGGCGGAAGTGGTTACTGGGTAAGGCGGCTCAGGCGCGGAACCAGAACTGGGTTCCCCGGCTCTGGGAGCAGAGAAAGATTTTTTTGCTTTGTTTGGTTTTCACTTCGGCCTGAGTAGTAGCTTTGCACCCTCTGGCAGCCACTGCGATCTTGGGGGTCAAAGGTGAGGGCCGCACTAACCCTGGAAGGCTGGTCTGGCCGGAAGGCCGAGCGCAGGGAGGTGTAGGGGGTCGTCAGCCACACAGCCTGGCGCTTCGGAGGGGGAGCCTGTGAAACTCGCACTGGGGGGCACAGGACCGAGAGCGGTTTTAAGTGCAATATTGAGGATTTTTAAAAAGTGCCCTAGGCTTGTGGGACTGGAGTCCTCTTTTTCCCAGAGAATTCCCAAGGCGCTGGTCTTTGTCTTAGAAGGAATGGAGTTTCTGAATGGTGTGAAAGGGACAGAGAGGGTCGCTTCAAATCGATTTTATTTGTCCTTTCTGTCTTTTCGGATCAACGCCCTTCAATGGGCACAGAGGTGCTCTTTCAACCAAAAACGTGTGCTACATTTTCTGCCTGTATTGGTGCTAACTACAATGAGTACTGGGCAGATTTTTTTTCTTTGCTCTCCAAAGCAAGAAAGTACCCTAATTAAATTGTTTTATATGGACAGTCAAGACGGACCAATTAAGTATGCATTAGTATAAAGATATAGTCTGCAGATAAGGCGGTTTAGAAAATCATGGGTAAGACAAAAGAGAGGGCGCCAGCGTCGGGGAGGGGTGCGTGGTGAGCAAGGTCGCTCACCTTCTTCCCCGGGCCCCGGGAGGATCGCAGAGGCCCGGGCCTCAGGTGACAAGGAAGCAGGCCCGCTAACAGGTGGGCGGCAGTGTTGGAACCCCCAGGTCCGCGCCTCTGGCCGAAGAAGGTGGTGGAGCCCAGGCGGTTAGTATCGCTCACATCCTCCAGCTGAGACAATGTGGCGGTCCCAGAGGTGGCGGGTCCCGTAGGAGGTGGCGAGTGTGCGCCGTTCCCCACTTTGGGCCGGGCCCTTTGCTCGGTGTCTAGGTTCAGGGCGCAGCCCTGCTGTAAGGAAAGAGTGTGCGCCCGGGGGAGGCCGGCAGGGGCAGAGGGACACAGACACTGCCACTGTCGCGGCCGCAGCCCTCTGGAAACCAAGATCAGGGTAGGAGGCCCCCTTCCAGCACGTCCAAACCAAGTGCTTTTTCGCTTCTAAGGAAACAGAAGATTCTCCGCGTGGAAAGTAAAGTTTCCACCCGACGCCATCCGGCCCGAGGGGCGTCGAGGCCCAGCCGTAGAAGTGGGGAGTGACCGAGGGCAGGAAGAAAGGTAGCCCGAAGAGTAGCTCCGGATTCCGCGAGTGCGACTCGGGGCTTCTCCACCCCCTCTCCGCCCTCCGAGGTGTGGGCGGGCGGAGTGCATCTGGCCGGAAGGCGACGACCCCCAGAGCAGGGGCCTGGGCCTCCCCGTGTGGCGGCGCAGGGCTGTGATAGGTGGTCCTCGGGCTGCGGGGGCGCGAGCGCAGCGCGCTGCCTGCACCGAGGGCGCGCGGGGCGCACAGGACGCCCTGGGTCGGGAGCGGGCTGGGGGAGCAGGGGCGAGAATTAGAGCCTGGGGAGGCGGCTGAATGTCAAAAGTAAAAAGGTTGAAAAGCCAATTTTCCAGGAGCGCTTTCGCCCCCCTTTGCTGGTTTCGGAGGCCGTAAATCAGCGCCAGCGGTGAGGGCGGGAGGGACCCCCTCGGAGGGCCGGCGCTGCCCCGCCCGGACCGTGCGCACCTCCCGGTGGGCCCCGAATCGATCCGAAGCCTAGCTGAGGATGTCACCGCACTAAATATTTACTGATCACACACAAATAGCCGGGCTCGAACGATTTTCCTCTGTGCGGAGAGCGCAGAGAGAAGGGTAAATCATTTTATTAGTGTGGATAAAGCCCAGAGCACACTCTGAGCTGGAGTGTTTTAAGATGTGTCTTCAACGGGATGAAAAGAGTTAGGGAAATCGATACCGGGTGATTAGAAGCCCCCGGGGTGACGAAGGGAGTCGGGGCTTTCAGGGATTTGGCGAGGCTGAGAGGGGGGGAGCGAGCCTCGAAGGGGGCGGCCCGACCACCGCAGAGAGCGCTCGGGCGCAGGCCTGTGGCCCTCCCGCCTCGACGGGCGACGCCAGGGCGCAGTGAGCGGCCCGGCGTCCGCACTGGTCGGCTGCACCGGGCCGGATGAGGGCTGCGCGGGCTGCGGCGGCTGGCCGAGGGCTCGGGAGCCACGGGCTTCACGCCGTGAGTGGCAGTGGCCAGGTGGCCAGGGCGAGCGGATCGCAGGCCCGACGCGGGGACACGGGCAGGTTCCTCCACTGCGCGGTCTCCCCGGGCAGCCTCCTGGAGTAAAGCTGTGGCCCAAACGCGTGCATTTCCTCCCACACCCCCCGCCGAGACCCGCAGCATCCTCGAACTTTCTCCTCGATACGTCTATGTCCCTCATCTCCTCGAATATTTCTAAAGAGGATGTAGCGGCCCAGCCTGGCTTGCTTCTCCCTGCCACCCACCCGGGGTGCAGAGCCGGGTGGCGGAACCCACAGGGGACCGCAGGGCCAGTGATCCCAGGTTCAGGGCTTCTGGGCAGGTGGGAGGAAGTCTGAGGCTGAGGAGGAAGGTGGGGACAGGGTGACACACACCAACAAAGTCCCCAGGACGTCTTCGTTCTCTCCAGGGTGGGGATCTAGCTTTAAAACCACCCTCCAGCGATGGCATCAGTGTGGGACCCCAAGGCTGGGTGCAAGAGCCTGAAAAGGCTATAGGGTTTGCTGAAGTTCACAAGGCTTTGGGGGGGGGGAGGCTGCTCCCCAAACTCAAGCAGCCAAGTCCTGGCACAGAACTGGCTTTGCATTTCTGGGAGCGGGAGGCTTGCTCGCTCGCTACTGTGGACAAGCCTTGAGCTTCCAAACAGCTGGAAAGAATCAAGAGGCACTAATTTTGGGGGGAAAGGAGGGGCATAAAGTGAGGAAAGGGAAGACTCTTCTTTCTTCTTCTTTCCCTGCTCCTTTTTCCTAAAAATCTGCTTTTTCTGGAGACACCAATAGCTTGATTATCTGTCTATCTACCATCTATCTATCTATCTATCTATCTATCTATCTATCTATCTATCTATCTATCATCTCCCCCAGTTGCTGGATTTTCTTGGCAGCTGGAAGAATTTAACTCAGGCTGGCCTGCTTTGCTCTTTGGTGCAACAGGAAATATGACCGCAGATCCAATTAATGGTGTTCCAGAAGGGAGAATTAAAAAAAAAAAAAAAAAGAATCCCAATGGATTGGAGCGATCCGTTCAGGTGTGAGGCGATTGGTGCCACCCTCAGTAATCTTCTAACTCCTTGGATGGAAGCTCCAGCATAGACCATCATCGCTGACCTGGAGGCTGGCAGGAGCCGGGTCTCCATTAACCCTTCTCCGTCTTGACCAGCGAAGGTTAACTACACTAATATACCAAAGGGGCTGTAGGAAAAAAAAAAAAAAAAAAAAAAAAGGGAGGAAGGGAGATTCACTGTAGCTGAAGGGTTTTAGAGCTCTCTGCCCTTCACTGGTCCTCCCCCACCCCCCTTCCAGTGAAAGCAGGTTTCCATTCAGAAAGACAACAGTCTCATCTGTCAAGGCAGCTCACTTCTTGGAGATGCACTTTGGGAAACAGAAAAACACCATGTAGTGAAATATTTTCTTCCACTTAACTGACCACCCAGTTTGGTTTAATAATATTTCTAACATGTATACAATACTAGATGATTGTGGGAGGGGGTAAAATAAAACTCCAAACCCAATATATATTTTACCTTGAAGCTACTTTAGACTCTTGTCCGTAGCCAAATGATAGCCCTAAGAATCTGGATGGAATTAGGAAAATATATTCTGCTGACTTAAGCCTGGTGGCATTGTATTCGTAATTATTCAGATTGCATGAAGGTGTGTGTACCTGGGTACTGGAAGTTCCTTGATGGATTAAAGGTTACTATTCTCAAGCACTAGACAGAGGCTGTCACAGATGTATACGCTGGAGGTCTGGCAGGAAGCAGTGCAAAGAACAGTTCTGAATGAGCTCTTGGCATCACTATTGTGGAAATGCACGCTGGAGCAACTTAGTGATGGTAAAGCTATTGTGCCTTGCAGAGTCACAGAAAGAGACTTCAAAGTAAAAAAAATGTCCATTTTCACGTTGGTTGCTTTGGTGGGGCATTTCAACAAAAGGTGAGCATCTTTTGCCTGCTATATTTATTTAAAAACCCAACAATGGGCCACGCTGTTTATTTTACATTCCAGTGAATTGAAGAATATAAAGAAAACAGACTCTGGCTAAGGGCGTGCTGACCATTTCACCAAGTCTGATGTGGGCTGTCCACGCGTTTAATATTCTACTGCAAAGCATCTCCTGCTGACGAAGTTCTAAAGACATGAGGGCATCCGTTCTCGTTTCCAAGTGGACAGAGTGAGAAAAGATTGTCTGATTCTCTAGGTTTTCTCTGTCTCAGCAGCCTGGTCATGCAATCTTTAAAATGACAGTTCATTTTTGGTATGTGGAAAAAAAGCATCAAATAGTATCAGGTGCCAGTCATTTAAATGTTAAGGTGTTCCTAAGCCAAATATCCAGATAAATTAATACTGTTAATTAGCTGTAGCCACGTACTTAAATAAAATACAAACAGAACAAAGGGGATTTACCTGATTTAATTTCCTTTAACTACAGGCTCAAGGTGAATTTCAGGAGAAAAATAATTGAAAGACTATTGGTGTTTAGGAGGCTCAGAATACCCCAGTTTCAATATAAAGCGTATGATTAGAGAAGTCAGTCCATAGACAAAGACAGACACACTGCCATAACAGGAAAACATTATGCATGAATTTAGAAAACATAACTAATTATTTCATTATCAATTGCATTGCTCCTCTTAAAAGGCTAACTACTTGAAATGTTAAAGGTATAGTAAAATAAAGGTCTTTGGAAAATTAAGAGGAGAGTGTTGAATGTAATATTCAGCTTCTTGACCAAAGGAAGTATCCATTTGAGAGTTTACAAAATGTAACATTTAAATAAAACGTACATTAGTTTTTTTTTTTTAATTTTGAATAGAGAATAGGTTCTTTTTTAAATTTTGAATAGAGAATAGGTTCTTTTCCTATTTGTCCATTACAATTTTTCATAAATTAATCAACCTCATTGAAGAGATTACGATGTGCTTGGCTGAGGTAAATTGATTGAGACAATATCACTTAAAATAGTTTAAAGCAAAAGCGAAAATGTAAAAGGCAGGGGATATTGACTTCAGTGAAAAATGGCACAATGGGTATTTCTTCAGAGAACCACATCACGTCACATGCCAAGGAGAATAAGTAAACAAAGATTAGGCAACCTTATTTTTTGCAGAGCGTATAGTAATAACTTATTTATCGAGTCCCAAAGTTATGTTGCAGGTTTTCATTTTGCAGATACCTTTATTGCCATCTTGCCAAGTAATTAGGGAGAAACCATCACTGCGAACTTTTTAAATGGAGAGGGGTGGGAGGGTGCTTTAAAAATATTTTTTTCTTCATACTTTCCTCTGAGTGATGAGGACTTATGCTTATTTTATTCATTGATTTTTAATACAATTTTGGTTACTTTAATGGCTTTTAAAATGATATACTATTTGCTGATGTCTACATTGTTTATAAATTGAAAACAAATTCAAAGGCATGAGATCTTGTTCAGAGAGCTGCTGTTTAAATATCCCAGGTTCTATTAAAAAGAAAGACACTCATAAACACCTAAACTTTCTTCTTTCCAAACAACTCTTAAACTTGGCATGGCTGTAGATGAATATTTTATATAAGAGCTTTGAACTCTCTTCCTATTTATCCTGGAAATGCCTTTAATTTGTCTTTTACGTTTACAAACTTGAAAAAGCATTAGCCAATATGCAAGTATTATTCACCCCTTTTAAAAACCAGGGAATAAAAATTGTAATTATAGAAAAGAGGTGTGATGTTTACTCTAAAGTTATGGGAACATATAAAGTTTTCTTAATAAACTGGAAGAAACTCTATCCTAGATAAACTTAAATAGGGCAGCTGTTGGGTATGGTTTATATCCATGCCCTCTGCCTTCTTTACTTTGGCACTGAGGTATGTGGGTTTTTGTTGTCAAACACTGTCTATTGTTAACAGAGTGGATTTTTGAGATTAAAAATCATTTTCAAATTGTCTTGCCTTTATAGCTTAATGCATTGTTAAAATGAAACATAATACTCATTTCTGTGTTTCAATGAGTAACGTCCAGGCAATCGTAGGGAGGGAGGTTCTCCATCCCTCTGCCTCCCCCAAAAAGAAAAACAAGAACAACATTCAATATATAAATAAGTTAAAGAGAAAAATATAGGCACAATTGTTTTCACAGCGGGGCTCTTTGTAAGTTTTTTTTTTTCATTTTAACTATCTACCAAGACGGATTGCTTCAGTTTTATATAGAATTTTGGAGTCTTAAGCAAGTTTTAACAACATATTGCAGGCTGTTAGAACCGAAGGAAGGTTGGAAAAAGAAGCCTCCAGAATAAAACACCCAGGAACTAGGGATGTTACAGAAGTTTTCCTTTAAAAATCACATTAACATGCTTTTGCATTGAGTCCCAAATGAGATGATTAGAGGAGAAAAAAAAAAAAAAAAAAGAAGAAAAAGATTTGGTCCCTTTTCCCTCCACCCAAAATCACAACAACAATGCAAAAAACAATCCCCAATCCTAAACCTGACCTCGGAAACCCCTTACCACTCGGGGCAAAGTTTCTGGGAAAGTTTTTGCCAGTTCTCCCAGGCAGTGGTTAGACTGTACTCAGCAGCCTGGAAGCCTGGAGAAGGAGGCAGACTTCCAGAGCCCATGGCAGGGAACCTGCCCCTCAGAAAAAACTTAGAAAATCAGCTTGCAAATTCACGCCTCCTTTCCAAAGCAGGTTTTCAGACACAAGGCAGTGGGAGCTGATATAACCCACGTTATTATTTTCGAAAGCATTCCTAACTTTTATGATTATGCCCCTCCTTCCTTTACTATCTGTCTTAATGCCTCAGGGCCAGGGAAAGAGCAGGGCAGATTCTAGATTGCTCTCTGAGTCTGCCTTCTCCGGTGATGGATTACCATGTCAATTTAAACGGCATAGGATTAATTTGTTTCAATGATTTCTCTTTAGGCTGAACGCCAGCCGTTTTTCTATCTCTCTTCATGCTGTTCAGAACCACCACCAAAAAAAAAAAAAAAAAAAAAAAAGAGCCCTCTTTCCATATTCTAAGTTAGGAGACAATAATAGAACCAGACAAGTTAGGTGTAATGTTGCAACACAGTTATAGGTCTGAGTGTTTTTATCTCTGCCTAAGAGGCTGGAACATACAGTCAGTCACATTAAAATGAAATTGGACTCAGCATTTATTCAATAAATACTTGTCTGGTAGATAATCCAGTGCCGAGTGCTTTTGACACATAGGACTTAATTTGTCTTGGATAACAAGTTATTAATATGGCACATTTAAACCTGCCGCCTACAATAAGGTTGCTGAGATCTATAACAAACTCCAATGATCATTGTGAAAAATACTTTGTAGGAGGGAGACATTTTTGAGAATGTCTAGCTTTCTCGCACGTATAGGTGTTCACACACACATACTAGTAACATGTATTTTCCACATCACCTATGGACAAAAAATTCAATGAAGTGAAAAAAATGTCATTCATTATACAGATGTATCTAGCCTTTCTGAAAACAAGAATGTGTCAGAGAGGTTTGTCTTGGGAAAGATTTCTAAAGTGAACAAGGAAATTGCTGTGTAAATCCCACAGACCAAAGCCATGATGAGGTTCAAATGGCACAAAGAAGCACCCCCCCACCCCCACATTTACCACCTAGGCTAACCTGGCAGCCAGATAGAGCATGCTGCTTGGAGAAGAAAGGCAGTTTGAGTAAAATAATCTATCTCTAAAGTGATTATTGAATTTCCTTCTCTCACGGCAGATGCGTTTGAGTGCGTTTGGATAGTTAAACACAGGGCTTGCTTTTTCACGAGTCTTTTTCCCTAAATGCCTGATCTTTCCCCAGCATTCCCCTGCACCGAAATTAACATCATATTGAAGATAATAAATTGCATGCTGAATAAAATGGATTTACAGCCTACCCCTTTTCCTAAGCCCCTCAATGCCAGGCTGGCTTTATTTAAACAGGGTGTACTATCTTCGGACACACGCCATCAGAGGCCAGCGACTGTCACAACTGGAATCTAAGCAATTTTAATTTGTCGAGAAGTTGTTGGTGGTTAACCTTGGGGAGATTATGCATCTCTAAGAAACCCAATCTTTGAGAGCTCTCCCTCGGAAATGATGTTACACATGAGCAGAAAATCCAGGCAAGAAAGGCTAATTGAATGAAGAGAGAGAATTAGGTTAAAAAATAGAGTACAATCTGGTATCACATTTTCACTGGTGTAACTTGAAATGAAGGTGTCTTCAAGTCGCTGGTGATGCCAGAGTGTTTAGATGTTGGCCACAGATGGGAACACCTATTGAAATGTGTCTGAAGAAGATTAATAGGGCTTGTCACTGTTGGGAAAGCATTGCTTTGCTGTAAATTTCTACCAGCGTAAGATGAATTACTGATGAATGCTCACTTATCAACCCCATCACTATCATTCGACACTAAATCAAATTGAGAAGTTATCTGCAATCAGAAAATTTCTTTTTAAAATAGACATACACCTTGAGGCCCCAACTCTTGAATAACCCTGCTCCCCAAACAATTCCCCATCCTATGATGCTTCTTTAGCTTAAACAAAATAATTCACGATCTCAATGTATTTTCAAATTCACACCCCACGGACAGCTGGTCACTGGCAAAGTTGGACAGAATTTTAGCCGGGGTATGGAGACTTCTTGGAAGCCACCATTTAATGTTTCATAAAATGGGTTTTCTTTATTCTGACATATTTCTCTCCTTTACTGGAAGGCAAAGGAGAGTGGGTGGCATTTTCCAGTTCTGAACCCTGTCCCTGTGACCTAATGGTCATCTGATTCTCTGGTAAGATGCAATTATGAGAGACCAGCTAGTTTAGGTAGAGAACAGTAGAACTGGATTAATTGAATGACAACGATAATCAAAGAAATGCACTTATTCTTTTATGATTTAATGGCGTTGCGTATTATCTCATTTCGAAGGTGATTTGTTTCAGAAACAATCGTGGCATTATCTCTTCATTTTTCTGTTGACTCTTAGCACTCAGAGGCTTTTCAGTGTAGGAAGAATAATATTATTATTATTATTATTATTATTAATCCTCACCCAAGGATATTTTTCCATTATTTTCAGATAGAGTGGGAGGGAGGGGGGGAGAGAGAGAGAGAGAGAGAGAGAGAGAGAGAGAGAGAGAGAGAGAGAGAGAGAGAGAGAGACATCAATGTTCGAGAGATACATCGATTGATTGCCTCCTGCATGACCCTGACCAGGGCTGGGGACCGAACCGCAACTAAGGTATGTGCCCTTGACTGGAATTGAACCCGCAACTCTTTGGTTGATGCTCTAACTGCTGACCCAAACCGGCCAGGTGGAAGAATAATGTTTTAATAAACCATCAACCCTTGTATTTTAATAGGGCTCGCCCTGTTTAAAAAGTTGCCTCCCGTGCCTAACATTTGATTTTTACTGAAATCCTGTACATGCAGATATTTTGAATGCCCATTTTGCTGATGAGCAAACTGAGGCTCAGAGAATTATCTCAGGCCTTGGTGGTAATAAGAACGCAGTCAGAATTTGTACCTAGGCCTCCCAGGGTCTTTTCAGGATCTTCTTACTCCAAGTCATTATGTAAACAAAGAAGATGATGATGATACAAACAGCAACAAACAATTACTATATATCAGAACTAGGTAAAGATGTTACTTTATTTCATCTCTATACAACTCTCTGAAGGAGATACTGTTACTGTTTCCATTATTCAAGGTAAAAAAACACCCAGGCTCCTGGAGCTTAGGGACAGGCCTGAAACTGACATTGCTACCTAGTTGTGGACTCGGTTACTCAAATCCAGGACGTCTGACTTCTCAGCCACTGCTCATCTTAAGTTTCTGTTTCCAGTTGCACTGAGCGCTCGCAAGAACTCCCACTTAGTTTTGGAATAGAGAAATCTGAGGCAGCGTGTCCTGGCAGAATAGAGCCTTGTTTAGGGACCTGGGTTCAAATTCTAACTTCACCGGTTACTAAGTATGGGAGCTTAGCTTCCTTGGTCTTCATTTCCCTTGTTTCTGAAATGGGGTGGTGGTGTCCAATGGAGCTGTGGACATTACTTTGGGGAGGCTTGCTTCTGTCGTGGTCTCTAAGAGGAAAGGAGAGGCACAGAGAAGCAATGGCCACCTTTGAAGGGGCAAGTGGGGACCAGTGATGTTTGGGCACTTGGTGGAGGTGCGACTTCCATCCCAGAGACTGGCCTGGGGACACTCATCATGGGATGAGGACTCCGTTTTCTTCCTCTCTGCTTCCAGAGCCCACTGAATACTTAAGTCCATGATGGTTCTTTAGAAAAACCATAGTATTTAAAACTTACAGAAAAACATTTACCTCCTTTATTGCCCAGGTAAAAAGCAAGAGGAAGAACCCAGGCCTGGAGAGGTTAGGTGACTGATGTAAGGTCAGTCACCCAGCTGTTGGGTGACAGAGTTGAAACTAGACCCCTTTTCTCTTGGCCCCCAAACCAAGAATCTACCTCACTCCCCCTCAAACATCCTCCCACACACTATGTCGTGTCCGTATTATAACTATTTCTCGATTTTACAGCATACGTTGTATGGGTTATTATTGGTTTGAACATGAAATCTTCCTAAAATCTCTGCCACCATCATTTTTCATAAAATCTATTAAAGAGTCAAAGCCACAATGAAGAATCACACAACAACAAGAATATTCTGTAATCTCCACTAGGTTGCTCTACTATTCCAACCTATATTTATCACAGTTCTCTTTGGATGCTTCCATAACCAAAATGGCTTGACTTATATTGTCTAATGGTTCCCCCAAGGGGAAAAATTGGTGTTTTTTTCTCTTCCTCTCCTGGTCCCAAATCACCCTTCCACATACATTGCCTGCTACGGGGACCCCTGTCTGAGTTTAATCAGATGTTGCAAGACAAAATGCGCATTATTAAGAAATATAAATATTTTCAGAAGCAGTTGAAGGGATGAAAGATTGATTCAGCATGTAGATGAGACCTAATTCGAAGCAGCTTTTTTTCTAATGAGAGCTACTGGGAGGCAGTCAGGCAATGTGGTGTCCACCAGTTGGAAATTCTGATCATATCAATAATGCCAGGGTTTCTCTTGGTGGGTGTGCTGAAATAACTTTGGCAAGGTGTATTCTCTAGTCTCTGGAGTGAACAACCTTTCTGCCACCCTTAGGGACTCGTGGTAGTTATCTTTCAGAAATTATGACTAATTCCTTCTTCTGTTTAGAATTTAGATCAGCCAGGTACCTCCCTTTTCACAACTCAGGAAGTTGGCTTAGCACTGACTTTCATAAGAACATTTTGGCCGGGAGGCATGTGTATTACAATTTCTTTCTTGGCGTAATAAAAGGTATCAAGTTATCTACCTGGTCAATCTCTATTGGCTTTCAAAATAGAGACATGGAAAAACCTAATAAGTCTCATTAGGATATCTGCTTTAAAAACAATAGGCCACCTCACTTAGCATGCTGCTTTGAAATGTCCCAGCAGATCTGGGTGGTCATTGCTGCACTCTAGGTATTGCTAATTTGGGATCTTTGTGAGTCTGGTAGCCTGAAAAAAAAAAAAAAAAAAAAAGAGCTTAATATGTAGGTGGAATTTTAATACACAAGGGATCAAACCCAGATTGTTGTCTTTTGTTTTTGTTTTCTTTCTTTCTTCCCTCTAATCCCACTTTTTGTCCACATGGCCATGTGTGGGAGATGGCTTGATTTTCCTGATATGGCCTGCCGTCCACAGCCGGAATGCCAAAAAACACTGAAAACGTCTTTAAAATCAACACAGCTCAGGGAGCCTGAGAGAGCAAGTTTTTCTTTGTTGTAGGCTATAGTATTATTTGCTGTGGGTTTTTTGATATACATTCTAAATTAGGCCTGCAAAGACAGGATTCATCTTTAATTCATCACTCTCAGCTGAAAGAGATTAGCAATGTCTAGCACGCACCCCTCGCACGGTGCTGACCTCACCAAGTATGGCCTGAAATTAATTAGCCTCATTCATTCCAAATGGAAAAGGATAATGGAACAGCATTTTAGAGATGACCATCACAAATTGTACGCAGCATATTTAAAAGGCCCCTATTTTCAAACCATGTAGATTAAAATTCTTTCCAGGGCTTACAATATGCCAGAGTCATCAAGCACCCAGAGCAGAGGCTGGGCAGGTTTCGTGTGTGTATGTGTGTGCGTGTGCGTGTGTGCACTCTGAGTTGATGCCTGTGTGTGCTGGAGGGTTGCTGTGTCTGTAGTTAGCTTGCTTGCTGTCTAGAATGACACCGAGAATACCTGAGCAACAAAAATCTGACGTTAAGGGGACTTTGTTGTGTTGTGACCATGAACTGGGCAGGTCAGCACAAACTTTTTTTTCCAGGAAGAAGTCGTTCATCCTCGAATTTAGAAGCAGGGACGCCTCCTAAAGAAATGTTCGATTTTTCTATTTTGAGTTATTTTTGCAACTTTCTATTTTTTTCCTCAGTCCCTCCTGTTTGATCATATTTTAAAACATGATGGAGGACTCACTTGGATTACAGAATCAATTAAAATCACCATCTAAGATTAGCTGACTTGCCCCTTTTGGGGATTGACCAAGGGAGGCCAAGTTTTTGAATATCAAAACTGCTTTCTTTTCCAGCCAAAAAAAATCTTGACCGAGGTTCTTTGAGATTCTCAAAGATGTTGTAAAGTTTATTTTTGTGAGCAGTCGTTTGGGGACTACAGATTAGAAGGAAAAAAAAAAAAACACCAACAAAACCCTGACTTTTTGTGTCTTCAGATTTTAATATCTTAACTAATATAGAATATAGTCTGTTTATGAAAGACTCTCAGGATTGTTTGTGGGGGAATTTTATTTAGTGCATATTTTTTAAGTAAAAACACGCTCCCAGAATAACTTGGTTTAGTTACATTCAAAAGTAAATATTCAAAGGAATATACCTACAAAGCTTTCACTTAATTGTTGGGGTGAAAAATGAACTTTTAGGTAAGTAATCTTTTCAGAGCTCATTGATATATTACTCTTCGTATGTAAATTAAGATTATTTTGACTTATAATTAAACTGGAAGCATATTACCCATATCTCTGCAAATGTAGGATTTAGAAATTTCTCGAAGCTCACTTTTGCCTAATCTTCTCATCCCAGAAGGCCCGTTTATCTAATGGCCATAGATGACTTATATGTACAATATTGTCACCCACACACTGTGAACCTATCATTTTGACATAGAAGATGTAGCTTTAAATCTCCCCCAACCTCTAGCATATAATTTGAGAAAATTAGCTAGCTTAAAGTCTGGGCTTCTGATTTCTGGGGGATGAAATGCAAAAATGGAGACAGCTTAAATGATACAAATTTGATTTTTAAAGTCACAGTGGAACTGAGCCAGGATTAAAAGATGATGCACCGAAGATCTTTACATGTTGACAGAAATAAATACTTTTTGTTAATTATCATCTGCTCAATTTGGAATTTCCTGGCTAATTCGCACGGTGTGAAATAAAGGGGACTATTTGCAAAAAATAGCTTGACTCTTTCAAACGCATGTTACCAAAAGTATATTTTTCTTATTTATTATTGAGACATAAATGTATACAGTGTAGAATATTGTGATTTGCTCAAATATTAAATAGCAAGTCTCAATTTTTATTAAAACAATTTTTTTTTTGTCCACTGAAGTGAAGATCAGAAAACCCATAAATATAAGGATTAAGGCTGCATGAAATTTGAGTTCATTCAAATGACAAACCCAAAATAAAACTCGGATGAACTTGCCAAATTTCATTTGGTGTCCACCCGAAACAATAAATCCTCTTACGAGTCGAAGGAGGTTCACCTGAAATTCAAACCAGGTTTTCCCAAACCGAACCCAGACTCGCTCGGTTTAGGGTAAACTCCAGTTGTGTTGTGGGTTCATAATAAAACCTTCACCCCACTCTAGCTAATGATGGATAGATGATGGGCCGGGGGGAGAGGGAGGACTCAAAGATGTGTTTGGAATGGCTGTTCGGCCTATTTTATTTCATATTTCCTGTGATACTCTGAAGTACAGAGAAAACAGTGTATGAAGCAAATTTCCAATGATGTACACGGAGAGATGACCACATATGAAAGCACAGAAGGAATACTGATAGTTAAATATACATAAAGTTTTTTTGAAGAGAGAGAGAGAGAGAGAGAGAGAGAGAGAGAGAGAGAGAGAGAGAAACATTGACCTATTGTTCTATTGATACATTTATTGGTTGTTTTTTGTTTGTTTGTTTGTTTTGTTTTTTTTAGAGAGAGAAGAAGGGAGAGGGAGAGAGTCATTGATTGATTCCTCTATGTGCCCTGACTGGGAATTGAACCCACAACCTTGGTGTATCAGTAATAATGTTCCAACCAACTCAGCTACCTGGCCAGGTATACATCTGGTTTTTAAAACAAGGAGAACCTAGATGAAATGTCAGCTAACACTGCTTGAGTACTGACTATCATCGGGCACCTTTTCAAGCTCTGTCTGAACCCCGTTTAGGTGACCATACTAGTACCAGGCAAACACGGTCATTTTCATTTTACGGATGAGAAAGACGAGGCCCAGGGAAGATACGTAACCTGTCCAAAGTTACACTGCTCAGAAAAGGGGTCTGAACCCAGGGATGTCTTGTTCTGGAATCTCTGCACAGAGACAATACAGTTATGA
The DNA here is from genome assembly GCA_030848825.1 of Tadarida brasiliensis. Taxonomy (NCBI): domain Eukaryota; kingdom Metazoa; phylum Chordata; class Mammalia; order Chiroptera; family Molossidae; genus Tadarida; species Tadarida brasiliensis. The sequence continues at coordinate 5,993,134 of CM061279.1, forward strand.
TATTGTTTGGAATACAAACTGTAACAGACTAGGAATAAGGGAGATATTTCCCAATTTTTTTTTTTTTTTTAATTCTTGAGAACAGTAAGTAGTACATGTAGTGGGAAAAGCCAAAGGAGAGAGAAAGCTCATTCTTTTTAATTTTTTTTCTTTATTGATTTTAGAGAGAGATAGAAACATCGATGAGAGAGAACATCGATCGGCCGCCTCCTGCATGCCCCCCACTGGGGATCAGGCCCACAACCTGGGCATGTGCCCTGACCAGGAATCGAACCGGTGACCTCTTGATGCATGGGTTGACGCTCAACCACTGAGCCACACCGGCCGGGCTAGAGAAAGCTCATTCTTGTTTCGTTTTATCCCAGAAGTAGGGAGCTGACTTCCCAAAGCTCCCGTAAGTCTTTGCTTGGCTTCCACTTGGAACCCCACTTATGGAGAGGAAACAGTGATGGAGGGGTGGAGATACACCGGGTGGAATTCATAGGAAAAAGGACAAAAATGATCGTGCCTGGGAGTGACCTGGGAGAAAAGGTCAAAAGAACAAACCAGGTAGAAATCAGAGAAGCAATAGCTACTGGAGAACTCAACACCATTCTAGAAATATTTATAACAGCAAAGGCTGAAATTGTCACTAGAGAGAGTGAGTGGAAAGATTCAAAGAAGATCTGAGAGGAGAAAAAATGACGGGACCCAGGCTCTGTGATGGGCTTACAGGAGCCACGATGAAGGTTCTATTTTCTTGGAATATGAAAGCCCAAACCAGAACTTTCCAGGGCGGGGGGGGGGGGGGGGGGGGATTGGGTTCCCTGTCTTGTGTAGTTTGAAGCAGAAAGACAGGCTTAAAAAATACAGTTTAGAAAATGTTTCATCAGAATAATATGTGGAATACCCTCATAACCTTTATCTCAGTCTCTTATTTAACTCTCATGATGAATTTGCAAGGTATGTATTATTCTGCCCACTCTACAGATGTGAAAAGTGAGGTTCCAGGAGGCTGTTACCTGCCCAGGGTCGCACAGCCTGTAGTCCCTCTGAGTCCTCCCCAAGCCTAGACCCGTCCCAGCATACCATCCTGTCTTCTCTCACACCACGTCCCCATGACTTTGCTCAGAGATGATGTCACAAAACACGTTTCAGCCACATGTCGTTATGATGCATTACCCTCGAGGAATGTACCCATAAAAGCATGTTACACTGGCCCTGCCCCGTTTGGCTCAGCGGTTACAGTGTCGGCCCTCGGACCAGAGAGTCCCGGGTTCGGTTCCCGCTAAGGGCACGTACCTCGGTTGCAGTTTGTCCCCGGACCCTGTTGGGGTTGTGTGGGTGGCAACCAGTCGATGTGTCTCTCTCATGTCGATGTTTCTCTCTCTCTCTTCCTTCTTCTTTCCCTCCCACTCTGTCTAAAGATAAATGCAAAAATGTCCTTGGGTGAGGATAAAAAAGAAAATAAAGCATCATCTTAAAAAAAAAAAAAAAAAAGCACGTTACACTGGAATGAGACAGCCCTGCTTCTGAAATCTGGCCGCCATCCTGTAAGAGGTGGTTCAGTCTGCTCAGCTCTTGAAGGCACTGTACACATTAAGGAAACATCTCACAGTCGGCTGGGATGTGGGAGCCAACGATAAATGGATAAACACACACAAAAAAACCCCAAAATGAAATTCTCCAAGCAGTCTCCAGTGTTTACAGGCCCCCCAATGAAATCACCTGGCTGTTTATAGGAGTCTCAGTGCTGATGAAAAGACTGAGTTATGCCCCAAACTTTTCCCTGCCAAAGGAGAGAAGTTCCAGGTTCTTTCGAAGTATGTAAAGCATCTGATCTGAAAAGTGGCAACAGCATTTGGGACCAATTACCCAGATTAAGAGGCAACAATGTTCTGTTTACAATGTGTAGCCAAGAACTGTCTGGCTCGGGCCCACGGGCTGGAGATTGTAAATTACAGAAATTTCAGCCCAACGCTGACTCCTCCTTTTGACCTGTGCGTCTGAGCAGAGAGAACAGCAGGTGGGAAAACCCTGTTGCTACTTGCCCTGAGACTTCAATGAATGGGGAACTGAATATTATCTTCCAAGTGCGACATCTAACACACAGATCCCTGCTCCGGAAGGCTGATTTCTCACTCAGGGGACCGTCTCATGGCGGATGACGTGTCCGGATGTGGTTTTGCTCTCCGCCACTCCTTGAGAAATGATTTTTGCGGAAGAACTTCAAAAACAAAGGCTTTCTGACGTCTTTTGCTTAATTACCCTAACACTCCAATAGACTGTGGGCTTATCAATAACAAGTGATAGATAGTGAGAATGTTTAGACATAGATCGTACAGCCATTGTGGGCAACCCCCTGACCTCCCATAATTTGACCCAAACGTGGAGGCGAGTAGGGTTTGAATCATTTGGGCCTGAGGTTAGGTTTTTCCCTTGACAAAGGAAGACCTGTTCTCACTTTGCGAGGCTCTGAGCATTCCAGAAGTTCTGGGACAATATTCATCATAACTTTTTGAACATAATCCTGATGTTAAGGGCTTGATCTTGGCATCGGGAAAGGAGCCACAGAGGTCAAACAGCAAGGGGAAGAGAAGGGAGGCATCTATTCCTGAAATACAGGGCTTGCCAAACGCAGCCTCGTGGGAAAGACCAGCCATCTCACTGACGGCCAGATGCCTGTGTTCAGAACTTCACTGACCCATTCCCGACACCACGTTCAGACCATCGAGTTGGAAATCCACCTGGGCAGGGACCGAGCTCTTCTTTTGAATGTTCTACAGGTCACAGAGCCATGTAGATTAAAACGTGACTGATGTTCTGATGGTGTATTATGGAATCTTGGACTTGGAAAGTATTTAAAAAAATTTTTTTTTCTCTATTGATTTTTAGAGAGAGAGGAAGGGAGAGGGAGAGAGAGAGACAGAAACATCGATGAGAGAGAACATCGATCGGCCACCTCCTGCATGCCCCCCACTGGGGATCGGGCCCACAACCTGGGCATGTGCCCTGACCGGGAATCGAACTGGCGACCTCTTGGTGCATGGGTTGACGCTCAACCACTGAGCCACACCGGCTGGGCTGGAAAGTATTTTTATCCAAGAATCTAGTGTCCACTTAATGGAGGGCTGTCCTCGGAGGCAGTTCATATGTGATATCATTCCAGTCCCTTCCCATGCCAACATCTTTTCCTGATAAAAACTGATCGCAAACCAACTTGATTCAATTCTGGAATTCTCTGACCCCGGTTTATCTCAATAATCGACATTTTCTGCAGCGTCAGAGCTTCCTGACATTTACAATTAACTCACAAATTAACTTAGAAATGATAGTAAGCTCTCAGCTAAATGATATAGTGGCCACTGGGGACCAGACCAATTTTCTAGAATAAGGTTAGGGCTAAGTCTCTCTGTGACAATGCTCAGGTTGGTTTGATAGAGGTCCAGGTGTGAGAGAGGCGATCTTATCTGCCTTCCATTCTGTCGGTTACTCAGCCCTCTGATATTTCTTCAGCTACCAAACAGGGACAACTGGTTTTGAAAATGTTTTGGGACCCAAGGCTGCGGATCAAGAAGTCATGGGGTCTTCCCCTTGGAAGGAAGCTTGGAGAACATTAGGCCAACTTCCCAATGAACCCAGAGGTCTGGAGACGGGCAAATGCTTAGGTGGGCACCGGAGTCAGAAGTGTTCAGGACTTGTAAATTCAAGGCAGGTAATTTAAATATGAAGGTCTGAGTGAAGGCTGCCAGTTTGGCTGGGCCAGCCACCCGGAGAGATGAGTGGGTCAGGGCTCACTCTCCCCAAGGTTACCACTCTTGGGGAACTTTGCTTTTAGAAAGTTTGTTTCTTCGATGAATCTGTGTCTAGACAGCATCTTTCCACTGGGTGGGATTCTGTCCTCAGAAGCAATCTATCTGCCCCTCATTCCTTTAGCATACGGCAGACTTTCAAACACGTGAAGACATCATTCATTCTCCCCCAACCCTCAAGCTATTGCTTTGGGGTGCTTTTTGTTTTGTTTTTTTTTTTTTGCATTTATCTTCAGATAGAGTGGGAGGGAGAGAGGGAGGAAGAGAGAGAGAGAGAAACATCTATGTGAGAGAGACACATCGACTGGTCGCCACCCACACGACCAACCAGGGCCGGGGACAAACTGCAACTGAGGTACGTGCCCTTAGCGGGAACCGAACCTGGGACTCTCTGGTCCGTGGGCTGACGCTCTAACCGCTGAGCCAAACCGGCCCGGGCTATAGCTTTGGTTTTATTGGCTAAATCCCTAGCTCCTCATATGATGTGGACACAGGGGTTTCATTTTTCTGAGTTGCCTGGGTTTGCCAGAGTCTCTTAAGAAGTGTCCAGGAATAAATGAAATACTCAGAAGTCGAGTGACCAGCACTGTCCACAAAGCCATATGACTGCCTTTAAACAGAGCCCCGAGACAGGGAGGCGCCCCAATACAGTGGAGTCAGATCTCAGTTATCTAGATCTCGTACAAGGGGATTTACTGCATTGAAGAATGTCTCCTGTTTATCCCCATTAAATTGCATTTTGTTTTGGCTTTTTGAGTCTGTCTCTCATCTTTTTTTTTTTTAACAGATCAGCTAGTCTGTCTTTATAGTTTTGTCCAATCATTGATCTAAATATTACAGAAGCCAGGCTTTCTGGGGTTTTAGGGTCTTTGATGTCACTAGTGATTATGTTGAAAATTGTTACGGGTTTATTTCTTCAATTAGCTCATAAGCAGTGGTTAATTGTAGGGCCTCTGGAACTGAATTCAATCCTGGGTCTGCCAAGATACCAGGTGTGTGGCCTTCAGCATGTTGATTGATCTGTGTCTCAGTTTCCTCATCTGTAAAATGGGGATAATAATGCAACTATAACATGCATGGTTGTTTCGATGATTAAATGAGTTAATATCGTAAAGCATGTAGACTAGTGACAGGCACTATTTATTATACAAAGAAAATAAATCAAGACAAGATCCCTAAAGACAGGGAAAGCATCTCGTTTATATTTGTATCTCTGGAGACCGGCACTGGGCCTGGAATATATTTGGGGCTAATATATTGGGTATGTGAATGGATGAGTTTCCACGGGGCACTAGACCCGGGATGCAGAGAGGTAGTAGAATCAATGCTATAGTTTCTAATGCGAACAGATTTTCAATATTATTATAAAGAAGATCTTAACTATGGAAAGTTGTGCACATTCAACCTCAGACCATCATCATGGTAGTTCTTTTGCTGCTAATTTTTCTGGGGATGGTCATCCGTGTTACTCATGTATTTATTCTTCTTATCTTTTTGTGCAAATACTTTTATTGATTGGTTTTTAGGGAAAGAGGGAGAGACACTGACTTGTTGTTCCACTTATTTATGCATTCATTGGTTGATTCTTTTATGTGCCCTGAGTGGGGATCGAACCTGAAACCTTGGTGTATTGGGACGACTCCAACCAACTGAGCTACCCAGCCAGGGCCATTCATGTCTTTATTGATGCTAATCTCTTATGTCTCGGTTTAGCATGCACGACCAGGAAAATCACCCACTTAAATCCACTCTGCAAAAGAGACAGGATTCTCTCTAGGTTGCTCGCATCAATCTGAGAGGGCACACTGTCTATTTTTAGCACGAAAAGCAGCTTAACCAAAGAATGCTGGGTGCCTTAGTCAGGTCTCCATTGAATAAACTTCTGTAGATTTGCAGACCCTTTCAAAAAGATACGCTAAAAAAAGTAAAATATTCAAATATCACCCACAGCATGGAAGTTTCTGCATCTCCTACCTTTCCATTAACACCCCAAATGAAGTGCTGATACCCGGGTAGGTCTTGACTTAAATGCTTAGCAACCTAATGTTCCCTTTGCTGAAGCCAAGTTCTCCTTGGGTTGAACGGTTAAATCTTTCTGCGATATCTCTTCCTTGTAATTCCCTTTGAACTTGTGTCCATGCTCATTGAAACGCGTTTGCTATTTTTTTCCCCCTTCTGTATTAATACAGGCAGGCTCAAAGAAGAAAATTCACCAGTGTTTTTCTCCTTTTGTGTGTGTTCAATAGTCTCCCCTGAAGCGATTAGCCACTGGGAGCCGTGGAGGACTCGTTCTGTGGGGGCGGGGGCCACCGGTAATGCGATCTGTGGTTGTTGAGTGTGTAAAGGGCTAATACTTTTGACAGCAGCCATCCTAAAGGGGTGTAGCAAGTCATTTGAAATTTGTACACAGACTGCCCTATGCATTCCGCATGGCCCATATCACGCTCATAATCTCCCAAGGCAGATATGCTATTACACTCGGCGGGCCAAGGTCTGCCTGGGCTCATCCACGGCTCCCACCGACCTGCACCCTTGGGAGCTGCTGGTCGGTTTAGCCAGTAGTCACAGCCACAGGGGCACAGCAAACAGAGAGACCTGGCTGTGTGTTAAAAAGAACGAGTTAGGATAAAAAAGCTGCCCGTTTTCATAAGAATCGTATCCCTGGAGAATGAAGAACCGGAGCCTGGTACTTGCCACGCTGTCCTCGCCCCACAACCCGCTGATTCAAGCTGGGGCCAGGCAGCAGCTCAAATAGATGGGCGTGAAGAAAAAAACAAAACAAAAAAAAACCAACTCCGTCTGCTGCAGGGCATCAAACTGTGCCTCGCATCCAACCCTATTATGTGAGGGAAAATGTCCCCTAGGTGATCCTCAGAACGTTTATTTACCCAAACTTAAAGGGATATCTTGGAACCAACGGCCCTCTTTAAATATAGAGTATTTAAAATGCATGAAAGATGGGCACAAAGATGCCAAGCTTTTCAAAGTCACTAGTGTATCCATTCTGAGTCACCGAGTGTCATGGGTGTTATAATGTAACGTGTATTGTCGTGTGGATAGGAAAAGGATTGTATCAGTCCTTTCAAAATGTTTTCTGCCATGGTATCGAATATGATACCTTGGGAGAGCTTCCTCGGTCTTTCAGACACCCCCAAATCATACCTTCTAAATGGGCAGGTGTCACTGACCGTAAGCCCAGCCCACTGTGATCTCCAGGATTCGAGCCCTCACCATTGGGAAAATAAGAAAAAAATCAATTCTATTCGTCATCGTCAAATGTGCTGTAGTTTGGAGGCAGAGCCTAGGTTCAAATCCTGGATCTCAATGTGTGTCTCGGGCATGTTACCTAACATCTCGAAGCCTCAGTTTCTCCAACTGTGCCCTGAGGTTAACAACATCTTCTTCATGGTGATGCTGTTACAAACTCTACCAGGAAAGGTCCATGAGACACGGAGCTTAACAGAAAAGATCCATTGATACATGGATGCTGATATCAGCCCATGGGGCACACGGTAGGCATTCAATAAAAGCTGTCACTCACACAGTATCTCCACGAATATACTGCCTTTAAAGAAAGGAACTTAACTAAATATGATCCCATGAATGACAAATGACCATACACCTAACAGAACACATTTAAAGGGTTGGTCATCCCTTGATGGTTGTTATAGAACAGGTAAGAATGAGCTCTTTGAAAGGAGAAGGAAAAATAAAGAGTAAACAAGGAATCTAACTAGACTTGTGTGAAATCTGATAGATGGCGAGTTGCAGTGGAGATTTTAGCTGGGTTTAGGATGCCTCTCTCTCTGGCTGTTAAGGACCAGCAAAGGGGTGACCATTTTAACAAGTCAAACGTATAATTCATGCGGGGTTCATATAGCTTCTCTTTCTTAGTTTGGGAAAGATCAAAAATTGGGCATCATTCTATTAATGCTATAAAACTCCTAGGTTTCATGATAATGAATTCAGATATAGAAAACTATCTTTCTTCTGAATAAATTAAATTCCTTGTCATTTCATTTTTTTAAAAAAAAAAATTTTATTTCTCCGATATGAGGGCTGGAGTTCGGAGAAGAATTAACCCTGTGTTAAAAAATGACATCACTCTAACCGACTCCCACTCATGCCAAAAAAGGTAGTCTAGGTCACCGTTAAAAAATAATGCGTTCTTGAATAGAAAAAAAAAGTACAATAGGTTAATTTGAAAAGTATGAATAATTCAACAAAGAGTCACGCATTTCTTTTTCCATATTTTCCCATATTAAAAAAAAAAAAATGCTGGTTCTTGGCACTGGTAACTCCCTGAGAGTTCAGATTGGAGAGACAATTTTGTGTTTATGAGAAGACTGTAGGAAGTGAAGTTCAATACATTTGGATAAAAGCACATGCATATTTGTGTGTGTGTGTGTGTGTGTGTATGTGTGTGTGTGTGTAGGAATTGACTTTCTTAGTTCACAAAGTCATCTCTGGTTTGAAGTTGTAGTTGGAAGATATTAAAGTGGAAAAATATTGAACAGGACCTGAAAAAGTTTCAGGGCTTTGAAGAGCGTGTGTGTAAGAATTTGGTAGTAACAATGTGTCCACCCCGTCTTACATAATAAATCAGCAGAAAACAAACAAACAAGATTTACTCTAAATAGAACTTCAGGAAGTAAGTCAAGCTCTAGCCGGGTAATAAAATTGATATACACACATCCAAACATGCATGATCAACTCTGGACATTCTTTTCGTCTTATGAAAGACAATAGAAAAATAATAACATTCAAAGCTGCCTTCTGTCTCCCAAACTGGCTTCCTTTTACGTGGGGCTGATCACGGTCGCCTCTCAGGTCGGGCTCATTTTGTGGTCAGTGGATGTCGTTGAATAGGAATTCTTTTAAGAAAAACAAGGTACTTCCCCTGCTGATCCACATTTTGTCTCCATTTTACTTAAATCTCCACCCTCCAGCGCATGTCAGATCAGAGTATCATATCAGCCCGCATCAAATCGATTTCGGACACGCAGCGTATTGCCCACATTTCAATTCCCCGTGAAAACGTACCAGGCCAACAGCAACAACACGAGAAAAAGCATGATGGGGAAGGTGCCAGCCATTGAGTTAAAATGCAGGCCGGATTTTTATATCAGAAAGAAGGGGAAAAGGGTCAGACGGAACGAGAAGCGAAAGAAAAAGCAGGGCAGGAGCAGAGATAGGACCTAAATTAGAACAAGAGGCTATGTTTATTAATAACCTTGCTGACCCACAGGCCCCTGACACAAAATACATTAAGTATTGTTGAGACAGTCTGCTCTGCCACTCAGAGGAGAAGCACACGAAATCGTGTTGGGAGCTGCACCGTTTTCCAGAACAGACTTTCCAAAAAAGAAAAAAAGAAAAAGAACAATAACAACAACAAAAGCCAGAATAAGGAGAAGGCAGAGACTTACACGTCTGAGAAGTGGCCTGGGTTTCTTTTTATTCTTCTTTTTCTCCTGTAGGCAGCAGCCTGTATGCTTCCAAGCTTCAGCACACTGGGATTTAAAACACAGAAGGAAAAAAATACATATTTTTTAATTGCAAAAATAATGGCCATGTAGAATATTTGGAAATGATGGAAAAGCACGAAGAAGTCATTGCAAATGGTCTGTAGTATCATTGCTTCAGTAGATCTGATCAGACTGTGATATACATGTTCTAATCTTTTTCCTCCACTTTTTTTACACACATATATTCCTAGATCTGAATTAACCCTTTCCCCAGGATGCATTGCAAACCCTGTTTTCATTTGCTTTTTAATCGTTAACAGATATATTTTTCTTTATTCTTTCTTCCTCTGCTTTTCTAGAGCCAGTGAAATATTCTTCTCTATTTTCTACTAGTGCATTCATTGGTGGCTTTTTTTATTTTAAAAAACACTTAAATTCCTCATTTCTTTGAAATTAATTCTGGTCCATGTGGTAAGAATCTATTTACTAAAACCTCTTTTCCTTACTGATCTAAATATTGTATGTTATTGGGCCTATTTCCTTGTTTTTACATTTCATTTCAATATCTCTTTGTCCCTGTCACTTCTTTTGCAGAAACCCTCTCTTTTGTTATTCTAATTTAAGAAGATGCTTTTGTATCTAGTGCTACAAGTTCCTCCTCATTACAATTAATTTTCTGGATTATGCTCCCTATTTGTTATTTCATAAGTGCTCACCAAGTTCAAGATGTAAGAGAACACAATTTATACATTAATATGTGTAGATTTGAGGTCTTTTAATACTGAGATTTCTCATGTAGAAATAAAGCATGCTTTTTTATTTATCTTTCCATACAAACTTCTGTTCGGTTGCAGTCTCCCCACGGAGCTGTCTCAATATACTCTCAAATTTATTCATTGCTACTGTGAACACAATTTCTCTATTAAATTTTATAAGTGTTTGTTGAGGAAAGTTATTTACTTAGGCATTTTTATTTTGCATTTGCCACTTTACTGGGTTCTTACTCAAATAGTTTGCAGTTGAGTCTTTTGAGTCATCTCAGTAAATATTGTCATTAGCCATAAAAATATTGGCATTCGCCCCCTTCCTCCAAATTATATAGTTTCTTCATCCCCCCACCCCGTTTTATTGTAAAAGATCAGAACTCGCAAATTGTTTAAAAATATTCTTTATTTAGAATGCCTCCATGATACTTAGTAGTGCCTTAGTCACTACTAAGTATCATGGCATGAATACAATGTATTTCTGAAAAGTTCTGGCTATATTTTTTAAAAGTTTATTCTTTAAAAAATTTCTTTAAATTGGCCCGGCCGGTGTGGCTCAGTGGTTGAGTGTCGACCCATGTACCAAGAGGTCGCCAGTTCGATTCCCAGTCAGGGCACATGCCCAGGTTGTGGGCCAAATCCCCAGTGGGAGGCATGCAGGAGGCGGCCAATTGATGTTCTCTCTCATTGATGTTTCTATCTCCCTCTCCCTCTCCCTTCCTCTCTCTCTAAAATCAATAAAGAAAAAATAATAATAATTGAAAAAAATTTAAATTGACTTGAAAGAGAGAAGGGGGGGAGAGAGAGAGAGACATTGATTTGTTGTTCTACTTATTTATGCATTCATTGGTTGATTCTTGTATGTGCCCTGACCAGAGCTCGAACCCACAACCTTGGTGTATCAGGGTGATGCTCTAACCAACTGGGCAACCCAGCCAGGGCCTGAAAAGTTCTGGCTTTTACAATGTGTTTTTGGCCTCGGATTCTAACCACCCTCACTGAATCTTCTGTTCACTGGTCCCCTGCCTCTTTCCCAGCCCTTCTGCCCAGTATTGACAAATCTGACCCTTTTAATAAATGAGTGTTCTATCTCTACAGCTCCATCGCGTACCTATGGATGCTTCTTTTCTGGTCAAAATACCTACATTTCACTGTAGAATGGCTGTCTTCCAATTCTCACACCAACACATTACAAATCTGAACCACAATGGTTTTATTTGTACATCATATGAAACTCCAAGGCTATATTCTGCCAACTTAAAACTTAAGTTTTTTCTTTTTTTATAGTTGCATTGGAAGAAAATGCCAAACTATTTTCTCACATGGAAATGATCATTTCATTTGAATTGGCTGACTTTTTGCCAGCCCAGCGTAAAAATAACCGCTGCTTTTTGCCTCTGCCTTCCGGGCAGGATTGGTATGGGTTGAACTGGTTAGAACAACATGTGAAAAAAGACTGGGGACCAGAATCAAAGTGACAGTGCCAGGTGACCTAGGGGAGGGAGGAGGGTAATGCTTTGTGGTGGTGGGCCAGACCTAATCCTGTGGGCAAATGGGCACATCTGTGGATCACCCTGAACCTCGCTGCCTCCTCCCTGCCCAGAGGATCATGACTGGTCTGCACGCACAATGTACGAATGAGGGACGAGGTGTGTCAGGCGTATGTTAGGACCTTTGGCATCTGGCAGTCACTTACTAAGAGGGACTGTGAGTTCCTGGCTAGGGTTTTTTTTCTTTAAAAATTTTTATTTATTTATTTATTGATTTTAGAGAGAGAGGAAGGGAGAGGGAGAGAGAGATGGAAACATCGATGAGAGAGAACATCTATTGGCCGCCTCCTGCATGCCCCCCACTGGGGATCGGGCCCACAACCTGGGCATGTGCCCTGACCGGGAATCGAACCGGCGACTTCTTGGTGCATGGGTCGTCGCTCACCACTGAGCCACACCGGCCGGGCTCCTGGCTAGGTTTGAAGGCAGGCATATGGGCCATATAGTAACAAAATGGAAAGAAAAGAGGCTTTCCTGCTATCAATTTCTATGAAGAGCGAACCCCAAAACTGCTCAAGAATTTTAGGGTTTAGCCAACGGCAACGCTGTACCTGGGTGCCCCTCTAAAGGGCCACCCTCCAAGCCCGCCTCTGCCCACCTTCCCCTGCTTCTCCTCTGTCTGGTTTGGCCTTGGATGCCACGGATCACCAGACCCCGCTTTCTGTCGCATCCCGATGGACCATGCTTTGTCTTCCTCTGAGGGGGACCGGAAAGGCCCCGCATTTTGGTAAAACCGTCATTGCGGCCAGGAGCCTGGCATTTAAAAACTTCCTTAGTTTTTCCAATCTCTTAACCTGGAAACACCCTTATTAGTATCACTCTTAGGCCTGAACAAGGCAGAACCGAATTTTTCTCTGTCTTTCCCAAAGTGAAGGTACGAATCCGGATTTTTTTGGTTCTTAATTGGTGGGAGGTTTCTGTATCAGTATAGTTTAAAATCAGTTACGCTTTCCTCCGTACGCATTTTCCGTTGTTTATTTTATCTGTCCGTGTGTCCCAGAGGGGCAGAAGGAAGGCCCCTGTTTGATTTTTATTAGTGGAATCAGTTAATAGCTGTTCCATAATGCTTTACTTATTGTGTTAATTTTCTGTCCAGAGGTCGCTTTCTGAAATATCACAGTAAAAAAACAACAAAAAAACCCAGAAGATCTAACTTATTTCTTCTTTAATGGGTCTAGTTACCATTTATAGTTTCAGTTAAGATTATTGAACACTATTGATTCACAAGGTCATGGAAAATACATATAAACTGCAGCTATTATTTTAAATACATCTATGGCAGGCCTACAAATTCCATTAGTATTGTAAAGGTACCAAAATTAACTTGAGGGTCTCTGTCCATATTGGCTTATCACACCAGTTCTTGGGATTTACTGTAAGTATGTCAAAAGCATGAATATATACTGTACCGTGTATACCCTGCCAGTCACTGTGGTTCTCTCTCTCTCTCTTTTTTATCCTCACCGAGGATATTTTTCCAAATATCTTCAGATAGAGTGGGAGGAAGAGAGGGAGAGAGAGAGAGAAACATCGATGTGAGAGAGACATTGATTGGCTGCCTCCTGCACGACCCCGACCAGGGCCGGGGACAAACTGCAACCCAGGTACGTGCCCTTGGCTGGAATCGAACCCGCGACTCTTGCTCCAGGGGCCGACGCTCTAACTGTTGAGCCAAACCGGCCAGGGCGTCAGTGTGGTTCTCTAGCTCAGGTGGCTAAACTCTGGGTCCCAGAGACCATTAGCCAGTTGCTGTTGGGAACTGTAATGGTAATCATGTCCCTGCACGAACTTTAGTATTCATGGGAGTGGTCTTCAAATTACAAAGGAGCTTCAAAGAAGAGTATAGTGATGAACTAAAGAGTGACAGAGGAGGTATTTGTGCTTGGTGTGATGGGCTGGGTCTCCAAGTCAGGCTGGATTCCGAATTAGGTGAGTGTAGGGCTGCCCCATGCGCTCTAGACCACCTCTCACATGAACTAGCTCTGAGGCCTCTGGGGACCTCGGCTTTATCCTCTGGGAAATGAAAAGTTGGGATGAAAGTTCTCAGGATCCTCCCAGCTTTTCCACTCTGTGCAATGCAATGTCCAGGGCATGATGGCTCTGTGCATCAAGTCGGGGACAGGGGACCACCAGGAGGTGATTGAGTTGGGATCAGAATGCTTCCGCTCATTGTTGAGTTTCTGGAGATGAGCGTGGCTCTTGGCACCTAACAGGAGCCCATCAGTGCTTTTATGATACATTTTTATTATGAAGCCTAAGTGAAATCTATTTTGAGAACTGTTGTTCATGCAGGACAGTGGCTGTGAGTGGGAGTCACGAGTGTACCAGAGTGAGAGTCCTGGGGGCCAGCCATGTGACCCTGGTCAGGTCATTTCTCTCTCTTTGTCCTTTCTCCTTCATCTGTCAAATAAGGGGGTGGAGAAGGATGGCTAAAGTAGCTTCCAACCTTGTAAGAATTGCCTCCCACATAAAGCAAATGAAAAGACTCAAATGTTCCCCATGCCCAGGGCCCAGAGCAGTGAGAGCGAGTTAGCTGTGACTGAATGCTCACGGGAAGGACAAGCTTGCTGTGGGCATGGGCTAGAAGGAGAGAATGGGAAGGAGATCTGTGTGCTAAGGGTTGGCCGGGAATTCTACGCAAAGAAAGAAATGACACATCTTGTAATTGCCTGTTTAGAGCTGTCCCTGACGTGGACTTCAGTAGTCACGGGAGTGCCCTCAAATGAAGACATAGCTTCAAAGCAGAACTTAGGGACAAAGTCATTCGCTGAAGAATAACATAGGAGACACTCAAAATCAATGTGGTAGATTAAGCCCCAATATTAGGCTGTGTTTCTCCTTAATTTTTTCAACCTGACATCTTTCATGCTTCCCCAACAGCAGATACGGATTATTATTATTTTTAATTGATTTTAGAGAGAGAGGAAGTGAGAGGGAGAGAGAGATAGAAACATCGATGAGAGAGAACATGGATTGGCTGCCTCCTGCATGCCCCCCACTGGGGATCGAGCCCACAACCTGGGCATGTGCTCTGACCGGGAATCGAACCGGCGACCTCTTGGTGCATGGGTCGATGCTCAACCACTGAGCCACACTGGCCGGACAGGATATTGTTCTTTATTTTGCATTCCCAATGCCTAGCATGTGGTTCTTAGCATGTAATAGATTTCCATTAAGTGTTTATGAAATGGAATAAAACTAGTTTGTTAATTAAAAGAAGCTGTGGGATAGCTTCTCACCAATAACTAGGTCGACTGACCACTTGTGCCCCAACTAGGAAGCACACAGCAGAGGCGCCCCACAGGCTGAATTTGCCCAGTGTCTGTGTAACCTTTAAAATCGAGAAACTTTGGCCCAGCCGGTGTGGCTCAGTGGTTGAGCATGGACCCATGCACCAAAAGGTCGCCAGTTCGATTCCTGGTCAGGGCACATGCCCAGGTTGTGGGCCCGATCCCCAGTGGGGGGCGTGCAGGAGGTGGCCAATCGATGTTCTCTCTCCCTCTCCCTCTCTCTCTGAAATCAATAAAGAAAAGAAAAAATCGAGAAACTTCAACTTCACATAACAGTACGGATCTCAGGATTCTGTGGAAGTACCCGACCATGTGACACTGCTTGGTTCACAGCCACTCACGGTGACAAGCTGGGGCCCCCATGACCCAGGGCTCCGCTTCCCACCGCCCCTGTCTCCTCGCACATGCCTCTTGCTGACTTCGCTTTCTTATTAACCGGCCTGGTCCACGGGACAGGCCCTCAGAGGAGAGAACAGTTGCTGTGTGTTCAGTCCAGGTTAGATTTGAATGCGTTAAAGGTCTGAGTGTGAGCCTGTCTTCTCCGCCCCACAGAAAGAGAAGGAGAGACTCCAAGTCCTGGGCTCGGTGGGAATCTGAGCGAGCACATTCCTAGGGCCGATCAGGGCAGGATGGGAACCCTAAATAACCTACTGATAGCAGGTGTGGCTCATTAGAGTGGTTCAAGTTGGCCAGAGCATATTAAACGGCAATACACACAAAACAGGGTCCATCAGTCCATCTGTCTATTCATTCCCTTCCGATAGTAACTTTGGAGATCTCTCAGAGTGACATCACCGACCCGCACTCCCTTCCTCAGTGAGTAAAAATGTGGAAAGAATGGAGAACAAGTCAGAATAATGCACATTGGTGAAAGTCTGATAATTGAAATCATTATTGCTTTAATCAGCCCGATCATAAATCAGTCCTTTGCACAAGTGAGGGTTTAAAATAAAGTGCTGTTAAACAGATCGGGCCTCTTAAAAGGCATGATGCAACCGGGAAGCTGCTGAAAATGGAGAAAAAAGTGGTTTCTGAATGGATACACTGTTTCTAGCATTTTATCTTCCACTCAATTAAAAAAATATATTACCTGGTCCTTTCTTAGAAATGGCATATCGGAGGTCTATAACGGCTAAGCCTTTAACCCATTAAAAAAATTTACTCCCAGGAACAGTTAATATTTGATGTTTAATTGCTTTTTCTGGTTGGAGAGGAAAATACGTTTCTTTCCTTCCTTTTGTGATTGACTTTTCAGAGATCACTTTGTGAGCTATAAAGATGGAGAGGATTTTCAGAAACTCAAGTGTTTACATATGCATATTTACACATGCATGTGTGTGTGTGTGTTTGTACATAAAAATCTCCTGTGTATTTTTCTTACAATAATTCTACAAGGCAGGTGTAACTATCTCCATTTAACAAAGAAAGATGCAGCGGCTCAGAGAGGTTAATTGATCCCATAAGGTCACACAGGTAGCAAGTGATGGGAAGCTGAGTCTTTTCTTTTTTTCTTTATTGATTTCAGAGAGAGAGGAAGGGAGAGGGAGAGAGAGATAGAAACATCTATGAGAGAGAACATCGATTGGCCGCCTCCTGCATGCCCCCCACTGGGGATCGGGCCCACAACCTGGGCATGTGCCCTGACCGGGAATCAAACTGGCGACCTCTTGGTGCATGGGTCAGCGCTCAACCACTGAGCCACACCAGCCGGGGCAAGGAAGCTTTATTCCTTCTATTTTGCTGCCTGTCTCCAGGTGTGCCATGTACCCAGGTGTGCATAGTGCCAGGACCAAATGCCATGCCAAGTCCCCATGGTTGGAGTGATCAATCCTCTTAGCTTGCTTGACAAGCACCAGAATGTGGAATTTGGGCAATGTCATGCCATCTGCAAATGCTGAAAAAGCCCAACCATGATGTGTACCTTTCCTGTGACGACTCCATTGTAACTGAGCCGGGAGAAGAGCTGAACTCGACTTATCAGTGACAGCAACTTACAAGAGATTCCTCATCAGAGAGTTTGCAGTGATGAGGAGTAGGGAGGTCGGACGTTGTCTTATTAGAACAATGCCCACACAGATTTCAAGTGGATTTTGGGGGCTCCTCAAACATGTGTCAAGAGGAAGAAGGGGTCCTGGCCAGTTGTGCTCAGTGGTTAGAGCGTCAGCCTGTGGACCGAGGGGTGGCGGGTTCAATTCCTGGTCAAGGGTACGTACCTGGGTTGCAGGTTTGATTCCCGGCCCTGGTCGGGGTTGTGTGGGAGGCAACCAACTGATGTGTCTCTCTCACATCAATGTTTTTTTTTCTCTCTCTCTCTCTTCCACTCTATCTGAAAAGCAATGGAAACATATCCTTGGGTGAGGATTAAAAAAAAGAGAGGGAGAAAGAAGGGATCAGCAGGACACTGGTGTGGAAAGGGTGAAAAAAAAAAAAAAAGCCTCTATTTGGTCCCTTCCAGTTAGAAAACTTCCATTGCAACCTTGTCCATCTCCTTGGTAGTAAATTCACTACCAAAGGCCGAGGGGTTCTCTTTTCTGTCCTTTCCTTTTGTTTTCTCCTCCCGCAAACCCAGGGATTATTTAGGTCTCTTGCAAAGCTGCCCAAACCAACTGTCCCTCCTCAGATTATCCCTTTCAGGGCTCAGGTGATAGGCCTCATTGGGTTACACCTTCTCTGTTCTGTGGTCAGAGGTGGGCGGTATCATTGCGCCTTGCAAGAAAATATTTATATGCCAGCCTCGCCAGGTCCCGTGTCCTCTGGGAATGGTTCTGTGCACCCTGTCTGCACACCAGTGGTGGGCAGTTGGGTCCCCAGCCTTCCTGGGATCACTGGACATCTGGCAGAAAACTAGGAAACAATTCCTTCCCCTCTGTGACTTGCCAGAGAACTACAAGGTGTGAGTGCCGGTTAGGTTTCTGAGAGGTTTGAGTAAGTGTTTGGAAGGAAACTGGCTGAAGTGGAGGGACTGGAAATGTGCACCATTCACAGATTTTTTCCCCCCCCCCTAGATCTGGAAACACAAAAGCTTACTTGTATGCTGTCTTTCTGTGATTTTTATTTTTTTTCGCGGTAAATGGTAATTTTCATTGTTCACCAAGGAACAGTGAAATGGATACTCTTACATGGCTTCGACAGGGTATGTTGGCAACACCCTTTGGAAACTCATTTGGCAGTGTATAGAAAGAGACAGGACACTTTTTATAACCCTTGGCCAATTAACTGTACGCCTGGGTATCCATTCCCAGTACCAACATCTTTGATGCTCAAAGATGTTCATCGAACTATTGTTTACAGTAGTTAGAACCTAAATATAAGCCTGACAACATAGGAAATGGAACTATGAACTATATTCTTGATTTTAATTGTTATGTGAATGATGTAATAATATGGAAATGGGATACATTATACACTCCTAGTGGGTTCAAGTATGTAGGGGAAGGTATGCACAATCATCATAATAGGTAACATTTATTATCTGTTTAACCTATGATAGCCAGTGTGTCAAATGCTTTATACTTGCTGTCTCCTTTTCTTTTTCTTTTTTAAATTTATTAATGTTTAGAGAGAGAGGAAGGGAGAGGGAGAGAGATAGAAACATCGATGAGAGAGAACATCGATCGGCCGCCTCCTGCATGCCCCCCACTGGGTATCAAGCCCACAACCTAGGCATGTGCCCTGACTAGGAATCAAACTGGCAACCTCTTGGTGCATGGGTCGATGCTCAACCACTGAGCCACACCAGCCAGGCTACTTGCTGCCTCCTTTAATCTGCTCACCAGAGTAAGCCAGATTTTATTATATCTCCATTCTACAGATGAGAAAACAGAGTCACAGAAAGGTTCATTGATGTATCTAAGTTACATTGCTAGCCTGAAATTTGACCCCATCCTGGTTGACCAGGATGACACCCTTACCTTGTAATTCCTCAGAATATGTGGTTCATCTAAAGTAAAAATCAAACATTGACCGACCACAACAACAAGAAAATCCTAACCCAAAACACCACCAACCAACAAAAATCTGGCTAGTTCTACTTCGATGATCAGCATATGAAAAAGTAAGTAGGAAAGCTTGGACCAGGAGAGAAAATAGCCCACCTTGAAAAGGTTTATCTTAGACCAGCTAATAAGATGACAGGCAGCTATCTGAAGCAACACTCAAATGTTTTAAGCTCTTTTCTCTGGGTGGAAATTGGATACGATAAGTATGATCTTATACTAAGAGAATCTAGTTCATATTATTGTGTCATACAAGGAAGCAAACCTTACATGCCTGTGAAAAGCCATTGTTCTGAATGACTTGAGAATTTTCCCGTGGACCGGGCCCTAGACCAAGGGTTCTTTTATGTTTAATTTTTAAATATGGTTTTATTGATTTTAGAGAGGGAAACATCAGTTGGCTCCTCCCACACTCATGCATCCCAACCGGGGATTGAACCGGCAACCTGGGCATGTGCCCTGACTGGGAATCGAACTGGCGACCTTTCAGTGTGTGGGATGATGATCAACCCACTGAGCCATACTGGCTCTTAACTCTTTTGTGTGATAACATATTTGAAAATATTAATGGCTTCTATACCTTCTCAGATAAAAACACATCTATGAACATTTATACAACGTTTTGTGGTATATCTACTTTTATTCAGGGATCTTTGAAATCTTTTAGGTACTGCTGGCTTGAGGTTGTGAATCCAATTTCCCTTTCTGTTTCGGCTTGCAGAATGTTCTTAATTCCACAGCTCGGGGGATGCTCTTTTGTTAATGGTTCAAACACCGATGTACATTCTTCAGAGCCTTGGCTACACCTGGGTAACTAAGATTTGCAAAGTAAGTATAATGAATAATTTAGTTTCAGTGTTTTCTTTAATATGACAGCCTGTTATTACACACGTGTGTTCGGGTGCATGGCTAACAACCACCTTTTGGGTTTTGTATTTTAGGAGGAAAAAGAAAATGCACATCACACACCCCCAAGAATCAAAGGCAATGTAATTGATCCTATAACAAAGAAAAGCTTTGCAATGTGAGTGGACAGTGTCGTATATGGCTTTCCTTACCACACCTGCAGAAACCCACTTGTGAAATGAGTGAAATGCATGTTCGTAAGGCAGAGTGGGACTCTGATGCCCAAGTTTGGACAGTGCTCCTTAGTTAGCTACCAAGATCCCAGCTTGGGCATGAATTCCACGAAGTATTTCCATCACCAGGAAAAAGTGAATGATTTTGATTATTTCTTCGCTGATATTTAAAATTGTTTCGGCACGGATCCCAAAAGGCTTTGTGTGTACTCCCTACCTCTTATTCAGGATTGTGCAACAGGAAGACAGAAATGCCATGTTCAAGTCTAGGGCCTGCAGGAACTCCCCCCGGGCAGAGGGCTCTCCCTAAGTCACCGAAGATGGCAAATAGAAGAACCATCTGGCCCGAATACGCAATGCTTTATCGCAAGGGGAAATTCCTTCCTCTCCCCAGCTGGTGAACAGTTATGCCCTGGAGCCCAGGATGGACATGCCTTGTAACTTTTTAACCTAGTTAGTGTAACTGCCAATATTATCCCTATTCATATAAATGTCTAATCCTTTCTTCAATCTTGCTGGACTATTTGCCTCCCTAGCACCCTGCGGCAGTGAATTCCACAGGTAGATTATACGCTGTTTTAGCAAGCATTCGCTTTATTCGTTTTAAATTTGTTACCTTGTAACATCACAAGATGGTCCTTGCTTTTGCATTAAAGTGACAGTGACCCAGGGCACAGCACTTCACATGGAGATTTAATTCTTCCAAGCGCTTTCTTTGCCATTGACAAACCCGATCCTTTGATTCTTTTATATTTGGCATATGCAACCTTCTCTAAATCAGATGACTGGTGTAAACATCTAGTAGGCACAGGAGAAAAAGCTCTCCTCGAGACATAGTTATTGAGCACCTACTGTCTGCAGGAATTATTCTAAGTATCAGAGAGACAGCTTTGCTCGGAAGGAGTTACTTTTCTCAAGCGAAGAAAACAGTGAAATAGTGTATAAAGATATAAGCTACGTGGTTTCAGGTGGTCTGAAGGAATATTGGAAAGTTAGAAATGGACGACAAGGGGACAGTTGAGACTGGCCATCGAGGTGGCATGCACGTGAAGTCTCCATGAAGGCAAACTCCAGCTCCTAGGACAATGCCCTGCACTGGTCAAGACCCCATCATTTGTCAAGTGAATGAATGCATCAAGGTTGAGAAGGAAAATCTTAGTTACAGAAATCACTTAGTGAGTTACTCAAAGACCCAGGAGTAACATTTCTTGAATCTTTTGGTTCTGTAGCTCTGAAGACTGTTTGGAATAGAAAAAAAAAAAACAAAACAAAACCAAAAAAAAAAAAAAAAATCCACGGGGATTTAGTTAATTAGACTCGGTTTCAAGACCTGCCCACGTCTCCAGCTGTCTGACCTTGGGCAAGTCACCTAATCTGTCACCCAGAGCACTCCCATTCATAGGAATGGGAGTAAAACTTCCTTCCTTCATAGGGTTTATCGCATTGGAGGTAAAATCACATGGCAGTTCTTTACAGACTGTCAAATGGTGTAGAAACCATAATTTTTATGGGAACCAGTTCTCAGAATTCACCAGTCTTTCTGGCATGATTTCACTCTTTTTCTTCCTCCTTCCTTATTTTTTTGTTTCATTTCCCGATTTGATTCCTGCCTCTGTCTACACTCATCAATGTCACTGTGATACTTCCTGCCCCAGCAGTGGCTTAAGCCGAGGGGATGGACCTGAATGACATTTTTGTATATTTCCGAAGGATTTTAAAATCGGGAGCAGAAGGACCCATTGCCTGTTAAAGTAGTGAACTGGAGGTCTATGTCATGATTGCTTGCTTTTCTTTTGTTTACTGCTTACTCTTTTGGGGTTAGGTTAACCCCACTTCTCTATAGAGACAGAGGCCTTGCCCATATTTCTGAGGGAATCGTCCCCCCAAAACGGAGACCAGTTGGGATGCTCTGATCACCTGCGGGACAGGCAGATACCATTTCCTCACGTCTCATCTTGTTATTTTTTTTTCTAATTGCCCCTTCATTTCCTTTTTCCCCCCGTGCTGGCAATTTGAAGTCGAAGCGAGTGCAGCCCTGCATCGTAATGCATTAGGAAGGCATTTCAAGGAATAAATTATTAGAATTGTTTACACGCATGGTTCAAATTTACTGGCAAATGGCTCAGGCCTCGGTTTTACGATGGCGCTGCCAGCTAGGCTCCTTCTGGGTAAAAGTGAAATAGGAGAACTTTCTCTTTGGTATCCCTCACCAACACTTCCTTTGCCTCGTTCCTCTCCTTTCAACACCCCCCTCTTTTCCCGCCCCCCTGTAACTCCGAGAAGCTGTCAGGCCTCTTGCACGTTAATGTGAAGGCATTTCATGGGTCCCCCTCACCCCAGATCAGCCCCCAATGAAAATGAGGTGTGCAAAGGAATCAATCTTCAATGGTATAATTTTAGACCCTGTGGCAACTGGGGAGGGTGGCTATTTTGGGCTGTGGGCTTTCTCCTTGACCTGAGATGGTATTACTCTGCCTGCCACGGGTGTGCCCGGCCAGCCCTACACGTGGTCCTTTCAGCAACGAGTTTGCCATTCCTGGAGTTGCATCTCTATTGCTCTGCGGAGCAGTTCTGAGCTCCTCCGAAAGTGTGTGCACTTGTGCCAGGGCGTGGATCTGAGCACCCACCTAGGCTGGTCACACGCCACGTTCCCAGGTCGTGGCTCGGGCTACTCTCGAAGGACAGCACAGACGGAACATACTCCCTTGCACAAAGGAGGAGGGGACATTTTCTGGTCTAGTTTTTGCCTATCTTTCAGCCTCTGTGATTTATCAGCTGCTCAGACACCACTCTGTGCGTTCGTCACTCCCTCTCTGAGCCAGGCGGGGCTCCAGGCCACCGCGTCTGAGCATCCCTCATCTAAGGCCAGTCTTGAGGCTGTATCCTGACACCCGGCCTGCTGTCTTCCCATTCAAGCTCCCGATGCAGCCGCTGCCTGCGAACCCCCAGCACTGCCTGGGGAGGTGAGCCCGGCCTCCTGCCGCACATGGGCGGGGCAGCTGTGAGAAGATTCGAAAGTGGCCAATACAGCAGTGCTTCCCAGGTGAAGGTGAAATCACAGCCAAGATCATCACTGGGTAGAGCATCTTGTTCTTACTGTTTACAACCTAAAAAGTACACACGTGCCCGGCCGGTGTGGCTCAGTGGCTGAGCGTCGACCCATGCACCAAGAGGTCGCCGGTTCGATTCCCGGTCAGGGCACATGCCCAGGTTGTGGGCCCGATCCCCAGTGGGGGGCATGCAGGAGGCGGCCAATCAGTGTTCTCTCTCCCTCTCACTTCCTCTCTCTCTAAAAATAAATAAATAAATAAAATTTTAAAGTACACGCGTGACTCAAAGATCATTCGGGAAGAAGGGATAATGCCAATAACAAACAAGGAAATGGGAAGAGTTATTTTGTACAACAAGATGATACGAGTTGTTTGCCTCCAAAAGAGAGAAAGCAGAGGCCTTTCATAGGTATGGAGAGAACCCTGGGTCTCTGGATGGGAGTTCTGGCCATTAAAATAAAGGGGGAAATTCTGGAATTGTGGAGAGAGAGAGAGAGAGAGAGAGAGAGAGAGAGAGAGAGAAACATCGATGAGAGAGAACATCGATTGGCCACCTCCTGCATGCCCCCCACTGGGGATCGGGCCCACAACCTGGGCATGTGCCCTGACCAGGAATCGAAATGGCGACCTCTTGGTCATGGGTCGAGGCTCAACACTGAGCCACGCCGGCCGGGCTGTTCTAGGTAGTTTTATTCAAGCCCAAATGTTGGCCCTCAATATCTTATTTTCCCATCATCCGTCTTCTCTTCCCCGACCCACCTTGGTTCCATCAACCATCCTTTCTTTCAACTACATTTTTCTTCTATAGTCCTAAAACTCTCTCCATCTCTTTATCTTGACTACCACTTGATCCTTTCTGTGCACAAAAAAGACTGACTTCCTACTCTCTTTCCTTATATTTGCGATTCCGTTGCCATTTTTCAGACCAATGATCTCTCCTTGCCCTTCCCTGTCCATTCCTCACTTGACCGCTTGACATACCTACTTTCATTTTGCTTTCCTTTTTATGACTGTTGTCGCTTGCTTTCTGGACCATATCTTATATTCCACACGGCTCATGTCTTTCTTTTCTGCTCTGACTTGTCTTGTCTTAGGTGTCGTTTACCGAGCACTGTGTCACAGGGCAATGCGACCTGGGGTACAAAACACCCAGCATCTCCATCAGATACAGTGCAGACATCTCCATGGCGGGGCCTGGCTCCACATCCAAGGACTTTTTGGTGGGGGACCATTCAGCTGCTAACTTTTCTTTGGTAAGACTTTCTTACATATCATCATCACTCATGATAATTCTTGTCTTCATCTGGGCCTTTAGACTCCAAATACCACCCATTCTAGACATGCATTTGTAATCTTCATGTTGGTTGGGCCCCCTTGATGAAAGGGATATGTGTCCAATGTAGAAAATTAATAAAGCAAAGAGAAGTAAAAGTAAGAAAACAAATGTAGATTTAAAATTGTTGATAGCTTGGTGTGGGTCCTTCCCATCTTTTCTCTCCATTTTTATTTACAAAAAATGGAATTACTACTGAGATGGGCAGTGCTGTTTGCTATTTTATAGAATCAGTTGTTATAGCACTAACAGCTACCTGGACCAGGCATGGACACCAGGTCCCAGCCAAGTCAACACCTGCACTTTTGTTCATTGAGGACTAAATGAGATAGTATTGGGCTCTGGAGCTAAAATATCATATTGAGGTGGGATTAGAAATTTTCACTTGAAAACCTAAAGCTTTACTGGAAAGAGTGCTTTGCAAAATCGGAGTCAAGGAGACAGAGAGAGATGCAGAGGGAGATACCAGGAGTCTAGAGACATTCCTGTATCCCGGCATTAATTCCTGCAGTGCTTTTTGTAGGATGGCCCTTTATTCTTCCCACAAATCCTTCTTTAGCAGTGGGGAGTGTTTGTGAGACTCTGATATTTCCATCTAACAATGCCTGAGCAAGAGAACACTTTTGTGTAACCTGCTTTATTTCACTTAATAATACTTCATACATTGTTTTTCTGTATCATATCTTCTCCTTAATTACAATTTTGGTTATGGTACAGTGACCTCAACATTCCCAGTGCACGATCTGTCATAGAAATAAATCAATAGATCTTGCTTATCATTAGTAATATCATAATCCTAAGCCCTCTGCTGTTGCTTACTTCATAGCCCTTATATTTCTCAACATTATAAACACAGCTGCAATGGACATCTATACAGTCAAATCTTTAGGCATGATGAGTTCTGGAGACAGGTGTCTGGAAGTTGCATCATCGGATCCAAGATGAGGGACACTTAAAAAGTTTTTAAAATAATGGATTCTCATTGCCTTCACTGGATCTCCTACGTTGTCCACATCCCAGCCTTTACCCCTTTCATTTTGTCCCCAGTTTCAGAGACAACAGGTCTCTTCTGGGTCCATGACTTCCTCTGTGCTCACCTTCCAATAAAATCAAGATGGAGTCACAGCTGACATGTGAGTTGGGGTTCTTTCAGGCAGATGCAACTCATTCATTCGGTCATTCACTCCCATGTCAGGTGCAGATTCATTTTACATCTAGCCTAGATTTATAGAACAGATTTATGTTTTTAAAGCTGACCCCAGTGTTGGTAACCATGGATTAGGCTTTGGAGCTTTGTAGGAAGAGTTCCAGACAGTTCCGAGGAAATCAGATATTGACCAAGGCTTACAATAGCTTTAAAATCTTTTCTGTCTAGAAATAGGGACATTTGGAATAGAAACTGCCATGGCCAAGCAGGAGAGTGGAGGCCTTCACCAGGGCAGGGTTGGTGTGGCAGAGAGTTGGGGGTGGATGCGGGGACATGGATGAGGATTCTTCATGGCCCCTGCCAGCCATAGGAATTCCCCTCCCTGCCCCTGAATTCTCAGAGCACTTGATATTTCTTTCCCAGAGCTTACTTTTGCCATGTATCCATAAAAGCTATGCACGTCTTATCTTGTATATCTTAAGTTCCTAAAGGGCAGGCGGAATTACATTTTATTTGCCTTAAAAATACGTGTTTTTTGCATTGCTGAGCATTTACAGTGCTTTTGTAAATGAATGAATCTCAAAATTATCTTCTTCAGATCGTTTCTCCTGATGTATGCATCCTAGAACTCCGAGGCAAAGTTAAACACTTCTTCTTTTCCAAAGATGAAAATACTCTCCTTACACAATCTAGGTTACACTATTTGAAAATGCGAAGAAAAGGAAGACTGGGAAGTTGTTTAACAGAGGCAAACCCTTTAAGAGTCAATGTCACATTTATTGCTATAAAATATTTTTCTCTCTCTGTTAGACATCTGGTTCCCATTATATGCAGTATTGGGTACTTGAGTTCACCAGCCATTTTGCATACCAAGCAGTGTGCATGCGAAATCCCCACCGACAGCACGAGTATGTATTTTCACCAGGCAATTTTAGTCTACACTTAACAACGGCCCTTCCATCACTACTTCTTACCAATACACTTTCGAGGTTATTTTGTTCCAACTTATCTTAAGGACCAAACGGCTTACATCTGAGAAATAAAGTTCAAAACCAGGGAGGCTTTGCTTTCTATCACTGGAAGGTCCGACTCCTTATAATCTAGCACTGAAGCCAAAGAAACATCCAAATTCGAAGTCTCTATTTCCCCATAACCTTGACCCAGAAATGAGAAACACAATACAGAATGTTTGTTAATGAGTCATGCATTTCCTATTGCTTCCATATTCGAGCTTCCTTAAACCTGCTAATCTCAACATATCCTGCAACAATCTCACGTGTTGTAAATGATTTTGTTTTATTTCTTAGGTTACTGTTAAAGGCTTATTTTATGGTTCATTTCATTTTCTTAAAGAAAACCACACACGTGTGCGTGAGTGTGTACACACACACACACACACACACACACACACACTCCGTCAGAGCTTTTGGCTCAGTCTGTATTTTCTTGCAATAAAATAATTAAGAAACCAAAGGAGCCCTCATCATTTGGTTGGGAAATAACAATAAACATATTTAGGAAGAAGGTTGAAAGGCGGTCTACTTTGGAGTTCTAAATCAGGTCTCTGGGAATTAAAACCAGGACCCAGCGATGTCTCAGCGAGCTGAACAGTCCGTCCCCTCCCTCTCTGGACTTAAGAATCTATAATTGAATAAATGGACACAACCAGCATTCAGTACAGTAATAATGGAGAATTAAATACGACTTTTAAAAACTGCTCACATTATAAAGTGATCTATTAGCATTATCCGACTTCGGCACTTAAAGTGACTGATTCTAATTGCACGATTTGGCCCATGGCAAGCATTACTGAGCTGCCGAATCTTGCGGGTATTTTATCTCTTTTGGGATATTTTAAAGTGAATTTTCTTTGGAAGAAAGCTTTGTTCCTGCCACACAAAAGATTGTGTGGAAGGCATCTCTCAGTTCTGATAGAACTGGAGGTAATTACAGTTTCTTCTTCTTTGATTCATGAATCAATAAGCCAAATATTTAAAAAACACATCCTTGCCTATTTTTCCTCCTTTTCCTTTATGAAGTGGAACTCTGTCTTTATAGTTCGTGGATGTAATTCTGCAGAAGGAAAAGATGGGTACCCTCCTCTAATGAGCTTTTCTGGTAATCAGAGGGGTATTCCTTCCCTGCACCTGGTTATCACACTCCACGCTTCATAAACTCTTCTGGACAAGCCTGGGGTCAGAAGATGACAATGCAGTGCCATACCCTGAGCTAAAGTTAATTTAAATGGCTCCACATGAACACAAAGTGACAGGGACACCTGAACAGGTATTCTTTGGAGCTGTACCTACGAAAGAGGAGGCAGTTTCCAGAAAAAGAAGACTACGGGGATTGGCATTCGTATTTTGAATTAGACTTTATGTTTATATTGTCCACAGGCGGTTTCGTAATTTCCATGGTCTGATTACAGGAAGCTTGTTAACTGAATTGTATTGGAATTTGCAGCTTTTTATGCTAAGGTGTCCTCATTGAATTTACATGTTTAAGCTAAACTGGAATTTTAGCTTAATCTACGTACATATAGACTTCTGTTTTTTTGTTTTTTGTTTTTAAATCCTCACCTGAGGATATGTTTTCATTGATTTTTAGAGAGAGAGGAAGGAGGGAGGAGAGAGAGATAAACATCAATCAGTTGCCTCCCCTACAAGCCCCAACTGGGGATTGAACCTGCAACCTGGGTATGTGCCCTGACTAAGAATTGAACTCACAACATTTTGGTGTGCGGGATGATGCTCCAACCAACTGAGCCACCGGACAAGGTGTATATGGATTTCTTGTTGGTACTTTTCAGATCTCCCAACGGTAGAAAAATTGCCCAGCATGCTTCAGATTTCAGATACCACAACCCACAGTTATCTAAGTACCTAACAGTGTGGGGTCTTTGAACATATACCTTAAAAACCCCAGTAACACCAACCATATTTACTGAAAACATCTCTTTCTAAAACTGACATTTTTTAAAAGGACAGTGCTAAGTAGAAGGAAGTTTGAAAGGCACTCTGGCTTCTTCTGAGTTTTACATCTACAGTTCCCTGAGGCTGTAATTGCTCTCTCTCTTCCAAAACCTGGGATCAGCAGAAGGGAACAGAAATACTTGTTACTGACCTGAATCACGATAAAAGGGAGAGAGAAGAGAAGATCGTAGCCGGCGGCGCTTTGTTTATGAAGACGTCACTTTGAGAATATGCTGAAATCAGGCAAAAGTAATGCACTGCCTCCGCTCCCTACATATTTTAAATGCCAACCCAGCCAGACCAGAAGAGCAGTGCCCAGAATTAGGGCATTACCTCTCCACGAATGGTGCACGATACCATCAGTTAATCATTGCCATTTTTTCTTTCTTGAAAAATACTATGAAATATGTTCTAGAAATATATATGAAAATAAAAAAAAAGTTTCCTTTTTAAAAAAATTAATTGATTTTTTAAAATTACAGATGTCCCTCCTTTTTCTCCCACTCACACCCTCCTCCCCACTTCTGCCCCCCGCCTTCACTGTAGTATTGTCTGTGTCCGTTGGTTGTGCATATATGCATATAAGTTCTTTGGTTTATCTCTTCCCACCCCCCTTGCCTCTGAGGTTTGTCAGTCTGTTCCCTACTTAACAATTTGAAGATGCACAGAGAGTTATAAAATTAATTCAGGGAGATCCTGAATTCCGTTCACTCATTTTCCCCCCAAATTCACATCTCACATAACCATCGCATCTTGTCAACATTAGGACATTGATTCAATACTGTTAAGCCAGTTATAGGCCTTATTTGGACTTTAACTGTTTTTGGATGTGTATTAATAGGTAGGATGCATTAACCACCATTGATAAGGGACCGTCTCTCAGGAGTGAATATTGATGGTATGTAAGATTCTCAGGTCCTGTGGTTTTTATACATCCTGTAGCTGACCTAGGAGGGCAGAGGGTTGCTTGCATGATAAAGATCCTTTATATTAATTGCTTTATCCATACACTAATTAACTAAAACATCAATCAGTCCTATGTCAGGTGCCAACTGAAGATACAAAGATGATGACATTGATTCTGCTCTCAAAGAACTCACAGAAAGAGAAAAAAAATAATCAAACACGTACAACACAGCATGTTGTATGCCATAGTACACATGAAACAAACCAGCATTCCCAAGCATCTCCAAGTGCCAGGCACTGTACCAGGCATAACAATAAAGTGGTCAATAAAATGTATGCCTCTCCTGTTCTGTGGATCTCACTGCTGAGTGGAGACAAGGCCATTAACAAGTAATGACAACAGAGTTCTCTAACAAGGGTTGGGGGATTCAGAGGCGGTAGGTCCCGTCCAGGTCAAGGAGGGTAGAAAAGAGACTCGAAAACATGTCATATAGCATTGGTTAGTATTTCAAGATGTTAAGAATGACTCCCTATGGGATCTTTAGACCAGTTCCTGCTCCATTTCATTCAGAGCCTACGTAGCATCTTCTAGCTCTGCTGTAGGACATTAGCAGATGGTTTGCTATCATAAGAGCATTGTTTCTTAGAACTGACTCAAAAGCTTTTGATATCAACACTGATATGCCAATTCTTTCCTACTCACCACTGGCAGGCTTGGTGCTGGCTCATGTGGGACATAGGTTAGAGAGGACTCTGTTTTCTAGGAGTAAAGGGGAAGTGTTTCCCTACAGCATGGTTGGTAGCCACTCTAGGGCCTTTGCACATTCTGCTTCCAGAAATGCTTTCTTCCCTTCTCTATATCTTTATTATAATGTCATTCTTTAGGCACCTATTGTAAGACTTTCCATACCAAAGCACTTGTCTAGATTAAGTTCCCACTACGCATTCCATTTTATACTTTCTTATACTTCCTGCATGTATTATAGCATGCAATCTTATATTCAATGGTGTGATTATATATTTGCCTCCCCCCTTAAACTGTGAGTTCCATGAGGGCAGCAATGAGGTTTATTTTTGTGATTGCCTCAAGGCTCAATAAGGATTTGTTGAATGAATTATTGAATGACGGATAAACGAATGAAATAATGACACATCTCTGCATTTCTTCTATTATTTTAGGTAATGTCATATCCGGAATTTGGATACATTTGTACACTGTTTGGGGATCATTTCTGGGGTCTTTTGTTTTTTTTCTTCTCAAGTTCAAGCAGGAATCTCAAACTCCCTTGAGAGAGTTTGTATTTTCTGGCTTCTAGATCCAAATCCTGTCCTCACTGGCTTCAAGATGGGAAAGGCCATTACTGGGATGAAGTAGGCTCATTTGTGGAGATCAAATCAAAAAGGTATTTGGAACAGGGATAGAGATAAAAGTCAGACACCATCTCCAAGAAGTGATCTTTTGAGCTGATTCCAGAATGTTGGTGAGGGTTGAGTCAGGTCAGTGGGAAAATGTGACCCAGGCTAAGGGTGGGGCAGAGGGAGTAGCGTGTACAAAGGTCTTGGAGAGACATTTTGCTGAAAAAACTCGGCAAAATCTCTGGAGAATTTCAGTACCAACCCGTCTCTTGAAAAAAGTGTTCCTCAAACTGTCTCTCAAATTGCAATCACCTGGATGATTGTCCCAATGGTGTGGCTATCTACCCAGTCTAGGCATATGTTTGTAATCAAATATAGAGGGTTTATTTTAGATTTAGGTTGGTAGGTAACATTGCAGTGTGAATTCCATCTCTTTCTTTGTTTTTATCAAGGTGTGTGTGTGTGTGTGTGTGTGTGTGTGTGTGTGTGTTTATACTCATGTCAGTGTTGACCAGGTATAAATAAAGACCACAAGACTTGTTTATGGTAAGAGTGGTGAATCTACAGAGTTGCTTCTTTTGGTGAATATGTAGCTAGTGACAGGCAGAAGGAGCTCAGATTTGGGAGTTAACAGCCTGGGGACAAGGTTCAACTTTGCACTTACTGACTTGTGACTTTGGCCAAGTCACTTCACCTTTCTGAGCCTCAATGCCCCCCCCCCCTCTCCGCTAATTTTAGGGTGATAATAAAATCATTTGCCTAATTTATCTCACAGGATTACTTATATGATGTAATTTATATGAAAGAGCTTCCAAAATTATGAAGCACCCTGTAAACAAGAGGCATTATTGGTATAGAATAAAGGTACTCTTAAAAAATGGGACAGATAAGTACTGTAAATAAGGAAGAGGCTTCCCCAGGTTCAAAGCCACTTGGAAGTTTACAATAGCAAGTTTCAAATATGGCAGCCAGACATTCAAATATTCCTAGTTACGTTGCCGATTTATAATTTACACAGCGGTTCGATGTTGTAAAAATCAAAGAGGAAGTCAGCTACCAAATAAAGACTGGTAAAAAATGTTTGATTTAGAGCAAGAAAGGCATCACGTGGGTTTTCCGAAACTATTCCTGGATAGGTCGTTTTGTATTATTTTTGGAAATTTTATAACATTAGAGTTGCTTTTCCGGATATAGTAATAAACTTTCCCAAAGGTTTTATTTAACCAGGAAGTGACTGGAGTAACTGGGAAGAAAGGCAAACACATTTTTTTTTTTTTTTATGTAACAAAAGACGATCTCAAACATTAACTTAAAAATATAGCAAATTTAAAACGTACATGCAATTCAGTGTTAAGAAATTAGTGAAATCCCTCGATATAAGAGTGAATCTCTAGAAACTCGAATAGGGTTCATATTAAAGAGGAGAGGGCTGGATTTATTCAGACAACACAAGCCCAGGAAGTGTTGGGTGGGTGGTACAAGCTGGGTTATAGATGAGCGGCAGGAAATCGGAATAGTGATTAGCATCTTGATAACTAACCCCTTGCAAACCACTGTAGACCAAGATCAATTTCTTGTTTGTTTTCTTTTTCCTTCTTCTCTATTTCTATCTTTCTAATTGGGACACTTTTTTTTTTTTTTGGTCCTTGTACTCTTGAGACCCTCATGAGCGAAAAGAAAACAAATACTAAAATACTGTCGAAGAAGAACACCAACCGCTTTGGAAATGCACCCAAGACAAGTGACTGGATTCATTGGCTGGCTGATGCAAGGAGGAAGCTCAAGAATGTGTTCTTGTCAACTTATGAGATCAAAGTTTTGGATCTTGAAAACTTAAGACATTTGGGGAGGGGGAGGGGCACTGCAATTCACTTAGAAATGGCTGTAAAATCCACGGTGCAGGGCTCATCTCAACCACCCAAGACCAGAGACTGAGCGGGTGTTCCACAGCTGCTTGGGGAGATGAGGAACACATTATGGTCAGCTGGAGTCTCACTGGGCACAAAGTCACCGCAGGACACAGATCCTGACTGCTGCCATTTGTCCCCTGTCACCTAGACGGCTCTTGAATGTCAGAATCCCGCTCTCCCTCTTCCCCGGGGAATGCATTTTTCTCCTCTGTAGGAGAATCCTTTGAGTGGAGGGGTTGCTTAACTCAAGCCTCAGAATGCACACACTGCATCTTTAAGAAATAGTTTACTTGTGAATCAGTAAACGCACCAGACAAAGCGGCCATTACTTATGCATTCCTGCATACCGGCAAGGTGAAAATAATAGAATAAACATCATATCCTTCACTATGATATCGCTGTACACTTCCAGGGTACACAGAAAGAGGCCATTTCATCAAGCTAATTGCCTGAAAGTAAAAGGGAGAGAACTTTAGCTATTAGTCTATTATGGGGCTTTTTTCTTAATCACAAATAGTGGCCGTGTGTCCCTGGGGGGATGTGTATTCTAATTTACAATGAACTTCAGATGAGAACAATCTATCTTGGGCAGCACTTTAACGGTGTAATTG
The DNA here is from genome assembly GCA_030848825.1 of Tadarida brasiliensis. Classification (NCBI taxonomy): domain Eukaryota; kingdom Metazoa; phylum Chordata; class Mammalia; order Chiroptera; family Molossidae; genus Tadarida; species Tadarida brasiliensis. The sequence goes on from CM061279.1 coordinate 6,026,356, forward strand.
GTACAAAACAACAAATAAAAAAAAAAAAAAAAAGGAGAAGAAGAAGAAGAAGGGCTAAGCTGAGCTTCAGTTTGAGCTGGAGATATTTCCAGGCTCAAGTTCAGGATGGGAGGGAGAGAAGAGAAGCCACAAACATGAATATGCAATGAGGGCTCATTAGCAGCCCAGTGTTGCCATGACTAATGGCATTATCCCCGGCCTGGTGCTGCCTAAACATGAATTTTATAACGACCCATTTATCATGACTTGTCATGGATTTCTATACTGTACCTTCTTCCAGCTCACACACCTTTCCCTATTATGGTAGAAACCTTTCCTTTGATTATTACGGTTTCCTTTTTGTATTGATTTCTGGCTCTTCAAAGCCAGTGTTCAAATATCGCACCATGCTAATGAGCCATTTGTGACTTGGAAAAGTTGAAGAACTAAAACTTGATTCTTCATCCCGTCTTCTCCATATCGTATCGTTGAGAAAAAAGTCGGACTTAAACATTTCAAAACATTTCTTAATGTGTGAGCTCTTTTCCTGGAGCATTCTGAAACTGTAGTTTTTTTAAAAAGTTAAACTCGGTTGTCTTCCTTTCATTAATTGGATTCCCTTTTTTTGTTCTTCAAGAACCTTTCAATAGCTTAAAAATAGAACTCAACAGTTTTGAGTTTTTCTCCCCAAAAACCTTAGAGCCATGACCAAAAAAAAAGGATATAGAATTGAAGTGCTTGAATGCTTTTCAGTGTTGACATTTTACAAGTACACGAGTTGATTTGTCATTAGAAAAATCTCACATCACCAGGAGGAGGGTGGGCCCGCTTTTTGATGACAACTTCCCAGGATGTACGTTTTACTGATAGCAAGAAAACCATGAAAGCAACCTCCCTTGACAGAGACCACGAGGTCTATTTGAATATTCAGGAGCCAGAAAATTGCCCTGTGCAAAGATATTCTCTACCATTGGTCAGGAAAGCATGAGAATCCATCAAGTGAGGTCTACCAGTTGGCCAAAAACACGGGTCTAAATGGGCAGAAGTGATTTACTGTAATAAAGACCCAATCAGTGGGCTCTGTGATTAGTCCATTTAGTCACAATAAAGAGAGCATCCCAGGATGATTTCTCCACTCAGTGAGGTGAAGTACAGAGGGTATTGGGGTACAAAGGAGTAGGGTCTTGTATTGTTTTGCATACCCAAAGTACATAATTTGTAAACAGTATTTGGCCAGATCTTTTTTTTTTTTCTTTATTGATTTTAGAGAGAGGAAAGGAGAGGGAGAGAGATAGAAACATTGATTGGCTGCCCCCTGCATGCCCGCCACTGGGGATCGGGCCCACAACCTGGGCATGTGCCCTGACTGGGAATCGAACCGGCGACCTCTTGGTGCATGGATCGACGCTCAACCACTGAGCCACACCGGCCGGGCTGACCAGATCTTTTTGAGTGTGCCCTGCATTTCATATTAGCATGAAGGCTACTTTTACATAGTAATATTTACATATTATGTATAAAATTAATGATAAAATATTTTATATATTGATGATGATTTTATATTGGCAGCTTTTTGCCATCCCAAAGTTCTTTTAATCAGATCCTCAGGTTAACTGCGGGCAGGAGTATTATTAGTCCCATCTTAAAGAAGAAAACATTGAGGCTCAGAGCATCAGTGACTAGCTCAAGGTCACACAGTTAGAAAACGGAGGCGCTAGGACCCAACACGTAGTCCTTAAATCCTCAGGTCAGTGCTTCTGTGTACCCAAAGTCACCAGAGCAGAAACTGCTCCTGAGAGGTCAAGTCACCTTTTGTGGGCTTTGGTAATCAGTGAGTAAGTTGGTAAAAGAGGCTATGAAAAGATGGCCCTCATTGACACTCTAGCCTGCTATCCTCCCAAACCACCCCCTAGAACTGAAATGAGCACCGGAATGTCATTTAAAATTAAGTCGCCATTTCAACCATTTAAGCTGAATAATCTTTCATCATTTCAAAATGCGGATAGGAAGTGTTTTTCAACAGAAATATGTGGGCACCCTGTCCGCTGGTGTTCTTGTGTTATGAGTCCACTGGGCATTATATATTGTGCTTCTGAAAAAAAGAATCTTTGTTGTTGTTTTTTCCTCCCCCGTGAGTGAATTAAACCGGAAGGATTTTTAGAGATAATTTGGTGAAAAAGGGACTCAAATATTGGCAAATGACATTAAAGAACATTGTGATTATGACTGAACAGATTAAGACTGTGTTTATATGACACCAAACATCTGGATGAAAATGGAAAAAATTAGTAAAAATCCTTGATGTTTTGTTTACTTGACACCATACATCTGGATCTTTAAAAACATCTGGGTTTTTGACTGTTTTGCTCCCAGGTTTTATCTGGGTGTTTGGCATCATGTACAGAAAGGTAAAAAAAAAAAAACCCAAACAAACCCCGAATCCTTTCATACCATTATTACTGAATTAGATAAAATTATTGTATTTAATTAATCTATAAATATCAACTAATTATTTTATTAAACACAATATTTAATGAATAAAATTCCTTACCAGGCAAATAAGTACAGAAATATAACCAGGTGATTTAGAATAAAACTGGGTTTCCAGCATATTTATTTATTTATTTTTAATTTTTTTGTTTTCTTTATTGATGCTAGAGAGAGAGAGGAAGAGAGAGGGAGGGATAGAAACATTGATGAGAGAGCACATTGATTGGCTGCCTCCTGCATGCCCCCCACCGGGATCGGGCCCACAACCTGGGCATGTGCCCTGACCAGGAATCGAACTGGTGACCTCTTGGTGCATGGGTCGATGCTCAACCACTGAGCCACACTGGCCGGGCGGCTTCTAGCATATTTAAATCTTGGTCGTAGTTGACTGACAGCAATTTCCTTGGGCTAAACTTTTTTTTAGGTCCTCAGACAACAATATTCTCTCCTGGGGAGTAGTTTTGCCATAAGGATCCGTTAATTTACAGTGTGTTTTGACAATAGTAAAGTTCCATAAACACTTAGTAACATGGAAGATACATTTAGTAGTAGACGTTTCCTTTGCCAAGTGAATTATGCAGCCTGATAAGATCAGTGTAAATCCACTCTGTAAGCAGCCCGCTGACATGCCTGAGGTTGAACCCCGAAAAGGAATCAGGTGAAACAGGACTTCAAAGACTTCATCGCCATGAAAAGCACCTCGTGTGAGCCCGACATTCTGTTGTGATCTCATCTAAAATAAGTTATCATAATTATTGAACATTTCCTCTGTAGCTTATTCTCAATCTAATCAGTTATAATGAAAATAGTCTGCTTGCTTTTTCTATTCTCAAGTTTTCGAAATGATTAGTGCTTCCTTGAGATATCCCATTAATTGGACGCACAACCCAGATGAAAAGCCTGAAACCCAAGAGTATATAAAAAAACATAAGGTTGTTGCAATTTAAGTGCCTTCAAAAGATCTAATTTGATTTTTAAAAGCAATTCTGCAGATGCGAAAATTAAAGGCAGGCAGAAACAAGATACAGTTTAATGAATGTGCAGGTTAAAAAACACTTAGAGGTTTCATCGCCTTATCCCCAGTTTTTTTTGTTTTTTAATTTAGCTGTTGGTTTGGAAAGATTGGGCCCACAACACAATAGGAATTGCTGAATTTTATGTGTTACTTCCTTATCGAATTGCCCTGTTTTTCTCACCCAACGTATTTCTGAAGCAACTCGGTATTTCTGTCTGCGGCATTCTAATCTCAGTACTTGTCAATCAGATTTTAAATTCTAATAAAGGAAAAGTGTCTCCCCGCCTTGGTTTGTCTTAGCTGTTTCATCAATGGGCTCACCCCTCCCTCCCATAATGAGCAAATTGTACACTTATTCTCACTTAAAAAAAAGAAAGAAAATTAAAGAAACCCTTTTACTGGCTCTAATGACATCTTCAGTCATTAATGAGTTAATAAAAACTCAAAGTCATCTGGGGCTAGATAAGGAGGAAGAAAGAAACGTATTGTACTGTAATGACAAGCTCCCTGGCTGCCCTCTGAGATGTCATGGGTCAGTCATGTTAAGAATGTGTGCGTCCAATGATCTGCTGATTTTTATCAGCCGGCCCTCCAGCAGAAACTGACAAGGGCCAGTTTGGAGGCAGAATGAATAAACAATGACTTTTTGGATCGTCGGGGGCTGTGTAACAGAGTGAGGGGTTTATATATACTAAAACATGATGACATTAGCAATCAATATACCAATTACCAGACAAGTTATTGGAAGAGGCCTCGAGTCGCGAGACTCCCTGGGCCCCGGGACAGGCGGGGGTCCCACACCCGAGGCTCTGATCTAAAAGGTGAGTGCTGCGTCTCTGGCTGAAGTAGTCCAGACCCGAATGTTTTGAATCGCTTGGGGACTTTATTGAAAATACAGATTCCCGAGTCTCCTGCGTAGAGATGCCATCTCAGGTGTCTGGGGTACGGCTGTCACTTGGTGACACAGACTCTGGGTCGCTTTGATCAGGGGGCTGCCGTGTAGCTGAAATTCCCAGAGTGGGGTCCCAGACCAGGAGGATCAACATCCCCCGGGAGCTCGAAATGCGAATTCTCGGGCCCCATCCCCAGACCTGCTGAGGCAGACACTCAGGGGGCCAGGCTCGGAGGTCCTCCTGAGTCATTTGTTACTCAGCCTAGTTAAGAGGCTGAAGTGCGCAAATGATTTAGTTAAAAAATTAAATGAGGGTACGCCCTGGCTGGTGTGGGCAGTGCACTGGGCGTCGTCGTCCCATGCACCGAAAGGTGGCCGGTTCCATTCCAGGTCAGGGCACATGCCAGGGTTGCAGGCTCCTTCCTGGGGGTGGGGGTGGGGGCATGCAAGAGGCAGCCGATCGATGTTCTCTTTCACATCGATGTTTCTCTCTCTCTCTCTCAAAATCAGTAAAAAAATTTTTAAAAAATATTCCATGAGGGCAGATCCAAGCTTATTTCCATAATCACATCCCTCTTATTTACTGGTACATCGCCGGGAGTGGGGTGGCAAGGTCCTTCATGCACCGAGGTTAGGGATTTGTCTCCTGTTGGCTGAGACTCGTACTGAAGGTCCCCAGAGCTTGCAACACTTTGAAAAGAGGTGGACGAGTCTGCCGGACGTGCAGTAGGGGTCAATCTGTGCCTCTCAGGGTATGTTTCAAAGAACAAGTCTAGTCATCATAAAAGAAAGGTCTAGGGTCAAGTGAGAAACTCTCTGTTAAACTGAGTTAAATTGGACTGTTTGCGACACTGGCCTTTAGCACAGGACTGTAGACCAGCAGAGGGTTGCCCATTAGATGGGCAAAACGCTTTCATAAACAGTGACCTCATAGAGTCCGTGAGCAGTACCCTTTGGGAAACACGGATTCAAATCTTTTAAGGTGGCACACACCGGTGAGTAGAAGCTAGTTATTCTATGTGCTGTATAATAAGGAATGTCTTTCTTTGTTATGATTTATGAAACCCTCTCTGTCTGGCATCAGCGTTAATTATGTGGTGCCTTGAAGCCATCCAGAAGTTCATGTAACATCACCAAAGAGTTAAATACACGGTCCAGCTTTTGATGGGCTGGTTAAGTCACCCCCGAACTGTTGGCATACCCTCGCAGAACAGGTACTCAGGAAAAAAAACAGAACAAAACAACCCTGGATTTTACTAGTGAGATCACATTGTATTTTCACAAAGGAGAGAGACTTTCCTTGCGACTCCTTGCCTGCGTCCAGGAACGCCATACGAAAGCAGATGGACACCTGGCTGATTCTGGTAAGTCCCGTCCCCGCATTGAGAGCATCGCCCTGGTTCTGTCCACCTTTCTGGGCTCCAGAGGGCTGTGGCTGTGGGAGCATCTTGGCTTCCCCACTGGCTATTCCTGAAGGTGACAGGACATTGGGATGTGCATCACAGGGGTCAGGCCGGTCAGATCTTAGCACTTCGTATGCTGTAAAACTTCTCATGAAGCATGTGCCAGGGCTGTGTGTAAACGCCAAATGTTAATTCTTGCTGGGGACATGATGTCTTATAAACGTTATGAAAGAATATCATTTTTCCTGTAGCAGGGAAGGTACTTTTAAGGCCATGTTAAGAAAGGGATTAGTTTCCCCAGTAACATCTGTAGGTCACATGTTTGCCTATAAATCGCTTCTTTGCTAAAATATTCCCCAGCGATTGCACAAGACTTGGAAGGAATTCGCATGCGGGAGAGAGAGAGAATAGAACGTCGCTGGAAGATGTGTCCAGATTAAAAATAAACAAACAAAACAACCTAAAAATAAAACAATGCCACCAAGCCGTGTTACTATCTGTCATCTTTTCTAGATAGCCCTGCAAGTCTGTGCAAGACGGAGAACTCATTAGGAGGTGTCTCGCAACTAAAAATAATAGAGCAAACTCAACTTTGGGAGGTCTTAAAGCCTTCTTTTCATCTCCTTTGCAAATATATCCTTGTTGACATCACACGCACCCCCCCAGCTTTGGAGACACCAGGCGTTGGCAGGAGGGGACTCCACACCCTTGTGAGAAACAGCAGTTCAGTCGTGTTAACTGAGGTCTATCCACCACTCATCTGGCTCGTTACGGAGTTGAACATTTCTCCCCTTTCTAGCCTTTGAAATGTTTTGAATTAAAATAGCTTACTCAAGGTCACTGAAGGCATATGTTCTTGCTCAAAACTTTAAACAAAACATTAGTTTTTACAACCTTTTGTAATTTGGTATTGTATACAACATGGTGATATGCGGACTTTCTGTAATGTTTTCAGTGGGTAACAGAAATATGAGAAGCGAATTTATAAGCCATTTAGTGAAGCATTTAATCAATTTCATGCATAGGAAATAACTCCGATTGCTCTGCTTTATCAATCTTTCTCTCCAGGAGAATTCCAGTCAACGCGATCTGCAAACACTGGCTGGGGGTGAAGGGGGGATGGGGAGGGGGCGGGCTGGGGAGGGGGAGGGGGAGGGGGAGGGGCGGGCCCAGAGCAGGACTGGAGCCCGAGGGTGGAGCCTGCAACGTTAGGGACTTCTGAAGTCCCCCTCACAGGGCCGCCAGCATCTCCCAGCCTTCTGGAGGCTGTTAATGTATGTCAGAGAGAAAGCGCGGATCTAATGTTTAGAGGAAGTTTTCAAGGCCTTTTTACTGCAAAGTTATTCATTAAACACCCTTTTCCCAGAGTGACTCTTACACGCTCAGCAAGGCAGACTATACTGAACTTCAGACTCACACAAGTCCATATATATTTTAAAGAACCCGGTTTCAGTGCTTGCTGCTTTTAAAACACATGAAAAAAATAAAATGACTTGCGTTTAAACCTACTTCTAAATTAAGGAGTCAAAACAATAGGACTCAAATGACTAAAAAGTCACCTATGTGGCCCGTTACAAGTAGACATAGTGGAGATTTTTTCAGACCATGTGAACTGTTCTCTTGGGTTCATGTTCTGATTCTCTTTGGAATTGCTTAAAAGATTAATCCGGCTCTTGGCTGCACAGTGGGTTAATATTTTCTCTTCTGTTATGTGCTCGAGTCCCTCTTCTAACACTTGACCCCAAACACCATCAAGTTCTTAAGTGAAAAAGTCCTCGGGGAACAAAAGAAGATCTTTCCATAATCACTATCTGCTCAACTATATTAAAATCGCATTAGCTCGGCCTTGTCCTCTAAAATTGGACCTGATACCAAGGTCCTGTAGACATGCTTTCTCATTTAGAAAATAATTTGTTTTCATTTATTTCGGAACCTAGCAAAGTCTTTCAGGGCATACATTCCAATCGAGATTATTTCGTTTGGATTTCAGATCAGCTCCGTTCGAGGATCTCATCTCAGGCAGATATGATGTTTCACAGTCTCTTTTAAATAATGACACACACAGGGATGTTCTTGCCTTGGCAATTCAGTGGTGATGCCATTTGGTATTTATTTTGCCACATTATTAAGCTGTGGGGATGCACATTTATACTGAACAAAATTGCCCTGGTAATCCTGCATAAAATTGGTAGCTCTCAAGGAGATTAGTCAATGGGAGTTTGGCCTATCTATCTATCTATCTATCTATCTATCTACCTACCTACCTACCTACCTATCTATCATCTATCTACCTACCTATCTCTCTCTCTATCATCTATCTATCTATCTATCTATCTATCTATCTATCTATCATCTATCTACCTACCTATCTCTCTCTCTATCATCTATCTATCTATCTATCTACCTACCTACCTACCTATCATCTATCTACCTACCCATCTCTCTCTCTATTATCTATCTATCTATCTATCTATCTATCTATCTATCTATCTATCTATCTATCATCTATCTACCTACCTATCTCTCTCTCTATCATCTATCTATCTATTTGTCTATCTATCTATCTATCTATCTACCTACCCATCTCTCTCTCTATCATCTGTCTATCTATCTATCTATCTATCTATCTATCTATCTATCTATCATCTATCTATCTACCTATCTCTCTCTCTATCATCTATCTATCTATTTGTCTGTCTATCTATCTATCTATCTATCTATCTATCTATCTATCTATCACTACTCAACCATTAACTCCTGGATTAACCAGTACCTCACGAACTTAAAAAAATAAATTATTTTAGAGGAAAGATGTCTTTGATAAACGAGGTGATACTTGAGAAAGCAATTCCTTAGGACCAAGGAATTTAAAAAATGACAAATAAATGTTGAAACACAAAACAATCACCATACACATACTGTCCTTGCAAATAGAAAAGTATCAGACAGTAAGGCTGCTGTCCTTCATGCCATTGGTTGCTTTTTCCACCGTCCTTGCTATGACCCATGTTACAGAGGTGTGCGTCTTTCTAGTCCGAAGAGGACTCTTTGGAAAACTACCCAAACAAACCTCCAAAACACGTGTCATATTGGACGTATCGTTGTGCACTTGACATTTTTACTCAGTGTTTGGGAGATCGCACCTTGCTGGTGGGAAGAGGTGTGCATCATTCTTTCTAAGTGCTTGAAGAATTTCCCATGGTATGGCTCACTGAGTTGTTTTCAAGAAGATGCTTTCACATTTTTGCCATTATCCACAGCACTGCCGTGAATATACTTTCTTATGTACTCCAATATTTCTCATACATTCATATGCATAATATTCATATCACTCAGATACAATGACTATTTTTCGAATATGGGTCTTAAAGGGAAATGGCTGGGTATGCATATTTTATGTTGTAATACCTACTGTCACATTATCTAGCAATTTTAATTTTAAGTGAAAGTCCTTCCAGAATCTCCGATACAACTTTTCTCAACTCAAATCTACATGTTGCTCGGCCACTCTTATTCTTTGTTAAAGACTGCCTTAAAATTTTTTTTTTTTTCTGTAAGAAGATAGCGACCATCCCAAGTGCCTTTCCCGAAGGAGAAAAACCGTTATTATTTGCAGATGACATGATACTGTACAGAGAGAACCTTAAAGTTTCCACCAAAGACTATTAGAACTGATAAGTGAATTCAGTAAAGTAGCAGGATACAAAATGAATATTCAGAAAGTGGTTGCATTTTTATACACTGATAATGAACCATCAGAAAGTCAAACCAAGAAAACAATCCTACTTACAATTACATCAAAAAAAAACAAATATCAAGGAATAAATTTAACCAAGTAAAAGACCTGCACTTGGAAAATTATAAGACACCGAAGAAAGAAACTGAAGAAGATACAAATAAATGGAAGCATATACTGTGCTCATGGATAGGAAGAATTAACATCATTAAAATGGCCATTTTACCCAAAGCAATCTATAAATTCAATGCAATTCCTACCAAAATACCCATGGCATTTTTCACAAAACTAGAACAAGTAATCCTAAAATTTATATGGAACCGCAAAAGACCCTGAAAAGCCATAGCAATCTTAAGAAAGAAAAACACCCTGGCCAATGTGGCTCAGTGGTCGAGCGTTGACCCATGCATCAAGAGGTTGCGGGTTCAATTCCCAGTCAGGGCACATGCCCAGGTTGTGGGCTAATCCCCAGTGGGGGGCATGGAGGAGGCGGCCAGTCAATGTTCTCATCTCTCATCAATGTTTCTATCTCTCTCCCTCTCCCTTCCTCTCTCTCTAAAATCAATAAAGAAGAAGAAGAAAAAAGAACAAAGTTGGAAATATGATGCTACCTGATATCAAGCTATACTACAAGGCCACAGTAATCAAAACAGCATGGCACTTGCATAAAAATAGACATACAGATGAATGGAAGAGAATAGAGAGCCCAGAAATAAACCCACACCTATGAGGTCAATTAATATTTGATAATGGGGTAAAGATAGCCTATTTAATAAATGGTGTTGGGAAAATTGGACAGATACATCAAAAAATGAAACTAGACTACATTTACACCATATACAACAATCAAGTCAAATGGATTAAAGACTTAAATGTAAAACTCGAAACCATAAAACTCCTAGAAGAAAACACAGGCAGTCAACTCTCTGACATTTCTCTTAGCAATATTTTTTTTCTGATGTATCTCCTCGGGCAAGGGAAACAAAAGAAAAAAAATAAACAAACGAGACTACATGAAAGTAAAAGTTTTTGCATAGCAAAGGAAAACCATCAACAAAATGAAAAGAACTACTGAGTTGTCCAGATTTCCCTTTTCTGTAAGAATAACTGTCACATATTGGGATAACATCTCTCCAGTTGGCTTTAAGAACTTATTTCTAATAATGAATAACTGGAAGCCAACAATATGTCCAAGAGAAGACTGACTACATACCCATAGCGTATCAATATTGCAATATTAGGTGGGCATTAAAATGTTATGAAGTCTAGAGCAATATTGCAAAAGTGTTTATGATATTCTCTTAAGGAAAGTTAAAAGGTAAATCTACATGTAAACTTAACTTTACATGTATATGGGTCATGAACTTGTCAGGACAGTAGACTTGCAATTAATGTTGTTTCCTTAAAATTTCTTTGGATGTTATAATAATGAATGCGTACAAAAATCCAAGTGTTATCCTGGCTGTAAGGCTCCTACCTGAGCGGTGAGAGTTGGACCGGAGGAGGAAGATCCCTTCTTTCTTTGTCCCAAAATGCCAGCTGGAGGGGATCCCCTAAATAGGAAAGAGATCACATTGCATTTACAAGCAGGGAGAAACTGCCCTGATTTCATTCAAGGAACCTGGTTTAAACAAACAGCTTTGAAGCTTCAGCATAAGGGTAGAACTCGTAACTTTCCCAGGTCCTGTGAATACACCCGACTGTCCTATCTTGATTCATTATCTCACGTGGGGTGAAGAGAAGCAGCAGACGGGTCTGCCAACGTGTCTGGACAAATTATCGCACATTTAGAAGGCTGCAAATGGTGATTTACTCTCCAAGATATTTCGAAGGTGAGTTTTGGAAAGGCTCGAAACACTTGAGAGCCCATGAATGAGATGTTGAGTTTCAACAACATTTAACTGGATATTTTGTAATCATTTAGCAGACAGTGATGAGAATCGAGACCACTAGACTGGGAGGGAAGCTGGTGATGGAAATCGAGTTCACTTGGAACCCTCCTGGGTTCACTAAGAACAGTCTCTGTCAAGCTCATTTTATTTTATTTTTTGGATAAATGTACAACAAAAGACAGAAGCTGTACACAGGTTTCTTCAAACTGTACTGAAATCACCTGGGGATATTCTGATTCAATACGCCTGGGTAGGGTCTGAGCTTTTTCATTGCCCAGAGGCTCCCAGATGACCCTGCTATGAACCACACATTGAGTATCAAGATTTCAGACGATGAGCTCCAAATATGGCTTGTTAGAAACCAGATTCCTATGCTCTGTGTCCGACGTTTCTGATTCAGTAAGCACAAGACTATTTTATCAAGCTTCCCAGGTAATTCCACTGTGCAATCTCTTAAGTACAATAGCTTTAGACACCGCACAACCATTCACGATATCATTAGAGTTTTGATTACAACACAGATAGGTGTCCGTGTGCCTGGCTGAACCTTCCTTCAATCCTAGATGGAATGGATTACTTCTAGTTTGGACACTGCGCATATTTCTGTTCCATTTTTTATTCTTGCAAGGCTTGGCTTCTGCTGCCGGACCCTACTCACCAACACAGCCTCGGACTTTGTGTTCTCAGGGGACGCCTTTGACCTGAATTGAGGACTGTCTCATTCTGTGCCCTGGACTTTCAGGCTCTGTGTGGTCAACGAACATGATAACATCTTCTCCATCTACTTGGGTGACGATCAAGTCAAGAGAAGCCTGAAAAAGTGTCCAGATCCTGTGAACCTAGGTTCCAGGCTGTTCTCTGTCAAATTTGATGTGACCTCAGACAGGTCACCTGAGGTCCCTGACGCTCCCTCTCTCTCACCAACAGCAAAAATGTTTTTAAAAAGTATGAAGTGCCAAAGAAACCGGGGAGGGTTTTATTATTAGTGGTGGAAAAATACATTGCCTTTTATTTATTTATTTTTATTTGTTGTCGATCCTCACCCAAGGATATTTTTTCATTGATTTTTAGATAGAGTGGAAGGGATGGAGGGAGAAAGAGAGAGAAACATCGATGTGAGAGAGATACATCAATTGGTTGCCTCCCATTTGACCCTGACCGGGGCTGGGGATCAAACCTGCTACCCAGGTACACGCCCCTGATGGGGAGTCAAACCCGAGGCTCTTTGGTCAGCAGGCTGATGCTCTAACCACTAAGCCAAACCAGCCAGGCCATTGCCTTTTATTTATTTTTTAAAATATTTTTTTTCTTTATTGATTTTAGAGAGAGAGGAAGGGAGAGGGAGAAAGAGATAGAAACATCGATGAGAGAGAACATTGACTGGCTGCCTCCTGCATGCCCCCTACTGGGGATCGGGCCCACAACCTGGGCATGTGCCCTGACCGGGAATCGAACCTATGACCTCCTGGTTCATGGGTCGATGCTCAACCACTGAGCCACACCAGCTGGGCAGGGCCATTGCCTTTCAATTGGCCAAAATGAACACCCAACATTAACTGACAACATTGAACTAATACATCATTAATTTTTACATGCATTCTCCCCATTTCTTGTGAATATCTGTGAGAGGGGTCTCCCTGGTAATGATTTCTGCCTGAAAGATATACTACATTTCCACGATTCTATCTGGGGATGATATTTTCCCAGCTTTCGTAGCCACCCGGGTGGGTGAGAATTGGTCCCTTCTGTGTCGTGCAAACCTGCTGTGTACACAGCCAGCCCTCAGCCCTCACCATTCATGTGTCTCTGGAATTACAGTTTTCAAGACCTGTTTGGCTTTGGCCGGAGAAAGAAACCAATGATTGCTTGTCGACTTTGCCTGCAGCCTTTAGGGCCACCTTATCCCACTGGGCTGTGACTTCAGCATTCCTGTGATACTTATCTCATTTGTCCCATTCTTCGCCGAAACATTCTCCTACAGCGAATTTTTGAGAGAAGACATACAGGCAACTTTGGTTGGGGTTACTCCGCCTAACTGAAGACTTGTACTGAAGACAGTCCAGCTAACTACATTTAAATACACTAACTTCTTTTTTTGGAGAGAGAAGAAGGGAGAGGGAGAGAGAGATAGAAACATCGATGAGAGAGAACATCGACTGGCTGCCTCCTGCATGCCCCCCACTGGGGATTGGGCTCACAACCTGGGCATGTGCTCTGATTAGGAATTGAACTGGCAACCTCTTGGTGCATGGGTCGATGCTCAACCACTGAGCCACACCGGCCAGATATTAAGGACCCAGATTAATAGGCCACTGAGCCAGCAAAAGGTGAGCTGGAAATAATAAAGGCGTGAGAGAGACGGTGGGTTAAGGACATGGTCTTTAATGGCCTGAGCTCTTACTCTGGCTTTCCCGCCTTCTCACTGGGTGACCTTAGGTAAGTTAACTCACCTCTCTGAACTTTAGCTTCTCTCTTTGTGCAAAGATGATTAAAAGGGCAATGCTGTTAGAATCTCTACTGGTAGGAGAAAAATATCTTTGTTTTGTTCCCCCATGTACTGCAAATACCTAAGAAAGTTCCCTGAGCATAGTAGGTGCTCAATTAATATTTGTCGGACAAACAGCTTCCTTACAGAGGGACAGAAAATACCTGTCTTTCAGTTTCCTCAAAGGGCTTCTCCATATTCTCTGAAACTGTGGCTTCATCAGAATGGTCTGTTCTGTTCTTTGACAGTTAAATGGCCCCAGGATTTTGTGGACCATGCCAGACAGAAACCAGTGGCATAGTTAAAAGTCTGAACACTCCATGGACCTTCATATAATCTAAAGTGTTTATTGACTTGAACTGAAGTAGATGCAACAATCTGAAGCTTTAACCAAGTTTAGCCTGTTTTTATTTTACTGTTTATAAAACAAGATATTTTATGGATGTAATTTATACATCGAATAGAAGAGGGCTATTCCCAATATTATCTTTATCTTCGAGACATAAATAACAAACAACTCCAGTAATCAAAATTTACTACAATTGTGATAGATTTTGGCAGAGTTTATGTATTGTATGCAATGCTAGCATAGCTCTGGCTTCCACGGAGAGAGGCCAGGATTTCTAGGTTGGCTTTGTTAAATGGAAAAAAGAAATCTACTACTGTATTTGTAGTTTTTACTACATTCAAGAGATTAATTCTCGTAAATAAAATTGCTTAGACTGGCTTCTAATCAGAAAGTTGAAATTATCTGTGGCAATGTAACCACTAAAAACTTGTATACTATGAAAATATTTCAATAATTAATGCATGCTCCATCTAGAGTAATTGACAGGAGGTCATAAACGTAATGGGCCATCTGTGTTTGATTTGTACATAAAAATGCTTAAAGGGCTAGGCAGGTAATTCAAGCTTCTCCAGCCAGGGAGATTGGTTCCAACTTCTCTAGGTAGCAGAGACTTTTACTAGGATTTTTTTTTTTCTCTTAAAGTCTTTTCCAGGTTTCCACTTGAACTACACATTTCTCACTGCTTCTCATGCTCATGCAACAGTCCCTTTCAGAGTTTTCGATGAATACGTGGAAACTAGCCACCCTCAACAATTACGCTTAGCACTCCTAACCCCTTCGCCAGCAACTTGAAAGACACAAGTCTAAAAAAATACCAGAGGCTCACTCCACTGCTGTGACTTGATCATTCTGCTCAACGTGGCCACTTCAAAAATGTATTTTGCATCTTCTCTTCTATCAGTAAACAATCTTGAGTAATAAAAGATTATTGATTTTATAGAGAGAGGAAGGGAGAGGGAAAAAGAGATAGAAACATCGATGAGAGAGGACATCAATTGGCCGCCTAAGAGTAGTGAGACCATTAGGACTCTTGGGGAGATGTTTGGAATTCACTGCGGGAGTGGACCAGAGACACCGTGTTTCTGGATGTAGAACAGTCTTGGTGGACATCAGAGGAGGTTCTAAAGGTTTCTGTGCGAGGAAACCAAAGAGCATTGACCGTCTGCCTAGACTACTGTCCTGCGGTCCAGACCCATATACTCATCCAGGAACACACATTCCTCTGGAATTCACTGAGCACGCATCACTGGCCAGAAACTGTGAGGAGCAATGATTAGGTTGAAAGCCACATCTGATTCAATGAACTGAACCAGCAAGGTCCCTGCCCCTCATGGATCTTACATTCTAGTAAATACAGCTTTTTCCGTACGTATCTCATAGGTACCATAAACTCCATGCCCAGAAGACTAAATGTGCTATCTCCGTGATCACCTCCCCACCAGCCCCCAAAATCTATATCTCCTCCTGTATTGCCTATTTGGGGAAAATGTGCCACTATCTACCCAGCAACCCGAGGCAAGAACCTAGGATTATTCTAGACTGTTTTCTATTCATTCTGTCAGTACTAACTACTTACCACTGCTCAACTCTGCTTTCTTCTTCCATGACTATTAAGTTTTTAATAATTACTTTTGAGCAGGCATAGCCTCTGTCCTTCTCTCCTATAGAAGTACATGAAATACCAGGTAAGCCCTGCCTGGGTAGCTCAGTTTGTTAGAGCGTTGTCTCAATATGCCAAGGTTGCAGGTTCGATCCCTGGTCAGGGCACATAGAAGAATCAACCAATGAATGCGTACATAAGTAGAACAACAAATCAATGTCTCTCTCTCTCTCTTTCTTTCTCTCTCCCTTCTTTTCTCTAAAAAAAATAATAAATCAATTAAAAAAAAAAAAAGAAATACTAGCTACCCTCCTGACTTTAATCAGAAAACATAAATCCAAAATATAAACTCAATAAAATGATAAATTCAGCTTTTCACTAGTCCCGAATGTGTGGTTCATTACCTTTTAATAGCTACAGTGTACTTTCAGAGTGATAAGGAAAATGAGAACTTTGTCAACGAGTGTAGTTAATGTGTGTATCAAAGCAAAGGGTAGTTGAATAAACTCTAGTTGTAGCAGGAAGAAAATGCCAGGCAGTGAAGGAACCTGATTTTGTGGTTGTTTTAAACACGACCGAGGGTACTCAGTATGCCATGTCTGTAAGATACTGCTGAGCCTAGACGGTGTGGCTCAGAGGGTTGAGCATCATCCATGGACTGAGAGATCCCAGTTCGATTCCCAGTCAGGACACATGCCCAGATTGTAGGCTTGATCCCCAGTAGGGAGCGGGCAGGAGGCAGCTGATTAATGTTTCTATCTCTCTCCCCCTTCCTCTCTCTCTAAAAAATCATTAAAAACATATTTTAGAAAAAGATACTGCTACAAGGGGACACAGGATGATGACATCGGTCAGCCGTTGTCTCTCCGACGCCAAGCTTATGAGTTTGACTTTGCCTTCAACACACAGAGCTGGTTGTTCTTTCTTCATCCGAATGATCAGAAGAATTTTTTTTTGTATATTCCAACTAAAAAAAAATGATATTACATAGCTATGGTCTTTGCCACTCAGATGTTTAGCGTTCAGAGCAAATAACAATAGGACAGGCCAGAGGCAATGAGGCCATCTATCAAACGAAGGCACACTGATGAGACAGCAGATTAAAAGGCTTAGCTGAGGACAGTTTCAGCTGGTGGAGATAAATGCCCACCTGTGTTTTCCATCAAAATGGACTTTCTTCTATTGTTTTTTGATATATAAAAGTAATGTATACTCGTCACAGAGAAAAATTAGAATACATAAAGAGAAAAACTAAGAACTCCCCCTAAACGAATTTTCCTTTTCACTGGTATATATCTTTAACAGCAATAAAATTGCACTCTGTTCTACACATACTTTTTTTTTTTAGAGAGAGAGAGATAGAAACATTGATCAGCTGCCTCCTGCACGCCCCCTACTGGGCATCAAGCCCGCAACCCAGGCATGTGCCCTGACCGGGAATCGAACCGGGACCTCTCAGTCCATGGGATGAAGCTCCATCCACTGAGCCACACCGGCCAGGCTACATATAAGTTTTGTAACCAGCCTGTTCCATTGCAATATTGCCCAATACCCCCTTCTCACTAGACTTACTTATTATCATTTTTATGGCTTCAAACTATTCCCTTGTCTGGATTTACTGGTGCGTATTTAAACAATTCACATTTATTAAACATCCAGGTTGTTTCTAACTTTTGTCTATTTCAAGATAGTTTTAAAATATGTCTAGTAAGACGTCATGAGTAATAGAATTGTCTAAAGGTTGAGTTAGAAATTACTGTTTGTCAAGAAGGATATTACATGGAAAACAGTGTATATGTTATCTTTTAAAATTTTTTCATTTTTATTTCCTAAATCCTGGTTCTTTTTTTTTTTGGTTAATCCTCACCTGAGGACATTTTTCCAACCCTTTCGGGCACAGGCCGACATTCAACCAACTGAGCCACTCTGGCCAGGCTGAGATTCAGTCTTTATTTATTTATTTATTTACCTTTATTGATTTTACAGCGAGAGGAAGGGAGAGGGAGAGAGAGATAGAAACATCGATGAGAGAGAACACTGATTGGCCGCATCCTGCATGCCCCCCACTGGGGATTGGGCCCACAACCTGGGCATGTGTCCTGACCGAGAATCGAACCGGTGACCTCTTGGTGCATGGGTCGATGCTCAACCACTGAGCCACACCGGCCAGATGGGATTCAGTAGATTTGACCCAGTGATCCCACTTCTAGGAATATACCCTAAGAAACCTGAAACACCAATCAGAAAGAATATATGTACCCCCGTGTTCATAGCAGCACTATTTACAATAGCTAAGATCTGGAAACAGCCCAAGTGTCCATCAGTGGATGAATGGATAAAAAAGCTGTGGCACATATACACAATGGAGTACTATGCAGCTGTAAGAAAGAAAGATCTCTTATCCTTTGAGACGACATGGAGGGAACCTCGAGAGTATTATCCTAAGCGAAACAAGCCAAGCACAGAAAGACAAATATCACATGATCTCACTCATTTGTGGAATATAATGAACATAACAGTCTGAGGAACAGGGTAGACCCAGAGATGTGAAAGTAGGGTACAGACTGACAACCCTCAGAAGAGGGCGGGGGGGGAGGGAAGAGATAAACCACAGAACTTATGCACATGTATGCATAGCTGATGGACATGGACAACAAAGCTGGGGACGGGGTGGGGGTTTGGGGAGGAGGGTGTCAATGGGGAAAAAAGGAGAAACATGTGTAACAAAAATAAATTAATAAAAAAATAAAAATAAAATAACATGAAGTCTTTTGAAAGGTGAAAGTTGGCTTTCCAAGGAAACACTGTTTGAGACATGACATAGAAAATGAAGAATCTTCATGTTTCTCATCAAACAGGCTCTCATTACTGTATTTTTGCTCAGTACTCGGCTGTGTATGAAGCATGTATATTATTTCAGAAATGTATATATATTTTTTCAATGTGTCTCTGAAATGCCACATTATTCATATACACATTTGTGTTCTTCTGAATTTAGATAGATATTTACACAGATTTTCTTAAAATTTTTTTTACATTAAAAATGTCTTTGGCCCAGTCAGTGTGGCACAGTGGTTGAGCATCGACCCATGCACCAAGAGGTCGCCGGTTCGATTTCCGGTCAGGGCACATGCCCAGGTTGTGGGCCCGATCCCCAGTGGGGGGCAGGCAGGAGGCAGCTAATCAATGTTCTCTCTCATCGATGTTTCTCTCTCTCTCTCCCTCTCCTTTCCTTTCTCTCTAAAATCAATAAAGGAAAAAAATTTTTCAAAAAACGTCTTTGGAAGAGAGGCTTTCATTTCCTTCATTGATTAGTTCAGGTTCTCTCATTATAGGCTGAGCTAATTTTTAATGGTACTTTTCTAAATATTTCACTTTTTGGCATGTTTTGTCTTTTTTTCTCTCAGTATAGATATGACTGATGGCATTTTCATTACAATGGAGAGATTGGATGTCTCTGTTCACACCTACTGGCAATTTCCTGCCCAGGTATTTTGGCATACATAATATATTTTATTTCAGCTAATTTTCAGAGGTGAAAAAAAGGAACCTACATCATGAGTGGAAGTGTGGAAATACAGTTCTAATTGACCATCAATCTAACCCTGCTTTAAATGGTCTGTCTTTTAAATACAGTTTTTTTCATTCTATCCTCATAATTTTGAATATTATATTAAGATGTATGATTGAAGAAGAATTGTATTTGGAAAGGGAAGTATTGAAAGAAAGTTATTTTAATAATCTTACATAGTGATTCATAGTGTATATACATATACGATTCCATTGCATTTCAATGGGCAAAAATAGAGAATTAATTCTCTTTTAAAATGTGAGCTTAAAAAATTTCCCTTTAATGTGCTTCAACTGACATTTCTAAGTTTGTAAAAATTGCAAAACTTTATTATTTATATGACAATGTGCACTATAACTACATATATATATATATATATATATATATATATATATATATATAATTTTTTTTTTTTCCCCCTGAAAAGCATAGGATGATATGGAAAAGAGGCAAGATGAAGAGTGGACAAATCAGAAATTACCTTGCAAGAATAATAGTAGAAAATGTTGGCATTTAAATAGTGCAAGGAATAAATTTACTTCTTAAAGTAAAAAAGTAAGAAAAGGAAGCCAGGAAAAGTGGGTGAACTCATTCACTTGAAAATTATGGTGTCCTCATTAAGCCTCAGCCAAGTGGTTAAAAATGTGTCCCAATTTCTACGTGGTACTGGTGTCATTGGAAAGTTTAACCCAAAACAAAAGGCCATTCTGACACAGGGAATATGTGATCCTTTTCCTGAGAAATATTTGTGATGCCCCAAACTACAGACAGCAGATGAAGGCCAGCACACAATAGTACCCAAATCATGATTTATACACGCTGAGCAGACAAAAACTCACCACCCTCCTTGGCCCGCACGGAAAGTACTACAGGCTAGCTATAACTCGAGCACAGTGCTTCGAAGCAGTATTTCCCGAAGTTTTTTTCTTATTTACAAAAGAAGCAATTCATTTTGTAGGACATTTCAAAATGGCAAATGGCCAACAACAATTTTGACCGAAGCCGGGTGCAAAAAGGTATTGCAAAGCACAAAGAGAAAGAATATTTAGGAAATATGGCAACGAAAAGGAAGATTATTCATCCTTCTGTGTGGCTTTTTATAGCCAGTTACAATGATGGACCTTTTCTGGGAGTTTCTATAAATTTTCTTCCATTGAGAAGGCAGAAGGCTAAATAAGTTTGTGGAGGCATCACAAAAGGAAGAGAAGAAATTCAGCATGACAATGGAATTTAGCTGATTGTCTGAGGATCTCAGTAGGATAATAACACTGTTAACCAGGAGAATGGAGAAGTGATCTCATTTGTTTTTCCGGAAAAGGCTTTCCAGAAGTTCACTAAAAATTCAAGTCCTTGCGAGAGTGTGAAATGTATGCATTGCTAGTCCTACCACAATTATGCATCTGACGGGAAGGTACATTCTATCAGACATCTTAAAGCTTGGGCTTGTTCATCTGTCTGGTATGCATGGAAATGCATTTCGAGAGAAAGGAGAAAATGTGTGTTTTCAACGCATAGTTAGATAACTTTATACACCGCACAATTTAGATCATGTGACATACCACTAATTCATGCCCTCGGCCTCTTATGATCTAACCGTAAGACTTCCAGACATTTGGGTCTAAATAGGATTCTTGGAAGTTTCATAGTTGCCAAGTAAAGACTTTCTTAGAAAATCCCAGTTACACTGGAAGACATTTCAGTTGTCAAATTATTCACTGATCTTCACACACAACCTCACACCTTTAACACACACCAATCTTGAGTCTTCAAGATGAAATCTGAAAGCCTCTCTGTGGGGGCTGGCTTTCCATTTCTGTTGGAAACACTCTTTGGAAGCCTCTCCAAATTCTCCGTAGCTTCTTGACATTGGGACGTCAAAGCATTTCCTTATGGTTACACTAACTTTGGACTCAGAAAAACCCAAGGTTGAGTCATGACTTGGCCAGAGTCTAGACGTTCAGTAACTTGAGACCAGTGACTAATACTTTTTCAATCCTTAACTTTCTCATCTGGAAAATGGGAACGACAGCGCCCAACTCATAGGAATTCATGCACACACGTCACCAATGTATTGAAGAGCACCCGCATAGAAGAACTTACTTGATGATAACAAGCTGAAGACAGAAGCAGAAAGAAAGGGGGAGACAGTGACTTTGAGACCTTCCTCTGTCTCCCCTATTCTTCCATTTCTGCTGATTCGATCAGCAGTGCTCTCTGTCCATGGACGTTTGCAGATTCTTGTGATGCACTCCCTTCTCATCTTGTTACAGACCACTCTCAATCTGGAACCCAGAATTTCAAGAAATTAAATCTTCTCTGTAAAGGAGTAACTTCTACCGAGGAAGTCATTTGGGTATTCCTTAGTAAAAGGACTATTACAATAAAGGACGCCCCGGAGGCTGGGACCGTGCGTCTTCTGTCACAAGCTCCCAGCCTTCCCCGGGATTAGTCACTTGGCTGTCTCACTACGCAGCTAGTAATTCAGAGCTAATCATGTTACCAAGATGCCATTTAATCTGTAGTTGGCATATCTTAACTTTTCATCTTCATTAATAGAGCCATCAAAGTTTCATTGGACCTGACTGGTGTTGGACACACGAGCGATTCACCCAGAGGGGGTTTTGCAGTTTGCCTGGAGAGGCTCTGCATGCCAGATGGCAGCTGTTAATCTGCCAGCATCAGGGGTGCGGGGGTGGGGGGCTCAGCTCGCCTGGCCCCTGGCCAATGGGGCCATCCCTCACCTCCGATGACACATAGCTGCCCACCCCAGGCTAGGCATCCTGGGCCCGCGTGGCAGATCCGGGTCTCCACGCCCTGTAGGCTGGGGCAATGGATGCCTGGTGAAGGGAAGGATAGCTTCCCTGGACTTCCCTGTCGCTGATGCCTCTGACACAGGCCATGGAATCCAAACACCCCTGTAGAGGCACTGTGGTCCAATGGGAGGTGCAAACCCAGACCCAGAGAAATCTGGCACGGAGTCCTCACTCTACCACTTCACCAGCTACGTGGAGGTAGGTATATCACTTCATCTCGGAGCCTCAGATTCTCCGTTCAAGTGACATGAACCGATCGTGTCGCCAAGTCTAGTCAGGACGGGGAGCCAGGTGGAGACCAACCCTGTGGTCTCAGTGCTGGAGCTAAAACCCAGAGACGCTCTCCCACAGGTCCCTGAGGAGGCGGGATGAGGCTGTCCCTCATGGTGGTGTTTGTGTTCGGAAGGATGGCTACGCGTTCATCACTGGGGGGATATGGAATAAGATGTCAGGGGGCTTACCATGCAATGACATACAGCAGTTAGAAGTAGTGTAGATAAATATTAAAAATGTTCTGGGTGATGCCCGGCCAGTGTGGCTCAGTGGACTGAGCGTCGTCCCATGGACCAAGAGGTCCCAGTTTGATCCCGGTCAGGTCAGGGCACATGCCCGGGTTGCAAGCTCGATCCCCAGTGGGGGGCATGCAGGAGGCAGCCGATCAACACCGATCTTTCTCTCTCTCTCTCCCTTCCTCTTGCTCTAAGAAATCAATAAAAACAAACAAACAAATAAATGTTCTGGGTGAAAACAAACACCAGAACAAAGTCTGTATAAATGAAATCATTTGTATAAATGAAAGACATATACACACAGAACAAGGACGTACTCCGTGTCTTATAAGGATATATACAAATTCAAGGATGTCACCAACCCTAACAGTGCTGTTGCTTAGGGGTTGGGGAGGAAAATGGGATCAAATGTAACAAAAGAATGAAGGGCTTGCTACAAAGTTATAATGATTATGAGTAGAGGGGTATGGCTTAGCGTTCTGCCCCTGGATATAAAAAGATCTAAGAGAAAAAGGAAAGATCAAGGACAAAGTCGTGGCCCCATAAAAAAAAAAGTCATAGGAAGGGAGAAGATGTAATAAGAATAGCGGTGTGGGGGATTTAGGATCAGGGCATGAGGAATGTCTCTCCACTGGGTCTCTCTCTCTTTCTCTTTGTCTCTCTCTCTCCCCCAGAAGTCAAGAGTTCTTAAGAAAAATGTGAGGCTGGAATGAGGCTCAGCCGCCTGACATAGTCATTTGCTCTTATCTGAACGCTCCATCTCCACAGACCCCAGCAGCCAGAGGCGCTTCCCTAATTTTCCCCAGTTCTCATTTTTGTGTGACTTATTCACTGCGGATCTTTACGAAGGTGTGGTGCCCGTTCTTGCTGAACCAGTTGAGAATTTCCGGGATCCCCAGCCCTTTGGCCTTGCACATCAGTGTGGTGGTTCTTCCAATCAATGAGATCTTTGTGTGCCACGGGTCAGAGGGATGTTCCTGTGTGAGAAAGGACCACAGGGAAACTCCCAGCATTTTCCTAGAGTCTGAGAAAAATAAAATATAAACGGGGCCCTCTCGCTAGACTCCTTTTGTCAATTTGTGAATTGAAAGATGAGTGAGGCCCTGGCTGGTTTGGCTCAGCGGTTGGAGCGTCGGACTGCAGACCAGAGAATCCTGGGTTCGGTTCCCACTAGGGGCACGTACCAAAAAAAAAAAAAAAAGGAAGAAAGATGAGTGAGAATTTATTGGAATGGAGGGTGCATTTATTGGAATTATCACCAAGTATAATGACACAGGGAAAGAAGTCATTTCTCTCCTCCGGGTAAACCTTGCCTTCTTCAAAGCTGTGTCCATTGCTAATAAATAAATACGATGAACAATCTAAAAAGGAGGATGGAATGATCTATAACCCACTTCTTCGATCGGAAGCTGAATTTTTGAGATAGCATTGAAGATACAATGAGCAAGACACCTCTGGGCTAAAAGAGGTTAAGCTTTCTGGACTCTTCACTTATGGGAGTTAACCAGTTCCTCTTGATTTGAGATGGTTTGAGTTGAGTTTTGTTGTTTGTCTTAGAAGACGGCTTGAGCCTGGAGTGATGACTTGGTTTCAAAGGGTAAATAGACCCAGGAGTTTTATAAACAGCTGCTTTTGTGATTTTCTGCTGATGACTGAATTGGAATTGGACTCTTAAGAAATTTATTCTTTTTTTTTTAAAATCCTCACCCAAGGATATTTTTCCATTTATCTTCAGATAGAGTGGGAGGGAGAGAGAGAGAGAAACATCGATGTGAGAGAGACACATCAACTGGTTGCCTCCCACATGACCCTGACCAGGGCCAGGGACCAAACCACAACTGAAGTACGTGCCCTTGACCGGAATTGAACCCACACCTCCTTGGTCCATGGGCCAAAGCTCTAACCGCTGAGCAAAACCAGCCAGGGCTAGACATTTACTCTTAATAGATGATGATTGTAGATACAGAGACCATCACAGGAAGTGAAGAGGAACTGAAATCTGTGAAAAATCAAAATAACAACCTTGCCATACTGATTTTTTAGCCTGGTTCAGATATTATGAGACGTTGGAGTATTCAGTAGTCAGTGACTTCTGCATGATATTTGCACAGAGAGAACTTTGTAAAGGTTACATTTCTTTTCTACTTTCATATTTTGTGTTAAGGTTATAGGATCTCGTTGGCAATGCTGCTGATGTTATTTTTGTGCACTCCAACTCTGTTCAAATGCAGCAGGATGGCAATCATGAGCTATAGCAACAATAAATATATTTTACGTCCCTGTAACATACAAGCTGTATAATGTCTGCGAGTCAGTGAAGGTTGTTTTTGCCTCGAACTCTGAAGCCAAAAGAATCCCCCAACTTTTATTTATAAGTTTCAGAGATTTTTGTCTTCGCACTGAACACAAAGTCAAATGTAGATAGAATCCACTTCAAGTATGTGTGGCAAAACAGCAACTACGCCTGTTTTTGGATAAGTGAATAAAACAAATTTTCATCAACGCAAGTCTTCTCCTGCGTGTTGTAGTGGATGACCTGTGTTGGTCAAGCGGTCACCGTACGGACGGCCAGTCCTGTGCAGGAATTAAGAGGCAGATAGGGAATCCGGGAATCAGACCATTTCAGTTTGGCCTGATTCTGAATGAACTTATATAGAATTTCCATAAAGTCTCCTCTTTCTATCTCTGCTAGAAGGGAAAATTTTAATATCCTGATTGGAGTGAAATGGTCTGAGGGTATTCAAAATCAAACAAAGATGTGCTCGCTTCGGCAGCACATATACTAAAATTGGAACGATACAGAGAAGATTAGCATGGCCCCTGCGCAAGGATGACATGCAAATTCGTGAAGCGCTCCATATTTTTATCAAAGTGGAAAGGGAACCCACTGTATGGGAAAGTATAATTGCCAATGATATATCAGATAAGGGATTAATTTCTAAAATATACAGAGTGCTCATACAACTCAACAAAAGGAAGACAAAGAACCCAATTAGAAAATGGGCAGAGGAACTAAATAGACACCTCTCCAAACAGGACATACAAATGGTCAAGAGACATATGAAGAAATGCTCAACATCACTAATCATCAGAGAGATGCAAATTAAAACAACTATGAGGTATCACCTCACACCTGTCAGAATGGCCGCCATCAACAAAGCATCAAACAACAAGTGTTGGCGAGGATGTGGAGAAAAGGGGACTCTAGTACACTGCTGGTGGGAGTGCAGCCTGGTGCAGCCACTATGGAAAACACTATGGTGTTACCTCAAAAAATTAAAAATGGAATTGCCATTTGACCCAGTGATCCCACTCCTAGGAATATACCCTAAGAAGCCTGAAACACCAATCAGAAAGAATACATGTACCCCCATGTTCATAGCAGTGCTATTTACAATAGCTAAGATCTGGAAACAGCCCAAGTGTCCATCAGTAGACGAATGGATAAATAAGCTGTGGTACATATACACAATGGAGTACTATGCAGCTGTAAGAAAGAAAGATCTCTTATCCTTTGAGACAACATGGGAGGACCTGGAAAATATTATCTTAAGCAAAACAAGCCAAGCAGAGAAAGACAAATGTCATATGATCTCACTTATTTCTGGAATATAATAAACATAACAGTCTGAGGAACAGGGTAGTCCCAGAGACGTGGAAGTAGGGTACAGACTGACAATTGCCAGAAGAGGGGGTGGGGGAGGGGAGCGATGAACCACATAACTTGTACACATGTACGCATAACCAATGGACATGGTCAACAAAACTGGGGATGGGGCATGGAGGGAGGGGGAGGAGGGTGACAATGGGGGAAAAAGGAGAAATATCTGTAACAAAAATAAATTAATAAAATAAAAATAAAATAAAATAAAATAAAAATGTGATTATTTGAAAAAAAAATCAAACAAAGATGATTTGATTTGTATTTCAGTGGGTTCTATATTGGATTCCTTTACAAAGATATCTTCCATCAGAACAATTGTGTGTGTATGTGTATACATTTTTTTAAAACTCATCCTGCTTAGATGTGTGTACTAGACTGGAAACACCTTGAAGGGCGGAACAGTGTTGTGTCATTCATTTTGTTACCTCGTAACACCTGGTGGAAGGCTCTTGCGAAATCAAACACCCGTTTATAATGGTATAGACATTCCTGAAGATGCCTGCCTGTGAGCTTTTATGGTTCTTAAAACCATCTGGCGAGGTGGGTCGGGCAAGGCTTACAATTGTTATTTCACAGATGATGAATCTGAGCCCCAGAGGGGGCGGGTGATTTGAGCTCCCCTCCATGCCTTTCATTCATCCATTTGTTGCGTCCCACAGCTGGATCCCTTACGCTGAGTGGAAGGGGCATGACCGTGCCAGAGTGGTGGGGAGAGGGCTGCTGATGAATGGTGTGTTTGAGTTCACGGGTCAGGTTAGTGACGGCTGATAAAAGCCTTCCATGGAGCCGCAGGTCTTCTCCGTCACCACTGGCACCTTCCCTCCTGGACCAGAGGGATATCAAACTACATCCACAACAGCCATGAGCAAGCCCCGGTGTGCCTGGCGATCAGGTTTCCAAATGGATGGTAGTGGGAATGCGTCTGGCTTGAAAGTGGTCTGCAGGGTACCCACGGTGCTTTCCCTTAAGCTTCAAGTTCAGCCGGACCAGCTTTACCTAACTTCTACCTAGATCCCTTCATGGTAGACTTGGTTATTGCACAGAGAGACAGGAAGTTGTATTGAGAATGGGTCAGCCATGACAATCATGACTCATTGGGCACATGCTACCTTGTCATCTTTGGGTGACAAACATTTACAAAACAAAATGTTCTTATCTCCCAGACTCATAGGGAGAGGCTTAACATTGAATTAAGTCCTGAACGTAATTTTGGGATGAGCAATGTAAGAATCTAGCTTGTCTCTTGGCTTTGAGTTATGTGTGGATACACATAGTCGAACAGTGGTTTATTGAGCATGTACTACACGCCAGGGGATGGTGCTGATGCTGGGAATATGCTGGGAATATGGTGGGAATGGCACACACACAGTGACTGTTTTCGTGGAACATGGAACCAAGTGGGGACCGGTGAGAAGAAAGGAATGATATGGGAATATCTTTTTCAGAGGGTTAAGCATGCTGGAACTTTCTGGTTATCTCAGAGTTTAGATTGGCCGAACATCTTCATGCCCTTACAGGCTGGCTCTGGTCTTAGTAGCTGTGACATGTTGGGAACATTTTATGAGCTCTTGGAACCGTAGTTTTGTCATCTGTGAAACAGAGGAGTCAAACTGGATGGTTTTGGTGCGACAGTGAAAGCTTTCCCCCAGGTCAGGAGCTAGACAAGGGTGTTCACTTTCAACACTCCTGTTCGACATGGTTCCGAAAGTCCTCACCAGAGCAATTCGGCAAAAACAAATAAATAAAAAGAAAAGAAAAGAAAAATGGGGAAACACGTAACATTGTCTTTGTTTACAAATGACATAAAAGTCCTAAACACTCTGCCAAAAACCTCTTGGAATTAAGAAACAAATTCACTCAAGTTTCAGGATACAAAATCAACATGTAGAAATCAGTTGTGTTTCTATACACTAACAACAAAATGTTTGGAAAGGAAATTTAAAAAATCTCATTTACAATAGCATCAAAAACAATAAAATACTTAGGAATAAATGTAACCATAGAAGTGAGAAATTTCTACCTGGAAATCTGTAAGTCTTTGATGAAAAAAATTGAAGACAAATAAATGGAAAGATAATCCATGCTCATGGATTGGAAGAATTAATATTGTTAAAAGGTCCATCCTACCAAAAGCTACCTATAGATTCAATGCAATCTCTATCTAAATCCCAATGGCATTTTCACAGATATAAAAAAAAACCCTAAAATTCATATGGAACCACAAAGACCCCAAATAGACAAAGCAATTTTAAGAAAAAAGAACAAGGCTAGAGGCATCACAATTCTATCAAACACATCAAATTATGTTACAAAGCTACAGTAATCAAAACAGTATGGTGCTGGCACATAGACCAATGGAACACAACAGAGAGCCCAGAAATAAACCCACACATATATAGTCAACTAATTTGCCAGGGAACCCAAAAATACTCAATGGGGAAAGGATGGTCTCTTCAGTGTAAGAATAAAATAAAAGGGCAACCTATAGAATGGGAGAAAATATTTGCAAACCATATAACTGGTGATATCCAAAATTATATAAGTAACTCAATAGCAAAAGAACAATCTGATTAAAAATGGTCAGCCCGGTCTGTGTGCTTAGTGGAATGAGCATTGTCCCATGAACTGAGAGGTCCCGGTTCAATTCCGGGTCAGGGCATTTGCCGGGGTTGTGAGCTTGATCCCTAGCAGGGGGCGTGCAGGAGGAAGCCAATCGGTGTTTCTCACGTCGATGTTTCTATCTCTCTCTCCCAGCCCTTTCTTTATAAAAAAAAAATCAATAAAAACATACTTAAATAAATAAAAAATGAAAATGATCAAAGCACGATTTTTACGAAGAAGACCTACAAATGGCCAACAGGTACTTGGAAGGACGCTCAGCATCACTAATCATCAGGGAAATGCAAACCCAAACCACAGTGAGACATCCCTTCACACCTGTTAGGATGGCTATCATCAAAAGACAGGAGGTAAGTACTGGTGAGGATGTGGAGAAAAGGGAACCCTCGTGCCCTATGGGTGGGGCTATAAATGGACAGAGACCCTATAGAAAACCGTATGGAGTTTCCTCTAAAAATTGAAAATAGAACTGCCCTACAATCCAACAATCCCAAAGGAAAGGAAACCAGGCTCTTGAAGAGGTGTCTGCATTCCTGTGTTCACTGTAGCATTATTCATGACAGCCAATGTAGGGAAACCACTGAAATGTCCGTCTATGGATGAGTGGATAAAGAGGTCGGATAAGGTCCAGCCAGTGTGGCTCAGTGGTTGAGCATCGACCCATGCACCAAGAGGTTGCTGATTTGCTTCCTAGTCAGGGCACATGCCCAGGTTGTGGGCCCGATCCCCAGTGGGGGCATGCAGAAGGCGGCCAATTGATGTTCTCTCTCATTGATGTTTCTATCTCTCTCCCCCTCTCCCTTCCTGTCTCTCTAAAATCAATAAAGAAAAAAAAATTTGAGAAAAGAAGTCAGATGAGAAAAACAAATATTGTATAATCTCGTTCATAAATGGACTCTAAAAAAGCTGAACTCCTAGAAACAGAGATGACAGTGGTTGCCAAGGGCTGGGAGACATGGGAGATACTGGTCAAAGACGACACACTTCCAGTTATAAAAGGAGTAAGTTCTGGAGACTTCACGTATAGTGTGGTGACTATAATGAACAATACCGTATTGTACACTTGAAAGTTGCTAAGAATAGGGCTTAGATGTTTTCAGCACACACACACACACACACACACACACACACACACACGGTACCTTTGTGATCTGATGGAGATATTAAGTAACCTTACTGTAGCAATCACTTTGCAATATATATGTGTAGCAAATCATCACGTTGACCGCCTTAAACTTACACAAAGTTGTGTGTCTATTACATCTCAATGAAGGTAAGGGGGAAAGTCCCCCCACCCGACCCAGAGGAAAATACCAGGGTGTGAAGTTGGCCTGACCAGGACTTGGCCCCACACTGCCAGCTGTGTGATCTTGGCCAGTCACTTACCCTCTCTGAGCCTCAGTTTCCTCACTAAAAGGCCCATCTTGAAGAGATGCTGGAACCACTGAATGTGATTAATTGCAAATCTGTACAGTGTCTGCCAAGGAAATGTGACATTGTTTCCATTCATTACAGGGCAGTAACGATCACTACACTTTCCTCCTTACAAACCACCAGTTCCAATCGAGGTTTTGGATGAAACTCCAGCTCCGTACTTTGGTCTCAAGACCCTGCCTGATTTAATTCCTGCCCATACTACTAGCTTGTCCTGGACATTGTCTCTGTCGCTGGTCTTTTGATTACTCAAATGGCCCTGGCACCCCCTTCCGCCCCAGCCCCTTTGTACATGCTGTGTCTGTCATCTTGCTGCTACCTCACTACTCTTCCTTGTCCCCGAGGTCTCAGCTTAAAGGTCACTTTCCCAGGGGAGGAGTCCTTGAACCATAGAAACATCAGATCCCCTCTTAATATGTTCCCAGAGCTCCTTCTTATCTGAGATACTTCTCAGCAGTGTAATTGAGTACTTAATTCACCAACAATTATTTAATGTCTGTCCCATGATCACAATGTCACCTCCAGGAGGGCAGGGACTGCAATGACCTTGTCCAGGCTCTGTCCCTCCAGTTCCTGGAATGGGGCCTCAAACCCATAGCTGGTGCTCGATGAGTATCCATTGAATGCACCAGAATAAAATAAATGAGTTGATAAATAAAGGATTGCCTTATTTCAAAAACTCCCACTGACATTTCCTGACCTGTTTTTTAATTAAAAGAAGACCACGGGATGTGAGCCATGGAGACTTTTCTCCAAGTCACAGGTGTTTGCCCAAAGTTGTGTCTTTTCACCCGAGGAGAACAAGACTTCCTCGGGGGGACCATTTGTCACCTGTGGCCCGGCAGGTGCCTTCACTCTGAGCAGAGGGACACACTGGATGATGAAAAGGTGCCACCCGTCTGAAACATATGCCTCGTTTTATGATGGCATCCTGCAGGTGTGAGCTGGGCTGACTCCGTGGAGAATCACAGAGCCTCCTTAGAAGTTGCGGATCGACTCTGTTTAATCAGCCCCAGGCCGAAGAAATGGCTTCAGTTCAGCTCGATGACAGCCAGCTCACAAAAGAAAGACGGACGGCCAACGTGTCTCATCATGGCGAGCGTGTTGTGTTAATTTGAAGGCACAGTCTGGCAAAGCGCGGTGTGGCTGGCACGGGGGGCCAGCCAGTTGAACCCTCGGTGCACCCCTGAAGGACAAGCTCTCGCTTGTTTTCTTAATTGCCATGTGAAGGAAACTGAGAGAGAACTAGACAACACATTGCTCCATCACTCCAGAAGTTCCCTGGCTGGGAACTCAGCACGCGTTAGGAAGGACTTTCAAGCCTGAAATGTCGGCATCTCTCCACCGGTGGCGGCCAATGAATGAAAGGCCTTAGGGAAAGGGATCATTTTGCTGGCTGCTCTTGACACGAGGCCGCCACAGAGGCGATGTCACGTCCATGCACGCGGACACCTGCTGGTCACCAAGTCCTGCTCTCAGTGGCTTGTCCTCTCCTTGCCTTTGGTCCTCCCGAGCCCGCCGTGGTGAGGCGAGAACACGGACACGCGGTTCAGCCCCGCGTACCTTCTCGATCGCCTGCGATTGCCAGAAAGGGGATCTGAAGCGCGGGTGGGAGCAGAGCGCACGCCTGAACTCAGCAGCCTTGTCAAACCCTCTGTTTGAAGCCAACGCAGATAATAAGCAGTCTGGGTCCACGCACACCAGTGGACGTCGCAGAATCACGTGTGGTACGTTGCACGTCCGTTTTCATCACACGCCCTGAGCCTTACCACAGTCCCTCCACCCCCAATGACTGTCTTCCAGATGTTCTCCGAGAACATCCAGTGTAGCTCAGTCGGTTAGAGCATCATTCCGATATGCCAGGGTTGTGGGTTCGATCCCCGGTCAGGAATCAACTGCTGAATGCATAAATAAATGGAACAACAAATTAATCTCTCTCTTTCTCTGTCTCTCCACCACGCCTTCATCTGAAATCAATTAAAAAAAAAAAAAAAGAATAGGAAGTGACCCATTTGCCCGGAGGTTTCCGAAGGTGCATGGAGAGAGCGGCTGAGTGGGGCTGAGCTAGTCACTCCGCAGCTTAGTCCCGGATAATCTCCCGCGAACCTGCTATCACATCTCACTTCACCTGGGGCACACGGAGGACCGTTTCCTGCAAACGCTATGCAAAATACTCCTAAAGTGAAGAAGAAACTTAAGAGGCTTAACAATGGATGTAGAAATATTATCGTCAGCTAGCGGGGTTTAGATTTAGGCGTCAGCCATGCAGACAACACAGGAGAAGTGTGTGGTCTTGGGGTGTTGAAATGCCAAGGGGAAGCTTACAACCTGCACACACATCGTCTGCTTTTTGTGCTGAAGCTGATGGAGACCAAATCACAACTGCATGTGGCAATATGGCAGAGGTTTGGTGCCTCTCTTTAAAAAGAAACATTTTTTTTTTCTTCGTTGATTTTAGAGAGGAAGGGAGAGGGAGAGAGAGATGGAAACATCGATGAGAGAGAACATCGATTGTCCGCCTCCTGCATGGCCTCCAATGGGGAGCAGACCCACAACCTGGGCATGTGCCCTGACCAGGAATCGAACCGGCGACCTCCTGGTGCATGGGTCAACGCTCAACCACTGAGCCACACCGGCTGGCTGGTGCATCTCTTTAGGGGGAAGCAAGAACACTGAAGCAGGGAGGCCAGCAATGGTAGGAAGACACCGCTTCATTCTCTGCACACGGACAGCAGACACCAGAGCAGTTCCTGGCATCAGCACCCGACTCTTGGCCTCCGCAGTGAAGGTGAGCCATTTCTCAAGGAGAAACACTACGCTGCTTATATTCAGTCATGTAAACAGAGCCACCAATGCCCTCCAAACATGGGCATCGGGCAATATGTCAGAACCTGGCAGGAAGGTGGGATCATTGTCCCAGAGCACCCCTGCCATTCAGCGGCACAGGTCTCCCTTAAACCCCCCAAGTAAGCCACATGCCAAAGCCCTGATGTGAAAAGTACTTAAAACACTAAAAGTACTTCATGTGTCAATCACTGGTGGCTGCCAGGGCAAAACGAACCACCCTCCTGGCATGATTTCCGTTATCACTGGCACCGAACTCGCGCCAGGCATCCTGTTGGCGCCCTTCACACGCGCGAGGGAAAGTGAATGCGTGGGAGAGGCCCCGACTCCCGCAGATCTCAGAATCCGTGCTGATTAGCTGCTCTCCGTAATGTGTCAACAGGTCACCAGCTCACAGATCGGTCCTGTGGCTGAGTTTGGACATCGATGCCCCTTGATCTCTGGGGAGGCTGGGACGTCTTGGCCACCACCGACGCGTTTGTGTAGCTCAAACTCTGCTAAAGAGGTACCACTCCAACTTTCCCGGTGACGTGGGTGCGCACTGCGGAGCAGAGGAATAATCCTTTGCTCTGCAAACGAGTGGCCTGGAGCATTAAAGACCAATCGTTTTGGGTTGGTGGCCATGGCCGGTGCTCTTTGGATTCCTGCAAGCGATGTGCTCCCGGTTAGAAATCCGAGTTCCTTACCCTTATCTGAACACCCTGAGGCGTCGATGTTGCTCTCGGTCCTCACATTATCCGCTCCGTCTCTCATTTCAAATCCACTGACAGTCGGGGTGGTTTGAGTTGAGTGGGTTGGACAAGGGGAAACAGGCGATTTCCTCCGTCTCTGGTAGAGTTAATCTCTCACCCAGATACTTCTGAAGCATCTCTTTCAACAGCGGTCTTTATTCCTGGTTTAGCGGCAGAAATGTAAAGAACCAGTTTCTTCTGAACAATGCCCCAAGTCAAAGTCCAAATGATAGATGAGTTCCTGGGCCTGGAGAAGACAAGCACTTGCATTTCTTTCAACAACTGATCCCAGTCTGAGCAAGATGGTCTATTTCTCATGGGAAATGTGGGGCAGGCAGGGTATGTGTGTGCCAGCAACAACGCCTGGTCCCTCTTCAAGGGCTGGGTGAGAAGAAGGACCTGGAAAGAATGTTACCAGCCAGAAATATTATTTTCCTAGGGCCACTATTTGATGATTTGGGTCTTCTGTCTGCACAAATTTCCTCTGTTCTTAAAAGTCCCATTTGGGCCCTGGCCGGTATGGCTCAGCGGTAAGAGCGTCACCCATGGACCAAGGAGTACTGGGTTCGATTTTGGCCAAGGGCACCTGCCTCGGTTGCAGTTTGTCCCTGGCCTTGGCTGGGGTTGTGTGGGTGGCATCCAATCGATGTGTCTCTTTCACATCGATGTTTCTCTCTCTCTCTCTCTCTCTCTTCCTCCCTCTCTCCCTCCAGCTCCATCTGAAGATTAATGTAAAAATATCCTCTGGTGAGGATTAAAAAAAAAAAAATCCCATTTGGGTTGGCAGAGTGAGAAGCCTTTCTTACCATGGACCTTTGGATATTTGTTTAGTCTACCCTGGTTCTTAATCTTTGCATTCCTTTGTTATGTACCAACCCCTCCCCTTCCCCGGACACCCCTTCCCCATCTGCCCCCTGACACCCTCCCCCATCTGCCCCCTGACACCCTCCCCCATCTTCCCCCGACACCCCTCCCCCGTCTGCTCCCTGACACCCTCCCCCACCTGCCCCCTGACACCCTCCCCCGTCTGCCCCCTGACACCCTCCCCTGTCCGCCCACCAAGCAGTTGTTGGGGTCGCTCAGGGGGTCAAGCTGGCCCTGAGTACAGAAAGGATCCACAGTTCTGTCTCTTCCATTTTTCCCTCCCCCCTGAGGAAAACGCTTGCTTCACGAATCGGTAGGTTCAGTACATCTTCACTGCTGAAATGACATTTCTGGGGGGATTTGTACCAGGAAACATCTGCAAACACTTTCCAAAAGGAGTCCTCCTCCTGCCCCAGCGAAAACAGAGCTCTACCAGCACGCGTCTTTGGCAAATCCCTCTCCTTTCTCAGAGCAAAGGGACGCGTGCCCACGTGTTCTGCCCGAGGGTGGAGCATTACATATTTTGCCATATGTACTTGGCCCACAGAGGCTCAGAGGGGCTATAACATCTTTGAGTGTGGTAGCGATTTTAATAATCTTGTGACAGGTTTCCCAACTGGTGGGTCTTGGGGGAACTCAGACCCGCTTCTTGTGCTGGAACCTCTCCAGGGCGCAATTAGAATCAGGAGTGATCGGGGCTTGTCTCCTGCATTCGTAGTGTGCAACCGGACTCCAGAGTTCTCCCCAACCTTGAGCCTTCCTGGAAGGCAGAGCCATCGCAAGGCTCAAGGAGAACCCCCGTCACTCAGAAAACGTCTAGCGACTTCCTTCGGCGGTGTGTGAACAGGAGACCCATCTCGGGAAAGCGTTAGGAGGAGATTCATCCCTCATCACAGGGGAACAGCTGTGCTTTGCTATGGTCGCTCAATTTCGAAAGATGCTCAAGAAAGGTATTTGTTTCCAGCCAGTCACTTCAGCGAAAGCTTCCCCTTCATGTTTTATTTTTATTTTATTTTTTATTCCTTACCTGAGGATATTTTTCTACTTATTATCAGATAGAGTGGGAGGGAGAGAGAGAGAGAGACAGAGAGAAACATCGATGTGATAGAGCCACATCGACTGGCTGCCTCCCGCACGACCCCACCGGGTCCGGGGACAAACTGCAACCGAGGTACGTGCCCTTGAAAGGAATCGAACCCGAGACTCATTGGTCCGTGGGCTGACACTCTAGCTGCTGAGCCAAACCGGCCAGGGCTATTTTTATTTTTAAAAATATGTTTTTATTGATGTTTTAGAGCGAGAGGAAGGAAGAGAGAGAGAGAAACATCAATGTGAGAGAGAAACATGGATCGGCCGCCTCCTGCACGCCCCCTACTGGGGATCAAGCCCGAAACCGGGGCATGTGCCCTGACTGGGAATCGAACCAGGACCCCTCAGTGCATGAGATGATGCTCAACCCACTGAGCCACACCGGCCGGACATCCCCTTCATGTTTTAATATATTCATGTCTCCTGCTGGTCCTCTGAGTGTTACCTTGTTTCTCCGATGGGAGTGAGGAAACCAGGACCAGTAATTTATGGCTCCTATGAAGAAGGTTGGCTGGTGGGCCCCGAAGGGTGGAGGAAGAGCCCCTGTAGAATGGCTTATTTGAACAGGAGACAGAGACGCCTGCCCTGGGTTACATGACAGTTGTCAAGTACATCGAAGCACGGTGTGAAGAAGGGGGCCAGTGGGCAGGCGAGAGTAGACTTCAGTGAGCTGCTCAAACTTCCACCTGTCCTTGAGACCGGGGACAAAAGTCCCCAAACTCTGGAGGATTAATGGGAGAGTATGGGATGGGGTAGGTGAGCAGGGTTGGGACTGGGGTGATATGAGTGAGGCCACCCTGAGAGCCGGTGACTCCTTACATGTGACACCCTAGGTGTCTCCCTGACCTGCTAAGAAAATGTTGGTTTTCTACCTTTCCTTCTTGAGTTCAGTTTGAGAAATACTTCCTGTGGGTCCCACGTGTGCCAGGCACCATGCTGGGCATTGGTGATTACTGCTGAATACCACAGACACTTGCTCTGACCCTCGCTCCAGCCACCCACCTCTTCCTTCTCCTGGGTCCCTCTACCTTGAGAGGACATGGGACCTTGGGGGTCAAGTACTAGCTGCTGGGTGACCTGGGGTAAGCTGACCCACTTCTCTGAGGCTCCTCTTCCTCGGCTGGGAAAAGGGGACTTAGACTCTTACGTTATAAAGTTGAAAGGACTGAACATAACAGCATCTTTATGCTAAAAAGACTAGAACAGGGGCTACAAAGGGGGGAAATCCGCCCACTGCTCACCCTTATCCCACGGGGACCGCTCCTGAGGACGTTCATCTCACCCTCCCCTGGGATGATCTTCCATTAGATCACACGCTCTCTGTGTCCCTGCGCTCTGCACAGCTTTTGTCAAATATGGTGATCAGAAAGCTGTGCCCCTCGGGACAGATGAATTACAGAAAGCCACGCTTCCTCCAGGCGGGTGTGGCCAGCTGCCGTGTTTCACATGGAAGGAGGAGAAGCTGGATTTCTGCTGCCCCGTCTGCTGGACACCGCTGTGCTGGGTCAACCTACACCCTGTCCACGGTGGCCCTGTGGGATTTCACACAGAGCTTGGCCCAATGTACACACTCAGCCAATGTTTTCACACTCAACTTATTGAGTTGCACCCAGAATGATGGCATTATATTTTCAGAGATACCTTTAGTCCTTGGAAAGACTTAATGGATACAATGCAGTCACCACAACAGTAATCTTTTGTCCTCTTAGAATGTTTCTTCCTCTGAGTTAATCATAAAAAAGAATACAGTATTTCATTCCTTCTGGGCTTGCTGGACATAAGCCATTACGGTGTTTGTCTTCCTTCCTTCCTTCTTTCCTTTCTCTCTCTCTCTTTCGTGACCAGAGGACCCATGAGCTACAGAGAATCAGCATTTGCATGCATTAGGAGAAAAGAATGGAGAAACCGAGGTGATAACAATTCCTAAAGTATACGTGAGTCTTGACACGTACGGGACCCCTCAACTTAGGTAAGGGGGATGGAATAGAGAAATTGAGAACAGCTCGCAGGGAAAGTTAGTTGTGACCTAGACTATTCGTCGGTTTAACTATTTTTCCTTCGGATGGTTTAGATGCTAAAAGTAAAATCCTTTTTACTTTTGCCCCGTTTTGTAAAGAGAACTTTTAAGAATACAGCTCTTTCTTGCTCTCTGTTTTCCCCTTGATCTTCTGGGCTTTGACTACCTCTCTCCACAAAGGGGAGTCTGTTTTGGGATGTGAAACTAAGGTGAGTCAACGCTTTCTCTACGGGGCAGAAAACGCAAGTGTCCCGAGAAGGACAAAAGCAGGAGCTAGTTTATTTATTATTACTATTATTTTGGTAAAAGACAGGAAGAAACGGGGTACAATGGAACTAAAAAAAAAAGGCATTGCTCCAGATTGGGGGGGCAGTTGCCTTTCGTGGGATCTTAAGGATGAAGGTGAGTTGCTTGTCTATCTCTTAGGTGGGCTTGTGTGGAAGGAGAAATGCTTTTTCGTTTGAATCTAGAAAACGTGGAATCTGACACCGGGCTGGAGGAAAGCAATCAATCGGGTTTCAACCACGGGAGTATTCCACAGATTCATAATCTTCTCTTCATTTGGATTTTTTTTTTTTGTTCCCTCGTTCCTTTATTTCCCTCTGAATTTGTATTAAATTCGTTACATGTTCTTGAGGGAGAGAGGTTCTCGAGGGCTTAATCGAGGCTGTAAGACGCGATGAATAAAAAAGGGGGGGTTTAGGAATTCACCGTTGCTTCATTGAACGAAACTACGGCTCATCTCAATATACTCTTCTCTGCCAGGGAACGCGGGGTCTCCAGGGCCTTTATTAACTTCATCTTGGGGAATAGTGTTTTAATTTTTTCCATAATCATCATGCAAATTGATCATGATAATCTCTGGAAAGGAAAATAAGCGAACCAATGGCCTCATTAACTCCAATGCTAGGGGGACCCACATTCCTAAGCGCTGGGGCCCTTACCCCACGGTGGCCCGGGCCTTCTTTGTGTGTGACTTGATCCGGGTCCCAGGGGCAGCCGTGGCTTGTTCCTTGCCTGGCCTGCTTAAATTGCCTCACGCGTTGTACTTCCTAAGAAAACCACGGAAGAATCATCTGAAAGGTCTCACCCTTACAAAGGAAACTTTTGCATTCGGCGAGATTCCAACCGGGCTCTGTAAGTCTCGTGTATTATCCAAACTTTATTTTACAGACATCAAGGCCTCCGACGGCTCAACTTGGGACAATAAATTAAGCCTGTCAGCATCCAAATGTACAGCTCAGGTATATCGCTTGGAACGCTGTTCTGCTGAATCGGGGCGCTTTTTAAAGAGTGTGTTTTAATTTTAATTTGACAGAGAGAATGGCAGAGACAAATAGATCTGTCCAGAATATACTTAGTAACAGAGAAATGCTATAATAAACGTACACTGAGACCTACTATCTGTAAGGTATTGAATTCTAATGCAATGAAATATGTCTTCAGTGAACATTTGTTGACTGTCTCCTACATGCTGGGGGTTGGGCTGAGTGCTCCAGATACAAAGATAAAAGGGCCTGATAAACTTGTAGAGAAGGCAGACTCATGAACAAATGTGGGCAATGTTAGAAGGATGACCCAAAGCAGACCAAGCAAAAGGAGAAAACTGAGGAAGGGTTCAGAGAGGCGGTCGCATTTGAGTGGTTCTTGAGGTTATTAGTAAGAGTTCTTCAGAATGAAAGCTTGGGGGAAATACATTCTATTTCAAAGAGCTTCCTGTTTAACTTGACCAGCCAAGAGTATGTTATTGCCTTAGCAATGGCCATAAACACGATGCAACTCGTTCAGGAAGGTGGTGTTTAATGAAGGAGATGTGACACTCTAGTTATCTGGTAGAATGGTATTTTCTCAAACTGTGCTTCAGAGAGCACTAGTTCCTTGAGATGCTCATTGGTATTACCTGGGAAAACGGGGGATTTTAAGACCAAAGAAAATGGGAACACTGGGTTAGGCTGTTACATGGGATTCTTTCTTGCAGGAGTTCTCAGAGCCTTTGTGTCATAAATTTCCAAGAGATGGCTCTAAAGCCATTTGTCTTTCCCTTTTCACGGTTCTTTAAGGGTCCCAGGGATCTCAGAGTGGAAACTACTGCTTTAGGGGAGAGGTAGCTGTCGGAAGCCTTGGAGAAGTGAGTGGTTTCTATTTCAGAAAGAAACTTGGGGCAGCTGGGAAGAAGACTGTGGTGGTAAGACACTGGATGCAAGACAACCTGTAACCAGGTTGTTAAATTCTTCTGGGCAAAAGAAAATCAGGATCAGAATTAAGACACTGAACATATAAAGGAGGGAATAGAATGGTAAGAGACTTAGCAGGTAGAATGAATACTCCATGACCTTATGGAGGATGAATGAGAAAAATGACTTGAGGATAACGTCTTCATTTCTAGTTGGGAAGCTTGGACAGTGAAGAGAAAAGTTGGGAAGAATATAAAAATTAATTTAATTTGGGACATGATATAATTGAGGTACCTGTAAGACATATAGGTAGAGCTGGTCAACTCAGCCAGCAGTTGGAGATAAGAGTGGTGTCTTCCTTTTCCCAGCAGTGTCTTAGGGCTCACTGTAATAGGGGTCATTGTAATTATTACTAAGTATTGGTTGACCATGAGTGCGTAGAAATGCAGGTTATAGGAAGCTATGTCTAATAGAAAGCCAAATACAAACCACCTGCTAAGTATATTCATTGAGCTACTAGTATGTACCTAACTAGCACACAACAGTGCATACGGAAAAAGCAAGCCAAAAAAAAAAAAAAAAAAGTAAATCAACAAACAAACAAAAAAGACAAAATGCAACCCTTGCTCAAGGAGCTTATTATCATAAGATTACAA
Organism: Tadarida brasiliensis; assembly: GCA_030848825.1. NCBI lineage: Eukaryota > Metazoa > Chordata > Mammalia > Chiroptera > Molossidae > Tadarida > Tadarida brasiliensis. The sequence goes on from CM061279.1 coordinate 6,067,182, forward strand.
AGATATTACAAGTGGTCGGATTACCTATGTTAGGATTCTGAAGCTTGCACTCGCTCGATGACCTTGGGCAAGCTATACAATTTTTAAAAATATGTTTATATTGATTTTTAGAAAGAGAGAAAGAAAGAGGGAGAGATAGAAAGATCGATGAGAGAGAAACATTGATCGGCTGCCTCCTGCACACCCCCTACTGGGGATCAAGCCTGCAACCCAGGCATGTGCGCTGACCGGGAATCGAACCGGCGACCTCTTGGTGCATGGGTCAATGCTCAACCACTGAGCCACACCAGCCAGGCAAGCTATACAATTTTTTAAAGCTTGGGTTTTCTCATTTGTAAAATATCATTGGTAGAATAACTTCTCATTAAGAAATTGGGAGGATTAGCTAGGGTTAAACAAAAATGTATTTACAGTATTTTTGAATGTATAAAATAAATTTCCTTAGGAAATAATGTATGCATTGTAATCTATTTAATACATTTTTACCATTACTTTATTTGATTTCCAGTTAATACAAAATAATAACCTGTCTATTTGAATTGCAAAAAACCAAGCTGGTTTGAATTAAAAAAGTGTGAGACATTCTTGGGTTGGCAAAATACATAACACTTTCATCAATTAAAAATAGGTAAAATGTGTTAAAAATAATGAAAAGTTCATACTTTAATTGAACTGGCTTTTTCATGAGCTTATATTTTTATGAAGCTTAATGAAAGAAAAACTGAAATGGCCCATTATGAAATCTGTGTTAATTGTTATTATTCCCATAAAGTTCGCATGATTACAGAAAGTTTGCAATTATGCCAGCTAAAAATGTACAGTACCCACCTTTCATTTTCTCTGGATTTATTTTGGGTAATAAAGACCAATAGTCACCTTGGCAAAGAAGGCATTTGCTAAATTAAAAGCTTCCTTTAAACACACCAGAAACTTCTGACATGAGACTGCCAAAATCATGGGGCGTTTTGTGCCGATCTGACAAAACTTTCTTTGTCCTTCTTGGCTTCAAGAGGAAGGCTGTGTCTCCACCGACTGTTATTCCAACGCTAATCTTAACTATCGTTGTGCTAGAAGGCACGGCGATATTAATTAAAAATATAGTCTAATTATTTACCCTCGTTGGTTCCTCCAAACCTCTACGGTATAATCAGTGGACTCCCTAAGGGATTTCACGGGATTTTGGAGTGAAATAAGAAGGGTTGTTACTGACTTACTATTGGCTCACGAGTGTAATTAAGTATAACCTACAAGTCACCTTGAGGTCACTAGATCAACTATAACTTATCTGGGCCATGTCCAAAGACTGTGCTGATGTTGACTGACTATCGTTGGGCAGTATACATAAAAGAAGGGAACTTTTAATTGACCTTCAGACATCTCAGAGAACCTTCTGGGTGTTTCTGGAGTCAGACGAAAAGCAGAGGAGGGCGAAACTGGTTGTTGTTTTAGACAACGCTCTAGACAAAGAACCATAAACCAGACCCTGGGACGGCTCAGCTGACTGTGAGTGTCCTGAGACAACCTCTTCCCATTTCTGGCCTCAGGCTAGCCTTAGTGCAGAGAAATAAATATTTTCTAGCTGTTACAGGTGTGGTGTGAAGACTCCTGGGCGTGCCTGGGGCTGAATTGTCGGGAAGATTGGCCTGGGGAAGCATAGCGAGCGTGTTTTCAGGCCCAGCCAGGACAGATCTGTCTTTAAATCTTTATGTCTTTGGGCTTATCTGGCATTTGTTAATGAGGCAGAAATTGCTTCTAAGAGACTCAGAAGGTCCACTGGTCTCCTCCCCAAAGAGAGCAACAGTAACAAGACTGACTTAATGGCCTAAAATGTCCCAATGTCACCTCACCCCCACTCTTACCATTCCAATCAGTGTCTAAGCTCTACCCAGCGTCAAACACCCAACCTCAAACACATACAATGGTAAAATACTTTCGGCAATGGGAAAGAGTAGTCAAAATAAGATCATATTTGGTTCTAGATATCGAACCTCATTAGAACTCAGGGGGGGTGGGGCATGTGGAAGAGAAGAAGAAAAAGGTAGTTTGGCCTAGATATGGAAGGTTTTGAATACTTTGTTCTTTAGAAATAGAGAACACAAATGGTGTGGTTGAACGTACATAAGCAATTCAACTGGACTAAGAAATTCAATCGGCCCTGGCTGGTGTGGCTCAGTGGTTGAGTGTGGACCCAGGCATCAAGAGGTCGCCGGTTCGATTCCTGGTCAGGGCACATGCCCAGGGTGTGGGCCCGATCCCCAGTGGGGGGCATGCAGGAGGCGATCAATCGATGTTCTCTGACATCGATGTTTCATCTCTCTCTTTCCCTTCCTCTCTTTAAAATCAATAAAGAAAAAATATTAAAAAAGATAAAAGAAATTGAATCAAAGGGTCCCGGTTCCTCCCGAGTCTGGAGTGGGGGCAGGGATTTGCTATGACTTTCATGATTGAATTCAACCTGAAGTTTTGGCCAAGGAAAGTTAAGCATGCAGAGTAGCAATGGGCTAATTCAGTTTCTTCATGCAGTAGGCGTTAGCAGTGAAGAAGGTAAATCAAGATGCTAATGGAGTATGAGACAAAGACCCAAAGACCACAGACATTGTCCCCTGCCCGGGGGATGCTCTGTGAATAGGAAAAAGGATCAAGCAACCAGGCACTGGAGTGTCTGGGCTTCTGCCTGCTGAGAAGTGACAAATAGGACGCTTGCCAGCTGGAGACGTTGACCTACAGAAACCTGAGAGGCCGGGGAAGACATCAACCCAAACAGAGAGAGTTACACTCGGAAGGTTCTATTTTATAACATGTTCATCTTGATATTGGGGGGTTGGTCCGGAAGCTGGTTGAACTCCCCAGAAAGCATTCCCAAACACACATCTGTGGCAGTGGGTCAGCTGTCCATCCATCCGTTCCCTCCACAATATTTATGGAGCTCCTACTGTGTGCAGGGCGGGCACTGGGATCCGCAGGAACAGATGTGTCCCTGACCTCATGAACCTTACAGTCCAATGGAGTGTCCCAGGAGGGGAGGTATTTGCTGTCCCGCCGGGAATGTGGGCAAAGCGGAGGACAATGAGTTGTGGGGGAGAGGTGGACAGGGCCAGGTCACGCAGGCCCTTGCAGGGCACGGGCAATTCTTATTTTTAATATTACGAGAAGCAAGGAGCCATTGGTGGATTTTTTCCAGCAGAGAAATGATAGGATCAGAATAGCTCCTAGGGACTGATTCTCTTTCAGCATCCTCAGAGGGTTCTTTGATGCCCCAGTTCTGCCCCCTGCCCATGGTCATGTGGTTTTCTAACAACCTCCACGCACTCATGAGGACGTGAGCGCTGCTGTGATGGGAAACTGGAGGGATGGAAACGGATGAAGACTCTTTCCCAGTGGAGTGTGGACCCTCGCGGTCTTCCAGCTGGAGCCCACTGGTCGTCCTGGGTCTGATGTGCTCCTCGCTGGTCGGACCAATTTTGTCCACCAGGTGACACGCCCATATCTGGAAGCCTTCGCCAGCTCTCTCAGGCTGTGACTACAGGGCTCCTCAACAGGGCAGCGGGCCCTCCATGGACTGGTCCCTGTCGATCGTCCCTGAGCTGTTACCCATGATCTTTGCACAATGGCACTTCCCAGACTGGTTCGACAGAATGCCAGGTTAATGAGATGTTATCTGGTGGTCTGCTGACAACAACCAAAGCCCTGGACGGTTTGGCTCAGTGGTTAGAGCATCGGCCTGCAGACCAATGGGTCTCGGGTTCGATTCTGGCCAAGGGCATGTGCCTCGGTTGCTGTTCGTCCCCAACTCTGGTCGGGGGTCATGCGGGAGACAACCAGTCAATGTGTCCCTCTCACGTCGATGTTTCTCTCTCCTCTTTTCTCTCTCTCTCTCCCTCCCGCTCTATCTGAAGATAAGTAGAAAAAAATCCTCTGGTGAGGATGAAAAAAAACACACACACATAAAAAAACCACCCACAGGAGAACAAATAAACAAACAAACAAAACAAAGAGGGCCGAGGCCGAAAGTCCACTAGTCAAAACTGGTAAAACAAACCCAGTATATAATAGCATTCTCTATCATTATTATCATTATTATTATTATCACTTCTGTTACTACTACTACAGAAAAAAATCTCCCCCGTTTTTTTTTGTTATGGTGACTACATGTCCAATATTCCGGGACATGTACATTTTTTGAATATTCTGATATTTCGGCCACCCAACAGGCTGCCTTTGTCTTTGCAGGGCAGAGGGGGGTGTGTTGGACATGCGCATTGCCTGGCAGGGAAGGCCCGCCCCCCAGAGAGGGGGTCCTGGAACAGCCATGATTTCTGGATTTTCTGGTCCACCCAGAGCTTCATTGTAAATTCCATCAGCAAACAAGAAATTCGCCCAGTGCATCTGATTTCTGTTCTAACGTGAACACCACGTGTTGTTTGAAGAGGCACTTGGTCCCTGCGTGTGGCTGGCTTGCCCGCCTGGTCTGGGTGGCCCGGGCATCAGGGGACACACAGCTGCAAGTCACAGGCTGGGGAGAACCACTATGTTAGTTGCCTTGGGTTAGGTTTCTCTTGACTCTTATCACGTGATTGTCTATGATGTCATAATTCAGTAACATTAAAAGGTCAAAGTTCCTTTTATATTTTATTTTATTTCTGTATTTAAAAAAATTTTTTTTATTGATTGTTTTCGAGACAGCAAGGGAGAAGGGGAGAGAGATAGAAACATCGATGAGAGAGAAACATCGATTGGCTGCCTCCTGCATGCCCTTCACTGAGAATTGAGCCCGAAACCTGGGCATGTGTCCTGACCGGGAATCGAACCAGTGACCTTCCAGTGCACTGAGCTACACCAGCCGGGCCCTTTTGTATTTTACGTAAGTATATGCAACTTAAGAAAAAAGAGGTCCAGCCGGTGTGGCTCAGTGGTTGAGCATTGACCCACGCACCAAGAGGTCACCGGTTCAATATCTATATATATATAATCTACCAGTGGTGGTAAGTGCTATCGGAAAATCAAAGCAGGGTGCGGGGCATGGAGAGTTAGGGAGGTCAGGGAAGACTTCTGTGTTAAGAAGACATTTGAGCAAAGGTGTAAACAGATGTGAGAAGGACAGAGGTTAAGGACCTCTGATGAGGGGGACAGGCGAGAGAAGAGAGCCGAAGCGAAGACAAAGTGTGGCTTGCAGCTAGGTGAAGAAACGCCAGGTCTCTGGCAGTCAACAAGTTCGCATTTTCCTGTAGAGGAACTGGGACGCCTTGGGTGGGCTTTCCGAGGAACTACGTCTGTGTTTTTCAAGGGTCCTTCTGGACTGTGGAGTGGAGAATGGGTTGAAGAGAGTAAAACGGTTGTGGAGAGATGAGTGGGGGCTGAGTCAGGTAAGAGTTGATGCTAGCTGGGACTAGACCGGGTTTCTCAGCCTCAGCACGACTGACATTTTGGGTTATGTAATCTTGGTTGTGAGGACAGTCCCGGGCATGGTAGGTCCCCTGGTCTCTGCCAACTGGAGGCCGGGAGCATCTCTTCCCCACAGGTGTGACAACTCCAGATAGCATCCCTGAGAGGTAAAATCGCCCTGGTTGAGAATCACTAGATTGAGCTGTTGGTAAACAATGAAGGGAGAGGGTAGATGAGGGATCTTAGGAGGTAGAGTCAATGGGACACGGTATGAATGGACTGACAATGAAGAAAAGGGACAGGAAGCCAGAGGAGCCAGGAGACTGGCCTGGAGGGACAGTGCTCTTGTTGCCTAGCTAGGCCATGCTGGAGAAGGGCAGGCTTGCTGCTGAAGGGGCTCACTTAGGGCTGGAAGCGCAGTGTTGGAAGTGTACCCCATGAGACACCCCCTCCCCAAGTGGAGATGAGAGAAGCAAGGTGAGTTTCCAGGCCTGGAGTGCAGGAGAGAGGCCTGGATGGAGAGACAGATTTTTAAGTTGGCTGGTGGACTGGGGCCATCATGGGAGTGGAAGGTAACAAGTAGGAGCTCCTTAGAGGGAGGGAGACAAGAACAGAGCCAAGGATAGAGCTGCAAGAGACGCAAAGAGCTAAGGACTAACGGAGGAGCCAGCAAGGAGGCCAGAAGACTCCTGGGGCCTGTGACCCCTTGGATGCTGCACAGGAATCCATGGTGATCAAGATGGAACCCTGGAGTCCAACCCACCTGGCTTCGAGTCCTGACTCCACCACTTACACGTATGTGACCTTATGCACATCACAAAGCCTTGTTGTACTGTTGTTCCTCTTATAGAAGCAACAATGTTACTTGTAAGCCCCATAATTACCTTAAATGTTCCACAAGGATACAAAAGCTACAAATGTTAGAACACAATCTGGGACCGCATCTGAGATTCAATTCAAAATCTTCAGCACAGTTGTCTGGCTTATAGTAGATGCTCATCGAACGGTAGATGGAGAAAGACAGGGAGAATCCCTAAGTGGCAGCAGGCGTGCGTCGATGGAGCTAGAGGTGGGATGTTCTGCGGACGGTCCATGTGAAGCCCTGGCAGTGTTCACAGATGGAGCAATAGTCTCAGCTCGTGTGCCTGGATAGTACCTGCCGTAACCCTACACAGCCCGCAGCCGGCACGCCCGCGGGTCACGCAATGAAAGGCATTCTCCTCCCTCTAGGACCTGCGCTCCACGGATACAATTTAGAGTCTCAAATTCCAGAGCGTAATTGTTTGTTCTGCATACAAGTCAGCCCAGTGCAGAACACCTGGGGACTAAGTTCTTTTGATGCACTAAAGCCTGTCTTTTATTAAGCTCTTTGCAAGCAGTCAAAATACGACCAATTGTCCATGTATTGTGTAAGATGCACGAGGGCATAAGACAAGCCAGCGTGGGGACCGTCCGGTAAGAGCTCAAAATAGCAAGTGAATGCCGGGGCCCTAGAGAATCATGTGATTCATGTAACCAGAGTCAGATATAAAATAAAATCAACTATTTTATATATGTATATAGAAATTTGCCTACACACACATAAAATCCCCTATTAGTTGGACTTGAGGTTGAGCCGTGTTGAATCAATAAAAAAAATGATTTAAAACGGATGGTTTTCAGCAGTTGGTTGTGCTTCCAGGCTTCCAGAAAGAAGTTAAAATTAATTTTAATATGTTGATGGTGCTTATTGATGATAATATTCATAATAAATATCCATTGGAAAAATTCTCTGGCACATCTGTGTGACAGAGAGGTCAAGAGTGTTAATCACAGTCACAAGGACAAAATGCAATTCGGTCAATTACTTTAATTAAATCTAAAACTATTTTATGTCTTCTCATTTATATAGTAAACTGATAGTGGGGAAAAGGGCAGCATCTTTCTCTGGCTCATTTCAGAGCCCAAAGATGTGGTCCCAGATTGTGTTTTAACATTTGTAGCTTTTATATCCTTGTGGAACATTTAAGGTAATTATGGGGCTTACAAGTAACATTGTTGCTTCTTCAAGAGGAACAAAAAAGGTAGAGATTTCCTTTTGAATGCAATTTTATAGAGAAGAGCTTTTCCAGCACAGACACTAATCTTATATTTAGACTGGGTTACATTGGAGAGAGCCAACATTCCAGGGTAAATGGTAGAAACATCTACGTTTCAGCGAATCCTTTTTCAGGATATTGTTTGGGATCAGAAGAAAAGGACGCAGCTGTCTGAGGTCCTCACAGCCACCCAAGTTCAAGAGCTTACAACTCAGTCATTAAAATCATACAAAATGCTTTTTTTTTGGTTAACTTAACTGTGGTGTCTTATAAAACCCTGTATTCCTTATACATTTATGTTGTGAAACTTGGAGAAAAGAAGGGTGAGTATTTTTTTTTAAATGACTCAATCAATGAATTAACAATTAATTCAGCCTTTCAACAAATCGCCATTTAGTGCCCACTACTTCTGTGAATCACACAGACAAGATTCTGTTCCTACACTTCTGGGGTTTACATTTTAGTTTGAAGGAAGTGAGAAAGCAAATAAGTGAATTAAATTATATAAGATAGTGCAAAGCGTATGAAAACAGAAAAACAAAGCAAACGATGATAGGGTGTCCAGCTTCTCCAAGTTTGCCCAGCACTGCCCTGGTTCTAGCAAAAAAAGCTCTGCATCTAAGGAAACCCCTCAATTCCAGGCAGACTGGGGTGACTGGCCACTCTAGCCTTGGGAAAGAGAGGGACTAAGAGAGGGTGTCTTTTAGACGGGTGGCCAGGGAAGTCCTCTGGGGAAGTGACATTCCTTAAGTCTTTTCAGAGCAGTCTTTGCATTTTCCTCTGCAGCTAGCATAGATCATTCATGAATGTTTTCCAAAAAATGCATAAATATTTGCTCAAATTCAAATATTAGGAGGATCAGCATTGGTACCCTAATGAAGTTAAGATTATAATTTTAAGTGATTTTCTACAGGAGCATTTCTGAAACAACTTCCTTTTGGGTTTGCTGAACAACTTATCGTTCCTCAGAAGGAACAATATCCCTTATCATGCTATGGTGAAAAACTTTGAAGATATACATTTATTTAGATTAAAAATACAAACACGTGGAAAGCAATTCTGGAATGGTAGAGTGAGGGCGTAAAAAAAATCCACTCTTCCATTAAAAAACAAACAAACAAACAGGAATACCAGCAAAAATGATCATTAGCAACTTTTTCAGAACTCTGGAAATTAGGTAAAGGCCTGAAAAAAATCTGAAGAGTTTTATTCAAGAAAGATGCCTAACTCGTGTTTAGAACAGCAAGCACTGTAGCATTTTAACTTCCCCCAGTCCTAACCCACTCTCCCCAGTCCTGTAGTAGCCTCGAAACCAAAAGCATTGTGGTTGTACAAACAAGCACCCCAGCAGCCACTGAAGGGAGAATGGAGTTGAAGCTCCCCAAAGCTCCGCCCCCAGAAAACTGTCACCATTGGACCTGTCTCAAAGATTACCTGTATTTGACTTGACTCAGAGCCCACTCTGTACAAATAGCCTTTTCACTATGGTGTTTGTTAAAAACTATTAGTGGCAATAGTTTAATGTAGCAGCTGTCTAAGGTGGTGATAACAGTTGGAGCTACCAAGAGACAAAGCAAAACATTAAAAAAGAAAAGACGGGGCAATTAAATGTCTATAGATTCCTGGGAATCTAGAAACCCACCTAAAAGTGCAGGGCTACACACATGCCAGGAAAGACCGGAGATGGCTCTAATCTCTCACCCCTGGCTGACCTTGAGGCTCTGTGTAAGCAGAGAGTGAAGGCTACAGTGAATATACTCCCTGCTTACCCTTTTCAAAGCTCCTTAGCAATGGTAGGGAGATGTTTTGATCAAATCATTTAAAGAAATATCTAATTGTTAGCTGACCCATAAGTATCTTCACTGGCTGCACATGACAAAGACTACAGACTTTATAAACTTAGTTCAAGAAAGTCACTAAGCAAACAAGCAGCAACAACAATAAAATGCTCAACATTGAAGTTGTGTGTGTGTGTGTGTGTGTATGCAAGTATTATTTCCATAGTAGCCACATTATATATATTTTAAATGTCCAGTTTTCAAAAGATACAGGAAAGTATGGTCCACATGCAGGAAAGAAGAAAAAGCAGTGAACAGAATCTGTCCCTGAAGTAGTCCAAAGTTGGACTTACTAGACAGAGACTTTAAATAAACTGCTATAATTAAGTTCAAAAAACTAAAGGGAAATATGAGAATAATGTTTCATTACATGGAGAACACCAATACAGAGATTCCATTATAAAAAAGAACCAAAAAGGAATTTTGGAGTTAAAAAATATAAAAATTTAAATAAAAAAAATTGCTGAAGGGGCTCTACAGTAGATTTGAATTGACAAAATAAAATATCAGTGAACCTTAAGATAGTTAAATTGAGATTATCCGGTATGAGGAACAGAAAAAAAAAATGAATAAATGAACAGAGACTTAGAGGCCTATGAGAAACTGTCCAGTGTACCAAAATGTGCATAATGGGAGTCACAGAAGAAGAAGAGGGGAGAGAGAATGATGTTGAAAGAATATCTGAAGAAATAATGGCTAACGTCTTTTCCAAATTGATGAAAAACATTAATCTGCACATTCAAAAATCTCAACAAACTTCAAGTAGGATAACCTTAAAGAGATCCACATGTGGATATATTATAAAATTATTCCTAGATTAACAAAACCTGAGAGATTGTGACTAGCAGACCTGCTCTACAAGAAACAAGGGAATTCTTCAGGCTGAAACAGAATGATGTTAGACAGTAATTGGTAAATGTAACTACAGAGGTAAATATAAAAGACAGTATAATGTATTTTTACTTGTAAATGTTATCTTATTTTATTTAGAAGTCAAGCGCATAAAGCAAGACTTACTAAACGATGTTGATGGGCTCATATTGAGTAAAGATATGAGTTGTATGACAATAATTGCACAGTGTGGGGAAGAAATGGAGCTATATTGTAACAAAATGTTCATATACTTTTGAAAGTAAGTTTGTATTAATACAAACTAGATTGCTATATGTTACAATGTTGATTATAATACCCAGGACAACCACTCAAAAAGTAACAGTAACATCATCAAACAAATGTAAGGACATTAAAATACCGTACTACAAAATATCTAATTAACACAAGAGAAGGCAGTTATGGATAAATAGTGGGGTAAAAAGACATAAGATAAATAGAGAACAAATGGGAAAATGACAGATATTTTACCTTCTCAGTAATTACTTAATGTAAATGGACTAACCACTTCAATCAAAGGCAGAATTTGGATAGAACAGCTAGATAGAAAATCAACAAGGAAACAGAAAACTCCAACAATATAAACCAAATAGACATAACAGGTACCTATAAACATTCTACCCAACAACTGAAGGATACAAATTATCTCAAGCGCCTGTGGAACAATCTCTAGGAAAGGCCATATTAGGTTATATATAAAAAAATCTCAGTAGATTTAAAAGGTCTGAAATAACAAACTATATAAGGAAGTCTGGAGGAAGACCAAGAAGATAGCTGGGCACACATTAGAAATACCTTTTGAGAACGGGCGAAGGTAATAAGATTTCTCATCCCATTTTGTATGTTCTTATGTTCTATAATGTATTTTTGTATCCTGATAATATGTAGTTACTATTTCAAATACTTATTTTGCAATAGTCTGAAGAGTTACAGAAGAAGTCAAAAGTAGTATAGAGAATTCCTGTACACCCTTCACTCAGCTTGCCCTAATGTTAACCTCTTACATAACCCTGATACTAAGAAAGTTACTAAGTATAACATGTATATAATTTATATATAAATAAATATAATACCGTGAACTAAACTCCAGACTTGATCAGATTTCCCTAGTTTTTCCTCTAACATTTTATTTATTTTTTTCCAATTCAGAATCCAAAATCACATTCGATCTTCAACTTTTGAAATCCTCCTTCACCAGACTCGGAAAACAGGATACTCACAGAGCCATCTCTCCAGTGCATCTGAGGTCAAGAAGACTAGAAAGGAAACTATAAAGTGCCTGTTTGAGGCTTGGATCTGTCCTTAAGGAAATCCTAGGGTTAGGTCAAGTGGATGGATTGGGTGGCTGTGGGGACCAAACATGAAAGCGCCCTGCAAATTATGAAGTACTGCTCTCCAGCAAGATCATTTATTCATTCATCAAACATTCAGAAAACCCTTCCTGAGGGCCAGCCATAGCTTAGACACTGTGTTAGACATGGGGCCACATAGCACATGACTCCCATTCATTGCTTGCTGGCATGTCTGATCTTGTAAGTCTGTTCATCTAGTATTTATTGAATGCCTATCCTGGGCCCTATGATACTAACAATTAACTTTCCATGACAGTTCACTCCATGGATATTCTATCACAGGCCTGAAAGAGTTAACGTGCTACAATGCCTCCCCTCCCCCTTTGTGCCCAGGGAGTCCAGCTCCCCTGTGTGAAGGCGATTGATGCATTCAGTTCCCAGGATGTATTTTCTGTCCCCCTCTGTTTATGTCTCTGTTTTCTGTGAAATCTCCTAAATTGCAGCAGTATCTCCCAAGTTCTCTGACACTGCTATAAATTTCATTAAGAAGATGAAGCCTTGCGGGGTAATTAACTCCAAAAGTGGTACAAAGCAACGCGAGGAGATACCGGTCTGTAGTACTTAGCACTTAGCTCCGAAACGGAGATAAGCCCTATCAACTAGGGGTTGTGTTTAATGTTCACCGTTGCTTCCACACCACAGCTACAACCTAGCGGTCACCGTGTTAACACTCCCCAATATCTATTACAATTAGTTTTTGATTAAGAGGCCTAACATAGCTTTAGAGACTTTTATGTTATGTCAAAGGGCTGGTGATGGACTGAGATGCTCGGACACCTCCCAGTAACAAAGAATCTTGTAAAAGGTTTCAAGTGAACTAGTTTATCATCCTAATGGAAAACAGATGACTCTAACCGGCCCCCCCTCATTTCAACTATTTACTGAAGAGTCCTTGTTTTGAATTACTTAAAGATTTATTCTTAAATGACTACCTCATGCATTAAGAATTGTTAATAATGGGGCCATTTGGAATTTGGGAGAGCTTTGAAAATGACAGGCGATTTTCACAGAGTGCTGATTTTATTTTTTTTTCCTTTTGATTTTTAAAAATGAGCCAATGCCTCTGCCTTTTCCTAGGATTTAATTATTGTTTTAATTATGGTTTGAGAGGCCTTTCTCTACTGAGTTCTGCTTTTTCTTTTGGGGTTTTAGTCAATAGTCTGGGCTTATTTTATCAGAGAGAGACCACTGGTATTTTGTGAGGAAAAAGACAACTGTTTAGTTATGTAAGATTTATTCTGTGAGGATGGAAACTATGTGTTATTTTTTATAAAGGTACATTCAATCAAATGAAGGAAAATTATTTAACAACTTTTCTGAACTATAAAATACTTGTAAACTTGATGGAAATCGCATATAAATATGATATAACTTGTGAATGTGAACATATTTATTTTTTAAACTGCTTTTAAAAAAATATATGCTTTTATTGACTTTTCAGAGAGAGATGAAGGGAGAGAGAGAGAGAGAGAAACATCGATGTGAAAGAGAAATATCTATCGGCTGCCTCCTGCACACTCCCTACTGAGGATCGAGCCCACAACCTGGGCATGTGTCCTGACTGGGAATCGAACCAGTGACCTCTTGGTGCATGGGTGGATGCTCTACCACTGAGCCACACCAGCTGGGCGAAGGGTGATTCTTCATTCAGGGTCACATACCTCATTTTAGGCTGTCTTCTCAACAACCCCCTGAACCTAGCAGGGAAGGCTGTATCATCTCCACTCTACAGATACGAAAACTAAAAACCTGAATTGTTGGGTCTTTCATTGTTGTGATTCAGAAAACTCACAAGATCTTGCAAAATGAAACTCGGGATCACAAACGTCACTGCAGTGTTCAAGTGCAAAGATTCCGATCGAGACAGAGCGATAACACATTCATTCATTCCTATTTTAGTTATCAGAGTCTCTTTCCTAAGCCCCATGGCTCCCAGGTCCATTCATTTCCTTTGCTTATGCAGTCATTCAACACTCGAGTGCTGTTTTCTGAGCACAGGGCTAGATGGTAGCGGTCCAGAGAGGGAAACAGGAGCCCCCACCTTCCACAGGGAGATGGGTACATGCACCCACAGCACCCACGGCTGTGGTGACAGGTAGGTGTGCAGACAGAGGTCGGTACAGGTGTTTGAGGGAACACCAAGGAGAGGTATCCTGATCACCTGGGGGGGGGGGCTGGGTGAGACTTCCTGGGAGAAAAGACACTTGAAAACTTGGCTGAATTTTATAGGACAAATAAGGAACTGCCCGTGTCAAAGTGAGAGTGAGGGGAGGGGGCTCTCCGTGGTGAGGAGAGACCACGGCGTGGGACGCGGCTGTGGAGGGGGACAGAGGGACCAGGTTACGAGGCATTCGATCAATCCTCATCTTTCCATAACCCGTTCAGAAACGAGTTCCTGCACACTGCTGCAGTTTATGGATGTGAAAGGGTACCCCGTATTTCACTCGTCAACAAGCCCTGCGCCTCAGTTTCTTTCCCACCTTGCTCGCTGCCTTGGACTAGTCTGGTTCTATAGTTCACCTTAGCCGTTGGTGGCAGGCTGTTATTAGTATAACCAACCTTAAATAATGTGATTTTCAGGTTGGGTACGTCACAATGTCTCCTTTGGGCTTGAGCGTCAAACTACCCATTTATTTAAAAATTGGTTTCTTTGCATTCTATTCTAAAGCAATGTTACTTGCTCATCTGTAAACCATTAGGTCACGAGATTAAAGTATCTCATCTGACTTTCATTCGCAGAGTTGTGAGGATAAGGTTGAGGTCCTTACAGAATCCAGTTCTCCATTAAGCCATTTTGTTCATTTTCTTCTTTATAACGTTCCTATCGAGACCTATGCATTTAAAGGAGAAGAGATACCGTAGAATAAATTTTATAAAGATATTCAGACTCTCTTCCTCCTCGGAAAGTTTTTAGGGATTTTTAGTTGTTTCTTTTTCATTTAGACAAAAGATGCAAACCGGGCTGTAGCAAATGCGTATTGTTTGGCTCGAGCATGCTTTCCATAAGTTGTCAATATTCAAAAGTCCAGAAGGGTGGAGAGTTCACATAAAATCTGGCTCCTTTAAAATATCAAAAGATGGGATGTCGCGGGCTCTCAGGACTACACTGTGTGGCTCAGTCGCCTTTACGCTCTGTTCCCCAAGGTCTGGGGGGCACCTCACTTACCAAGTTTCCCTGCCTGGCCCCCCACACCTTTGACTTTATCATCACAGATCTGGCTTCGACTTTGCCCATTTGAAAATAGGGGTGGAACAGCCCGGCCGGTGTGGCTCAGTGGTTGAGCGTCGACCCATGCACCAAGAGGTCACCGGTTCGATAGGGCACATGCGCAGGTTGTGGGCCCGATCCCCAGTGGGGGCCAATTGATGTTCTCTCTCATCAACGTTCCTGTCTCTCTCTCTCTCTCTCTCTCTAAAATCAATAAAGAAAAAAATATTTAAAAAACACAAAAAACAGGGCTGGAACACATCCACACAAAAACCTGCACAGGGATATTCATGGCAGCCGAATCATAATTGCCCTACGTCCCAAGCAGCCAAGCTGTCCTTCAGTAGGTGAGTGGATAAGTAAACTGTGGTACATTTAGTGTTGCATTATATGATTCAGTGCTGTAGAGTAATGAGCTATCAAGCCGTGAGAAGACAGGAAGAAAACGTAAACGCATATTGTGAAGCGAAAGAAGCCAACCCATAAAAGCAACACATTGTTTGATTCCAGCTCTGTGACGTTCTGGAACAGGCAACCCTGTGGAGACAGGTAAAAGGTTGATGGTTGCCAGGGGTTGGGCCAGGGGAGGGATGGACAGGTGGGGCACTGAAAACACTCTGTGGCCCTGTCATGATGGACACATGTCACTGTCCAGTTTTCCAAACCCATGGAATGTGCCATGCCAAGAGTGAACCCGCGTGTAAACTATGGCTTTGGTGGTTATGCGGTGCCAATCAATGTGGGTCCATCAGTTGCAGTGAATGGACCACTCTGTGCGGGATGATGACCATCAGGGTATATGGAAGTCTTTACATCTTCCTCTCGATTTTGCTTTGAACCTAAAATTACTCCAAAAAAGTTGTCTCGCCCTGGCTGGTTTGGCTTAGTGGTTAGAGCATCGGCCCACTCACCGGAGAGTCATGGGTTCGATTTCTGTCAAGGGCATGTATCTGGGTTGCAGGTTCAATCCCCTGCCCTGGTTGGGGCATGTGCAGGAGGCAACCAATCCATGTGTCTCTCTCACATCCTCACATCGATGTTTCTCTCTCTCTCCGTCTCTCGCTCTCTCTCCTTTCCCCCCCATCCTTCCACTCTTTCTAAAAATCATGGAAAAAAAAAATCCTCCAGTGAAAATTAACAACAACAAAAAAGTCTCTAAAAAGGCAATAACAACATGAGCATCTCAAACTGGTTTTGGGCGAGAATATACGAAATGTAAAAATGGAACAGTCACTTTCGCTCTCTAGCAATCTGAAATCACCATGGGTTTTTCTCATCCTTGGGGACGGGGGGTTCCCTGAGCACTTCCTTTCCTGAGCGTGGTTGAGAGTGCTAAGTTTTTCCTGGTGTTAATTATTAATGTGACCTGTTTATGTACCAGTTACCCAGCTAACCATTAATATCTGTTTATTCATTGATGACCTTTGCAATTTCGTACCTCTCTCCTGGTTGCAAACGTCAACCTTTCTTTCTTTCTTTTTTTTCCTCATATGCACAATGTTCTCTTCACATTCACTGGCCCCCTGAAGCAATCCCTTCACAAAGGAAAATAATCTCAGGCGACACAAAAATACTCTTTATGAGGTTGGGAAGGAAGACAAGTGCTGTTATTTAAGAGGCTTAAGACAGAACTTTCTGTTTTGAAATGAGCAAGAAATGGGCACCAATGGCCAATGCAAGGATCCTTGGGGACGGGGACAAACACGGACACCCCCCAACCCCCGAAAAAAAATTCTTTGGCTTCTGTGTGTGGACAGAAAACCAAGGAAAGAACTCTAAACCAGTCCTGGTGAATGGAACCCAATTTTCCTCTTATAAAAATGTCAGTGTTATGCCCAGGTTGTGGGCCCAATCCCCAGTGGGGGACACTCAGGAAGCGGCCAATTGATGTTCTCTCTCATCGATGTTTCTCTCTCTTCCTCTCCCTTCCTCTCTCTCTAAAATCAATAAAGGAAAAAATTTTTTAAAAAATGTCAATGTTAAGCGTCCACACATTCAGGCAAGCCTGCAGTGTTCCTCCCTAGCTCCCCAGTCAGTCTACGTGAACCCCCACATAGCCAGACAGCACCCCTGTGCTCACTGGTAATGGCTAAAGCCGACATCAAGCAATGCACTTGGATTAGGGGTGCACCTGGTAAAAGTTGTGTACATAGAACTCGTCTGAATTGCATTTACCTAGTTTAGACAGACAATGGCACCCCAAGAAATTTTTCACCCCCAAATAATTAAAAAAAGGAAGAAGAGCTCTTAGAAATTAAACACAGGACAGTCTTGCTCTGGTCACCTCTCAGATGTCAAAAGAGCCCCTTTTACTGTTGTTCCACATGTAGCAGCACGGGGAAGGACCCACTGAAAGATGATTATCTTTGCGTAACAATACAATTGTACCGTCTCAGGGCACTTTATTGAAATGATTTATTTATTTATTGTTATTTTTTTAATCCTCACCCGAGGGTATTTTTATACTTATCTTCAGAAAGAAGGGGAGGGAGATAGAGAGAGAAACATCGATGTGAGAGGGACACATCGAGTGGTTGCCACCCACACAACCCCAACTGGGGCCAGGGACCAACCGCAACCGAGTTACGTGCCTTTGGCTGGAATCGAACCCGGGACTCCCTGGTCCACAGGCTGACGCTCTAACTGCTGAGCCAAACCAGCCAGGGAGAAATGGTTTAAAATATTCATTATCATCCTGGCCTTAAATAACCACGATGGCACTCGTAGAGATTCGTGTTCTGAATTACGTCCTAAGTGCCAGGCACATTTTCTCGGTCATCGAATCTTAACTTCAGTCAAATTCGTGTTTTTAGGTACGGCCCTGAACACCGTCTGTGACTGTCACTTTGTGTTGAATTTGTCATACAGAGCTGAAGGCGGACGACTGGGGAGCAATCTGTCACGAATGGTCGCATTCGTAATCTTGGAGGGGTGGGATGGGGGCTGGGAGAAGGTAAGGACACCAGAGCCTGCCTGAGTAGCGAGGACCATTTATTGGATCACAGTGGCCACCGTGGTGAGGACAGTGGCCGAGACTGTGGCCTGCCTCTCCGGCACGCCTGGCTCTGCGTCGGACACCTTCGCTGTACTTCATCCACGTAAACACCTCTCAGGTTTTCTCGGCTACATGATAACTCAGCTTGTCTTTCCCAGTGAGTCCTGTAATAAATAGCTATACGGGCTAGACAAGGGGTGTTCTGACTTAGTTAGATCCTCTCGCGTCCTAGAATAGACTCAGTCTTTGCACCAGCAATAAAACACAGCCTATCCAAGGAAACACAGGGACCCAGCTTTATGCTGAGTTCGGAATGGGAGGACCGAAAAGCAAGTCCAAGGCAAGCTCAGTACTGCAACTCCATGGTGGTCCGGTGCCTCTAGAGGAAATATAGTCAGAAAGCACATCTTTTTCTCTGAGAACTGACGTCCATCGGGGACATATGAAATTATAGTTAAGGACAGCAGCTGAGCTGGTTCACGATCTCGCGGACTGTGTGTCTTTTGCTCTGGGAACTAAGGGGAGTATTTTCCCAAGCCTGGTATACGACGCTTCCTTTCCCTCTGATGCATTTCTTCACAACCTCTGGAGTTTGGACATCCAGTGCTCCTAATAAGTTGCAGATCTCTACCCGGCTGTCAAAATCAGAGGCTTTGAACTTCGCCAATCAGAAGCCCACACTGACATTTCCTCTGCATGTCACACGGTCCGCGATCTTAACCGACACGTGGAAAATATCCTTGACACATCTTATTCCAGGCAACAGTGGGGATGTGGGTTTCCGGAGTGCACGGCAGCTCTGAGCTGTCTTGGATTCCCCGCCGCCGGCTTGGTCCGTGGCCCGGTATGATGTAAGTCATGCTTTTGCTCGAAACCCTCCAGTTCACGGCTGGAGCTCAGGAGAGTGCCCGGGCCCAGGAGGCCTGCGAGGGGGAGCGGGCGGGCTCCTAGCTCACTTCCCACTGTGAGGCAGAGGTTAGATGTGTTTGTCCGGACTCGGGCCATTAACTTCTGCAGGAAATCTGCTTTCCGTCCCACCCTGCAGTCTTCTCCGGGCTTGCCCAGCGCCCCATGGGATCCTGGGATTATCCCGTTGGTGACACCACACCGCACTGAATGATCCTCGGACTCTTCTCCAACGAGGTCGTGAGGCCTCGATGGCAGGGCCTCCTCCAGCCCAGCACAGAGTGTGACACACTGTGGAAGCAGCTGGGCGCTGGGAAGTCCCTGCTCGAGGCCTCACGGTCCAGCTGGAGAAGGGCCATTGGAAAAGGCGACTAGAGGACTCAGCCGGACTGGCCAGTGGGATGACGGCGGTGATGCCGATGATGATAATAACGATGACTCCTAATATTGAACAGTCCCTCAGCGATTCCAGTGGCGACGTTCATTGATTTCTCCATCATGAGTTCACAGAAGAGAAAATGGGCTTTTAAGCTCAAGAGATGTCCACAGGGCCAGTTAGGAAGCGGAGGACGGGAGTCCCAGGCTACCTCTGCTGACCCCATATTCTGAGCACACACCCTTCTGCGTTATCTGAATGGAGACAGTATTTCCACCATCCTGGATGAAACACCAGGCCTCCTGGCCCAGGCCTGGGCACTACCCACTTCCAGAGCCCTCTGACGGCCTCGGATTTTCACTCTCGGTGTGAGATTGTTTCAGCCTGGGCCGCATTTCATTCTTAACACTTCACAATACATGGATGGCCCCTTTTAAGATTTCTACCTGTCCGGCTGGTGTGGCTCAGTGGTTGAGCGTTGACCCATGCACCAAGAGGTCGCCGGTTCGATTCCCGGTCAGGGCACATGCCCAGGTTGTGGGCCCGATCCCCAGTGGGGGGCATGCAGGAGGCGGCTAGTCGATGTTCTCTCTCATTGATGTATCTATCTCTCTCTCCTTCTCCCTTCCTCTGTCTCCAAAATCAATAAAGGAAAAAAAAAAAAAAGAAAAGATTTCTACTTGTACTGGACTCCCGGCTTCACCACGTCCTAGCTGTGTGAACTTGGCCTGGTTGCCTGCCTTCTCTGTGCTGTGCCTCAGTTTCCTTGTCTGGGTGCGAGGGGATGTCAGGTTGTCTTGGGGAGCAATGGTTGTCACCTTTGTAATTACCCAAGAGCAGTGCTTGGCATCGTCTCCGGGGGCAGCTGACTCTGGGCGTTAGGGTTGGCAGTGAACTCTGGTCCCGTGTCCTCGGTGCCCACTGTCCCGGCCTGCGGGGGCGTCATGATTTCTGCGGGTGCACTGGGTGCAGGGAACTGCGAGGAAATGCTTGCTGAGCCTGGAGATAGGGTCTAGTCATTGAGATATGACTTAAAAGTCCTTTTTGGGTGACCGGGCCGCTTTTCGAGGAGGCGGCATGGATGGAGGCCAAAGCTTTGCTAGTAGCCTGATCCTCTGGCCTTCACCCCCTTCCCTTCTGTCAAAACCCCTCTCCCCCTTTCCCTCCCTGCCTCCCTGTCTCTCTGCTCTCAGAGGCCCGGCTCTCCCCCTCCTCCTGGCAGGCATTATCTCCTCCCAGAGCTGGGGCTTTTGGGAAACAAAAGCCAGGTGTCTCGGCTTTGGCCTCTTAACACAAACCTCCCCGAGGCAGGGGCCTGGAGAGCGGGCCAACGCGGAGATAAAAACACAAATTAATATATCAGTGACTTATCCTGCAGGCTGAAGTGCCTTCTAATCAGGGAGACAGAGAGAACAGGGAGGGTCCCTGCAGAGAGGCGGAGGAGGGAGGAGGAGCCAGGGAGACAGGGGCTGGAGGAGGGGCAGACCCGTGGGAGGCTTCGAAGGCTGAACTTTTCCCCTGAGATGCCCCTGGGTGGGAGACCCGCAGCTCCCGGGCCCTGCGGGGGACAGGCGGGGAGGGATGACAGAAGAAAGCAGAATGGAGTCACCTAAGAAGAAAAAGGAGGCAGGGGCCGAGGAACAGGTGATAACAGATAACTGAGGGGCTGACATCAGCCTGGGCGCCCTTTGACTGTCCTAAGTCACCACAAACACCTTCTGAAGTGGACATGCTTACCGTCAGCCCTGTTTTCATTTTAAACAATTATTGATTGATTTTTTGCATCGCCGGTGTGGCTCAGTGGATGGAGAGTCGACCCATGGACTGAGAGGTCCCGGTTCGAATCCCAGTCAAGGCACATGCCTGGGTTGCAGGCTCGATCCCCAATGGGGGGGTGTGCAGGAGGCAGCCAATCCATGTTTCTCTCTCATATCAATGTTTCTATCTCTCTCTGCCTTCCTCTCTCTCAAAAAAATCAATAAAAACATTGAAAATGTTTACTGATTGATTTTAGAGAAGGGAGAGAGAAGCATTGCTTTGTGGTTCTACTGATGTATGCATTCATTGCTGGCTTCCTGTATGTGCCCTGACCAGGGATCGAACCCGAACCCCATCGGGAGGATGCTCTAACCAACTGAGCTGCCCGGCCAGGGCCCTATCAGCCCATTTTAAAGACGAGAAAACTGAAGGGATAAAGGCTGAGTGGACATCCCCAATTTCCCATATCCAGTAAGTAATGGATTCAGGTTTTCAGGCACAGAATTTGGGGCTGCACTGAACCCCTTTCCTTTCATGCTCCCCACTCACAAGTCCATGCTCTGATCAAACAGCGGAACCAGAAACGAATTTATTCTCAGCGGGGGAATTTGGTGGCGGTATGTGGAGAATAAGCAAAGGCCTGTTCGAACGAGACGAAATTCAGAATATTAAAGAGAATGAAGCTGTACCCCGAGGACTTCAGTCTGAGCAAAGCTTTCGGGGTGCAGGGACGAGGCTGTTATGTTACATCCTCCATCCGAGGAAGAGCGGGAGCCAATGTGGCCTCGCCGGCGCCCCCACACTGCAGGACAGATCAAGCTCAGAGTATCATTCCCATTTTACAGATGTGGAAACTGAGGCTCAGAGAAATTAAGTGGCTGGGCCAAGTGAGTAAGAGGTAGAGTTCAAGGTCGAACACAGACCTATTGGCTCCAAATACAATGCTGATTGGATGGTGGACATGATCTATCAAGGTGGCCCTTGGGCCCGGCCGGTGTGGCTCAGTGGCTGAGCGTCGACCCATGCACCAAGAGATCGCCAGTTCGATTCCCGGTCAGGGCACATGCCCAGGTTGTGGGCCCGATCCCCAGTGGGGGGCATGCAGGAGGCGGCCAACCGATGTCCTCTCTCATCGATGTTTCTATCTCTCTGTCTCCTTTCCTCTCTCTAAAATCAATAAAGAAAAAATATTAAAAAAGGAAAAGGTGGCCCGTGGGACACTCTGGGGCAGCCAGAGAATGGGTGAAGCAATGTCCTTTGACCCACGTGGGCTGGTGGGCTCACTCGGGAAAAACGGATGTTTAAGGTCAAGTGTGGGGGTGGCACCGATGGGAAGGGAATGGGACTCTCGGCCCAAGCATTACATTTGGCAGAAGAGGAGACAGAGCCGGGGTTCAGGATTCAAATCCCAGAGAAGAGCAAGTGCAGAAAAAACAGTGCAAAGCCAGGAGATGGAGAGGAATACGGACAGGACTTAAACGCAGTGTCCGCGCCGAGGATGCTGGCCATGGGATTTGGAGAGGAAAACGATGGGAAAGAACGTAGGAAATGAGAAGGGAGGGAAGCGGGAAGAAAGGGAACACGTGGGTGATTTGGAAGTTGTCCTCAGACTCTGGAAATGCTGCCTGGACTTTGCACAAAACAGATCCCTGTGTAAGGGAATAAAAATCGAGGAAACACCTGTGAAAAAAGGGTGTGGGAGAAGTCAGGGCCACACCTAGATGAGGGGATTCGGACAGACTGATGGGTATCGTGATGAGAAAAGAAAATACCATCACTATGTTTCAGCCAAAAAAAAAAAAAAAAGAGAGAGAGAGAGAACGGGAAAGGGTAGGACCAAAAAAAAAAAGTCCTTTTCAGAAGTTGCTAGAACCATAATAAAAATGTTGAAGCATTAACTATTAGACCAATATTTCCTGAACGTGTCTGATAACACTTCCTCTTTTTATTTTTAAGAACCATCTTTAATAACTTATGGAACTATAACTTTGCTTGTAGCCTTAAGGCGAGTCTTTTGGGCCCCTAAATTCTATCCTTTCAAATTAGAGTATGTTCTGAGTTTTGAACGGTGGGTAAGAATTCATCCCCTTCTTGCTGTGGCCCGTGCGAAGGTCTGAGCTGGAAACCGAGGCTGGTTAGAATTTTCCCTATGTCAGTACCGTAGGATTTTGAATGCTGGCTTTTGAGACTTCCAGGGGCAAATATTTGAGCTGATGCTTTCAGTATTTTGACTGCCCATGAGATTCTTCTCGCTTGCTTCCGTGGTTCTTAGCTTCCATTCAGAAAGCAGAATTTTCCAGCGAATTGACCTTCAAATAGTTGAAGCGTGATTGTGTTTTTGGTACTAATATTGGCATTGCCTAAAAGCAACAGGATCAGCCTGCAGACTACACACTGCAGAGGCCCTTTAAAGAAACAGTTAATCCAGCGATTAGGCAGCATATTTTGAGGACTTTTCCAGACTTTTATCCTGCACACGTGCTCATCTGCTGTTTGTAACAGCGGTGAGCATACTGTCTGTGAAACAATAGTGAACTCACTCTGAGAAATACACGGAATCCTACAGGGGAGGCTGGGAAGGCCAGGAATTTAGCCAGGATCAAACACATCTCTCTGGTTCCTAACACCTCTCCAAGGTAAGAGTGTGAACTCACGGTGGAATTTCCACTGCTTTTCACTAGTGAATTGGATGGAGGCATCTCATGGGGGATGTTTCTGTGCCTCTCATTTTAGATAACTTTTTACAGACCCAGAATTTTTTTTTTCCTTTATTGATTTGAGAGAGAGAGGAAGTGAGAGGGAGATGGAGAAACATCGATGAGAGAGAACATCGATTGGCCGCCTCCTGCATGCCCCTCACTGGGGATCGGGCCCACAACCTGGGCATGTGCCCTGACCGGGAATCGAACTGGCGACCTCTTGGTGCGTGGGTCGACGTTCAACCACTGAGCTACACGAGCCGGACCAGACCCAGAATTTAACCAGTTGAGAAATTAAAGTTGGCCTCTTGCCAGGAGTGAGTGTCCATCATCAAATACAAGCCTATCCCCCTAGACCCAGCGGTTATACCCAAGATACCTCTTTGGGATGGTCTAAGAGAGAACACATCAGGGTCTAAACACTTGCATTAAAGGAAAAGCAAGGTTAACACTGAATGGCTTTCCGGTGAAGAGAAATCTCAGTGCCCTGCGGTGATACATACAGAGTACTTTATTTCACAGTGAGCATTACTTTTACTCCTGTCCCATTTTATGATGACAATTTTATTTTGAAAACTAAGACTTACTAGGAAAATTTTCAAACGTGGAAGTTGAAAGAATTAGACAGTGAACACCCACAGGCCTACATCTAGAGTCCACAAGGAACCTGTTACTCTTTTCCCTTGATCCTACGTCTTGCTCTCTGTCTATCTCTCTACCTAATCATCCCATCATATTGCTTTTTTGGTGCATTCCAAAATAACCTGTAGACCTTCACCCCTTAACATTTCAGCATGGACATCACGAACTAGAGTTCACTCTTGGTTTATGGGATTGTTTGGAGGCAGATACAGTGTCGTGTATACATTGTAAGTTAAACCTTTTGATTTATTGTAGCAAAATGTCTGCAACTATATAACCCAAGTGACAGTCAAGATGTGGGATATTCCCATCATCCCAGAGAGCTTCCTCGTCTCCATCCAGCCCACCCCTACCCCATTGTCCCCTAGGCAACCACTGTATTGATGTTTTCTCACCCTAGATTGGTTTTGCCTGTTTTAGATTTTCCTAGACATTCAATTATACCATTGAAAGTGCTTCGGGTAAGGCTGTTTCCCTCAGCATATGGTTTGGAGATTTGTCCATGTTTTGAGTCTGGGTAGTTTGTTCCTTTTCACCGCTGAGTACTATTCCACGGTATGAATGTACCACTGGGCACTGTGTGCGAGGGTTAGAATATGTAGTACCAAAGAAATTCCAGAGAAGAGTTTTTAAGAGGATGAGAGGTTGATGGAGGGGATTTGAGATATTTACCATTAAAAAAAGCACATTTAGCCCGGCTGGTGTGGCTCAATGGTTGAGCGCTGACCCATGCACCAAGAGGTCGCCAGTTCGATTCCTGGTCAGGACACATGCCCAGGTTGTGGACCCGATCCCCAGTGGGGAGCATGCAGGAGGCGGCCAGTCGATGTTCTCTCTCATCGATGTTTCTATCTCTCTCTCCCTCTCCCTTCCTCTCTCCCTAAAATCAATAAAGAATTTTTTTTTTAAAAAAAAGCACATTTAGGGAAGGACATGAGAACTACCTTCAAATATTTACAGTAGGGGTTAGCAAACTTTTTAGTAATGGACGGGGTAGTAAATATTTTAGGCTTTGCTGGACTAAAAGGTCTTTTTCGCAACTCCTTAATTCTGACCTTGCAGTAGAACAGTGACTTTCAACCGGTGAGCTGCACGAATTTTTAAAACATGAAACACCTGACTGTTTAGTCAGGGGCACTGACCTCTTTTCCCTTAGACTGTCAAATAGAAAAAGGACAACTGCCAACACAACAATAGCCGTCGGCGTGAATGAATCAAAACGATACCAGTTTTTTTTGTCAGATCGGCAAAAAATGTAATATATTTTTCGGTGAGCTGCAGAATTTTAGTAATTCATTTATGTGCGGCGTGAGAGGAAACAGGTTGAAAGTCGCTGTCATGGAGTGAAGGCAGCCAACAGCAATACGTATATGAGATGTGGTTGTGTTCCAATAAAACTTTATTTGTGGACACGGAGATTTGAATTTCGTGTGACCTTTATCTGTCACAAAATATTATTCTTCCTTGGATTTTTTTTTTTCAACCATCTGAACATTTGAAGTCCATTCATAGCTCACGATCCATGCACATATGGGCCACCAAACTTTCCAGTTGAAGGAGGGATAATAATTATTCTGTTTAGGGCTAGTGGGTAGTAGGAAGACTAAAAGAGGCACAGTCTGCTCCGAAAACTGAAGAACTTTCTATGAAGCAGTGTTGAAATGGACTCTATCTCCCCACCCTTCTCTCTCCCCTGTCCCCACTGGGAGCACAGGGTTAAAGGGACAGGCTCCAAAGCAATCTGGTAGTTCAATTCACCACTCCTCTGTCTAGCCGTGTGACCTCCTGCAACTTATTCAATCCCTTCCTCCTGATCCATGTTTAAAATTAGAGGCATTGCCCGGCCAGTGTGGCTCAGTGGTTGAGCGTCGACCCATGCACCAAGAGGTCGCCGGTTCGATTCCCGGTCAGGGCACATGCCCAGGTTGTGGGCCCGATCCCCAGTGGGGGGCATGCAGGAGGTGGCCAATCGATGTTCTCCCTCATCGATGTTTCTCTCTCTCTCCCTAAAATCAATAAAGAAAAAAAAATTAAAATTAGACGCATTGTAAGGATTCAATAAATTACTGTATAAAAAAGCCCTAAAGACAGTGCTGATTTACAATCAGTACTCAATCGGTTGCGTACGGTGTCTGGCACATAGTTGAGCGTGAAGTATGTGTGTGTCTGTATTATCATTACAGTTGTCATCATTATTATTGTTGTTGTCACTGAGAGGCTGGAGAGGCATGTGTGAGATTTTGTGGAAGGAATTCCTACTTTTCATGGCAGGCTGAACTCATAGCTGTTTTCTTGTTCTCTCCAACAATCAGTGTTCTCTTCCGTTTACTGCCTGAGGCCTCAACCCGGAGACTCAATCGTTGTTGAAATCCGAGAAGAAACAGCGCGATATTTTAGTCAGTGCTGTTAGCCAGCCTACACAGCAAGCCCAAAGAGCATTTGTTTCTACTCGATCTCTCCTGATCTTGGCTCTTGGACTTAGCTCTCAGGGCACCTTATTAACCACAAGGCCTTATGGAGATGCTGATGGGGAGTAATGTACTTGAATTTCTTCTCCATATGAGAATGTGGGAGGAGCTTTGCTTTGGAATGGGAAACTGGTCACACCGAAAGCATTAAGCAAGGACGTGGTTGTTCCTGTGGGCTATATTCAGCTATTAGGCAATGCTGACTAACTGGACAGCTGTTCCGTAGGGTCTGGGAGTCACCTGACGTTGTATACCTGTGCCCAAGCCCATCATGATTGCTGCCGCCTGTCCAGAGAACAGAAATGACAATTGAGTTGACTACCAGACCTTCATTTGCGCCTCCTCATCCCCCAGTTATAACTCTGGTGCTTTACTGCCAGGTTTACTTGGTCTCTGACGTTTATGTCCCCAAGCCCGGTTATCTGAACTGGCGCCTGATTCTTCCTGGTGCTTTTCTCTGTTCGCTGGCTGGACTGACGGCCCCCGTGTCTAGGAGTGGAGAGCACAATATGAAGTCACAAAGGGGCCCTAGAAGACCCTGTGGGACCACTGATGGCAACATTGCATTTTCCAGATGAGGGAACCAAGTTTTAAGTTTTTAAAGATTTTTGTTTTTATTGATCTTTCTCTTTTCTTTTTTCTTTTCTTTTCTTTTCTTTTCTTTTCTTTTCTTTTCTTTTCTTTTCTTTTCTTTTCTTTTCTTTTCTTTTCTTTTCTTTTCTTTTCTTTTCTTTTCTTTTCTTTTCTTTTCTTTTCTTTCTTCCTTCCTTCCTTCCTTCCTTCCTTCCTTCCTTCCTTTTTTTTTTTTTAGAGAGAGAAATAGAAACATTGATATGAGAGAGAAACATTAGTCGACTGCCTCCTGCACGCTCCCCTACTGGAGATTGAGCCCACAACCCACACATGTACCCTGACTGGGAATCGAACTGGGACCTCTCAGTCCACAGGACAGTGCTCAATCCACTGGGCCACATGGGCCAGGCAGGAAACCAAGTCTTTATTACACTGTGTTCATCTTTGCTTATAAGCAGGATCTGATACAGGGGTATGAGGGCAGGGGAGGGTTAGATGAACAGGAGCCCCACATTTATGGCTGAAATGGATAATTTTGGTATTATTTCTACATAAAAATATGTCATCACTGGAATAATATTCTCTGTTATATGGAACATTCTCAGATGACATTAATTAATATTAAATATTAAAACCTAATCAATTTTTAAACCCTGTTTGAAGATGTCTTCATTATTTCAGGTACTGGAATCTCAAAATGTGGCCTTGGTCTCAGGCTTTCTGTAACTCTGAAAAGCTTGGCTGATGAGAAAGGAAAACCACAGGATTTAAAAGGAAATATACATGGTTTTATTGATATTTTAGAGAGAGAGAGGAAGGAAGAGAGAGATAGAAATATTGATGTGAGAGAGAAAGATCAATCGGCTGCCTCCCGCATGCCCCCTACTGAGGATCAAGCCCAGAACCCAGACACGTACCCTGATGGGGAATCGAACCGGGACCTCTTGGTCCAGGGGATGACGCTCAATCCACTGAGCCACACCAGCCAGGAGGAAACCACAGGATTTAAATGGATATGGGCATTGGCCAGATCGTGACAGGGAGAAGAGCTGGTAGAGGCACAGAGCAATGTCAAGACAGACCTCAACGGACATTAGACGATCAGTTAAAAAAAAAAATCAATATAAAAGGGAAGAGAGAATAATAGAAAGGAAGAAATGCCAGGTAGTGGGGAAAAAAGGGAAATGACGGGCCACAGCCCTCCCCAAGAAGTGCAGGGGAAGAGCCAAAGCAAAGTTCTCCGGTGGGATGAGGCGCCCAGTCTTTGACGATAGAAACAGGGGTACACCCATGACCTCGCCGACTTGCACACCAGTCATCTCGTGTGTCTCTTGAAGCACTAAAGGATTTGAAGATGGTTTATAGCCCGGCACAATCTCTCACATCAGCACACGAATAATGTCACAGACCTGCTCATTTTAGGAGTAGAGATTATTGCCTCCTAGCTGACTCTCCAAACTTTTGGGGATTTAGTCACCATTGCTTGGAATGCCAATAGATTCTGCTTTTTCCAGTGTCATGCAAAACGGTACACTGACATGAACTCAATTGATGATTGATTCAAATTCGGCTAAAAAAATATTCTATGTAGGAATTTGGAAAAGCATCTTACCCCCTTGTAAGGGATATCTATGCTAACGACTTATTCATGAAAAGAACCCAACCTTTGGGGGAGAATGAAGAATTCTGCTCTACAAACTAGTGGAAGGTATAACATTTGTTTATCACCATGGAGGCCCCAAGATCACACATGTCCATTAGGGGTGCTCAGTGCAGGGTCCCTGAAGGGTCTGCAGGAGACAGCCAACTGGACATCTGTTTTTCCTTTCCAAGTCCTGTCTGTTTCCTTCACCCTTTTCAAAACACCCCTAAGTGGACATAGATATCACGAGGTCAAAGTAAAACAAACAAAAGAAAGTAAAAAAAAAAAAAAAAAAGATTGAGAACAATGAGAATTTTCTTTTATTATTCAACAGCTTCGTGCGTTTTCAATACCCTTTATCATCAGGAGAAAAATCAAGCCAGGTGTCGGATGAGATGCGCTGGAAAGTAGATTTTGTCACAACGTCTGACCGAGGCAGCCAAAGAGACGGAGTGAAATCATTGATTTCCCACCACGGGAGAAAATCGGCTTCCAAGTCGCAGCAGAAGTGTTTGTTTGGAGTTGGGGAGGATCGGGACTCGCTGGTATTTACAGCAGAAAAACCAACAGCACGAGGGCCTATCTTTTGGGGAAGGAATGCATGATCGGCGCGGCTTGTCCTTAGCAACCTGAACTCGGAGACCGCATTTTTTCCTCTCTAAGGAGCAAGCGGGAACTTGAAAAGTATGTAGCATGTCGTGAAAAGACAGCAGTGAACTTTGCCCAGGTCTGCAGCCGGTGCTGAAATCTGAACCCTCGGATTGGGGACTGGTGGAATGTCGCCCCCTCCTTCCTTTTGCATCCCTGATGCGGTGACTTTCCAAAGTCCCTTGGTCTGGAAGCAGGGGAGTCCCCCTCCCAAGAGAAGCCCCTTCTCTAAGTATCTCTGGTGTCCTTAACAAGGAAGCACTAAAACCAAAAACAAAACATGAAATCTAACTGCATGATAATCATATTTAACCTCGTTTTGCATCTCTGGAGGAAGCACAAATATGTATATCTTTTTGGCATTCATTTTAAAGCTAGCCTTCACAATTTTTTGGGATTTTCCCACGTAGAGATGATTACTGATTGGGAAGATATTCCTTCTATCACTGGGGACAAAAAAAAAAAAAAAAAAAAAAAAAAAATCACAGAAAGTCCCGGCGTCCAGGCTGCTTGCGGTATGAATCTTTCCACAACACCAAGTTACTCGGTAACTTGAGCTGTGTTCGTTCCTGAAATTCTTTCACATAATTGAAGATTAATTTGATTCCCTAGATTGTTGGGGGCTGTTGACAGTGGGGGGGCTGGGGTGGGTGCAAATAGATTATTCAAATCACAAAGAAGTGGGTGTGTCCTAAGTGACTGTTCCATTACTGCTCAGAAATGTTTGCCTTCCTAAGTGTTCCCCAGCCTCTGTGCTGTGGGATCGTGCCAGGAGGGAGGTGAGGCCAACGCTCAGAAAGCAGGTGAACCCCAGAGAAACCGAAATATTTTGTCAAGGGAGTTCTATGTATTCACGGCGCCTTCAGAATCCATTAACACCGAAACCAGTCAACTCACTGCCTCTGGCTCTCTGAAGTGTCTAATGTAAACAGTATGAAAGTCAATAGTGGGGGACATTCCAAGATAGTATTAACACGATTGATTTATTGATGGTTGCACAATGAGAGGTTATCTTTTGTTAATTGACTCAGTAAATAAGCTCGTAGGCGGCAGGGGATGGGGGGAAAGTACCTGGTGGAGGAAAAGGTGAGTACCTGTATTATAATTTTTTTTCAACTCGCAGCCTGTCTTGGTCAATTCAAATAGCATTTCCGCTGCCAAGCTCCAACACAGGTCAGCAATGTTAAGCCTGCCCAGAGTCAGCGACAGACTCCACGGGGCTGTGCATTCTTATCAAACACTATATATTTTATTAAACTTTGGCTTCAGGAGGATTTAAAACAGAGAGAGGGAGAGAGGGAGAGAGAGAGAGAGAACATCCATCCACTGATTTATTTAGAAATAGAAACAAGATACACGCACAGCGTGTGAGATCCCTGTAACCTCTGAGCAGTGAATGATTGAATGATGGGGAACATATACCACTTGCTGCTGACACATCTCCAGAAAGGCTACTACAACTTGGTAGCTCCTCCTGGGACAAAAAGATGGAGAGAAAAAAAACAAACAAACCACGATAAACCCTTTATACATTCTGGGCATTTCCTGGCATCGTATGGACAGAACTGGTATCTCCTGGGTGCAGAAGCAACATTTTGAACTTGTCTATGGAGTCATTTCAGGACTTGTACACTTTCATCAGAGAGAGTTTAAAAATGAAAACTCACTGATTATTCTTTCTATCTTCTGGAGCATTTAGGAGACATTTCCCTTCGAGCTGGCTTTCTCTCTTTCTCCTTAAGGCTATTCTATTATTATTTTTAAAAAATATTTTTATTGATATTTTAGATAGATAGGAAGGGAGAGGGAGAGAAAGATAGAAACATCAGAGAAAGAGAAACACTGACTGGCTGCCTCCTGCACGCCCCCTACTGGGGATCAAGCCGGCAACCCAGGCATGCGCCCTGATGGGGAATCGAACTGGGACCTCTCGGTGCATGGGATTATTTTTGATATGGGAATTCTCTAACCTCTGACTTTCTTTTTTCTCTCTCCTCTGCTGGCTTGCCTTCAGCCTCCTCTGACTACTGGCTGTGCCCTCTGCAGGGGAGCCCAGTGCGTCAACCAAGTAGGCACCAACACCTGTACCAACGGGGGTCCCTCTCCACATACGAACCCACCCCAGCTACCCCTCAACCATCTTTCAGCCTTCTCTATTTCCGAGCACACCTGACCCTAGTCCCCATTATCTTTGGCCCCCAAACATGGAGTCCATCTTACATCCCCGCTTTCATTTGTCTCATCCAGTAAGTCCGCGGGTCTTACAGATCCTGCTTGTTTGACTTACGGTCCATATAGTATAAGCTTCGTGTCTCGGCGAGGAACTGGCCCAGGGTGGAGCGTCTGTGGAATGAGGGAGTGAATGACTGCATGTCCAGCCCATGACTGTGTGTTTCTTCATGATAATCATCTCTGATCACAGCATTTCAGGGCTTAGAACCTGTCAGTAACAACCTCCTGAATGAACTGTCAGCTATTAGTCTTTCCAGAACAGCACGCTTTCTTTATTATTTTGATTCCTCATCTCCAAACTCTGAAACATCCTCTGCGTGCTCTAAAATATTGCTTGGTTTTCCCTGGATTCTGTGTCTCTCTCTACCTCTGTATCTTAGCTCCTCCTCATTTCTTCAACCGTCTATCCAAGTTCAAATTTTTTGCCCGGTTCTGAAGGTCCGACTGAAATGCCACAAGTTTCTCCACGGAGCTATTTCTTGTTCTCTGTGCCTGAGCAGGAGGTGCTCACAGTACACATTAGAGAGATTTCTACACTTGATTTATTTTCTCCTAGGAGACAGTAAACACGGGGGGAGGGGGGGAAGGCAGCTAACTCTTACCTTTTCCCTCTGGCGATGCTCAACGCCTTATAAAGAGTAAATACATAGACTACTATCGGTGAGTGACACTGATTTTGATTTCTCATTATGCCAATGTTTTTTTTTCTTTCTCTTCTGATTGTATGTGGTTGTTTGGGGTTGTGTGCACACATGTGTGTGCGTGTGTGCATTTATTGACCATTATTTTATTTTTTAGCATTATCTTCAGATAGAGCGGGAAGGAGACAGGGGGGAAGAGAGAAAGAGAGAGAAACATTGATGTGAGAGAGACACATCGACCGGCTACCACCCACACGACCCCAACTGGGGCTGGGGACAAACTGCAACCGAGGTACGTGCCCTTAGCGGGAACCGAACCTGGGTCTCTCTGGTCTGCGGGCCGATGCTCTAACTGCTGAGCCAAACCAGCCAGGGCTATTGACCATTATTTTAAAGCTATCTTCAGGGTGAAGCAAGGTATGGGAGGAAAACCCCTTCAGCGTGGACCCAGTTGACGCTCCTTCCCTGCCTGATGTCTGGGAACCAGTTCTACTTCAGTTCCACTGTGTCCACAGCTGCCTGGCATTGGAGATGCCAACCCCAGCACTGGGGGCCACTTTTCAGAAGCCTGTGGTCACTTGGGAAACAAAGCCAGGGCTGTTTCTGCTTCTCAATCACAACGGAGACATCAGCCTAATAGAATCTTTAAATTCTTGAATAATGCTTGCAGAACAGTTTGTGTTTGCGTTAACACAGAGAAATACTTTCCGAGCCAGAAAGGTCACCCGAGAAATAAGAGAGAGACACGGCATGTGAATTGCGTCCGCGGCTTGAGTTTTGGAGAATGGCGTGTGTCCTTTGCAGTGAGTTTTGGCTTTGGAGCTGCTTGGCATGGGACACTGTGATTTACTCCAGAGAGGCATTTCCTGGGCGAGGAATCCTCTTTGTTGAAGGGACCTGGCTTTCAGAGGAGGAGGGGCAGTGGGGAGGAGGAGGGAGAGGTTTCTCAATTCACATTCTAGGGTTCACTTAATGAATGTCATGTTGTCGCTAATGGGATTTAACCACAATACCTATCTCTAACCTTGTCACCAAAAAGGTACTCTGCGTGCCTTTTTTTTTTTTTTCTTTTTCAATGCCGGCTGCCTCGTAACTATGCAGAAGCCTGTTCTCCCAATTTTCTAAGTGGTAATCCTAGAATTATCTTGGCTCAGAAATAAATGAAGAACTCGTGTACGGGACTCAGATTTCCCTACCGGGGCTGTGACAGAAACAAAGATTAAGTGCCGGCACACAAAACCTCTCGGGCCACGGACAACACGTCCATTGCCAATCGTTCTATGGGAGAAGGCCCTCGGTCTCTCTCTCTTCTAAAGCAGGAGTTCAGGTTTGGATAGGAAGTAAAGGGCAAGGCAATTTAGCTCCTTTAAAGGCGTGCGGGTTGGGAAAGACACAGCTATATTTAGCTCTGTGACAGGCTTTCCAGGAAGCGAAAACAGCTAGGCAATTAAATGGTCAATGGGGTGTGTGTGTGTGTGTAGGGGCCTTTGCTGAAGGAGGGCCAATTTGGGGAGATGATAATGTAGGCCTTAGAAAAGAGTGTGTTCAGGAAAACAATAATGCATCACAGTTGTATGGTGGTATCACGCAGATAAATCAGTCTACCTATTGCACGTTGCAAGCATCTCTTCTGAGTGGTGTAGGCAGGGCCCGAATGACTCCAAATGAACTCATCGCTTCTGCCCTGCCGCCCCCAACCCCTGCATATAGTAACCATAGTAATAAATTATCTGCTATTTATTGAGTAACTACTATATACCAACACAACGCTTGACTTCTGTGACATCATTTTGTCTCGACAGTTGGGCTGAGAGCACAGTTTAACCCCAGATTATGTAACTGCTAAGGGGTTGAGATAGATTTGGATGTAGTTCTCTGTCTGACGCTGCTTTTAGGTGCGTCTCTGTCCTGCCTCCTGAACTAGTCCCTGCCCCACTGGCATTTCATGGTTTCAAATTCAGACATGGGAATACTCTGACCTTCCCGGAGAAAGACCTAAAATGCACACACACACACACACGATAGGTCTCGTCTCCGTCTAAATCTACATTTCCAGGGGAGCTGGTACCCTTAAAAAAGGAAGAATGGAGGACTCTCATTTGCATTGTAATTTACATGGAGATCTTCTGGAACTGGAACCTGTACCCCTCTTTTTTTTTTTTTAAAAAAAAGCCCTTTCCCTTCTTTATTTATGGTGATCCCTTGGAGACTGTGCAATGTTCTTGATCCTAGATATGGACTCACGGGGGTGGGGCAGAGATCAGACAGATAGGCACATGCCAGGAAAGAAGGTATCAGGGTACAGTTGGGTGGCACAAAACCAGCTCCCAGTGGTTGTTTCTTCCTTGTTGTCTGTGCAGCTGGGCAGCTTTGAACTCAGACCCTGGGTGGAAGATGACTAACAATTCCTAATGGCAACTGTGGACTGACAGGGCGGTAAACACACCCACTCAGTCTGAAACAAGGACTCTTTTCCTAAGAGTTGAATTTAAAATGCCAGGGCAGTTTAATCCCAGGTGACTTTTTCACAGGTATCCTCTTACGGGGGTAGGTGAGAATCAAGGGTTGCATTTGGGAAGTCAGTCTTTGGAAGATTAGTTCACGTTCTCTCATAAACAAACAGCTTATGAATAAGAAGTCTATTTCCTGGAATGATATAGTCGATAGTTTCATGCCTTCTGGGAAGAAGGGATTCCATAATTATTTGGAAAATCAAATTTAGAAATACACATTTAGATATGGAGGGCCGAGTGAGGTTTTGCTCAAAGGATACTTTCAACCTTTTGGGACCTCTTGGGGCCGAGGTGGACAAGATCACCTCTCAGGCCCTTGTGAGCTCTAAAATTCTGTGCATCGATGTTGGCCAAGCTTCCTTTCATTTCTGGGCTCCTCCCTTGAGGGATGGAGGCAAAGTGATCAAGGAAGCAGAAATCAGCTGTTGAGCCCAGATGTAGTTGTAGATATAAAAAAGGAATCTTTGCTTCTCCTACATCAAAGAGTAGACGGTGTTTGATCAAGTTGGAAGAGGATGAAGAGAAAACAGAAGACTGAGCATTAGAAATGGTTGGTGGATATAAAAACGGAGGCTCATTGCAAGGACCCGACCTGGAAGTCACTCTCAGGGTGACGGTCCTGCTGCCACTCACCTAGGATGACTTTATTACAGGTGATTCATGATTCTCCGTGAAGGGGAGAGATGGAGAGGCAAACAAAGAGTAGACGTGCAACATTGTATCGCTTGGCTTGGGGACATTCCATAGGATTCTCTCCCTAGAAATCTGCCTTTCTAATTATTTCTTGCTTAGCCTAATATTAAAAATGAGCTGGTTTCCCCAGGGTAGCCCTGACGTTAACCAGCAGAGAGAGTGGGCTGAGGAGCGATGCTCATTGAAACATGGATGAAACATTTTCTGGTACTAATGTAGCCAAAGAATCCCAAAGTTATTCCAATCTTAAAGAAAAGCTGATTTTGAGCATCTGACTAAAGCCTTCCCATTGCCTGAAACGCTGTAAACATTTACAACAATCACATGCATGAGATTATTTGTATTTATGTGTGTTTTTACCTTGGGAATGTTATGTCCTCACGCCAACCCCTTGTGGGAGCTACAGTAAATAAGAAGCCAGATCTCTCAGACTCAAGCACAGCACCCTGCACATAATGGGATCAGAAGTATTTGTTGAATAAATACATGTTCCTGCTTAGCAATAGGTTAGATTTGAAATGTTAGAGTTGAAGTGTTCGAGCTAAGGGTGGCTGGAGAATCTTGGATGCCTACACAGCTGTTATCACAGGGGTTCTTCACTGAGTTTCCTCCTTCTTTTCTCTAAATTAAAATCATTTCAGATTCTACTATTATTTAGGTATATACGCACTGGAAAGTGGACACACTCTTGAAGTTGATGGCTCTGAAACTACTTCAAATCCCAAACAAACTTACAGATTGAACTGAAACAAAATGACACACACAACATTCGAATGAAACACCGATTTAACATGATGGACTGCTAACATTAAATCACCACTCATGGCGTTAATATGCTACCAACTAAAATGAAGATGGCTTGATTTTAGCGTGCCTATAATTCCATGGGACATACACAAGGATTCTTCTAGCACTTTCTCCATTCAAGCTACCCCAAAGCTTTGGTCCACACAGTGTACTTGAACATCGATTGACCTTCACGAGGCATAAATCCATAATCACTGGGGAGGATCCAGGTTTTATGGGGTCTGAATAGTATACAATTTGGGTGGCTTTCTTTTATGACAATAAAATAAAAACAGTGTCTCTAGCGCTCCCCCGCCCAGGGCATTGGATGTGTACATGAGAAGTCTCGAAGCTCACGTTCAATTACCTTCATGCTAAACCCATCTGTGGTGTATGGAGTCCTTCCCAATTGTTTTCCCCTTGACGCCAATCAAGTGGTATGATCAGGCAAATTTATTATTATTATTTTGTTGTTGTTAATCCTCACCTAAGGATGTTTTCCCATTGACTTTTAGCCAGAGTGGAAGGAAGGGAGAGAGAGACACATTGATCAGTTGCCTCCCACATGACCCTGGCCAGGGCCGGGGATCGCACCTGCAACCCAGGTACATGCCCTTGACCGGAATCAAAGCAGCGACCCTTCGGTCTGTGGGCTGATGCTCTAACCACTGAGCCAAACCGGCTTTAAATGACCTATTTGTACTTTTAAGATTATTCTCAAAATAAAAACAAAATTTAACATTTTTTATTGACAACACAGAGATGGTTGAGAAAGACATTTCTATTAAATTCTTTTCCCCCGATCAGTTCCTCAGAGGAGAGGTACTGAGACGGAGTTTTGGGGCTCTTGCTAGACTTTGCTGTGTAGGACTTACGGTGGTCAACATCTGGGATGGAAATAGAGAGGTTAGCCATTGCCTGGAAGAACTTTCCCCAGCCTGTCGGACTTCTTAGAGCTTTGAGTGCAGTCCCTGTGAACTGACAACCCCTGGACGCCATATCTTGTCCAGTTCCCAGCCTGATGTTCAGAGTCACAGAACCAGTGGGCAGGTCGGGCCACACTGAACCTCAGGCTATATCTGTCTCCGGGGGCCAGAGGGATAAACAGAATCCAGACATCAGGATTCTCTCCGGGACAAAGGTTGTGATCAGATAGGTTGTGAGTCAGAGCCCCAGAGCTATCAAACAGGTCACAGGATTCATGAAAGGGCCAGACAGGCAACGGAAACCGGGGTCAGGAAGAACTCAGAGCCAAGACTTCAGCGGGCATGGGAGCAGGTATTCGTGTCATGATCAAGCAAGTCTCATGCTTTGGCCGGGCCACCTTTCGGCCTCCCTCCCCTGGTGGGACTCGTGTCTACAGACTTCGGGGGTTTATAAATGCTGGGTCTGAAACCCCACATGAGGTGTTCCCAGAAAATGGGTGTGGCCCTTTCTGACTGGGGAGATTGTGGGATTATTTTTACCAGAGTTGATTGAAGAATAAAATAGGATAGCCAAGCTCTGCCCTCCCCTGACTCCGAGATCTCTTCCTTCTAAGACAGAAGAATCGTCTGAGCGACCCCCACAGGAGGGCCTACAGGGGGCCTCTGTCTAGGACACACACACATGAATAAGATTAGTTCCAAGAAAATGTTTATCTTGGAAAGTTTTGAGGCTGGTCATAAAAAAAGAAAGAAAACCCGAACTTTCTATTTCCCTACCTTCTGAGGTTACTACAAAGTTCAAGTGAGATTATACGTGTACATGAAAGTGTTTGGTACTCGGCAAGGAACCACCTGTAATTCTATTCCTTTCCAGGGAAGGCGCTCAGTTTTGTCTCACTTAATAATTATTTTTAGCTGACACTATCTTGCCTGATAACTACTTTTATTGCTTCCTTTCTATTTTGTTTTCTTAATCATTTAAAAAAGATTTTTAAATTGATTTTTAGAGGGAGAGAGAGAAAGAAACATCTATGTGACAGGGAAACATCCATCAGCTGCCTCCTGCATGCCCCCTACCGGGCATCAAGTCCACAACCCGGGCAGGTGACCTGACTGGGCATCCTTTTGGTGCATGGGAAGATGCCCAACCAATTGAACCACACTGGCCAGGGCTCTTTTGTTTTCTTTATGTTTTTTTTGGTCTCTCTTCTATCTGGTGAAAAATGATTCCATTGGAAATTTTCTATCAGAAAAATATTTTTAGAGATGGAAAGGTTTCTCAGATTTAAAAGAGAACGTATTTAAAACTCAGAGCTATTTGAGCTATTAAATAAACCTCTTTATCTAATCAATAAGCCTTTCAACTGATGGCTGGGTAGACTATGCATTCCCAGTCACATGAGGTCTTATCAGTTATAACAAGGAGAAAGAATGAGTCACTCCTTCATTGTAAAGGGACAGCAGTTGGCTCATTCATTTTTCCAGAAATATTTGGGGGATCTGAAAGTGTAGGACGTAAACAGGTTGTTTTGTCCAGGGACTCTTCTCTGCAGTACTAGCAGGGTTCATCTGATGACATCAGCTTTGCCAGAACCTCCATGATGTCATGGGCACCCTGGAGACTGGCACAGTCGCAGAATGTCATCTGACTTGACTTGGCACCCTGCACCTCAAGTTGGCACCTTTCCGACACCTAATCATATACCATCCAGGTTCGTGGTACTGGTAAGATTACTTTCACAGAGGCCAGGAGACGAGAAGGAGGTGAGGTGGGAGGTTTAAGAGGCCACGAAGGCGTGGGTAGACCTCCAAGGGAATGTAATATGCTTAAGACCGACTTGCCATCAACAGCCGCCAAGAGATTAAAACCTGCAGGAAAATGTTTTCTGTTCTGTTCCATTTTTTTTTTTTCAGGATGTTTCCAAAATGAACTTAGTTTCTGTTCACCATCCTCGCCCAAGCTCTCCAGATACGCTTTTCTTTTCCAACCTTTTCCATCTCTCATGTGATTATCAACACTTCTGCGAAAGGGGTCGGGTTTGCCCCGAACGTCACTGAGTAAGGATGAGTTTGTATTTTACAAAGGAAACAGCTGGAAGGCAAAAGCCAGGGAGGGAGTCAGCTCTCGTTTCATTAGCGAAGGGAAGTTCCAGGGCCCGGGGAGAGCTACTGGGCCGGCAGCCATGCGGGCAAAAGAGGAGGAAACACACAATCATAAAGAACTAATCATGAGAAATGGAAAGTGAGTGCAGGCCAACAGCAACAAGCAATAAATAGATCTGTGGAAGGGAGAGAGGACCAAGCGGGATGCAGAGCCCTTCTTGGGAAAGGGGCAGGGAGAGCATGTGCCTTTCATCT
This sequence comes from Tadarida brasiliensis, assembly GCA_030848825.1. Classification (NCBI taxonomy): domain Eukaryota; kingdom Metazoa; phylum Chordata; class Mammalia; order Chiroptera; family Molossidae; genus Tadarida; species Tadarida brasiliensis. The sequence continues at coordinate 6,106,787 of CM061279.1, forward strand.
GACAAACAGAAATGAGTAATTCTGAAAAGCATTAAAAAGTCCTCTGGAAAATCTTTGGAGATAACTTTTCAGACCCAGGGTTTATTTCTGTGGGAGCATTTCAGAGCCGATTTTAGCGCACGGGGAGAAGAAATAAAAACTAGAGGGAGAGGTTTACTGAATAATGTATCACAGTGGTTGTGTTCTTCCTGTTTTTATTATTTCTTTTGAATCTTTAATTTCTACCTGATGGTAGGAAAGGAAACAATTAGTTTGGCTACGTAAGGTCAAAGGCGACATCCAAACTGATAAATCAGGGGTAACTCAAACACATTTTAGCCTAAATCGGAAATATTGTATACATCATTACCTGTGTGCTAATCGCCTAATGCCTATTTGTATGTATGGGGCCATGATGGTTTAGGAGTCACAGGTATCTCTCTAAATATTTTCAGATGAAATTAGCATGGATTTAAGAAGAACTTAAGAGGAAAACCAGATACTAGTCTGTCCTTCCACCTCAAAATCTGTTCAACATGCTAAAATACACAAACGTGCCTGGCCAGTGTGGCTCAGTGGTTGAACGTCGACCCATGCACCAAGAAGTCACCGGTTCGATTCCCAGTCAGGGCACATGCCCAGGTTGTGGGCCTGATCCCCAGTGGGGGGAATGCAGGAGGCAGCCAATCGATGTTCTCGCTCATCGATGTTTCTATCTCTCTCTCCCTCTCCCTTCCTCTCTCTCTCAAATCAATAAAGGAAAATATATATGTAAATAAAATATACAAACATGGCCAATAGTCCAGGCACTCCTAGAAAAAAGCATTAAAATAAATTATTTGAGGTTTTACATCACTTACAGATAATGCCTTACCAAAGAAATGGTATCGGTCTTTCATTGGGGGCAGGTGCTAATTGGTGCTAATTAGATTTTTATTTTTTCCATTTTAAATTAGTCTTTCATAGCAGCCTTGGTTTCAGAAGGAAAGGATGCTTGGCGGTGAGTTCTGCAATGTGCATTCATCTTGTTAATGACTGGCAAGACAGGACTGGGGAATCCACCCGTTTCTTTGTGGCATTTCTTCTTGGGAATGAAGACCAGGGCACTGGAGGTACATGGAAAGTGTATGAAGACAGGACGCAGGATTTCCTACGATTTCATGTTGTTCTTAATTAGGAAACATATTGGCAACAAACGCTAACATGTGTTAGGATGTTCAGCTGTAGCCAAAGAAATGCTTTCAATTACGACTCCGAATTCCACGCCTAGTCGGAACCCAGCAGCTCTGCTCGTGGGTCATACAATCTCTTTACACATTACCTCAAGGACCACTTTTCTGCTGGCTTCCAGGGCAACTACTTTCCACCACACACTTTCCTGAAGGGTCATCTTCCACTCAGGGCGGAAGTGGAAAGAGGGGAGGGCGCGACCTCTGTTCTTGGGAATGCTTTGCAGGGAGCTAACAAGTGGTACTTAGTAATAAGCATCCTCGGTTTGACCCCAGAGTCGGACTTGGATGTCAAGGAGCCCATGCAGCATCCTTGCAGTGACATTTACTTCTGTATGGAGGAAGAGGAGAGGAAAGGAGATGGGAACTGGGGTGAGGAAAGGGGATGAGCTCCGTTAGCTCCGTTAGAGAAACATTTGCTTGTACACACAAGGAACTTTGTTCATTCAAGGCTTTGTATCTAAGAACTTGAAACAGTTTCAATGTCCACGCAAAGGAAAGTAAATACACTGTGGAGTACTCTATAGCAGTGAAAAGGAACGAGTTAAAACATCTGTAACAAGGCTGGGGCTCAGCAAATGTTGAGGGAAAAGAATCATGTTTCGGAACACTGTGTTTATGAGGAAAAGAAAAAGGCAGTTTAAATGTATGGCGAACTCTTTTGAAGAATAACAGGAGTTTTAAATAGAAAATGCAGAAAATGGATTTAATAATTAAACATATAATTTAAAAAATCAGTTAAAAATTATTTATTAAAAACAATAAGACTGTGCTATATATTTTCCGTCGGTTCAGACAAATGTATGTAAGAATATCCTGTAAATTCTTGGAGGGTAGGTGTCCATAACAGTTCTATCTCCAAGGAGCTAGGGAAGAAACCAAGATTGCTAGTAGGAAATCTTTTCTCTTAAATAGTATATGTATTATTATTTATTAAAAAAATATTTCCCTTTATTGATCATAGAGAGAGAGGAAGGGAGAGGGAGAGAGGGATAGAAACATCGATGAGAGAGAACATCAATTGGCTACCTCCTGCATGCCCCCACTGGGGATCGGGCCCACAACCTGGGCATGTGCCCTGACCGGGAATCGAACTGGAGACCTCTTGGTGCATGGGTCGATGCTCAATCTCTGACCTACACCGGCCGGACTGTATTATTATTTTTTAGAAAGAGGAAGGGGGGAGAGAGACACACACACACACATTGATGTGAGAGAGAAACATCGATCTGTTGCCTCCCATATATGCCCCGTCCAGGGATCGAACCCACAACCTTTTGGTGTACAGGACGACAGTCCAACCAACTGAGCCACCCAGCCAGGGTAACAGTATATGCTTTTTAAAAGACAGTATTCATAGTTTACTTCTGAAGTCAAACATTAATTGAAAAGGTACAAAGTGAATAGTTATAAACTTATTTCCTAAAAATCAATATCAAAGCATTTTCTCTACGCTTGGATCTTAGATGGCCAGCTGCCTGTACACCTCCACCATGCTTTTGGGGGTCTTAGAAATCTTCAAAAAAAAATGTTTTCTACAAATGGCTGAGACAGTTTCAAGAGAGAAGGGCATTTATTTTATCTTCACAGTCATCCCTCAGAGCCTAAGACAGAGCCAGGAACATAGAATGTGCTCAGTAAATATTTGTTCCCTAAATTAACAGGCCTGCGCTGGAGTTTTTGCTGCTTGTCACACACCTATATGTGACATTTCCAAAGCCTTGGAAATTATTATATCATTTTCCTGCATTTTACATTTAAAACATCTGTTATTCTTTTTGTTTGTTTTTAATCCTCACCCGAGGATATTTTTCCATTTATCTTCAGATAGAGAGGGAGGGATGGAAAGAGAGAGAGAGAGAAACATCGATGTGCGAGAGACACACTGATTGTTTGCCTCCCACAGGACCCTGACCAGGGCCGGAGACTGAACTGCAACTGAGGTACGTGCCCTTGACAGGAATTGAACCCGGGACTCTTTGGTCCATGGGCTGACGCTCTAACCACTGAGCCAAGCCAGCCAGGGCACGTCTGTTATTCTTAATAAAAGTCAGCTATATGTTTAAATTGCTTTTTTGCTTTCCTCAGAAACAACCCCACACAGGATACGGGTGAAAAAAATTAACACCAAAAAATGAGAATGTATGAAACAGCATTCATTTAGTGAAAGGCTTTTTTTTTTTTTCCTATGTTCTTACGTGAAGATCTTTGAACCAATATATTAGATCTTTCATAAACCGTGAAATGAAAGGACTGGCCTTCAGAACTAATTTTGAGGATAAAAAGTGTTATCTGCAAAGCTGTAAAAATCTCCATAAAACTGTGTAAACTAATTACTAGGTTAAGTAGAATCAATGGGATACATCAGTACCTTCTAAAGTCTCCAGGGCAGACGTCATACTGTGACTCTCCAAAAGTCTCTCTGGGAAGATGCCGTCATGGGCAGGATGACATCAGTGTGATAGTTTGGGTCCTGAGATGCTTATGAGAGACCGTTGGTGGCAGATCACACATTCAGAAGAGACTCCTGTTAACACAGCACAGTAGGAAGTGGCCCTTGGTGGCCTATGGGACGTGAGCTCAGAGGAACTTAAATGGAGACGACACGCCTATTTATTTTGCTCTGCCTTTAAATCTATTTCAACGTTTCTTTTCACAACTCCTCATCAAAGGAAATACAAAGCATTTCGTATACAGTGCTTTTTACTTTAGGTCATTAGATTACGTTTTTGCATGTGGGTAACAATTCAGATAAGAGCGAAACCCACCGGATGCTTTGAAAGAACCGCCGGGCAATGGAGAACCTCGTGTTCCTTTGGATAGTAAGTGTCTTTTTATTTTTGAGAAAGCATGTTGATCATCTAGGGCAAATCACTAGGATTGCATAAACTCTTTGTAATATTGAATGTTTATTTTATTAGGTAATTTTATATAAATTTGTATTTATATGCGTTAGTGACATTGTTTGGTCAAATCCCAATTTTATACTCAACACAGATCATCACTTGGGATTAGAATTGACTGTTTATGTCTATGTCTTTCTAATACTCGATACCTCTTGAAGATAAGGGTGGCCCTATTTGCATTATGCCCCTTTGTCCAGTTTGTGAAATGAATGAATAACCTTTAACAGAAACCTATCTGTGATTCCCTTCACAAACTCTTTTCCTAGAGGTATGAATCAAAGATAAAAATCAGAATACTGCTGGTCCTCAGAAATGAAATTTCACTAGGCACAAAAGTGGATTTCCTCACACTGTGCCCTGGTGCGTTTTCCCTGACTCAAGGTGGCGATTCATGGAAGGAGAGTGGTGGGAATCAGATCTCTCTCTCTCATTTTAAAATATGTTTTTATTGATTTTTTTTTAGAGAGAGAGATAGAAACATCGATGTGAGACAGAAACATCAATCGGCTGCCTCCTGCATACCCCCTATTGGGGATCAAGCCTGTAGTTCGGGCATGTGCCCTGGCCTGGAATCGAACCAGGACCTCTCAGTCCATGGGATGATGCTCAGTCCACTGAGCGACACTGTCTGGGCGGAACCAGATCTCTTGAAAGTGATGAGTAGCAGACCACAGCTCATAGGATGGAAAATGAGGAGTAAAATTGGGAAGACACATTAACATGTACCCAAATGTCTTACACATTAGAAGCTAGACACCTTCCCTGGCTCCAACGAGATCTTTGTACTGGTCTAGTTTCTGCCTCTGTGTCTGAACTTGCCACTGCCTGGCTGGTCTGGTGTCCCTTTGGAATCGATAATGAGGTTCAAGAGAGAGGTGAAGCCCTCACCAAGCACGTCACCCCTATTTAGCATCCTTTCCAGGATGGCAGCCACATTGTTTGATTATGTCACTCTTCATAAAGGAATCACTGTCATGAACACATCAGGCCTCAGCCACCTGCTGCGGTATGGCATACCTGAGCTGCCGGTGGCAAGTTCAGCAGGTGCCACCTGAGGGCTAATAGTACCACAGTAAAGATGGGAGGCCATCATCATGCAAGAGCATTTGTCATGTGAAATCTGGCTAGTTTTTGATGCATTATAGTGCAATGGGCAATGGTCTTTCTTGTTCAACTTGCATAAGGCTAAAAGAAAAAATTATTGAGATACTAAACTTTCAATATTGGTAAGTTATGGAGGCAAAAGTGTCATGGAAATGCTTCGTAATAACATCTAGATTGTGAATAGACAATTAAATTAAATTAGCAGTCAAGACCAGCTGGAGTGGCTCAGTTAGTTGAACATCGTCCTGTGCACCGAAAGGTTGCCAGTTTGATCCCCGGTCAGGGCACATACCTGGGATGTGGATTTGATTCCCAGTTGGGGAGTGTACAAAAGGCTCTCTCTCTCTCTCTCTCTCTCTCTCTCTCTCTCTCCCTCTCCCCCTCCCTCTCTCCCACTTCCTCTCTCTAAGCATGTCCTTGGGTGAGGATTAAAAAAAAATTGCAGTCAAGCATAAAACCGTCTTGAACCAACAACCTTCTGGTCCATCAAATCTTCACCGGACAAGCATTTATTGAGTACTTACAATGTGACAATGACCCATGGCTGGCCCAGTCAAAATGTAAAGTCCCTACTTTAAAAAAAAAAAAACACCAAGTAGGCATCCCTGACCTCTATTGAATTCCTAACCCTTGTTCTGTCTTTAATAACATTGATTTTGGACAATTTTTAGTTATTTTTTTTATTACTTTCCATATAGATTGGATTTCATGTGTATGCATTGGAAAATGATGAGTTTGCAATGGGAAAATGTAATGACTTAATAAAGTCTATTGGAAGGACAGTATCTCTGTGTAGTAATTAGTTATCTCCTCCATCACTGTCATTACAAGGGGGATTTTTACTCATACAACTGAGAGGATTTAGAATTTTAGTCGAGGATTTAAGTGTCTTTAGCAAATGTGAGATGTGTGATCATACTTGGACCGAATACCCTCTCTGCCCCCCTCCCTTCTGCATAGACGGTGGGATGGCATGTCAAGTTCATTTCCTGTAGCAAACTCATCTGTTTGCCATTGCCAAACACATGAAAAGTAACGAGGAGAGCGAATTCCGCTTTTCACTCCATTCTGTGAGTTTGGCTTCTTTTCTGGGAGAAGGGCTTGGATCTGCCAGCCCCTCACTTACTGTCACCACCACCGTCCACACCCCTGCACCCCCATTTCCCGCATACTCTGTGCACCTTGCAGCACGTGTGATCTAGAACGTATACAACACAGAGAGGTCACCACGACGTATGCATCCACACATCCATAAGCTACAGATGGTTTAAGGGATTTCTGGGGGTAAATTCAGTTGTACGAATATGCACACATATGAATACGTACATATATGAATATATATGCATACATACGTATATATCTTCTTTTTGGAAATCTTCAAAAAAAAAAAAGGGGAAAGTTCCTGGTCATTTTGCCATTTGATAACTCAGGGTGAGTCGTTTCCTTAAGCACCAACTTGAAGCTTTGCCACTACGGTTCTGTTTTCTTTCCCATCCCAAGCCTACCCTGCACCATCCCTGGCAAAATCTACTTTTCCCACTCACAGACACTTGGCATCTCTGCTGACTCCTTAAAGTCCCAGGCACTGTGCAAACATTTGTACATAAAGGTCCCATCTCTCATTTATATACAAGGAAGAGAGTGGGGGGCCTGCCCCAAAGGGTTTGGGGGTGATCAAATAATATAATACTTCTAATACTATATAATAATACAGTACAATACTTACAATATTTAAATATGTAATTTATAAAAATCTAGTATTTATAATTGATATACTAATACTTATAAGTGTTATAAAATATAGTATTTTTTTAAATTATCTTTTTTCTTTTATTGATTTCAGAGACAAAGGAAGGGAGAGCGAAAGATAGAAACATCGATGAGAGAGAACATCGATTGGCCGCTTCCTGCATGCCCCCCACTGGGGATTTGGCCACAACCTGGGCATGTGCCCTGACCAGGAATCTAACCGGTGACGTCTTGGTGCATGGGTCGATGTTCAACCACTGAGCCACACCTCTCAGCCAGGCTTAAAAATGTAGTATTAATTCTTGCTACTGAGCACCCAGAAACAATCTGGTTCCCCTCTTTTGCCCTTTTCGTTCCAAGTGGCCAGTTTTATGCTCTCTGAGCCCTCTACATCCTTCCAGTAATTTTCCTCTTTTCTTCTGGTTCATTTAGTTAGAGTCTAAGTGCTAGAATAAATGGGCAAACACAGAGGAATGTCCAGAGATGACGGAGCTAAGCTTCCCAGAGAGCGTTTTCTCATTGAACACATATTTTTAAAGCACGTACTGGGTGCCACACACTAGACTCAATGACAAACAAAAGTCAATAGTGAGAAAAATAGATGCTCTAACAGATACTGGTTATTGGAGTTTCAGAAACTAAGTAGATTGAGAGTCCTTCAACTTAAAAAAATTTTTTTTCTTTACTGATTTTAGACAGAAAGGAAGGGAGAGGGAGAGAGAGATAGAAACATCGATGAGAGAGAACATCAACTGGCCGCCTCCTGCATGCCCCCCCACTGGGGATCGGGCCCACAACCTGGGCATGTGCCCTGACCGGGAATCGAACTGGAGACCTCTTGGTGCATGGGTCGATGCTCAACCACTGAGCCACACCAGCTTGGCGAGAGTCCTTCAACTTTTAAGACAATCTTATATATGATCTTCTGTGAGAGCTTCTAATAGATTTTTAAGTAAAAACTATGGGAATATTAACAACAATCCAGGTAAAGAGTTCTTCCTGTGGGAAAGCCAGTAGAGCACTGATTTAAGTATCTCAATGATCCAAGTATTAACGTAATTTCTTCTGAATGGGGCCATCTATAAAACACATCCATATAAACAACAAAACCTGGAAATGTGTAATGGACAGAAAACAGTAAAACTATCAAAATAATGTATTTTCTTTATACCAACTCGATTAATTTTTTTACAGTTTTCTCCCATGTACCCTTCACAAAAAATGATATTTTTAAATGAGATAGGGTTGGCAAAAGAAGCAACGGGTAGTTAATGAAGGAAAATTGCAAAGCTGTGCTCTGCTGTAGGAGACAGACGGGAAACTAGAATTATTCCAGGTCTTCTCTGAGCCAGAGGCCATGGTCAATAGCCTTTCAAAGGGCAAACAATGCTCAGAGCTAAGGATTTTTATATCTTTATTTTGACTATTTGTTTATTCTGTCTAAACAAAATCAAGCACAAGCTATTTGAAATACTGAAACTCACTTGGATACAACACTTTACAAGCAGGATTGTGAATGTTACACATACTAAACATTGAAAAAAATTCGCCATGGACAGTTGGGTGGTCGTATAACCTCTAAATTCAGTACAATAACGTTCTTGCTTGAGGCAGTGGGAAGGCTGTGGTCTTATGCTCAGATGGGTCTGTGTTCTAATCCTAACTCTGCTACACACTCCTAGCAGTGTGACATTAGGCAAGTTATTTGACCTTCCCATGATGGATTTCTTCACCTGCAAAACCAAGATTACAAATCCTCGCAAGTAGAAGGGCCCCCGCATAGGACAGCTCCCTCCCACCACCTCCATCCTTGATTCTGATCTTCATTCCAATTAGGGCAGAACCCAGCTTACTTACAACTAGAGGTCATAACACTATCATTGAAAGAGTCCTCATTAAAATGTTTAATACCCTTTGATAGTACATGTCAATTAAGTAAAACTCTCCATGCTTGCCATTCCTTAAAAAAAAAAAAAAACAGATCAAAACTTTGTTTTCTTTTACGTATGGAGAATGAGAAGCCATACTGCAGTCCAATTTTTGGAAAATAATCTTGGATACACATGCTTTATTTTTCCATTTAGTCAACCAACACTGAGCTCCTATGAGATGCCCGGCCCCATGCTGGGCATTTAGAATAAAGAAGACATGATTCCCAAGTTCAAAGAGCTAGAGAGCAGGGTGTAGACCACACACAGAGCATCATATGCAGGAAACGTAGGTTGGAGTGTCTTATGCAAGGGGGTGGAAGGAGTTCTGGTACCCAGGGCTGGAAGCTGGGGGTAAAGAAAACTATGCTGTTGGGAGACACAAGCAACAGGCCAGATCATAGGAGTTTCATTTGCCAGGCCAAGTTGCTTAAGCTCTCGGAAGTAGAACATCAGAAGGTTTGGATAGAACCGGAGTATCTGTGTCTCACAGACAGGCTGTAAGGGCTTCAGCCAGTTAGGGCTGCAGGATGCAGACCAAGGGGAGGAGCTAGAGCATGTGGGGGCGGGGCCTGGGGACACGAGGAAGAGGGGAGGGTCCAGGGTGACTCCCAGCTGGGACCCTTTGGTTCCTTCTGAGATAGGGAGTGTGCAGATCGGAATGAACTTTAGTGTTCAATCTTAGACATTCAATGAAACAAGACACAAAAGACGTCTATTGGCGGACTGTGGGTTCCTTAAGAAATGGGCCACGACGGTGGGTTTTTGAATACTTCAGTGAGATGTTGTTGACGGAACCCGCCAAAGGCCTGCCATGGAGAGGTCGTGGCGGTGGTAAGATGTGGACCAGCTTAGTTGTGCCCCTGTGTAGCCCTGTGACTGACGACAAGGCATCTCAGCCGTGGGACTTCTTGTCCCCCCCGCCGCTGAGAGAAGGGGCAGATTTAACAAATCATCTCTCATTTTAAAAACGTTATTTTAACTTGATTAATGAGAGGCCACTGCATGGGGTGGTCCTCCATTTTGGCTCCCCGAACTGTGCAAAAGTCCCCCCACCCCAAATTTATGATGCCACAACGGGGTTTTTCTGAACTCTCACAGGTATTCTGAGCTCCTTCTCAACAGGAATTGCTTGCTGGCAACTCTTAGATAATGTGAATGACCCAAAAGAATGTATTTCCCCGACACACAGATGCTCTTAACCAGACTTGCCTAGATGCACAAAGCTTCAACTCTCTTCCCTCGGCCAACTGCCCAACCCAAACAGTGGGCCACTCGGCTTCGAACGTGAAAGAGTGCATTATAAAGAAAACTGTTTTTCAAATGAGCACACATGCCCCCCAAAATGTATTTACTCAGTACACCTTAATGGCTTTCAAAGAGCCATTAGGCTGAACTGGGTGAATATTCCACATTACCAAAATATGCACAATGTACCCTAAAATAGGCCTCTGACCTGTAAATACGATAATAGCACAAGTCAACTTCTCTTTGAATTCTCCTTCTCTCCTTTTCTGCTAAGTAATTTTCTGAGCTCATTTTGCAGCCAATGCATACATTTTTCTATGGTTTACCTGTATGCCTGCTTTGTCCCAAAGCTCAATGAATAACTGGGCAATGCATTCATCTGTTGAGTGGGTCTAAGTGAGGCGCTTTCTACCTGGTTAAGACCTCCTTGGTTTCCCGTCTTAACAGAGCCACCAGCAAAGCACACAAGGCCTAAGAGGATTAATGAAAGATGGAAAAAGTCTACAGAATAGAAAACCAACCGCCTTAGAAAAAACAAAACACCCCTCCCATCCATACGGGTTTGGAGCACTTGACCTTGACACACTTGGTGTTTCAACTGGGAATTTGCCCAGTTCCTATCTGTCACCAGAGGACGCAGCAGCAAAGGGGTTAATAATCTCTGGCAATTAAAAAAAAAAAACGGACGTGTGTCTGCAGAAATGGGAACCGAAGCAGAACACTCCCATTCGGAGTGAAAGTGCAGACAACAGATGTTGAAAAGTCACTATTGTATGTGAGAAGGGAAAGTTTTCAGGGATTTCAGAGGCCAAAGAAAAAGGGCTTATTTTCTATTTGAGAACATGGTTGAATTTAGGTTTTTAAGGACAAGTTAGCAAACATTCAAAATCCATGCAGTGTGCGCGCGAGAAAAGGGACAACAGCTCCGTTTGATAGCGGAAAGGCTGGCCGTATTTGACAATGCCTTCTACAGTGTTTAAAAGATACGCCTCGAGGTGGTTTCGCAGAAAGTCAATGTGTCATTTAATGTATTGACTCCTGTTTCTAAAGAATCATGTTGTTTACCTGGCTGTCTTGGAGGGTACTGTCCCACCGTGAACCAAGCTGGGAAAACGCACCTATCAGTCAGTGTGTCCATTCTGACAGTCTGTGCATTTTTACCTGGGGACACCCAGGAGGTAGAATTCCAAGTCTCAGCTCACTCACTTAAAATATGTGCGGTGCCAGGTGGGTACCTGAACTATTGAGAATAAAGCAGATGCCGATCTAACTGCTGCACACCTGAAATTAATACAAGATGATATTGCATGCAAACTGTAATACACAAATAAAATAAAAATTAATGTGTGGCCCTGGGGAAACAGCGTATTCCAGTTGGTCTCAACCACAGCCGAACAATAAAACCACCTGTCTTGCTTTAAACAGGCACCTGGGCTCGGCCGGTGTGGCTCAGTGGTTGAGCTGAACCTATGCAGTAAGCGGTCGCCGGTTCGATTCCCAGTCAGGACACATGCCCAGGTTGTGGGCCAAATCCCCAGTTGGGGGCATGCAGGAGGTGGCCAATCGATGTTTTCTCTCATCGATATTTCTATCTCTGTCTCTCCATCTCCCTTCCTCTCTCTAAAATCAATAAAGAAAAAAAAACAACACAAAAACAACACACAAATAAACAGGCACCTAAGCCACACTGGGTTATGGTTCAGTGGGTCAGAGACCGGTCCCTGTTATCGTTCAAAAGTGGCTGGTAACTACTGATAAAACCATCGAACTTCAGTATCCTTATTTGCAAATTAGGAATACATATCCTGTCCGTCAAATAGGGTTGTTGTGGAGATTACACACATGATATAGTTAAGATATCAGCACTGGGATCAGAAGAGGTTCACTGTTTTTCTTTCTTTTTTCCTTCCAGTGCATGTTGGCTGTTCTAGGTCAGAACTCCCCAAAGTGGGAGCAGAGGCCTCATGAGATGCTCAGCGGGACATGCACCTGTCAATCATATTTAGCAGCTATATATTATCTTCTCTTCTGGACTGTCACTGGGACCGTTAGCACATGCATGATTCTGAAAGGACCAAACGTGAAGGAACTGGCTTCTCAAAGTTATTTAACCGCTAAATTCCTTTACAAGTGGCAATTATTAATTGACGTTCAATAATTCCGTGGTCATTCCTCTCAATGATTGCCCAACTAAATTTCTAAAGTGCTATAACCTCCCTCTGGGAATTGGACTGTGTGTTTCGGTCTGAGACCTAGCCTTTTGGATCATCTTGAAGAATACCTGCTCCTTTTCTGAACTACTCCTTGAAGTGAACTCTCATATTAGAAACGATTCTATTCAACTATTAGTTTTTCCTTGAACTGTCTGCATTTACGAAGGCAGGACACAAAGAACATAGAAAGGAACAAAGCCATCAATTTAGAAATAACATTAATAACTAAACAGTAGAAATCCACCAGTATAAATATATCCAAAGGCCATGGTTGTTCAATAATAAAGGAAAGACAGTAACATTTTGCGAGATCATACCTTACCCTTGAAGCCAGTGAGATGGGATAAAATTAGAAGCACAAGTTATGATAAGAGCGAAATGAACCCAATAGTCAAAAATAAACTTGGTAGACATTTTATATAGGTGCACTGAAAAAATAAATAAAATGGGTGTTGGAGGTGAGATGGCACTATTTCCTGTATGCTAACAATTTAAGAGGTTTTGGGGAAACCATACAATTCGGTAGGTTTTTTGGGTGACATTGTTTGCCTGGTAAGTACTCTTAGGTTAAGGGAAATAGTTGGATTCTAATATGTCCACCTGGGAGTGAAAAGTGAAAGTGGCCACATGAATCTGGTTGAGGTGTGTTTGGAAAAGAATCACGCATGTTTACATGGATGAGGACAGACATTCATGGATACGTGGTCTTGGGAAGGCGTGGGTTTGTAAATTTCATAGTCAACCTGGGCCGAGTTCACAGTGAGAATCTGCTTCAGAGAACGACTTTAAAAAGTGTTTTTTTTCCCCAAGCATCTTGTCCTTGTAGGTATTTGAGCCCTTATGCCTCTGTTCCTGGCTGCAGACCAAAGGGAGCAAACACAATGGAACATATCAGAACCTCAAAATAGTCAACTAAAGATGGTTTGCTCTGCTCTCGGTTCTAAAAATGATTGACCCCAGAGCCCTGTTCCAAACGATCTGGTTGATGCATCGCTACTGTGGATTACTGGATTTTAGACAACATTGAAGAACGTTGTTTTTGATTGATAGCGAAAAATTAAAAACAAAATAAAACAAAAAACACCCCACTCAGTCAAAATGGTTGTAATACGGGTATCCGGTCGCCATAGCAGAAGCGAGACTTTATAAACAGGCTTTATGTTTTGGGGTAAAGTAATATAAAGTACAAGAAGATTGGGGTTTGGAATAAGACATTTGGGCTCAAATGCTGAGTTGATCTATTACTAGCTGAGTGACTAGGGCACCGTTCTGAGTCGGTTTCTTGTGGGTAAGATTAATAGGAATAATGAAAATACAATTACACCCATTTTAAATAGGTCACTATGAAAAGCAAAGTATTTTAAAAATACTTTTAAAATTGTAGTGTCTGTGATATTATTAAAGTTAGTGATTCAGTTACTGGAAGTTGGAACTTTCCTTTTTTAAAATTTAAACCTTTATTTTTTAAATTAATTTTATTTTTTGAGAAAGAGAGATAGAAACCTTGATTTGTTGTCCCTCTTATTGATGCATTCGTTGGGTGCTTCTTGTATGTGCCCTGACCAGGGATGGAACCTGCAACCTTAGTGTATCAGGATGATGCTCTAACCAACTGAGCTACCCGGCCAGGGCCTGAGAAGTTTGAACTCTCTGATCAAATACATCTGGGTTCAAATCATTAGCTCTGTTTTCTAGACAACAAAAAATTCTTTGACCATCACTTTTATCATCTGTGAAATAGGAATAGTGTTGCTGGGAGAAGTAAATGAAATAATGTATGCAAAATACTTAACACATCGTTAAAGCTAGAAAAATCAGTGGCCATTAATAAATGTGTAAAGGGGATAGTGATGATAGTGACTTGATATGCTCATAATTCTCGGAGCCAGTCCAAATACAGATGCGTGAAAATCTGCATAGATCCTTGAGAGATCTCTGAACCCTTCCCCCAATAAAGTTACATACTCTATATAATTTTACTGGGTGAGCTGACTTAGTAGGGCATGTTTTGAGTCTGGGTTAGCAGTATTTCCATAACTTACTTAGTCAGACCCAAAATATAGTTTGGGCTAAATGTAAGGATCTAAGGGAGGGAGTGAAAAATGCTTGATGAACCATTGTCAAGTATGAAGCAATGCTGATCTTGGCAATTTTTAGCATCTAATTTTTACCAGTAAAGAGAGAAAGATGAAAAAGTGTAAATATAGTTTGGCCGGTGTGGCTCAGTGGTTGAGCGTCGACTCATGCACCAAGAGGTCGCCGGTTCGATTCCTGGTCAAGACACATGCCCAGGTTGTGGGCCCGATCCCCAGTGGGGGGCATGCAGGAGGCGGCCAATCGATGTTCTCTCTCATCGATGTTTCTATCTCTCCCTTCCTCTCTAAAATCAATATAGGAAAAAAAATTAAAATAGAAAAGAAAAAGTATAAATGTATCCAAAGGCCATAATAAAATTGACGTGGAGTTAAAACATTTATCTCATGGCCTCTTAATTCCAAAATAGTAGTATATTGTTTCTGCAGCTTATTTTTGTATTAAGAATTTCCACAGGATACTTGTGGTCTTGAAAACAAATATTCACTTTGAAAAGCCGGACTTGCTCAAATAAGACTGGTAGCTTCTTTACTTGATATTTCCTATACATATTAAATGTAGAAATTTAACAAATATGGGATTTGATTCAATATCTAAAGATCATGTTTTTATCCAATGGAAAAAAAGGTGTTTTGAATCTACCCTGGGGAGATGTCTAGCCTGCTGTCCCTTTAAGGTAATGGTCACACGGTCTGTTCCTGTCCTTTCTTCATGGTCTAAATTCCTGCAAGAATGCTCTCATTGACTTCTTCAAGGGTTCTGAATCCCCAGCTCTCTCTACCCCCAAGTATGGAAGCTGCATTTTTATAGACACTGGCTTTCCAATGACAATGTATGAAACATCCTTCTCCTTCGCCATTTTGACTAAATTAACTATTTCCTTAGAAACCCCCTCATTTACCTTCTGTTGCATTATTATTCTTTCCTTCCCAGTTCTGATGACTCCTCTCCTGTAGCCACAAAGTGCTAGCTCAGGATTCTGTCCTTTATCATCTTCTCTTTGCCTAAGACTTTATCTTTTGGTAAACTCATTCATTCTTCCCACTCCAGTTATCTCCCCACCCCAAGGGCTGGACCACTATCATTTTTCTCCTAAGCTTGTTTTCTTTACCTGGATTACCTCAGTCTCAGTATATAAAGTCAGAACTCATCAATTTTCTCTGAGAACCAGATCTGCTGTGCCTTCCTTTTGATTTCGGCAATTTTGTTTGCCTATGAATATAAACTTCTCCTGGTGTTAAAACCTCAAAACTTCACTATTATCTTTGTCTCTACACCCTTGTTTGACCTCCAGATTCTAGGACATTCCCGGGTTTATTTGTAAGCTCTGTCAATTTTATCTCAGATGTGTGTCACAGTTATAAGACAGACAAACGCAAGGGTCTGTGTGACACCGTGATGCTCATTCTTATGTTCTCAAGACAGGTGCTGGCGCTGCTTTCCAGACAGGAAGAAGGAGGAAAATCACAGAACCAAGGGGCGTCTGCCAACTGAGGGGAGCCTTCCTGAAACCAGCACCCAACACCCTTGGTTTAGGTCTACTGACCATATGTGGATGGCCACCAGATTCACAACAAGGCAGGCAGAGAAATGTAGTTTAGAAAACCTGGACACAGCGCTGTTCCAGTAAGAGTTCAGCTGGTAAGAAAGACAGTGCAGAATGATACTGGCTAGGTGCCCAGCAAAATGATTTTGGCTAGGTGCCCGGCCAAGAGGATATTGGGTAGGTGCCCAGTCAAAGGATAATGGGTAGTCTCTACAAACCTGTGCTCCTTACTTCCCTATATTTTCTTACAACAAACTTCCATTGCCTTGGTGGCATGAAAGAGCCTGACACACCTTATTCCACACCATCACCATCTTCGTTCATGTCCTCGGCATTGTATGGCTTAGATAATTGCCAAGCGGAATGGACTCGGTATGCCCACACTTCATTGCTAGTATTGCGCCTGCCCATCAATCCATTTATTCAACAAAAGCAAGTATTGATGACAGGCATGCTTGGGATGAATAAAACCACGATCTTTAGCTCCGGGGGCATCAGTGAATTCCAATGCAACATTCCAAGTAACATAACAGAGACAGACACAAAGCATTGTAGCAACAGAGAGAAAATCCAGACTGATCCAGTCTGGAAGTGGCTAGGAAGACTTCACGGAGGAGGTGATGTTGTGAGCTGAGTTGTTTATTATTAGTACAACCCAGAGAGGCATAATAATAAATGTTCTGTCTTTGTAAAGTAATTACCAGTGAAAAACAAAGTGGGTCTATACTTGACCTCCGTCTGAATTTAATTTTTTACGGAAGACATCATAAGCCAAAGCAATTTTAAATATAGCACTATAGGGCACAGTACTGATAAACAAGAGGGAAATTGGTTCTTAAAGAGTATCCCACTCACTTACCATGCCCTGAAATTAACTGAGAACTCATTTGTCAAAAGTGCACCTATCCTACAGAGAATTCTTCCAATTAACATCAAAAGCGATCATTCTTAACCTCTCATGCATTAAGAAAATCTCGGCTGCACCCAATGTTCTGTTCATAATCAACGAAGCCCTTTATGTGTATGTTATTTCAAATTTATCACCCAGAGTATTAGTACAATGAATGGATTAGTAAATGGATTTGCTGTATCAAGAGGCCACATTTATTGGTTGTCTTCTGATTCCCATGGGGTGTTCTTTTGGTCTCTGAGACATTTCACTTTGCAGTTCCTCATAGTTTGGGATATTTACTGACAGCTACTGACAACATGTGTTGGTATTCATAGACCGACAATGGCTGTATCAGAAAAGTGGTGTTTTGGGGATTAGTTCTATATTCTGAAAACGTCAGTGAAGTCACTGTTAGGCTATGGTAAGAGGCAATGTAAGTGTTCTAACAGTACTATATAGTTATAAAAAGCATGGATCGAGACACATTAAATGGTGATACACAAGGCTGGTGAGGTTATGGTAATTAGGATGGACACCTTCATAAACTAGTTGAAGAGGAAAACTAGGCAAGCTTCCTGGAGGCCAGTCTCATGGTATATAATATGATCCCTAGAAGATTTATATTCTTTGGTCCTTCATTCTACTTGCAAGAATGAACCCATGGAGATGATTAGAAATGGAGACTTGTGACCAAGTCTTGGTGTAGAAGGATGGCTATCAGAGCGTTAAGTAATCTACAGACTATCCATGAGCTAGAGTATCATGCAGTTATTAAGAACTGGGTTTTCAAATAATTTGTGATCACCTGGAAAAGTGCCCACTACGTTCAGTAAAATGAAAAAGAAGGCAGTTGTATTAAGGTTTAATGTCTCTTTCTCTCATCTATGAACCTATTATCTATCTGTCTGTCTATCTATCTATCTATCTATCTATCTATCTATCTATCTATCTATCACATACAGGTGCATACACACACACACACACACACACACAAATATCTTGCAAATGATTTGCCTCAGGATGTTAACATGCTCTAATTAAGTGATTTTTATGATCATCCTTACACTTCTCCAAATCTCTAGATTCCTGCGTTGAGAAGTACGAATTTCATAATCAGAAATAAATCACTCTTAAAAGTACAACTAACAAGAATCAGGTCATAGAGGAGGAAGCAGCAGGTACCATAGTCATTCGAGGGTTTGTTGGGACACACTGCTGGGCCCCTCCCCCAGTGTTTCTGAGTACATCTGGGGTGATGCCTGAGAACATCCATTTCGAATGAGTTCCCAGATGATATCGCTGCTGGACTGGGGACCCCACTTTGAGAACCACTGCTTTTCAAAAACGGGGAGAAATGAACTAACGTAAATGAACGTCCACTTTGCAGTGATGAACAGAACACAGAAGCTAGGAGCACAGGATTTAGAATCACAGACATGGGTTTGAATTCCAACTTGGCCACTAAATGCTTGAATCTTCATTTTCTTGCCAGAAAAGTGCAGGTATGCATTTTTTATTCCTCGGGGTTGTTTTGAGAGTTATATGAGATTATGAGTGCTCGATAAATGGTGGCTACAATACTAATCAACCCATTTGCCCTAGGTGACAACTAAATAAAATAGACTTTGCTCCCATTTTATAGATGAAAAGACTGAGGGACATGGAGGCTCAATAACATACCTGAAATCATCTACTTCAGGTAAAGAGGTAACTGGCAAGATTGAGATTCTAATTCATTTTGATACTTTCTACTCTGCCCCTAACACAGCATATTATATGTAATGCACCTTCCAGACAGTTCCTAAAGTTGGATATTCATATTTCTTTGTGTGAAATTCACCACTGTCTATGCTACAATCTCAAAACATGCTCCTGACCTTCCATTATGATGAGCACAAGAATAATTTACATTTCACTTTAAGAGACTGTGAGAGAGGGGAAAAACCAAATCAGGGAGGTAAAAGTAACTACTAAAGAAGGAATTAGCATAAAAAAAAATTAAAACCAAGTTGACTAAGCAAAGCGTCTTCTTACAATGCTTTGTGACTTCAGGAACATTAGAAAATGTAGTTGAATTTTCTTTAGTGTTGTTTTTCTTGGGGGAGTGGAGGTATTTTTTATTATAGATTTTATGATAAATAACTTGATTTCAATGGCCCTTTTGAATTTAGTAGACATTAAAACAATAGAGAAAGACCATTTTATAAATTGAAAATTCACATGTGTGAACACTAAATGCTAGGATTTGATTTCATTGTTTCTATAGAAACAAAAGAAAATTGAGATTAAAATAAGCTAAAATGGATTCAAGTTTTATGAAACAGATAAAAGAGCTTATTTTACGTGTTCTCAGTATAATGTACAGTGAAATAACAGTTTTATTTAAACCCAAACTATCTGTGGACATTTCTGTTTTGGGGGGAAAAGTTCAGTTGAGGGGGAAGGGCTTCCTGAAAAGGAGAGGAAGATGGCCAGCCACAGGACAGGGACACTTCAGCCTGAGCACGACAGTCAAGAGAATTCACCTCCCACCCTGGCTGGGTAGCTCAGTTGTTAGAGCGTTGTCCCAACACACCAAGGTTGAGGGTTCGATCCCTGGTCAGGGCACATATAAGAATCAACCAACGAATGCATAAGTAAGCGGAACAACAAATCGATGTTTCTCTCTCTCTCAAATCAATACATAAAAATTAAAAAAAAAAGAGAGAGAGAATTCTCCTCCCACAAATCAGGTGCTTTTCAGTTACTTAGGCACATAATGTTCCCGCAGAGGCGGTCAGACAGGAAGTACCAGATCAAAATACAACTCTGGGCTCTTAGACATTTTATTTACGCAAACACCCCTCTTCATCAAGCTGAGTTTTCAAATGCACTTCGGAGATGATTTCCGCAGTGACCGAGAGAACATGTTTTCTCTTTTCAGTGTTAACCCAGACGCACTAACTCCAGACAGAGAGCAATTATATTGGGATATTTGTCACTATTGCCCACAGTTTAGATAAAGCCAGGGTCCATATGACATGCACACACATGCACACATGCACACAACCCACGAAGTACTAAGACACACACACACACACCATGAACTACTCTACTAATGCATGCATGACCCACAAAACTAGTCCAACAACTTAAGTTTTTCACTTGAATAAGGTGATATTCTCCTCTCTTAGAACACTATGACTAAAAAGATAACAGCTTGTTGATTTGGCAGAAAGTTGGGACCAGGTCCTCCAGGGACCCATGGAGTTCCGATTGAGTCGCTGATACCTCTCTGGAGCTCTTAATATTTGAAGTGATTGCCACCACTGATGACCACGCAGGACCATGTATACAAGGAAACAGCTTTCCTCTGCTTTGTGTTAAAAAAAAAAAAAAGTAGTAAAAAAAATAAAATAGAAATGAAAGATCCAATCTTGAATTAGATAAGGATTTCTGCTTGTGGTTTTTCCTTCCAGTGCCTGGCCCCACTCACCAGACCGGTCGGCCTGCATGGCCCGGTGTTGACACAGACTGGCAGTGTGAACCTTAAACTGTTGTAAACACCTCTAAAATGTGGCCTTTACCCACATGGCCAGCGATGAGGCCTTGACAGCGTGACACCTGTCATCTGATAAGCCAGGGTCAGGAGTCACTGGATTGCTGTGCTTTTTCTGTGGATGTCAAAGAGCCCAAAGCTTTTAATGTTTTTAATAAGTAAATTACTCAAACATGCACGGTCCTGCTGCATGTATTCACTCAGAGGCCGAAGAGATCCCGAGAGGCCCCTTTGGATGGTCAGGCTCTGTATACCTGGTGTGTTGCAACCGTGAGACCGAGTTTTGGTGAGAATTATCAGGTATCTGAGACTGATTCTGGAGACCTGGCATTGTCTCAGGGTATTGGAATCCTTTTCAGCAAAGAGTCATAGAGCACGATTTTAGGTGAATGGTTGGGTATTTTTCCAGTGTTGACAGTGTCTATAGTCTAGGGGAGAGAGTCGAACTTTGATTAAGGAAGATTTTTCTTACAGCAAAATAAATGTTAGTGTGTGAATGAGCATTTCAGTTCAACATCTTGTGTATCTATAACATGTCTGTCTTATAATGTCTTGGAGATGGAGGCAACCAGACTTTCTTTGGGCCTCACTTAGGAATTCAGTGAATGTGAGACCAGGTGTCTAGGCAAAAGGACACATTAGAACAAGAGTCCCCCGCCATAGTCACCATGTGGAAGATGTCAGAATATGAACAGAAATGCCTGGGTAGTGGAAGTTTTTAATGGATACTGATGAATCTTTATTTTCTTCCAGGTCTCTCTTATACTACCGAGGATGGGATAGGGGTTGGATTGTGGAACAAATATTTCAATACGTGTATAAAGTGCTGAGGGTACGGAAAAGGAAATCTTCCTTTGCTTTTCTCTTCTGGTCCCTCCTTGTGTTTCAGTCAATGCTGAGAACCAACCAGGGCACTTTTAGGGCTTTTGCAAATAGCTGTCTATTTATAGCCTTAAAGTCTGGCACTTATGTAGGCCGCTTAGAGCGTGCAATCCTACAAGATTTCAGAGCAAATTGTTGTGCTTTCCATGGTATTTCTCAATCGATCTAATCTGACTCTTAATTCCAAATTTGGTATTGCAGGTAGTCATGATCCTGGAAAAGACTCAGTTCCCGCAACTCAAAAGCCAGCATTTTCTTTCCAGTCATAGATTCAGATGCAACAATTTGTAATCCATGGGTGCTTCTAGCTTGCGCCTGGCAGAGACTTCTTAAAATAAATAAATAAATAAAAATGAGTGGTGAGGGAAAATAAAACATTATGTGTTAACCAACCCAAGCACGCCCAGGCTCTCTCTATAGGAGGGACCCAAGCAGTTCCAAATGAACTGAGACTCTGGCAATATTTTTTCATCCACACTGTTTGAGTCCGTTCTGAGCCAAGACAATTTATAGCTAAGAACAGGCAGAAACAAAGTTGATTTTTAATCTACCCAGCACTGAGGGGTTGTCTCATCACCCAGAGGAGACGTGGATTTTTATCCTTTATTTAATCTTTAGCATTCTGTCCGAACTCTGGGCAGTGGTGATGTCCCGATTTCCAGTGCTTGAAACTGTGGTTTCCTTCACTGTTTATACAATAATCTTCCATCCTGGCCCTGATTCCAACCAAACCAGAGTTTTTCCGACTTCAAAGCCACTCTCCATCCATGAGCCTGGCAATACAATCTGTTGGGTATATATTGTGAACGCCGGGTGCAGTGTCCATATTTTACATCACATTCTTGTTTTTGTGTTCCAACGTTATGATTTGACATAATTTACAGATTCTTTTTTTTTTTAAACATATCCTTTAGGAGTGTATTTTTTAAACAAGTCCCTGATTTATTTAGATATTATTGACGTATATGTAAGACTGATTTACACAACGTGATGATTGGATACACATATATATTGTGAAATCATTACCACAGTAAAGTTAGCTGAACCTCAATACTCTGACACAATTGCCTCTTTTGGTATGTGTGATGATATCTTTTATTTATTGATTGATTTGTATTGATTTTTAGAGAGAGAGGAAAGGAGGAAGAGAGAGGGAGAGAGAGATAGAAACATTGATGAGAGAGAATATCGACTGGCCTCCTCCTGCATGCCCCCCACTGGGGATTTGGCTCACAACCTGGGCATCTGCCCTGACCGGGAATCGAACCGGTGACCTCTTGGTGCGTGGGTTGACGCTCAACCACTGAGCCACACCGGCCGGACAATGATGATATCTTTTAAGATCTACTCTCTTAACTTGTAAGTATGTGATAGAGTGTTGCTAACTATAGTCACCATACCGTACATCAGATCCCCAGAACTTATCCATCTTATAGCTGGAAGTTTGTACCATCTGACCAACTTCTCCCCACTTCCCCTGGTCCCCAGTCTTAGGCAACCACCATTCTATAAAAATTCATTTCTACAAATAACTTAACCAACTAAAGGTCTGGATTTAGGGGACTTGGGTATACTTAGGTGGGGCAACACATCTAAGGTTTGCCCTTGAGTTTCCTATCCCATGTGACTTTCCAAAATTGGCCTTGCATAAATCATACTGAAAAGATATGTCTGCGAATTCCCCCCAAACCTGGACTTACTCATCAAATATTTTTTCCTCATTTGAATATCCAGTGTCATCTAAGTGGATAATTAACATTCAAGGTGCTAAGACCATGTCCACACGATGAAAAGTGTTTTGGAAAGGAGTAAATGAGTGTTTGACTAATTAAAGATTTTTTTCCTTTACAAAAAGTCACCGAATTATGCTATCCAGACATCCCACTGTCCTGATAATACCTCAATAAATGGAGGAATAGACAGTTACATTAAGACTGTCCGAACATCATTTGCAATTATAAAAGTCAGTATTCGGAATCAACAAACTATGGGCTTTCTTTCAAATTTAGAGGTAATAACCCAGCAGCAGCAGCCATGTGCTGAATTGGAGAGAAAAAAATGAAAAACATTCTCTTTACTCTCAAGAGCCTTTAATCCAGGGAAGTGTTTTTCAAACTAGGTTAGCTGAGACCCACAGTAAGAAATATATTTTACATTGTAACACAGATGCAAATGTGTATAACTGAAACAAACTTTTCTTTTATTTTTTAAAAAAATCCTCACCCAAGGATATTTTTCCATTTATCTTCAGACAGAGTGGGAGGGAGAGAGAGACAGAGAGAGAGAGAGAGAGAGAGAGACATCGATGTGAGAGAGACACATCGATTGGTTGCCACCTGCATGACCTCGACCAGGGCTGGGGACTGACCCTCAACCAAGGTTCGTGCCTTTGATCAGAATTGAACCCTTGACTCTCTGGTCTGCGAGCTGGTGCTCTAACCACTGAGCAAAACCAGCGAGGGCTGAAACAAACTTTTCTAATGTGATGTTTAATTTACTACCCTCAATGCACACCAATATTTTCTATCATATTCTATTTCATTTTGAAAAGTAAATGCTAACTGCAAACTACGAAATTGGTATCCCAAACAGGAGGCTGGGATCCATAGTCTGCAAAAGAGTGATTTAGTAGTTATATTTAGGTTTACATTTTTTTTTGTTTTAATCCTCACTCGAGGACATTTTTGCATCCAGCTTCAGACAGAGCGGGAGGGAGAGAGGGGGGAAGAGAGAGAGAGAAACATCGATGTGAGAGAGACACATCGAATGGCTAACACCCACATGACCCCAACCGGGGCCAGGGACGAACTGCAACCGAGGTACGTGCCCTTAGCGGGAACCGAACCCGGGACTCTCTGGTCCGCGGGCTGACACTCTAACTGCTGAGCCAAACTGGCCAGGGCTAGGTTTATATTTTTTAAATATGTTTTTATGGATTTTTTAGAGAGTCAGAAAGGGAGAGAGAGAGAAAGAGAGAGAGAAAACATCGATCGGCTGCCTCCTGCCTGCTCCCTACTGGGGATCGAGCCCACAACCCGGGTATGTGCTCTGACCGGGAATCGAACTGAGACCTCTCAATCCATGGGATGGCACTCAATCCACTGAGCCACACTGGCCAGGCAAGTTTACATTTTTGATGAATGTAGTGGCTAGATTAAGAAGCTTTCACAACAATGTGTATTCATAAGCTTCATGGAATAAATACTAAATCCTACCCTAAGGATACAATGTGTAGTATATAATAGCCGCTCAATAAAAATATGATTAAATAATTAATAGAACATATTGGAAAAGAATAGCACGGGTAGGCCATAGAAGAAGAGCAAATTAAGCCTCCATTTTGGCCTCAAGGTTAATGTTAAATTTTCGTTACTTTATATTCTCATAATTCAATGGTTATATGAAGGCATATTTATTTCTTCGGGGTGAGAAATTGATCAGAATTTTAAATTGTTTTGAACAGGATATTGAAGAGATATATACACCCTTATGTTTATTGCAGCATCATTCAGCATGGTCAAGATATGGAAACAACCTAAATGTCCATCAACGAATGAATGGGTCAAGAAGATGAGCACACAATGGAATATTATTCAGCCATGGGAAGAAAGAAATTCTGCCATTTGTGACAACATGGATGAACCTTGAGGACGTTATGCTTAAGTGAGAGAAATCAAACAAAGATAAATGTTGGATGTTATCTTTTATATGTGGAATCTTCTAAAAAAGCCAAACTCATATAAACAGAGAGTAAAATGGTAGTTACTGGGGGAATTGGGAGGATAGGACAGAAGATGTTTAAGGACACAGACTTTGAACAAGTAGTAAATATGTCCTAGAGATCGAATGAACAGAATAATGAACAGAGACAATAACATTGTATTATAATCATCAAACTTGCTAAGAGACTAGAACTTAATTATTCTAACCACTAAGAAGATATGATAATTATGAGATGTAATAGAGGTGCTAATTATCGCTACAACAGAAATCACAGTGCAATGTATAAATGTATTAAATTAACATGTTGTACACATTACATTTACACAAAGTCGGATGTCAAGTATATTTCAATGAAAAAAAAATAAAACAGGAAAAAAAACCCCACATGTATTAATGATGAATAAACATTTTTTTTTTTTTTTTTTGAGTATATGAGGATGACTTTCAAAGTCTACCGGTTGGACCATGTTTACTGGATAATTCAGATGACAAGATACTGCAACACCTGATTATTTGAGTCAACTGGAAGAAACAACTGGTCAACCCAGTGCATGATGTTATCTTTTCTCCCCCTTAAATAGGAAGACACATCAAATTCTTAGGATAGCTTACACTCTCCTCCTGCCTATGTGAGACCGGAAGTGTGAACTGGTAGAAGACATAGGTCACCAGCAGGCCTTCATTGCTCAGATGCCATACGAGAAAGAACTCCTTGTATTAATTCTCTGGTTAAGCCTACCGTTCTCTATTAATTTCTTAAAGTCCAGTTAAGGGCCAAACTTACTTGCCCGTCTAGCATCCCCCGTGATGAATTGCTAGATGCAATGTTAGCAAAGACAGAAAGTGATATAATATTGCCTATAGTAGATGAGCAATTAAAAATGTGGCGGAGGGAATTGAAGACAACATTGCATTTCAGAGTCTTCATGGAATCATTCCTCAGCGTGAGCGAACTAACGGAACTGTGTGCCAGGGCTACTGGTCATTATTAATTCAGTGAAATTAGCATCTAAACATGCTGAATTTTTCCCTCTTCAGCCATCTATTTCCAAGACAGATTTATATGATGAAAAATGGCGAATGGGAATGAGGAAAAGTGGGTTATTATAATCCAAGGTTGTGAATGCATGTTTAGAGATGCTCGAAAGGACAGTTTCATAGACCCCATCCGACTCGATGTGAATCCATACATAGCACAGATCTGTTTATAGTTGCATTAAGGGGGAGAAGAAGCAGGCTGAGCTCCAGCTGTTTAATTTGTGGCCATCATTATATTCACATTAGCACCTGTTGAATTAGAGGTATTAACACCAGTTGATTCTGCCTGTGTATCTATTTAGCGAACACAGTAGGGTAAAGAACCATATTCATGGATGATGGCATCTATAACATAACGAAGGAATTCCATTTAAAAGGGCCTCTGTCATTCTCTGGTTAATGTACAAAAATTCCAGAGAACTTAGCTTAGTGGTTTTCTTTTCTGCTTGGATTAGAGTTTGGGGGCTGGGGGTGGGGGAGGTATGAGTTATTAAAATGTGTATTTAAACGTTTAAGAACAGTTCTTTATCAGTTGTGTTCCCACAGCCAACACATTTATTATTTGAGATGATTATTTGTAGAACAATAAAAATTAGCCCTGGCCCTTAGCCATCAGGCTATGCTTTGCTTTTCTCTCTCTAGGTCTTTGTGTCCTTGAGAAGCTTATCAGGGAAGAAACAGCACCCACCCGTCTCCCCACTGTATGGACAGAGAAGGAGCAAGGCTCAGAGCAGGGGTTCTCCTAAGGCCAGTCACTGCTGTCACCACATGGGATCGAAATTATGCCAGGAGGCAGGTAAACCCCACACCCAGGGCCACAAGAGGCCACCACTAAAAGATGGAGCGGGATTGAACCAAGGCTTTGCGTCCCCGGGGGGGTGGTCTTCAATGAAAGGTGCCTTCACCTTTGGTACTAAGGTGAACACAGGGCTGCATTCAAGGAGCAGCTGTCTGCTTGACACTGACCTGGGGGTGATGAGTAGGGTAATGTCACAGCTGTTAGGGCTATGACAACTCCCCAAGGACCCGGCTCTCGGTTGTCACTACAAACAAGAACTTTGAACATCTTTGGGGCCCCTGATCTGGGAGCCAGCATACGCGTCGGCCACTGTCTTTCCACACTCAGATCCAGGCGGAAAACCAGAGCAGAGAACAGATGAGAGACCACCCTAAGGCCACTGGCTGTCCGTCCCTGGTTTCCTCCTCTCTCACTGTGTTACTACCTTTCTTGCCTAGGAGCTGAAGCTTCTTCCTCCGCCCCGGCATCTTAAAGCTGAGGCTGCTAACATAAAGCCTGGATCACTTGCTCTGCAATGAAATCCTGGAAACAGTCTAGCCTGCCTCATCAGAACTCACCTCTCACGCAACCCCATCTCACTGATGCCGGGCCTGGAATGCGGAGGGC
The DNA here is from genome assembly GCA_030848825.1 of Tadarida brasiliensis. Taxonomy (NCBI): domain Eukaryota; kingdom Metazoa; phylum Chordata; class Mammalia; order Chiroptera; family Molossidae; genus Tadarida; species Tadarida brasiliensis. The sequence continues at coordinate 6,134,261 of CM061279.1, forward strand.
ATCTGAATTTGTAGAATGAATGAATGTTGTCCAGAAGACAAAACCAGGTCAGGCGTCGACATCTGATCTTCAAACAAATATTTTATGTGCCTACCTTTTGATGGGTACTGTACTAGGTATTGGAGAACGAACCCATTCTCTGCCCTTAAAAGATCTTAGTAGGAAATACAGACAAAGAATTGATTGCCACACATGTCATGGTGTAAGATCAGATAACAGATGAGAAGCTCTTATGACCTCTAGGTTCTTTTTGTACACAACATCCCAGAGCCCTCCTGTCTAGCTGATACTGCAATCTGGAATTTTCTCCTCAAGGGCTAGTTGCTAGCTAAGAATTTCCTTGCCTCTGGATATATCTGGTTCTCTTTCTGGCCTTATTTGGCCCTGGGTGTGAGGTTTACCTGCCTCCTGGCATAATTTCAATCCTACGCAGTGACATTAGCATCAGGGGGTAGCGACAGCCGCTGTGTAGACATGTCTACCAAGGAAATCTGTAACTCTGATCTTGGGAAGACAGGAAGCAGCAGGCCTTCCCGTTCAGACACCTCCCAGTCATGAAGAAAGCTGGTTTGGCAGCCTTTCTTCAATCTCCACAACAGGAGGTGTGAGAGAGACCCAGCGATCGAGGGTCCGATTAAAATTCTCCCGAAGAGGAGGTGAGAATTTCAAAGGCCAATCAATAAAAGCTGTTGAGCGCAGAAGCACGTTGGGAAGACCACGCAGTTATTGCTTTTCTCCATTTTGGAAAGGAAGTTGTCGACCTAGAAAGAGCAATGTTCAAGAATACGCTCGCTCTTTTTGGTTAATCTAGCCGTGTTTGGCAAAGGAGCAATGTTATAGAGATTATTATTTTTTTTTAGTAAAACCTCACTCTTTGGAAATGGCTGAGTGGTAGAGACACCTGGGGGAGCTTTCTGGAAATAATAAGTTTGGCCCTTAATACAAGGTTAATTTTCTTGGGATGAGACCATAGCTATTCAACATCCTATCACTCTCTCCAGAAAGTCCAGCAGCCTGGGATTCTCCAGGCTGAGCTCATCTACATTTTTATCTCCCTATAGTCAATTTAGAAATTCCACTGGTCATGTTCAGACATAACTTATAAGTTATTTCATTCAAAAACGTCTTACTTTTCAATGACATTTTGAATCTCCAAATTTGCACTATGGAGACTTCTCAATTTTGATGATCACTCTGGTTGGGTAAATGTCATGTTTAAGAAACCAATTCGAAACTTAAAAACTCTTGCCTTTTTTTCCCACTGGGTTTCTCTGTCTGAGCAAGGAGGGCTCCATCTGCCACGGCCCTGTCTGGTGTACAGACTTATAATTTCCATTTTTAGTGTTCATAAACGACAATGGGAAACGTGTCTTCTGCTGAGCCTGAGTTGGAAGTGAAATTGTGGGGAACTTTGGGAATATCAGCAAGGATCGCACCATGGTGCACACCAGTGGGGCTCAGAGAATGGCACATATTTCCCTGGGGGAGACTTATATGATGGCAAGAGCCCTCCCTGGGGAGCAGATGGACCTGTGTTTAGAGCCCAGCTTGGCCACCGTTGTTGTGTGATTAACCTGTGGGGTTATATAGAAAGCAAATTTGAAATTCTATGGTCTCTTGTTAGACTGACGAACCTCAAAGGGAAGGGGGGTGGGGGGGCAGGGAGATATAAACCAAAGAACTCATATGCATATATGCACAGCCAATGGACACAGACAGTAGGGTAGGGAAGGCAGGAGGTGGGCGGGAGTAGTAAGGAGAGGTCAATGGGGGAAAGAAGGGGGGAATACCTGTAATACATTCAACAATAAAGACAAGTTAAGAAAATAAAATCAAAATAAAATATTAAAAAATAGAAAGTGTATGGTCTCTCTGCCTGTGGGAAGATCAGTCTGTGAAGGGCCGAGCACAGTGGCGGAAAGGGTGGATGAATGGAAGTGCTTGCTATCGCTCTCTGTTTTGACCTGATGTGCTGGGGGCCATTCTACATTTTCTGTTGAGAAACAAGGGGCTCCATCCAGACCCATCCTCTAAGTAAGGCCATGCACAGTGCTGACTGGTTCCCAGGACTGGGTCACTGCGTGAGATGTTCCTTCCACTTGGACAGTCAGGTGTTGCTTAGAATTCACAATAGTGAAGGGGTGAAACTAACTAGAAAACAAGATCTCACAGCCAATAAAACAGTTCAGAGAAATAAAGGCTGGGTCGCAAAATCAGAGATGCGTTCTTTCATTCCGTAAATATTGAATTATTTAACATGTGCCAGACCCCGTGGGGGTCACGTAGACAGTGGATTTAAAAGTTAGTCAGTACTAATACATTTTTTTCCTTCTCCACTGATGAAGTCACTTAACTTAGGATCCCCCCTTGCTTCCTAGGAGCTAGAAGATGTTCAGGAGAGTTACATTTTGAGAGAAAAGTCCCAAGTATGAACTAAGTTGAGGGCTATTGCATTAAAAATTTCAGAGGCTGTATCAGCGTGAAATTTAGCATCAGGAACTCACTCTTGGCTTCTGGATTTCATGTCATGATGGAACGGAATGTGTCTCCTAGAAATGGGTGCTCTGAAAGGATCGTTGGTGGAAGGATGACTGATGAATTCACCCGGCCTGCAGACACAGTCCTGTGATTTCCAGGACAGCGGAGACCCAAGTGCTGTGTAGGTTTGTAGCACACTTACTCACATTGTTGGGCCACTAATCTTGCCCATCACCTTCAAGAAGGACGAATTTCACATTTGTGAAGAAAGTACAAATGTCGCCTGCCTCCCTGGTTAGCTATGAATAGAAGCGGCTGCACTTTAGACGTTCCTGATGTAACAGCATCTTGATCCCAACGACGCCCCCCCACCCCCCCGCCCCAGTATATACAGGATAGCTAACATTCTTCCTTTTTCCTTTTAGAAGGAGGATTAGTACCACCTGTCTCAGCTAACATTCATGGGATTCAGCAGGAAAAACAGTATTAGGAGGGGAAAGCTCCTGTGAATGGCGTGTTTAGGAGTATTTCTGTGGTTGCTAAACTGCTACCTTTGTATTCAAAGGTGATGAGACATTTTCTGGCGGGGAGACAGGCATCAGCAGAAAGGTGTCAAGTTAAAAGGGAGCTGATGAAAAGGCGTGAGGTCCTCTGCGGAGGGTGAGCGATGGATTGCTAGGGGTTGTTGGCTTCTCACTGTTACAGTTGAGGAAAGGATTGTGGTCATCACCTGGAGCCCCATCCCACCCCTTCTTCTGTGGAAGGTGTAAACCTGAGCGCTCATTCCAACTGGATTTTTGCCATTCAGGCTTTCAGTGGCTTTCTCTGTATAGGGAAAAGGGAGACGTCGCTGTGCCTGGAGGTTCAAAGGGCTGTCTCCCAGCTAGGAATCCTAGAACCTGCTGTGGAAAGGCAGCCGCCCTGGTATTTAACCTTTTGCTGTCTGCACTTGCCCCTTTTCGCAAAGGGAGACAATGGGATTCTCCCGGAGGAGCCCTGGGAAGACGAATGAGTTAATGTTTTGTGAAGTGCTCTGAGATTCTCAGATGAAAGGTGCTACATAATAATTATAATAACACTTTGTTCTTACATAGTGCTTTTCTTCCAGGGAGCTCAAACTGCTTTACAAAAATTATTTAATTAATCCTCACAGCATCCCTCTATGGCAGGTAGCAATTATTATTCCCCTCGCTCATAGCGGCAATCTGGGGCACAGAGAGATCAAACGCCTTGGCTGAGGTCACACAGCAGGTTATTGGTAAAATCAGCAGCTGAACTCAGGTCTCATTCATTCATTCATTCATTCATTCATTCATTCATCCATCCATCCATCCATTCATTCATTCATTCATTCATTCATTCATTCATTCATCCATTCACTCATTCAACAAATATTCTCCCATAATCATATGCCAGATGCTTTAGCTATTTGATAGAGGCGGATGGGATGTAAAGTGAAATAAAAATGCATTCTTTGCCATGGAAGGGGTTGGGTGAGCCCACTTGGACAATAATGATGATAAAAAATAGCAAACATATCATAGGACGTTGTGATATGAACAAGCGTGTATTCAGAGTAGGTACCATAAAGGAAACCAACGACGTTGCCCAGGGAGATGTCCTACGAGAAAGCTTGAGTGATGACTTCACCGGGGGAGAAGAAGAAGTTGAAGAAATAGGTCTCAGATAAGAGAATGAAAGAGCACCATAAATCGGGGGGTGTCAGACCCACTTGGCACGATGGGAGCAAAGGGTATTTTGGGCAGAGGAGTAGGCAAAGAAATTTGAACGTCATGCACCAGGCAACTGAGAAGCTTTGGAGGTTGTTCAAGTAGAAGAAACAGCTTTATTATTGGAGTTCCCTGACTTCAAGTCAAGACCAGGTACTAGGTCATTCTCAATGGTCTTATACACTAGCTCTCCAATGTTTTACAATTCTGCGTGTAGTGTTTCAAGAAAAAGGCTTTAACACTACTCTTTCACGGCCAGGATGTTTTCTTATCTCAAGAAGCATACAAATGTCTTTAAAAAAAAAAAAAAAAACCACATCATTTGGAATGAAGCTTTTCAATGATGGTACTGTGACTGGCTGTCACGCTTCTGCTCTGAAATCCATCAGGCAAAATGGCTCAGTCTACATCAATTACTTATTATAACAGAAAGAAAGCCTTTGTTACACTATTTGTTAAGTATCTCTCCAAATTAGATACAAGAGAATGATCTTCAATGCAGAAGAGTGTTCATTTTTTATTTCCCATGATAAACCATTCTGTGATTAGACATATTTATTTTTATTTTACCCATCATTATAACTGTATAGTCGATTCTAAGAACGGTTGCCTGATGACTTGTGTTTTTTGTCTTATCAAAATCTCTTTTAAGTGTCTGATGGTTAAAATAGTAAAACCACTTTGCCTTTATTAAAGGCTATTCAAATGATTTTTGGGGGGTACGTACAGACGCAGACCCGCAGGCTACCTGTGGATGGAAGAGAATAGTTTATTTGATACTCGGCTGCTCTGTACCAGATCCCTTGATGGTCACTATTCATGGATAGTTGTGGGCTGGGAAAAGTCATGAATTCAAAATATTCTACAGAATGGAAATCCTGATACATGGCTGATTAAACCATTCTACAGCTCATGGACATACAAGAAATGCTTTTTGACTAGACAACAATGAGCTCATTTAGAAATAACGTATCTTCTTTGAGTAACACTGGCTTCATAATGCAGACATCATAACTGTCCTTAAGTTGAAGGAGTGTTTCAGTTAGGACGGCCGAAGGTAGACTGCAATAACCCTCATCAATTTCATTACATAGGAATTTTGGTTTACTTGGTAATGCAATTAGATTTTTAAGATATTCTTCTACAACTTATTTGAAGAAATTTTGCCTCTGATATAAATATACAGATTTCTCCAAATATTATGACAGAGTTAAATTTTGTGTCATGTATATCACATGCCATTATACCTTCTCTATTAAAAAATAAATGTTTCCAGCCTGGCTGGTGTGGGTGAGTGGATTGAGCATCGTCCCAGGGACTGAGAGGTCCTCGTTCGATTCCAGGTCAGGGCACATGCCCAGGGTTGTGGGCTTGATCCCCAGTAGGGGGCGTGCAGGAGGCAACTGATGGATGTTTCTCTCTCACATCAATGTTTCTCTCTCTCTCCCCATCCTCTCTCTCTAAAAAAATCAATAAAAACAGATATTTAAAAAATGAATAAATAAACGTTTCCGAATTGGAAGGACTCGTGGTAAATTTTTGAAATTCGAAAGTTGATTTCACATCCAGATTCTCAGTGGGGCACCTGGTCCGTTTCCCTGAAGGCTGTCTACATTGGTGAGTTGGTACAACCGCTTCTTTAATAAATCTGCTTTGAAACACAGAGCAGGCATGCTGTTTAAAAGCTGGTGAAAGGTGATTGCTAGCCTTGAAATAAAAAAGCCGAGTTTCATTTCAAAAAACAAGACCCTTCTCGGTCGGACTGAAATGCATGAAACAGGAAAGAGAGACTATCTCTTGTAATTGTCAGCAGATTGGCAATCTGACATACAGTTCTGGCCAACCTGTCCGTAATTGCTAAAATATGACTTCCTAGCAGCTACAACGATGGTCTGGCAATGTCACGTTATCCCAGACCACATGACTTGACTTCGGGTTTAGAATTAAAATTGAAGATTTATCTCAGGCCGGAGCTGTGCTTCACGCATTCTGCACGAACTCCACAGACGACAGGCAGGAAAACGGGATATCGCTAAAGTATGCAGTGCCCCAGGGGTCAATGTCAGCTACAATCTAATTTAACATCTTTATTAAGGATCTCGAAGAGGGAGTAAGCCACATATTAATGAAATGTGCAAATGATATTAAACTGGGAGCTGGTGTAACCACCAGTAAGGACAAAGAAATAATCGAAATGCACCAAAAGAGGTTAAAAGTATGAGCAGAAAATTATTACACGAAAATCATCTTCTTGGGATTGATAGCTTTGGAGAAGAACACCGGGAGTCAGAAATCTCCAAGTTTGGGGGCTGCCTCCAACTGGGAATTCAGAGGAAGAAAAAGAGGGCGACCTTGAGCCAGTATCTAATTTAGACACCACGTAAACACATCACATCACATTATGTAAATTTATGCAGTCTCTAAAATCAGAAAGATCACCAACTCTAAAATTTAGATACAAGCCAACTGAAACGTGGTAACGTAACTAAATAAGCCACGGAGAGCTATTAAAAATGACGAGTGCATGAACAGTATGCCGGATATACGAAATAACACGGAGTGACAAGAGGCAGAACGCAATCTGTGACATGACGCAACATAAAAAATGTGCACGCTCATTAAACAAGCTTTAGAGGTCTCTATCCAGAAGCCACTTTTCAAGTATGCACGAATTTGGAAAAATACAGGTATATTTAAAAGAAAAAAAAACACACTGGTGGCCCGGCTGGTGTGGCTCAGTGGATTGAGCATCCTCCCAGGGACTGAGAGGTCGCCGGTTCGATTACCGGTCAGGGCACATGCCCGGGTTGTGGGCTCGATTACCAGTAGGGGGCGTGCAGGAGGCAGCCAATCAATGTTTCTCTCTCACATTGATGTTTCTATCTCTCTCTCCCTTCCTCTCTAAAAAAAAAAAAAATCAATAAAATATATATTAAAAAAAAAAAAAACCCACAGGTGAAACAGTTTAGGACTAGACTGGTACTAAAATAAGATGTCCTGCAGCATCTGACAACCTTTCAGTCTTTAGGCAGGACTCCTGGCCTGCCAACAGTCTCATCTACCGAGTCATGCTGACAACACATTTTGAACACCCCGAAACGATGGTTTGCATTTCAGGCCTTTCCCCACGTCCCTTAGAATTCCTCGTGGGACTGTGCTTAGATGAACTACGCGCTGTGGATACACACAGCGTGAAGCTGGAAAGGGGTTCTTCCACAGCCATACCTGACTTCATCCCTCTATCCTGGATGCCTGCTTAAAAAAAGGAGTTTCCACTCGTCTTCTAATTCCTTCCATGATTCATTCCTTATGTGCTTTCAGGATTCAGGAGGGGAAATAAAGAAGGAACATTCCCTGGTGCCCCTAGCTATAGCAAAACGAAACCCATTGACCTAGCATAGTACCCACAACAGTGACTTCTCTTAATCAGCAAACCATCTAGAATGCGGGTGTAAGTGGAACTGAAGACTTCAAGATGCTGAGGTTCTAAGGCGGTAGAAATAAAGCAATTCTATGTGTGCTTAACCCAGAGATCCTAACCCACTTTGCATGACTGTGGGGTTGATCACGTCTGTACCCAAATGATTCAGATATATTACTGGGGTACCTGAAGGTCCAGGGAATGGGACAGTGGGCAATGAGGGAAGAATATAAACACCAAACAAGGACTGCAGTTGATAAATATCAAAGGACACCCCTGCCAAGGAAGAAGAGTTATTTTAAATATACTGGAAAAAATAACCAGAAATATGGGAATAACATTCAAAGGGGAAAAGGGGGGTTAAATCCTAAGAATGTTTTTATAGTTTAGTCTTTTCAGGGACTTCAACTTTCTTAGCTTTGCAAAGTTTTTTGGTTTCATCTTAGGCATACACATTGTATTAGTCTGTAACAAAGCATCAGAGACTGGGTGACTTTAGCAACAGAAAAGCATTTCCTACAGTTCCAGAGACTGGGAAGTCTACGATCAAGGTGCCAGCCAGTTTGGTTCCTCAGACAAGGCCCTCTTCCTGGCTCGTTCACTGTGTTCTCAGTAGAGACAGAGTGTGTCCTGGTGTCTCTACTTATAAGGACACTAATCCCATCATGGGGCCCTCACCCCATGACCTCACCAAAACCTAATTACCAGCCCCCAAGGCCTCATCTCCAAAGACCACCACATGGGCAGATTAGGACCTCAACGTGTTTCTGAGTGGAGGCAACACATTCAGTCTTCAGCACATGTTAAGACTCATCTTTAAATTCAAGCAGAAAGAGAATGATTGAAACACCAAACATAACCAGGACTTGAAACTGGCCTGATAAATACAATTTTTTTTTTTTTTTAATCCATGGGCACAAACTTAACTTACATTTCAGCATCAATCACGGGAGGCTGCATCCCTCTAAGAGGTGACGGACAGAAGAGACTTCTTTTGAGGGTTCACATTTAAAAGGAATTTTCTAACATGTGGTGATTCATTACGTCTTGGAAAGGAGAGTTGGAACCCAGTTAGCTCATTGAATGTCGCAACCTGAATTCCAAACCAGCCAAGGGAAATTCTCATCCCTGCTGCCCGTCTTTGCCCCGCCCATACCCATGAGGACTATGGTAGCCCTGTGGTAGGTCCGGGGTTTCTCACAGTGCACCCAGAGCTCTCTGCATCCTCCTTCACAGACTCACCTCCTTGTAAGTAACTTAATTCCTCAGCTGATTAAAGCATAATTGGATTAAGATTGATCTTTCCTCCACACTGTCATCACCACTAGGGCAGGGCCAGTTCTGACTGGGTGATCACAGTACAGAAGGATAAATATTCCTTTTGAAAACATCTTTACAGGAAAAGATTGACCCAGAGGCCACCTACACAGCTCTCTCAGACAATAGGTTAGGGGATGGTAGGGCAGGTCTCCACAATTTTGGAATTTGGTGTGTTATATATATATATATATATATATATATATAAATTCCTTACCAGAGGACATGCTTAGAGAGAGAGAAACACTGATGTGAAAGAGAAACTACTAGTTGCCTTCCCTACACTCCATGACTGGAGATCAAACCTGAAACCCAGGTATGTGCCATGACCAGGAATTGAACCAGCGACCTCTCGGTGTGTGGGACGGTGCTCAACCAACTGAGCCGCACTGGCCAAGGCTACTTATCATTTTTAATGTACATACTTCAGTGCTCTCTCTATTACCAAGGAAACTCATCAACCACAAATGCCAAAAACGAACATATACTGAAGAAAATGAAATTCAGATAATATGTGTATTTGCTTTCAAAGTAGTCACCTTTCTGATTTTGAAGCCAAATGCTTTTTTCTAACTCTGTATTTAGCATTTAAAAATAATATTCATCTGCATCTTGAATCAAATTTTCAAAATACTATAGACAGAGATAGGAAGATGTGGCTTTTATATCTGCAATATATATATATATATTTTATATCTGCAATATATATATATATATATATATATATATATATATATATATATATATATATATAGTGTTTTCAAGTCTTATTCTGCCTTATTTGGCATAAATCAGTTAAAAACTGGGTCTTAAATTTTCCTTTAAAAATGAATATTCAGCAAACCACATGGTTCTAAAAGAGAATAAGATTTAAATTTATGGATGAAAGAGGATTTTACTAAACTGAAGCTTTCTTGTGGACGGTTTTCATTATAAGGCTATCTCCTTGGAAAACAGAGTTAAAATTATCCTTCTCCAGCAAATCCCAGGCAAACGAAATTGTTTGCCTCGCGTGACAATGGAAAAGAAAGTCTTCTGAGCTAGGAGTGTCGAGAGCACATCCACAGCTCAAGTTTAGGCTGATTCTAGAAGAAAACCATGAGTTTTATAGACTCCTTTTTTTCTCAATAGGTGGCCAGTTTGTGCGGCAAGTAAAACAGCACAATTTCAGAGGTAAACAGAGGAGATAAGAAGGAGAGTGTCCATGGATTTTTCCCCTTCTGTAAAGTTCAGATCATGCATCATCTCTAACGAGCTTGATAAAGCAGAGCAAAGCAAAGGCGCCATAATTCATCATGTTACCCATCTCAAAAGTGACAGGCAGCCTAGCGGGGGAAAGTCTTCATTTTGTACCAATAAAAAGAAAAAAGAAAAAGAAAAAAAAAGGGAGGTGAGATAATCACATTTAAAATAATATCTGCAGAGGGAACCTTTACAATCCACATCAAACAGAATACTGTCTTATGTTGGGAATTTGGTGAAGTCTCTCCCAAAACTTCCCAGTAAGCACCTATAAGCAAAACATGTGGTTTTTATATTTAACTCCAATGTGGAAGAAAGAACATTTCTTTAGACATCTTTTCAAATTTTGAGGAATGAGGTGCTTTTCTTGTGAGAACAGAAGCAATGTTTGCAGTTGTTAGAAAGGTACCATTAGCTTTCCTGTAAACTGGTATGACATACATACTGACGTTTTCTGAGGATGTTGGCTTATTTCTAGACATGGTCCAACCCAATGTCATCTGTAGAAAGGCATCTCTTCTTGCTTCAACCCTTCCCACTGGAAATCAGTCATGTTTTCTTACACTATGGACCTGAGCATCTTAGCCCTCACACAGAGAAAAGAAAATCTGGGAAATAACTGAATACATGGAACATAATTACATCATCAACATCATGCCTCAAGTCATTCCACCTTATCTGCAAGTAAGCTATTGGTCAGCGTAAGAAAAAGAAAAGCTACTTCTGAAAAGAAATGCTAAATGTTTCCTCTCCATGGTAGAATCTTTTATTTACTGACTTTTCAATTCAATTTATTGGGGTGACATGGATTAATAAGATTATGTTAGTTTCAAGTATACAATGTTATGATATATCATCTGAATATTGCATTGTGTGCCCACCACCCAAAATCTAGCCTCCTTTTATCACCATATATTTGACCCCCTTTACCGGCTTCAACATCTCCCCAGCCCCCATCCTCTCTGGTAATCACCATACTATTGTCTGTGTCTATGAGGGTTTTGTGTACTTTTTCGAAAACACACTAAGTTTTATAATTTCTCAAAACTACAAACTCACATCTGATCAGAAAACATGCCACTTTTGCCCGGCTGGTGTGGCTCAGTGGTTGAGCGTCGACCCATGCACCAAGAGGTTGCCAGTTCGATTCCCAGTCAGGGCACATGCCCAGGTTGCGGCCAGATCTCCAGTCGGGGGCCTACAGGGGGCAGCCAATCAATGTTCTCTCTCATCGATGTTTCTCTCTCTCTCTCCCTCTCCCTTCTTCTCTCTCTAAAACCAACAAAGAAAAATTATTTAAAAAGAAAAGAAAACATGCCACTTTTTATAATGGCTAAACAGAAGGCAATTTGTCTTTATTAGGAAGTTTAAGGATCAGGTTTATTTACAGTTACTATTTGCATCGTAATGAGTACACAAGAAAGCTGTGCAGGGATAGTAGCTCTTTTCTGTTTAGGATACAGTAAGAACACTTCCACAGAGATTGAACATAGAGAAACACATTTGGTTGTAATTCATCACAATGAATGAAGACCCTGGATCTTCACGTTGAGTAGCTGGTGGTCAAGGGCTCCAGGGTTAAGACGGAGATTATTGCTCCAGTTTTATTTACACATTAGAACACGGTAGATTTGGGAGATCTGGGGGAGGAAAGTCCTGGGGCAATTATAATAATTGATTTTATATGGTACGAATAGATGCACATGTGCAGAGCCTTTCCGTCGTCGTTACGTCCTTCTCATCGGCCATTCGCTTAACGGCATTCCGGCGGTAAACAGCCCAATCGACTCCCCGTTGAATAATTAATAAGCCAAAGCATATTTTAAGCAAATGTTGTTTCTTTCGGTGCTCAAGAAGAGTTTAGCTCCTCTGCCCTGCCTTGGAGTTGTTTAACAGCAGAGAAAATGATAAACACAATTATTTAAGTATAGCTGGTCAACTGAAATGGATTCCAGAGAATGGAACAAAAACTAGTTTCTTCATCTGTGTCGTTGCTCAAAGGAGAGGTGCTTTAAGGACTATTGCACTTGTTTCCTTCCCATGGTCTCTTCGAATAGAAGCTGCAACTCCTTTTCCTGCCCCTCCCGAAATTTTACCATCAGTGCACGGATGGCCTCATTGTTGAGGATGACCCAAGGGACTGATCATGAATGTGCCATCCTTATATCAGGGACTGGGGACATTTTCCATTCTTGCAAAACCCTTGCCCCACCAGTTTTGGGGTATTCGAGTCAATGAAAGACATTTGGGTGACTGTAGCGTGTATGCCTGAATGTGCTAGATTTCTTGGTATTTCTTTTTCCTTCAGATCCCCCTTCCTGCCCAGAGTCCATTATATGCTTTCTTTTAGGAAAGGACACTTTTAAATGTCAACCCCTGGTTCCTACTTGGATTATTAAATCTTTCTTTAATGCCCTAAATAATTACGTATATTTATTGATGTTCATACCTTTTCACAAATGTTTATCTTGTTATCCATGCCTACTTATTCTTCAGTGAACAGAGTTTGATAGATTTATTCTTTACCATTCTAGAGGAACCAGTGATTTCAACCATTACTTTTTCTTTATGTTTCTTTTCAAAGGCTGCTAAGTTGTGTGGACTTGCAGAAATGGTTTTGGATGTACACCTCCAGGCCCTCATAGGACTTTAACTACGATGTGCAATCCCGGGTTTCAAAAAGAAGGAGGAAATTCAAGGTTTTCACTCTATTCGATAGTATTAAGATTAAAATTATTTTTTTAATGCTTTTATTGATTTTTTGAGAGAGAGAGAGATAGAAACATCGATGGGAGAGAGAAACATCGATGTGAGAGAAAAACATCAATTGGCTGCCTCCTGCACGCCCCCTACTGGGGATCGATCCCACAACCCGGCCATGTGCCCTGACCAGGAATTGACCCAGGACCTCTTAGTTCATGGGGCAATGCTAAGTCCACTGAGCCACACCTACCGGGCAAGATTAGAATTATTTTTAACAAACGTGGTAGAGTTTGGCATCCAGTGAAAAAAGATCCACTGGGGTATAGGGTGAAAACTTGCCCGGACAGTCAGCTAAAGGGGTTAGTGCTTTATGTATATCTTTGCCTGCCAGCGTGGCTCAGAGGATTGAGCATCCTCCCATGGACTGAAAGGTCCCAGTTGTGGGCTCGATCCCCAGTAGGGGGCGTGCAGGAGGCAGCCAATGGATGCTTCTCTCTCACATCGATGTTTCTCTCTCTCTCTAAAAAATCGATTTAAAAACATATTATATCTTTGTTTACGGGGTTGACAGGTTCACCCCAATTTCAATGAGGACAAATTGGTACTTTTTGGGGGGATGGGAGGGTTGGAGGTGCATACTTAACAGTGGTAGGGTCCACTAGCTTAAGAAATTATTATCACCTGGCCTTTGCCTAGTTAAATGTGGGCACGAGGCCTTTCTCCAGTGTTTCTGTCTCTTGTTTTTGGTTTCCAAGCCGGATCTGCCAAAGTTATTGTCAGCTCATCAAAGAAAGCTTGTGAGCCAGTAAGGATGTCACTGGTTCTCCGTGCTGTGGCATGAATGAAGGACACAGGGCCTCATCGTTGCCACTGGGAATGTTTCTTGAGCTGGAAGTCAGAGGCCTTTGGGCTGGGAGTGGCAAGGTCTGGAACGTCACTGGGGTTTAGCTGGAACAGGGCCCGTACAGTTTGAATTGTCCTTGAGTGGAACCTCGAGGCTTCCCACCCCCACTCCCTCCACGCTCTGCGACTGGCCAGGGTAAAATGAGAGCAAATCATCGCGGTTTCGTCTCGAACGGCACATCCAAGAACAAAGGAAACAATATAACCAGGCTCTACGCCTGGCTTTCGGATTTGGGAAATGACCAAGTATGTGAGCTGCTGCTAATTCAGGCAGGGAAACTGATAATCGGGCGAAGTCGGTCTCTGCTGGTTAGCAAAGGCAGACATCTGGATGGGTTACAAGAACGCACCACTTCCAGCCAGGCAAGAGACCGCTTTTCGGGGATCTCGGGAAGGGATCTAGGCTAGCCAAGGTGATGGAAAATAAAAAATATTGTAAAAAAATTTTTTTTGGTATTTAAAATTATGCGAAAGCTGAATTTATTTTGTGTTTCTAGATGAAGCACAGGACAATCAAATGTCTTGGTCTTTCTGGGTGGGGCTGAGGGAGTGATGGTCAAGTTGCTAGTTTAAAGATGCTTTGGGGCCCGGCCCGGTGTGGCTCAGGGGATTGAGCGTTAGCTCATGGACTCAGAGGTCCGGGTTCGATTCCCGGTCAGAGGTGTTTCTCTCTCACGTCGATGTTTGTTTCTATCTCTCTCTCTCTCTCTCTAAAAAAAATCAATAAAAACATATTGAAAAAATAAAGATGCTTCTGGGAGGCATTTCCTTCAATCAGGCCGTGACTTGTGTGCAAGCCTTTTCCAGCCTTGCCTTGGCTGCTGCCCTTCTCTACCCAGATGGGTACGAGAGAGAAGGAGTCAGGTTCGGGCCTGCTGAGCGCGGGGAATACTTGGTCATCCCATTGAAAACAACTGGATTTTTGCTCTTCGAATGTAGGAAACCTAATTACACCCTAGTAAATTCTCTTCAGTCTACCAAACACAGAAAAAAACAGTGGCAGAATCTGAAAGGCCAGAAAAAAAGAGTCCCTAAGACCTAATGAATCCAAACTAAACACCTCTCCACAGAAATGTCAAACATTTCTCTTAGCACAAAACAAGGCTTAAAGAATTCCCTGCTTTTGTCTCTGGCCCTAATTCCTTAAGCAGAGAGGGGGATTTTCCTCTGGGAGTGTTATTTCACAAAGAATGAAATAGCAAATAAACAAAAGACTCTCAAAGAGAGAGAGAGTATAAATAAAATTCATGACTCTTTAAAGAGTTTACGCTGAAAGAATGTGGAGGATTATTTACAATTAAAGCATAGCCTGTAGAATACAGTTATTATATATATTAAACAAAGAATAAGAATTCATTTCATTTGGTTCACAGGAAAGTGCACCTAGATCCTGCGCGTCTAAAAAAATTAGGCAACTTCATTTTCTCAAGATCTTTTTCTTGCTTTCTGTTGCTGTTGTATATGTGCTTAAAACTTTTACACATTTAATTGTGCATTTAAAAATCCATCTATCCATTGTATTTTTAAAGCTGCCGGTGATGGGAGTTGCTATTTGATTAAAAAAAATAAATCATCCTGGAAGACGAAGTTCCGAGAAAAAATTTCGTTGTGTGTTTCAAAGGAATTTTCCACATTGAACAAACGCCTTCCAAATGAGAGTTTTCAGGGGTGAAAAGATTCTTGGGGTTGAACAAAAGGAAAGGTGTAAGCGATTAGGGAAAAAAGTTGGAATGAACAGAAAAGGAGAAGAAAGAACAAATGTAAAAGTATCCAGTTTCCTGGAAAATCAGAGGATAATACAATGGGGGTAGTTAATAACAGAAATAAGGTTAGAGAAGGTTAGAGAAATAAGGTGGACAGGAATAAGTGTAAGATTTCAGTATTAATGTAACAGGCAGACAGAAATAAATGGTTATTGAGATAAAGCAGCAAAGCCTACAGAAACCACTTGATTATAAATTATGGAGCAATTAACCCTCTTTTCAAGTGCGTGTGTGTTTATTAGGTATTTGAATTCTACTTGGAGCACGACTTTAAAAATGTCCATAATAATGTTAAAAATCATTGTCCCAGGGCCATCTGGGCACATGGAGTTTAAAGGTAGTGTCCCCAGTAAAAGCATGGCGTTCTTGCAGGTTTAAACCAGGGGTCTGGGAGATGGCGCAAAGATTTAACGTGCCTGCCGAGTTTCCAGCAAAGTTTAGATTGAGTTTTATCCTGACGTGCCTGTCTCAGTGAAATATCTGAAACATTTGGCCCCACGAGATGAAAAGAACAGTGCTTATATTTAACACCTGCTGCCTCCAACTCCAACTTTGCTACTAATAAAATTCAGCTCTATGGAAAAGAATTTGAAATCCAGCTGGGCAGTTTTCAAAATAAGATGAAAAGTTAAGCAGGCAATTGGTGTGTATTTAGGGCTCAAAACACCTTGCCCCCTAGAAGCCTTGAAGGAGCTAATCCGTTCTCAAGATAATCCACTAAAGAGTATCCCTCATTATGATGTTAAAAGCAAGGATCAGTGCCCGGGAGTCTAACAATAGGACGGGGGCTTTGCAGTTCCAAACACATTCTTCCCAGGTTAGAAACAGAAACCGCTGTGATTCCAGCAGAAAAATAGAGCGAGACTTTTCTCTTCTGTGAAATGTTCTGATGGAGGGAAGGAGGAGAAATCTACCGCATTTACTAAATTCCTCATTGGATAGGTCTTCCTAGTAAAGAATGTTTCTGATTTTTTTTTTTTTTTTTTTTTAAGGAGGAATTGGTCTAGAACTCAGCAGTGACAGTTTGGAAGCACGTTTGATGTCCTACAAAAGTGAATTTTTGATGAAATGGCATTCAGTTACCTTCCATGACCCCCTGTCTACCATGATACTATATTCAATGAACACAAAACATATCATAAACTATTTAGCATACTGCAGTTGTTATTTGGTCTCCATTTAATCCTGTTTTAAATTTATGGTCAGACTTTATTTATTAAAGATTCTTAATGATCTCCTATAAGTAACAAGACAAAGTATGTAGTGTTTGCAAGCAAACGAATCTTAAAAAATCTGACTTAAAATCATATTTTTTCGACATGTTAGAATGTTTCCTAGTATTGGTAAACAACTTATTGTTTATTGTTGCTTTCAAAATATTTTTTAAGAAGGGAGTTTCAAAAATAAAAATAGATTCCTATAAAAGTCTTGAATGTAAGCCCATATCTTAGGTATCAGGAAGCTGATAGTAGCCATCTAGGGTGTATAGGAAAGGTTTTCTTTTCCTTTTATCAAAGGTGTAAATACATTGTTTGAAAGAAATACTTGTTTTTAAGGAACTTCATTTTTTTACCAAAATTGAAATGAGTCAGGGAAAGAGTTTTTAAAAGGTGTGTTTCAAGTGGTATCAACTGTGACTTATGGAAATATGTCAGTGTGCTTTGGCTCCCTCGGCCCCTTTCGTATTCTCCGGTGGACCCGAGTTGTGGGTGGAGCCCCAAAGGGGCTGGAAGCGAAGAAGCACAGTTTGGAGGGGGTGTGTTTGAGCATGAGTTGAATGGTAGCAAATCCTCGGAACTAGGAGAATTCTTTATAAGAGGAAGAGGCAAAGGTTGTTATGATTTGGATTAAAAAATATTTTCATTGATTTTTAGAGAGAGAGGGAGGGCAAGAGAGAAACATTGATGTGAGAGCAGAACATCAATTGGCTGCCTCCTGCACGCCCCCTACTGGGGACTGAGCCCACAACCCAGGCATGTGCCCTGACTGGGAATCAAACCGGCGACTTTCAGGTAGGTTCACGCGATGACATCCAACCAACTGAGCCACACGAGCCAGGGCTGACTTGGATATTGATGGGCTAAAAAAGCCATCTGGAAGTATTGGCAAGACAAAGAATTTGAAGGGTGTATATGAAATCTAAGTAGAAGCCCTTGAAACATGGTCAAAGACCTAATAGTACATGGAAAAATACTGGAAGCCAGTATTTTAAACAGAATTTCATTAGTATTTTATTTCCATGAGGAGCAGTGTGGAAAGAGATCAGACTTTCTTCATTTATCAGTACAATAACTTGCTTCTGTTTCCTTATTTACGTCATCTGAGAACAACTACACCCAAACTACAAAGGTTAGCGTGAAGTTTCTCAGAGATAGCACATCAAATTCTACATTATCACGATACACTGGTGGTAATGAACCATGGCCTGAGGTTTGCCAGACAAACCACAAGACTTTGAGTAAGGCCCTAAAGTCTTCCTAAACCAGGTTTGTTCATTTGTGAAGTGGACATGGTTCCAACTTTCAGGGTTGCTGGGAAGATAACATAATATGGTCCAGCCTGGCTGGTGTGGCTCAGTGGACTGAGCATCATCCCATGGACTGAGAGGTCCCGGTTCGATCCCTGGTCAGGGCACATGCCCGGGTTGCAGGCTTGATCCCCAGTAGGGGGTGTGCAGGAGGCAGCTGATTGATGTTTCTCTCTCACATCGGGGTTTCTATCTCTCTCTCCCTTCCTCTCTCTCTAAACAAATCAATAACAATATATTTAAAAAAACTGTCCATATATGACCCAGTGCCTGGCCTATAATAAGCCCTCAATTAAGTTTAGCCAAAATGACCAAAAAAAAAAAAAATCTATATCTATATCTAAATCTATATTTTGCAATATATATATTTATTGCAAAATGCCAGACACATAGGAAATACAGAAGAAAAATTAGACTTTCTTCCTTGTAAATATATGCTTCCTTATTTTAAAGGAATATAACGTGTTTAAGGTTAAGTCAAGGAATGCAATTGTTACTTAAGATTTTTGATCATAAAGCCAAAGTATTTCTTTCTAGCCCACGTACCTGCAGCTGAATTTTATTTAAAAAGGTTTAAAAAATTAATTAATGTGAACTCTGTCTCTTTATTTATTGAGTGTCATTTATCATGAAAATGAAGCAGGGTATACATACAACTTGCCTTTTATCTATTGTCTCCTTATTTAATCCTCTCAACATTCATGTAAATATTAGTCCCAGCTTTTAATAGATGAAGAAACAGATTAATGTGTTGAAGGGTATAGAGTTGGTAAGTGGCAAAGCCAGAGTGTAAACCTCAAGGCTCCCGCTCTGGGTGTCTTCTCCACGAAGCACTGAGGTCTTCTTTCACTTGGTTTTCCAGGGCCTGACACCCAGGAGGTCCTCGGAGAAGCTCGTGGGCTTGGACTTCTTGATGAACGAAGACTTAGCTGTTTTATGAATGGAGACTCTACCACTGTTCTGACTTACTCTGCACACACTCTTTACTTGGAAACTACACCTACTCCTTCACTGTTTGGACAAAGGCTACTCTCATGGTGGTGCCAAGCAATTCTGCTAAGGGTCTAAACATACTGTGTTTGTGTGTACCATAGGGCACAATGTTCTATTGGGGAATGACCAAGACTTCTGAGAAAGTGTGTGTTGGGTTGAAAGAATGCCTTGACATTGCTTAGGAAAACTGTGTTACCTGGCAAACAGGTTAAAGATCGAATCTGAATATTTTTCACCTTCTTTGAGTCCCATGCATTGGATAAACGTTCAGCTACTCCTAATTGAATTCACTTTACAAAATGAAAGAAAAAAATATGGGTCAAGGAATCTTAGGTTAAGAAGCAATCTCGAATTCACAGCTTAATCGATAATGATTTGCAGATTCATTACTTCCCAACTTTAAGTCCATGCTGCTGGCTGCTTTGTTATTTTTAAACTTTACCAGGTACATATATACAGTCCTCTTTAATGTGAACAAAGTTGGGCAGTCTGTGCCTTATCATTAAATTCCATGTTATTCATAAAAGTTTCAGTTTCTGGTTAGCCCTTTTCTTTCTTTCTTTCTTTATTGATTTTAGAGCGAGAGGAAGGGAGAAGGAACGAGAAATAGAAACATTGATGAGAGAGAACACTGATTGGCCGCCTCCTGCATGCCCCCCACTGGGGATAGGACTCACAGCCTGGGCATGTGCCCTGACCAGGAATCGAACCGGCAACCTCTTGGTGCATGGGTGGACGCTCAACCACTGAGCCACACAGGCCGGGCTCTGGTTAGACCTTTTCAAAAGTCATTCATTTATTGCCCATTTTCTTATATTCTAAAAGGAAGGGACAGTTCAATGAGAAGCTCTTATTGGCCAGAAGAGAGAACACCTTTCTGTCAGTTGACCAATAATTCAAGCTGCTGGTTATGGCAGTTAAAAGCCAATTTGGGGGAAGGTGGACAGTCCTGGGTTCCGTCTGCCATCAACCACTAATGCTTTAATCCTTTGTGGATGGTCTTTCATTGCGGGTACACAATATCATTGGTCAAATATGGAAATATTACACAGATATTAGAAAAATGGGACCTTGATGGTTATCAGAAAGTCTACCACCTAATATGTATTTTTTGTCAGTTCTTCCTCCTTGCGATTATATTTATACACCTGACTCTTGAACGTTTTCTTGAAAGAGGGTAATGGAGGTATTTTTCAAATAAGTACCATTTACTAGCAATAATAGAACAGGTCTATCCCATAATTACTATTGTTAACATCTATACCGTGAGGCCAAAGTTAAGTTAAAATGCAGTAAAAGCCATATTTTAATAGGTACATTTTATTTGCTAAAATAAATAAATAAATAATGTGGTTAGTTAAAGCATGTACACACTATCTGTCTACCAATTAAGATGTTTTCAATTCAATTAAATATTAAATTATACAAGCCACAGGGGGCAGTACAAGGATTCTTTTTAACATCTAAGCAATTTAAATGTTTTTTTGAAAATTACAGGAACATCCAAAGCAGATCAATTTTTATAACTAAAAAAATTAAATAATTTAAAACTGAGGGTGATTGAAAGACAAACTATTTTTTCCCCCCACAACTTTGCACTGCTGGGAAAAACATCTTCTATTGTATCCAGTCATCCCTTTGTTATGTAAATACACTGTACCAGCACAACTTGGATTATTTTAACACCTCGAATCACAGACTCACTGTGGCAGGCAGAGGATACAATGACCCCCAATGATTCCTGCCTCTTGGTGTTTACACTCCCCTAGAGTGTGGGCCTGTGACTCACTTTTAACCGATGAGAACACAGCAAAGTTGTTGGGATATCACCCCTGTGATAACATTATCTAAGATTATAACTTCCTTTTTGCAGGTCAACTCTCTTCCTTGCTGGCTTTGATGAAGCAAGGTGTCACATTGGAGAGACCCACGTGGCAAAGAACTGATGGCAGTCTTTGGCCAACAGCTAGTTAGGAACTGTGTTTCAGACCCCAAACTCCAAAAGAAACTAAATGATGCCAATTAACCACGACACAAGTGAGCTTGAAAGTCACTCCCTCCCCAGTTGAACCTTCAGATGAGATCCCAGCCCAAGCCAACAGCTTGACTGCAGCCTGGTAAAATCCTGAAGCAGAAGACTCAGCTAAGCTCTGTCTTAACCCACAGTCCATGATACAACAAATATGTATTGTGTAAGCTGCTAAGTTTCTGCTAATTTGTTATGTAGCAATAGAGATCTAATATTACACACACACATACACACACACTTTAAAAACTTCATGATTTAAAAAAAAAAATCTTAATTTTTAATTTGTTTACTTGAAGAGTCACATGTGTCCTGAGTCAACTTCAGGTTTACCCAGAGCCCTTGGTTTTCTACTTGACAGAAACAAGTATCCATGTTGCCATTATAGTAACACGTTCACGACTTTATAAAGTTGAAAGGCTCACACGAAACAGGCATGATTAGGTATTTCATCACAAAGTAACTACGAAAACAAAAGTTCACCTTTATGAGCCTAACATGTCTCTATGAAAGGGAATATTCCATCAATCTCATGATGTAGCTGAGATGGCCTAGGCTTCTTTACCTGGTCATGCTACCCACTCACCCCCAGCATGGGCCACACTTGCCCGCAGGCTCTTAGGTTCATGCCTTAGTATCATGGAATAGGACTTTCCCATGTAGCTCAACACTTTAGCAGGAGAAAGTACCCGCGTGCTTCCCAGAAGAACCTGTTGTATGAGATCACTGGCCACCAGTGCGGGCTCCCTGTGGGGCCATCTCACCAATTATTTGCATTACACATTCCTAGCCGTGCACTGAATATTTTACCAAAGACAAGCACCCAGACACTGTGCCTGCACAAAGAAGGCTTTCCCCCACCAGCCTCAGACATGAGTGACAAGAATTTTATTAGTCAAGGAGGTGTCTATGTGAAGCAACGCAACAGCGATTTTATGGCCGCCTAAGTGGGAAGTTTTATTGTGTAGCCTTTTGTTTGCTTTTAATCATTCTGTGGTGCTCAGATGGGTGGTATGGAAATGCAAAGATAATGTTTTTTAAAAGTTCAAATGATTGTTTAAAAACATAAAGGAATAAAACTTAATTAACGAAAATAAGCTTTATGGGTGAGGTAGCCCACCCTGAAGAGCTGGGGGATAATACAAGAGATTTTCTTAATAATTATTAATACCAATCATTAGTTATTAGAGCCTTTAATCTGGAAGGAAAAAACAAGAAACATGACATCCATCACAAACAGTTGCTTTTGTTCTTTTGAGTTTTTACTGGAGAAGGCGCATCACGAAATCTGGAAGGCTGTCTTGTCTTACATGGATGGATGCCATTTTACCGCATTTTTGGGACACCAAAGAAGGTCATGGTACCTTCTTATCTTCAGAATGTCATTGCACAGGCCACTGAGTGTTTTCCTTTCAAACACTGTCTGAAATGACCAATTT
This sequence comes from Tadarida brasiliensis, assembly GCA_030848825.1. Lineage (NCBI taxonomy): Eukaryota > Metazoa > Chordata > Mammalia > Chiroptera > Molossidae > Tadarida > Tadarida brasiliensis. Next base: position 6,156,803 of record CM061279.1, read on the forward strand.
CATCCCCTCCCCCAAACCCACCACGCTTGTTAATCAACAACTTTTGGGGCATTACACTTCATTCCAATTATCTCCCAGTCTTAACAGTCTCTCTTTGGTACCTCGCATACATATAATTTCAAGATTCAGTTCTCAAGTCTGATAAAACTAATAAACTCACAGTGCCAGAGGTGGTACGTTACGCTGGTAAAATGGTTTTCATCTTAATTGGATATGAGCACTAATAACCCCAGGATACTTCTAATTGGACTCTCTCTTTCTCTCTCTCTTTTTATTTTTGAAAAACACTGATCTCATTGACCACCCTTAATTTCTCCATCCCCCACTCCCTGAACCCAAATCTTGAAATGCAATATGGAAATATTCTCATTTCAGGAGGTTATTTCAGTATCCTTTCTGTGTAGGAAGACAAAAATAAAGGCAAATGGTTTTGTGAGAAATACGTGCTTCCTTTTGAAGTTTTCAGAAAAAAAGAAATGATAGTAAGACCGGGTTCTGGACACTGCAGGTAGGTCTTGAATGCACTTACTGAGCTGCCTAAGGACACTCAAGTCTTAATTTTCAGTTTACAAGAAATGGTCTCCCCTGTTGAATTATTTATTGTGATTTTAGTGCAGGTTATATATGAAGAGAAAACAGTGTTTTTAAAGATATCACATACATAGATACTACATTTTTGTTTTACCTTGATTACAGAAATATGAACACGTATGAAAATGATGGAAATCGGGGTGCCGACATAGTTAAGAGATGGATACATGGGGCAAGGGTCCTTTCACTGATACTAGTAGTTTGGTTCTAGTGAACACACACTATGAACACGTAAGGACATTAACACAATCGGATTCCGCCCCCCACCCCACAACGTCGATTTTCAACAAAATTCTGCCATACAGATGAGCTCCGATTTTTCTTGTTACTAGTCTTTGCAGATTCAGTGGGTACATACTTAGCACCAAAAGAGTAAGAAAATAAAGTTCTAAGGAGGGTTAGGAAAAAAAAAATCTAATTCCACAAACTAGCAATTTTTCCCCCCAAAAGTGTAAAAACTGAAGGCTGTTGTAATTGTTGACAAATCCCAAAAAGTGTAAAACTGAAGGCTGTTCTAATTGTTGAAAAATGCCATGTGAGCCATTCACTGGCAGAAATAATTCATTTTTAATAAACAGTAATTTTTTTTTGGAGCAATATATATTTTATCAGCTGAGTATGGACCTTTAGAATTATCACTCTTCCCATATCATTAAAAGCCTTTATGTAGATATCATTAAATAATTATGGATGTGCAAAAAAATGCTTACCAGATTTCCAATCATACATTCAAAACTGGAAAAAACTATTTATTAATTTATGTTTATATTTCTGGCAATTAAATTAGCAATGCGTGGGTCACAGATAAAGGTAGGTCGGGAGTTTTCACTGAAAGAGTCTTTTCTCATATAAAAGCTATAGAAACTACTTATGTTGACTTTAAAAAGTATGTATTATTGTGACTCTAAAAAGATCGCCAAACTGTCGGTCTTGTATGTGGATATCTTATTATCACATGGAAGAGATGTGTGCATGTTTTATACACATACATGTCTGTGTGTAGGGATATATATGATGTAGGATGTATGGACAAAACAGTATATACATGGTATAAAGCGAACATACACCTGAATGCACGCACATGCATGCATGTATGATGGTGGTGACGATAACTTTGGAGCCGGCAAACATCTTAGTTCTTTTGGGACTTACTCTTGGTTTTCTTCAGTTTGAAAGGCCAAAATGACATGATTTCTTCATGAGATTTCTAAAGCAGTAAAGCACAGCCAAATCCCAGTTTAGGAAGGGCTTTCTGGCAGTGCCCTCGGCGGCCCCCCAATCTGGCTCTTGCTTCAACACAAGAGACCCAGGGACGCCCCTTCTTCCAGCCTCCGACCACCCTCCAACCTCTTCTCCACTCAACCTGGGGAACCACCTCCGCCATCCTCAGCCTCTGAGACCAGCCAACACCATTTTTTTAAAACTTTTTATCCTCTGGAGCAATCTATAGATTCAATGCAATCCCCATCAAAATACCAGTGACACAGAACTAGAACAAACACTTCAAAAGTTTATATGGAACCAAAAAAGACCCCGAATAGCCACAGCAATCTTGAAAAAGAAGGACAAAGTAGGTGGGATCACAATACCAGATATCAGGTTATACTACAAAGCTACAGTAATCAAAACAGCCTGGTACTGGCACAAGAACAGGCATATAGACCAGTGGAACAGAACAGAGAATCCGGAAATTGACCCAAGACATTATGCTCAATTAATATTTGACAAAGGTGGCAAGAGCATACAATGGAGTAAAGACAGCCTCTTTAATAAATGGTGTTGAGAAAATTGGACAGCTACATGCAAATAAATGAAACTAGACCATCAACTTACACCATACACAAGAATAAACTCAAAATGGATAAAAGACTTAAATGTGACTCATGAATTCATAAAAATCCTAAAGAAAATGTAGGCAACAAAATTTCGGACATCATACGCAGCAGAATCTTCACTGATACATCACCTAAGGCAACAGAAACAAAGGGAAAAATGAACACATGGGACTACATCAAACTCACAAGCTTCTGCACAGCAAAAGAAACAACCATCAAAACAGAAAGGGAACCCACTGTGTGGGAGAGCATAATTGCCAATGATACATCAGATAAGGGGTTAATCTCCAAAATATAGAGAGTGCTCATACAACTCAACAACAGGAAGACAAAGAACCCAATTAAAAAATGGGCAGAGGAACTAAATAGACACCTCTCCAAAAAGGACATACAAATGGCTAAGAGGCATATGAAGAAATGCTCAACATCACTAATCATCAGAGAGATGCAAATTAAAACAACAAGGAGGTATCACCTCACACCTGTCAGAATGGCCGCCATCAACAAATCGTCAAACAACAAGTGTTGGCGAGGGTGTGGAGAAAAGGGGACTCTAGTACACTGCTGGTGGGAATGCAGACTGGTGCAGCCACTGTGGAAAACACTATGGTGTTTCCTCAAAAAATTAAAAATTGAATTGCCATTTGACCCAGTGATCCCACTTCTAGGAATATACCCTAAGAAGCCTGAAACACCAATCAGAAAGAATACATGTACCCCCATGTTCATAGCAGCACTATTTACAATAGCTAAGATCTGGAAATAGCCCAAGAGTCCATCAGTGGATGAATGCATAAAAAAGCTGTGGCACCTATCCACGATGGAGTACTATGCAGCTGTAAGAAAGAAAGGTCTCTTATCCTTTGAGACGACATGGAGGGACCTGGAGAGTATTATCCTAAGTGAAACAAGCCAAGCAGAGAAAGACAAATATCACATGATCTCACTTATTTGTGCAATATAATAAACATAACAGTCTGAGGAACAGGGTAGACCCAGAGATGTGAAAGTAGGGTACAGACTGACAACCCTCAGAAGAGGGGCTGAGGGGGAGGGAAGAGATAAACCACAGAACTTATGCGCATGTATGCATAACTGATGGACATGGACAACAAAGCTGGGGATGGGGTGGGGGGATGGGGAGGAGGGTGTCAATGGGGAAAAAAGGAGAAACTTCTGTAACAAAAATAAATTAATAAAAAAATAAATAAATAAATAAAAACTTTTTATCCTCACCTGAGGACATTTTTGCATTTATCTTCACATAGAGCCGGAGGGAGAGAGGGAGGAAGAGAAAGAGAGAAACATCAATGTGAGAGAGACACATCAACTGGCTGCCACCCACACGACCCCAGCCGACCCCAGCCGACCCCAGCCGACCCCAGCCGACCCCAGCCGACCCCAGCAGGGGCGGGGACAAACCACAATCGTGCCCTTAGCGAGAACCGAATCTAGGACTCTCTGATCCACAGGCTGACGCTCTAACCACTGAGCCAAACTGGCCAGGGCCCAACACTGTTTTTTAACCTTAACTCCTATAGCCGAACAGCCCCGAGCTCCCACATTTGTCAGAATTACTCCACCGAGGTGCCGGCTGCCATCAACTGCCGGGCCCACCTGCACTTGCAGGCCCCCCACACCCACCTCTCTCTGGGCTTCTGTTTCCACGGCCACGATGCCGCTCTGGGGGGCGTGGGCCGCTCTTCCCGAGTTGGAGGAGAACCGAGAGCGCGCCGAGCATCTCTTAAAGATGCCACACCAGTGCAGTGGCCACGTCTCTTCCAGGACGAGCTGAAGCCATCCCGAGATGCGTGCAGCAGAACTCAGCATGCCCTGGGAGCCGCGTGGCCTTGGAGAGGAACCTGACCCAGGCCCCTGTGGGTCCGCAGGCCCTGGGTTCTACCCACACACCCTCCGCTCTGGGACTTCCTGGAGAACCACTTCCTGGGGGAGGAGGTGAAACTCATCAAGAAAATAGGGAGCATCTGGCTCACCTCCGCAGGCTGGCGGCCCCCAGGCTGGGCTGGCTGAGTATCTCTTCCAAAGGCTCACCCCAAACAGGACTAGGAGCTTTTGGAGACCAGAGGCCTCGGAGGGGGGCCCCCCTGCACCCCCCTGGGCCTCTCTCTCCCTGAAACCTCTAGCCATTCTTTTAACCACCCTGGAGCCCTCTCCCATGCATTGGACCAAATGAAAATAATAAAACTTTTTGCAGCAACAACAACAACAAAAAAGGCATTCTTCTCTCCTTTACATATGTATACAATTTTCAGTTTGACAGGAGTCCGGGTCTATACAGGAAGCTGTGGAGGGGGCGTGAGAACGAACGCACCCCCTCTTCCTACCCACCGCCCCTCCATCAGCCTCCCAGGCTACTTATTTTGTTATATCTTGAGGCTCTGAATAATGTTCCTTTTGCAAAAGGGTTTCTCTGGAATTGAGAAAACATATCCGAAAAAATGAAATTCCAACACTAAAATTTGAAACATCAATTATTTTTAATTTCAATGTTCTGCATATGTTGGGTGTTTTTTTTTTTCTTTTTTTCCTACTCATAAATAAATGCCAGAGAAGTAAAAAGAGGCAAAGAGTAGCTATGTCCCCTCTCCCCTCCCACCCAGCACAGAACTGTATGATCCAAAGTCCTCAGCTGGAATTCTGGACTAGTAAGCCACCCTAAACTACTAACACAATGCACATACTGTTTTCCTGGCACGGTGGTGCGGTGCCCATCTGCTCGGAGCGCCATGCCAACCGTGGGCAGCAGAGGCAGTATAGCTGGGAGGCAGGCACCGGGCACAGTCCCTGAGTCAGGGCACATGCCAATGACAAGATCAAGAACCACCCGCAAACATCTCCCTTCTGGGAATCGGCCAACAGAGTCTACGACCTGGCTGATGAGATGCCTGAGACTTTGCTGATTGTCAATGCCCTTCTGGACAAAAAGAAGCTTTGGTTTCTTTTTCTTCCCTTTTGGCCCAAGCATTTCTGCAGCCCCAGGCCAAATCTCCTTACTTTGCAGTTGAATCCCAGTCCAGGTTCAGGTTAGGGCAGTGACCAAAAGCTTCGGAGAAGTAAGTGGCTGTGGAATGATTCTGACACTTCTTTGCTTTTTCTCTCTTTGTCTCTCTGTTATTCCTCCCTCCTTTCTTTTCACTTTTGTTGGAGTCATTTATGGAAATCTGACAGCTCTGGGCCTCAGCCCAGAGGTGGTTACAGCCCCGCAGGCCTCCAGGTTGAATGATGCTGTGTGAACTTGGCGCAAGCACGGGGCCACGTCAATTACATGCATGCACTCACGTGCTCTCCGCAGCTCTCTAGACCATGTTGTATGCTATAGGACAAGTGTCCCTAACTTTTTTAAAAAAACCAAGGACCCCTAATTATCTGTTTCTGACTCCCCAGGAATCTTCTTCATTGAAAAAGACCTCACTGTATTTATTAACTCTACTGCATGGCTTCATTGATGATACATGTGGGGTTGCGTAGGCTTTTCAAAATGTAGGAAATAGTCCGGCCGGTATGGCTCAGTGGTTGAGCATCCACCCATGCACCAAGAGGTCACCGGTTCGATTCCCAGTCAGGACACATGCCCAGGTGGTGGGCCAAATCCCCAGTGGGAGGCATGCAGGAGGCGGCCAATCAATGTTCTCTCTCATCGATGTTTCTATCTCTCCCTCTCTCTCTAAAATCAATAAAGGAAAATTTTTTTTTTTTTTAAAACAATAACAAAATGTAGGGAATAGTTGTAGGCCTTCCAGGGCCCCCTTTGGGAATTCTCAAGAGCTATGAGGACCCTGATTTGGGGGCCACTATTACAAATGATGGCGTACTAGACAAGAAACCAGAGATGTGGACCCTGGTGGAGCGAGAGTCTGGGGCCTGTTCCCAGAACCTTTGTGTCTCCATCTGTAAAGGGAGATCCAGAAGGAGGTGCTGTCCATGGCTTTGTATGAACCCACCGTTTTGCCTCTTCTAGATCTGAGCCCCGGGGAACAGGTGGGCAGATATCTGTCTTGTGGTCTTCTCTGGTCCCCAGTCCCCCCATCACTTCTGATTTGAAGCCTGGAATTCTCCCCCCATCCAAGTGTGCAAATTTACAGAAGGGCCTTGGAAAATCCCGAAGGAAATCCCAGAGGCACATAGGAGGAACCCAGGGCCAGAAATGAGATCTGCTTGGGAAGCGTTCATGACCAGCAACACACATTTCTGCCTGGGAGAGCTCTTCGGCGATTGAATGTCTTTGAACATGGCACCATCAAAGACAAACAAATCAGGGTGTGGGGCTGTGTTGTGGGTGTAGGATACCTGTTATCACACTACTTAAGTGTTTCTTCAAACACGGCATTGAGTCCAAGAGTCTACTTAATTATTATTAAACTCAAAACATGTTCCATTCCACAGGTATTTTGGAAACAATAGATTCTAACATGTACTGGTGGCTTCCATCATTTCAACAAACTTGTATTTGGGGAGCAGCTGTGGTCTACAGGCCTAAACTATAAAACTGCTGTTTGGAGATGAAGCTGATAATTCTCCTGTTCTTTTAACACATTGCACCTCGGGAAAGATTTCACCTGAGCATGTCTCTTGCCAGAAGCCAGAGAAATGCACCAACTTGGAAAACTTGGAGACGTGTCGACCACATACCTAGCGTATGGTATCATTTTTGTCTGCGGTAGAAATAAACAGTGGTTTGAGTGACTATGTACGTGGGGGAAATCTGACTGAAGATGTCAGTGTGGGCACTCTAAGAATAACATCGATTATATAGATCATGATAAACGTCGCCCAGTTTAAATCGAGTGGAAAATTATCTTCTAGAGGAGATAGTAAATTCTTAACCAGTTAGATACAATTAATGGAATCAACAGAATGGATTTACTAGCTTTTTCTCAAAACTCCGAATTCGGTGATGCTAGGTAAATCCAGTTTTTAAATTGCTCAATTGCCCCCGGCCAGTGTAGCTCAGTGGTTGAGCATTGACCCATGTACCAAGAGGTCGCTGGTTCGATTCCCGGTCAGGGCACATGCCCAGGTTGTGGGTCCGATCCCCAGTGGGGGGCATGCAGGAGGCGGCCAATCGATGTTCTCTCTCATTGATGTTTCTATCTCTCTCTCCCTCTCCCTTCTTCTCTCTCTAAAGAAAAAAAAAAGTGCTCAATTACATATGCATGAGTGGTGTAACCCCTTGTTATGAATGAATCAGCTGTGGCCTTAAGATACAATGTTTTGTGTTCAATTCAGGTCTCAAAAAAGAAGTTCTAATTCGAACTACCTAAAATAAAATGAGTACAGTTTTAGTGCTGTTACAGGTGCATTTAGCACACACAGAAGGATTCACATGGTTAGCAACACATCTGTAAACCTATCCTGGCTGGACAAGAAGCACATACATGGACAACAGTCTGGTGACCGTGGGCCTTTGATGGTGTGAGGTCAGGTGGAAGGGGGACCCGAGTCTTTTCTCCAGTGTGCGCTCCCCACAGCAGCCCTGATCATAAGACCGCTTAGCATAATCACCACAGCCCAGTATTTAAGTTTAGAGACACACAATTTGGGTTCAAATCCTGACCATGTTTCTGTAATTTTAACCAGTTACTACACCTCTGTAAGTCTCAGTTCCTTTATCTGTAAGCGGGTGATTAAAATGTCTTTCTGTGGCTATTACATGAGAACATGTATGTCGAGTGAACCACACAGTGGATGTTTGAGAAACATGCTAATATTAGTATTAGCATCTATTTATTTCCCTTACTTTGGGGCTAAATGAAAAGTTAGCTGAGCCCTTTATAAAAATGTCTCTGATGAACTTAAAATATCACTGGTGGTAGAAATATTTTTCTTCCTCAAATTAAAACTTTTTCAAAACATCACTGGGAAGAGAGATAATCTATAAAGGCCTGAAATCTTGAGTTTTTATTTTTGACATATCTTGGGCCTGCTTATTTTTATTTGATTTTTTATGTTATGACCATCAGGGAATTGGAAAAAAGATTAGAAAGTCTAAAAATAATACAGGCTTTATAAACCCAGTTGAGAATGACTTTCTGAGGCAACTAGCCTTTCCAAAGTAAATTTGCGATCTGTGTCCTTATAAAAGATTAGAATTTGCCGAGGCAAAGGAATTTGGGCCATATCAGCTTGTCATTCCAAATTTTAAAATATTTAGTCTTACTTCAAGATAAATAGCAACAAGGGAACTCAAGCAACTAAGAAAAATAAACATACAACTTCTTGAAGATGTATAAATAACTAGATGGCTTTAAGAAATGTTATCAGAAATGTCTTGACTACGGGCAAGGTCTAAATTCGACAATGGCCGTGAGTAATGTTTCATTCTTGCGTGGCCACCTTGGTGGGGAGGGGGTGGCGAGCTGAGACTGAAATTTCATAGGCCCGTGGGATCCACGGATGGAGGGATCCCAGCTGTCTGTTAACCAGAACCTGGTAGGTCTTTGGCAAGATGGTCCCGAGTAGGTACTTTGAGACCATTGGGAAGGCTTGGGGAGCAGGTAAGATTCGAACTGAGCTCCCATGGTTGGATGGGATGATATTATTCCCTCCAGCTGCAATAATTGTTCTCCCTTCCTTTTCCCCATCTCCCTTACAACACCACTTTCCACAGGCTTCCAAGCATGAAGTTAGGAAGCCACGGACAACCCGGGAGACAGGTGATTATCAGAAAAGTCACGCTGACTGCCCAAAGTATTGACAGGAGGTGAGTGGCACAGACCAGTATCGAGGGGGGAGTCTGAGATGGATATGATGCACCTTGTCTCCCTCAGGGTCCCTGATGAAGCACACAGCTCTGGAGGGAGCCTGGAACTCAACTCTTTATGTCATCTGTCACCTATGGACCCGGGGCCACGCGTATGCGGGTGTGACAGGCAAATGTACATTTGTAAAATATTGGATTGCTGTGAGGCTAGACAATTTATTATTATGATTATATAACCGTGTAATATGTAATAACAATTATTATTGTTAGTATTTTTTAGTCTGTGGTATACCAAGTACATTGTCCTGAAAGCTAGTTTTATTTATGTACTAATATTAATTTCACACTTAGTTTCTCAATGAACTCAGCTAAAAATCACAGGTGCCACAGACCTATGTCCTGTGATATTCCTCTAAATCTAGGACATTTTTTTCAAACCAGGAATATGTATGTATATTTTAATGTCAAGAACCTCTATTACCAGAATTTAATTGGGTAATCACTTCAAGGAATACCTGGGGTTGTTTTGCTCACAGGGAATGTGTTTAAGGACGTATTTCTTTTCAGTTCAATATTACTTTCTAGTATCCAGCTCTTCTATATTAAGATTTATTCTCCATAAAAGCATTAGGAGTGCAGAATTAAACCACAGCATACCGCTTTAAATGATGGCTATGAAAGAATGTTGATGATAACATTTAAAAAAATTTTTTTCCTTATTGATTTTAGAAAGAGAGGAAGTGAGCGAGAGAGAGAGAGAGAGAGAGAGAAACATCGATGAGAGAGAACATCGATTGGCCGCCTCCTGCATGCCCCGCACTGGGGAACGGACCCACAACCTGGGCATGTGCCCTGACCAGGAATCGAACTGGCGACATCTTGGTGCATGGGTCAATGCTCAACCACTGAGCCACACTGGCTCCTGTTGTCTTGAAACTCATAATATTTTGGAGTTATAATAATAACAACTCATTCAAGGAGTAGATCACACAGTAGTTTCTTTGTCTGTTACAACCCTCATTCTCTCCTCCATCCTTCCACCACACAAAATAATATGGAATGTCAACTGTAATTAAAATATACAATTTAAAGTTCTTTTCAAAAACAGATTCCCCTTAGTACACATCCCATTGAAATGAAAGTTCTTTTGCACAGGCCTGGAGCTATGACGCCTTTTGTCTTTCCCCCCTTAGCTGAGTGAGGTAGAGCACAAAGAGAAGCCAGTGATGGGAACATCTGACACCACCCATGTCTTCACAGAGATCTCCTTGTAACCAGAGAACTTCCTTCCAGCCACACGTGTGAGCCAAGTTGACTGACTCAGCAAAAACTACCAATGAGATGTGATGGGAAGACAGCCTGCTTCCTACCTGGGAGAGTCTTAAACGCAAATCAAGAGCTTGAGTCTTTCTGCACTGGGTGGGATTCTACCCCAAAATGTTGAGAATCATACTGTTATATTCTATGAAACATCAACCAGTCTAGAATCTCCTAATACAGAATGATCGCCTACCAACTAAATGGAAGAAAACAGACAATGATCGCTTCATTTTGATGAGGAAGGATACCCGAAGTCAAGAAGAGCAAACCTTACCTGCCACTTATATGTTCTCAGCGTCTGTGAATGAAGGATGACCTTTTTTTTTTTTCTAGATCCTTAAATTGCCTGTGTTTTCTATGCATCCAGAAGGTCCTCTGCTTCTCTTCCGCCTAGTTCTGTGGGGTAAAGAAAAACACATGTGGGCTCCATGTAGCTGAACCTGGATTCAAGTCTTGCCCCTGACGCTTAATACATGCGTGACCACCTACCTTCTCTCTGCACTTTAGGAAACTGAGCCCCAGGGAAGTTAATACTGCCCTTGCCAAGGTCTTGAGGGGATTACACCAGATAATGCCTGCAGAACGTCTGGGATACAGGAGTCACTAAATAAATACCAGCTGCTATTATTATTGTTACCATGCTCTCAACTGATCTCTCAGGAAATGAGTGAGGGGGGCTGTCACCCTCTGGCTCTCCATTTGTATTAAAGAAGCTAAACAATGTCACCAGCCTAATTCTGGTGCACTACGTCAAAGGCTGTGGACCCTATGAATGAAGACATTTTAGTAACTTATTATTTTTTAAACATTCTTAAGGGGCATGTAGAAATAGCTGTAGCTTGGTAAACAGGTTGGTTAACTAGTTTCGTGCCCCAAGCTTTATTCTTGGTTCCTGCCTTCTCTTGTATTTTCGACTTTCAACTTGCCCTTACCCATTTTCATCCTTTCATATGTAGAATGTCCTTCATCTTTTCAACGGTTCATATCTACAGATGTTGGCGTCTAACCTTCTCAGAATAGTTTTCCAGGGTTTGATCATCATTCCTGTACATAGTGTCTCCTCATCATTATATAATCTTAAGCTAAAAAAGTGGTTCTCAACTGGTGATTTTGCAACATCTAAAGACATTTTTGGTTGTCACAACAGGGTGAGGATATCGCTGGGGAGACCAGGGATATTGTCAAACATTCTGCAGTGCATAGGACAGCAACCATAACAAAGGATTATCTGGCTTAAAATGTTCATAGTGCTGAGGTTGAGGAACCCTGAGAGTGGGTGACTGCAGACTTTTCAATCAAATCGGGGCATTTTGGGAGATGAAAACACTCTTAACAATTACACTTAGCAGGTATAACCTGGGACCACTATTTCGGTCAGACAGGATATACAGCCCCCATCTTGAGTTCAGCTTCTTTTGGACTGAGGAGGTAACACTTGCAAGTGCAATTTTAATTCCTTTTCTTGTCTTGCTTATAGCTTTTTTCATCAGTTAAACTCTTAGCTACCCAAAGATAGGAGCTACAGGCTATCCACCTTCCCCAGTCCAGGGCTTTATATAAAGTACCTACTTGAGAAACTTTCTCAAGTGTGTTTTTTATTATCTCTGTTCACCGCTGGGTCCTTGACAAAATCTACTATAAACTTTTCCACTATGAGTTCTATTATAGATTCAAAATGTGGTTGAAAAGATGGAGACGAATTCACCAAGCGCCATTGTTCATAATGCAGAGAAGATCCTACCTTCTCTGATATGTAATGTAATAAAATATGCTAATCAATGGACAACCCCCTTGACTGGTACTTATTTCAATCATTCAGGTTTACTGTAAATGTTCTTACTACACAAAATGTGCTTCTATTGAGTTAAATAAAATTGTACTATTGAAAGCATGGTTTATACCTGTAAAATAAACAAAAATATATAGTTTCCCCAATCCTGCCCAAGACTGACTGTATGGTAAGTATGGGTTCCCTTAGCCCTCATATTCTGTGTAGCACTTTGGGAGGAGATAAACCAAAGAACTTACATGCATATATGAACAACCAACAGACACAGCCATTAGGTTATGGAAAGAAGGAGGGGGTGGGAGCGGGGAGGAGGGGGTCAATGGAGAAACAAGGGGGGACATCTGTAATACTTTCAACAATTAAAAAAATAATATAAAAAATAATAATTTAAAGCCATTTCAATTGGGTTCATCAGGTTTTGAAGTATTGATTCTAGGGAATATTGAGATGGTTAAAATTGGTTGGGTATATTCGTTTTCTAGGCCCCTGTAACAAAGTACCACCGACTGAGGGGCTTCAGTCTGTTGTCTCACAGCTCTGGAGACCGCAAGTCCAAGATCAAGATGTTTGCAGCTGAGGGAAGGATGAGTTCCAGGCCTCTCTTCTTGGCCATAGGGAGACAGCTCCTTCCCATGTCTCTTCACATCTTACTCCTTCTAAATAGATCTCTAAAATTTTCCTGATATATAGGACACCAGTCATATTGGATTAGGGCCCATTCTGTTGAGCGTATTTTAGCTTGATCACCTCCGAAAGACCTTGTCCCCAAATAAGGTCCCATTCTGAGGTCCTGGGCGTTAGGACTTCCACATGTGCATTTAGGGGGAGACAATTCAACCCATAACAGTTAATAATGAAGGACATGCCATAAAGCGATGAAAAGCTAAATTTAAATTTTGTAGAAAGGATCATTTTCTAATACCGCGCCATAAAGAGAAAATCGTGGAGTCACTACAGTTTGGAAATAGGAGTGATGAGGCAGGTTATTGTACGCCACTGGAAAATACTCGATGAAAACGCTCCTGAAAAATACTGCAAAGAACTTTGCTGAGGAAATCACGTGGGTGGAAATGTTACCATCTTTCTTCTGAGCATCTTAACATCCTTGGCCAGACTTTTATTATTTGTTTGTTTTTAGGTGACAAGACAGGTGAATGAGGGCAAGGTGGCTTGTTTCTCACCGTCTGCACTTTTCGAAAAGCAGAAATCAATTTGTTCTCGGCATTTGCTTCATTGGAGGTATGTCTGCTTGGCTGGTTAGAGCATGAAAGGGATTATGGGATTCCAGGTTTGTTGATCTTCAGATGGGTTGTATTCATGAAATAATCAGGGCGGAGGTGGGCCTTAAGGGAAACCCAAGGATCTACCAGACTGGGACCTGAGCCAGGTGAGGGCTTTGGCTTCCTCTCAGCTTGGAACACACTAGAAGGCTGCTGTCTGACAACCTGATCAGGCTAGGAAGGGGAAATTTAAAGAGATAGATCACTGTATAACCTCTTGTATGTATTTAAAGATACAGATCTTTAAATTTCCTCTTCCTATCCTGATGGGTGTGCATGTCTGTTATATAGGTATATTCCAAACTGTGTTCAGTATTTTAATCTCTCTGTCTGTCTGTCTGTCTGTTTGGAAAGGATGGAGAACAGGGAGCTAAGCTTGCTCAGTGACTGTAGGCAGGCCCCTCATCCTCGGGGACATCTGCTTTTTGAGGTGTCAGGTCAGAATGTTAGCCTGGGTGCCACACAAGGTCCTCGACATCGTCACAATCTTAAGAGGGACATGGTCCCAAGTATTAAAAACGACTGTCATCTGGTTAAGCCGCAGTAATTCTGCATCCTAGCCCGGCTGATGTGGCTCAGTGGTTGAGCGTCAACCCATGCACCAAGAGGTCACCAGTTCGATTCCCGGTCAGGGCACATGCCCAGGTTGTGGCCCAAATCCCCAGTGGGGGCATGCAGGAGGCGGCCAATCGATGTTCTCTCTCATCCATGTTTCTATCTCTCCCTTTCTTCCTCTCTCTCTAAACATCAATAAAGAAAAAAAAAAAAATCTGCAACCTTGTCCCTGGCACATTCCTTACTTGTTGGGGGTAGGGAAGTGCCAGTGGTTTTCAAACAAAAGGAAGAGTTCTGCAAGACCCCCAGCGCTGACCTTCTCACCTCGCTCCCCTGCTGCCTTTCCCTGTCCCCTGCCCCCCTGTCTCCACTCCTGGATGACTCTTCAGCAGGCAGAGGGCTGACAGGCACGGAGAGGTTTCTATGTGGGGACATCAAAAGCTGCAGAGTGAAAACCTCTGCACCCAGAATTTGCCCCTTGTGATCACAAGTGGCCAGGAGCAGGGTCACTGTAAACCGAGGCCCTTTATCGGCTGCACCCCCTAGCAGGGCAGCTGCCCAGTTATCAGTGTCATTAGTGGGGGCAGCTGCTGGTAAACAAGGCCCTGTCACCCCAGCGCGTCGGTCAACAGGAATTTCACTTGAATCTCTCCCTTGCTTAAAGAAACACCGCTCTCTTTCTCTCCCGTGTTATCATTTATTTATCTCCATCAACGTTCCGATAGAAGGCTGGCAATGACTCAGGGAAACCCGCTGGGATGGAAAATTAATAAGGTGCCAGGGACATTCACCTTAGGTCAATTCGAGGGGACGTCAGAGAAGGGAGCTTGCTGGGGACTTCCCTGCTTAGCCGGAATCCCATCGTACATATTTATAAAGGTGGAACTGGAGAGCAGCCAAGCGCCTGCATTTAAGTGATTAACAAATGTTTCTCTTTAAGTGGACACCTCTTGTTCTAAATATATTTGACAAGAATGCAAAGAGTCATCCGCGGGGCAGAAAGGGCGCAGCTCGGGTCTTCTCTGGCGAGGCCCCGGGCTGCGCGCTCCCTGCGGTGCCAGCCGAGTTCACGTCGCCTGGTGGGCAGCCCGCCAGCGCCAGCGGCTCCCCGCTGTTTAACGACAATGGATTTACTGCTTCTCTGCATATTGCTGTTATTTTGTATAAACAAGGTTAACACTCCTTTTAAATTAAATGCACCACCTGGTGACTGAATGGGTGACCTTGCCAGCTTTCCTCACCTGGCTTGGGAAGCCCAGGATCCAGCTCTAATTTCAACTTGTCGCTCTGCTTGGGATCTCCTTCTCTTTACGTTTAAACAGGCTCCAGGAGGGGGTGGCGGATCCTGGCGCTCGGACCCCCGAGGAGGAACTGCCGAGGTCCTAGGTGCGCCCTGCAGGTGAGCCCCGCCCGCGCCGCCTGGCAAGCTGCGCAGGTTGGCTCAAGGTGCCCCCGGGTCTGCGCGGCTGCCGCCATCGGGAGAGCTCCGGGGACCGCCCTGATCGGGCAGTCGGTGTCACAGCTAAGTGACAGACGGCCCTGTGGGCCCTGCCAAGGCTGCCTCCAAAATAGAGATCTCCAGAGGGGGCCACACCGTGAAAAAGGTCCTTTGTGTTTCACTCTAGCGTGGTATTTATTGATCTAATTCGAGGCTCAGCACTTTCCCCACCCTCCAGGAACTTGAACACCTGGAAGAATTCTCCTGGCTTTACATTTGAGGAAATTTAATGGTGTACAGAGACTCAGCAGGAAGCCCCGTTTGATATGAGAAGGCTGATCTGTGCTGCTGAGCGACCGGGCTTGGAACGCCTTTGCCTGGGAAGGTGCGTTCCTTGGTCTGAGGAGTCGTTTAGGAAAACTTAGGTACACAGCAGTGTTTTGGAAGCATCTCGAAATTTCAAGCAAAATAAACTTCACTTACTCACTTAATTGAAAGCATCGCCTCGCCCCTCCCAGCTATTTGCCACCTCCTAAATGGTGCAGAATTATTCAGGAGTCTTTGCTGCTCCCCAGTCAGCTTGAATTCTAGACCATTTCTCAGCCCCATTGCTGGGCAGAAAAAAGGAAATCAGACCTGGAGAGGTGCAGTGACTCCCCCAGGACCACCTGGTCCAGAATCCAGGTCTCCAGGCCTGGAAGTCCAAGGTCGTTACTGCGTGTTCCTGCGGAGTCCCACTCTATCTACCCAGAAATATCAGTGAGCTTAAATTGCTGGGAATTTGTTTGTATTCTCAATAGCGCAGGAATAGTTTCTCCTTAAGGTTTCCTTAGCAGCTCAAATTGGAATGATGGAACTGCCTCTATAAATAGGCCGAGTCGAGTAATTCCAGTAAGGGATGTGATTTTAATTGCGAGAATCCTAACAGTTTTATATCAACTTTACTAAAAATAAGTCTGACTACAGATTTATTAATACCTTTCAATGCAGGAGGTAAAATTGTGGGAAAAGATGTCCTTTCTTTCAAAATCTCCCTAAAGAGGATGTTTGTGTGAGCATGGGTGGTGGAGGAATAAAACATCCTAACATTAATAAAATCCACCCGCCATATGCTGTAGCCTGTTTGTGATACGAAACATTTAGTG
This sequence comes from Tadarida brasiliensis, assembly GCA_030848825.1. Taxonomy (NCBI): domain Eukaryota; kingdom Metazoa; phylum Chordata; class Mammalia; order Chiroptera; family Molossidae; genus Tadarida; species Tadarida brasiliensis. The sequence continues at coordinate 6,173,477 of CM061279.1, forward strand.
TGGACATACAGGATGCTTAGTTCTGGGGACACGATGATGAATAAGGCACAATCAAGAACTTGGTGAGTTAAGGACCAAGGGAATCGCTGTAAGAACTGCTGTGGGTGAAGGGAGCCTCGAGCAGGGGCCACATAACTCGGGTCATCCAGGAGAATTTCACAGAGCAGGTAGTGCTGCACACGAGGCACTTTCATTGTGTTTTTGTGCAACAAGTCAGAACAGAATGATATTTATCTTATTCTTAAAGGGATCAGTGCTAGGCAGTCTCCTAAATGCTTGGCATAGCCTCCCAACAACCCTACGAAGCAGGAACAGTTATCAACTCCACTTCACATGTGGGGAAACTGAGGTATGGAGAAATGAAGCCGCTTGGCCAGGATTTCACACGGAAGGAACTCAAACCCAAGCAGCCTGGCTTGAGCTCACACTGGGTGCTGCATCTCTAGAATCCCGTGGGCATTGTATTGACTTCGCCAGATATTCCTTCCTTCCTTTCAAACACCCTGTCCTCTAGGCACTAACCATCCCAATGGAACCGAAACTTTCGAAAATGATTCCTTGCCAGACATTGTTGTGGGTTTTATATACAATCATCTCATATGTCTTCTTTCCCCAAACCCTGAGAAATAAATATCATTTCCTCATTTTACAGGTAACGAAGCTGGACCGTTTATCATCCTCCTCGTCAGAGTCATCGTCAACTTTATCTTCACCGTATTAAATAAACGTAATGAAACTAAATTCAGAGGGTGCTTAGAGGTATCACGTTTTCTAAGACAGTAAAAATGTCAACTATCATTTTTCCATGGTAAGACCAAATCCCAGACATTTCAATTGGAAAGAGGAGGCACAGAGGATGTATGGGGAACACAGAGCAAACGAGACAGGCCCATAAAGAAATGAACATCCTGCCCGGCCGGTGTGGCCCAGTGGTTGAGCATCGACCTATGCACCAAGAGGTCACCAGTTCGATTCTCGGTCAGGGCACATGCCCAGGTTGTGGGCCTGATCCCCAGTGGGGGGCATGCAGGAGGTGGCCAGTTGATGTTCTCTCTCATCAATGTTTCTATCTCTCTCTTCCTCTCCCTTCCTTTCTCTCTAAAATCAATAGAGGGGGGGAAAAAAAAAAGAAAGAAAAGAAATGAACATCTTAGCCCTGGCTGGGTAGCACAGTTAGTTACAGCGTTGTATCAATACACCAAGGTTGCGGGTTCGCTCCCCAGCCAGGTCCCTCTCTCTCTCTCAAGTCAATCAATCAATAAAATAAAATAAAAAAAGAAGAACATCTTTACAGAACAAGGGGGTTTTGCAAAGAGCTTGGTGCAGGAGTTACTGGAGGGAAAAACGGCTGAGCTCTGGTGTTGTCAGGAATACAAGAGGGAATTTGCAGCTAATCCTAAAGTAGCCCTTCCTTAGGACAAATAGATATCTGTTACCTTCTGGAAGCTGCTCTCAGAATAGGAAGCAGATTTCTTCTCAGTGATTTTTTTTTTCTTGACGATTCCCCGCTGTGACCCCCTGGGTCAGAAGATCCAACCAATTCTCTGGAGCTGAAATCAGATTAGAAAATAAAGAGGTGTTGCCTGGTCAGTGTTTGGTTTTGTTTCTGGGCTCCTAAGTCATATCGACTGATTTTTCCTATTACATTAAGAAATTCTATGCTAATAAAGAAAATTGGGAAAGTAGGAAGAGGGAAAACAATCATTGAAAAGTCCATTACTGGAAATATTGTGACATTATTTCTTCCAGTCTTTTGAAGTTTGGCTCAGCGGTTAGAGTGACGGCCCGAGGACCAAAGAGTCACGGGTTCGATTCTGATCAAGGGCACATACCTCGGTTGTGGTTTGATCCCTGGCCCTGGTTGGGGTCGTGCAGGAGGCAACCAATCGATGTGTCTCTTTCACATCGATGTTTCTCTCTCTCTCTCTCCCGCCCTCCCACTCTCTATAAAAAAAATAATAATAAAAAATAAACTAACACATATGAATTTTAAGAAAAGGTACACACAATTAGAATCACTGTCATGTAGTTCTGAATGACCCTTTTCACTCCATAAACATATTTCCACTCTTAAATATTCTGCAAAGTTTGGTTTTTAATAATCACATAATATTCATTATAATTATTTATTTTAATTTCACACAATACAGATTAGTCACCCCCTATTCCTGTTGTGTAGCTTATTTCTCATTGTTGCTATTATAAATCATCTTGCCTGTATATTTTGGCTGCCTATATGATTTCCCCCCTCAGATATATTCATTAGAAGTGGAGTCATTGGATCAAAAAGAATGCGTTTTTAGTGTTATATCAGGAATACGAACATGCCTAGCATGAGTGAGTTTGGAGGGGACAGAATAAGATTAGAAGGTTGTAGTATTTGCAAATTTTATTGCTATGCTTGTTAATTTAATAATATAAAAACTATCGACTCCGCATCAGGTCACCAAGCTGCAGCAGGAGCAAACCGTGTCATTGACAAGAGCAGAGCATTCTCAGAATGTCGCTGCAGCACCAAGCCTGGCCTGGGAGCGCAACTTTGTCATCCAAAGCTGGAGGCTTATGTTGGCACCACTACCAATAAAATAGAGGCCCGACTGGGCGTCTGAACCAGATTCTCATCTGGGCATTGCATGCACAGGGCACCTGGGAGATGCAAGGGAGGCTGGGAGTTTGAGTCCTGGCTTCTACCTTGGGGTCTGGGGGGTGCATCATGGTACAGATCCCCCAGCTTTTGCTTTCCAACATAAACATTGATTCAGCAGGAAGAGGGCTTCCCAGTTCCAGATATGAACTTGCATGAGAGCCTGGGTTTGGAATCGGTGACAGCAGCCCGGCCTGTTACCCTCTGAGTGACTCCAGGCAGGTGACTTCCCCATTTCTTTTCTTTTCTTTTTTTTTTTAAAATAATTTTTCTTTATTATTGATTTTAGAGAGAGAGGAAGGGAGAGGGAGAGAGAGAGAGAAACATCGATGAGAGAAACATTGTTTGGCCGCCTCCTGCATGCCCCCCACTGGAGATTGGGCCCACAACCTGGGCATATGCCCTGACCGGGAATCGAACCCGTGACCTCTTAGTGCATGGGTCGATGCTCAACCACTGAGCCACACCGGCCAGGCATCCCATTTCTTCTTTTCATTGTGCCTCGGCTTCCCTATTTCTTAAACACACAGAATACTCCGCTCCTCAGAGGTTTGTGACAAGGATTTAAACAAGCATGTATATAAAACCCTCAGTACAGTTCTTTAGAATGTAGTGAACATTCCCTATACGGTTTGCAGTCCCATAACTAGTCAGAGGGCTGAAAGGGCATGGCTTGAAAAAGAAAGAAAAAACACACACATACTTATTACCCGAAGTCATATGTTAACAATAAAATAATAATCTTGCAAATAGCAATCCAAGATCTTCCAGTTCATACAAAGGATTACAGGGCAAGAGCTGAACAATGGGGAAGTCTGTTTCCAAAACAGTTAGAGCAAGCTCACGCCCCTGTGCATTAAAGCTGGGGTGGGGGGCGTGAGGGGGGCGCCGGGCTCCTGTAAGTTCTCGACAGGAGATGTGGGCACAGATGTGTTACCTTCAACAGCAATAACATTGTAGCATGCATTACAGAAAACAACTAAGGTCCGCATCTCTGTCTCACACGCTCTGCTATTTTTCTCCTGAACCCCCCGAGTGAGACCAGTCACACCCAAAGCATGCAGAGTGGGAGTTCAGACCGGCCAGGGCCAACTGCCATGAACTCCAGATTTCCGGAATCGCAGAGGGGACCCTAACTACCCCAAGCGGAAAGAACACAAACGCTTACATGTCCAGCAGTTAATAGTCAGATCTGCCGGGAACGGCCTGCTTGGTTACACAGCTACGTTTTAAAAACACTTTCAGACCATCTCTTTCCCATGCTGGGGGCAGTGCTCACAGCTGAAGGAGTCAGAAAAAATAAACAGGCGCATCTGAGTGTACTGCAGATTTACATAATACAAGGCTAAATGACTTTTTTTTTTACCAAAAAAAAATGCTTTTACTCAAGCAACTTTTTGAAAATCCTATGTACATGCCACCCAGGCCTGCCCGGACACCCAGATGTTTCCACTTGGAACTGAGTCCGGGCCAGCAGCATCCAGATGCTTTGAGGGGACAGCAGCAGTTCCTGCATTTGCGGCAAATCGGGGAAGGGAAGACGCACTGACTCATGTAACATTAATCCTCCTACACAGCGAATGGGAAGCCAAGCTGCTTGCCCGTTTCCCAGTCATGTGTGGGGTCATCTCAAGGGTGGGGCGGTGGGGGACCTGTTTGGCCGGGATCCCGCACAGATGGTACTGAATTCCAAAATACCGACCGCAGCTTCTGATTAGTCCCGCGCAGCTCTTTCTGGTCCTTTAAGGACCATTTTTACTCTTGGTGGATTATCAGTGCCCCCCAACCCGTTTCTGACTTTCTCTTCTCCTACTCACCATTGCGCATGCCTGCCTGACATAAATCATTATTCTGTTGAATTGATCCTGCGTGCATTTCCCTTCTAGAATTAAAACCTTTGAGGGCAAGGTTAGGGTCTCTTATAGTGTATCCAGGGCCTGGACCCTCGCACAAGCTGAGTGCTGATGAGCACAGTTATTGTTAGTTTATGTTGTTGTTGTTTTTTTGCATTTATCTTCAGATAGAGCGGGATGCAGAGAGGGAGGAAGAGAGAGAGAGAAACATCGATGTGAGAGAGACACATCGACTGGCTGCCACCCACACAACCCCGACCAGGGCCGGGGACAAACTGCAACTGAGGTACGTGCCCTTAGCGGGAACTGAACCCGGGTCTCTCTGGTCCGAGGGCTGACGCGCTAACGGCCGAGCCAAAGCGGCCAGGGCCTGTTTATGTTTTTATGCAGTTTACCAAAGCTTCGCTCAGAGTCCACGGACACCGATAAAACCCTTGCATGCATCCACTCCCAATGTCTATTCTTCTCAGTTAGGTGGGGGATGGAGTGAACCAGCTATATGCCAATGTTTCCAGTACGAATGTTCAGTGATTAGAACGGGATCCACAACTGAGCTTCTTATTTCATTTTATTTTTATTCCTCACCGGAGGATACTTTTTATTTATCATCAGATAGGGTTGGAGGGAAGGAGGGGGAGAGAGAAAGAGAGAGAGAACATCGATGTGATAGAGCCACATCGACTGGCTGCCTCCTGCACGACCCGACCAGGGCCGGGGACTGAACCGCAACCAGGTCCGTGCCCTTGACCAGAATTGAACCCGTGACTCATTGGTCCTTGGGCGGATGCTCTAACCACTGAGCCAAACCAGCCAGGGCCACAATTGAGCTTTTTAGATGCTTCTTTAGGGGAAATAAACACAGGCCCTCTAGAGAACGGTAGGGTACCGCTTTGTTCAAATTTCTGAAAAGAGCATCATTGTTTTTGTGTATGACGATGTAACAAAGCCGATACGGTGAATGTATATTCTAAAATGGCCCACTTATTTCTGATTTTGAAATTCTCTTTGCCACAATGATTGCCCCCTCAACAAGATACGTTTTTCTGTGTGAAAGAAAGAACAGGGACGTGTCCAAAATCGCACGCAGTGCCCTAAAGAAACGCGGGGAAACCAGGTATTAGCTATGGATACACTTACTCACCATGACTGAAGTGTTGACCTAAATTCCCTCTGATTATATTACGGCCAAAGGAGGGCATTTCAGGCCCACAATAGGCTCTGCAATCTTTGACACAGAAACACACCCACTCAACACCTTCTTTTGTGGGAATTTCACATCTGACAGTTGCCCTTCAAGAAAGGAGAAAATCATCGCAAGTCACTGTCCTTGGCTGAATGATGCCCAGAGAAAAGAAAAGGGAAAAAAAAAAAAAAATCCAATCTCCTTTTCATTTAAGCAGCTTTAATTCCCCAAGTTAAACAGAGAAAATAAAGATGTGTGATTGGGAGTCCAAGGCCATCCGTAGCCTTTCTGCTGAGTGCTAACTCTGTGTGTAACTGCTCAGATTCCTTGAGGTTCAGCGGTAGTGCAATCAGTGTTCCCCTCTTTTTATATCTGGACCTTGATGAAATAAATGGGGGTGTTACGTAGTCTATTAAGACAGCACACAGTTTATTTACAATTTTTAAAATCTGTATTTTCGTGGTTAATAATCATACTAGAACTTAAGAAGCACCCCCTCTTCCGCTGACCGGTCTTCAATGATGCTCTCATTTGCCTCACTGTGCTTTTCGGAAATCAGTTGCAGAAACGATCTTTCGGTGGAATTTCAAAGATCTCTTTTGTGGAAACGCTGGGAGCTTGTAATTGGTTGAGTACGGCTATCCCGTCTGAGAGGGTGACCTTTCACCCCCTACCCAAAAAGAACACTCTGGAGAGAGAGGTGCCATAATCTGGGTTTAAGGCGTCTTACCCAAACGTGGAGAGTCTATTTCCGGGGCCTCACGCGAACAGTGGCGGGCGAGGCCAGCCTCTACATGCACTTAGCAATTCCCTGCTTTGCTCTTGGGAAACTACTCCTTAGAATGAAGAAAGGGCCTTCTCCCGTGTCCCCCTGGCCAGGTGAAGGAGCAAAAGCTCATGGATCATCTCAGTCATTTGTAGGAAACTGTCACGAGGAATAAGGGAAAGACAGGGTGAGGCTGGAGAACACAGCACGCTCAAATTTGGTTCTCGAGTCGTGGGATTGCCTCCCATTAATTCATTTGCTGGGAGAAAGGCTGAATCCTGGCTTAGGGTACAAATGGACTGCTTCTCAACACACAAGTGGACAGAATTAAGAGCTTCTACCTGACTGAGCAGAACTTGCAGAATTAGGACTTTATGTACATTTATATTCAGTTCCTGAAAAACTATACTATAAAGCCCATATCCTAAAAAGTTGTTGATAAAAAGACGAATGTTGCATAGAATGAAAAATTCACATTTGCAAAGCCCACAGTAAAGCCAATTAGAATACGCAATTAAAATAAATTCAGCCTTAAGTCATTCAATGAATTAGATAAATATAATTTATATTTAATCAGATCTAATCAGTGTGTTTTTTATATAACCATTTCGAAAGAAGAAAGAACTCTCCTGCTCATTTTCTTTCCTTATGAGTCTGGGGTGGCAAAGAAATTGTCACCTCAGCCCAGCTGGTGTGGCTCACTGGATTGAGCGTCATCCCATAGACTGAGAGGTCCTGGTTCGATTCCCGGTCAGGGCACATGTCAGGGTTGTGGGCTCGATCCCCAGTAGGGGGTGTGCAGGAGGCAGCCGATCGTATTTCTCTCTCACATTGATGTTTCTCTCTCTCTCCCCTCCTCTCTCTCTAAAATAGTAAAATCAATAAAAACATATTTAAAATTTTTTTTCAATTCAGGTGTCTGCTACAACCTTCCAAGCATTTATTTCCTCATTCTTGTTGGAAAGTACAGACAGTGTCACCTTCAGACCATGGGTGGCAGTTGAGACCATTTTGTAGTCACTTGGGTCTGAATGTTGAGCTGAACCCCCCACGTGGAGTCCGCATGCAGTTGCCTTGCTAATTTCCCTCTTGACGTCTTCACCTAATCTCCTTGCTTATTTTCTCTAACTGTTATGCTATTTTGATATATTGCAACTATAATTCCTAACACCCTGATCGGTGTCCAACAGGGTATCTGAGCTCTGATGCGCCCCTTATGTTAGGTTCCCCATCGCAGTTGAAAAGCTGGACAGACTTTTAATCCCATTCAGAAAAGGCGATTGAGTCATCACCTCATTTCTTGAATGTCCTCTGCACTGGTACAGTCATGCAAACGAGCAAATACTGGAGAATGTCTAGCTGTCCCAGATCCATCTGGAGCTACTTCTATTAAACATGGCCAGCTGGGTGCAAGTTCAGAGAAACAACTGAGATTATTCCAAAATCTATGCAGGCTTAAAACACTGTGAGAGATAATAAATCATTCACATTGACTCTTCTTTGAAGTCAGCGAAATAGACAATGTAACCATGTCTGTCGGGTTTGGGTAGGACAGCCCTCCGCACGGTCATCTGGCGAGTCCTTGTCTTGCTGATTTCAAGCCATGTCAGACGGCGAGTTCATAGCTGCGCCATCAGAACTCTTCCTCAGAGCCCATCAGAACTCTTCCTCAGAGCTTATTGTGAGTTTATTTGACCTTGCGAGGCCCATCTGGACACTCACAAGAGAAGCTTTCCTGTGTGCAAATGAGCATGGGCTCCTGTGTGCATGGGCTGTCGCGGGAAGGGCCACCACGAACACAGGCAGGGACTGGGTCAATCTTCAGCTCAATAAGCAGATGCTAGGCCCTCAGGAGTAGTTAAACCCTGCTAAGAAAGAAACATCGCAGTGAAGTATCATCATCTATGCTAGGACTTCGGAGGATCCCTACCCTGAAAGGGTTGACTCGAGGCCTCTGTGAGGAGATGTCAAGAAGAGCTCTTTGCGCATACTTGCGAAACAAAACAAATTTATACTCACGCTTGTGAAACAAAACAAAATTATATGCTCACGAGATGCTTTTGACTGAAAACAGAAATTTCAAGAGAATGTTGATACAGAAATCTCAGATGTTGTTCCCCATTTCTTCGAAATATGGTTTTCAGCTCTAAAGTCTACGCATGTCGCCCTGGCCAGTTTGGGTCAGTGGTTAGACTGTCAGTCTGAGGACACAGGTTCAATTCCCGGTCAAGGGCAGGTGCCTAGGTTGCAGGTTCGATGCCGGGGCTGTGCAGGAGGCAACCAATTGATGTGTCTCTCTCACCATCGATGCGCTCTCTCTCTCTCCCCCTCACTTCCTTCCACTCTATCTAAAATGGAAAAATGTCCTGTCCACTCTGGCACCAGTGAATGATGTGGGTGGATCCGGGAACTCCCAGGGAAACGCTGCAGAGAAGCAGTCACACGGAACAGTGAGTCATCCTTCATTGTGTGTCTCTAATTTTTATTTTGTCATGGCACAAGTTTGAAGTTCTTACTAATGGTTGCTCCTGAATTCATTTGCTAAAGGTAGCTGTGTGACTTGAGAAAAAGCAGCTATTAGAAAGTCCAACACATGCAGGCAGAACAAAGCCTAGGTCCCCAGTGTCTGGCATTTTGTGTTTGATTTGACGTCACCAAATCTTTTTCTGAAAACACGGGCAATGTTAGAAAGTATTGCTTGTAGAGGATCCTATTAGAGTAACGTATTTTTGAAAACAATGTAACGTAAGTCATTTCCAGTGGAGTTGCTGTGTTACTACCTACTAGGAATGAGTTTCTGTCCCTTAACTACACACGACTTGGTGTGCGGATGGATTTAGTAGGTTGGAGTCCCGAGATCAGGCACCTGCTTTTCTTTGGATTGTGTCTGTATCCCTACTGCCCACATGGTCAGCTACAGTGGTAGGGATGCTGTTTGTAGGCAGTAAATGTCCATGGAATGAAACTTATGGACAGAAGTAAAGGGTGAGGGGAAAAAAATGAAATACATTGTTACCATTGTCACTAGCTAGTTATTAATATTAATAATAGGAGCCAAGGGGAGGCCAGACATTGTAAGCAGGTCATCTGGGAAGCTTCACCAGGAGGCTACAACTTCACACTCCCCAGGGACCCACCGGCCATTCCCTGCAGATCACTGGGGGAAGGGGTCCAACAAAGGGGAAGATGGGCACATGTGCACTGAACTCGGGGTGATGCAGGGAAGGTGCTTACCTGTCTAACCTGGGAACAAAGATCATTGGCTAGGATGGTGGACCCCAATGCAGGCTTGTGAAAATTGGGGAATACATAATTCCCAAAGAAATTCGTGGTCTCTCATTCCTTTTGCTTTGCTTCTGCTTCCTTGCACTCGCCCATGCTCCCTCCATGGCCATGTAGACCCTACATGCAACGGACTGCAGCTGGAACCCAAGTAACCCAGCCAGATGTGGACTGGACTGTGCCGATAGGGAGCGGAAACTCAGGGCACTGGCTTTGATCTTAGCTCTGCTGAAGACAAATGGGGCTTTTTCCATGGCAGGACGGAGGGAGATGAGACCTTGGAAACTCAGAGGTTAAATTCACAGAAATAAAGCTTTCCACAATCCCTCACCCTCCCGTGGGGGCCTCAGGAAATTCTCATTCCTGTGGCACCCCAGGAAGCCCACTTCCACCAGCCACAGGTGAGGACACAGAGGATATCCCACCGATAGCAATATTTTTAACCATCAATAAAAATTAAACTTCTCTGTAGTACTTGTCTAGTGGCCATATATACAGAATAATAGAAAGACAATTGGCCAAGCAATTTAAAATAAAAAAGACACCCGTTTTAGGTGCTAGGTCCGTTCTCCATTCTGAAACGGATGGCTTTCTTTCTCAGATCAAATGAAGTGAAACCTGAAAAGAAATTCTAGCTGGCCTCGTGTGTGTCTTCTTCAAAAGATTAATATTTTCCCCGCCAGACTCTGAATTCAAATGGGTGTGCACATGGCTTTGCCTCATTAGTCGGAAATCCCTCTTAAAATGGGCGAATTAATTTGGTGGAATTAGGTTAACCAGTCGTATCTGAAGTGTGCTGGTTGACATTGTGGTTTGTGGTGAGTTTATGGAGGTTTTGGGAGAAAACTCTGAGTGCTGAAAGGAAACCTTTCTCAGACCGGAGAGCCTTTATATTTAAGCACAGAATTTCCTTTTGTGGTCTGGGGTGACGTGGCTTTGGATAATAAATATCTGCGAAAAGATTTCCTGAGGTTGACTGGAAGGCATCACTAACACTTGAAGGGGCCGAGTTCACAGCTTTGCACAGTGGAATTTGAAGGCTTTTTGAACACATATATATTAAAGTCACATCACTTTGTAATCATCTCGTACACAATAATAAGCTAATCCCTTATTAGCCCTAATGCTCCCACTCATTTTTTTGGTGTGTGGGCCAAGAAGTTAGGCATCATCCTTTGGTATTTCTTTCTTTACCCTTTCATTATCTTGTGTTTCCAACTTTTGGACAAAGAAAAGAAAGACGAGGCCCCTCAGTTATCAAAGGGTCCTGTGAGGAGTTGGAGAAAGAAAGAAATACACACACACACACACACACACACACACACACACCCCTCACAGAAACCCACAGCCAGCCCACATGAACTGTGCAAACTGTTTTCCATTAATGTGTAATCAAGAAGCAGGCGGCCCACTGACTCTGCAAAATAAAATCAGAAACCCATCTCTCTCCCTCTAGGCCCTTCCTGAGCGACCCCCCCTGTCCCCACCCCCCATGACCAACCTGTTTGTCAAACTCAGCTTCATTCCCTTCTGGCCACAGAAGCAGGGACGAATGGGGAGAGCTGGATTTTGGGTAATGAGTTAAAAGATTCCACAAGCTTAAGGCTTCCATCGCCGTTGACCTTTCAGGCATGTGGCCCCCCAAAGTTAATTCACTTCACACATGTTCCTGAGCAACAGGTGGTAGACAACCAGGACAAGCACCGCTGCGGCTGCATTCCTGGGTTTTCCAGCCCCCGGCCCCTGGTCCCTGGGATTGACATTCCCTCCCCCAGGCCCTGACTGACAAGCTAATCGGCGTGCTGGGAAGCGCTGAGCTATTGATTCTACCGTAACACAACACCACCCCGTCAATGAAATGCTTCAGCAACCAAGAAAGGGCGGCCTTGGACTGGAGAGCAACTGGAAGACATTTGCTTGTAGGTACTGTGGCAGATGGGAGAAAGCTCTCAGGAGCAGGGCCCCGAAAAGCCAGGTTATTAAAAAAGCCACAAAGCTGGAGTCTGGCGGAGTGGGGAGAAATAGTTATGACTCAGTTAGGCGGAGCTAAAAGGAGAAGGGAAGAGGGGTACAGCGTTCAGAATTGCCTTAATCCCTCGAGTTCTTAATTTCGTTTCTTTTATGGCGGCTTGTAGGGGTAGCAAGACGTATTCAAGCAGTTAATAATTTTAAACACTTTAGCTTTCCTTAGGCGATCTATCTTTAGCCTTAATTAAAATTTTCTTTTAGTCGGAAAAATATTAAAATGACATTAAGATCCATTCTCTATGATGGGAAATATATGATGATATGAATTTTTTATTGTACAAACTATCATCGGAAAGCTGCTGACGTATTCTTTCTCGAGTTTCAGTTCAGCAGCTTGAGACGGTCACTACTTCTTAATAATGTCCCTGGAACTTCCTACTGAAATATTTGGAAGTTCCATATTAATTAGAAACAGGGGCCAAATGCGTGTGATCTTTTTATTACATTAAAAGGAGACCATAAGACAGAGCCAGGTGTTGGAGCATTGGATCATTCATTGAGAGGGTTTGGACAGAAATAGTAGTTCTGTAGCCCCAAGTACTCATTGAAAGCTACTATGCAAATTGATCTGGGTCATTTTAGTTAAATATTTTACTCTGAAAATAAATAAATAAACAAACAAACAAACAAACAAACAAATAAATAAATAAAAATCACACCTTCCAAAGCCAAAGAAGAAATACATAAGGTACAACTGATCTGTTTTCTACTTTTGTCGTCTTATCTACCTGTTATGAAGGTGTGTGTGTGTGTGTGTGTAAGTATTTAAAGAGTTAAGCTATGGGGTCTCATCAGTGTATGGAATTTTAATGATAAGTACAAATCTCCAAAAATTATCTCCAGCCTAAAACTAGACAGAAAATACCCATCAATTTTCATTTGTATTTCCATTTTTCATCTCTGTATCTACTGCTTATCACTATGGCATGCTCCTTCAAATTAATTAGATTAATTTCAACTTCCACTGTGTGTGAGAAGAACCCACTCCTCATCCCCCTCCCTGCTGAAGCCAATAATTGATGAGCTAGTGACAGCTTGGTGAAATCCGCCTCCCGCCGAGACGAGGGAAGGCTTGGGTTGGGAGGGTGGTGGAGGGTTCACGTTTGAAGCTGGGCTTGTGTGTTGTGCTTGTGACTTTGAGCATAGAGTCCTTCAGTCCTTGCCATCCTTGCTCTGGGAAGAACTGGCTGCCCTGTGCCTTCTAAATATATCTAGTGCATGCATGAGTCAGCAGGTGATGAGGCGAAGAAGAATAGGGTGGGGCAGAAGTGTGTGTGTGTTGGGAAGGGGCCGGGCACAGAAGGCAAGAAGTATTGAACTTGGAGTTCGGAGGTACAGGTTTAAATCTCAACTCTGGCACTAACCAGCCATGTGCCTGGAGAGATGTACGTACCCTCAACGGGATCCGATTTTATGATCTATAAAGTGGAGAGGGAGAATTTATTCAATTAATATTTATTGAACAGCCACCAGATAGCATGAACTCTGGGAGGGTCTGAGGATTCTCAAGTGAACAGAGAGAGGGGGCATACGTCCTTCAGAGGACTAGTCCACGAGGGAAAGAAAGACATTAATCAAATAACTATACTGATGCAGCCAAGTTGCAACAGCCAGAAATGAAGGGCAATCTGAGTGCACAGAGGGGATTGGACCCATTCAGGAAGGAAGGAAGGAGGTCGTGTGCTGAGATGTGATGTATGGATGTACGGGACAAACAGAAGGTATGGGTTTTGGAAGATAACTAGCAAGGGAGCAAGGGCTCACCTGATATGAGATAAGGTTGCATAGGTAGGTATTTGGTAAGAGGATGGGGTAGGGTCTGATTTGAGTTGGGAAACGATTTATGGAGAACTCTGTGGAGGAGAAGACCAAGCATGGAATCAGGACACGCAGCGGGGCAGCTTTTGTAGTTGACTCTTCAAGAGGACCAGGTTGCCAGCACTTAGATCAATGGGATGGAGAATGGACAGATATTCTCTCAAGAGATATTTAAGAGATACTTTGGCAGCACCCGGTGATGAGCTGGGTGTAAGACCGAAGGAGAAGATGTCCTTAAGAATGAGCCCTGGGTTTCTGGCTGAAATGACTTAACAGAGGAGGTCTTCGGTGGACTGGGAACACTGGAAAAGGGGGATGATCATGAAGATGGGCCAGGACAATTTAATTCATTGAATAGGATGATGTGATCCCCAAAATCTCTGTCACTTCTAAAATTCTGTGATTCTCTGAGATGGATCTGCCGCAAGGGAGTGCAATCCTAGGACACATTTGGATGGTGGCATCACGAGGGAGTGGAAATACCATCCTGTTTTCTTGCACATGGGGCCCCAGCCCCTGTGTGGGTGTTTGCTGGCTGAGTGACATTAGCCCACTTCATTATCACAACCTCAATCTCCCCTCATCAGTTAGGGCCATGCTGCCCCTCTCAAGATTGAAATAAACATGAAAGATACAGTATGCACCATTTCTAGCCTGGCGCCAGACACACAGAAGAGTTAGACTTTTTTTTTAACCTGTTCCAGCATTTGCTGCGGTGAGCTGGTCATCCATACAGTCAGTCCTCTGTCAAAATAAACCATCTGTTATTCCAGACGAAAGTCCCTGCATATAAAATCCACTTAATAAATGGCTGTGGACAGCAGGGACTATCATTTTAAGGCCCAGCTGTACTACATCTAAGGATATTCTGCTCCCCTCATGGGCCTCAATGGAATCAAGTTACAGTGCAAGGTTCCCCCAAGGAGAACTCTGGGGTTGAATCCTCTCAGAATACATGTCTTTCTGGTAGCAGCACACACATGGGTTGTTTGTTCATGGATTCTCAGGATGGCAGTCTGGCAGGTGACTGTGGTAGTACTCATATCACCCTTTACAAGAACACGGGATCCGGTGCAAATGGGACAGAATGATGGTGCTATTGAAAGAACTCTGCTTCTGCTGTGTGTGTGTGTGTGTGTGTGTGTGTGTGTGTGTGTGTGTGTGTGTGATCATTTGAATCCTTGGCTCCTTTATTATTAGTGACCTGGAGTCCCACTTCACGATAGATCAGATAACTTTGACAGGAAGTTACGAACTCGTACAAATAGGATTTTTCGTTTTCTGATGAAACTTCCTGGGACCATGCCTGTCCTGGCTTGGAGACAGACAGGTGACCTGCATCGCAGAGTGGTGAAGGTAAGATCAAGGCCTCACGTTTAAACTTAACTTTGCAAAAATGGAAAGGAACTTTGAAGGGTTTGAACATTCCTGGCAATGAATTTCCCGACCACTGCACAAAGCTAGGATGTTTACTCCAGCACTTTTAAAGGCTTTTCGATGATTAGTTTCCAATATAGAGAAAAAAGAGGCCATGTACTCTGTATACTCGCTTCTGCCCTCCAATGTTCCAAACTACCTGCATTTCAATTCTAATTTGTTATTACATCCAAATGCCATTTAAAAAGGAACTCTATTTTCTTGCAGGCACTTAAAAATGTATTACCTATCTCTCCCCTTCCCTCCCCCTAAATTTACTTACTTGTTAGAAAATTGGATTACCTTCCATCAATTAAAAGAATTGTGGTCATGGCTCAGAGCTAACCGTTGTCATAAATACTTGCTTAACATCGCAAAACTTGCAAGGTTTTCTGCAAGTTTTTCTTTTTATTATTATTATTTTTAATAGGGAGGAATTACTTTCTTTAGGGAGAATATGTTTTTACATTTGCTTACAAGGCTTGAAATCTAACCTTGGGTCATCCATCTTTGGAAATGTTAGCAATTTAAAATATTTGAAAATTTGTGGGAAGACAGAAGGGTGGTAGTTTGCTCAAGTGAGGAATGCTAGTTATTTCCCTTCCAGTTTAGCAACTAATCATTGAGCACTTAAATGATCAATATACTGGATCTATTAAGATGCCCCAAGCCTGCCTTTCGTGAGTTTTGCATTTTTTTTTTCCTGCTTTCCAGTGGGGAAAGAATGTGCTTACTTGAATAACCAGCAGTTGAAAACATGCCAGCCTCATTCAATGTGGAAAATTAAATTTGGCATTGAATTGAAGTTATTTAATACATACAAATATGGGCTTTTATATATTTTAAATGATGTTGTCATGTCTATTTCAGCCAATTCATGATTTTTCAGTATTACTGGAAAACAGGGAAAGAGTGAATAAATATCTTTGTTAGCCAATCATTTCAACATACTTTCCTGCCAAAGGTTTTAAAGGGTCTGAATGGCTGATTCCCAGTTTCTACCTTTATCTGTCTGAAGAGTTGCTAATAAAGTTGCGATCATGACCAGCTATGTGGAAGGCAATGGAGGACAGAGGGAAATGAGGCCCTACAAAAGATTATTCCCTGAATAATAATGAGACACACACTCATTGGCTGAGAAAGAGATGGGATCTGGCTGCTGAGCCAACAAAGCCTTGTGAGGACTCTGCTTTGAAGGAGAAGTGAGGACTTATGTCAACATTTGGAATTCCGCACTGCTTGGGGGATAAATCTCCCCTCCAAGTTCTGTAGATGTGTTCCATCGGCATCAAAAAAGAAAAAGGAATATCTGATAACGTTCAAGTTGACTATGGTTACAGACTTCTCCCATTGGGACCTAGCCTCTTTGCTGTGGTTGCCACTTTCTTGGCTTTGTATGAAACACAGCTTCGGCTGGGTCTCTTGCTGCTTGGTGGATTTCATTTTGTTTAGAGTCTTTGCTGGTGTTGAAGAGTTATTAGTTCTTGTGTGCGCTCTTCTGTTCTCTTTCCAGACTTATTCACCCCCTTACTTCTCAAATGGTGACGTTGAGATTCTCTTCTTGCCAGGAATAGAAACAAATGGGAGGTATTTCATCAGAAAGGAAGAAGATGGAGAGAGAGGAGAAAAAGGTGGAGAGGGATGGAAGATCTTGGGAAAGGGACTGACTCAGGGGCTAGGAGAGAGGACAACACCAAGGAAGCCTCTTCCTCAGTTTCTCTCTCCCACAGGCTCACGTAATTGCTCACCACTGAAAACCCTTCTGAGGATCTACTTAATGTTCCTATCTCTAGGGCATCTTCTCTCTAGCAACAAGTTTTCTCTGGTCCTTTGAGTCTTTGAAAACTTTTGAGTTTACACATCTTCAGTTCAACACACCCAAGAACATTTCCTGGAATTGCTAGATCTCGATTCTCATCCCTTAGATGACTCAATCAACTTTGGCCAGTGGAATAGTATTATTTATATCACAAACACATCTGTTGGGGAGACCTTCCTTGCAGTAGAAGAGATTCCTTTGTAAAATACACCCTAACATGTATTTTACAAAGTTGGCTTTCACAAAGCTATGTTCTTGGCTTAAAGGATCACATCTACCAAAATGGAATTTACCTTCAACCAAGCATTGCTCATCTACTTTTCCTATTTATACAAAAAGAGAAAAAAAATTGCCAAGAAAACATTATAATTACCTTAGTCCCCAGGTTCAACGTCTCAGTTATTTGTAACCCACCTTGATCCATAATTCCTTGTTGTTAATCACTACAGCCCATAATTCTTTAAAAATGTCTCATAGACTTATCTTTTCCCTGCATTTCCACACCACTATTGTAATCCATGGTTTTTTTTTGTTTTTTCCCACTTCTCCTTTGAATGATTATATTTACTTCCCAGCTGCCTTTTCCTGTTTCCAGCTTCTCCATGTAAGTCATTTGTTACGGAATGCATGGTTGTACCCATCCAAAACTCATGTTGGAGCCTTGATCCCCAATGAGACTGTGTTAGGAGTTGGGGCCTTTGGAAGGTAATAAGGCCATGAGAGTGGGGCCCCCATGATGGAATTAGTGCCCTTTCAAGAAGAGAGACACCAGAGCTCTCTCCCTGTCATGTGAGGACACAGTGAGGAGGTCGCTTTCTGCAAGCCAGGAAGAGAGTCCTGACCAGCAACCACCTTGATCTTGGACTTCACAGCCTCCAGAGCTGTGGGAAAGAAATGTCTGTTGCTTCAAATACCCAAAGTATCAAATTTTGTTATACTAACCTGAGCTGACAAAGATATCTTTCTTTCAAATAATCAGCTAAAAAATCTGTTACCACCATGATAGGGAACATTTAGGCACTTATTTTGGGATACATTGCATCAAATCCTTATGTAGATGCCCAATCAAGTTTTTCTTCTATTATCTGGTCTTCTGATCCCACAGGTACAAGCAGGATTCCCTCATCTGGAGGCCTGGCCTCTTCAAATCTCTCATCCCTTCATAGGTATCTAGGTTTTACTAGGTTGAATCCTTTGCCAGGAACTATTTCCCCTAATGAAAATGTTTCATTTCATTAAAAGCAATAGGTATGGGCTTTAAATTTATGTTATTAATAAAAATGTTTAGCTTTTAGTAAAAGAGTATCTTTGTCTCTACTTTTCTGTATTTTTCACTAAAGGGAAAGTCATCAGCTAAGCTCTTTCTTTGTCTGACTGACACATTGTCTAACACATTCTTGCCTGGCCGGTGTGGCTCAGTGGGTTGAGCATCCTCCCATGGACCGAGAGGTCCTGGTTTGATTCCTGGTCAGGGCACACGCAGGGGTTGTGGGCTCGATCCCCAGTAGGGGGTGTGCAGGAGGCAGCTGATCGATGTTTCTATCTCTCTCCCTTCCTTTCTCTTTAAAAAAAAATCAATAAAAACATATTTAAAAAAAATGGCTGCATTCTAGCTCTTCTCTAGATGCCTACTGTGAGGACCTCTGAAGTCAACCACATCATCAGTAACCCCCTGTAGGGGCAACAACTCTTCCATGATTATGTGTGAGAAGCAAAAGGAGGGCGGGACTTAAATAGACCAGAACCCTTGAAATATCCCAGAAAGATACCAGAGGCCCCGCATTAAACCAAGCTGCCTGCAAACAATGGCAATAAGTGTGGCCGTTCATTTCGGGATGAAAATCCACGTCATTTACTTAAACCCACTTTCACCAACAATTATTCCCCATTAACGATGAAATGTGGACTCAGCTCTTTCTTCTTTATTATAAACTGTTTGAGGTTTCGTTCGCATCGAGCCCATGGGCCCTTGGCTCACTGTAAGCTTCAGATTAGCTGGAATATCAGAGCTCGCATAGCCCATGGCAACCGTTACTGGAACACATGCCTATCATTTGCTGTTGACAGGCATTAATAAAAACCTAATTTGAGGAAATTATGAAAAACCTACTCATTATGCAATCTGGTTTGTGTTTTGGCATGTGGCAATCATTGGCTTGATAGCCGAGAAACCTTCATTTCCAGAACTTTATGGCCTATGTTTCAATTGCAGAACCAGCCAGAGCCCCTCACCTCTCCCGTGTGTTTGATCTTCTAATTGCCTCAAGACATCCCCACAGCTTTGCTTTATGATGCTGAAGGCCTCAGCCTGAGCTGAGGTGTGATGGACACAGGGATCTAGCGTTGCTGTCAGAAATGGTACTTGGCTATTACAAGAAACTTAATTCTGACCTGTCTATCAAGAGCGTTCACCCCCACCCCCAGCCCCCACTTTAACTTGTTCCTTATGGCCTCTCTGGACTTTGCAGCGAGCTTAGCAGAAAATTTCCCAGGTCTAGGAAAACAGTTCCCATTAGTCTAGTCTGCACGAAAACCAAATGCAGAATGCATGACTTGCAGGTACCATGGGCCTTGACTAGTGCTAATGAACGGTATGTAAAACATTTGATTTTTTTATAATGAAAAGTGGCTTGCCTATAAATGGTACCTTAACAGATTTTGAGAAGATATAAAAATGCATGTCGGAAATGGTTAAGAAAACCTCAAAATAACCTGGCTTCCAGATCTCCAATGGTGTCTATTAAATATTAAACTTTAGAGAAAATAGTTGGTAATTTTGAATCTCCGAAGAGGAAGTGGTTCCTCTTGCTGGCCTCTGACTGATGTCATTATAAAAGTTTCCAGCTAAACAATGACAGCCAAGGGTAGCCCTAAGCTAGTCACACAATTGTTATAGACAGAAGTTTTTCTGTTTTATTTGGCTGATCATTTTCTGACATCAAAAAAGTTGCTCTAGTCTTTCCTTCCTTCCTTCCTTCCTTCCTTCCTTCCTTCCTTCCTTCCTTCCTTCCTTCCTTCCTTCCTTCCTTCCTTCCTTCCTTCCCTTCCATCTCTCCCTCCCTCCCTCCCTCCCTCCCTCCCTCCCTCCCTCCCTCCTTCCCTCCCTCCCTCCCTCCTTCCCTCCCTCCCTTCCTCCCTCCCTCCTTCCCTTCCTCCCTCCCTCCCTTCCTTCCTTCCTCCCTCCCTCCCTTCCTTCCTTTCTTCCTCCCTCCCTCCCTCCCTTCCTCTCCTCCTTCCTTCCTTCCTCCCTCTCTCCCTCCCTCCCTCCTTCCCCTCCTCTCTCCTTTCATTCTCTTGGTATCTGATCCTGATTGCTTTCCCTCTGTCATGCACTGGCTTTTATTTAAATTAGTAGTGTTTAAGTATCAATTTAAGTCTAAAAGCAGCTAAGTTGGACACAGAAAGCAGAAGGTGTTTCTCTGATAATAATACAAACTGAGAATGATTTTCTTGCCCCTTTAATTCAACAGTAGGAAGTCCAGAATAATTAGAAACCGCAGAGTAAACCAAAGAACAGGAGCTGTTGGGACTCCTTCTGGGAGAGGTATCATTTTAAAAACTCAGTTTATCATAAAGTATTGAACATATACCACAGAATGATAGGTTGAGAAAGCGGAGATCATCTCAGTAGGCTATTTCATGAAAAGAAATCAACTTTATATAGGTGTAATTGACCTATAAAATGCAGTCAGTTCAAGTGTCCAGTTTGATGCATTGTGAGCAAAGTAAACAGTCAAGATACATAACATTTCAGTCACCCCCAAGTTTCCCTTCTGCGTTTCCCTAGGATGTTCTGTGAGGGGTATTATCTAGGATACATTTTCTTGCACCTGGAGTCTTTGAGTCAGCATAATGGTTTTGAGATTCATCCATGTTGTCGCATTTGTCAATAGCTCGTTTCTTTAGATTGCTGAGCTGTATTTCATTGCATGGTTATTGTACGATCTAATCTATCTCTCTCTTCACCTGTTGATGGACATTGGCATTATTTTTAGCCATCATGAATGGAGCTGCCGAGAACATTCCTGTATAAGTCTTTGCATACATGGTAAGCGTATGTTTAACTTTATAAGAAACTACCATCGCTTTTCCAAATTGCTTTTACCACCCAGAGGAGTCAAACACATATTTCCCCGACCTTAAACATCTCCCTGCCAACCAGGGAGGACAGAATGTCTGTGTAGGAAGCAATCAATCAGAGCACATTCAAATACTAAGTACTCAATTGCAACTATAATTTCAATGGCCATATTGATGGGAAGAAGTCCATATGGGTTGAGATGTCCCAAGGAAACTTTGCAGAAGCAACAGGTCTTGATACACCTTGAATACAGCAGCATTCTAGTCTACCCCAAAATGGACTTAAAATTGAGCAAAGTTGTGTATGCATAACGTGGACTGTATTTAGGTCTCAAAATTAGACCGGCCATCCCAAAAGCATACAAAGATTGTTTACATTATTCTTTCCTCTGGCATGTCCCAGTCTCTCGTGTCTTTATCCCTATTCAGTGTGTATCACTAAATGCTCAAGAGAAAACACCCCATTGTGATCCATTACAAAGATGTTAACAAGTTCATAAAAAATCTACAAATTCCTTTATGGGAGACAGTCAACCTTCAAGACGGAAAGAGGTTGGGGGTAGTGGAATTCAATAGCCCATTCAGCATTGAAATGTGAACACTAAGACCACTCTTTGGATAAATTCAAGCCAGATTTGGCCTGCAGCTCTGGCTGGGCAGTTCCCAGATGAGAACAGGACCTCAGCCTATGGTGGAGAAGCGTGGAATAACGCCTCTTTGAATTAGTTTCAAAATAAGGCTGCAATGCAGACTGACAACTTCTGATGCCAAATGCAGGAAGCACACATAATGGCAGTCTGTGAAAGGATCCATACCGCTGCTACAGGATACGGTTATTAATATAAAGTGAAAACCAAAATATAAAAACTCAAATAAACCGGCGTCAGATGACTAGCCTTAAGAGTGAGCCACCAGAGTTTTTAGCAAGTCAAGGATGCATGAAATTAAAAATAATAACATGAACTCACAGTTGCTTTATAAGTTGCAATTACATATTGCTTTCCTAGGCAAAATTTAAATAAATATATAGCCTGTTTGCCATCAAATACAATAGATCACCACAAACACACCCACTCTACAGTATGTGCGCTCTTGGTGAAGTTGGATGTAACTTGTAAGATTACAACTAGTTCGGAGCAGATCAAAAAGATGGTGGTAAGCAGAAATTAGAATTTTTACGGAGGCGTACGTTTTGATTCAGTGCTACTATGAATATGTATGGGAACAAGCATTTATGTAGTTGAGTTGTCTAGCTGATGAAATAGCATCTACCTCTCAACTAGGTTTCTTTGTAAAAAAACAGCCATCAAGGGATAAAGAAATTGTAGGAATAATTGAGCCCAGCCGGTGTGGCTCAGTGGTAGAGCATTGACCCATGCACCAAGAGGTCGCTGGTTCGATTCTTGGTCAGGGCACACGCTCAGGTTGTGGACCAAATCCATAGTGGGGGGCACGCAGGAGGCGGACAATAGATGCTCTCTCTCATCGATGTTTCTATCTCTTTCTCCCTCTCCCTTCCTCTCTCCCTAAAAAATCAATAAAGAAAAAAAAAAAAAAAGAAATTGTAGGAATAATTGAAAAGGTTGCCAGGCTGTGGTTTAGGTTATGCACATAAGAAGCATGTGCTAGTCCTTTGGCTAACAGTGCATGACACCCAAATTCATGCAAGCTTCACTCCTGCATGGAATTTAAGTGACTATATTAATGCAAAGGCCCCCGAGACAGATGGTCCCTCACCATCTTTAAGACATTGTTTTAGCTTTCCAAGGCTGCCATAACACAGTGCCACAGACTGAGACGCTTAAACAACAAAAATGTGTGGTCTTCTAGTTTTGGAAGTCTAAGATCAAGGAGTCTGCAGGCTTGGTTTCTTCTGAGCTCTGTCACCTTGGCTTAGAGGTGGTCTTCCCCCTGTCTTTCTTTGTATCTGTGTCCTGATCTCCTCTTCAAAAGTTTAAACCTTAATTGGTCATGTGCCTTTGCATTTTAAAGGCTGTTGATTATTTAGTATAAATTTCATGTTTTTGTTTTTTTTTAATTTATGTTCCAATGCACATTTTGGGGTACCCCTCATTGGCTCTCAGTCTGTCTGGTCTTCTAATCCAATGATGTTGGCCTTGGCAGCAACTTGCCCATTGTTAACTACTCTCAACCTCAGTCTCATGTGTGGATAGAAAGGCAGAGAATCACACCTTCCTTCTATTACCTAACCCTTGACATTAAACGAAACAAGTACCTTAAACCCAACGTCTGGCAGATGCTGGGTTCTTTATCGATTCTAGTCGACTCTGTACACAGAAGTAGAAGACTGGAAGCTACTCAGACAATTTGATTTTGATGTATCACGCCAACGATGCTGCCCCCTTCCCAACTATTTGCTGAAATCAGGAAGAATACAGTCATGTTGTTTTGCTTCGAATATCTGAGCAGATGCACCCAGATATAAACTACTAAGTAGCTAATGATGCAGATCTTGAAATCGTGCCTATACCTGTCAAATTTAAAGACATTACACCACAGCATATTAATAATGCTAAAAGCGAAAATACTGGTTTCTTGACTAGAGGGAAGTTGATATAATTGATGATCTGATCATCGCATAGCCAAACGCGCCTTCTGGTCATCTTATCAATAGACACAGATTATCACCCAACTCTTTTGAGTGTAAGAATTAATTTCAGTCAAAATATGGGTAGAGATATTCTTGTCATCTCTGGTACACATTACTGTTATATACCGGATTTACTGAGATCTTTTCCTTGAAATTCATTCTCCACTTTTTATTTAGCACAGAATCCCTACATTTACTGTACTTATAGCTGTCAGGAAAAATAAGAATATATTTTTAAACCCCCTCATTCAGCTAAGTGTGGCCATGTGACAAATTTCTGGCCAATGAAATAAAAGTAAAAGTGATATATGCAATTCCTGTGAGTGTTTTTAAAGCAGAGACTGGGGGGACACTGTGCTCTTTCTTGTCCCTTTTTCCATCTTTCTGGTAAAAAAGGAAGACATCACAAATAAAAAGGAGCTGCTATCTTGGACAGTGAAGCGACTTTTAGAATGAAACTCACGTGAGAAAAGCAAAGACTTAGAGGGAGTGCGAGTTTCTCTGAACTTTGTGGAAGCGGGCCACCGCATCTGCCCTGATCTGCCTAGAACAGGAGAGGTCCGTTTCTCATTCTCACCACTATTTGGGATTTCGCGGTATTGCACAGTGACACCCAGTCTTAATGTGTTTGTTTTCATGCAGAAGCGTCCGCACTTCAGGGACAGACATGGCACTACAGGACTTCCTTGTCACTCTTAGGAAACTCTGAATTTTAGAATATTCATTTTAGAGTATAGAGAACTGGCTACTAAAACAGGACAATTCTACAAGTCATATGTGCCTTGGTAATTATTCTTACTGAAGGTGTATACAAATACTGGAACACATATGAGCAATATCTATATGAAATTCATGGTTTCTGCAATGAAGTTATAAAGTTAATAAATAGAATATAAGCCCAGCTGGTGTGGCTCGGTGGTTGAGCGTCGACCCATGCACCAAGAGGTCACCGGTTCAATTCCCAGTCAGGGCACATGCCCAGGTTATGGGCCTGATGCCCAGTGGGGGGCATGCAGGAGGCGGCCAATCGATATTCTCTCTCATTGATGTTTCTATCTCTCTCTCTCCCTAAAAATCAACAAAGAAAAAAAAAAAGAATATAACCCCCAAATTCTTGTATTTACAAGCATCTGCATCTCAGGGAACCACCCTAAGCCCAAGTAGAGGAAAAGAAGAAATCAACATAAAACTCCTTTGCAGTGCAGTCTAGCCGCATTCTAACTGTGCTGGCCAGGTTATCCTTGGACACGTCCTTCATGAACTGGAGATGTGATTCTGCGTGTGTGAGGGTGGGTCTTCTGTAGCCACTGGTACAAGCCAATGTCCCCTCCTGCCTGCTTGGCCCTCGTCTTTCCCTTGATCAGATGGTACCAATTTACATGTCAGCTTTGCACAGACGGCAACAGCATGGGCCAGAGTACAGGCAGAGACCACCAGCTCATCCCACGCAGACAACTCAACAGTCCTCACGTGATAGCGTTTGGCGACCTCAGGAAAAGAGTTGTATCCAAAATACTTCAATTCAAAGAACCATGTACCCCTTGGAGGTTCCAGTGCAGACACACGTGCACACAGATGTTTTAAGAAAAACGAGGACGAGAGAACTGATCTATTCTAAAACTTTAAATCCTCGATTAAAGGCGTTCGCATATTAATACGCAAAATAGTCATTTTATGGCACAGACCACAAATGCATATGCAACTGTGATCGAATTTTATGAATGCACATCACATAAATCTGTTATTTGGCTGGGCCTAGAAAAAAGTGATATGATTTAAAATAAAGAAAAAAAAAATCAAACTTCTAATCGGTTTATGATCCCGGGGAGTTTGCAGCCAAACTTATCGTAAGAGTAATGTATGCAGAAAGATGGAAAAAAAAAAAATAGGAAGAAAGAAAAGAAAAAAAAAAAAGAGAAAGTCAGTTAAGTGGAATTTAAGTTGTCAGGCTACAGTGTAGAACTGCATTACCATATCTTCCCCCCTCTTTTTTTTTTAATAGTATTCTCTGAAAAGCACTCGATGTAATAAAGTCAATTTAAAATTTGTTCTACCAATCTTCTGCATCTGTAATTTTCCCATTAAACGTAAATGCCCATGAGGCAAGCTATTTGCATTACATTGCATTTGCGGTCTTTAAAACAAACTATAAATCCCCTCCTTGTTTCATGTGATTGATGCTGTGTGTATAAATACCACCATAAACCTCAAAGGGGACTTAACAGTGACAGTAAATTAAAGTTTTCAAGTCTGGCAGCATCTCAGCACTCCAGCCCTTGATCTTAAGCAGCCTTGTTAACCCCCGTCCCATTGCCCTCCTGAACTCACCTTTTTTTCCCCTTCTTTCCCGCTCTGCCCCCCATTCTGATTTCCTTGGGAAACACCTTCCCGGCCATGCAAGTCACACCAGGGCAGGGGTAGGCAGTTAATTAAACTTAGGCTTGCTGGAGAGCTGACGGCCCTGACTTGCGCAGCCCTCCGGGATTTGAGATCAAGAATCTTGGGGCCCCTTCTCTCTGTAAACAATGGTCAGCCACAGAGATACTGATTAACTGGCCAAGACCCCACGATTAGCTGCTTTCATGGTGACTGTCTTCTGCTCAGTGGCCTTCCCATCAGGACGCACCAGTTGGTGGAGAAAAAAATGCAGGGAAGAAGGAGGAAAGAAAAGTTTCTAGTCATACTTTGCAATTTCCACTTATTAAATCACCTCTCTTTGCAATATTTGACCCTCCATTTTAACCCCCCATAAATGATATAATTACTCCTTCTTAAAATAATTGCACTCCTTAAAACTGAGAGTCAACACAGATCTTTACCTATATAGGAAGGCCTCCTTGAAATGTAAACAGAGCGAATGCCTCTCCAAAACTTCAGAGAACCCTTAGTCTCTGTCATTAATTGATGGGTGTAGCTGGTAAATTCTTTGTTTCTCTCTGATTGCAGTAGGGTTGGACTTGGGGAAGACTCCGAACAGTAATCTTGGAGAAATCATCACTGTTGATCCACTGATTCTATTTGTACCCCTTCTCCAAGTGTGGTGATTAAATTCCTTGACCGACCTTATGTGATCGCTCCCCAAAATTGCTCCAAGGCTGACTGATTCAGGGTGCATTGGGGTTTCTCACTGTTATATCTCAAACGCTCCCCGTAATTTTTTTTGCATTTCCCCCCAGTATAAAAGGAACGTAATTGTAAAATTCCACATCCATTTTTTCTAGCTGTATGTTTCCTATATGACTTCAAAATAGAAATGTAAATTAGCAGAGCTCACAGCTCATATATGCAAAGTTCTTGGGGGAAAGGCAAATCTTCAAGGATGGGTAAATTATTCCTCCAGAAGGGAAAAGAAAGACACAGAGGAGAAGCAATTGGGCAGGGGATAGGGAAGACGGAGGAAGACAAAGAGACAATAAAGCTAATTAATTAATTTAGGCTATTAATCTAGACCAAATGTCCTTTGACGATCTCCGAATCAGTGGAGTATCCCAAGTGGATATTGACAGGAACATGGAAATATATTTGGAAAATAACACTTATATGGTTTTTCATGTCTTTGACAATTTTTTTCTTTTTTTAATCCTCACCCAAGGATATTTTTCCATTTATCGTCAGACAGAGTGGGAGGGAGGAAGGGGGAGAGAGAGAGAGAAACATTGATGTGAGAGAGACACATCTATTGGTTGCCTCCTGCATGACCCCAACCAGGGCCTGGGACCAAACTGCCACCAAGGTACATGCCCTTGACCGGAATTGAACCCATGACTCTTTGGTCCGTGGGCCAACGCTCCAAATGCTGAGCCAAAGTGGCCAGGGCTTCTACGATCTTTTAATAATACAGATGAGGAGAATCCAAGAAATAGCAACATTATGAAGAAAGTCTGTCTGAGAGAGATTTCTGGAGACTTTTGTCCTTTTTCTTCTGAATGACAGGACTGCCCAACCGTGGCACCTGCTCGTTCTGTTGCCCAGACATCCTCTTCTAGAAGGTAGCTTGTGAGAGTCACGCATTCTCCCCACCCAGCTTCTGCTTTGCCAAGCCTTTCATACGCCAGTGGTAACGAAAGTGAAAAGTCATACTGATTTGGTTAAAGATACACATTTCATTAATATTTCTGCAAAGGACTCTTGGAACACATTTATAGCCAAGCAAAGGAATGCTAGGAAAGTGGAAGGGAACAGCCGTTTATTGGGTCTTCACTGTGTGCCTGTCACCCTATTTGGCGATGTCATCCTTTCTCAACCTTCACAGTAATCCTGTGAGGCGGTCTCATTTTCCTTTGTCAATAAAATGGGAAAATAGTACCTAAGACAATTGTTCAAGGTCTCCAAAATGATAAGTGGCAGTGTTTTGGGGGACTATACTTTTTTTTTCCTTTAAAATTTTTAATGGAATCTGTTTAGAAATGCAATATGTACAATTCTTAAGATAGACCCTAAGGACATAGAAAAAGACACCAGATATCTCTGGGTAAACACCTGGGTCTCCTCAAAATTTTGTGTATATGAGCTGTGAGGTTCTGTTCATTGACATTCTTATTTTGTTGTGTTTTTTTTTTAATTTTTCCCCTTTATTGATTTTGGGGAGAGAAGAAGGGAGAGGGAGAGAGAGATGGAAACATCGATGAGAAAGAACATCGATTGGCCGCCTCTTGCCTGGTCCCCACTGGGGATCAGGCCCACAACCCGGGCATGTGCCCTGACCGGGAATTGAACTGGCGACCTCTCGGTGCATGGGTTGAGGCTCAACCACTGAGCCACACCAGCCAGGCTACATTATTATTATGAAGTCATACATAAAACATATGACGAGAAAAATAAAAGACACTGGATTCTAGAATTTTCCTTCTATTCTGGGGAAAATACAAAAAAAAATTATGAAGAGCATTTGAGACACCCTAGTGAACCCTGAATCAATTATCCTTGGTGTGATCTTGGAAGCCCTAAAAACTGGAAGATTTTATCCTTGACTTTGGAATTCTCTGTCTTATTTAGGGAGACTGGATATAGAAGTGAGACTGAAATATAGAAACATTTAAAGGAGAACATAACTAATTATTATAAATATCTGAGGGCAGGGGCCAACTTCTAGCTCATAGGGGGTGAGTGCCAGTCTCCTGGAGTGTCATTGTAGGAACTGATGAAATTTATTTCAGCCAATATTAAAATATTTTTTCATACCACAGGTTTTTGTTGAGTGGGTTATGTATCAGACTGTGGAGGGGTTATGGAATAGAGTCAGGGCCAGGGCAGAGCTGAGAACAATGGAGAATGCTACACAGAAGGGGGTTTTGTCACCTGGATTGGAACAAGCTGAGTTTTCCTGAGTAGGGCATGAGCGGGAAAAACTCTTGGGGTAGAAACCAGCAAATGAAGGACGGAAGATATTAGTTCAGTGGACATGGCCTAAAAAGATGGTTACTGGCAAAGAATAGAGAGGTAAGAGGAGCCAGAGGCTGTGACTGCCCTCATTTTAAGCCACAGATCGGCTGCCAACCAGAAGGTCAGGATGATCACTCTGGTGACTTAAGTGAGGTAAGTGGGCCAGGTGGGGACTGTGGAAAACAGGACCAGAGAGCACGCTCCATCTGACTGGGCAGTGCTCAAACAATGCCTTTGTTTATAGGTGGAAATGAAGGTCCACAGTTGCCAGATCTGAATTTTGATGGAAAACTTAAAAATGCCTATTTTTATTTGAACTCTCTCAATATTTAAGTGTTGACCACTACTTCAAAATTCAGATCTTTTCCCATAGATACATTCAAGAAGAAGATGTCCCAATCCTTGGTGACACAGAGAACACTAATTTGCTTGATTTGATTCTATATAATTTTTTATTTTTTTGTAGTGGCAGTATACAGTGATTAAGAAAAATCCCTGTTGCTATTGTGGGAAACAGACAAAAAAAAAATCCCAGTTTTTCATTTTGAAAAATTTGCCAAGTTATTTGATCGGTTCCAACATTCATTTTCCTTCAGGAGAAAGACATCTGACGTATTAGAAATATCAACTGCTAAATAATGTACATGAAATAAATTTGCAGTCTGGATTCCACCATGATACTGAATTTTCATGGTTTATTTTCAGTTCTGAATCTATGTATGCTTGAAGCTTACATATATATGTATATGTGTATATATATATGTATATATATGTGTGTATATGTGTGTGTGTGTATGTATATGTGTGTGTGTATGTATATATATATGTGTGTGTGTGTATGTGTATATATATATGTGTGTGTATGTATATATACACACATATACATATTATCCCTATTATATCATCTGTGATAAAACAACTCCCTTGATTTCTTCCTTTTAGGCAAAACCAAAAAAAATTGCTAATAAAATGACAAGCCCAGAACCTTTGTATGAGTCCTATAATGAAACCCTACTATTGACACAGACTTTATAAATACAAAATATCACAGTTGAAACTCACACTAAAAAACAAACAAACAAACAAACAAACGCACAGAAAACTGCCACAGACTTTGTCGAGCAACAGAACGTTCTGCAACCAAGTTCAGCTGCGTCTCCGCTGAGCATCCACGCACTTAGACCTTAGGGATTCTGCAAGAACAGCCTTTCTGTGGACTATTGTCAAATGCATCCTCCTTTGAGACTGTAAAAACGCCCGTCTTTGTCTGGTCATTGGTATTTTCCAGGAATCAATTGACTGTCAGGGATTAAGTAGAGAAGCCAGAGAAAGAACAGGTACTTCTACCTGGCTATCACAGAGACAGTGATAATCACAGTGATGGTTTGTGGAGTTAAGTTACGTGGCACCAGGTACCCATTTCAGCCCCAGCAGTTGGCAAACATAGCCCTTCCCTTCAATCACCCTATTAATTTGGAAATGCTGAGATCTGAAGCTCAGCATAGGAATCTTCGGATCCTACCAATTAGAATAAGCCACCTTGTCCTCCTAAGAGCTCCACAGTGCTGCTTGGTTTAACAGATAATGATCATTTAACTTCGGGAAACCTTGTCATTGTAAAAAGTATTAAAATTATAACTCTTCTGCAGTCTGGGTGTGCAGCTTTCTAGAGACTGTGGGTGCCGAATTTCAAGTAATATTCCTCTGTCGCCCCGTACCCCCAGGTCCTGGATAAAAATGAAATGTGCATTTCATAAGAAGATCCCAGCGAGCAGTAATAAGAAAAAGTATTCAATCATAGTCATTTGGTTAAAGCTTTGGGGATGAGCTCAAGACGCCCTTTCTTCTTCTTCTTTTTTTTTTTTTTTATAAGGACACAAATAAAAAAATTAAACTAAAACATGTCTCACCCTCCCATCAGATCCAGCTCGCTAGGGAAATAGATGGAGTTATATCAGTAGTAATATGGAGATAATTTCCAGTGGATTATTTTAGAATCAGTGGAAGCATCATCAATCACCTCAGCAATAATATCCAAAAATTCTAGTCAATGTAATATAAGTTCTTTTAGGCATAACTTAGGGTCATATCAAAATAGATACCTGATGCCTCTGTTCCTCTCCCCCCACCAATAAAAAGGAAAAAAAAGGAAGTACATTTTTCCATTAAATTGATTAAAAACCTGGCGACACCAGGCCTTTGTAGTATTGGATTTCTATTCTGAAAACAGAAATTGCCCAAAGGATGTTTCAAATTAAAAAAAAAAAAATTTGAAAGTAATATATAATTGCATATTTCTAATATTTTAGATAGGCCTTTGAATTAGCTTTATTTATTTATTTTTTTGGGAAGTGTTTTGTTAATAAGGAATTACATAGGCTAGATGTAAAGAAGTCAGTCTTCAAAAGCAATAGGAAGTCCTCAGAGTGGTCACCATATTTCCCATTGACATGCACGAAAGTGAACCATCTTTCCAAAATTTGAAATCTAGGAAACCAAACGCAAACTTGCTTTTGTAAAAACCTAGTGCAAAGCTCCCCCCGCCCTTACCTACCAGGAAACCATTTCTACGGCCAATATTACAGCTGACATATTAGGCCACTCCAAAAACAGTTGGGAACTTTCATTAATTCTAATCCACTACAAAAGGAATTGCACTCTGTCTCAGCTCATTATAAGCAAATGCCACTGAATAGATCAAATAAAATAAAATTCAACGGCACCAGAAAAGTCCAATATAGAAAAACAATAAAATAAAATACACTTAAAACAATAGTTGTTTAGAAAGACTTCAATGGATCTCAGTGCTCCGGAACCTTCTCCTGGGTTGTGAACAATCGAAGATTTATTCGAGCTCTCTGCACACTGGGAAATGAAGACCCAGAAGCTCATTATCATGTCTATTAAAAAGCAGAAACTGGGGTACATCTAAGAAAAGATGTATTACTTTTTAAACCTCACTGCAAACTGCAGACCAAGAGGGACTTGAACTATATAAAAATACTCTCAGTAGTAGGGGAGGGGGAGGGGGAGGGGGAGGGGCGGGGAGTCACTCTTCCAAACAGCAGGAAAATAGAAGCCTTTAAATTCCACTGTTGTCATGGCTTTGGAAAGGTGGCTCTCTCTGATTTTCTTGAACAAGGATTTTTGAAGTCGCACTTGGCTTGATCAGGGGACCAGATACCACAACTCGAATAACTAAAGGGTCCGCGCTCTAGGGGATGTGACAGAGGGTTGGATAAGCAATGACCAGTTAAATTCTAGTTAACCCCAATTATACACCTTCCCCTTGGATAATTGGATTAATTTGTCAGCAGGCAATATACTTATAAAGTGTCGCAGAGCCAACTTCGGACCACTTTATGATGAGATAAAAATCATTACTGTGCATGGCTCATTTCTTAAGAGAGGATCTATAAGCAATTTCTGCGAAGGTAGAACAAAGTTGAACTTGACTGTAAAGTTGGAAGAGACATTTATTACAGCTATTCTCTTTGCAGCCCGAAAAAATATGCCCAATAAGCACATTTTCTCTCAATTAAAAGCTTTCCAAACTCAGGGTTTAATGAAATCTTAATTAAAGTCAATGGGAAGTCATGTTCAGAAAAAAATGTAAAGGTACTCAAATATGTCATTTTATTTCTCTCTTGATTGAGTCAAGTGTACTGACTGTTTCGGATTCTTTGCATTTGTGTGTGTGTGTGTGTGTGTGTGTGTGTGTGTGTGTGTGTGTTGCACACAGAAAAGACACAAACCAGAAAAGTCTGTCGCTCTTACATGACGATCTCTTCACCCAAAGACAAGCAGTGACCACTTTGCCATTAAAAGGGTCAACCTGTTACCACGCTATTTCCAACAGTTCCCAAAGACTGAGAGCAGAATTTGCTGGTGGGATTGTTGGCCTCAATATTTACTAGTAAAAAAATTGTAATTTTATGTTTCTAGTTTTATGAGGGGATCTGTGAATGAGATCAGTTGGAGTGAAATGGGGCAATGTCAATCACAGGTGGAAATGAAATCTTTCAAGGTGGTCCAAGGTGGAGCGAACAGAGAATCTGTTATACTTGAACATATGTCATTAGGCTGCAAAATACTGTGTTTTAGAATTGGCTAAAGGGCAAATAGCTATGGTTAGCACTATCTACTTCCTTTCTCCCTCCCCCCTTTTTTTCTTTCGGAATAAAGATGCTAAGAATAGTACCTTCAGATTCTCTGCCTTTACAAACAAAGTAATTCATAGGAAGGAGACAGTCAAGATGGCCAGATCATGGAAGTTAATGACAATCTCCCATGCTGTGTGGGATCTACCTAGGACCAGGCCACTGGATGTTCCTTCCCTATAACCCCAGCCAGACCTCCTCGTCACCTGTTGACAATAGAGAAGAAAGGAAGCCAAGTGTTGGGATCAGGGCACAATAATGCCTGTTGACAATAAATTATCAAAACAATAATCATGTTTAGCCAATCCCTTTGTGCAAAACTGTTATTATGATTCCACTGCCAGCTGTCTGAAACTTTAATTTAACTGCTTGCTGGAGGCGAGACATTTGGAATGCTAGTTGAGAATGTTTTATAGCTCAAGCAATATGTTTTACCAACCTCAAATACCGTGATGATGGCTTAAATGGCGACTCTAATTTGTACGTGGGGGGCTCCAGGGTGAGTTCTGTTTTCGCAGGGAAGTGTCTGCTGCATCCAAATTCAGACATTTCTGGATGATCTGGAGCAGCCTTGCAGGGGGCCTTGGAGATACATCTACCTGCCCACAGGTAAGCACCACAGGTGGTTAACTTTAGGACAGTTACTTCAAGTGGCTGTAAATTGGAAGACTCTCAGAAACCGAAATGTTCTCTGGAAAGTATGGTGCTAGAGAGAACAAGGTTCAGTGTTAGGGGCCTGGAAGCTCCATCTCTGTCCCTTCATCAACAGCCATGCCCTTGACCCCAGACTCTGGACAAGAAGGCCAAATGACGTCCTGTGAGGGTGTCACCAGCACATGCTCATGCTTCTCTGATAAGAGATTGGCATCATGTGGGCATATTAAGAATGAAGGCAATTCTACTTTCAACAGAGTAGGTGCCAAGACAGAACCCATCTACAGGAATTTTTGCAGTTGTCCTTATTATGCATGGATGACGTGCACTAGGAATTTGGGAAAGATGCTGGCGTTTTAAGATGAGGTACAAATGGATTGTTTTATACTGGACTCTCAGTAAGATAGTATCATTGTGAAGATGTCCATCAACTTATA
Source organism: Tadarida brasiliensis (assembly GCA_030848825.1). Classification (NCBI taxonomy): domain Eukaryota; kingdom Metazoa; phylum Chordata; class Mammalia; order Chiroptera; family Molossidae; genus Tadarida; species Tadarida brasiliensis. Next base: position 6,207,610 of record CM061279.1, read on the forward strand.
TTAATGACATTATTTACGTCATTTTAGAATTTACGAAATGCATTACATCCAGTGTCTCATTATCATAACGGCCTCTTCATCATGATAAAATCTCATTTTGCAGGGGATGAACCAGAAATTTAGAGAAGTGAGATGATCAGCTAGGTTACACATCTCCAAGGACCCAAGTCCAAAGCTGGGAGTCCCGAGTCACCCAGCAACACTGCCTAGTGCAGCTTCTTGCATTTCCTTTTTTATTCTCTGAATCATCAAAACTACTTTCAAGTAAAGACTTTACTTTTCATTTACAGACATGACAACAACGAGTGAATGTAGGTTCTGAATCCACTGTCTAGGTTTCCGGGGAAAACTTTTCCAGCTAGAGACTCCCTCATTTCTGATAGCTATTTTGAGCATACAATAGGTATTTAATAAACCTTGGGAACAACTTAACAACTAACATACAAAGCACACTGTGTCTTTTCCCACTCTTGAAAAAGTCTAATGGAAGTTCCAAAAATGTCTCTGGAAATTCTACCATATAAAATGTGCTGGGGGAGTATACCGAAACTATGGCCCGTATCTACTGAATAAATACTACTTTGACAACAGTCATTTGGAAGCTGATCGACTCAGGGAAGAGTAATAGCCTCACAAATTCTCCTGTTATAAGGCCTGTACACGTGCATCAATCATCTGTCTAGCAGATGCTTTTCTGGGGAAATTATGTATAAGTATCCCCTAGCACAGTGCCTGGCACCAAGGAGATGTTTAATAAATATCGGATTTATGAATAAATATCAATACATTTTATTTTCTCGGAACTGGGGGTGGTGGGCTTATGGAATTTCAGAGGAGATATTCTAGTATTGGTTTTGTAACTCCTGCACCCTACAGGAGATGTCATGGCCACAGGGGTGTGGGAGCTGTGTCTGGAGGGCTGATCAGAACATGATTGATAGGTGAAGAATGAGGGTGTGCAAGGCCAAGGGTGGGGCAGGGCAGGTTCTGGGGAGCATGCATCCCTCATCACTCCAGGTCACTCCTGTGTGACTGGCCTCAAACTACTTCCTCTGGCCTGGAAGTCTATGGTGTGTCCCCATGTGGCTCACTGCTGAATGTCCTAAGGATGACTTTATGCAGCAGAGAACATTGGAACTTTGTCAGCAGGCATGCCATGCTACCTGCTCCTCCTTTACTGACCTCCTTATATTATTACATTGCATTGCCCGGCCGGTGTGGCTCAGTGGACTGAGCTTCGACCCACGCACCGAGAGGTCACCAGTTCCATTCCTGGTCAGGGCACATGCCTGGGTTGTGGGCTTGATCCCCAGTAGGGGGTGTGCATTGAAAGAATATGGCTGTGACTTTTCCCCTAGACTATAAGCCACTTGAGGTTAAATCCCCTGTCTGCCCATCCAGCAGCTAGTGCCTTGCCTGACGCAGAGTAGACACTCAAGAAATGCACATCAATCTAAAGAGCACCATGAGTAACCTGGTTATCATAGCAAATAGTAGAATCCAAGGTCCTATAGCCTGGTTTATGGTGTGGGATTTCCAATAGCTCTCTACCTTCACCAGGTCAAGTTCATTCACTTTGGAATGACAATGACTTTCTCTCTGAATCCCACTGTCAACTCCTTTGAAACCTTAAGAGAAAAACCACTTGTTATCAGTGGATGGGATTTCCTATGTATTTTCCCTTTGGAGGGTCATCAACTTTTAGTGTTAGGAAATTTCTTCTACTGAAGGAACATTTACCAAACTGAACTGGCCTTGAATAGGACTCAACAGCTCTAGACATGGGGTGGAGGACAGTTTTTTGAGAACCTTCTTCTCTAGGCAAGGAAAATAGTAAGAGACATAATTGAAAGGTGCCAAGGTCACAAGTTAACTCTTCTTCCCCTTGCCTCTTTGCCTGTACTGAATACTAGAGAAACAAAGCAACTATATTTTTAAACAATTGTTACTCAGAAATGCACGCGCACACACACGCATCTCAAAAGGATAAAAGATTATTTTAGAGTAAAAAACATTTCTGTCTCCATTATATTTTAGCTGCGAATGGAATTCAAGTACATTTTTCATCCTTACCTTACTTTCATATAATGCATGAAATAAGTCAGTAATGCCTCTCAGACAGAGTCAGAAATTGCATTCCTGTAACTGAGGTCAAAATCTCATTGAAGAGTTGTGATTTTTGTATTGATTTATAGAATTTTTTTATTTACTTCTTTTTCGTTTATTTCTTTTCTTCCTTGACCCAGAGAAGAGGCCACCAACTAACAAAAGCTTCAATACCATTGAAACTCTGGACCGGTAGTACTGACCTACATTAGCAAGTTGAGAACACTATCTCTTTCGATACTGCTGAGTAAAAAAATTATAGGAAAAAAAAAAGAGGTTATCAGTCATACAATTTTGTCTTCTCTTGTGATGCAGATTAAATGGTTATAACTTCATTGGACTCCAATCTACTTGACATCTGTCAAAAGGCTGGGGTCACTTTCTTCCATTAGCAAGGGTCTCCATTTCAACGATCCCTTCCATACCCATATTCATGTCAGATATAATTGTCTACTTCTTGTCAATCTTCTCTGTTAATGGGATCAACAAGTATTGAAAGTAGGCATCCTTCTCTTCTGTAAGATGCAAAGAGAAAATGCTGGCTCCTTTCAGGGACACGGAGCAGAGAGGGAAAGGGAGAGATAGGGCCTTGACTCCTTGTCATCTAATGCGCTCTTTCACTTAGTTCCCAACTCAGAAGCTCCTATTGTGCCAACCTCTAAGATACAGAATTGCTTTGCAACTGAAATGCTGTAAATAATTTGACTCCAGAGGCTCTATTTCTGGGTATGATCTATCTTGCCCCAAATCGCTAAGGTGTTAGACAATGAAAACTTTTGAATGTGCAAAACGAGGCAAGGCACTGCATGAACATAATTTGTCTTTGGAAAAGATAGGCAAATTTTTGTATTTGGTTTCAGTGCAAAGAAGTGTCCCATTGTGATATATTTGACCCATTACCCCAACCTCAACTGCTATGCAGATCTGGGCACTTAAAACCTATTTGTGGTAAATCCACAAATTATACATCTTTTGTAGACTTCAGAATGTTGTGGAGAAGGGATGGAAATGTAAGCTCTTATTCTGCTTCAAATTCTTATTGCTGTGTGATTGAGCCTGGATTCTTTCAGAGGAGATAGGAGTCCTCTGGTCAACCAGTTAGTTGTCCCATCGTTGGTACATGGGATCAATCTCATGACTTTGCTTTAGATCATCTATTCTTCCCAAAATGCATTTTGAATCTGAAGATGTCCTTGGATAGTTACAAAATCAATAGCATATGATCAAGGGTGTTAGAAGAGGAAAACCACACGTCCAGGATGCGTTTTGAGACAAAATGCCAAGCAATAAGCCCTAAAGCCCTGTGCGCACTCCTTACCCAGAAAATCTCTCACTACATCATGCTCCCACTTTTTACGAATGCTCTGTGCTTTTCTTTTTTAAACATAAAAGCTAAAGTGGCGGAAGGATCCTTATCTAAACAGTTCCAGTGAGTAACTGTACAATTTATACATCGTATGGGAATTTATTTATTGGATTTCTAGGTTTATTCCAATGTGTTTACAGTTGCATTTGTAGATTCAATTCATAAAATCAGTGGTAAGAAATGAATAAAACAGTTTGGTGAAAGCAAACAACGTAGCTAACCATTGTAATTTTTCCCCCCATTGGCATAGAGATAATCTTGATATGATATGCTGTATACTATTAAATCTTATATTTATTATTATTAAATATCATATTATTATATGCATACTATATATGATATATACATATACTGTACATTATATGTATATAACTATGTGTATATACATAATTTTATTTAATATCTTCTATAATATGTTTAATACAATATTTAATATATTTAATAAAATATAAATATATGTTGTATAACATATTAAGTATATTATAGAAGATATATTTAATAACATACATGATCTTTAATTAAACACACTGAAGATATATCATGCACTGTGTGTTGCATTTCTATAAGCTATGATCATCCCACCACCAATTCCCCTTGTTCCAAACACACGTTCTCTATTTAAAATTATTCTGCCACTTTTGTTCGATCAAATTTGTTGAGTGCCAAATCATGCCCCCTTTTTCCTACTCTGAAGTCTGTGCCAAGTTCTGTCTCTAAGGCAAAGTAGAAATAAACGCCTTTCACCAGCACCTGACTCAGGCGGTGAGACACAAGCGCATACTCTCTCGCTATCTGCAGAGCAGACTCCGAAAACATCCCTTTCTGGATTTCCTGCTTTTCTCATTCTATTTTCTCCCAGAATCTGTTTGCAAAACACTTTATGGAATTGGCAAGTTATTTGCACTGCTTTTGCATTGCAGCCTTCCTAATTCAATTGCAATTAATTGGAAACTGCCGCCATAACTCTTCCTTGGCTAATGTCTGCAGACTGTTTACTAAACAATAAACTTAATCATGCATTCATTGTTGCAAATGTCTCCAAATGGCTTCAGAGTAGAGCTGACTTGACATTTTTGCCTATTTGCAAAGCCATGAAGGATGTTTTCTGAATAGGTACCAAGTTCTGTAGCATTCAGTCATTCTATGGGCTGCACCCTTTCTGATTAATTACCAATTGGGATGGCTGGCCTCTTTTCAGGGTCAGCCAATGCGAGGTGCCAGTACTGGTAGATCTAAAGCGAACTGGGCTGGCAGTAAGGCACAGGAGTGGTGAATACAGAGAAAGTGTGACAGGGTGGCAGCAGACCGCCAGGTTATATAAACATCACACGCGGATTCACTTAGCTTACGCACCAAGTGTCTGCTGGTTTTCAGACCCCGTGTGAGACTCTTTGAGTGGCACAGGCTGTGAAGACAAAGAGGGATCTGATTGGGTGTGAGGATGAGAGGAAGAGGAGAGATTGTAACAGCTTCTAATTCGCACACCCAGATGATTGAAGGCCTCACCATGCTATTAATAACAACAGACGAGTCAGGATGAGGAACTGATTTGGAGAGTAAGGTGGGAAATATGGGTCAGAATGTCTTGGTTCAAGCCAGCAACAACATATTTTGGCAGAAGGGTTGATCACCAATGTTCACCAGGTAGTTGAAGATGGAGAGTGAGCATGCAGAAGGGTCTGGCCACAGAGGAGGAATGGGAGGACAGGCCGACTCTTGGAGGGAGGGGACTTTTATTTGTTTATTTATTTTTAATTTTTTATATGTTTTTATTGATTTTTTTAGAGAGAGAGGAAGGGAGAGAGAGATAGAAACATCAATGTGAGAGAGAAACATCTATCAGCTGCCTCCTGCACGCCCCCTACTGGAGATTGAGCCTGCAACCCGGGCATGTGCTCTGACCGGGAATCGAACCAGGGCCTCTCAGTCCATGGGACGATGCTCGATCCACTGAGCCACACTGGCCAGGCAGGAGGTATTTTTAATGGAGAGTAGGAAGATAGAAACATCAGAAGGCATAGAAAAGAATGGTGGAAAGAGGGCCCACGTGTCACATGGAAATGACAGGAGCCTTTCAAGGCTTCTTTGCTTCTCTGTCTGCCCACCCAGAGTCTCTTCCCAACAGAGCAGCCAGAGAGAATCTTAGCAATATTGTTTACACCATTCTTCTGCTCAGAGGCCTCCAGTGGTTTTCCAGACCTCACCAAGAGTCAAAGCCAAAGTCCCTTCCACGGCTCAAAGACCCTACATGAGCTGGGCCCTGGTTATACTTTGATTTCATCTCCTTCACCTCCTTTCACTCACTCTACGCCAGGGACCTGTTTCTTGGATAAATAAAACATCTCAGGGCAGTTGCATGCTCTGCTTCCCCTTGGCCACACCCTCTTTCCCCCCAATCTGCATGACTTGCTTCATTTCTTTACATTTCTGCTCAAATGTCACCCTCTCCTGAGAACTTTCCCATAAAAAATAATGCTCCTACCCTTAGCACTCCCTACCCCTTGGTCTGACTTAGTTCCTCCCATATCGTCCTCTGACCGACCATATTAACTTGTTTATGTACTTATTGCTTTCCCTTAATCAAATGTGAGACCTAAGAACACTGGAGCTTTATCCCTGTCACTGCTCTGTGTTCTACCTTCTCCCCTTGGAGAAGCCCCCGCCGTGTGGTTCGTGTCAGTAAGTATTTGAATGAGTAAAAATCGACGGAATAAAAGCTGAATGGTGATTAGCACACTATCAAGAACTGTGATGTTGGTTCAATAAACATCTATTGGAAGAAGGAAAGAAAGAAAGAAAGAAAGAAAGAAAGAAAGAAAGAAAGGAAGGAAGGAAGGAAGGAAGGAAGGAAGGAAGGAAGGAAGGAAGGAAGGAAGGAAGGAAGGAAGGAAGGAAAGAAGGAAGAAAAGAAGGAAGAAAAGAAGGGAGGAAGGAAGGAAGGAAGGAAGGAAGGAAGAAAGAAAGAGCTGTTAGGACTAGGGAGACATATATCAACTAGTAGGCAGAAAGCAAGAGCCAGTGGGGGAAAGATAAACATTATTAAGTAGTTAGTTGGATGACATGTAAATACATAACCATCACGTCAGCACTGAAAGTTAAGACATCAGGATTCTCACATCATCAGCACCATGGTGGGATGTTGACCGAGTGACTCTCTTGGGTGGGATGGGGCAAAGGAATTGGGTTCCTCAGGACCGCCTAATGACAGGGATCCCCAAGTCAGGGTTTGCCAAGAAGCTGAATCCAGGAAATCAATGAGAGTTAGAACATACACTGGGCCACCAGAACCAAAGGTCCAGGATCAGATCAAGAAAGAACCACGGCTGGCAGCGGGTTCCTGGGAAGGTAGCATTTAAGTCAAGCATGAAGCAGACAGGATGGTAGGTTCCCTGCCAAGAAACCAATTTTCAATGCATGCATATTTCCGATATAATGGAGCAAGTCCTCTAGGCCTAAAACCTCGGCTCTGGCTTTGGCATTTAGGCAGAGAAAAAACACACAGCATGAATATAGTGTATGTCCCAGCTTGAAATCCTGTTCTTTCAGTCCCAGACACAAAGCTTTGCCTGGTAGAACCCACTCTGACCCAGCACGGATGTCTCAGTGCAACAGACAAGGTTACGTCAGCAGAGACTGTGGATCTGAGTCCCGATTGGCCAGTCCTGCAGAGGCCTGTCTGGGAAACCCACTGTTAGGTTTCCCAAACCATTCCACTGCAATCAGCTATTTTCCTCTTGTAAAGCTGGCCACAAAATACCACTTAGAAAGTGCCCAAACCACTCCACCAAACCAGCCAGAAAGCACAATTCCCGGCTTTCTAAGAATGCCTAATCAAAACCATGACTCTCCGGCTTCCACACGCAAGTGCCAGGTGTCCAGGAAATAACACGTCCTCCAGCCGGAGCATCTCTCCCCGCCCACCCCAGTGACCAGCACAACCTCTCGGCCGCACCACCGCAACCTGAACCCACCCTTCCGTTCCCACTGGTCCCTGAACGCGAATCATCAAAGGTCATTTAAAAATGTCACACTTACTTGAATCAATGTCTTCTGGAGGCTTTTGAAAGGTGCGGCAGGCATGCAATTTAATATTGATTGTTGGGGTACCTTCCAGCCCCCCTTCAGAGTCATTTCAGAATGGCAAATGATTTGTTTGGGTCCAGACAGGGCCCATCTACGGGGCACACAGGAGTCTCGGGCCCTGTTAGTGAGCTCCGCTTTCTTTTTTTCTGTCCACTTCTCTCTGTTGCTTCTCCCCTCCTTAAATTTCTCAGTCCCTGCCATCCCCTCTGCTCGCTTCTCTTAGTTCCTGTTCTAATTTCAACTGTCATTTCCCCGCTCTCCCGAGTGCTCTGAGCTGCTGTTCCAATTTCTCATGTCTTCTCCCAGGGCTGCCCTCCTTTCTGTCTCTCTGACCCTCTCCTGTTTGCCTCCCCTTTTTCTCCGACTCTTAGTCTTCCCATCGGGGGCTCTGCCTCAGTTCTTGCTTCGGCTTCCATTTGCTGCATAGTGTTTAAGGCGGCTAGTTACAGGGTGTCCGAGGTGCTCCGCACAAATCCCAGAGTCACAGAAATACACTCGGATTTTCTTTCACGTTCTTCTAAAGCCAACTTTGAATCCCGCCTCCCCGACATGTTCCCTCCCCACCCCCTTTCCACATTCCATTTGCAGATGGAGTGATCGCAGAAAATCTCTTTTTCTGTTTCTTGGTCCACGAGAGCAAGGTATAGGAAGTTGATCTGAGAACTTGCATTCCAGTAACATTCTGGTCCTGTACTATTTTCTAAAGATGTTCAAGTGGATTTCCAATGAGTACCCAGGAAAGTGTGAACACAGTTCTACTGGGATCCTATCATTCATTCCAATAACACTTCAATGAATGACTAACTCAGTGAAGGCCATGTGTTGTAACTGACATTTTCCCAGGGTCTTTCTTCCCAACCAGTTGCACAGAGAATCAGTTGTGTTCTCATTAATTACACGCGAAATGATTTCCATTATTCTCAAACTACTTCACCAAGTGTGCACGTGGGCAAATGATCTCGGTGGAGTTTGGACACAGTGGTGTGGACTTTCCAGAAATTTCTTGACATCCAGACTTCTTCAGCCAGGGATGGTAAGGGGTTCTAACTCCCTGTTTGTTCTTAAGGGCAAAAGGGCTCCTATGGGCAATTCTCCCAGCTTCGGGGGTCCGAATAGTTCCACATTAAAGAATGCATTCATGCCTGGCCGGTGTGGCTCAGTGGATAGAGCATCGGTCCCATGGACTGAGAGGTCCCGGTTTGATTCCTGGTCTGGGCATATGCCCGGGTTGCGGGCTCCATCCCCCTTAGGGGGCGTGCAGAAGGCAGTTGATCAATGTATCTGTCTCATATTGATGTTTCTATCTCTCTCCCCCTTCCTCTTTCTCTAAAAAATCAATAAAAGCACATTTTAAAAAAAAGAATGCATTCATGCCCACATTAAAGATTACAGAGACTGTCAAGAGACATTTTAATTTCTAGCTTCTTCCCCAAAGGATGAGGGCATCTTCTAGGCCTGCCTAGAATTTTCCCATCCCTGATTGGCAAATTCACATACCATAGTCAACAGCCGGCTCGTTTCCAGTAGACTGTTTTCATTTAATGGAACGGGCTGGTTGTTCTGGCCTTCTCGTCGAAACACAACATTTTACATTTGTTGGGAATCCATACATACATAAAAGAGGAGAACGTTGTATTAAAAAGGTCAGAGGTTAAAACTGTACATACTGGTCCTTCTTTCGGCGAGTCATTGACAATCTCTCTGGAACTAATTTTGTAAGGGTTTAAGAAATTACAAACGCCACGATTATCTGGGCTCTGTGTTCTTGTTATTATCTTTACAGATGGCAAATGAGAGTTGGGGGTTATGACATTCAACCCACACGGACTCAGTAAACTTTCTGAGCGTCCGCTTTGTACCCAGCGCTGTGATGACGGGTGCAGGGGTCATAAAGATGAGTGAGCCCAAGTTCCTTCCAGCTAAAGGTCATGTCAAAGGTCAACCAAAAAGCCTTTGCCTCATCTGAAAAATCTTAATCCCAAATAGCCTTCTTCACACAATAACCCGAGAGTTAAACCTCTTCCAGGGAATCTGGCTTCTAAAAAAAATGAGCATAAAACACACAAATAAAAGGCTACACCTATGTTACCTTTCACACTCACTACTTACAAAATTCACAGAAGACAGGCACACTTGTCCAATACATGGTGGAGAGAAAAAGAGGAAATGCGTATTTAGCCCCTTGTAAATTTCTGATTATTCCCTGCTTCTCATTAAGTTATTTGCCTTTTCTAATAATCTCCAGGTTTGGTTTGGTTTTTGTTTTTTCCATGAGAATGAGCAGAAAAACAAAAACGTGGGGGAGGGGGAAGATCCATAGCTCTGTTGAGAAACAGGAAGTTCTGTGGAACCTTGTTTGCCCTTTCTGCTGCGAGGAGGTTTGCTGTCACCCTGCACTGGGCTGTCAACCACCTACAGAAGTGGCAGAGGTCAGCGTGGGAAAAGAGGGGGCGCCTCGGGCCCAGAGTGACAACAGAAGTCAGTTGAAACCACTGAAACCGTTGAGTAGTTCAGCGTTGCTTGCTTTCCTCTTTTGGTTTTTACTTTCTTTTCTTCTCTCTTTTCTCTCTCTATTTCTATTCTGTTCAATTCCATATCACTATGTTGATCTTTCCAAACATAGTCTAGTGACCTCAGCTGAATCAAGAATACAACAATCTTCTGTTTTGTGGCTATTTTTTTTTTTTTGGTCTTCAGTTGTCTGAGCCTCTGAGAATTCAGAAGGACATACTCTGTCGCAGAAGGAGTGTTCACACTGCCTTTTCCGTAATCATGGGGTTCACATAGATGCTGGGGGGGGGGGGCTCAGGGTCACTGAAGAAGGGGCTGGACTCCAGCAGCATCTTTTTTCTGTTATATGAATTGTGGTTAAAATGATTGTGTATTGTATTTTAGCTCTTGCTAAAACCAAATATTGTTTATACAGTCAATGATAGTTTGACAACGGCACTGGTATTTGTACCTGGAAGTATTATGATGCCCTAAAATGAGTTTCATGAAGGGAACACTCTAATCTGATGTGTGCTATAAAAGTTCACTTGGGTAGAGATAGAACAGGTAGATTGAGTAGAATATGGCGATCAAGGCAGAGCACCCCATAGGAGGCTCATGCAATGAATCTAGAAGAAATATGATCTAGACCAGAATGAGGGCGTCTCATCGGCAACAGGGAGGGATGTGAAAATCTGGGAAAGATTTTGAAGTAGACACGCTGAGACTCAGCCTCTGATCAGAGGTGGTAGTGGAGGGAGGTTAATGGTGACTTGGGCTTCCAGTTCAGGTCCCTTGGGGAGAGAAGGGTGTGTGGTTAATTAAAAACTAGAGTACAAATGTGTTTGATGCAAGACAATGGATTTTGTTTTAGACTGGAGTGCCCAAGGAGTACCCAGATCCATTGGAAACATAGGTTAATAGTTCAGGAGAAAGTATTTTTGAGATCATCAACATTTAAGTGTTGATGCTCTAAGTAGATGGGCTTACTTACTTTTTGCTTATTTTTGTTTGCTTGCTTTTATTCATCCTTTTACCACCTTTATCCATATATGTGTTATTAGGGGAGTAGATGGGATGGGCAAAGGTTGATAAAGTGAACTAAGGACATTTTGGAGTCAAACAATTATAATACTGTCTTTGGATAATTTGCCTATTCCTGTATTCAACCTTATTGACATTCTTCGGGATTCTATATAGACGATGCTTGTTTTTATTGTGGTGTCCTACACACAGAAAATACCGAAAAAAACAGTTCTACAAAATGACAGCTAGATTGTCATCTCTCTGGGCGATTTTAATCATTCCGTCTTTGCACAAGCATGCATTAGGCAGTTGGGTATCCCACACCAGACACTAGTCTTGATCCTGGATTCTGCAACGAACAAGACGGTCCCTGTTCCTGTCGAGTTACTTTTACTGTCGAGGAGATTTTGGTCAACCCACTGCACGTGTCTAAGAGTTCTTTGTAATCTAACGAATATATTTCCCACTGCCGTTTACAACTCCATTTAATACAAAGGGGAGTGTGATGGGTGGTGGAGGGTATTTTATTACAGGCAATCACTCTTTCCCCTCTGATGTTGATGGAGGTATTTCCATTCTTTCCACTTCAGTCAGGATGAATCTCATCTATTTATCACAGGACTCAAAGAAAGGTCTATAAACAATTTGTGAGACAGCTTCAGAAGGAGATATTCACTCTTCTTTTGGTCTCCTAAAGGAGCAGTATTGTCTACGTGTTGGGCCAGGCATGGGAATAGAAGCATCATACTGTTGTATCGACCTTACATTTGACTCAGAGCTCAGAAGGTCAATGAATTCCTGCTGTCCGGATCTCTGGGCTACCCTGGTTGTCTTCTTCCTCGATGTCATTTCTTCCTTGCATTTTGTGAGATGTCCTAGCATTCTTCCAAGACATCTCTCGTTAGTTGGATTTGGATTCTGATTACTCACATTTGAAGTAAACTCTTAAAGTGTCTAAAATTGAACCCTTGATATTCTCCCAAATCTGCTCCTGTTTCCAGATTTGCATCTCTACCCACAAGTCGCTCAGTTGGACATCTTGGCATCTTTCTAGAAACTATCTCCCTTTGTAGCATCATATTTAGTCAGTTTTAAAAATTCTCCCCAAATATCTTTTTTCCCAAACCCTTCATGGTTTTCACCAGGTCTACTCGTCTTCCTTCAATTCATTCTGCATACAAAAGCTGAAGGGAGAAGGACTCTTCGGAAAAGTGGATCATTTAAACGGAATCATGTAACCTCTCCGCTGGTACCCTTTTGATGGCCTCTCATAGTCCTCAGAATGAAATCTCAACGCTTCATCTTCACCCCTGAGGTCCTTCTGCTCTGGTCCTGTCCACCAGTACAGCTCTTCCGACCACTTCCCTGGTCCGTGTCCTTGGCTCCCCAGTGCAGTCCTTGACTTGGTTTCTCAAAGGTAATAGATCCTTCCTGCCCTGGGGCCTTTTCATGTGTGATTTCCTCTTTTGATGTTTTTCCTTCAGATGACTCTTATTCAACCCCCTCGTATCATCTCAGTCATTTGTTGTAAGATCTGCTCTGGAAGTTCATCCTCTGATAATACATTTTCTTTATAACTCTGACGGTAAAGGGGCTCCAGGCATTTATCGTCACAGAGGCGTTCACACAGTTATTTATGTAATCCGTTCTCTCGTGAGACCGTAAGCTACACAAAGATGAGACTATCTGGGAGTGAACGTGAGCCCATGTACTGCATGAAGACAGGGAGCATGAGGCTCGCTCTCTCCTATCTCCAGTGCTATTGGGTAATAAATACAGGACACCTAGACGTCTGTCATGGCATCATGGAAGTGAGCGATGGGCTGAATGATGCCGCCTGGACCAAAGTGAGTTGGCATCTCAGCCCACCCATTGACCTGGGATCAAAGAATCACGGCCATAAAGCACACTAGCATTTTGAAATGAAAATGCTGGGTGAATACTTTCTTCTCCCTCTCCCTCTAACTACAGAGTTGCAGGCAGGCAATGCAGAAGGAAAGAAATAAACCAAGGTAGATGAACGCGCTGTTGCATTCAGAGGGGATATTTTCCATTCGTTTTAAAATTAGAGTCTCATGCAAGTAGCAGCAAAAATACACTGCAGATTCTTTAGCTGGAATTGTTTCAACTTTTAATAGCGAAATCAATGCGTACGTCCACCTAACTGCTGGGGATTGTTCTGTGATTGCTAGGTTGTTTTATGGACGCGAAGCAACGAAAACAATCTAAGATGACAAACAAAAGATGGAGAAATATAAAAAAGGAGAAAAAAAAAAGTTGGCTATGTGCTACCTCGGGCTTTAAAACTCCTCTCACACACTTCAGCACGAAGTCTATTAAAGCGAAATATAGTGGAAATACAATATACTGCAATGAATGTCTTCAGACTAGCAATTTAGCGCGAAAGCTGAGGGCAGGTCTTATGCACCGACTTTTAATACCAGGACGATTTGTGGTCTCACAAAGTTCCTGCCTTAGGCAAAAGTTGTGCTGAGTTCTAATAGGTCTAGTTTGTTGGCTGTCAGAATAATGGAGAATTTGGGAGCAGAGGGGCTGGATGCTGTAAACGGCGGAGATAATTAGAAGGTGCGCTGGGAGGAGAGAGAAACTGATTTATATGCGGTCGCAGGGGAAAGCGTTTGTTCAGGAAGCTCCTGGTTGTCACAGCATCGTCTGGGTCCCAGAAGGTCCATTTGGGGAAATTTTGTGGGTCACTGGACGGGCTAGTTTGCTTCTTTGATTATCATTGTACGGCCATTATTAATAATACGTTGGTGTTTATCGATCACCTACTGTGTGCGTGGCCTTCTTCACCCAGTTCTTCTGCACCCCCAGTCAATACTGAAGAACATCTGGGCTCAAGAGGGTCAAAGCCTTACTCAGGGTCAAGCACTTGCAAGCAGTAGAGTTGACAATCACTGCACTGTGCTCGTTACCTGTGGGGCAGGTTAATATGGCCAAGCAGAGTGTTTGAAATGAGGATCTTATGCATTCATGTCGGGCTGAAGTTTGCAATAACTGTCAGGCAGCTGACTTCACAGACAGGAGATGAGAATCCAGAGTGGGATTTCTCATGCCTCATTTGTTTATTTATTTAAAACTTTTTTTTCTTTAGAGATAGAAACATCGATGAGAGAGAACATCGACTGGCTGTCTCCTGCACGCCCCCCACTGGGGATCGGGCCCACAACCTGGGCATGTGCCCTGATCGGGAATCGAACCGGCGACTTCTTGGTGCATGGATCAATGCTCAACCACTGAGCCACAACAGCCGAACTCATTTGTTTATTTTTTTAAATTGATTTGAGAGAGAGATGAGAGAGAAACATCGATCGGTTGCCTCCCATACGTGCCCCGACCAGGGACTGAACCTGCAACCTGGGTATGTGTTCTCACCGGGAATCAAATCCGCCACCTTTCGGTGTACGGGATGACATTTCAACCAACTGAGCCACACCGGCCAGGGCTCTCATGCCTAACTTTTGATGACAGTTCAAGGGGTGACCTTTTATAGTGACATAATTTTATTCTGTGTAATTTAGTATGGAATCTAGACTGTCCTTTATAATAAAACTGCTTTTACTCCTTTGGGAAAAGTTTGTTTTCTTGCCTGGGAGGACCAGGTGGCCACATCATTGCAGCCCTCAGAAGTGACCCCCACCCCAGCCCAACCCACCTCTGTGTGGGCACCTTGCCAGGTGAGTCACAGCCAAGGAAGGTAAGGAAATGCAAAGGTACTTTTCAATGAAGTGTGGGAATATAGGTGACGATTCTGTGGTCATTACAATCTGACTTTGTCGACTTGTAGATTTAAGCACACAAGTCAGGTCACCGCCCCATGCGGGGCAGGGGCCAGAACTGGTGACAACTTCTGCCCTGGGGAGCTCAGTTACACATTCGCCCTAATCCTGGTTTTCTGAAATAATAAAGAGTAATTAGCATTTTCCTGTACATGGTGGGATGCCTGTATTCTCGCTCTGAAAGCTGTAACGAAACTGGGAATTGACACGGAATGAGAACCTGATGTCATCATATGCACAGCAACCAAAGGACCCAGGATGACTCACGCTGGCAAGGGGGAGGTTGAGGGATGGCATTACCATAAGTGTATAAAACCCTGAAGTGTGTGATTAAGGATGTAATTATGAAACACCGGATCATTCGAACAAGACGGCTTCAGCAAGAGGCCTTCCTACACTGCTTCCTTCAGGAGAAAGCAACTCTCCTCCCGCCAACATCACCTTCATACTCATGAGAATTGGTGTCTCTGTGCGCTGGCCTTTTATTCAGTTACTAGGGAGAAGTAGCAGGTGCAGTTCAAAGAGCACCAGCTGAGAGAGAAGATGTGCCTTCTAGCCCTGCCCTGGTTCTCACCGCACCTCTGAGGCTCAGTTTGCTCATCTACAAAATGGGAAGGTATTTAAAATTTTTTTTTTCCTTTATTGATTTTAGAGAGAGAGAGGAAGGGAGAGGGAGAGAGAGATAGAAACATCGATGAGAGAGAACATCGACTGGCCGCCTCCTGCATGCCCCCTACTGGGGATCAGGCCCACAACCTGGGCATGTGCCCTGACCGGGAATCGAACTGGCGACCTCTTGGTGCATGGGTAGATGTTCAACCACTGAACACTGGCCGGGCCAAAATGGGAAGGTTAAGACTTGTTAAAGGATTCCATAAGGACCTCACAGGTCTTTACAAAGGTCCAATGGAAGTGTTCCATAGTTTGTGAAACGTTACTGGATACCTTTGTGCTTCTTATTGTATGATTTAGACCCACATATTAGGGAGCAAACAGCTTGACAGTCCTCCCCTTAGCTCCCCCAGGGAACTTAACTGTGCCTAGGTTTCTGGATCCAGGCCTCTACGAAGTCATGCTCGGGCCACGCATGCATTGCGTAGAATAGCCCGTGAAGAAACTCTTGCACAATGAGGTGTAGGAGGCCAGGAGAAAATGACACTATGTTCTTCCCTCAGTTGAAAAAGTATGAAATCCATTTTCAGTGCTCCTCAGAGGACCCTAGACAGATTGAACCCTGGTGTCCACAGCAGTGACCAACTCAAGTGTGCTCCCTGTGTGGTCTTCTTACCTAGCTGTGTGTGGTCTTCTTACCTAGCTGTGTGTGGTCTTCTTACCTAGCTGTGTGTGGTCTTCTTACCTAGCTGTGTGTGGTCTTCTTATCTAGCTGTGTGTGGTCTTCTTACCTAGCTGTGTGTGGTCTTCTTACCTAGCTGTGTGTGGTCTTCTTACCTAGCTGTGTGTGGTCTCTTATCTAGCTGTGTGTGGTCTTCTTACCTAGCTGTGTGTGGTCTTCTTACCTAGCGGTGTGTGGTCTTCTTACCTAGCTGTGTGTGGTCTTCTTACCTAGCTGTGTGTGGTCTTCTTACCTAGCTGTGTGTGGTCTTCTTACCTAGCTGTGTGTGGTCTTCTTACCTAGCTGTGTGTGGTCTTCTTACCTAGCCCCTATCTCGGACTCTGCTTTTGGGGGACCCCCATGTGAGACAGGACTGTACAGCAGTGGGTAGTCACACCTCTCCAGTTCTCTCTATTTTAGGCTCTGAGATAATCACAATGACATTATCCAGATCAAGGTTAATCATCAAACTATGTGGCTCCCCTGTGGACAATGAAGTTCAAGTGAGACTCGGAATCTGACTAGACCTGGAGCTGGTGCTCCGGGTATTTCTCTCAGCCAGCAAGGAAAATACAAGCTAAATATTCCTGCCAGCCTTAGATCCACTCTCCTGCCGATTGAGGAATTGCGGTGTGGAAGCCCTGAGCTCCAACATGCTTGCCATGGAACCAGTTTTTCCAATCCCAATGCCACTGTGTTGGCCAAGCCTCCGTCAGCCCTCGCCTGGGCAATGGGCAAGGCTTCCTAATGCTCCCAGCATTTTGTTTCTGCCTTTCTAACTATAATCGTATCACTGACCAGCAGCCAGAACGATCTTTTAAAATTCCAAGCAAATCCCGTTACTCTTTCATATACCTCCCTCCTGGGTTCTTCGCTGCTTTTAGAATATAACCCAATCTTCTCATCATAAACGCCAATGCCTCTTGAACCAGGCACCTGCCTAGCTCTTCAACCTGGCCCCTTCCACAGTCTCCACTTCTCTGTGCCACACTTGAACCACCCACATCTCCTTTCAGCAACTTGACCTCGTTGCTACCTCAGGCCCTTGGCTCCTGCAATCTCCTTTGGCAGAGCAGCCCTTCATCCATTGATTCCTGTGACTAGTTCCTTCTCTTTCTGGCCTCTAGTGAAACGTCATGTCTGCAAAGAAACATTCCCCGATGATTCTATTTTTCCCATCTGCCATCAGCTAGCTATTCTTCTCTATAGCTGGCATCCGCACACTTTTGCAGCAAAGGGCCAGACAGTGAGCATTCCAAGTTTTGTGGGCATAGGTCTCTGTCGCAATTATTATTATTTTTTAATCCTAACCTGAGGATATTTTTCTATTGATTTTTCAGATAGCGTGGGAGGGAGAGAGAGAGAGAAACATCGACGTGAGAGAGACACATTGATTTGTTGCCTCCTGCATGACCCCGACCAGGGCTGGGGGCCGAACTCCAACTGAGGTACATGCCCTTGACTGGAATCGAACCTGAAACCCTTTGGTCCATGGGCCCTTTAACCGTGGAGCCAAACCAGCCAGGGCATCTGTCCCAATTATTGCATGCTGCATCCCTACGGTTAAAGCAGCTATAGACGGAACAAATGAATGGGAGTGTTCCAATAAAACTTTATTTACAAAAGCAGACAGTGAGTGGGCAGCATTTAGCCCAGGGGCTATGAACTGCCGACCCTGCACTATTGATTAACCCCTTTAGCGTCTCCGATGGTATGTACTGCAGTTGGAAAACAGCCCTGTGCTCATTTACTTTGCCCTCCCTAGGTGACTGCATATCCCAGGAAGCAGAAATCCTGTCCTTGTTGTTACCACTGTGAACTCAGTGCCCAGGGTGGGGCACAGAGCAGAGAATACACATTTGTAGAATAAATAAACAATAAAATATGTCTTTCCTGTTATTTCTCAACTCAGCATCTCATATATTTAGAATTCGCTCCATACCACTGATCTTGATTTTTGATTGCTTAATTTATCTGGGTTAAAAAAAAAAATGTTTTTATTGATTTTTTGGAGAGAGAGAAAAACATTGATATGAGAGAGAAAGATCAATCGGCTGCCTCCTACACGCCCCCTACTGGGGATCAAGCCCGCAGCCTGGGCATGTGCCCTGACTGGGAATCAAACCGAGACCTCTCAGTCCATAGGACGATGCTCAATCCACTGAGCCACACCGGCCGGGCAATTCATCTGTTTTTCACAAGTTCCATGAGCATAGAAACTGTCTTGTTTAAGTAATATATCCCTCAGAACCTAGCATACTGTTAGGCACATAGACATGCAAACAAATGGGATGTATAAATAAATGAATTAATTTAGATGATTTCCATGAGCAGAAGGAAGCATTGACCTCCAATATTGATAAATATTTGTGTAAAAAATATATCAATGTGAGAATGAATGAATGAGTGGAATATGCCTACTGGTTCTGCATAGCCATGATCAAACATTTCTAAAATTCTCCCAATTAATCAATCTAGGGAATCCAATGGGAAGATAAGAACGCCACTGATTTGTCACCATCTAGATAAGTGTCCTCAACCACTAACAGACTTGGTAAGCAGATACATTCTTAGGTTTTTTTTTCCCAGGTAGACTCTCAATAAATGCGAATTCTCTCGAAAGGATGACTCAAGGCCGTGTGATACCAGACCCACCTGAATGCTCAGTGTGACCTGTGAGGACATTGATTCTTTGTCTTGTGTCTCTATCCTTATCTGCCACTGAGAAGTCTTTTGTTGACTCGTGGCTATAACTATGTCTCTGTCTGGACAGAAAGCTTAAAACCGAATTTAAGGAGTATAGAAGTAGAAGAAGACATAATGCATCATAATACAAGGGGTGTGGGGAGGTAGGAGCGGGTAAGGGGGGGTGAATGGTGACGGAAGGACACTTGACTGTCGTGGTGAACGCACAATATACAGATGATGTATTATAGAACTGTACACCTGAAACCTATATAATTTTATTAACCAATGTCACCCCAATAGATTCATTTAAAAAAATATGTCCCAGTTTGGGGGGCAAGCATTGTTTCTGTCTTCTTTTTTTTTTCCTTCCTGGAATCATTATTAATAGCAACCCCTTTCCTTCTCAAAAGTGCCTGATTTGGACAATAAATTATCTTGTCACTGGAAACGTAAGGAATAAGTTACCTTTCTTTCCTAAGGACAAGCTGAACACGTCGTGGGTGCCCAGTGAGTCACTGGAATTGGGGGAATGTCAGGCTGTCTTATCTGGCCCGCGGTGGGTAACATTCCTATTTATGGCCATCTAAGGAAGCTTTGGCAGGACTTACAAAGGCGATTCCAGAAAAGCAAATTTAAATATTTGATTTATCCGAAAGGAAAGAATCTGTGTCTCGTGTAAATGATGGAAGCTGGTCTCTGCCGGTCTGAAATACCCGACCTAGACTGTTGGAAGTTGTTGATGCCACTAACTGGCACATGTCTGCACAGAGGTCCTCCCAGAGCCTCAGGTGAAGGTGTACTACTGAGGGGGACCTTTGTCCATGCTGAGGCTCCTCAACCCCTGATTTCCTAGCAGCTATTAGGAGGGCTGGTCGTGAATTCCCTATGGACCAGTGAGTTAGGAATTACCAAGATTGATGCCAAAGGTAGCGATGAGAACGGACTCTGGAAGCTTCAAATCCTGGCTCAGACATTTATTGCCTACACTGATTGTCTTCTTGTGCCTCAGTCTCCTCACCTGAAAAATGGGGGTGTTCTAGACCCTATCATCTAGGGTTGCAGGGATGACTCTGAGTTAATCCATGTAAGACACTTAAAAGAGTGCCAGACACACGGAGTTCAAGAATAATTGTTATTTTACTATCTGCTTATACTTAATGCTCTCCAAAGAGGATTTTCCTTCTTTCTTTATTGATTTTAGAGAGAAAGGAAGGGAGAAGGAGAGAGAGATAGAAACATCGATGAGCGAGAACATCAACTGGCCTCCTCCTGCATGCCCCCCACTGGGGATCGGGCCCACAACCTGGGCATGTGCCCTGACCGGGAATCGAACCTGCGACCTCCTGGTGCATGGGTCGATGCTCAACCACTGAGACACACCAGCCAGGTTCTAGAGAGGATTTTCAATCATTAGGTAAAAACTTCTTAAAACATTTGAGAAAATGCTTCCCATCATGTGGGATTTTGTATAACAGCTATACCATAAATCTTCTTATCAGTATGTTTGCTTTCAAGTTTATGAAAGGGTCTCAGTTTCATTAACATTTGCCTCATTGTATACTGTCCCCCAATATTTTGCAATTTATGCCGCTCGCTGAAGCCAGGGCACAACAGAATAAATTAAATTAATTAGAGCAGACAATTATTTTAGCTAAGCATCATCTTGCAAAAAGCATCAACTCAACAGGGCTTCTTTGTTCCAAAAAATCCAGTTTGATTGACGCATAAGAGTAAAGTAATATAAGGTTCAATTCTATTTAATAGCATCTGATTGTATTCTCTTGATAAGCCCGATAATTAAGCAATTTCTCTGTAATTATTAGTATTAATTTTATATATCCTTTCTAGTTGCCAGAATTATTATTCTTAATTTAATTCTTATTCCGCATTGACTCCTGGTAACTGATTCTGAATCTGAGAACTGTTGTGTTCGCTTAGGCTCTAAAAACATGTGCTCCTATCACTTTTCCATTTCTTAGCTCATTTCATTTGTGATTTAGTTACAGGTAGTTTCACAAAGTTAATTTGGCCATATCTGAAATGTAGGCATTGCTGTAATATGCAATTCATGAACAACAATTATTTTGTTATTGTTCTAGAATAATGTGTTTGTTTTGTGAGGGTTGTCAGGATTCTTGGAGAGGATCTCACACAACATTTCGTTTTACAAACACGAGGCCTGAGAGGTTCTGTGGGCAGGCGAGGCCACAGCCCAGGCTCACAACCCAGGCTCACAGCCCAGGCCACAGCCCAGGCCACAGCCCAGGCCCACAACCCAGGCTCACAGCCCAGGCCACAGCCCAGGCCCACAACCCAGGCTCACAGCCCAGGCCACAGCCCAGGCCCACAACCCAGGCTCACAGCCCAGGCCCACAGCCCAGGCCACAGCCCAGGATCACAGCCCAGGCTCACAGCCCAGGCCACAGCCCAGGCCACAGCCCAGGATCACAGCCCAGGCTCACAGCCCAGGATCACAGCCCAGGCCACAGCCCAGGCTCACAGCCCAGGCCACAGCCCAGGCCCACAACCCAGGCTCACAGCCCAGGCCACAGCCCAGGCCCACAACCCAGGCCCACAGCCCAGGCCCACAGCCCAGGCCCACAGCCCAGGCCACAGCCCAGGATCACAGCCCAGGCTCACAGCCCAGGCCACAGCCCAGGCCACAGCCCAGGATCACAGCCCAGGATCACAGCCCAGGCCACAGCCCAGGCCACAGCCCAGGATCACAGCCCAGGATCACAGCCCAGGCCACAGCCCAGGCTCACAGCCCAGGCCACAGCCCAGGCCACAGCCCAGGATCACAGCCCAGGCCACAGCCCAGGCCCACAGCCCAGGCCACAGCCCAGGATCACAGCCCAGGATCACAGCCCAGGCCACAGCCCAGGCCACAGCCCAGGATCACAGCCCAGGATCACAGCCCAGGCCACAGCCCAGGCCACAGCCCAGGATCACAGCCCAGGATCACAGCCCAGGCCACAGCCCAGGCCACAGCCCAGGATCACAGCCCAGACCAGGACACAGCCCAGGCCACAGCCCAGGCCACAGCCCAGGATCACAGCCCAGGATCACAGCCCAGACCAGGACATAGCCCAGGCCACAGCCCAGGATCACAGCCCAGACCAGGCCACAGCCCAGGCCACAGCCCAGGATCACAGCCCAGGCCACAGCCCAGGCCACAGCCCAGGATCACAGCCCAGGCCACAGCCCAGGCCACAGCCCAGGATCACAGCCCAGGATCACAGCCTAGGCCACAGCCCAGGATCACAGCCCAGGCCACAGCCCAGGCCACAGCCCAGGATCACAGCCTAGGCCACAGCCCAGGATCACAGCCCAGGCCACAGCCCAGGCCACAGCCCAGGCCACAGCCCAGGATCACAGCCCAGGATCACAGCCCAGGCCACAGCCCAGGATCACAGCCCAGGCCACAGCCCAGGCCACAGCCCAGGCCACAGCCCAGGCCCACAGCCCAGGCCACAGCCCAGCCCAGGCCACAGCCCAGGCCCACAGCCACAGCCCAGGCCACAGCCCAGGATCACAGCCCAGACCAGGACATAGCCCAGGCCACAGCCCAGACCAGGCCACAGCCCAGGCCACAGCCCAGGATCACAGCCCAGGATCACAGCCCAGACCAGGACATAGCCCAGGCCACAGCCCAGACCAGGCCACAGCCCAGGCCACAGCCCAGGATCACAGCCCAGGCCACAGCCCAGGCCACAGCCCAGGATCACAGCCCAGGCCACAGCCCAGGCCCACAGCCCAGGATCACAGCCCAGGCCACAGCCCAGCCCAGGTTAACGTCTGCCCTCTGTGCTTTCCCCCTTTCAACTCCCATTGCCTAGAGCCTTAGTATCCTTCATCTTTCAAGCCAAATGTGGTCATTCCTCAGCTACAGAAGGGCAAAGAGAAGCTTCTAGAAGGTAGAGCCAGACAGGCTTGTAGTATCAAAAGCGGCGGGGACTCACACCAGGGCAGCTCCTGAGGGCTCTCGGGCAGGTGACTGGTGCAGGCAGTTTGGAGGAACCGCCTGGCAGTGACGCGAGGACCTTTGTAAGAGAAACTGCTGTACGCTCTGGAGAGAGGGAGGGGGAAGTGAACTAGGTTTTTCAGATCGGACCTGACAGCAGCAGGTAGGACTCGGAGTGAGAGCCATCAGGGAGCAGGAGACACGGCCACCTTCTCTAACCAACCGGCTGCTGCCTTGTTCTGTCCACTGTCCCTCAAAGAGGCTTCTCAAAGCTGTCCCTCCCTCCCCATCTTGCCATTACTGTCTCCGTTATTGCTCACCCTGCAGCCCTGTCCGAGCACTCCCCAGAATATCCTCTCCCTCCTTTCCTGCCCCCTTCTCTGCTCACGGGCGCACTCCACACGCCACTGCCACACCGATTCCCCTTCCCCTCTGCCAAGCAGAAGGAGATGCCCATTCAGACGGTGTTCCCATTCAACCAAGTGCTTGGCTCCAGAGCGAGGGCTTGGCTACACTGGACTGAGTCACGATGCTCGTATCTGATTTAGCACTGGGTGTTCGGCGCCTAAAACCAGGCTGAGAACCTAGTCATTTCGCAGTCAACAGCTCTGAATGAACCTTCTGGTGGCTGGCACACAGTTCAGGGAAAGGCACAGGTGTGGACACCCAGGTACGGTAGCTGAAGGACTCCAGACGTCATTCCGCTGGAGAATGAGCGATTGAGGTTGGTGGAACATCTCTCTCTTCCAGAGTCATTTAGGGACTCGGGTTCCCCCCAGGGCACACTGTTAGGTTGTGACTTGGGTCACAAGCCCGTCTGAGTTCCAGCTAGCAGGCAGGCACGGGGTAGGTAATGACTCAACGTCGAGGCCAGGAAGTAGCACACATCAGTTCTTCTCACATTCCTTTGGTCATAAGTCAGACATATGACCACGTCTAAGTGCAACCAAGACGAGCACGTGGTCTTCATTGATACGCCCGGATTTTGGGGTGTAACCGGCAGTCCTCACCCAGTTGACTTAACTTTCTTTGGAGACATATCACTGACCGTTCCTGCGCAACGCCCTCAGAAATCATGGCCATCGGATTTCATGCTTTCTGCCGAGACATATCAGTCTACACGCAAATATATCAACTGTCTGATGTCAACCCATCTTCTGGCTTCACTTTTTAATTTTTTCCCCCTTAAAAATTACCATAAACTTCCCCCACTTAAATTGTCAAGGCTTTATTTTCCTTCTGTATGAGGAAAAGTCCCTGTACGTTCATTTCGTCTTATTTCTTTGTTTAATTAGACAATCTCTATTTGGCATAACCCAGGCCCGATTGAAATGTCATTCCACCCCTCCCCCCCCCGTCTATTGTCTCTCTTCTGGCGTTTCCCAGGAATTGTACTAATTTAGTGAATCTTTTATCTTGATCAAGCTAAATCTTTTAGCTTCATCAAGCAAAGGAGGTAATTTTTTTCCTGGCAGTGTTTGTGAATATTCTTTTGTAGAGTAACTTCCTCTTATGAGTTGTTCTTCTCAGCTTCTGTCTTCAAGCCATTCCTGTTGGTTCCAAACAGGACGCCCTGAGCAGCCACGCTGACATAAGGGACACGGTGCCTGTTCCTTTGGAATAGCTGGATTTCAAAGATCCCGGGCTGCCACCTGAACCATCTCTGTTCCCCTTTTACCCTCCTCGGTAAGAATTTCCTTTTATGCTTATGTGGATATAGCTTTCAAGAGCCTCGGAGTTTGAGGACAGATTCTGATTTGTAAGTAAATTCATGATGCAACTTTATTTGGGGGACTGCTGCTTCATCTTACGTCTAAATTTTCTTAGACAAATCAGAATGGTTCGAAGTGCCCCTTTGTAAGACAGCAGGATCAACATGTTATTCTCAGCATCGTTATTATTATTATTATTATTCTCTTCTTGCATGGAAACGGTCCCCTCTTATCACCCTGCCTCAGACAGGCGGTTCTCAGCACCTGAGTGGCCCTGGCTGTCATGAGTCAATTGCCATTCGGGCAACAGTGGAGGGTTTTTGAAAACACTTTCAGAACTTGGAAGCAGTGAGAAGCAGACAGTGTGTGATTGCGTTGGGACTCGTGAGCAAAACTCCGCTCCCTGGTCGTGGCCGTGAGCCAGGACTCGACGCTCCTGAAGACAGAGCTTTTGAAGTGTGCCGCAGATTTAAAACAGGGAATCCGCTAACATCTCCCCGAGCAGCCAGTAATGGAACACGGAGTGTACTTGATAATGGAGGGACGCTGGGAGAATGGCCGAGCCTGCGCCTCCCTTGTGATCAAGCATGCTGCAAAGCAGAAATTAAAATGAGAGGGTTGGGGAGTGGCAAAGCCTCTCTCATTAACAGAGCAGCAGGCGTGGGGGTGTTTTGTATCAGGAAATCAGGCGTGAGGTTGGAGGGCCCTGCTCTGGCATTTCCTGGCGGGTACTTGTGATGGAAATCAGATTGCTCTCAGCGTCCAAATCCCAACACCTCTCTCTGATGCCTCGTGGTGGATTTGAGGGAGCCCTGAGCTGGGGAGCAGGAGACACTGGGCCCGTCAGATGAGTGCCTCTTGGCTAACGCGCTTTTCCCCATTCACAATGTCTGTATTATTCGTGTCTGTGGCCCCATATAGACAGCATGACGTCACGTTGGAATTTAAATCTGCGCTGAAATCCTGTCCCGTTATGTGTGACGATCGGCAGAGCGTCGAACTGCTTTGAACTTGAATGTCCTAATATGTTAAATGGGGAAATGATGACACTGAACTCCCAGGCTCAGAGGAGGGTGGAATGACTCCACTGTGACTGCCCCCTGCTCTGGGAAGGTTTGTTCCCTGTGACTGCAGTTCGTCACAGGACATCTGTGTCCAGAGTGCTTGGAGACCGAACCGTCCTTCAGCCTTGCTTTTATCTGAAACGCAGACATATTTTTAAAGTGCTGCCACGTGGCCATCAGGTACAAGGACAAAAATCACTATCAGACTTTTTTCAGATCAGCCCAAAAAAATCCAATCCAATGCTATCATACTGAAATAAAATCATCAGGAGGCAGTGTGGCCCAGGAAGCTACTCGAGGGACGGGAACGCCACTTGAATCTATTAGTTGTTCAGTATTAAAATTATTAACGAGTGTGATAATGCATTAGTCTATAATTAGAAACTATTTCCCTTATATCAGGGGAGGAATTTCACAAAACCTGCAAGGAGGTTAAATTGTGACCATTTTGTATTGGGCTAATGGACTGTCTGTCAGTTGAGTAAGTCAGTGCTGAGCTGGAAGTAACCAGCTTTGTCCTAAAAATGTAGTAATTGTACCATGAATCCAGGTGTCACTGACCAGACTAAAATGAATGATCAAGCGACTAACTGCAGTGGGTACTGGTGGGCCAGGATGAAAGCCTAGAAATGGCAAGCTACCAGGTCACCAGGGTCGGACCAAAGACCGCCACCAAGAAGACACAAGTTCTTGCAGACCATAGGAAATAGCATATTCTAGACTAAGGGTACTTCGTATACTGTGTGCTCTCTGTAATCTAATTTCATTTGAGTTACTTTGTACAATGTGCTCAAAAAATATTTACGACAGATGTCCGGCCGGTGTGGCTCAGAGGTTGAGCGTCGACCCATGCACCAAGAGGTCACCAGTTCGATTCCCGGTCAGGGCACATGCCCAGGTTGTGGGCCCGATCCCCAGTGGGGGGCATGCAGGAGGCAGCCAGTTGATGTTCTCTCCCATTGATGTTTCTCTCTCTCTCCCTCTCGCTCTAAAATCAATAAAGGAAAATAAAATAATAAAAAATAAGTGTTTACGACAGAATCATTATTGGAATAATTTCTTTTCCTTTCCTGCTTACCTTTCTTTCCCCTCTCCTTCTTTCTTTCTGCCTCTACTTTGAAATGACTTTCTCTCTGTTTAATAGATAGAATAAGTCAAACAGTTCAAATGTCTTCCCTGTACATTGTATCTTCTCTTCAATGTTTCCTTTGCTCATCCCTTTATCAAGAAAAGTAACTTCTTTTTCTTCAGGAGTTTTCCAAAGGGTCTATAGACACAAGTTAGCATCTTACAAACTTCCTCTTCAATTACGCAGCACATAAATATCTCCTAAAGATTTTCTATTCCAGACACCAGGGATAGAGAAGTATAGCCCGTGAGGGTTGCTACTCACATGGAAATCAAATACACGACATTAAAAATGGAAGAGGTCCATGTTTTAGTATGCATTCATATATTTAATACTTGCTCAATGATTTCTTCAATTTTAATAGCTTTTTAGAAATAGTTGGACACCTAAGAAATTTCAAAAACAGCACAGAAAGTGCCCAGGTACAAACTTCCCCCTATACAACATCATACATATTCATAATATGTTTTCAAAATTAGGAAATTGACACTGTTATAATACTATTTACTCCAATACAGGTTCTACTTGCTTGACTATTTTTCAATGTTTTGAGCCTCAAAAGAGTATGTTTCAAGGACAAGGTTCTCAAATGGGGATGATTGTTTTCCTTTTTTTTTTTTTTTTTTTGCCCAGGGGACATCTCATAATGAATGTCTAGAGGCATTTTGGGTTGTCACAAATGGGGTATGTGGTACTATTGGTATGTAGTGGGTAGAGGTCAAGGATGCTTCCAACATCCTATAATGCACAGGGATGCCCCATAACAAAGAATGATGTAGCTCAAAATGTCAGTAGGGTTGGTAAACTCTAGTCTAGAGGAATATGGGTCTCTTACTTTGTCAGCATCATTTAACCCAGGAGGTTCAAGTTCAAATGTCCACAGTGGCCAGCCAGGTAATGGTCAACAGACCAGGTGATAGCTAGCCAGGTGAGACTGCAGAGAACTGAAGAGCTCTAACCAAAGCGAATAGCTCTTGGTCAGCTTAAGTGGGCGCTTGCTGGGGCACCAGAACTTTCCTTAGAAACCAAACATTTGGAGTTTGCAATGTGGGCTGTTAATTTGAATTTTCAAAAAATAAAGCCAGAGAGCCACTTGGATTGTGAGGACGCTGGGGACAACCATTACCACGCACTTGAACCTCTTGGTAAAGGCTCATGGTCAGTGGTTAACTGTGTGCTTTTGCAAAGTAGCTCAGCCTCAGTTTCTCCAAGGGTTAAATGGAAATAGTATTTAGGTCATAGGATTGTTTTAAGAACGACACAGAATTGTGTATAAAGAGCTTAGTACTCTGCTTTGGGCAAGACAGCTGTGCCATAGCAGCAATAACTATAGTTTGTAAAAATGTTGAATTCCCCTCCCTACCAGCATCTTCTCTGCTCATTGCTGATGAGTCACTGTCAACTTACAATAGGCTGAACCCTTCCCAGAGAGGAGGACCCGGGAGCTTATAATCACAGAAAAACTACCATCCGTGTAGCACTTTATTTATACCGTGAGCATGAATCCTTCCTTCAGAATAGAATCTCCCGATGCTCATTTAGATAAGCATCCCATACTTCTTCGAGTTTGTTGGAAGGTACATTTGACGCAGTACAAGCATCACTAACTTGACCATTTTGATTGAATTGGACAGCAGTGGAAATGACTAGGCTGTCAAAACTCTGCTGAATTCATAGGTGTATTCAATGGACGTGCAGGCCTATTTCACTAGTGGGTCCTTTGGGTCACTCTTTACATCTCTAAGTATTGCATCTATTCTTGCTTTTACTCCAGAGGTGAGCTGTCGGTGCCCCCCGAGTATTAACTCAACTCAATATTCCCTGGGCTTATGTTTTGTTGACTCAAGTGTAGCATAGTGGCTATCATTAGCCACATCCACTCTGCTCTATTTTCCACAAGTAAGACTACGGAGCATACGATTATTGCTTATCACCCAGACCCAGCGGGACTCTCTGACCCACATTGCCTTGGAATACCAGGCTCTGGGAATCGGGGGCAATTTTAGAGCCAAAGTTATAATCTGTGCTGAATGCTGTCAGGGAAGTGGGCCACTCAGGTATATTTTGTGGGATTCTAGTCCATTCATTTTTTTCTTTTATTGATTTGAGAGAGAGAGGAAGTGAGAGGGAGAGAGAGAGATGGAAACATCGATAAGAGAACATCGATTGGCTGCCTCCCGCATGCCCCTCACTGGGGATCAGGCCCACAACCTGGGCTGCCCTGACCAGGAATCGAACAGGCGACCTCTTGGTGCATGGGTTGATGCTCAACCACTGAGCCACACCGGATGGACAGATTCCGATCCATTGAAACTCATTGAGACTTATGCCTAGCACATGGCCTACCTTGGTGAATGCTCCAAGCTGGAACGGAGAAAAGAATGTGTATTCTGCTACAATTGGACCAGGTGTCTTACAGATAGCAAATTCGTCAAGTTAGCGGACAATGTTGTTCAATTTCTGTACATCCTTAATGATTTTTAGTCTAGTTGTTCTCACAAAAATGTGAGTATGGTATAGAAGTCTCCAACTGATATTGTTCAAATTGTCTATTTTGTCCAGTTCTATCATTGATTTTTCAGACGAGGATTTGCTGAACTTCTCACTCTGTCATTCTGAACGCTCGCCTCTTTATTGCTATCATAATCAACATTTTTGAAGATTTATTTGATAGCAGAACTTTTTTTTTTTTTCTCCAAGCAACACCCATTAACAGTTGGTGTAAAGAGCACCTTTTGAAGACACTTTGAGAAACATGGATATAGATGAAATGGGCAGAGATTATTTAAGCCTACATTGCATTACATACAGTTCACCAATCATACCTCAGTCTAGGCTTACCAAGATTGAGTGATGGGGAGAAACAGAGAGTCAAATACTCTAAATCAGATTGCAAACTCTAGACTGCATTCAGCCTGCAGACAGGGGTTGCTTAAATCAGACCAATCTCCAATATTAGTTGGACATCTAAATTCAGACTGTTCTTTTCAGAAAATCTAACAACACCGTACCGCTCCTACATGGCAAAACGAAGCTATAACTACAAGTTTCAAATTACACAGTCCCCTACTGACTCAGCACCTGCATTTGCTAACTACCTGGACCCTGAAGTCACCTGAGATTATATATAGCATCAGCTCTCAACGAAGCACTGAGATTAATGAAGCTTGTTTCCTCATATTCCAATGTCTCTGATCATGCCTCAGACTTACCAGGGGCATGATGCCAGCTCACAGCTTTCTGTTCAAAACCAGGACTGCGACGGTCCCATTCTGAAGCTTGATTTTCATCAAGACCAAGGGCGTGGGTGTGCCAGATGACAGGCCACCACGAATGATACTGTCAGTAAAGCAAAGTAGAGCCTTCTGGCTCCTTCAGTGACAAACTCTCTCCCTTGTTATAGGTCTGGGCTCCGAATCCATGGATATGCACATGTACTTCGTAGGTGACTTTACGTTACAGGCAAGCACATTTATAAATGAATGCGATGAGCCGTGATTTTATGTAGGAATCTAAGACAGCAGGAAGCCCTTCTCAAGAGCTGACATTCCAGGAGTAACTTTGGAGTCAGGAGGGAAAATGTGGAGGTATGAAGAAGGTAGAGGGCACAAGGCAGGTGGTACAACTTAGAAAAGGCTGAAGACAGTAAAGAAGTAGAGAACCAAAAAGTTATTGAGAAATGAGTGACAGTGAACGTAAAGGTAATGAGCATGAGGGAAAAATCCTGGGTCTTCCTTTATTTTTATTTTTTTTTGTGATGATGAATGCTTGTAGCCGACTAATCTGCATACACTTTTTCTTTTAATTTTTTTTTTTTTTTATTGATTTTAGAGAGAGGAAGGGAGAAGGAGAAAGAGATAGAAACATCAATGACAGAGAATATTGATTGGTCACCTCCTGCATGCCCCCCACTGGGGATCGGGCCCACAATCTGGGCATGTGCCCTGACCGGGAATCAAACTGGCAACCTCTTGGAGCATGGGTCGACACTCAACCACTGAGCCACATCAGCTGGGCTGCATCCCCTTTTTAGGGACTCCTCACTTACCATCTCTATCTTTCCCCACCTGAGGGTCTTCCACAGAGCCCCCACCCCTAATTCTGCCTTTAAGATGCAAGAGAATTCCCAAGCTTTGGGACTGTTAGTAAAGGTCGCTGGCTTTCAGTTGAACTATTAATTTCTTTTTTTTTCCCCCCATGAGTCCCAATTTCACCTGCCTTTTAGTTATTTAGCAGAAATGGATTCATTTCTGTCCCAGGTTCGCTGCGGAGTCGACAGTAAGACTCTCAAGCCTTGCAAAGTCACTCTTACTGTGCAGAAATCAATATTAATCATATACAGCTTGATATTGTAATTGAATAGTTTTTACACAGATGGTATTAACTGATAAAATATGGCATCCTCATGAAAAAACATTACCTTGAAATATTAGCGTTATGATATGTTAATTTCTTTGGAGGATATGACTACAGATATATGAGCAGAGGTAAATTTTCCAGCACTTCGCTGACAAATTCCGTGTCAACATAACTCTCAAGAATTTGTATTACTACTTGGCGATGACTTATATGATGATGTATAACAACTTAAGGGGTTTTAAAATGCAGTATTTTGACTAATGTGGTTTGGTAAATAGCATTTGTGATTAGTCCCTTTTCTTTTTCTCCCCCCAATTTCTGCGATACTGACAAAAGCCTGTAATAATAATAAAAATCACCTCTCCAAATGGAAAATGCCTCACTCCATCACCACCAGTTCCTGGGAACGCTCCAAGTTCTGTGCAGAACGGAGTGGTGGGAGCCCTGCAAGCCAGACACACACTGTACTCATGGGCACATCAGCCACTCCTGTTCCTCTCAGGGCGTTTGGCCTCAAGTTCTAGTTTCTGAGAACGTTGGCTGTGGTGACTCATTCTACACAGGCCACGTGCCTGTGAGAGAAGCTCTGAGCCCCCTGTGTGTTCTCTGAGGAAGGACTTAAGGGTGGTGAGTCTGTCATTCTGATGCCCTTAAATACAGGAACTGTGACCCTGTCCGTACAGAGTGTGGTTCAGGAATAGTGCTGACATTCCTTAGCATTCTGCGTAGTTTCATAGACGTGCCTACATTCTGCCACTTTGGGAGACAACTGAGTCATTTATAGCCACTTCATATGCCCCGATGAAAAAAAGGCCCAGAATCCCCTTCTCCTGGTAACTGAGAACAGAAGTGGCCTCTTGGGATTTTCCTGGGCACCTACCACCTGTTCTCACACCAGGCTGGTGTCCATTTCATAATCATCTGTTGGCCCATGTCATTTGGAAGCCATTAACTCTCTACTTAGAACTCTCTCACAGAAATCTCTCCCCTTTTTCTGTTCAGATGCCTCAGCCTGGCTCGCTCAGGTCTCCTCAGAGAAGCAAAGTGTTCCCAAGACCAGCACAGCCCAAGTAGAATGGCTGCCTTGCTCAGTCAATCCAAGGTCGTCCCTAGACAATAAACACATCTTTACTGCCCTGAGGGGGCAGAGCCTCTCGGCCTCTCCTATCTGGTCTGGCTGTTGAAGGTGACCCACACCAAGCACAGCAGAGCCCCCTCATAAATTATGTGCAGAGATTTCCTACTGGGGCTCTTGAACACCTCACATATGTTTGGCTCTAACACTGCCATTCCTGTTCCTCAACTTCAAGTGCAACAATGAACTTGATATTAATCTGTCTTAAGGAGAAGCATCTGGAAGTTGGCTTATAAAACTTCAATTCAATGCGGGAAGAATGCTCTCAATCAAGCCTGCTTACATGAGCCCTTCAGAGTTGCTCATTGTGGTTTGCCTTCGTCCCAGGGTCCCCAAACCTCTGTCCATTTGTTCACGGTAGAAATTTAGCAGAAATGGATTCATTTCATCATGGGCAGATGTGCTTTCTGAGTGCTGAAGATTGGGACACAGTACTTTTGACTACTGGTACCAAGTACAACTCCAAATCTCAGCAAATCTTCTCCTCTCCTCTTCGTCTTCCCCCGTCCTCTTGGACCCTTTCTCATTGTTCGTTCATCTCCTCACCTTACACGTCCCATTCTGTATTGGGCTCTGGCCAGATGTTTGGCCCCTTGGTGTGATATTAAACAGCCAATACCCTTGATCTGGGCAGCGAGACGTTTCAGAGGCAGC
Organism: Tadarida brasiliensis; assembly: GCA_030848825.1. Taxonomy (NCBI): domain Eukaryota; kingdom Metazoa; phylum Chordata; class Mammalia; order Chiroptera; family Molossidae; genus Tadarida; species Tadarida brasiliensis. The sequence goes on from CM061279.1 coordinate 6,240,519, forward strand.
TTCTGGAAAGCCTCCCCGTCACTAAACCAGCTGAAGAGGCATGGCGAGGCCAGAAAGCAGGACAGCTGGCCAGCAAGACAGATTGACAGCCCAGACACAGACTTGGGGGACTATATTTTAGGGCTAACAAGCCATTCGCAGTCCAGGAACGAGGCCATAAATCTAAGTGGGCATTAGGCAATGGGAGATTTTCCCCATCACCGAAGTTGTCTCTTCACTTATAAAATATCCCTTCCCTTTTATTTTTAATATCCATAGCCCAGTGATTTTCAACCATTTTCATCTCATGGCACATAAACTAATTACTAAAGTTTTGCTCCACACCAAAAAATCTGCCGATCTGAAAAAAAAAGGTATAATTTTGATTCATTCACACCAGACAGCTATTGTGTTGGCTGTTGACATTTCTTTTATCGGACAATCTAAGGGAAAAGAGGTCAGGGCCCCTGACTAAATAGTCAGGTATTGCATGTTTTAAAAATTCTTGCCGTGGCACAATGGTTGAAAATAGCTGTCGTGGACTAATGATGAAAATGAGGAAAAGAAATCTTGAAGTTTTAAAATGAAAAACTTCACTTGTAGAGCAGTTTCAGGTGCAAAGCAAAACTGAGAAGGAAGTACAAAGATTTCCCATATTCCCCCCGAGCCCCCATGGGCTGCCTCCTGCACACCCCCTACTAGGGATCGAGCCCGCAACCCGGGCATGTGCCTTGACTGGGAATAGAACTGGGACCTCTCAGTCCAAGGGGTGACTCTCAATCCACTGAGCCACACCGGCCATGTGTATCATCTCTTAAGTATCTCTACTGCTGGAATGAAGGCAGAGGCAAACCAATAATTTCTCTTTGAGGCTAATCCATTAATATGATTGAGGGTTTCAAGCTTCCTTCCTGGAGAGGGACTATGATGAGGAGAAAGGTGCCTGGCCGTTCCCACAGTTCAGGAGACTGGGAACAATAAGGTCTGAGCATGGGAATAACACAGGCTTTAGAGCTACCGGGGTACAGCGTGTACAGCTCAGCTTTGCTGTAGCCTAACTGAGAAATCTTCAAAAACTCATTAACTTCTAAGTTTTTTCTTCAGCAACCAGAGTTGTTTAAACTGGCAAAACAGTCCATACCTGGAAGTAGTTGCACGTCACATGGAAAAAGAGCCTCGTTCCAAAGATAGGATTGTGTGTGTGTGTGTGTGTGTGTGTGTGTGTGTGTGTGTGTGTGTTTGGGGGCAATATCTGCTACTATATACCTATTATATATGCCAACCAGCCATAACTCATGTTATTTCACTTAATCCTTATGACAACTTTGCAAAGGCTGTTTTATTATCCACATGTCACAGATGGAGAACCTGACAGTCAGGAAGTTTAAATCCGTCTGCTCAGGGTTGCTTAGGTGGATTTTGGACCCGGAGATATTTTCATTGAAACTTCAGGCTCTTTTTCCACGACACCACACACCAGCCTTGAAGTACCACAGGGATGTATTTGGAGTGTCTAGTAAGGGAAGCCCTTTTAAAAATGAGCTGTGAAAACCAGGAAAAGGAAAGCAAAAATTATATTTAAAAGGGTAAGAGAAACACACGAGAGAAATTTAGTGTGTGCCCAGGGAAAGCGTTTCAGTCTCTTTCCGACGGGACTGACGGCGCTCGAGTCGGAATGAGGAAGGTCCAGGGAGCCGTGGATGACATTCAATAGCCACAGAATTCTGTCATTTCATTCTTTTTGGTAAATTCCCTGGAAAGCAGCAAAACACACAGGATACACTTTTTGATCTACCACTTTGTTTTTTATTTTTCCTTTATTGATTCTACAGAAAGAGGAAGTGAGAGGGAGAGAGAGATAGAAACATTGATGAGAGAGAACATCAATTGGTTGCCTCCTGCATGCCCCCCACTGGGGATCGGGCCCACAACCTGGGCATGTGCCCTGACCGGGAATCGAACTGACGATCTCTTGGTGCATGGGTCTACGCTCAACCACTGAGCCACACCGGCCGGACTGATCCACTACCTTGTACTGTTATGCCTGGTCCTTCCATTTCAGTGGGTCCCTTACTGTCCCTTTCAAAGATGTCCATGTTCAATAATTTCAGGATGGATTTACATAAGGCTGAGCCTTTCAACCACTTTGTCAACAAGTTCACGGTCAAATCTCTTCTCCAGCATTCACGCTTTATACTTTTACTTCCCTCCGTCTAGGTTCTTAGAGGTCAAATTTAGATGATGTGGGTGACGTCGACCTTGGGCCAGGGGACCCATTTTCCTAGCCTTGAGCCAAGTTTCCCTTGTTATTTAGATCATCAGCTGTTGCAACAATAGGAATAGCTCCTTCAAGGGTACTCTTCTGTCTGAAGTTTAACTCAGTCCAGGCAAGCACAGAATGGGAAGTGAGCAAATGTCAGGACTCAGGCTTAGCACGCCGGTCAAAGGTGCTGGAACAGAAAAGGTGGTAGCTACCTCTGCTTGCAAAGTACGCGACAGAATCCCAGCGCAGGGAAAAGACTGGATGTAGGGTGGCCGAGGACTTGGGTCACGCGGCCCTTCCACTCGCCGGCCTCCTGGCATTGAACAGTGTCCCTTGCTCCGGACCTCAGTTCTCTCTCATTCCTGAGAGATGAAGGAGGTCAAAACCAAGCAAATGCCAGAGTTGCGTCCTGCTAGAACATTTTAGGTGTTTATGAAACAGGAGGAATTTCTAGATAGATATATTTTCTGGGGAGCGACATGGTAAAAAGGCAGGGACACATATAAGAAAAAGGAATAAAATTTTGGAGATAGGAAAGAAAAGGGGACAGATTAGAGACAAAATAGAAGCAGGAAATGTCCAGTGGGATGGGAGTGAGGGGCACAGTGTGTGTTGGGGGTGGGTGACTAGGGAACCCAAATTGCTGATAGAAACAAAGCATTCAAAGTTCTTATTTAAATCCCCCCACCTCTGTTATTAAAATGCTTTTCAGCCCGGCCGGTGTGGCCGGTTGAGTGTCGACCCATGCACCAGGAGGTCACCGGTTCGATTCCCAGTCAGGGCACATGCTCAGGTTGTGGGCCCAATCCCCAGTGGGGGGCATGCAGGAGGTGGCCAATCGGTGTTCTCGCTCATCAATGTTTCTCTCTCTCTCCCTCTCCTTTCCTCTCTCTCTAAAATCAATAAAGAAGAAAATGCTTTTCAGAATGAGTCACGTTGGCTTTGTAGTCAAGCTCTGTGACCCAAGCAGAAGAATTGTGAACGCGTGTGTCTTAGATCTAAACCTCTCACCGTGGCTAGCACTAGGAAATGATACAGTAAATAAACAAGCAGCATCAAATTGAACCTCTCTGGTGAAAGAGGGTCAACGTACATCCTGCTGCTTCGTTCTGGTGACTTCTGCGTCTTTCTCCAGTCCAGGGGCCTGCAGGAAGTGGTCCCAGTCAGGGGCTTTGGGGACCTTCCTCTGCTACCTGCTGTTAGTCACAGGTCGTCACCTGCTCATTCTCTCCTCCTCGCTCAGTCTTCTGAAGCACTCGGAAGACAAGTCAACCAGACACAATCGTTTTCGCTTCCTGTGTTTCCTGATGCCACACAAACAATCCGACGGGGATTTCTGCCATCGACTCCGAGGACAGGTACCCTGATCTCCAGAGTTCAGATCAGGAGTGTTCTCAGAAAACCTTGGCCGCCTTTTGTTTCTACTTTGTATAGACGTACAGCAGCTAGAGGTGAGGCTGTGGAATGAAACCCAAGTCTATTCTGTCTTCGGTGATTCCGAGCGTGATGGGGTTGGTACCTGTTGTATTTCTCTGGAGCATTGTGTCACTTGGCTGGTTAAAAAGGTTGGAGTGAAGGGTGGTGGGAGGGAGGAAGCTGTACTTGATCCTTATGGAAGCCAGTTAAAATTAATTGGAAAAAGCTTTTAAAGACCCAAGATGCAGACCAAATGTATCTCCGACCGGCGGCCTCATCCCGCACGGAACACGGAGGTCACCGCGAAGCTGCAGATTTATGCGGATGGGTTGGGTGATGGAAAATGAGACAAAAGCATTTGGATTTTATTATTCCATTTACTCTGACCCTGGGCCATTAAGGGTTTGGAGAGCCTGTTTTATGTATTCAGCTGGTTGCCACACTGACAGGCATTTGGAGTCACTTAAATAAACCACCCTGGCCCCACAGCTGCAACAACATCGCATCAAATGTAGGTTAGCGCTGCGACCAGGAGGCTGCCAGCAGAGATGGCAGCAGGTGCACCGGGAGGACTTTTATTTGTTTGGTTTTTTTGCAGCCCCTTGTTTTGGGGGAATAGCCTCTTGATCCATCGAATGACTTTGATTTCCAGTTGGCTTGGACACTGAACTGATTTGGTTCGAGTAGAACGGGTGTGTGTGTTTGGGGCTGACCTCTGCTTTCCAGGAATGCTCTGTCCTTTCACTGTGTTTGAGCTGGGTTTCCGAGGGGTTGTCTGGTGGCGGGAAGCTAGTGAGTTGTTTTTATTTTATTTTTCTGATTTAGGCTGATCTATGTGTTTTTTGTTTTCATTTCAAAGAGGTTGTCTTTTTTCAGTTCACTGGATTCTTTGAAACGGGTCTGGTGGCGAGAGGCCCTGGTATGACTGAAAAGCAGACAATGGGGCCCTGGCCGGTTTGGCTCAGCGGTTAGAGCGTCAGCCCCTGGACCAGAGAGTCCCAGGTTCCATTCCCACTACGGCACATACCTCTGTTGCAGTCTGTCCCCAGCCCCGGTTGGGGTGGTGTGGGTGGCAACCAGTCGATGTGTCTCTCTCGCATCGATGTTCCTCTCTCTCTCTCTCTTCCTCCCTCTCTCCCTCCTGCTCTATCTTAAGATAAATGCAAAAATGTCCTTGAGTGAGGATAAAAAAAAAAAAAGAAAAGCAGTCAAGGGGAAGAATTCAACATGGAAGGCAGTGATGTTTAAATCCACACATGTGCCTTTGTGGTAGACAAAACATCTGTCCTGCGTTGTGTGTTTAATTGTGGGTACCCAGGAACGAACAGAGCAGGGAGAGAAACCTGGACTCAGAACAGTTCCATCACGCTTCTTTTGGGAACCTCATCCTAGAACAAGACATTGTTCCCATTGTACAGATGTGAGAACTGAGGCTAGAGAACGTCAACGGGCTTGTTCAAGAGTCCCCGGATAGACAGGAGTGCTCTTTCCACGATACGGCATTGTTCAGTATGCCCTTCTTTTCATAACAAGGCCTTTGCCTGATGCTGAGAGAGGTGCAATTACCAAACAGAATCCAGGTGCTCTGGTTCTGCAAACAAAGACACCCAAATGTGCGGGGGCACTGAGAGCTCGGGGCTGGCAATGCCCTTTCACCTTGAGGGCGTACTCCTTCAGAACCCCAAAGAGAGTGTGGACAAGCTAATTGAGGATCTCTGTTTTCTGTCATACTGTTCCTCTTGGGTCTGTTCTTCATAGAAAAGCCATCAGGACTTTGAACTATTAATCACTTGTCACAAAGACGGATTTTACCACTCTTCTCCTCCCCCACCCCCACCCCAGACGCTCACCCCCAAAACGCCCTGAGAGTTCCACAACTGTATGTTCATTCTTTGATGTTTCTTCCAATGTCTGAAAATTGGGGAAATTGCCAACAGAAACCACACATTATTGAAATGACATTCGATTTTATATCAGATTTGTGAGTGTTAAAAGGTAAGTAGGTCTGAACTGGGCTTCCAAATACAGACCTCTATAAAGAGACCCAAGTACCGGCACAACACTGAGAGAGTCACCTAATATATTTTCTTCTTTAAAATAATCACAATTTTGGGGGTATAAGAAATATCCCTACATTTACTTTCTGCTTTAATCTGGACAAATAAGATTGTATTCTTTAGGGTATGCTAGTAAACCAAGACCATTTTTAGCTGTATTATTTCATTCAATTTTTTTTTTTCTGTTCATTCTGTTAAAGGTAAGACTAGGTCTCACCCTGTCTTTCCAGATGAGAATACTAGAGTTGGAAATTTTGTTTCTTTCGTCTCCCAAGTTCAACACTGGCTGGCCAAATTCATGACAGGTTTGCTGGGAACAGGGTCTGATTTTCAGAAAAATCCTTCTGAGACCACCCACCCTTCCACTATTTTCCAGAATCATCTCTAGTTGCAGTCACATGTAGCATCCCCAATGCTAACAGAAGCAGAGATAAATGTCCTCGTGCCAGGGCTGGACAATTGTCAAGCTCCTTGACCAATCAGTAGTCCTGTGGTGGACTGAAATGATGTCCATCTGTGCTAAATGCACACGAACATTGGAAAAAGAAAATGTAAAACCAAAAAAAAAAAAGAAAAGAAAATGAAAATATGAGTATGTCGATCAGGTTTATAATACTTGTTCCAAACTCAGCCATTAGAAGAATAAAATATAGATAATTTTTGGTGGAACCAAAGCTTGGGCAAGATTTCAGTCCAGAGGGAGGTAGTCCTGGGTAGTCTCCTGGTTCCTTTTCTGCCCACCGTTTCTTCCCTCCTCCTGCCCCTTCAGCTCTCCGAGGCATGCAAAGCCCCCTATGGTTATGCCTTACCCAAGCATCCTCTTTCCTGAAGTATTCTCATCCCCAATTGACATCTGCCTTTTCAGCTCCTAGCCATAACTTTCCTTTCCCGGTACAGTGATCCCCTGGGCTGTTGCTCAGAGAGGTCGAGCTAACTGTGTGTGCACTGCTCACACCAAAGGGAAGGAGTGATCGGAGAGTCTTCCAGCAGAGGGAAGGTATTTTCAGTGAACAAGAACCAGGGACCATGTTCAGCCACACTGAACTCTCACTGGTAGCGTCTCTGAAGTAATGTTTTGATGGGGAGGAGATTTCTAAAGGCCTCTTCTTGGGGGGCAGCTGCTTCTTTTCTTTCCTTTCCCCCAAATCCTGTGCTTTGAGTGACTGTGGGTCAGTGGCTTGGTGTTCCTCGCTGATGTGTGCTCTAGCTCATGCGAAAAGGGGTCCAGCAAACATTCTTCACTGGATTGAGTAGGTGTCTTGTTATCGCTGGCTGGTTGTTTGGGTATTACAAAGTGAAGTCTTACACCTAGTTCAAAGCCTTTTCGATAATGTTGTATTGTGTTTCTTTTTTTTTAATCCTCATCCAAGGATACTTTTCTATTTATCTTCAGATAGAGTGGAAGGGAGAGAGAGGGAGAGAAAGGGACAGAGAGAGAAACATTGACGTGAGAGGGATACATCAACTGGTTGACTCCCACACGACCCCGACCAGGCCCAGGGACGAACTGCAACCGAGGTACATGCCCTTGGCCGGAATCGAACCTGCGACTCATTGATCGGCAGGCCGACGCTCTAACCACTGAGCCAAACTGGTCAGAGCTGTATTGCATTTCCTTTGCTGGTCGGGGGCATCATTACTCAGAGGAGAGTTCTGGAGTAGTTGTGGGTCCCCTTAGACTGTTCTGAGTGTGTCACCTAAAGACGGCCTGAGAGCTGTAATTAGGGTCCCGCAAAACAGGGTAGCCAAGTCCCCTCTTGATCTAGTTTCTGGAAATTCTGCATTTCTTTTCCTACATTGTGGGCTGTGCTGCTGCTGGGCTGATCGAAAAGCCGGGTGAGCCTGTGTGTGTGTCTGTGTGTGTTTAAATGCACAGATCGCATCATAAAAGCTAATGGTGACTCTGGGTGACTTTTGCTGAAATTAGAGCACCTGTATTTTAACTGACATTTCCCTCCCTGAAGCAGAGCTTTGGAAGGTGCAGCCCAGTCCTAGCAGAACGGAAAATGGCTGGATCTGTGCTTAGCTTTCCCAGTCATCACATGGTACTCATTTGTGGTGATACCAGGGCGACTTCTTTCAGCCCGGAGTCTAACATTTAGAGGGAAAGTCGGCTGGACTCGGTGGGGATTTCTCCTGTCTAAAGTTAGCAATCATCTGACCCTGAGAGACAGCTTTGCTTACCCTGTACTTTGGCATTTCTAGGAAATTTTACATGAAGAGAGACCAAAAAATAAAAGTTGACTCGACATTACGACTCTGGCAAATACGCCTGTTATTGTGGTAAAACTACACGGAAACTATAAACAGCACAAATTGCTACCACGTGAAAGGAATTCTGGGTTGGGTTAGCACCTTCCTGGTACACAAAGAAAGGCCAAAACCTATGCAAATTTCAAGCAAATCGAATTCACACTCGTCTGAAAAAAACAAAACACAGCAAAAAGCCTTCGTATAATTTGGACCCACCGGTCGGCTCGAGTAATGTTCGTATATGTAAGTGGAAATCCTTTTTGATATTTACACTACTGATTTCTTTAATCTCCACTTTGGAATTAATAGACAATAACATCGGCTTGCTTCCTCGGCCGCCCCGGCTCTTGTGCGTATTTACCCAAGTGTCTAGAGTAGGGATTGTACACACAGCTCTAATCCACCTGCCTCTGTTAGTTAAAAGCTCAGATAAAATCAGCAGCCCTTAGATCTTAACCTTTTAAGTCTGAAATGTTTTAAAAGTCTGGCCATGGCAACTAAAGCCTGGGTGCGCATGGGGAGGGGAGGAGAGGACAGAGGAGGGGAAAACTGGAGGGAAATCGGGGTATAAATTTTTTTTCAGCTGGAACCACTGTTCCATTGAAACAACCAAAAATGTACAACAATCGTGAAAATAGCTATTAAAACTGGGAGACTGGGCCTCAGTAGACAGAAATCCTCTACTTGTCCCTTAGCTGTTTATCCGAACAACTTGAACTCATTTTTCACTTTCTCTGCAGGTATAGATGAGGGAAAGGGTGCTGAGACAGGAGAGGCAAAGTATAATTTAGATTCAGATAAACTGAGGATGAATGTGGAACGCACTAAAAATGCTAAAAATACGGGACATCCTTGTTTTAACATTTAAGTCTCCGGAGCAATCATTGACCACGGGCCCAAACGTAACCCGCGGATCTGAAAGAACGGGCTGAAATCAAACAAGAGAAAATCGACAATTTCACTGATCACAACTCATGTGCTAGCAAAATGACTCTGCTGAGACTCTGTGTTTTCTTATAATCCTTGGGCCATCCCCCTAAATAAACTAAACGGCGGGTGATGTTTCTAAACTGGGACATTTCATTTTTGTTCTTTTTCATTCACTTTCTCTTTCTCAACAAAAGAAAATAAAAGCAATCAAACAAAAAAGTAATGCTAGTGTCTTATACTTCTGATATGCTGAGTAAAAATATCATATGTTTTCTGAGCCACGCATCCAAAGCAAAACTGGCCATTTTTCATTAAGAAAATGATTGCAAGCTTGTTTTCTGCAACAGTTTGTTTAACATATTTAGTTAAATGGACTGATATCACCCATCCAGCATTTCTTTACATGGAGAGTTCCCTGTTGTTAATGATCATTGAAACTCAGGAGGGGGTGGGAGCGGGGAGGAGGAGGGGGTCAATGGAGGAAAGAGGGGGAACATCTGTAATACTTTCAACAATAAAGATAAAAACAATAAAATCAAATGAAAAAAATAAACTCAGCCTGTCACTGGGTCTCTGCCCCTGGGGCTCATCTGTCCATGTCTCAGCTCATCTCCATTTTCCCTTGAGGGGAAAATACCGCTGGTATACAGGATGCTTAGTATATGTTCATCGACACATTTCTTGAATTAATGGCAGAAGCCTATAAACTTTTGGTTAAAATGCGTCCCTAACATCCCACTGCAAGTTAGGTTCTAGTTGCTGTTTTGTGGGGGGGTGGGGGGCTGTGGGGGTGGGGTCAGCTCTCCCTGTGGCTCCCCAGTGACATGGGGCAGTAGGATTGATTCGCTAGGTCCTTCCATGGGAGAGGGGTGCAGAAACAGTCATTCGGTCTAGAATGTTTGACTCTGGGGGTGCCGCACACTTAGCACCAAACCCGGAGGTCCCTCTCTTTCGTTGGCACCAGCCATCACTGCAAGTTGAATCTCCAAGCCATGTGCCTACTTGCAGTGAACTGCTCTGTGCCAGGGACTGAGGTGACCAGTAGCTCCATGTACATTTCTCTGTCTAACCTGCATATTACGCCTGTGAGATCAGTCGCGTTATTGCTGTCCTACAGACGACGATAATAAGACTTGGGGACGCTGAGAACTTGTGTAAGCTCATACAGCTCCTAGATGACAGCGTCACAATGAAACGTCATTTCTGCTCCTTGCTACTTCTGTCCTACAGTGTAGGTCTTCGGAAGTATGTCTCACTGTCACAGTGCATCAACTCAACAAAAACACGATAGGCAACCCTACTTTAAAAAATGGACAAAGGATTTGAAAGGATGTATTTTTTAAAAAGTATTCAAATTGGCCCTGCTGGTGTAGCTCAGTGGTTGAGCATCGTCCCATGGACTGAGAGATCCTGGTTCGATTCCCGGTCAGGGCACATGCCCGGGTTGCAGGCTCGATCTCCAGTAGGGGGCGTGCAGGAGGCAGCCGATCGATGTTTCTCTCTTACATTGATGTCTCTATCTCTCTCTCTAATCAATTTGGCAGTAAAACAAATTAGTAACTCTCCTCAGGGTTCTAATAAGCCATCAGGTGGAAAGTAGGTGCTGGGTGACCAGGGTTCATGATACATCTAGAAACACAAGGGCCTAAAGAGCTTGTGCTGATTTTTTTTTTTTGTAGAGAGAGGGGAAGAGAGATAGAGATAGAAATATTGATATGAGCAAGAACCATCGATGGGCTGCCTCCTGCACGCCCCCTACTGGCAATCAAGCCTGCAACCCGGGCATGTGCCCTGACCGGGAATCGAACCGGGACCTCTCAGTCCATGGGACGACGCTCAATCCACTGAGCCACACCGGCCGGGCCCGACTTTTGTTTTTAGCCTGGATCCTAACACACTTCCTGAGAAATTGTGTGGATCAGACATGGAAAGTGAGAAAGGATTTGGTTTTGCCTCTTAGACTTAGGGTTCTTATTAAAAGGATTAGATGCAAAGTGCCGCCTGTACCCTTACATCAGTGCTGAGGGGTGTTAATATGTTCCCCACACATCTAGATTGCTGGCGTTTTGCTGAGGAAAGTAAGTCTGATGAATGTGGAAAAAAAAAATATCCTTTATACTGTGCATCTTCCTTCCCCTCGTCTGACTTTCTCTCTCAATCTAGGCCCAACAAGGGTCCCCATAGACACAGAATAAAGCTGTATTGTGTGGTGGAGGATTTAATTTCATTCCATCACAAGCGAGCATCGCAGCCCTGTCATCGTGATTGGTCACACTTTTTTGTGCGCTCTATCTCTGTGAAGTCCCATCTCCTCCGCAGGCCGCTGCATAATCTCCTTCGCGGGGACAAAGCTCCCCAGCGGAATGAAAGAGGTGGAATTGGGAATGGAAAGTCAGTGGGCACTGCGATGGCTTTGGGCCCCACACCCCCTGACTCCTGGATTCCGCCCCAGCAGCCCAAGAGGCTCCAGGGGGGCCTGCTGAGAAAAAAAATAAAAAGGCAGCACCACTCAGTTTGCTGAGGCCAAAGGCAGAGCTGGTAGCTGCTGGGCGGTGTAATCCAACGCCCCCCCTGAAGGGACCACCGCGTGGAGGGATGCGGGCGGCCCCCAGCTCTCTGGGACCCAAAGTTCAGTTTGTTAGCTCCAAGTGGATGCTTAGAGCTGCCCCGAAGTTCCTTCTGAATCGAAAAACTGGGGCGCGCACCCAGCAAGCAATGACTAGCTGCTGAACCCTTGGTTTCAGTTTCTACACAGATCTAATGGCTGTTGAAACTAACCAGCAGATCTTTCGAGATGAGTTCTGGAACACAACTACGTCTAGGCCAAAGCACGGGTCTCTCGCTGTGGAAACTCCAGCCCGAGTCTTGAACTGAATGTTCCAAACGGAATTGTTCAGCGGTCCCTCCTTACCAGGGTAGTAGGACATCCCTTGGGACTTCTTTCATCTTTTTCTTCATGTCTTGCTGCCATTATCATCAGGGTGGGAGTTTCCTTCCTGCTACTGTTTTAGTTGCTGGTCTAGATACTTCCAAAGGTCATCGCTAAAGGTGTTAGTGAGTGCCTAGTTTCTCATCGGAGTATATGACTTTTCCGACATTCCCAGCCATTTGTACCAAGGGGTCTGCTTTCTGGGACAATGGAGAAGAAGCTGAATGTTGCAGGTCATGACACTGCGATCTTATAACGTTCATGACCAAGAGTGCAATTAGAGTTATTGCAAATGCATGAATCCTCGATTCACATGAGTCTACCTGGCAATCCACAGGGATATAGGCCTATATCCTCAGGATATATATAAGGATATTTATAAGGAGATATATATATATATAGTGTGTGTGTGTGTGTGTGTGTGTGTGTGTGTGTGTGTGTAACCTGAGCTCCTAGCTGGTTCCCTTTATATTACTATTCAAAAATTATTTCTATCTAATCTTTCAATGGAACGTTAGCCCAAATCTTAACAAAGCCGAATCCTTCTTACCTGTTAGGACTCAACTCAAAAGTCACCTTCTCCAGGAGGCCTCCCTGGACCACCACATTTAACCTAGCTTCCTTCCTTTCTCTCTATCACATCACCATGGGACAGGGGGGAAAAAAACACCAACAAGAAAACTACAGAGAGACAGAGTCCCACTTACCAAACAAACACCTGGATTACCCGTTCACTTGGAATGTCCTTGCTTGACCAGGTGAACAGTTAGGTGATGGGGAAGAGAAGAGGCAGGAGGCAGGGTGGCGTGAGGGGTGGACTGAGGGGTAAAGCTCATTAAGGACCAGTTCCCACCCTGGTGAAGCTTTGTATACATTTTTGTACCAAGGGGTTAGTATCAGCTGTCTTAAAGGATTCTCCTTTGGGGCCTTGAAGACAATGGGTGTTCATTATGTAATGAAAGGCTGGCAGGAATAAGGGTGCAATAAGGGTGACGAGGAACATTTACAAGAGAAATGATTGATTGACATGCGTTGTTAAAAATCTACCTCTTCATGGAGCTGACTATTGGGGAGGGGGCCAGAGAGATGGGTCTGGAGTGGTGTGACCGTCTGTAGCACCTGGTGGCTCCGTCCAAGCTAACTGTCCTTGATCTCGCCTGGGTACCTTGTCAGCTTCACTGGGCAACTGGGCTAGTGTCTGTGCTCCAGGCCCAGGAGCTGGGGGGATACTTCTCCAGGCAAAACTCTGGGTGGTCTCGTCTAGAGCAGAGAGAGAAGCAGATAGCAGGAGGCTCCCTGGATTGATCTTCCAAGTATCAGTCTTCAAAGGAAAACGCCCCACCCGGGAGGACGAGACATTTTCAAGAGACAGAGGAGGTCGAAACCCGAGGTCAGGCGAGCCCAGAACCGACGCCTCGCCCCGTAACAGCTGCGCTGCTGAACCAGCTTCCTCACTGAGCTGGAAAGATATATATTTTTTAATTTAAACTTATAATTTTTAAAATTACGGTTTATATTCCATTTTTTTTGCATGTTAATTTCTTTGCCTCCCCCCCACCCCCGCCCCACATGAAATATATCAATGGAACAAGAGAGAAAAAAAAAAGTCATTGTGTTTAAAATGCAAACCTTTTTGGAGTTGGGAAGTCCTGAACCATATATGATTTTTAGCTTTTACATAAAGGTTGTTTCTCTTTTTTGTTGTTGTTGCTTTGTTTTGTTTTCAAAAGCATTGTTGGCCCGATGTCAGAGAGAGATGCTCATTTTGTGAACTGTTGGGTTCAGAGAAAGGTTTCAAAGTCTCTTTGGGCATTTCAAATATGGAGCCACACACAATAAAACAATTGTGATCATCTTGGAACTGAATAAACGAGCAATCCCTCTACTTTGATGAATTTCCACGCTTACTCTTGAAATAGGAAGTAGTAATAGATTTTCCTAGGTTTCAGAACCAGCAATATGGAGAGAGTAAAATTTCTCAGCACCGGTGACAACCGTCCCACATGATGGCTTTAGTCACACGGTTGTCACTAAACGGAACACTGTTACGTCAGGCACCATGATGCATGAGCATAATGTTTTCTCATTTATAGATATTTTCCAAATACACGTCGATATAAAAATCCTCTGTTTAAATGGTATCCAAAGGACAGTGGATCAGTGGCCGAGAGAAGATTCAGATCCCCTGCTCTTTCAAAGTTTCATGCTTCATTAAAAAAATTTTTTTTCTTTATTGATTTTAGAGAGAGGGGAAGGGAGAAGGAGAGAGAGATAGAAACATCGATGAGAGAGGACATCGATTGGCCGCTTCCTGCATGCCCCCCACTGGGGATCAGGCCCACAACCTGGGCATGTGCCCTGACCGGGAATCGAACCTGTGACCTCCTGGTGCATGGGTCTACACTCAGCCACTGAGCCACACTGGTTTTGCTCATTGCCATACTTCTTGAACTCAAAAGTAGGCTTTGCCTAACTTTGAACAAAGCAGCTCTGTCTTGGAGAAAAAGACCCTGAATTTTTCCTGGCTGCTGACTTTTAACGCTGGCCATAACCTATATTCTGGGATTTCCATACCAGTGTGATCCTGGTGATGGTGGTGGGTGGCGGAGTGGAGAGGAACAAAATAACAAATATTTTAATGGGCTTATTGGAAGGATTGTCTGGAGGTAACGTGTTTAACACAGTGTCTAGCAGGTAATATACTTACAATCGTTATTTATTCTTATTTACTGACTCAGACCAAGAGCTCTAGATATTTAAAAATCACTGCTTGAAAATCACTGTACTCGTATGAGTGGGATCGTTTTAGGTGACTTGTGAAATGCAGGTTTCTTACAATAAACTAGAAAAGGTGAGGACTCTGGCTTGGGGCAGCCCGTGGGAAAGAGGAGATACTGGAGATGGTGATCATATTTCATCTGAGGAGGATGCTTCCCGGGCTGTGAATCGATGTTCAGTTCAAGTGTCACTCATACTCTCGTTTAGCTCTTCAGAAGGATTTTACTCGTCTGGCGAAGAGTCAAGAAATGACGTGTCTCCACTCATGAGAAGTGCCAGCTCCATGCCCCCTGGTCATGTCATCTGGAACGGTGCCATCAGACAGCTTGGAGGGAGGGGCAGGGGCAAAACAGTCGTCCTGAAAAGGACATGGCCGTATTTTGTTCAGCAAACGCTCTTTGTGGGGAGTGGCGGGCTTTACAAACACGGTTCCTCAGCAGTGCCCTTTGTCAGAAACACTGTACTTTCCAAAACAGCTTGCATTTTATTTGGGGAGTATGTGGTTACAGTGATACATGCTTTTAGCAACATTTTGCCTTAATGTCAGTAAAAGATGGTAACTCTGGTTCTCATCAAGACCACCAATGAATGACAAGACGTCTCATTTCGAATCAACATCCCCTTCCCTTCCCGCCCATCCAGATCGAATCGCCTGAAACGATGTGCAGTTTGTTAAAGTTCATGGAGTTTTCTAACGAGCAGCGAGCATCCCTAGTGAAGGCTGCTATTTCATTCATAGGTGACTATGTTCTACATGTTTCTCCTTGTCCACTGTGTGGAAGGTCCTGGACTACACCAGTATATTCTGGGAATTCACAGCTTAGGAAAAAAGGGTAAAACAACATCATAAACGCAATGCAGAGGAGGCTAAATAATCAAGTTAAGTAAGTAGAAAGTGCTGAAGTC
The DNA here is from genome assembly GCA_030848825.1 of Tadarida brasiliensis. Lineage (NCBI taxonomy): Eukaryota > Metazoa > Chordata > Mammalia > Chiroptera > Molossidae > Tadarida > Tadarida brasiliensis. The sequence continues at coordinate 6,256,030 of CM061279.1, forward strand.
TCAGAGTGCGCTTTCCTGACCTCACCCATAACGCTGGACAATGCGGGTCCTAAAATCTCCAAGTGCCATGGCCAGGGGTCCAGAAGTACTGTACTAGGCACAGTTCTAAGCGTCTGGAAATCATCAGGAAATAAAATAGACACACAAAAAATAAAATAGACACATGGTTCTTACATTGCCATGGGAGGTGGAGGGTGGGGACAAGCAATGACCAACACTCTTAATAAGTAATTTCTGAACTTGGTAAGTCTCATGGGGCAAAAAATGCAAAGCTTTCTCCAAAAGCTACTCCTGGAATCATTTTTCTGGCCTGCCAATCAACAATTATCCTGCCTCATCACACTCCCTACTATATGAAATGAGCTAGAAATGAAACGTGTCCGTGGCATAAAGAGATAAGTGATTAAATTATTTTATTTGGAACTACAGCTATATGGATGGATGCTATAAGCAATACCACTGGTAAATTACAAGTGCAAAAACCATTAATTGGCACTTGTATATGCATGTATGTGCACATATATATGCATGTATGAATATATGTATAATCACGGTGCTTTGGCATCGAGGTTTTTTATAAAAATGAGAAAATAGTGTGCTAACAAGGTACATAGAGGAATACTAATGAGGGTCCAGATTCTGACTTTGTTCTAAAGCGAAAGCCGGTTTGAGAATTTCTGATGAAATCGACCAGTGGGGTTTAGGCTAACACCTGGTCGATTCAGTCAAAAATGTCAAAAATCCTGTGACTGAATTGACAGGTGTGAGACTGACCGAGTGGTCAATTCCTTCAAAGCCACAGTGCCATCTGTGCCAGTAGACATATTTCAGACCCAATATAGAAAACGAGAATTTGGGGAATTAGCCCTGGAGTAATCTCCGTGAGGACCACGTTGACTCAGAAAACCGGTAGTAAGTCGCCACTTTGTAACACCATTCTCTATCCATGGCCAACTGAAGTCACCTCCCTCCCCCCAAAAGCAGTCCGTAACCAGTACTGGAAATAAATCAACGCTATTGATTGTGCCTGTCCTGATCGCCTCGCTCAGCTGACTGCTGGTTGGTTTGCACTTTCCTTCAAAAGCCCAACTATTCGGGTGCAGGTCTCAAAGTGCCTGTTTTCCTGTGAATACATTCCTACGAGGGTGATATTGAGGAGGAGCGGGAAAAAAAATCTACATTTTTATTTTCATGGCATATCAGTCTCACGGATTGAACAGAAAATATCCATTTTCAATATTCTTAACTCAGCACTTTCTCTCCTCACGATGGCAATTTCTTAACGATAGAAAGAAGATTCTTAGAATAAACAGTTGGGACTGAAAAGGAACTAAATATGCTTAAGCTGGCCCTTTATTAGATGTTTACAGACTAATATAGAGGAATATCCTCCCAGTTTCTCATAGATTGATATTGGGCTTATGGGATGAGGTTGAATTTTAAGACACCATCATGACGGCCCGGAGAATTGTCCCTTGAGCCCCCCATGTCCGGGATACATGTGTATCTGAATAAAATGTGCTCCATCAGAGACCAAAAGGGCCGGCCAGCCTCTCCCACGGTCTGAAGTTAGGATTTGTCTTTGTGTAGGCCACTTTTCTCTGAACTTGAAATCCAATTGGCCAACAATTAAAGCCAATTAGCACGTGAGGAAAATAAACCAAAGACTCTCCCCTGTGTCTTCCACGGCTGATAGAAAGCTAGTTAGCTCAAGGCATTAGCATAGTTGTGTATCAGGCCAGTCATATAACGGAGACTAGTTGGCTTAAAGTATTAGTAGGCTGGGGTAGCGGCTGGCGCAGCAGAACCCTGTTATTCTGAGCTAACACCTGCCAAGCATTCTTGACAGTAGATGAGGCAGATGTCCAAGGACAATCAAAGAGAGAGGCAAGTTTAAGCCAACGTTTGCCTAGCTCATATTCTCTGCTTGATCCTCGGCCTCAAAGACAGCGCACAGCTGCTGCACTTCAAGGTCTCCAGGGCTGCACCCCACCCCCGCGTCCCCCGCACCCCCTGCTCATTCTCTGAGAGCTGGGCCCTGCTTCCCTGTTAAGTGCCCCTTGCAGGCCATCTCACTGGGAAAAGTGGGTCTTGGTGGGGACTTTCTGATTTTCTGGACAGTCACAAGGTTTGGGTCGAACTTCCATCGTGTGTGATAATCATGGGATTTGGGAGGAAACTACCTCTGTGGGTCAACCTTAAACAGCAGACCAGATATGTTTGGGCCAAAGCTGTACGTGTTTAGACGTAAGAAATCATGAGTTCAGATACGAAGCGAAGAAGAGAGAAACAATCCGTGTGACATCTGAAGGTTGAAGATTCACCCGCAAAGCCGTAGACCTTCTCTTTCGCTGTTTAAATAACATAAGGAATGTGGGGGTGAGAATCGGGGGACGCGGGTCCATTGTGGATAAAGAGACACAATATGCACCTGGACCAAGTGTTCACTAAAATGTTGGCACACACGCTGTCTCTCTTTGGGGGAACGGAGGGGGACTTCACTGTCAATCATTGCTAAAAGGCACTTCCTACTCTACAATAGGGCAATAGGCTTATTTGCTAAAATCCGTCATTGTTCTACTTTACACAGTATGTCAAAAATGGACAAGTATTGCCCAGCCAGTGTGGCTCAGAGGAGTGAGTGTCGTCCCATGGACTGAGAGGTCCCGGTTCGATTCTCGGTCAGGGCACATGCCAGGCTTGTGGGCTCAATCCCCAGTAGGGGGCGTGCAAGAGGCAGCCGATCGATGCTTCTCTCTCACATTGATGTATCTCTCTCTCCCTTCCTCTCTCCCTAAAAAAAAAAAACAGTAAAACCATATGAAAAAATAGACAAGTCCTTTGTGTCACTAAACTACAACTCAGGTGAATTAAACAGTTGGGTCTTCTCCAATGAGGAACCTGGGTCACTGTCAAAATCATGATGTGTACCACCACTCCATCTGTTCCACAGGTGACGAACAACTCGGTTTTATTTTATTTTTTTAATTTTAAGGATTTCCCTTGGCATGCCCTTTTGGGAGAACTAAGTCCGGCACGATGTTTGGCGTGGGCCATCACCTCTGGTGTGTGGTATGTATTTGCCATATGCTGAATTATAATTATTCGATACAAACATCAACCCTAAGTCTATCCCACTGCATGAGTCTTGAGGAGAAGGGTGGCTTTATACACATCAGTGTTCCCAGGACCAGGGTGTGGTACATGCTCAGTCTGCTTCTTCTCGAACGAATAAAGGAAATGAAATAAATGAAAGAATGAATGAAAAAAAAAAAAAAACCGAGTCGACTTGATCCCATGCCAAAGCCACTGAAAATACATGAAAATCATACCGCTGTCAATGGAGTTACATATAAAAATAGAAGAAAGGTCTATTTTTAGTGGATTACCTAAAAAGAACTCAATATGAAATAGTTTCTTGTAAAAGCACTAATTAGTTAGAATTAGAGAGGGTTTTAAAAATTATATCTATTTCTACCCGACAACTAATTACAGGGATAAGGTTCACACATACTACCATTGCAGGTGCAAATATTTAATTGTGTGTGCAAGCCAGGTGGTCAGGTGGTTCCTTAACTACGTGTTCAATTGTGTCTGCGCTAGTCACCCCTTCAATTAGCTGTGGGTGCAAAAAACAGAGACCGAGCTGAGGCCCTATTAAAAGGAGGCCTATATATTCCAGAGCCTTTTATCTGTGAGGCGGAAGGGCTTGTGCATTTTGTGTTTTATTTTAGTTGCTCCTAGCTGGGGCCCGGGGGAGTCACTTCGTGGAGCTAGTTAGCCAAGAGCAGCTGGACTTGGCCTGATAAGCACTGCACACAGTTGCATAGAAAACGGTCAGCCCCCTTGCACAAGTTTGGGCATTAAACCAGGGTCTCCGTTAACAGCGACATGGCTTGCTTATTCTGAAGGTCCTTGCACATGACGCTGTGTTGTTCCCTGTGAGATTATAACAGAAAAGTTTGATCAGAACGCTTGGAACAGGCAGCCTTCCTCATGAAATAATCTTAATTATGTTAGCAGCTTGCAACACCCTCTGAGTATCTAGGTAACCGCAGAGGTGGCTGTTTGAGGGAAAGGGGACAACTTTTGAGTTTTGATCTTTTTTTTTAACATAAAGAATTCAAAAGCTATTGGGGACAATACACCAAGTGTACATCAAATTGGCTGAGAATCTACAGGGTTAAAATTTGACCCAGGTTGAAGTGATGAAATTATCAAGTTGATGCTGACTTCGAAACATCTGGGGAGGGATTGAAGTGGTTAAAACAGCAGAAATTTGGAGTCAAATTTTTTTGACTCCGAGTTTTTCTCCCTTAGGTGTGTGACTTCTGACGTGTTCCTTAACTTCTCTGATTCTGTACCAAAAATAGGGCACTAATACCTGCATCACAGGGCTGCCTGAGAGCTAAAGAACATGGACTTAGGTGGGTACCAGGTTTACTGGGGGACTCACTTCACAAGTTACATGAATGTCTAACCAATATACTGTACCCTGAAAGAAATACAATATTGAATGTCAACTGTGATTTTAAAAATTAAAATGAAATAAAGAAGATGTACTTAACGTACCTTGTTCTAAAATCGTGATGGGAGCTCCATAGAGAGACCATCTTTGCCTCTTTCCAGAGAAAGAGAAGGTTGTGGGGATTTCTATCCAGCTACAAGCAGAACGCAGGGGAGGGAACTAAACATCCTGGACATATACCCCATATTTACCCTTCAAGAGTTGATGACCATGTTCACATCCTCAGTGAATTATTATTGGATTTTTAGCTAGAGCAATATATCATAGCCCTCTAAATTTTAATGTTTACATTAAAAAAATTTTTTTTTTTTTATTGATCTTAGAGAGAGTAGAAGGGAAAAGGAGAAAGAAAGAAACACAGATAAGAGAGAACATTGACTGGCCGCCTCCTGCATGCCCCCCACTGGGGATCGGGCCCACAACCTGGGCTTGTGCCATGACCGGGAATCAAACCGGCAACCTCTTGGTGCATGGGTTGATACTCAACCACTGAGCCACAACGGCCAGGCTTAATGTTTACATTTTAAAGGAAAGTAAATATGTTTCAATAACCAGGCATCATTCTATTACATTGTTTTCCTCTATAACCTCTGGCTGCTCATTCTTAGGGAACTACAGATGTGGAAATACAGAGCTCAAATTTTTATAGCTGTCTAATTCTTCTATTTTTTATCTAATTTTGAATCTTATCATTTATTTATTTACAGTTGTTGATTTATTTATGGCGCTTATAGGGTACCATGTATCAAAGGTGATTGGAAGTGGTGTCTTCAAGTCCACATCCAAGGTCCCCAGGCATATTATCTCTGTGTCACACACACACACACACACACACGTGTGCACACCAAGGCTTTCCTAGGCTTTGCAGTGATTCATTGTGATATCTCGCATGCGTAAATGTAGAGTCCATTGGAAAGAAAATGCTTGGCCCGGGCACAGAAGTGTGGGCACGCGACATGAAGCTGCCAAAGGGATGGCACAGCATTGAAAACGGTGCACAGCCTGCGCGGTGCTGGGATGACCAGAGACGTGGCCTAGCACCTGGGAGATTAGCAGCGGCTCCTCCGTCCGAGACCCGGGTAGTTCTTCCCACTCCTAACATTCATGCACTGAAGAGGGCCTTTGTGTCCCTTCTGTGAGCTCTTTGCTTTTTCTCTGGCTAGAGGCGACCTCCGTGGGACTTTCCCGTTCAGAAGAAATAAGAGTTTGCTCACACAGTGCTTTCATGTTCATGAGAAGACTTGGGACAGAGGTCATTCCAATGAACTCCAACTTCTCCGACCTCGTCTTCCCTCTGGGATGGGGAACGAGGTTGAACGCTGTGCTGTGATGAAGACGCCCAGAAGACCCCAAACCAAGACACCGCCTCGTACCTTCCACTCGCTGGGAAGTGAGAGAAGCCAACTGCTCACCACATAACACTGGGGCTTTGTCTACGGTTCCCGGCCAGCTTCCTAGGTGCTGTCCTTTGGGGTTTGAGATCAAGTTCTTCCTGGGAGCTCAGAGCGACACGAGCGAAGCCCATTCACAAACCCTCTTGGCTCTTACCAGGAGGCTTACCGGTGTGGGGAAGTTTAATTGGCATCCAACACTGTTTTTCTGTGATCACTGCACGCAACTGCTGGGATCTCCTGACGGTCAAGACAGAATAGAAAACCCTTGGGCACGTCCATGCGGCTGTCGTCAACACCAGAAATGAAGAGTGAAGTCCGAGATGCCGCCGTGTCTGAGCATCCCTCCTTCTCTGTTCCATGCAGGCCGGGCTCAGAATCGAGTCCGGCCCACGGGGAGCTGGGTTGCCGGCACCCCTTCTTTCCCAGCAGGGCTCTTTGCCCTTTGCCGGAGGACTGTGACTTCTCAGGAGCTCACGGGCTGCAAGGAGGTTGTGGGACTTTAGATTTCATTCAGCACGAGCCCAACAGGCTCTATCAAGCCCCTTGGGAGACCAACAGATGAGCTGCCAAAAGTAAGGCTGTGGAGACGCCTGGACTGGTAGGCATGGTGGCTTCTGTGTCATAGTATTTCCTGAATTTCTACGGGAGGTGGCGGACAGAGGTCTTTCCATCTGTGTGTGTTACACATTTTATCTTAAAATGAAACGGCTCCTCAGGTCCCTAGGTGAACTTGTAAAATACAGTCATTTACCCTGGTTCTCACAGCTACCACGCAACCATTCCCAACCCTGGTTGTCAGGAGTGTCCTAAGTCATTTTTTATTAATAATAATAATAATAATAATAATAATAATAAAAAAATGTGCAGTGGTTTATGGATGACTTACTGATTTTATAAATTAGATTAGCTTTTCCCGTAATAACAACATTCACACCTACTTGCTTCTGATATGGTTTTAAGAAAGAACTTCAGCTCACACCAATATGTAAGTATATCATGTGTGCCGCTCACGGGCCACCTATGAAAACTGACTTTGATCATTCTAGATGAATACTTGCAAATTGTTCGACATGTCCTAAAGCTTTCAAATCACGGAGACACTCCTTATAGGATCTGTATCCTATGATATTTTATACAACGGCAGCTTTTGCACATGGGTATAAATGGATACAATGTATTTTGTGCATGTTCCAGAGACAAGATAAATGAATATTAAAGGCTTCATGGGTGAAGATTGCTTTGTTTTCTCAGGATTCAGAGCATCCGACACAGAATCTTCCCCATAATAGGCACTCACTATATGTTTATAAAAACAATTTTTTATTTCTTCAGATCACAGTGGATATTTTAAACTAGTTACACAGATATGCTCATGAAATGTGAGTAAACTAAGATTTTTAAAAATTGACTTTTAGAGAGAGAGAGAAACATTGATTTGTTGTTGCTCTTATTGATGCATTCATTGGTCGGCTCTTGTATGTGCCCTGACTGGGAATTGAACCTGCAACCTTGGCATATCGGGACCACCTCTAATAGACTGAGCTACCTGGCCAGGGCCCAGATTTTTTTTTATCCCTTGAAGAGAGGTCACTGTTTAGAAAAATACAGTGGTGGTTTGAAGCCGAGTCTCCTTTACAGTCCAATGCATCTGCTCTCAAATTATCTGCTTTGGATATCAGCACGTTTATAGAAAGTATTGTCCCCTATGGTGTCTGTCTCTCTTCAAAGCACTTTCTAGAATAATAATTGTTAGTTAGAAGAGGCAAGGTGGTCTTCTTCCATTTCCTACAGCTCGCAGTATTTAAATCACTTGTGTGAGTTATGGGCTGAGGGGCAGAGCTCGGAACAGGGCCAAATCTAGAGTTCAAGGCTGAACCTGTTTCCTCACTGGTCACGTTGTTCTGAGAATATTGAGGAAAGGGCTCACCCTAAAGGGCTGTACAAATGGGAGCAATGGGTGCTGTTGTGAGTGAGGTTCTTGGGCGGAATGAAGGAGGCACAGATGTGCAGAGAACATCTGTATTCAAGTGGTAGAATTTCAGGGAGGGCGCAGGGGTGGAACATCACCCCAGATCTCTGCTGCAGCCTGGAGGGACACCCTGTCAAGCTGGGGGCACACCCATGTCTGCATCGGACTCGTCGCTGATTGAAACATTTCTGCCCAAGCGTATGCGGTCTTTACAGGCTGCACACGTAATTGGTGACATCTAAAATTCAAGTTGCTTCAGATCTAAGCTGAAATGCTAACTTTGAAGGTGCCCTCTGCCCTGCCCAGAGACCCCCCCCCACCCCGTCCCACGTCCTAGCTGTATGGAGAGAGTTCTGGATGGAAGCAACCGCCCTGGGTTTGAGTTCCAATCTCATCCTTCCCCCTTCTCCAACTGCAAAATGAGAGATTGGAATGGAATGACTTCCAAGGCTTGGCTGATTGCCATGAGCATTAGCCCCAGCACAACAACCCAAGACATTGACAACAAACAGGGAGATCACGGTAATCCCAAAGTTAAAGAGAGATGACGTCATTCTCTATTTGGAATCATGCACATCATCATTTTCTTCTTGGAAGTGCACAAATCCAGAGCCAGCACTGAGACGCATCTCACTCTCTCCCGCTCCCCTACTTAAATCTCCTTTACTTGGATGCGCCCCCCTCCACATTTTGCACTTTTAACTGTGAAATGTCTTTTACTTGAATTGAAAGAAAGACAATACCTTCTAAGTAGATCTACAGAGCAAAACCACAGACTGATATGGAAGGTTTACATGGGAAACATTCACCATGACGTGGCCTGGGCTGTGACTGGGTTAGCAGAGTCTGCTGTTTTCACAGGAGCCAACTCAAGTCGAACGCAAGAGTCCGTTTCCCAGAAAGTGGAATCACAGAGAAGGTGAGCTTTCTCTTCCAGTGCTATCCAACCACAGTGAGGTCTGCCTCCACCTCCTCCTCATCCAGAAAGACAGGGACATGTTTGGCCTTCATAGCAAGACATTACCTTGGAGAGGGAGGGTGTGTGTGTGTGTGGAGGGGGGAGGCGGGTGGATCCTATAAAGCTATCAGTGTTCTCCTTTTACATGTCCAGCTCCCCAAATGAATCCTGATGGAGAGAGAGAGAGGGAGAGAAAGGGAGAGGAGAGAGAGGGAGAGGAAGGAGAGGGAGAAGGAGAGAGAGAGAGACTGAAACCTGTTTTAAATGCGTAACAGACCAGAAAGAAATAGTCTAATCACTCCATTATCCAAAATATGGATTGGAAGCACGGTATGGAAAACCAAAATTATGGTGGGTGGAAACCCCCTCCCCCACCCCGTCCAACAAGACATTGGCAACATTATCCCTGGTATTTATTGCTCGTTTTAACTACAGTACCTAGCAAGCACTTTCTGCAAAAATGTAATTCATATGCCTAATATTGCGCCCCAATTCTCCTTGAATATTTTACAGCGTTTGAGATTGTTTGTGTGTTTGCTATATATCAGCTGACACCTCCGTAAAACCTTTATATTGAATGCCTTTGGCAACTATGGTTAAATAATAGCATTGCCATTTGTAATTTTTGTGGCTCTGGTTTTCTGTTTTCCCTTTACTCCGTGTGTTGCAAGTAGGGAGGGTTTAAAAAGCCATATTGATACGTCTTCCTAAATGACCTTCCTCAGTGGTATGAGTGTAGGAACTATTCCACCGCGACCTTCCGGTTCCTCTCTTCCATTAATCAACGGAAGGAATGTCTTTCTTCTTTCTTTCTTTCTTTCTTTCTTTCTTTCTTTCTTTCTTTCTTTCTTTCTTTCTTTCTTTCTTTCTTTCTTTCTTTCCTTCCTTCCTTCCTTCCTTCCTTCCTTCCTTCCTTCCTTCCTTCCTTCCTTCCTTCCTTCCTTCCTTCCTTCCTTCCTTCTTTCTTTCTTTCTTTCTTTCTTTCTTTCTTTCTTTCTTTCTTTCTTTCTTTCTTTCTTTCTCTCTTTTCCTTCCTTCCTTCCTTCCTTCCTTCCTTCCTTCCTTCCTTCCTTCCTTCCTTCCTTCCTTTTTTTTTAAATTAATGTCATTGCCAACAATGCAATTCTTCTCCAGAATTCTCTTGGTAATTTATCCTTAGTTTGGGGACTTTCAGATATTCATGTTTCTCTGCACAGTGTTCAAAGTCTTTATTTATTTTTATTTACGATCCTTCCTGCTTTCCTAAAAGGAACTTGGGGTTGTTTGTAACAAAGGTAATTCAATGATGAAGTTGATGACATAACTTAGCAAAAGAGATCCAAAGCCATGTAGGAGACGGATACTAATTTGATCACTGAAATATAGACAGAAGACTCCTAGGCATCATTTAGAACGTAAGCTCCATGAGAGGGCACTTTGGTAACTGTTGATTCCCCAGTGAGGAGTTCAGTATGAGTTTGAGGGATCCATGCTACTCCAAAAAGAAGAGTTTTATACACCTCACGTCCTGTCCAAAGCTTAGAAATGGATGACCTCTTGTTTCCTTCCCAAGCATTGCTTGGGATTTCCCAGTCAACTGCCCTCTACAAGAAGGGTAGTATTTCCTGCTGCTAAGGCCTTAAAATCATGATGAGGAGAAGCAAAATAAGAAGAATACACTGTATACTATCAAGAGGACCCAGAACAGCACTGTGGAGTTATGTGTACCTGTAGTTATTATTTTTTTAAATGTCCAATGGCCCAGGAGAAAAATCCCACAATCTGGCCAATAGCATTATATTAACTGACAAAACACCTATTTAGACCTCTGCGTTCTGATGGCAATTGCATGCTTGCTCGTATGAGCGAGGCCTGGAGGAGGGGGCGGCGTAATACTACCCATCTTAATATAATCACTTCAGCGTTCAAACTGCAGATTAGGAATTTGACATTTTAAAAATTCCACTGAAATTGGACTACAAAATATAATAGGTTTAGGCACCTGCTCTAATAAGATTGCATAAAAATATCCCAACTGCCTTACCATAAACATATTTTACAATATCAGAGTCAAATTTTATTACATCATTATGAGAATGCTCCGTTGGGCTACGTGATTGGCTGTTGGAGCAGAACGGGACGCTGATACTAAAGAATAAACATACCATCACACTTCCCCAATAAAAGTTTTATTGTATCCCCCTGCACATTAAAAGCAACACTAACTGCATTAATACACTGTAATTTACTTTTTGTTATGGAACAAATAACAAACCGGGTGCTAATGAGATCATATTTTCCATTATCCTAAAGCGACCTGTTCGTATATCCAGCCCTCTGAGATTCTGGCTGAAAAAAACGAAACTGTCTCTTATTGTACAACGGTGTGCAGCAGTCTAGAATGTTTTTATTTCCTACCCCACTCACAGACATCACATCATGTTCGAAACATCTGTGTTTGTTTGAATGACACAGTTATAAAATATATTATTTGATTTTCACGCTATTATACTTTTCTTCGAAAGGGAATGTACAAGATTCTTTTGTTACAATTGTCTTTCAGTTTGATAGGTTTTTCATGTTCCAATAAACATAGGTGTATTTGCAGCTAAAATACAGATTCAGACACTCATTGTCATCACTTTTCCCTTTGGCTGTCATCTGAGTGGTTGTAAGTTTGTGTGTGTTTTTTTTAATCCTCACCCAAGGATATTTTTCCATTTATTTTCAGACAGAGTGGGAGGGAGGGGGAAAGAGAGACACATTGATGTGAGAGAGACACATCGATTGGTTGCCTCCTGCACAACCCCAACCAGGGCCAGGGACCGAACCACAACCAAGGTACATGCCCTTGACCGGAATCGAACCCGAGACTCTCTGGCCCACGGGCTGATGCTTTAACAGCTGAGCCAAACCGGCCAGGACAGTGGTTGTAAGTTTCTTTAGTGCATAGTTCCATTTTGGCTAGTCTGAACCACCAGAAATAAATCAATTTCTTATAAGACATGGATGATTGTTTTTATAACATCTTGTGATGTTTCAATGCAGCCATCCAACGACTAAGCTTTTTTACTTTTCTGAATTAAATCACTGACAAGAGATAGCGTGACTCTCTTCCTTTTATTTAGCTTAGTGGAAAGGGACTTATCACCCAGTTTCTCGGCAATGCAAACATCCTCCTGCGTATCAAGGTTCCTGGGCGTTTGTTTGGAGTAGGGGTGATGGCGCGGTGGCTGAAGGGGCAACATGTAGATTAAACCCAAGGGGAGAGATTTCAGAAATCGGAGAAGAAAAATAGGAGCCCCCAGCGCTGCGCTTATCCGGAGATAGGATGCTTCTCTATTGTAAACTCCAAGCTGCTGTTATCTCGGGCCGTTCTGTGTTTGTGTGGGTGTCTCTCTTGCCCTCTGAGTGTGCTGGCGGCACTCTGAGCGGTGGGTAGTGGAGGTGCTACAGGATAAGATAGGGAAGGGCGTTTCTGGATGTATGATTCCTTAATATTCTCTCCATTAATTCTCCTGGTGCTTAAACACAAGGCTCTTATACCGTCTCTGCTGTTACTGTCTGCTTTTCCAACACGAGGCACTTTACTGCTGTGTCTACACGGCGCACACACAACACACACACACACGCACGCACGCACAGTTGACCTGTTTTGAAGTTTATAATGATACTGAATAACCAGTTTCTTAAGTTTTCCTTTCCAAAAAGATGTAATTCCTGCAAAGCCTATCCGATGCATTCATTGTAAAACTGTTCCAGATTTTAAATGAGTTAATCCTTACGATGCAACCTTAATATGTACAGAAGTTGTGACTTTATATGTAAACTATGCTGTAGTGATTTGAAACATTTAAGCTTAACTTATGTAACCTCAGAACCATCTTATGTGCCCCCAAAAGATTGAATTCTGTTCTTTTTATTTATTAGAGTTTAGAGAGAGAAAGAGAGAAACATCGATACGTTGTTCTAGTTATTGATGCATTCATTGGTTGATTCCCGTATGTGCCCTGACCAGGGATCGAACCCACCACCTTGGTGTACCACAAGGCTCCAATCAACGGAGCTACTCAGCTGGGGCCAAAAATTTGAATTCTTAAGGTTCATCATAGTCTCTTTGAGTAGCTCTGTGTTCTCACATTTTTTTCTAGGAGTATGTAGGGCCACGTTTCTGAACCAGGGAAATTTACAGAACAGCTACCATTATAAATCATACACAATGTTATTAAGGAAGAAAAGAATCATGTAATAATTATAGCACTTTTTGAGTGTCAGGTACTATTTAGAGGGGTCTGGATTTATTAATTTACTGATCTAAAAACAGCCCTCTGGTACAGTAACTTATTATCCCGATTTTACAAATGAGGAAACTGAGGCACGGACAGGTTAAGTAACGCGCCCGATGTTGGGAAGCTGAGTTTCAGACTTGAACAATCAGCTTCACGAGCCCTCAAATCTTAACTTCTACATAATATCCAAATAAAGTGCTCACTTGTGGACTGACTTAGGCATAAAAGGAAGAATTGTTGGTCTCAGGAAGTACAGAATCTCTCATGCACGCCAGTTACCTTGACCCTGCGAATCTCTTGAGTTGCCCCATAATGACAGAGCCTCATCTGGAGGTTGGGAGATTATGAAATAGGCAAACTCAGACTAATGGTTTAACAAGCAGAGAAAGACATTCTATGAGACTAATAATCACCCATCCATCCATCCATCCATTCATCCATCCATCCATCCATCCATCCATGTATCCATCCATCCATCCATCCATCCATCCATCCATCCATCCATCCATCCATCCATCCATCCATTCATGTATCCATTCATTCATCCATCCATCCATCCATCCATCCATTCATCCATCATCTCTTGCACCATATACCTCCTTCTATTCCTACCTATCACCTCCTAGGGACAAAGACACTAGACAATTTTATAATTCCAACCCCATCTCCTTCCTATTTCTACTTAAATAAGCACATCTGAGTTTGAATCACAACATAGCCAACTTGTGTTTCTCAGACTCAGAGCAAGTCTGGCTTCTCACCTGGATATATATATTTTTCAACAAAATATATTAATAGCTGTCTTTCTGTTTGTTTGTTTTTAGAATTAAGTGAGATAATGTATACATCCCCAAGAACATAATACTAGGTGCTGTGGCAATATTTTCTGTGAAAAGAAAACTAAATTCAAGTTCTAGTAAGCACTGAAATTAAATCATAAAATAATTAGGAGAATATATAGATGAATATATTCGATCTCTATGTATAAATGCAAAGTGAGAAATTATAAAAATAGACATTTGACTACATTAACTTTAAAATTTGTGTACAATATACATATACATATAATTAAAAGGAAATAAAATTAAAAAATTATAATCTATAATGATTCTTAAAAATCAAAGAGTTAAAGAATAAAAGATGGATAAAGGACACATATCGATAACAAAATTTATGCAATTAGCTAATGGAAATACGAAAAGTTTTCACTGACTCTGGCAAACAAAGAAATAAAAATTATTTTTATTTGGAAAAGAAAATTAAAGTATCAAAGAGACCTCTTTAAGATATTAAATTGGCAACTGTTCATTGGCCAAGGCAAAACAAATTATTTCTCATGTTCTTATTAGGGTGTAAGTTTGCATTTTTTTCAGAAGAGCATTTGGTTGTCTTTACAGAAAGCCTCGAAAATGTGCATACATTTTTACTCAGTGATTTTTAGAACAATTTTAAGAAAAAAATGCAGATGATACTCAATGATTCATGTGTGAGGATTATATTGAAGTATTACTCAAAATGGCAAAATTTTGAGATGAATTAAATCTGTAACAATACAGAATTGTTGAATCATATTAATCACAGCGAAAGTGCCAGAAAGAAAAATACATGGCTATTAAAGAATATTAGCTGAAGTGAGAAATATTCAGAATTATAATGTTAAATTTAAAATATGTTAGAGAATGAATACTAGATAGAGTGACATTCTAATGTTCTAATATATGTGTGTAGATAGTATGTGTGCATGTGTGTTATGTAATGAGTTCTCACATGGTTTAGTTATTATTGTACTAAATAATTTCTGCAAAATTTTTTTTTTCAATCAATCCTCACATCAAGCGTGAGTTGAATGCTTTATTACAGATGAAGAAAGAGAGGACAGGAGGGTAAGTAACTTACTCAATGTTCCGGTCTGAATGTGTGACCCCCCCCAAATTTATTTGTTGAAATCCTAACTCCCAAAGGTAATACTATTAGGAGATGGGGCCATTGGGAGAGATGAGTCATTCGGATGGAGCCCTCATGGAGGGGGTTAGTGGTCTTATAAAGAGACCACAGAGGTTCCCAGCCCACAGGAGGAAACAGGAAGTCAACTACTCGGAAGAAGGTTTTCACGTGACCCCCCTGGCACCCTGATCTCGGACTTCCATCCTCCAGAACTGTGAGCAATACATTTTGCTATTTATAAGCACCCAGTCTTCAGCATTGTTACTGTAGCCTGAAGGGACACTCAGTATCCCATCTCCTAATGCGTGGTAAGACCAGGATTTTAACATTTACATGTTTGCAAAGAAACTTCTGCTATCAACCAGCGTGGCTCAAATAAACGCTCCGATAAAATGACTTAGAAGAAAGGATGTTCTCAACTAAATGAGAATGATGGATATGTCGGTTGCTTAAAAAAATATATATATTTTCTTTATATAGCTGCAAAACTCTGGCTTGTCTCCCTACCTATCACAGATAACACCCCAGGAAGAGAGCAAAGCCACTGCTTTTAGAGAAAGACAGCTTCACACTCAAGTCTCGACCCTTTCACTTTATAATTCTGCGGTCTTGGGTAAGTTATTTATTTCACCAAATTGCTATGACGATTAAGTGGAGTGTGCCCGTAAGGCACTGAGCTTTATAAGGGGCTTGCAAATACTAAGTGTTCGATAAATGGGAGGAAATTCGCAGGTATGTTTTCTTGGCAGACTTTCTTTAACAAACATGTCGCTCTTCTACTCAGAGAAAGTGCAGTAAATATTATTGTCAAAAATGAAGTAAACCAGTAACCTGATGTAAGCCTCTGAAAGTTGTAAAAAAAGAAAGAAGGCAAGAAAAGCAAAGCCACCTTTGTCTGGACGCTATGTCCCAACTGCGGCTGCTAACCACAGGTGCGTATGGAAGCCCAGAGGGAAACCAATTATGTGCAAATCCTTTGACTTAATGAAAAATAAAATTAAGCAGTCTAATACCCAGCAGGTACTTAAGCATCAACCTAATATTATAAAAGCCAGTGTTTCTTAAAGAGGAAAAACGTCTCCGGAGAAACTAAAGAAGAAGCCCCTGACCCAGGGAAAAAAACGTCTTGTGTGTAGGAATATTCTTCACAGAATGCCTGACAATCACCCAGAACTTTCCCCTGTCAACTACTCCTTTGTCTGCTGGAGGGCAAAGGTGTCTTCCCAGCCCTCAGAGCAAATGCTTTCATTCTGTGACTAAAGATGCTTAAATTCAGGTTCTGGTGTGTTCTGAGGAAGGGATATTTGAAAATAAACACCCGTTGAAAAGCTTTATTTATGAATACTTATTTACTTATTAATGTGCAGACACTGTCATCCATAGTTTCTCTATTCCTCTAATTTTTGCAGTCGCCCAGGGGGAAGATGTTATTATTTTCCCCATTTTACGGATGCTCGGAGGTTATTCAGCTGACCCAGAGTCCAAGACATTTCTACTCAAAAAATGCCGGGACAAAGAAAGTCATGAGGTTTCCCCCAAAAAATTCTTCAAAGGTCAGGCCAACTCAGAGCTTATTCCTCCTACACTGACTCACTGCTTTTTGTGATCAAAGTCCTCTCCTAACTGAAGAGAAAATCACCCATTAAACCTCACGGTGACATTTCTGTAACCGAATTAGCCAAAGGGCTGGGGAGACACAGGACAGGAGAAATCAGATGGGGAAGTCCTAAAAGGAGAGTGTGTCTGAAAGGGTCTGCTGGGTGGGCTCTGTTGGAGCCTGGGTGAGGCCACAGAAGATAAATGTCACCCTCCTCACCACACACCTAGCTCTAGCTGTCCATTCTCTTAGAATCTATCCCGAGGGTCTGCAACACCCTAAGTATATCTCTCTACGGACTTCAAAGCAGACAAGTAAAACAATTCATCTGGGGGCTCAAAGCTGGGGTTCACGGGGTCTCTCATTAGCAACGGCTTCTTGCTCATCAGTGTCTCATTGGTGACGTCTCCAGACTGTCCCCTTTCAGGGCCTGCAGGAACATTCTCCAATAGAAATCACGCACTGATTATTTCGAATCGGCCGGGAAGGTAATCTGACCCCCTCTCTGTCTGTGAATGTCTCTTCTTGTCCCTCTCCCAAGTGACCCCTGCCCCGCTGTGCCCATGGGCAACCTGGCACGTCGTGGAAGCAAAAGCATTTCTCACCCAGACTGGTGGCTTGCAATTTTGGAATTCGAACTACATGACGCATACTGCTTTCAAAGGTTTCCGTGGAGCTTTTCATGTAAGATGTGGTTATTAACTCTCTTTCTCTGTGTAAAGACCCAGCGAGTGTGTTGGGTATCTGCGCAAACTCAGACTAAAGAGCTGATGAAATCTCGGCCTGATCTGTTATCTCCCAAAGCTTTAAAGGTCTTCACTGGGAGATTAGAACAAGGTTACAGTGACAATTTGTTTACAGGCAGCGAGAGATTAAGATCTCGTTGAAAAGGAATAAAAATAACATCGTCTTGGGCTGTCACAGCATGAGTCTCATTGTAATCAACACTGGTCTGATTTCAGGGATAATTTAAGACCAATTTATTATCTTAATTAAAAAAAAAAAAAAAAAGAGGGGAGAATTCAATGTTTCAGATGCCAGTTAGATTGCTGGAGATGTGGGTGCCTCCGGAGGGTCCACAGATGAAATTCAGGACAATCTCCTGGTGGATAAAAATCAAAATGTGTTTTTTTTTTCTTTGTATTTTTTAAGTGCAATCATCAATAAAAAGGCAAAACAATAACTCCTTCCTATTGACCTTTTTAAAACATAAATGGACAAAAGGGTAAAGAAAATCATTCCCAGACACCCTTTTGTTTCAAGTCTTTGATATTTAAGGTGAAAGCCCCCTACCATTTTTTTTCTTTTTGCCTTAATGAAACCAGCTAAAAAAAAATCTTACTTTGGACAGGCCTAGTTTTCTAATTCCTTGCTAACTAATTCTTTCACTTCTGAAGGCGGAGAAAGGAGGGACAGCCCAGCCCCGATCAGAGTTAGAGTGGGAAATTCAGAGCAGTGTGATTTGTAATCACACCACCCACCGGCCAGCCCTTTCAAAGTTCCCAGGAAAAGTGTAAACCTCACCACTGGTTCTCTCTACAAAAGCGACCACGTTGAGCGCCCAACACAGGGAATAAATCGGACCACAAAGAGCCCTTTGAGAGCGCTAAGGAAATGCCCCACTGGGAAGCCAGGTGGACAGCAAACGTTCCCTCTCCATTACAAATGAGTTCAGGGACAGGGCCACCCCCGGGGGCACTCCCAGCTCCACAGAGAGCCCTGAGCCAACCCCAACCAGCCCACTCATTTGAAAACCAAACATGTTCCTTCTGCCTCCCCCCTCCCTGTTTACAAACACGTTTACAAGTGCTTGATAGGTGACCTTATTTACTTAGTAACCTGTGGATTCATTTATCTTGAAATTAGTAGGTAATGAAGTGGAAAACCTCAACAGCCCTCCCACTAATTAACATGATAATAAGATTGTTTTGCTACAGAGGTACAATTAGCATGTATGAGAGAAAGGGGGAGAAAGATCAATAAAATGTCTGAAGGGTACTACTCCCAGATCTCCAGGAGAGCACAAAGAGAGACGACCACAGATTTTAAGATTCATCCATTTAAACATCTCCAACTCTGAGACTTGACCCTCCTGGAATGATTTGATGCCTCCTGGAGAAAGAGGTGTGGGGAGGATGGAAAGGAATTCATTATAAACACACTTTTCCATGCAGTCCAAGTGCTTTGAAAAGAAAAGGGAAATATTGTGGAAAGTTTCAGACCCTGATCTTAAATATGCTTGGATGGGGGCTGATGGGAGGTGGGGGCCGGGCGGTGTAAAGAATGTGGGCAGGTAATTACACCCATAAAAAATGGTTCCATTTCCTCCTTTCTTCTACACCCCCACCCCCGAAATCAAATGGCTCAGATATAAAACTTATAAGAGATTCTTCTTGAACATCAAGTGTCAACATACATTTTCATGAGGTGCTTTAACACTCAGAGTGCACAGCTCAAATATTTATTTATTCCACAGACCGAGGTGTGTAGAATAAATAAATACGACTTTAAAAATTGCCTCAATATGTATTTACCCAGTAGACTCATTTCTTGGGTAAATTACATGGATTTGGTAACCTTCCATGACATTTTCCCTTGATTTTAAACATACACAAACAAAGAATTTAAATGTCCGAAGTGTCTAAATAACCTAATTGAACTTGTGACACAAACCAGGAAGAGCCAGGAGACTTGATGGTGGAGGAAAATGTTGGAATTTTTTGATGGTTAAAATGAGAACGTTCAGAAGTTCAACAGTAACCCTCATAGACTGAGCATGACCAGTACTTGGGAGTAGACTCTTTTCTACCTGTTATAGTGTTCTAGGTAAATAAATTTAAAAATGTTATTTATTACTTTTTTGTTTTCTTTTTAAAATTTTATTTTTATTGAATTTATTGTGTTACAGTGGTTAATAAAACTAGGTTTCAGGCATACAATTCTGTAATACATGATGTGTATATTGTATTGTGTGTTCACTACTTCAAGTCAAGGCTCTTCCATCTTTTACCATCAACAGTCTCTTGTCATTTCTCAGAAATGGATTTTCCAATGAGATTCCACAATCTATGGTCCCCCCAAACCAACGCTTTCATCTGTGCCAACCATCTGGTCTTGCATTTAATTTTGATAGTCATCATTTAAAAGTCTCTTCACTGAGAAAATCTCTTCCCATTTTCTTTAAAACTGGATGTCTGAGTGTATCAGAAAGGAGCTTCTATTACTGACAGAGAAATATGTTCAACTACATTTTTAATTAGGAAATTTGCGATAGCACTTATTATTCGGAAAAAAAAAGGATAATTATTGATAGATTTTTAAAACCCAACCAAGTTATTTCTGTTTTTATTTTGAAAAACATTTAAAGTGATGGATTGCTTGCGCCATTGAGAGAGACCTCTGGAATTTCCTGTTTCTTTTCTTTTCTTTTTTCTTTTTCCTTCCTTCCTTCTTTCCTCCCTCCCTCCCTCCCTCCCTTCCTTCCTTCCTTCCTTCCTTCCTTCCTTCCTTCCTTCCTTCCTTCCTTCCTTCCTTCCTTCCTTCCTTCTTTTCTTCCTTTCCTCTCTCCTCTCTCTCTTTCTTTCTCTATTATATATCTTTCTTCCTCCCTCCCTACTTTCCTTCCTTCCGTTCCTCCCTCCTTTTCTCTCTTTCTTTCTCTATTATATGTCTTTCTTTCTTCTTCTCTCCCTCCCTCCCTTCCTCCCATCTTCCCTCCCTTCTTTCCTTCATGTATAATTTCTGAAGAAACTTGCCAACATCTCCACACTGTGAACTGATTTTAAATTTACACGCATTACCCTTAAGTTAACATCTTTAGAGTAAGGAGGAGAACCCATCCTCATTTCTGAGAGGCATTTGCAAGGTTCTCTTAATCATCCTGGCTTTAAAGTAGAAGATCAGAGTCTCTAGTATTTGGGAGTGGTGAGTGCCGGGGGCTAAGCAGCACCGAGAGAGCTTGAGGTTGCTGCCCCGACAATCATTGTGCTGGACATTAGGTCCCCCTCGCTGAGCAGGACTCAGGACTGTCTTGTTGGAGGGTTCCCAGGGAGACACTTGAACAAAAGATCCCAGGAAGAAGGAACAGGGCCTGAGCCGTACACACTGTATCTACTTGCTTCCAACTCTGTACTCGGGGTTGGTAAGAGACCAACATAGGAACCACCCTAATAATGATCTACTACTAGAGAGAAGTCAACACTTCTGGCTTTTAAACATATCCACAGACCCCAGCACCAGTCTCTGGCCTTTCCTGATGTTTTCAACCCCATCACACATCCTACCTTTGGCTTAGCTTGTTGAAGAATGTGGGAATCCTTACAATGAGAATAAGAAAGCCATTAAACGCCATGTGTTAAAAGGATTCCCAATCTTTTTAAAGCTTTGACACCCATTTATTTTTCTACATTCCAAAGCATTAGCACCCAACCAGATAGTCAGATCCACATATACCGATGCAAAAACCCGAGTGAACGTATTTTAAACATAATAATTTTTATTTGAGAGTAATTTGAGAATTTCCAAATATCTCTGGAGATCGTTTGAAATACCCAAGGGTGTCAGGCAATCTCGCCTGGGTATAGCTGTTCTAGCGAGAGAGAGAGAAAAGTATTTTTTAATAACCAGAGCCAATTCCTCCTAGGGAGAATTCCCTTTGGGTTCTGCAGCTTCAAATCCACATTCCTCAGCTGTGAACAGTTAGAACAATATGATATAGCCCAGGAGAGTCAGAACAAGAATTCAATTCAGAGAAATGAAAACTAGACTGCATTTGTCCTGGGTCAGTCTTCAAGGAATAACATAGTCTCCACTTGCCAGGTGCCCCCACACCCACTTATCTTCATAATCCCATAAAGTGGTATCTCCATTTTACAGATGGTGACATGAAGGCTAGAGAACCACGGGACCACCTTAAGGTCAAACAATTAGTAGGAGGAGAGCTGGGATTTGAATCTGAACTCTCCTGATTCTAGTACATTTCTTACCAACATCATATCTTCTTTCCAGAGAAGATATACTACCTTACTGGAGGTCCTTGAGCGTTGAAATTGCTTTGAGGGCCTTCTGACCTCTGTCTCCAGGAAGCATTTTTTTTTTTTTTGGAGATACATACTATATTGACACCTTTCTGTTGAATAATATCTGAAACCATGACCCACTGTGAAGTGCTGAACATTTCTTCTCTGGGCTAAGCCTTCTTCTGCAGCATCTATAAAGAGTTTCACAATTTAACGGCACGACTCCTTCGTCTGGTTTTAATGACTCTGTAAAATAAATACCTAAGATTGTTCCTTAAAAAAATAAAATAAATTGTTTCAGTGGGAGAATATGGGAGATATAAATTTAACTGACTACAATTCCCTCACTCCTTGTTAAGAGAGAACACATGACTGGAAATTTTCTGAAGGGCTGCGATGAGCTGGTTGTCAGGGGTAGCCTTTCTGGCCTAGATTTGTACCTTCCTTGAGAATAGTAGTAATTTTAGAGTTTCTTTCCAGACTTTTGTCCTCCTTGCATATCCCCTGTACAACTGGGATCTTGTCTCAAGGTGTGAAGCCCTTGCAAATGTAGAAAATGATGTCGTCTGCCTCGTATTCTCACCAAGGACCTGATAGGAACAAGAATGGAAGTGCAGACAGCTCACACGGTCACAGCGCCTCTCTTGCCACTCGGCAGTGTGACTTGGGGCCATCTTGGCATCACTCTGTTGTTTGGACAGCTCTGTGGAGGCCCGGGTCTTTGAGCATTGTATTTCATCCACACGGTTGCTGAGAAAAGCCAGCAGGGTGGCCCAGGTCTCACATTTCCCCAGCAGGGAGCCACCCTCCCAAGAGCGACAGGGCTGAAGCTGCATGGGGACAGCCAGCACACCTGGATCTGCACAGGACCAGGGCCAGCGTGCCTCGAATGGTCTCACCCTTGTCTAGGGAGGATGGGAACCTGGCACTGGCCAAAACCTGGCTCCTCAGGGAGCTGACTAGAAGGGCAGGCGTGTGGGGGTAGCAGCAGCTGGGACATGTGTGACCTTCCCGTCTCAAGACGATGGGTTTGCTTCATCTTGGAGTTCGGCGAAGTTTCAGACCAAGAGCTTCCAAGAGTTCGTGTGAGTCTACACTCTCATGCCTCCTCCTGGTAGGTGACTTCAAGTCACTCGCCCCATACTCCCTGGTTGCACAATCACACAGTGAAAGTGACAGAACCCACGGGACAGCTACCCAGCAGCACTCTGCCTGCAAGCCCATTAGCATCCTAACACTGGCCACCATGGAATAGGCATCACCTGGTCTATGGGTCTTAGTCCATCGTTTTGGAAGGGAAAATTCTACTTTTGTGTTCATTAGTTGGGTGGATGATAGTAGGATCTTATCTAAAAGGGAATCAGGAATGACTTTCACTTGGTTAACTGCAAGTGATCAAACCCATGAACGTGCCCCACAAAGTCCTTTCTGTTGTCCAGTGTTCACGGGCCACTTAGTGTTGTGTGTCCCCTGGTCTGCACAGAGTGGGGCATGGAGTTGGCACTTAGGCTATCTTACAGGTGCTGCCCGTCCTCACTGAGCCTCTCCATCCTCATCTGTAGATTAGGGGCAAGGGATTTCTTGAGGGTGGTTACTAGGGCCTGAAAAGTGTCTGTCACAACTTTGGCCGATTGGGAGCTTTTAGTAAGAGTTAGCGTCTGTGTTCTTTGTCATAACATAACTTTTGAAGTGGGATCATCCACAGAGAGCACTTAGAAGAGTGTTAAAGTGAACGAAAATAGAAAAATGGACACACACAGCCTCGAAGATTTGGGGAAAGAGAGAGAATATAATTGATTCCCTAACATTGGTGCTGAGCAGAAAGTCCATGGACTGATGTTCTTTGTGGCTTTGCCAAAGGAGAAGATTCAGCCTCTTTGCTGCCTGTTAGCAAGTCACAGAATTCTCCATAGCTGTAGTTGCCCATCCTGAAATACCCCAATGAGCCAATGAATGAAGAATTCTCCTCCAAAAATTTCATTGTGGGCCACGACTTCGCCAGAAGCTGTTCATTCATTCACTCATTCATTCAGGCAACGTGCTGGGTGCTGGGAATGGATTGATTGGCAAGACAGGTAAGGTGCTCGCCCTTGGTGGGGAAGGTGGGAAGAATGAGATGCTCATGTGGGGGCCGGACAAGAGAGAAATGGATGGCGTCCAACAGGATGGCGGCCAAATAAGGCATTTCTGAGGAGAGATGTTTAAGTTGAAGCCTGAAGTATGCAAAGGTGAGGGGGAAGAATAGTCCCAGACAGAGGGGACAGCAAGGGATAAGACCCTGAGGAGACAAGCTTGATACTACTCAGGAACAAGAAGAGGACCAATAAGACTTGAGCTTGGAGAGTAGAATGGGTATTCCAGTTGAGCAAATAAACTAGATGGGGCAGAGGAGAGCTAGTTCCCCTTTCTTATTCTGGTTGGGGAGTCGTACTTAGAAACACGGAGGGACTCTTCTGGCTCACTCCTTTATGTTTTTCCTCCACACATACTTGTTTTTTTGTTTGTGTTTTTTGAAAATTGCTCTTTTTATAATTTTTTAAACTTTGCTACCATTTTTATCAGCTTCCTATTTTTCTTTCTTTCTTTAAAATGTATCTTTATTGTTGAAAGTATTACAGAAATTGTCCCTTTTTTCCCCATTGACCCTCTCGTCCCTGCTCCTGCCTCCCCACCTTCACCATACTATTATCTGTGTCCACTGGTTATTTGATACAAGGATAGATACCACAGATGCCGCAGATTATCCAAAGAGCTTGGGGTGGTGGGAACGGGTTAGTCTGAAGACCAAGGGGCCCGGATCTGAACACCTATTCAGCCACTTACTGATGTGTGTTCTTGGTTACGGTATTTAATCGCCATGTCTCCATTTCCTCATCCAAGACTTAAAACTGGCATGGTGAGCATTACAGTGCCTCCCAGTATCTCTTGGTTTGGAAGACTCAAAGACAACATCCAAATCACCCTATCCACAGGTCTGTATGCCGCACTCACCACACTGAAGAACCTCCCAGCAAACGTCTGGGATGGTCAAATTCAATGAAATCTATGTCATGTGATTGTCCACTTGTTCAAAGAATAAGAAAGTAAAATACAACAGAGCAAGTGACTGGAAAACTGAGATGGCTAGAACCTTCCAAGAGGGTTGAGTTAATGGTTACCAAGGATATGACCTTTCTCTCCAGCTCTGTTTCTCAGGTGTCCGTGGTTAGAGCTGTGTCAATGCTCTGACAGACATTCATTCTGGAATGGATCCCCGCCATTTTCCTTCGGAATAGGTGACAGTGGATACTGAGCTATTAGCTCTTTTCAAACCATAGATGATACCTTGTGTCCTTCCTTGGTTTTTAATGTCTTTAAACTCTGAAATGCACATGTCATAGAAATAAGTTTCTAAGCATGGGAATGATGCCACAGTTCTGGTTGAAGGTATTTTGAGGCCCTTGCAAACACCACCAGTCTTTGGAGATGTAAGGAGTAGTTGGTGAGCGGAATACAATCAAAAGGACCATGGTTGCCCTGGCTGCTGTGGCTCAGTTGGTTGGAGCAGCATCCCGTACGCCAGAAGGTGGTGCATTCAATTCCTGATCAGTGCACATACCCAGGCTGTAGGTTCGATGCCCGGTGGGGCGTGTGCAGGAGACAACTGGCAACCGATCGACGTTTCTCTCTCTCTCTCTGTCTCTGTCTCTTCCTCTCTCTAAACTCAATAAAAAAATACAAAATAAAATGGTTTCATTATCTTTATTAAAAAAAAAAGGGAGGGACCATGGCTGGTTCATACCTACCTGTTTCCCACAAATGTATCCCTTCTAAAATAACAAAAAAATTAATTCTCTGAATCACCGCTAAGGAGCTTTCATTCTTCGAATTGATGTCTCCTACTCCTTGACCGCACATGTCAGTACGGATCTAGAACACCTGGCAGGCTGCATCTTCTAAGTGCTCGATGTTCAGAAGGCAAGCAAATGGAAGCCTGGGCCAGAAACACCTAATTTACTGCTTTTCTTGCAAGGAGGAAACAAATTCCTCCGCAAATCTTTCTTCTTCCTCTTCGGTTTTGCTGCTCGGTCGGGTCAGACCAACTCAAACCGACTTGTGACGACAAAAGTCTTACGAGTGGATTTTCAGTCACCACTCAAGGAGGGTGGCTGACAGAGCACCTCTGACTCCTTCTGGAGGGAGGCAGGCTTTTAACGTGATTGATGAAATTATATCTAAATCTAGAAGATTTGGGACTTCAAAGGCATTTTTCCCTACTTAGGGCATCCCGGATGAAGGGCGTTTGCTATTTGTACCAAACTCCCAGGCTCAAGTGGTTCGCAAATTGACCCCTTTGTAATAGGTTAAAGGTTTCTTGCTAGATAACGGTGGTTCATTTTGATTAATTATGTCAGGGAATTAATGTATGATTACTAACTTTTAGCAGACCCTGCTCCTTCTGACCCCGAGCTGCTTGTTTGTGTGGCTGGTTGTAATTTTCGACGGATGGGTTAGGAGGGGTCACTGTGTGGTCAGCATATTTTAAACAAAGGGAGAAAAAGAAAAGCAGAGGCTTCCAAATGGAGTAGACACCGCAGTTCAAGGCCTTTTCAGAGGTCTGTTAAGTGTTTTAACAGTAGGCTTTTATACATCGACTCTTACTAATAAAAGATGGTTCACCAGCGTAGAGAGCAAGCTGGGAAGATTTGGGGAATAATTTCACAGTTAAATGTTAGCCCGTAAATTTCACTTCTTACTGGTTTCAATGGCCTAGGACCTTGTTAAAGATTAAATGGCGAAGTGTTGAGTTTCGACATATGATGAGTCAAAAGAATCACGATGAAGCAATCTTGTTAATAAAGAGGTTTTCGAGTAGGTGGTGTATAGTTCCAACTGTTTTTCTCAGATTCATTGCCGGACAGTTAGACAAAATGTAACCAAATAAGCTGATGGCACCTCACTTCGAGTTAATTTTATACCATTTATTCACGTCATTTACGCGATGACGCTCCTGGTAACCGGAATGATTCCATGCTTTGGCGGGAGGGCTCGTGCTCCCCTCTAAACGATCAGCTCGAAATGGCCCATAACCTCCAACATCAGACTAATTTTTCTGGCATTTTCAGTTCCCTGAAACTAAACATATTTACCCCCAGAATTAGGTCCTTAGGATTGTGAGAAAGATGCTAAGGATTTGTTTTAAAAAGGAGAACTCTCCTTTCTTCTTGCCATTCAACTTGGAGGATTTCCCTCTACAAAATGCTACAGATGTTATGTTGTCAATAGTTTTCCAGCTGTGACCTTGCTGAAACACAATGATTAGGCTCAGAGGGAAAAAGGCAGACCAAGGAGAAAGAGGGAAGGCAGAAATGCCCGGGGGGCAAATTATCAAGGAACCGTGGGGAGGCATAATTATGAAAAGGGGTGGAATAGCATTTGGATGAAGGAGGAGGGCCAGGTTGTTTCATTTTGGAGCAAATGCTGTGTATTCAGGAACGTGAAAGCAGAGATTTAAAAAAAAAAATCAGAGAGAGAAAGAGAAATTGTGACAAATGAAAGGTGTTCCTCAGATACTGCACTAAACTTTGAAACATTATAAAACACCCTTTCTGGAAGGTGATTCAGGAATCAGCTGTGCTTCGGCATTCAGATTTAGTCAGCTCTGCTCACAGCTATCTCGGAAAGGCCCTGGAAATGCCCACAACCGCTGATCACCCATAGCCTTTATGGACAACATAATCACAATTACTGTATTTCAAACAAGCCCCTTTCAAAAATTAGAGGTGTTGATGACTTTAATGGGGACATAGACCATTTGTCTTTCCATTATTGCAATTACTGTCTGGCCTGGTATCTTCTCCCTGACAGTGCTTAATGCTGTATACTTCAAAGGAAGATATAAACCTCCAATAACGCAGTTATGGTGCAATTCCCATCGAGCTCTTCATCTCCGCCAATAGGCACTGTTGTGAGCGGAGGGTTCCCGTGAGCCAGTGTGTGTGCGCC
The DNA here is from genome assembly GCA_030848825.1 of Tadarida brasiliensis. Lineage (NCBI taxonomy): Eukaryota > Metazoa > Chordata > Mammalia > Chiroptera > Molossidae > Tadarida > Tadarida brasiliensis. Next base: position 6,283,691 of record CM061279.1, read on the forward strand.
TGCGTCCCAGCCACGAAACAGACACCAGCAGAGGGAAGGGGCTCAGAAGCGTAGGGTGCAGGGGTGCAGGGACGTAAGGAGGACACCTCACCCAGTCCCCCCGCACGGATGCCCCATGTTATGCGGAGATCTGAGATAAAAAGATTCCTCGGATACACCTTGCAATATTTTTTTAGGGGTTTGGAAATACAAATCTACTTAAATACCCTCTCAGCTCCATCTCTCACTTTCTTATTCTCTTTATTGCAAATAGATATGAAAATGCCACGTAGATCATATGACACATGTATATCTATATCTCTAAATATCTCAAATTTTTATATATATAAACTTTATATTGACATATATTTATATATATTTTATATTGACATATATATAAATTTTATTTTATTTTTTAAAAACAATCTTTTTTTTTTCCTCCATTGATTTTAGAGAGAGAGGAAGGGAGAGGGAGAGAGAGAGAGAAACATCCATGAAAGAGAACATTGATTGGCCGCCTCCTGCTTGCCCCCCACTGGGGATTGGGCCCACAACCTGGGCATGTGCCCTGATCGGGAATCGAACTGGTGACCTCTTGGTGCATGGGTGGATGCTCAACCACTGAGCCACACCGGCCGGGCTATATATAAGTTTTATATTGATATATAATTTTTATATTGACATATATAAATTTTATATTGACATATATATAAATTTTATATTGACATATAGATATGTGTCTACTAAATGTCTCTCTCTCTCTCTCTCTCTCTCTTTCTCTCTCTCTCTCTCTCTCTCTCTCTCTCTCTCTCTCTCTATATATATATATATATATATATATATATATATATCCTAAATATCCCAAAAATTGCCAAATGATTTTCTTCTTGATTCCCAGATCACATGACTTGGAACTAATTTGACTTTTATTCTACGATAGAAGCTATCATTGTTTTAATCCTATATTAATTTTTAAATAATGAAACGTAACCTGGAATTGTTTATCCACACATGACCGTGTAATAGTGTTACTTAACGCAAGGGCTCTATGAGAACAGCCGTCTGCAAAGCAGGGTGCCAGTTTTCATTCAGGTTTTCTGGAGAAGATAAATGTTTCACCGACGGTGCAGACCGTTGGGAGCTCTGTCCATTCCTGTCCCTTCCTTGTCCAGACAAGCCCAGACACTCCTTCCTAGTGCCTAGCTTTTAGCAGAACACAATGATACTTCTGCCATGGTTCAGGGTCCTCACGAAGGATCCAAGATTTCAAAATCAAACTCAGAAGACAGAGAAACATTACAGAAGAAAAACAGACGACAGAAAAACATGAAAAAAAAAAAAAGAAAACTGATGATCATAAACTATTTAGGAGGCTTTTTTTTTTAACCCAGGTTAATCGATTTCATGATGTTTGAAATGGATGAAAAAGAATAACGTTGTCTGCGTCAACAGGTTAAATTTAAGGACGCTGCACTCATTTTTACTCAGACGCAAAGACCAATGGATGTATTTAGACTTTGATGAATGCCTCTGTCCATTAACCCTCAAGACAATCTTTATATTTAAAGGACACCCTAGAACAACCTAAAGAAAAAGGAAGCAGAAACCTCTCCAGTTAGGTGTGAGGGCCCTAGGTTAAGTCATTGTATCAGTTTGCCTGGGCCCACGAGGCATCCTAGATGTGGGGCTCTCTGTTTTATTATTTTACTTATTTATTTTATTTTTATTTATTGATTTGAGAAAGAGAGAGAGAGAGAGATATTTGTTCCACTTACTGATGCAGTCATTGGTTGATTCTTGTATGTACCCTGACCAGGGATTGAACCCGCAACCTTGGCATATTGGGATGATGCTCTAATCAACTGAGCTACTCAGCCAGGGCTGGGGCTTCCTATTTTAAAACTGGAAAAGTCCTGGGCCAACCAGATCAGATCAGGTCACTCTAGATACGGGAGTCCCTGTCTAGTAGCCAATTCCTAATGGAAGTTGGGTTCCTCCCCTAGAAGACCTGAAGTGGCTGGACAGATTAAATATTCTAGCAAGGCAGTACCCCAAATGAATGGACTACGGAATTTAGCCCACTGATGATAACATTCACTTGCTCGGCTGTCTTATACCCCATGGTTGGGCAAACAAAATTTCACTTGCATACTAATCGAACTCTTTTAAATAAAAACAAACAAACAACAACTGAAGATTACCCAATGAACTTGAATAATTCTCCCAACCCAAATTAAACTATTTGTCAAATGTTATCAACCATTTGCAAACCTATCATTTAGCTTCGCTTTAGAATATTAATCATCAGAACAGTCAGAAATAAGGCATCATTCTGAAACATAAAGCACAATGAAGGTTTGCAATGGCATTTAAAAGAGAATATTTTAAGCATCCAATATTTTGGATTTTTTTTTTTTTTTTAAGTTCAGAGGTGACTTTCAACAGAACTTCAAAACCAAATTGGGGAACAATGAACATAGAACTGTTCTTTTTAATCACAAGCAAAATCTATCACACATGTTCTTTCAAGTAAAGTTTATTAGAAAGAAACTGCTACTACAGAACCACATGTTAACTCTGACTTGGCAAGGTCAGGCCAGGGCAATAAACCTTTGAACCTTACAAATATGCAAAGCTGACATAAATAACAAATTAAACCCAGCCAGGTATAACACTTTGGCCAGTTGGATGTAAGGCAGACACCAATCCAGGGAACAAGAGCCTGTTGATTTGTAAGGAAAACCCGGTCTTACCCTCTTTGTTGGCTGCCCATTAGCTTTGCATCTGGGGGTCACTCTGCTCCTTCCTGCTGGGGTAAAACCTAATAAAAAGGATTCTGCTGCGTTCTCTGCCAGTGACCCCCCGTTTTGGCACACGAGTTGTTGGTACGGTACGCGGGGCTAATTATGCAGCGTGCTTTTATGAAGGGACAGAGGGCCTTGGGTGGGATGGAGATGAGGCGTTTTGGGATGTTAGAGCCATTTCTAAATGATGGAGCCAAGGATGTTCTCCAGGAAGAAGTGAGTTGTGGGACAACCACAGAATCAGAGCCAGAGGAAAGGGGGCTGCTGTTTGATTCAACCCAACAGAGGAAACGGAGTGAGCAGCTGTGAAGAAGACAGCAAAGAAAAAAACATGTAATTTGGGTTTAAAACAGGACATCATTATCTATTTTTTAATATGAAAGTTATTCAAGGGATCCAGATGTTAGGGATCAGGAGGAGAGAGGTAAGGAGAAAATAACCGCGCATACTGTCCATAAGTCACACTTGAAAGTATCCATGGTGTGACATCATTGTCGAGAGACATACATTTTTGTTCGTTGAGCATCTACTTTTGCTTCATAAGCAACGTAGCAGTTTTCAAGGCCATTATTGAGCTCCGAGGTGAAGTTATTTTCCCACTGCTCTTCCTACGGAGCGTGAGTTTTGACAAGTCTAATCTGGAATGCATTTAAGTAAGCAAACACAGCCCATTGAGCTCAATGAGCTGATTCCAGGGTTGGATTCAGGGCTTTTATATTTTCTTCGTGCCTGTGAGTCTGTACTCTCTACCACCATGGTTGGTGGGATTTCAAAGTCTGTTGGTATAAAACACCCCTTGTGACTAAGACTGTGGAACGAGAAAAATGTCCTTTGGCCACCATACTACAAATGGCCCATGAGGGTGACTCCTCCCCACTTTTATTCTCTTTATTTATTTATTTTTTTAGAGAGAGAGGAAGGGAGAGGGAGAGAGAGATAGAAACATCGATTGGCTGCCTCCTGCATGCCCCCCACTGGGGATCGGGCTCACAACCTGGGCATGTGCCCTGACTGGGAATCCAACTGGTGACCTCTTGGTGCATGGGTTGATGCTCAACCACTGAGCCACACTGGCCGGGCAGTGACTCCCTTTTGAAGTCAACTTTGTCTCTGCCAGCAGGGAATAGTATAGGGTGACATTAAACTCCTTCTTGGGGAAAAAACATTGGAAGATATGGTGGAAGAAATAGTTAAGACATGTCAATATTAGACTCAATTTTTGAATTTTGAGTACTACCTAGTAGACTAGGAAACGGGTTTGTAGGTCACTGGTGAAATTTTCCACGTTTGTTTAAACATATTTACAACTTGCATTTGTTCTTTTTTTTTTTTTTTCTTTTTTCTAATTTGCAGTTTGTTGAATTTGGACAATAATCTCTTTACTTTTTGAATGCAAATGTACTTAACATCATGACTGCCAAAATGAAATGACATCCAGCCTCTGAGATACATTCTGAAAAATATTTTTGCTAAAACACAGAGGACTGCAAAGATCATTGTGGAAACTCAGGTGACAGATGGATTGTGTCCTTTCTCTGCCCTGCCAACGCAGTTGTAATGAGGTGTGTAGTCAGTCTTTAAGGTTGGGAGAGAGAAGTAAGAGGTGTTTTTTTGCAAGTGGTCCAATTTAAGGACAAGAGGTTTGGCAAAGGCCTTTAAGGGAGTAAAAAAACATTGGCACACTATGAAGTTGAAATAGCAAGAATGAGCCAACCGTATGGGATAAAACCTACAGAAATTTTCAGAAAACTGGATACAACAGATGATATGCCATTGCCATTGTCCTTTTATTTTTATTGATGTTTTTCAAATATGTTTTTATTAATTTTTTAGAGGAAGAGGGAAAGAGAGAGAGAGAGAGAGAGAGAGAGAGAGAGAGAGAGAGAGAGATTGTTGTGAGAGAGAAACAATGTGATAGAGAAATATTGATCAGCTGACTCCTGCACGCCCCCTACTGGGGATCAAGCCCACAACCCAGGCCTGTGCCTTGACTGGAAATCAAACCAGGACCTCTCAGTCCATGGGACAATGCTCAATCCACTGAGCCACCCCGCCTGGGCTATACTTTTATTTTTAAAAGTTCTCTATGTGTCCTCTGGTGATGTCGGTGAGATATATAAATATTTTCATTGCAAAAGGGATATTAGGCAGCTCAGCTTCTGAACTACACAAAAATATAAATCTGGTCTCTGCTCCAGTTTTTGAATTCTATACAAGTGGTTCCCTGGTAGCACAGAAAAACAGTGAATCAGTTGTGTGAAATTATCGCCCACCCCATTCTCTGAACAGCTCATTTTCAATATCAATTAGTTTTCTCAGTTGGGCCGGTGGGTTGCATTTTATAATTGCTGGCCTAGTTCATGTTCTTTATGAAGACTCCGGTCTCATAACTGACAGACCAAATTCTGTCATTCTGTTCTCTTCTACTGGTTGCCATAGTTGTTTTAAAATTGAACGTTGGCCTGGCTCATGTGGTTCAGTGGGCTGAGCATTGTCCCATGGACTGAGAGGTCCTGGTTCGATTCATGGTCAGGACACATGCCAGGGTTGTGGGCTCGATCCCCAGTAGGGGGCGTGCAGGAGGCAGCCGATCCATGTTTCTCTCTCACATCGATGTTTCTCTCTCTCTCTCTCTCTAAAAAATCAATAAAACCTATTAAAAAATAAAATAAAATAAAATTGAACACTGAATGCCCGTAGATGATGAGAATATGAGCATTCTCATTTGCCATGAGTTTCTCCTCCTTATCTTTTATCTCATCCCTGGCCCGGCTCACACAGGAACCTCAGTATTCGAGATTTTATGACTTCATGTAGGCTGTCAAGCTGGCCTCTCGTCTTCAGGTCTGGTGTGAGCTAATTAGTTAATCCGCCACTCCAACCTTGACCCCAGTGGGATTCTTGCTTCTGGGAAACCTGGACACCTGACAAGTTTTTTAATTTTAAACGTCAAGTTAACCTCAAGTTGTTTTGGCAAAAATGGAATAGGCTTGCTCCTTTTTCTCTTGATTCTGTGGGTGGGAGCGAGTGGGGAGAGAGGCAGTCAAGGGTCTCTGTACAGGAAGTTGACTCATCGTGTATATTACGACCTTGTTTATTCTTGGATTCTTGGGGATCCCACGCTGTTGCCTCTAAGTCTCAAGGACTAAAAGATTAGGATGTGTAGAAATACATACGTACATATCACTAAAGAGGAAGGCTTGTTACTCTTGTGTATTCATCGTTGTCCCCAGGGCACGTACCTTTGAATTGTATTAAATATTATATGAAAATGTTTATTTAAAGTCCTTTCAACTGACAGGTTATTAAATGCTAGATCAAATGACAAGAAAGTTCAACATCAAACTTGTTAGTGGGTGAGGAAGGGTGGAATCTGTTGATTCCTGTATCAACAAACAGAAATGGAAATATCCTCAACTTCATTTAACCTGCTGAACAGCGGTGCCAATGAAGGAAAAATGAAGGAGGAGATTTTTTTTTAAGTTATCCAAGGGCAATCAGAGTTGGCAGAAGTCCACTGGCTGAGAAGGTGAAAAAGAATAAGCTTAATTTTTACAACAGATGTTTGGCAACTAATTAGGAGTCGCTGCTTTCGTGTGGGACCGGAGTCAATCACCTCGGACCTCAGAATGGTCTGAATATTAGCCTGGATGTTGAAAACAAAACGGCAATAAGAAAATAAATGGCAAATAAGGAACAGAAAGGGATCCTTTCATGTGCTTTTCCCCACAGCGCAGCTGGTAGACTGTCGACATTTGGGTTCCTAGCCTTTATCTGTTTATAGGGAAATCATTTGAGTTTCTGAGAAAAGTCTGCCTTCAGTCCAATGGTAGGTGACATTAATGTCAGCAAGCAGTCTCTTAGCAGAAGGTCAGCAGAGAAGTGTAATCAGTTTAGAAGTTGACGTTGTAACTTGCTTGAATGAAAGACTTTTCTTAAGGTGACATTAAGATGAAATATTTAAGGTAAACTGGAAGATTTGACTGGAAATTCACAATGGCTCTCTGAAACAGTCTGCCCTGATTTACAGATCCTCAATTTTCAATTTATGAGCTAAGACCAGAGTATACCACCAGAGGATGAGAATAGAGTAGTCATATTAGAGGCAGCTCATATATCGTCAAGACAGACTTTGGGAGAATTAGAAAGTATAATAAAGTGCCTGTCCCTTTAAGACAAGACCTGGCTCCCTGCCAATTTCAAACCCAAAGCATTAGATATTTTTTAAAGCCCTTAAAACTGTCACTTTCCCCCCAGACTTTTTGTCATCTCCAAATGAAAAAACGGTACCGGGGAGATTTGCCCATATTGTTTCAAGCCTCCTCAGGATATTTTTGAAAAGTAAATATTTATTGCGGACAATAATTTTTTGCTGAGGTTAACTAGCCCTCCAAGTACAAAGTAGGGCATCTGAAAGGCAGAGAAACAGCCCAGCTGCTCTCAAGTTCGCATATTTACAAGAAACTTGCAAACAAGACCATTCAGCGTGCAAATGCTGAAGCCTTCTTTATCCTTTCCCGAAGGAATTATTTTATGGAGCCATCGGCTAGAAGATTGTTTAGGGCTCAAAACAGGTCCGGCTTTGGCCAGAGGCCACAGGGGCATCAAATGGAGAATTAGCACCAGCGATGACCTTTTCTCCGTCTTTGCCCTTGAGCTCCTTGAGGTGCATTTTGACATTGTGATCACCTTGAAGACCCTTCCTGGCCTTGGGCTTTTGTGTGGAGACTTCCAGAACACAATTACTCCGTGACCACTCCCTGTGTGATTTCCATTAGACATTCAAAGAGGTGGAGCATCTCCCCTACTTTGCTGCCAACTTGTGCTAAGGAATTTTGGGAGTTTCATGGGGAGGGGGGGAGCATTTCATAATCAGATAAGTTATGAAAGGCAAAGTTAGACAAGTTCTTCCAGAGCAGATTTTCTCAAAGATTTTAATCTACACCTTAAGTCTCCCATCCTAGGAAACCCATTTTGGTTTTGAGGAATTGTCAGTGAGACTAGTCATCAGTGGGTTCTATTTTGTTTCATGCTGGCTAAAGGTATCAAAACAATAACGCTGCTGAGGTCCTTCTACGTTGTGGTGTTTCGATTAACTAATAAGATAAATAAACATTGACTGGCACTCTACAGATTTTTGGAGACACCTCACAATGGTGTCTAAATAAATAAATAAATAAATATAGTCTGGCCGGTGTGGCTCAGTGGTTGAGTATCAACCCATGCATCCAGAGGTCACCGATTTGATTCCCAGTCAGGTCACATGCCCAGGTTGTGGGTCCGATCCCCAGTGGGAGGCATGCAGGAGGTGGCCAATCGATGTTCTTTCTCATCGATGTTTTATCTCTCTCTCCCTCTCCCTTCCTTTCTCTTTAAAATCAATAAAGGAATAAATACATAAAAGACGCTTAGAGAGATAAAACAGACTTTGAATACTATCAGACTATATTTATCTACCTCTATACTTATGCATCTATATCTGCTGACAAATATTAATACCTGCTTTAAATGTAAATTCCCATGTGAGGTCACACCCACATACATCAGTTGGAATTTCTGCTTGGCTTCAAGTAACAGAGACCTCAAGAACTCAGTGGTTTAGACCATCTGCTATTGTTTCCCGCATGTCATGGTGCTTCCTTAAAATCGAGAGGGATCTGGTTGTGCCTTCCTGCTCGTGATCTTTAGCAGAGGGTTATCTTATGGTTGTACAATGACCCACTGCAGCCATTATGTCTACATTACAGGCAAGAAGGGACTGGAGAGGACAAAATGAAATAACTTAACTCAATAGCCTGCTGTTGAGTTAAGCCCCACCACCCAGCCCTACTCAAACATGTATGTTGCTATTTTATTGGCAAGAATGTGATCCCGTGGCTATCTCTATTTATAAGGAAGGCTGAGAAATGTAGTTGGTTTTCTTTTAAACTGGGAACCTATCAGAAACAAATCGAGGGTTCTGTCAGTAAGGAAGAAGGGGGGATGGATAGGAAGTAGACAACTAGAGTTGTTATATCGCGTTCTTCGGTTTGCTATGGGCCCTGCAGAAGGCTGTCTCAAATAAAGGTATTTGGATGAGCATTCAATTAACAACTTAGTGTCTGGAGGCAGCAACAGGAGCCATTGATTTTCAGTAGAGACTGTCAAGGATTACAGAAATATATTTCCAGATTTCCAAATACCAAAAAAGCCTTAAGGTCAACTGTTGGGAAAGCTATTAGGGGCGGGACAGAAGTGAAGTTTGTATTTGCCAGACGCTTTTGATTCAGGGGAAGAAAGACAATAAGACTGAAAATATGTTTGAGTTTCTTAAAAGGTATTAAATACTAAAAAGAGCACAAAATGATTTAATTTGGAATATATTTCCTTTTTATTTATTCTTAAACGAATACGCCATTACCCTTAGTATCCTTATAGTCGATAAAGTTTATCTATCTTTAGGCTAATATTGCAATAAATTAATTTTATTTACCAAAGCCCTCTTGGCTTTTGAAAGATTGCTAGAGGAATCCTCATTCATCAATGACAAAAGATGCCATCACATGAGGCCTTTGAAACCTATAGTGCCATCTAGTGGTGATTATCTTGACCTGCAGACACAAGATCCTTGGGATTTGGAAATAGGGTCAGGTGAACGAATCCATAATAATTTCAAGAAATGTTACAGCTGCCAGGATCCCAAGCCATCCTGGTTTATATTTCTTTTTTTCTTTCCCTGGTTCCGTTTCTTCCTTATGCACTCAAATTATTAATATTCTTAAAGAGCATAGTTCTTTTTTCCAATGACTCTTAGCTCTTCCCTTTTTTTCAAGGATTGTATTTTTCCCTCACATTTGGCCTTTATATAGGTTTATAATCTAGGGAATAAAGAAGTTGGATGGATACTTTCTAAGAGCACTTTCTTTTTTTTCTTCTCCAATTTTTATTAAATTATTTTTGTTACAGATGTTTCTACTTTTGCCCCCCTAGCTACCCTCCTCCCCATCCTGCCCCCCCAACCCCCTAGCATGGTTGTCTATATCCATTGTTTATGCACACATGCATATAAGTTCTTTGGTTTATCTCATCCATCCCCTCCACCCCCCTACTCTGAGGTTTGTCAGTCTGAACCATACTCCTTTCTGTCTCTGGGTCTATTTCATTCATCAGCCCACCTTGTTCATTATATTCCACAAATAAGTGAGCAAGAGCACTTTCAAAATTAAAGTCCCACAATTTTTATTATTACAACTCAAATCTACATTTCTGGGCCTGTTATCATTACTAAGCTCTGATCACAAATTTCTAAATTCTCAGTAGCTATGTCCTGCCTGAGGGTTCTGCTGTTATATACATCAGTTCTGAGAACAAGCTTAACTCAAAGACTAATAAAAATGACAGTCTACTTCTGTTAATGGTGAGCATTTCTCTCTTTATACCCATTAAAATTAGTCTTTAATTTCTGATGATTCTCTTTCCTATTTCCTCTTAAGGATACGTAGAAAGAACATGGGCTGTGCAAACCAGCTTGCTGAGTAAACAGTATTTGAATACTGGCTCTGCCAATCACTGGAGGTATGATCCTGAGAAAGATACACCCTGTCGATTAGAATAGGAAAACATAAAAAAGTGAAAATACAACAAAGGGTATGATTTAATAATATCTCATGAACAAAGAAAAAATTCTATGAAAATATTAAGCCAGGTTGGTCGCTCATAGATTTAGGTAATTAGTTTTGCAATTTCAGTTTAGAAGTTTGGCAAGCTTAAAAGAAAGGCATGGAAAAGGAAGGTGGGCCCAGCTGGTGTGGCTCAGTGGTTGAGCGTCGACCCATGCACCAAGAGGTCGCCGGTTCGATTCCCGGTCAGGGCACATGCCCAGGTTGTGGGCCAAATCCCCAGTGGGGGGCATGCAGCAGACGGCCAACTGATGCTCTTTCATTGATGTTTCTATCTCTCACCCTCTCCCTTCCTCTCTCTCTAAAATCAATAAAGAGAAAAAAAGAAAAAGAAAGGTGGTGTGCTGGGTGAGGGACCTCTTGTGAGTGAAGTCATGGAGATGGGACTTCACACAACATATTCAGGAGAAAGCAAGGAGACCTGCATAGCTAAATTGGAAGAAAATATTTGGAAATATGATGAGAAATTTGAGTTGTCTTAGATTATGAGGAGTCTTTTTTTTAAATTAATATTTTATTTTTTTCTTTATTTTTTAGAGAGAAAGGAAGGGAGAGGGAAAGAGAGATGGAAACATCAATGAGAGAAAACATCGATTGGCCGCCTCTTGCATGCCCCCCACTGGGGATCGGGCCCACAACCTGGGCATGTGCCCTGACTGGGAATCGAACTCATGACCTCTTGATGCATGGGTCGATGCTCAACCACGGAGCCCCACCGGCCGGGCAATTATGAGGAGTCTTGAACCCGGGTGCAGGTATTTGCATCTTGATTTAAAGCGATCTGAGGATTCCGAGTACCCAAATAATACGATAAAGGCAGCATATTATTATTACACATAGAGTGGACTAAAGAATCCTTTGTAATTAAAAACATTGAAAAGAAAAATGAAAAACAGAGCCCGCGAGAGAATGAATGTGAAAGAAACTGAGAGCCCAAGAGTAATGGGAAGTCAATAAAAAGCGGAACTAGGAAAAGTAGCTGAAAAGGACGGAAAATCTGACGGAAGACTTGAATTGGGCCAAGCGAGTTGGGACTGGAAGCCACTAACGTAACGAACACGTATCTATTTTACGCCCTGAGAAATGTAATAACTCTAATTGGCTGTCTGATGTGTGAGCTGTGGTGACATTATGGTAAGAGTTCAATAAACCCTTGTTGAATAAATGAATGGGTGTGTGAGACCACAATCAAACCCAATCAATCTGAACTCAGCAACGTGCTGAGCACACATCCTCGGGCGCCCAAAAGGCAGTTAATAAAACACTTGAAAAGCAGCGAGGAATTGAAGAGTGGGTTACCAGCAAAATAAAGGGATCACGCCCACTGAGAAATGGTCCACAAACAGAAAACAAATGATGACAGAGAGATGTTAGCAGGTTATGCAAATCATCGAAATTGGTAAAGTTTTTTGTTTTATTTTAATTTTTTGTTTCTTTATTGATTTGAGAGAGAGAGGAAGGGAGAAGGGGAGAAAGATAGAAACACTGAGAGAGAACATCGATTGGCTGCCTCCTGCATGCCCCCCATTGGGGATCAAGCCCACAACCTGGGCATGTGCCCTGACCAGGAATCGAACTGGTGACCTCTTGGTGCATGGGTTGATGCTCAACCACTGAGCCATAACTGGAAGGGAACTTGGAGATCAGTAGGTGCCACTTTTGGTCTTCCCATCAATTCAAAGATGAGGAAACTAAGCTGAGGAAATTGGGAGACTCAGTTTTCTAGTATAAGGAGCTATGCCCTAGATGATGGTCTCCCTGAAGAGATTTGTTGGCCCTTTGTCTTAGAATTGAATATCTGAGAACGGTTACCAGAAGTTAATAGTTTTCCCTAAAACATCTTCAATAAAGTCACAGTCCATATTGTAGGAACCGTGATTAGAAAATGCTGGCTTTCAATAATTTCTTGTTGCATGAACGAGCTTTTCCCATCCTTTATAGAAGAGAAGACAGAAAAGGAGCAATGGTAAGAGTTATTCAGGAAGTAGACCAATGCATCTCTGCTGTTTGAAAACTATCCACACACTTCTTATATCGTCTTCTAAATGGCAAATCGCTTTTGCAATTGATTACTTAGTTTATTTTCTTAAATACCTGATTACTCAGATGATTAAACTAATTAGATTTAATTCTTATAAGTACATTCCCCGAGCTCCTGTCAGAAGCCATACTTTATCGTTGGTATTAAACCCAAACCATTCCCTTGTCTTTGGAATTTAAAAATTGTTTATCATTTTCCTTCTGGTAAAGTGAATTCCATTTTTAATTACTCAAGGATGAATCCTATTTAGGGTTGCTAGTGGTCTTTACTTTGCAATGTTTTAAGAATTTGAGAGGAATTCTGATTCTTGCCCTGACATGGGAGGTAAGTGGGCCCTTTTCTTCCCAGGCAGAGCAGGGATTAGACACAGTTATTACTACGCTCCCAGGGAGGGTCCTTCCAAGCTCCTTCCTGCTGCAGGGGCCTGTTCCTGAAGATTTGGAGATAATGCATCTGGGATAACATGAGCTCATCCAGGTTTGTGGCTTATCTGCAAATCAAATCACAATAATCTCTTAGCCCATCTGGCTACACACACATCTGGGTAGAGTTTAAATATCAACCTTGACACAGGGCTCGCCACTTGCGAAGCAGGAGAGGAAGAGAAAGTTCCATGTTTCCAGTCCAGGCTAACATCCCCGTGCGCGGGGCGGCGTGTTTTTCTTTCAGCAGCCCAGACAGTGTCGCTGGCAGAAGCCTCCTCTGTGTGTTTGTTTCTCCTACGGTCACGTGTACTCAGCAGGCCCTTGTAAGCGTGAATAGAACCCAGACGTAGCCGGGGCCTGGCTGAAGCCAAATTGTAAGAGGTGTGAAAACACGAATCTGGAGATTGAATAGATTAGCCTTTCGACATTCATTTTAGAGGGAGCCTCTCGATCCTGGCGTCTGAGCCAGTGGGTGGAAAAGCCAGAGAGTGGGGTAGCAGAAGGCCTCGCGTTTGGTTATAGGTAGTTACCAGCACAAGACAGAAGCAGGCAGTTGAGTGCTCGTTCAGGGCCTGGAGTTTGAAATAAAACAGATCCCGGTTGAAGGCCAGGCTTTGCTATGTGGTCGCTGTGTGAAGCTAAGCAGGTTGCTTGCTCTCTCACAATGCAGGGCATGGGTACGAGGACAGAGGGGACGTCACGGGATTCTCGTAAGCATCACACTGGATGGCGTATGTGAAGTAAGTGGTCAATATAAACTCTAGCACAGAGTAAACACGCAATAAATAACGATGGATCAAGCAGAATGGATAGCCTATCCTGTTGAGAAGGTATTTCTGTAGGTTTCTCACTAAATATACAGGTTTTGTTTTTGTTTTTTAAAGGCCTACGTGGCCCCAAACCCTCTCCCAGACATTGCTAATGAGCATAAAAATTGGTGCAACATTTCTGGAGGATAATTTGTCAAAACAGATCAAAAGCCTTAAGCAAGTGAATGAATATACTTTACCTAAAAATTTTTTAAAAATTATTTAAAATAGTTTTTATTGATTTTTTGAGAGAGAGGAATGGAGAGGGAGAGAGAGAGAAACATTGATGTGAGAGAGAAACGTCTCTTGCCTTCTGCACTAGCCCCACCAGGGATCGAACCCACAACCTGGGCATGTGCCCTGAGCAGGAATCAAACCAGCGACCTTTCAGTGCACAGGATGACACTCAAGCAACCGAGTCACATCAGCCAGGGCCAAAAATCCAAATTTTGATCCCCTAAAGAATAATCAGAAGTATAAACAAAAATGACATGTAAAATATCCATTACAATGTATTTTCCCATTATGTTGTATTATTTAAAACACTGAAAAAAAACAAACAAACCCAAAGCACACCAAAGTTAACACAGTGTGATGCAATTTGCACATGTAATAGAACAGCTCTATAGCTATTTGAAATCTTGCTTCAGAAGAATCTTTCATGATAAGGGAGAGTACTCTTAACATACTCCTAAAAGAAGCAAAAACTGCTATAAAGTGGCATATACCCTATGAAATCAGTAGTTTTAAAAATCCAGTAAAATATTTACCAAAATGGTATCTCCCTGGGTGGTGATTTTTTTCTTCTTAAAATTTGTATTTTTCAAAAGTTAACAAATTATGCCCAGCCTGTGTTGCTCCCATGGACCGAGAGGTCCCGGTTTGATTCCCGGTCAGGGCACGTGCCCGGGTTTTGGGCTCAATCCCCAGTAGAGGGTGTGCAGGAGGCAGCCAATTGATGTTTCTCTCTCACATCGATGTTTCCATCTCTCTCTCCCTCTAAAAAAAAATCAATGAAAGCATATTTTAAAAGTGAACAAATTACATATATATGTAATATATATAAAACTTTAATATATAATATGTTTAATATGTATTTAATAATATAATATATATATAACCTTTAACTTCAAAGGTTTATTCAAGGCCCTCACTCCTTCTTCCTAGTCCTTTACATACCCCTATTCCCAAAAGCCGAAGTTACTACCTGTACAGCTTTTGCTGTAACTAGTTAAAATGTATCAATACTGGATTCCTAACAGCTGGCTATCTGATGCTAAGTACAATTGTTGAAATGACAAAGAAAATAATAATTATTATAAAGCTCTTTTTTTTGGTAATAAACCAATGGAATTTATAGTTCAGATACATTAACTCGAAACAGGCATCAAGTTCAACAAGAATAAAGTCTTGGCCAGTATTTTAAAGACATTTCCAGAAATGGGCATAATCAGAAGTATTCCACCGGACATTCTGGGACTTTTCTCAGTGTCTCAAAGGAACTTCCGGGGGCCAGACCAGTTAGTATTAAGTGAAGTGGACATCTAATAATTTCCCCATTAAGTTAATGGGTTCCTTCATGTCATCTGTAATAAGTACCGATAACCCTTTTATTCACTTTCTAGAATTTTTTCACGAGAGGTCGCAAACGATTTTATGCGAAATAAGAACACGACAATAGCCTCATTGTTTGACCATGAGTTAGAAACCAGATTTTCATGAACGTATGAAAGATAATGATTCCTTACTTTTATGTGATTAGAAAAGACATCGGTTATAGTACAGAATTGGAGAAACCAAAAAAAGTGAAAAACTATTAATAGTCTTTCTCACTGCAACATGACATAATACAAACAAAACAAATCATTCTCAGTCATGCGTCATAGAAAGTGATTCTGTACCTTCAATGGCCTCCCTAGATATGGGTTCAATATTTATCTCTCCTAGTATTGGCTGTCTAGAGATAAGTGTAACCACAGCACCAACCCAAACCGGTCCTATCCTGTTTCCAACCAGACCTGAAACCAAACTTTAAACCTTGGATACACCACTTACAAGCAACACTTGTGAACCCTTAGCTGCTCTTTCCCAGGGAACCCAAGGACCAGGACTTGATCAGAATCTGAACGTCGGAGCCTTTTCGGAAGCGAAGGATCCGCTGTCCAGGATGATCTGGTGCTGAAACCCCTTAAGATAGCGCCCGGAACCTTGATCAAGAAGCCAGAGTTGAGCCTTGCCTTCCGTCTCCTTGCTGGTTGAACTCACAGACAGAAGCCCTTTCTTTCAGAAGCCTGTCCATAGCATTGGCTTCTGTGCACACTGGGTGGTGATCCCTTGCCCGGTAAGGCAGGCTTTAAAACACGGGGCCCTGAGGTTTTGTCCCAATTTGTTGTTTATGATGCTTTGGGGCCCATTACCAAAGAAATACTTGAAAAGTGTGTAGGACAAGTTTTAATTGAGTTTCAACTACAGTAAAGAATCCCATGCAGCTAAAATGCGAACAAACACAAACACGAAGGTGCTCTAGATAACATTACATACGGCCCTTCACCATCCACAGCAGAAACGTAGGAAGAAATGATCAAGGCTAGAGGACCATAGCACATTGAGTTTCTGCAGGACTCCAAAGGGCTGGTTTTTTTCAGGTACCCTATAGGAAATAAGACGGCGAGTGTATTGCGTCAACTTTTCCTAAGGTTATGGCCAAGTCTAACCCGTGTTCAGCAGAGAGATTACGACCCCACACCATTCAGGACACTTACTGCAGTGGCAGAGATTTCTTGATTCTTGAAGGGTTCAGGTCCCTGGGTCTATGAGCAGAGCCTGAACTCCTGACCCTTTCTAACCCTGTGTGCCAACATAGCCCGATGAAAATACACAACCCGCCTTGGTGCAACGCCTGAGGTGTAGACCACAGAAATCCTGACTCCAACAGGACCTCGGATGCTGTGGAGCTATGGAAAACTATTTATCAATCGGGCTTGCGTGACCGGCAAACCTCGATATTCAAGGAAACAAGGTCAGACACCTTTTTAGAGACGCAGATGGGAAGCGAATCTATCACCCGTATGTGCAAACAAGCCCCATTCCTGGAGTAGCAAGGAACATCTTCCTGACACACCGTTCCTGCTAGCACGTAACACCTAGTGGCCATATGTTCATAAACTGCGGGTGAGCTGCATGTCAGAAGTCGGTTCCCTGGGACATCTCCTTGGGGGAGACGGCGTGATCATCCCCAGTTCACAGAGCTTGCGGTCCAAGCCGTGGTCGTGCTGGCCTTTAAAAACCTCACAGTTCGGCATCTCTGCCATAAACTGGGGGAGCTGGCATTCTTTAGGACCTGGGGGAGTTGTTGAGTTCCCCTGGAATGTGTTGAATGGCTTGTAAATTAGAGTCCCTAATGAAAACTCGCTGGTGTCCAACTGCAGCAATCATCTGGTTAAAATCAGGCAGTAATTCCACTAATTTTACTGCCCTTCTCCCAGCCCTCAACGCCTCATTTAGGAAAAAATGTTTATGTTCCCCTCAAAACACCTGCATTTTAACTTCAGCCCCCAAAGCAATTACAGTGTTTTATTTTATTTCATTTCTAAATTTTATTTCATTTCTTCTTCTTCTTCTTTTTTTTTTTTTGGTTTGTCTGTTGTGAATGAAGCATTCCTTTCTTTTGTAAAATGTAAGTAAAATAACCAACCCTGAAATCTTTCACTGTGGGCATTGGAAACGTGTATTTATTTATTTTTAGACAGAGAGCTCAGTTTTGCAATTGTTGCCCATTTGGATGTTTTTCGGAAGACAATAGAGAAGTTTACATTGTGACTAAATGAGTTCAGGTTTGAAGACAAGAATGGTGAAGAATGCTGCTTATCCAAATAAAAACACTTCCAAGCACACTGTGGCTTTTATCAAATCTAGTCCCACCAAGACCTTTCACACTTTGATCAATTTAATATCACTTTAAAAAATTATGTTTTGATCCCCCCCCAACAGAAAGCTCTGTGGCAAATGTCAAAAACGCAGTGTGGGAGCCTGCTACTCGCTCTTTCATCTGCATAAATTAATAGAGCATCACCTGATGGCTGGTTTTCTGGTTTTCATTTGTTTAAATTTCCTGAAAATAAGGTGAAACGTGTTCTCTCAAAGCTAGGGTAAAAATTCATAACTTTGTATCACATTTTGTTTCTTGATACAAAACAGAGGGAAAAGAATTCCGAGTAACATATACACACATCTCTCTGTTTCCAAAACATCACCTTTCCCCCACCCTCTCCTCACCCCACGTCTGGGAAACATCTGTGAGCTGGGTAGGCATTCTGGGTAATGACATGCAAATGAGCCCACCAGTTAACAGAATTTCCTTGTCCAATAATGGAATTGGACCAACATGTAGGTTTTTAAATTGGAGCCAGGCTTACCCAGGCCAGATGTGCAAACCAGAGCGCGTGTTCCTGGTTTTAGGGGTTGGAGAAGCAATGGCCCTTGGGGGAGGGAGGAAGAGAGAGCCATGTGACAGGCTATGGAGTGGAGAACAAGAGAGAAATGTCGAGAAAGGCTCTCTTGGATTGCCTGCCTATCAATCACGTTTAGTTATTCGTAAATATCTGCTAACTGGAGAGAGTCTCCCATGATGTCCCCCGAGCCCGGCAGTGTGGCCAGCTGAGCGGTGCACTCTCTGGCTAGGAGAGGGCTCATTCTGCCTTAGATTGTCCACTCCTCACGGTGCTGACTGATGCACTCACCTTCAGATGCGCCAAGGTTATCAGGCACCTAGCTAACTTCCTCTTTTCCCTCGTTTACCCTACATATTAGTCCTCCTGAAATACACAAGAGATGCAAACACTGACATCCTGTATCCCATGCTATCCAGTGGGCATCCTAAGAAAAATGAGGTGGCCACTTCTAACAGGGAGAGTTGGATATGACCTCTGCGGTCCCCGCCACGTAAGAGGCAAGTCAGTACCTGGTGCTGCCCACTTAGAGAATGAAACTGACACCATTAACTCTGTGACAGTAATTAAAGTGGCTGTTGAAGGACTCTACAGGAACTGAACAAAAGAAATCAGATGAATTTAAACCGAGTTGGGGAAAATGGCTTGAAGTAGGATTTCCTTTTTTGAAGTGAAGAGATTCCTTACCATTCTTTTAAAAAGCGAAAGCCAAAAAAGTATTATATTATGGATGTCACAATTAATAACCATCATTTGACCAAGGCTCATTGAGGATCAAAAAATGAGCAAACATTTGGGTATACTTCTCAAGGATGATGGATATATTTAACTGATGGCTATTGAATTTATCAGGGTCAGTTAGCATAATAAAAACATATTTTATTAGGCCGTTAAAGGGATAAATTGTTCTCATATTTATTCATCTGTTCCCAAGGCTAATTTTGGGGGTTTTTATAACATGCTTTTCATGTTCCTAAAATGAACAGCTAAATAAATAAAGCATTAGTTTGGGAACAGAAGTAAGCAGCACAGATATAGGATTTCTCAGTACAGGCTAAGTAATGATTTTCTGACTTGCTGTTTATCAGTCACGGTAAAGTAGTCACCAGAGTTCCAAAGCCAGTAACAAATAAATAGAAGTAGAAATGTACATAAGTAAGAAAAAGAATCTTGGGTCAGGTTGACATCTGCTACATGAAACGCAACATCACTAATATAATTGTATTTGTTCTTTGAGCGGAGACGACTTTTGCTTCCATTCATTTCTGAGCGCGTTCTCAAAGACCGAAGAACACAAATAATCAGGAAAATCCCCATTTTCCTTTGCTGATTTAAAAACCAACAACAATCGTGACTGAAATGGTAACTTTCAGATACTGACTTCCAAAGCGTGTCTGGGGTTGTAGTAGCTGGCAGAGAGGAAAAACTGTCAGAAGGGATGATGCCCAGTTTGCCACCTAGCTGTGGAGTCCACGCTCATCTGTCACCTGCACGCCATCCAGTCCCTAGTTTGGCGAGGTTTGGATGTTACAGCATGACTCTTGCCCTGATTTTCTCTTCAATTAGTTTCTTCTCAGATTGAATCACTGATCCCCCTGCACTCCCCTACCCCTCACCTATTTCTTCAATGCTGGTAGTTTCCAAGTTCTATTCACTTTACTTTCTCTTTGTGGCAATTCCAAGAACGCCCTAACTTTCTCAGCCATCTCTCCCTTCAGCTCTGATTCCACTACGCAAAACCAGGCTGTGTTTTCAACTTCCCAACAGGCACCCTATCTCCGAGGATCCTTAAGAATCTCAGACTCACTGTAACTAAAATAAAATTTGGACGCTGTGGACAACATCAGTTCTCTCTCCTGTCTTCTCTGGTAAGGAGGTCGTTATCTGTTTATTTTGAATGCTTCTTTCTCACCCATCATTTGAACAGAAGTACATCCATCGCCCAGCCTTAGGAACATCACCTAAGTGGCCCTCCTCTCCGTTCACACACGCCCACCGCCTTAACTGGAGTCACATCGTCTCTTGTTCTGAGGGCAACAGCTTTGTCCTCTTCCTCAGTCAAGTCTCTGCAAGGCCACCAGAACTTTATATGCCGTAAAAAGTGAACTGGGCCCTGTGGCTGTGAAAAAATGCCCACTGGTTCCTTCCTGCTGCTGACGGGATGCAATCCCAATTCTCGGTGCAGAAGGGCCACCATACCTGGATCCTACTCTTTCTTTTCAGCTCCTCAACTTGCTCCATCATTTACCACAATGACCTCCTCCTCACCCTCCAAGTCCCCTGGGTTGGCACATACGCTCTCATTTTGACTTGACAGTAAATAGCCTTGGAGTTCGGCAAAATGAAACCACTTCTTTGATCAAACAAACAAACAAACAAAAAACTCTTAGAGGGCAGGGATGGAAACTGGTTTCGTATATTCCCACAGTGATCATCCCTGAAGAATCTGGAGATGTCCCAGTAAGAGAGATGATTATTGCTGGAGGGAAGTGTGGCTAAATTCTCCTTCAGGCTTTATCGTGGAGAAGAAAAATAAACACATAAAAACTTCGACGCTAAGGAAGTGGGCTTGGGGGTCTGGGGGGCGGAGGCAGTCACTTTTCTGTAAATGAGCACGGGACATGTAGGCGATTGGCCGAAGAACCAGACCGGACGGGAAGCCAGGAGGAAAGAGGGGGACCACAGAAGAGCTCATCTATATGCAAGGACGTGGGGGAAGAACACATCCAGGCTATTACAGAAGTTGGTGTCTCTCTCCACACTGCGGCAGCAGAAGCAATCTGGGCCACAATTTACATTTTACATTCGTGTTGGCGCTCGGAATTGGGTAGTGGAAGTGCGAGGGGCGGTAGATTAGAGAGAAACAGACCGAGCAGTAGCTGTAGAGGAATTGGCAGGCATGTAAAATGTGTGGCAAAGGGCAGAGAGAAGTATTTGTTTCGGCTTTAAACCAATGTGTGTGTAATTAACAGTTCCCATTCATGATTTAATTTCCCCAACATATTACTCTTTATTGCAAGTCCTTCATGGAACACGGTGAATTGGCTGTGAATCAGAAAGATGTTCCAAATGGGCCTGACATAGTTTCCATGGGTTTCTTGGGACTAAATTTGGTCCTGACGACAGACAGCACCCCAATAGCCAAGCTCGAATCCCCTCTTTATCGCCGCGGCAGGTTGAAAAAATTAGCTGTACAACCCAGTATTCTCGTTACTAGAACACTCACTGATCGGGAGCTGGGGAACTGTGACTTTCCCGTTCAGCTATGAGTCTCTCTACCAAGACCACCTACAATTGCCAATTAGCATGAGTTATAAAGGGATTCATGTTAAATGGGTATCTTGATTTGACTCCTCTTTGCCATTCCTAGGTCAAACTTTCAGATGTTAACAGCTTCCTGTCTCTCCCAAGAAAACTGGATATAAAACAGAAGCAGAAACAAAATGCTCTGTTTTTCAAAGCAAAAACAAGAAACACACACACACACACACACAGAGAGAGAGAGAGAGCGAGCGCAAAACCTGAATTTCCTTAAGTTTTATCAATTTGGTGGTGGTCCCGAAAGTCGTACAGGCTAAGAAAGAACCTAACCGTGTGGAGAGAGGGAAGAATAACACTGGGATGTTCTGAAATTCACTGAGTGGTCTTACATTTTCCTGGTCACATGCTGCAAGCACAGATTCTATAATCATCTCTAAAGTACATACGAGCAAAGGATGAAAACTTGGTCATAAGAAAACATGAATTATTTAAAAGAGGACTCTGCCCACACAAGAATGAAATTAACAGCACACAATTCTCTTAATGCAAACAAAATTCTCCACTTTCCCTTAATCAATTGTCTGTTTTAAATAAAGTAGTGTTCTGCCTGAAATATTCACGTGATTTCTTCCGGTGTCCACTGTGTGTACACACAGGCCGAGTGTACACATTCGACTGTGTTCTATAATTAATTTTGAGGTGAGAAGAACGTGCTGATAAGTAGTGAGTCCATTATCTGAACAATGGGAACCTCACTTACAAATGCAGGTAAACTATTTTTCCCTCTTTTTAAACACACACAGATGGTGTAAATAGAAAAAGATATTTCCATTTGTAAAAGGGCTTTCTAATTTGGTACATTTGCAGACACAAAAGAAGCCATACTCAACCACAAATTAGATCAGGGAGCTGAAACAGCTCAGATTATAACAGGCCAGAGGTCTGTGAAAAATATACTGTCATTTGGGGTTGGAATTTTTTTTTTTTTTTTTTTTTTTTTACATTAAAGCAAAGGAAAAGTCATTTTGTGATAAAATATCATACCATCTGTTCTTGAATGTAAAAGAATTTGGCTGAACTGATCCAATTTACAACAAGGAAAATGGGTGGGTCTGGAAAATCTTCACCCTCAAATTTCGGTGGTTCAGCATGTGTAAGAAAAATACAGTAAAGAAAAAAAGAGAAAACATAGCAATTCTATTGGAAATTCTTGGCTCAGTTCCTATTACTTTGTGGCATGTACTCGGTTTGTTTCGGGAGACCCTCAGAAAGGATCTCCTTCTGTCTCAAGCCCAGGGGTGCACCGATGCCTTAATTTTAATCTAGAAAGTACATATGAAATGGAAATACTCGAAACCACAATTTTGCAATGGCAAAGAGTTGTCTTAAGTCCTAAATTTCTATGATTCTAAAATTGAGTAACACTTGTAAGATGGTATGAAACTACGTTTTGATTTTGCATAAGACATGTTTGTTGTTGGCTTTTCCTAGTTTTGATTGGAATTCTATTCAATTCTTGAAAGATACAAAGTATTTATCAATGTATTTTGATCTCCAGCCAAACTGTCTTCAGAGTTTAAGGAAGTATTAATATTCACGCACATCTTTTTTTTATGTTACATCCAGTATGTATCAAGAATGAATAAATATTTAGTTAATAGATAAGATTTATTTGGTGGAGAAGAATAACGTAATGATGATGAGTGTTTAGGCAATGTTTTTAATATTTATGACTTTAGTTCTACCTTGTTTTTGTCTCCTGGAATTGTATCATGATCTTTAGCTTTGAAAGAAATCTCCACTTGGAAAAGCCATCTAAAATAGAAGATTCTGGCCTGGTTGGGTGGCTCAGTTGGTTGGAGCATCATCCTGTACACCAAAAGGTTGCGGGTTCGATTCCTGCTCAGGGCACATACCTAGGTTGTGAGTTCAATCCCCGCTCGGGGTGTATGCAGGAGGCAATTGATCAATGTTTTTCTCTCACATCGATGTTTCTCTCTCTCTCTCAAAAAAAAAAAAATCAGTAAAAACATATTCTCGGTTGAGGATTAAAAACATAGTAATAAAATAAAACAGAAGATTCCGGTTATATTTTAGGTGGATACCCCTTCACCCTAAAGATTTCAGATTTTTAGGACCATGGAATTACCCTGTATCTGAACCTCCGGAGAATTCTTTGGCACAAGATCCGAAAATATTTGCTCTTGCCTATTACCCTCCGAAGGCCACTCATTCAGTTTTTTAAAACTAGAAAACATAGTTCTACCTGCTTCCAACCCCAAGACAGGACAAGCCATGCAGAGTGTATGCTCACAGTTTTATGGTAGGTAGGTTGTCCTATTGCAGACTACACCCAGTGCAAAAAGGCAACAAGAATTGGGAATATTCTTTCAATGTTGGGATCATTTGAAAGACAATGTGAATAATTTAGATTTGAATTATCTGGTTGGGCCTTAGTGCCAATTAAGTTAACCAAATAAATGATCCTAGGTCTGGTAATTTACAGTGAACAGAGAGAAGCAGAGAGTTAAGATAAATACCTGAATGATTCATTTACAAACTCAGTTAATAATGTTTTCAGTCCTAATTACTGAGTTTGACTATATAAACAGTTGATCTATTTGCTATAAAATTATATAATTGCTTAATGCTCCACGCCAGGTTGCTCAGAGGATTAAATGAAATAGTATATTTAAAGAATTTAGTAGTACTGATTCCATATATTACCTCCTTCCCAGTCCACTATCTCTACCACAACCCAGCAGTGGGTGGGCGGGTCTCCTGCAGGAGAAAACAACATCACAGCATTTCATTCCATGCAAATTACACCCTAATTAATTTGGCCATAGGACAATTTCATAGACACAGCTATAGGCCAGGGCTACATCTGGAAACCCAAAGCTACACGATCTCCTGAAGCATCAATGAGTTAAAATATTTGCAACAGAATCCAATAAAGGGGCTAACATTTTATGGGGGTATTAGATGTTCGGTCTAATTTAATCCTCACAGGAATCTTCTAAGATTAAATGAGAAGACGCCACTTTTCAGCAAGGTGAAATAATGCGCCCAAAGTCACATCAATGTTAAATGATCGAAATAAGATACCACCCCAGATTTTTCTTGCCCTGGAGCCTCTGTCCTTTCCAATACAATGTGCTTCCTTCAGATGCTCTGCCATCCACCCCGTGGGCACAGCACACATTTCAACGGATACAATATATACCATGGAGGAAGATACACATGTGGCTAAATTTTAGACATTGGCTAACTTCCTTTGAATTTGAACGATAGCAGCAAAAGATGCCACCAGCCTGAGTTTTTCACACTGGGCTTTAAATGAGATGGTTCGCTTTTCTGTCTTAAAACAAATATGGTTCAGTGAATGAAGAGTTCTAATTTCTGTGAAATAGTGGGTCAGTCTCAGATAAGTCATTGGCTGGGGCATATCCAGTGGGGCCCACATTCTTCCAAAGATCTTGGGGTGACACATAGAATCCTGTGATTGTGAAGGAAGACAGAGAAGAGGGGCAAGAGGGTTTAGCGAAGTGAATTCTATGTTTGAATCGTGATGGAAAATTCTTTGGCCTAAGGATCAGAAAAGTGGGTTTAAATTTCTACAGTAATCTTTGCTAACTATGTGTCCTTGACCAAGTCCCCCAACTCTCTCAATCTTGGTCTCATCGTCAGGACAATCAAAGCAGCTCGGTCTACCAGGCTTTGACGAGCATCGAAGGGAAGGCCAGATAGGAACGTTCCTTGAAACATGAAATGAGAAAACACTGTAAAAACTTGAGGATTATTAGCTGTTCCATAGCTGTTGCCAGGCAAAATCTTTGGCCACTTGCCCTGACCACAACCTCCTCAAGGCAGGCATGGTACGTGGTAGAAACCGGAAACAGGCCACTTTCACATTATTTAAAAATTTGTTATGAAATTTTGCCAAAACTTTATAAATACCAGCGAGGGCAATGGGGTGTTGTATTGCATTCTTTCCACCTCATGAACCATTGTTTTTTGTTCTGAACTCCTAAGTTAAAATGCGCTGGGTGCAGTTGCTCAGCTGGGTCAGCTTGTGAAATGCCTGATATGTGATGCTTGATTCTAGTCAATTATCTTTAGTTCCTCTCCTTTATTAGTGTTAAATTTGAATTACAAGGGGAAGGGTGGGAGTGGAGCGTGAACTATGCTCTAAATCTTTAAGACAGTGAATTCATTTGTATTATTTTATTATCCCTCCTTATCACGATCATTGGTTTTAGATCTCTGTTGCTACTTTTGGATTCCTCCAAACCCATCCTACCCTTCATTTTGCTTGAAATCTCTTTCCTAAAGGCAGAAGACAAACTTTCCTGTTGCAAAGTTTGAAAGAAGAAAAAAAAATAACCTCACAACAATCTTAAACTTGTAGTTAACAAAATAAACTGCAGATAAAGCCCTGAAGGTCTTGGCTGCAAATGTTTCCCCGTAAAATGGGACTGTGCGCTCATAGTCTGAAACAAATTAGGAACCAGGGGGAAAAATCAACAGCTCTGGGGTGAATCTGGGGTTGCTGCTGCCTCATCATTTTTTAACCAAAAATAAAACAAGCAAATTTTGTTTAACTGCAGGTCAAATAAAAAAAAAATTTTAAAAATCCCTCATCTGTTCAGTGTAATTACTAACAGAAAACAGTCTTACCAGCTGCAGGGTTCATGGATAAATGGAGAAAACCATAATTTTCTCTCCCTGGGGTTAAACTCCAAACTTTTGAGTCTGTACCTCTCTCTATAGTATGCTTTTAATATACCATGAGAAGCGAAGTCAGACATTTTCCGCCTATGTCTCTCTCTCTCTCTTTTTTTTTTTTTTTACCAGAATGAAATAATTGTGTGTACATATACGAGTTCACGTTCTGAAAGAGAGAGAGAAAAAAAAGGATTTATTTCTTCCAGGTCCTCCATCATGACACTACCCTTTCCCTAATGGTGATGAGCATGACGTCACAGGCTTTGGTCACCCAACGATGGGTGAAATTGACTATACTTTAGATTTGTTGAATGTCACCTATTTCTTTCCAAATATTCTTTTTTCCCACAGCCAGAGAAATTTTCTTTTGTTTCCTAGTCCTTTTCTCTTAATTTTGAGGCCTGAGTATACATTAAGGAACATTTGACCCTTATGTTTCTGACTCATTGAAACTTAACTCATTGAACATTAAAAAAAAACAAACAAAAAAAAAAACATTTTTCGTGTCCAAAAACCCCAATGAATGTCTTTTAAAACTATCTTGAAACCCTTATTTTATCTGCATAAAGATGTCAGGTTTGGGCTGAAAGAAATTTGAGCTTGGAAGTCTCAATTTTGGTTTGAGATTGAACTCATCAGGTTCACATCTAGCTAGGTTGGTCTTAACGGGTAATTTCACCTTGTCATCAAGATCTGATCAGAGAAATGTAGATGAGCTGAGACGGAAGTGTTCATTTCATAGTCATGGGGATGGTCGGCTGGGATTGTGCAGAAGGGAAACTGTTAAAAACTCTTTCCAGACCTGCTTAACCTCCTCATACGTTCAGGAAAAGGACAACTTGCTAGAAGGCGGGACAGAGGTGAATCAAATCTGGGTGACTCTGAGAGATTTGGGAGAACTTTCCAGAAGATCCACACCTTTTAGGACGATGGAAAACAACTGGGGAGGGTGCCCTTGGAGTTTAGACCAAAGTCACCTTCTCAACAGCAATGACAAGACTATTTCCAGTTCTTGGCATCATCATGGCAACAAATCCCACTGAGAAAACTCAACCGTTATTTCACCTGTTCAGTTTCTCCACGTGGGAACTGTTTGAAATTCACACCTTATATGTACATAGCAATTAGATACAAACACCGATCGGGATTGCATTTACATAGACCAAGTGAGAAAATACTAAACAATATTCCTAGTTCCGCCAATTAGAGTAGGGAAAATCACGCAACAGTTATGAGTTTTGTCTTGTCACATGTAAATGGCTTGTAATAATTTCTCCCCTCAGCAGCGCATTATAACACTTGAGAGCGAGACATAGCAGGGCTCTTAGATCCCAGAGTTGCACCCAGATGTGCTGTTTGGACAAGGTGCTAAATTTCTTTTCCCCTTTTGTTGAAGTGGAGATAGAAATAACACCTACCTGGGCTCGTTAGAAAGATGAACTGAGTTAATATATAGTGCTTGATTCAATAATTTCTGGAGCAAGTAAAGGACTCAACAAACATCACTAGCATATTTACTCAATTCCAAGATTTTCCCGTAGTTCAATATTCCTGAAATCAGACTATGTTTTCCAATAGACGGTATCTTATGGTCGCTGCTGTCCAGGTGGCAGTTATGGTATAATTGTCATTGTCTGCACATGGACAAACATCAAAAAGTTCAAAGTAGAGCCCTGGCCGGGTAGCTCAGCTGGTTAGAGCGTTGTCCTGATATGCCAAGGTTGTGGGTTCCATCCTCAGTCAGGGTCCATACAAGAATCAACCAATGAATGCATTGATAAGTGGAACAAGCTGATACTTATCTCTCTTTCTCTCTCTCCCCCTTCCCCTCTCTCTCTAAGATAAATTAAAAAAACCTAGCACAATGGTTGTTAACGACTTGGAAAAAATTCCAGAAACTATACTGAGCCCTCTTTTAATCATTAAGAACCAAATAGGTATGGGGAGGGGGCGGGGGGTGATAAATCAGGTATGCTTAGTGATAATCCAGGAGTGGGAGTCAAGAGCCTGCTAACTGGCCTAGAGGTCCAGTGCCAGTAGCTTTTAGTGCTTTTCTTAAAAGATGATTTCAGCATCTGTCCAGAGGACAATACTGGGACAGAAAACTGAGCATTGACATCGATGATGTGGGTAGAGTCAAGGAGTGAGGCAGGAGAGTCATGCTCGAATGCGAAGAAGTATCCAGCATCCCTCAACTCGATTATTTTGTACGTATACACTCACACACACACACAAGAATAATAGATGGCAACAACTGCAATCCTCAGTCTAAAAGCACCCTCTCAATAAGTATAAAATAAACACCCTAAGCGATGTGAAGCCATTGTCAGTGGCCTTCCCATTTTGCTTCGCTTTTCCAATGATGCACCGACTGAAGGCTTCACTTACACTGGATGGTGTCTTGGATTTAATAAAATGTGGAATTCGTTTGGTGGGGTCTGAGCTGTATTGGATGAAGTGTCTGTAAAGAGACCTGGAGCACTCTGGATATTTATTGAATTCAGGCACAGCCCGGAGATATTGCAGGTTCGGATCCAGACCACCACAGTAAAGCAAATATCAAAATAATGTGAGTCACACAATTTTTTGGGGGGGGGGCATGGGGCTTTTCCAGTGCACATAAAAGTTATGTTTACACATAAAAGTTATGTAGACTATTAAGTGTGCAAAAGCACCATGTCTAAAACACTATCTCTATGCCTTAATTAAAAAATAGTTTGTTGCTGAAAAATGCTAACTATCATCAGAGCCTTCAGCAAGTCGTAATCTTATTGCTGGTGGAGGGTCTTGCCCGGAAGTTGATGGCGGCTGAATGATGGGAAGGGGGCTTGCTGAAGGCTGGGGAGGCTGTGGGAGTTCCTTAAAGTAAGACAACAATGCAGTTTGCTGCATTGATTGACTCTTCCTTTCATGAATGATTTTCATGTAGCATGTACTGCAGTTTGAGATCATTGTACCCAGAGAACCTCTTTCAAAACTGGAGTCAATCCCCTCGAGGCCTGCTGCTGCCTTATCAACTCAGTTTATGTAATATTCTAAACCCTTTGTTGTCATGTCAACAACCGTCACCAGGAGCAGATGCCATCTCAAGAAGCCACTTCTTTGTCTCATCCACAACTCCTCAGCCATTAAAATTATGTCACAAGATTGCAGCAACTCAGTCACATGTTTAAGCTCCTTCTACTTGTAAAACACGCAGTATCTGAGAAGCACAACGCAACGAGTATGCCTGTACCTGCCAAATGTGGTCAGCCTAGTGGGATGGGCTGCAGAGGGTCTAACTCAACCTGCCACACTGACGTTCCGCCACGTTTCACAGCCCTCTCCGTGTCTCCTCTGCACACAAGGTCTTGCATCTACCCTGATGGTTCTTCCCTCCTGGACGTATCCTACCCTCCAGTGGAAGGTGTTGCTAGTGCTCACTCAAGTTGATCCTTCTCCTCTCCTAGACCATACAAAAAGATTTCACTCAAAGTGAGCCATGGCTGTGTGATTGGCTTTGACCAATAAAATACAGGTGGAAGCAAGCGATTTCTGCCCCCAGTGAAAGCAAGCGATTTCTGCCCCCAGTGAAAACATCGAAGAACCAGCTTTCTAGTCTTTATTCTCGTCCCCCCCACCCCCCCAGCTGCAGCAAACTGGGACGCATGGTGTGGAGGCAGGGATTGTGAATAGACGGCAGGATCGTGGTGAGGACAAGCTGCCCCAGAGAATGGTCTGGACCCAGCACCGACCCTTCTCCTTCGTGGAATATACCTTGTATGTGGGGGCTGCCTGGGAGCACACACAACCTTGCCTACCTTGGCTGAGTCCACTCAAAGTTCAGATCTGAACTCGAGAGTCAGCCTTGGCTTTCTCAAGTCTAAATGGGATGTCTCCTACGGCCGAAGAGAAAAATTCCTCTAAGTGCTCTGAACAATAGTCTATAGTTAGTTTTCAATAAATATTAGTTTTCACTGTTTCTCAAGAAATCTGCTTTGGCTAGGTCATACACCCTACTTTAGACACTCATGGGCCCGGTCCTTCTGCACAGCACAGGCAGCAGTTAGAATTTTGTATTTTTCTGGGTGCTGATGCGATGAATGTGTCTGTCTGGCTTGACTTGAATTCCACGAGGTCAGGCACCATCCTCACTTTTATTTTGTATTTTATCCCCAGAAGCCAGTCCAGTGTGTCCAGAAAGAAGATGCTCATAAGTATTTGTTGAAAGAATGATACTGAAAATTCAGACACAGCTTTCAATGATGAGAGAGGGCTTTGGAGCAGAATGACCAGAAAATGGCTTTGGACACCTCACACAGATCTTGGGAAAGAGGTAGGAAGAGAGAACTAAGCACCAGACTTGGGAACAAGAATTTTCTGTCGGTGAATACGTTCACCTTGCTCTCTTCTCATGCATGCTTTTATACTTTTTAATTCAACCTACAACTTCTCTGCCATGAAGAGAAGCGATGTGAAGTTCCTATCCCTGCACCTCAAATACTTATATTCTTGCCGAAAGAAAGACTTGAAAACGAAGATCCAAAAGGCAGCAGGAAAACCCTCCTGGATTTTTCTCCGACTTTTCAGCCCCTTGCCTCTGCGTGCTGCGGAACCCTTGCTATGAATAGCCTTGCTGTGTCCTTTTAACAATAATATCTTAAACTTTATGGTGCCTGATAGCTAAGCATCTCTAGACACTTTACAATAGCATTAAAATGAAAGGCAGTTCTTCGCAGAATTGCCACAGGGTGCACGCGAAAAGCCAGCAATTCGTGACTTTGTCGTGAAAACAAGGGGAAGCTGGGGAAATAGTGTCCCAGACTGGAACTTGCCCTTTGCCTCACGGTGGCAGAAGGCAGGGGAGGGAGGGAGTGGTCACCGCCCTGGACTCGTAGACAGAGCAGGCTCTGGATTCTCATAACCCACCTTCCTCAGCCTCAGCATTTGAATGTTTCTTTCGGAAAAAAAAACCCCAAAAATACACATTCATGGTGGAATGCTAGATTATTTGTGAGTGCAAGCAAATATTTACATGACAGAAACCTCAATTCCTAAGTTAAGCCATCTCAAAATTTGTGCTTGGAAATGTGAGAATATTTCACCCTTGGAAATCTATTTTTGCTTCATGTAATGACTATATATATAATACATATATTTTAAATAAATTGTACATAACTTTATATTTTATATAATTCATACTATAGATATGCATGCTCTGTTTATATATCTCTATCTCTCTCTATATATATTTTTTCACTCTTCACAATATTGTTAAAAAGGCCAGGCTGGGATTCATTGGGTCATAACCCAGTTTTTTTTCCTAATTACAATGATATAATGGATAAAGCATAAGATTCAAAGCCACAGATACATTAGTGAAGTGAAGAGAGAATTAAGGCAATTATCTCAGTAATTAAGGGGACCGGCCCAACCTTTTTCAGCTGAGATGTCTAAATAAGTTGAGGAAAATGCGGGAACGCTTGCATTCTCTGAATAAAAGCCCCCTTTTGCACAATTCACCGCGGTAATTGAACCAGAGTCACAAATTGTGCCTTTTTCCTCTTAGCCACACGGAGGGAGAAGCTTTTGGTTTTTAATATTTGATGATTTAGGCAAATCTCTCACTGGCCAGCTGCAGAAGGGGGCAGGGAATGAACTTGTTTAACAACCCCTGGTTTTCTGGAAGGCACCAGCACCTTCCCTGAAGGTTCAAGGTTTGCTGTCTGGAATAATCTCCAGCTTACCTTCTGGGGGCGCTGTGGCCAACCCCGGGCAGGGCGTTGTGTGCGTAATAGGGTCACACTGTAACAACCTCTGCCCTAGGAAACAATGTATCTTTTTTGTTGTTTTTTTTATCCTTACCCGAGGACATTTTTGCATTCATCTTCAGATAGAGTGAGAGGGACAGAGGGAGGAAGAGAGAAACATCGACGTGAGAGAGACACATCGACTCGTTGCCACGCACATGACCCCGGCTGGGGACAAACTGCAACCGAGGTACGTGCCCTTAGCGGGAACCAAACCCGGGACTCTCTGGACCCTAGGCCGAAGCTCTAACCGCTGAGCCAAACTGTCCAAGGCCAATAGGATCTCTTAAATCCCCTTTACAAGGCCTTGCAAGGCCCCTGTGCATACCCAGACTCCATTGGCTGAGGCTCTCCTCCCTGGGTGATGCCACACTCAGAGAGGGCAGGCCCAGGGCACCACTGTTTTCTTTGCCTCCCCCTTTCACCGCTCAGCTCGCTTTTAGTTGTCGCCGCCTTTAAAAACGACAAATGTGTTCTAATTTTAGCAATAATTGCTTTTATTTCGGTGGCGAGGAAAAGTGAAGGAAAAACAGCTTGGGACTTAATAACCACCTTAGCCTGCAGCCTTCCACGTTATTCATGAGATTTTTTATCTTCCCTCTGCCTCCCGGTGCATTTAGCATCTTCTTTAAGGCACGGCCTTAAATTACCTTTGCAAAGGTTATATGTTTATTTACAAAGAGCTGGTTATGAACGGGCCTCTCGAATCCAGAAGGGTAGCTCCTGGCAGTAAACAGCTTCCGCTCCCTTAACCACGGAGGTCAGCCGGAGACGGTGATGTTTAGTACTTCAGACGGGGTATAGTTTATGGATTCATTAACCACCCGACCTGTATGATGCGCGTTTGTTCCCGGGGGGAGGCTGCTAGGTGGTATTTTATTCTTACAGGGAAACTGTAATAATTATCCTTCAAGGTAAGAGTTTCCATTTTCATACAAAAAAATGAGAGAGTCGGTCCCATGTATGCAATGCATTGACCTAGAACACGCCTGCCGATGCACTAATTATATGCAGAGTGATGTTATAATCTCAGTGCTACCCACCCCAGCTCACAGAGACGTTTAAGTGAAATTAAAACAACAAAACAAAACAACCTGACATGACAAGCTGGCTCACAGAACAAATTTTTATTGGGACCTCAACTATCAGGCCATTTCAAGAAACTGGATATATATTTTTTAAATCCAAGATTTCCAGATAAGTACTTGGAGTTTATTTAGCTAAAAATAAGAGGGAAAATAGACAATGACCTGATTCGTTTTATCCTTATAAATAGCCAAATGGGGAAAAAAAAAAAAAATCCTGGGATTTCTTTTTTGGTCAAAATGAATCCACATAGCACTGACAAGAAATATTCTCATATGGTGAGTTTGTTGCATGTGTGAGAAACTGGAAAAATACGGAAAGTGGGAAGTTATGGTCTAGGTTTTGTTTTCGGAGAATAAATATATAAAAAGGGGCCTCATAAGGACAGTGCTTTCCCCCCTCTGCTCTGAGCATCCATAATCATTTCAGTTTCCCAACTGATGATCTACTTGTGTTTCTTCCCAACTTCTCAAAAGTGGAAGGTTCTCTAGAACCCGTCCACCCCTTCTTCGAGATCACCCCTCTGTCTCCTGCCCATCATCACCCATCTGCCTCCTGTCAATCATCACTCCCTGTCTCCTGCCAATCATCGCTCAGTAGCATATTGATTTGAACTTTTGGGGATGTGTATGTTTGCACTCTTTATTTCCCCAATTATGTTGAAAAGCTTTGGGAGGGCTGAAAAGGCATCTTTATTGTGTTTCCTTTTATCTACCTCCCCTGTTGTAGGTAGTCAAGAAAGTTGTTTGATTGACTGATATTAAATCAAATAATGATTATCAAGGGCTCAGTGCAGTGTCTGGAGCCTAGTCAGTGTTCAACAAATGTATGCAATTTAGTCGAGTACTTAACGATGCAGAGGAAAAAGAAAGATTTCAGCATCTTGGTTCGCACATGTGAATGAGAGTTTGATGCAAAGCCTTGCTTGTCCTCTTCGAATAAAACGGTCACTTAATCTTTCTCATGCATTACCTTTATTATGAAACACTGAGGACTTCTTTGCCTAGTAGGAGCCTCAGCGATCCATCCCGTCCCGCCTAGTGATCTCTGAGGACAGATCATGGATTTTCCAGATTGCGGTAGAGAAGCTCGTCCCTTCTGCAGTGTCCCCCAGCTGTGCGTGGTGTTGGAGCATCTCAATGGCCTGCTGCTCCCTGATGCGTCCCAGCTGCAGGGAGCCTCGCTCACGACTCTTTTTGAGACTTTATGGCTCATACTCTCACTTAGTGGGTGGGGTTCTGCTTAACAACACCTTCCTAATCATAGCAATTAAAAAAAAAAATCAGAATGTTCCAGCTTAGGCTAGAATGCTCATTTCTCTGCTTGAAACAGAATGCGACACTGACAGATTTTATTTATATTGTTCTATGTAGCTGAAATTTTTTCTGCCTTAAGTCTCAATTCATGGTGGGGAGGTTTGCAATGGGGCATGGCCGTATGCCCTGAGGATAATTACGACCCATGGGGAAATTTCCTGAAAGCAATGGGCCAGGTTTGCACATGACAACTGGAAAGTCAGTTGCCTTAGAACTTGAAGTGATGTCAGATAGACCATGCCTCATTTTTTAAATGATTTAATGGAGATACGTTGGCTTTTAAAAGTTTCATCGTGCTTTCTCCTGCCTGCTGGGTCTTTATCTAACAGATCATTATTAGGTTGGATCTGAGTTATTAATAAACCCCCTCATGAAATCTTTGCTTTAGAGAAAGGGAAAATAATTTTGATGGCTGGAAAAATGGGAAACCCCATTTCCCAGTGAGTTATCATCAGCTTTTAAGCGGCACGGAAGAGCTGATGTAGCTCAGTGGTAAACAGTCTCCATGGCCAGAGGAGAATCGTGCCACAAAGCTCATTAAAGGGACTGAAACTTCCCAAGGAGCGAGCGATTCCAGGAAGGAAAACGCAGAGGAAGATTGCCAGGAACCGAAGATTGAAAAGGCATCATGAGGGAAAAATAGATTTCTTCTTAATACTACCTATCAATTTATATTTGGTTTGTGCCGGTTACACACTGAGCAGACTTAAAGGGCACTATTCGTATGTGAATCTATGTGAATCTTACTGCCAGAAATTTGCAGCCCACAACCCTCAACCTTTCTTCATCTTATTTCACAGATCTTAAAATGATAATCAGACTCTGAAAGTGCTGGGAACAGAGCAGGGACTTCAAACAGGTATTTTTCATCATGTGAAACATATCAAAGTGAATGCCTGGTAATGTTTATGATGTTGGGGACGTCGAGTAGCTTACAGTTCTTCAGATCCAGCTGCCCTAGGACTCAAGCCCTCTGGTCATATAAAAGTGGGAAAGGGTCAGAAGAACAGTGGGAGAAGTCTCCTAGTTAAGGTGATGGTGACCTCTGTCCAAATTCTCCAACATGTCAGTGGCTCAATACAATATAACTTATTTCTTGACCACAATCATTCCAAGGGGGCTTTTCTCCCAGGTGGTGTCCTCCAAGAAGTAAGTCAGAGGCCCAGGTTCTTGCCATCTTGTAGCTCTAGATCTTTAGCACGTAGACGCCCAGGTTCCTGCCATCTTGTAGCTCTAGATCTTTAGCATGTAGAGGCCCAGGTTCTTGCCACCTTGTGGCTCTAGATCTTTAGCACGTAGAGGCCCAGGTTCCTGCCACCTTGTGGCTCTAGATCTTTAGCATGTAGAGGCCCAGGTTCTTGCCACCTTGTGGCTCTAGATCTTTAGCACGTAGAGGCCCAGGTTCCTGCCACCTTGTGGCTCTAGATCTTTAGCATGTAGAGGCCCAGGTTCTTGCCACCTTGTGGCTCTAGATCTTTAGCACGTAGAGGCCCAGGTTCCTGCCACCTTGTGGCTCTAGATCTTTAGCATGTAGAGGCCCAGGTTCTTGCCACCTTGTGGCTCTAGATCTTTAGCACGTAGAGGCCCAGGTTCCTGCCACCTTGTGGCTCTAGATCTTTAGCATGTGGCGGCCCAGGTTCTTGCCATCTTGTGGCTCTAGATCTTTAGCATGTAGAGGCCCAGGTTCCTGCCACCTTGTGGCTCTAGATCTTTAGCATGTGACGGCCCAGGTTCTTGCCACCTTGTGGCTCTAGATCTTTAGCATGTGGCCACCTTGGTGGCTGCAGAGGGAAAGCCTGATGATTACCCTGAGAGGCTTCTCTTGGCCAGGACTGGCAGTGGCTCAGATCACTGTGCTTAAATTCCTTTGATGGAATCTCAAACACACATCTACATCCAACTTCAAGGGAGGTAGAGAAATGTTCAGTGGTTGTGTGTCCAGGAGGAAGAGGAAATCAGTCTCTTCCATAAGTTTTATCAGAAGTACCTGGATTTCATCTTTTTTTTTTTTTTTGCTGGTAGAAGACATCATCAATGTCATCCTTGAATTGGGTCTTCTGGGTGCAGAAACAAAACTGCATTTATATAGGATTCTTTGCTTCTTCTTAAATCACTGGAAAAATGGTTGTGAGAGGAGAGATCTCATACACAGGTGTGTGAACACACACAGTTTAAATCTAAAAGTGGAGTGATTTTTAATTAAATAATTAAAAACCAGAGTATTTTGATCTATTCATTACTCCTTTACGTCATTTAGGACCTGTGACTCTACTTCTTGATTGGAAGAAAATAATCTATTTCAAGGAATTTTGACAAATACTGGTTTGTTCCTCAATGAGACTAAAAGAAAGAATGCCATTTTGCTTGTTTTTCTGATTCTTGATTCTATTGGAACTTATGGAAATATTCATTGGATTCTCTCTCTCTCTCTCTCTCTCTCTCTCTCTCTCTCCTTTCACTCTTTGAAAATAACATTAGTATGGTGATTGCCAGAGGGAAAGGGGGATGGGGGAAGTAGAAGAAAGTGTAGGGGGGATAAATGGTCCCACGCACACAATACGATATACAGATGATATATTATAGAAGTGTACACTTGAAACATATAATTAACCAATGTCACCCAAATAAATTCAATAAAATTTTTTAAAAAGGAAAAAAAAAAAAACACATTGGAGATAAAAGAGCATGTAAGATAACTCTCAATTGTCTTCCCTGCATTTGCAAAGAATTCCTTTTACTTTTGTTTAGTTTTGTTTACTAATAAATAAAAAAAATTAAAATTCTTTTCTTTCTCATTTTATTCTCCACATTCAACTTCATATTCTGAAAACACACAGCTTTACAGATATGCATCTGCTACCTCTATGGTCTGCCCACACTTATTTACTTTTTCCTTTTGAAATAGAAGCAAAGAAATCCTTGCTAGGAGGCAGTAAAATCTGGTATATTTAGCCAGAGGGCCTTTTACTCTCTCTGTCTCTCTCTCTTTCCCTCTCCCTCCCTGCCTCTCTTCTCCTTCCCTCCCTCCCTCTTTCTTTCCTTCCTTCTTTCCTTCCTTCTTTCCTTCCTTCTTTCCTTCCTTCCTTCCTTCCTTCCTTCCTTCCTCCCTCCCTCCCTCCCTCCCTCCCTCCCTCCCTCCCTTCCTTCCTTCCTTCCTTCCTTCCTTCCTTCCTCCCTCCCTCCCTCCCTCCCTCCCTCCCTCCTTTTCTCATTTGTTCTTGCTCTTAATATCCTAGGAAGCAAGATTTCTTGCTCACGGGCTACTGTTCTATGTGCTCACTTAGGGCTTATTTAAGCCTAAGACTGTGTTTTGCGTGGACTGCACTCTGTCCACCCACATGGCGCCAGCCCTCGTGGTTTTCCACCAAGCACCGTGTGCGTTTTCTCTGCTTGGTGACGTGTTTTCTTCTCTGCTTATTTTGCATATTCTCTCTCCCAATATCAGCTTTGAAGGTTTTATTTAAATTCTACCTTTTCCCCTTAGCCTCTTCAGGAACTACATTTGATAAAAGTTAAAGAATTGGGGATTATGCTCCCGGTTTAAATTCTTTCCACACTCTGGAAAGCCTTCCACCTTACAGCCCTGAAATCTGTTCCCCATTTCATGAAAGGTGCTGTTTGCCGCCCGTTTCTGTAAGTCATCAAGCGACAGACCCCGGGACAGACACAGCCCCCTGCTGCAACATTACTTCTATGGGAAAATCAGACTCCTTTACATTGTTCTGAATCACAATGCCTTCAGCTGGAACAGAAGTACAACAACTCCTTGTAAACTTAGAGAGCTGTGTTTTTCTTTTCAGAGTGAAGGTAACAGACCCCCCCCCCCCCCCCATGGCTCTGGAGGAATAATGACCTGGCCTGATGCTGGGAGCTCCTCTGATAGGCGGGTCCCTGGCCACTCTGAAGAGAGAGTGCAGGAAACACTGCCTTCTTCCTCCGCTTGCCTCTCTGTGTTCTGATCCTCCACTGGCCTATCTGAAAAGTGTTTATTTTTTATTTTTATTGATTGATTTTAGACAGAGACGAAAGGACAGAGAGAGAGGGAGGGAGGGAGGGAGAAGGAGAGAGAGAGAGAGAGAGAGAGAGAGAGAGAGAGAGAGAGAGAGAGAGAGAGAGAGAGAGAGAGAGAGAGAGAGAGAAACATTGGTTTGTTGTTCTACTTATTTATTTAAATTTTTTTTTCTTTATTGATGTTTAGAGAGAGAGAGGAAGGGAGAGGGAGAGAGACAGAAACATCGATGAGAGAGAACACTGATTGGCCGCCTCCTGCATGCCCCACTCTGGGGTTTGGGTCCACAACCTGGGCATGTGCCCTGACCAGGAATCGAACTGGCGACCTCTTGTTTCATGGGTCGACGCTCAACCACTGAGCCACACCAGCCGGGCTGTTGTTCTACTTATTGACGCAATCATTGGTTGATTCTTGTATGTGCCCTGACTGGGGATTGAACCCACAACCTTGGCATATTGGTATAATACTTCAACCAACTGAGCTACCCAGACAGGGCCCAAGGAGTGTTTCCCCAACACCACGGACACAGGTTCTGGCTGCAGGAATACATAGTCTGCAAGTGTCAGCCAAGCCCAAGTCGAGCATGAACCTTCTGGGGACTGAACAGTTCTGGAGCAACTCTGTGAATGCAGAAATGAAAGGTGTGGCCTTTTCGAAAGGCATGGACCAGGCACCATTCCTGTTCTATGAAGACTCATCACACCAGCTCCAGTCTGAAGTTATCAGACACAGCCAAGCCAATTAAAAGTTGTGGTTTAGTTCCTCTGGGGCACAGTCAATTAAAAATATTTAACTCTTCCCAGGCCAGTGTGGCTCAGTGGATGGAGCATTGTCCCATGGACTGAGAGGTCCCAGTTCGATTCCCGGTCAGGGCACATGCCCAGGCTGTGGGCTCGATACCCAGTGGGGGGCGTGCAGGAGGCAGCTCATTAATGTTTCTCTCACATCAATGTTTCTATCTCTCTCTAAAAAATAAATTAAAGCCCAGCTGGTGTGGCTCAGTGGTTAAGCATAAACCCATGCACAAAGAGGTCACTGGTTCGATTCCCAGTCAGGGCACATGTCCAGGTTGTGGGACAAATCCTCAGGTGGGGCATGCAGGAGGCAGCCAATCAGTGTTCTCTCTCATTGATGTTTCTCTCTCTCTCTCTCTCTCTAAAATCAATAAAGAAAAAAACATTTTTAAATATAAAAAATATTTAACTCTTCCCACTAATATATGCTAAGATTCAAAGGATCAAAAGCCAATTAGACATTTTATGCTTTAAAACAGTTGATATACCTAAATGGGACTTACTAAAGGGAAGAAAGACATACGCAAACATTATTTTATTTATAATAAAGGGAGGACATGGAATAAGAAAGGATATGTAAAGTATAACTCAGAAAGTTCTCTAAAAGTCTGGATACACTAGAGACAATGCCTTGATGAACAAAACAGACCCCGCCCTCATCATCCTGAATCTCTAGAGTTACTCAAAGGAAAACTCAACCTCTCAGGTGGAGAGAAACTTTTCCCACTATGACGCTGGATTCTGAAATGACTTAGTTGTGTGACAGAGCCATAGCTCCGTGAATTCTCACGAGGCTGGGGAGTGGCCATGGGCTGCCTGTAGTCTAACCACGAGAAGAAATTAGCACAGCCAATGAACATTTGGTGTCCAAACCCAGATATGTACATACTCAGGCCAGAGTGGAACCTAGGAAATCCCTCTCTCCATCCTTTTTGAACCTAGAGAGTGTTTATGTAATTCTTCTTAGAGCCCAGTTTTATACAACCTAAAAAGAGGAAACTTTCTTTGAACTTTAGGGCCATTTTCATTCAGCCATCTGAAGTAAATCCTCTCCTTATGCTCCAATGGCCCTTTCATTAGTGAATGTCACATTTTGTACCTGATACTGTGTCTTACACATTGACGGGTTTCACTTCGTAGTTGTTGAATGAACAATGGGTGAATGGATGGGTGGATGGATTCATCGGCACCAAATGTTCATGTTTTCAGCTCTGCAAGAACCTATCAGCTCCCTATTTTCCTAATTAGTCTCTGGGTCCCTCATAATTTACTAGCCAATTATTTTTCATTCAAATTCATGGCCACGAAAATCACAGTCATGGAAAGGAGATTCGGCAAAATGTTCTTTCTCCTCTTTGCCAAAATCTCAAGGAGGGAAACAAGAGGAAAAGAAAAGCTTAAATATGATGATAAAATTCTGTGTGTACGGCCTTGGTCTGCCTGGTAGAGCCTTCATCGGTTTCCTTCTCTTGAGTGGACGGCCACATAAAGAATCCCATTGGAGGTTTTTATATGGAAGGGTAACATCTGTTTCAACCTGAATGGTTCAATGTGTTTCTTAAGAATTATGTTTACAGGATTAATTTGGTTATAAATATGAGAACAAATTTAGGGCACCAATTTAACTTGGGTTTCCCCTAAGGCGAGCTAATTCATAAAATCTGAAATATTGTTTTGGCCATGAAGTCATGTTCCCTCTAACTTAATAAGTAAATGGAAGGAGAAGAACGTAATAAGGCTCAAATCCCCAGCAGCTAAAAAGTTAACACCTTAGTGGTGAAGAGCCCAAATAAGAAAGAATAAATGGACTGTTGCCAGGGGGGTAAAGGTCCCAAACCTGTTAAACCTCTTTCTTAAAGCTGTAACACTTTTCTTTCAAGTTATTCAACCTTTCACCCAATAGGTCCCTCTCTCTGACCCTTGAACTGAAGTTATTTGTTTAGCATTGTGGTAATAGAGTTTGGAAATCTGAAAAACATTAAGTTAAATGCAAGGGTGTTGAGAAGGTGAAATTCTTTAAGTGAGCTGGAGAAACTCTATCTGCAAGATTTAAACATTTTTTTCCTCATAGGAGTAAGGGATAAGACAAATATTGTGAGTTTTGGGAAACATTATCAAAGTATCTTTTTTTAAGTAAAGGGAAAGAAAGAATTATCGATGACATGGATGTGGGAAGAGTAAGGATAAGCAAAGCAATGTTCTCATTAGCGGATTATTTTAAAAATTATTGCGAAAGTAAAAATTTAACAGGTCAATCAAAGTTTTAATTGGAGTTGGATATACTGCCAGTTACAGCAAATCTGAAAAATATAATTTATTTATTCTTGTGACTGTAATTTCCAATGTGCAAGACTACTGAATGAGAAAGTTACAAGAGTCTTACAAAAGATTTTTTCTTTGCTGTGCTTACTTTGATGAATTTGTTTCAATATTCCATCAAATTTATTAAGTAGAAGAAAATTGTAACTTAATACAATATTAAAAGTATGTGACTTGTGTACATGTTTAATTTAATATTTTAATTTAATAATATTTAAAGTATGTATTGACTACCCCAAAATATGATTTAAAAGTGAAAAATGCGTCTTATT
The DNA here is from genome assembly GCA_030848825.1 of Tadarida brasiliensis. Taxonomy (NCBI): domain Eukaryota; kingdom Metazoa; phylum Chordata; class Mammalia; order Chiroptera; family Molossidae; genus Tadarida; species Tadarida brasiliensis. The sequence goes on from CM061279.1 coordinate 6,325,432, forward strand.
GCAAAGTCTCTGTATCCTTTTCTTTAAAATAATTATAATCATGTAAAATAGTGCCCTTTAATTCACATTTTTAGCTTTACATATCTGTGGCCAAACGGTTCTCTCTGCCACAGAATTTTGGGGCTAAGACTTTTGTGAATTATTCTTGATAATCTGGAATTTCATATCTGGATGAAAAGAGAGGAGACCAAATGTTTAGTTTGGCAATGGGACTGGCAGCAAGGGATAAACTTAGCTCGTACATGATCATCTTCAGTGAAAGTCGTAAAAGAAAATATCACAAACATCTCTAGCAACATCAGCTTGAGAACTTTTTTTTTTTGGAATAATTTGAGATATACCAAAAAGTGGTTCTAATCTCTGTATCTATCTATCTATCTATCTATCTATCTATCTATCTATCTATCTATCTATCTATCTATCCATCCATCCATCCATCCATCCATCCATCCATCCATCCATCTATCTATCTATCTATCTATCTATCTATCTATCTATCTATCTATCTATCTATCTATCATCTATCTTCCTTTTCATAACTTTGCTTTGAAATTACATTGTGCAGACAATTCATTGAACAAAAATTTACCAAGCATATATTATTGACTCGTACTACACCAAGCACTGGGGATGAAGATGGAAAGATAAATGGACCACAGAACCTTGGAATAAGACATCGAACACCTCGGTTAAATGCAAAACCAGATAGTTATGTTCGGCACGCGGCGTAATTTTGGATCTACGTGGTGTAGTGGCAACACTGGACCTGAAGTCGAGATGGCTGGGTTTTAGGTCGATGTTCTAGTCCAGTATTATCACTAAGTGTCCTGTGAAGTGCCTGCCTCCTGCCCTGCACCGTAGGACCTCTGGGGACATACAGACATCCTGGCCTTCCCTGGCTCTGTCATTTTCTCCCTTGCATTCCCACAATGTCATCTGTGAACCTCCAATAGGTAGCATATTCACTAGATATTTCTTTAGGTAACATTTCTCTCATGTGCTTCTCATCTCCCCAGACCCAGCTCCCAACATAATGCCTGGAATGTAGTATGTACTAGTAAATATTTGAATAAATAAATAGAAGTCACAACGATTATAGAGAGGAACTGTGGAAACGGGTAGAAACAATACGAATCTGGCAGCGATGCTAAATAATCTCACTGAAAGAGTAGGTATTGTGCATTTTGCATATTGTATTATATAACAGAACTATTCTGTGATGGTGGCATTAGTGTGGAGGACAGTGTCCACCTGACATATGGCAGTGTAAGCCTATTGGAGTATGTTGTATAAATGGTTGGAGAACACATCAAAACAGAAGAACTCATGTATGCCTCCCCAGCCACCAACAGAATATTCTAGAACAAACGTCTGCTTTCCAGGTCCCCACTCTGCAGATGATTTATTGACATATTACACCAGTTTCCTTCACGACAACAAGTAATCTGAAACCTGTTTGATCACCTGAATAAAACTCCCAGATCATTATGGTCACTGACATTAAACATCCAGGTCTTTTCGGATATCGATTACCTTGCTGTTTCTACACACATAATTAGTTTAAACATTTTTACAAATTCCTCCAGTGAGCTTGGTCAAACAACCAGGTAAGTCACCTAAGAGATTAATTTATGTGCTTTATATAATGTGTGCCTAATAAATATTTGGTGAGTTCGTGTTTTTATTGAGTTAATGAATTTGAATAAACTAGTAAGTCTCTAAATATTTTAAGTTTCTTGAGAGGGTTGACAACTGGCTACATAGATACTCTTCAAAGAACAAATCCACGTATAAGCATGGGCAAAAAAGTCATACGTTGAACAGAACCACATGTCAATTTAACAATCCGTGAATACAGATATTAATCAAATATATAGAAATAGAATCTACCAACACTTTTGATGTCTGTGCATTAATTATACAGATCTTTGCCTACTCTAGGAAGATATGGTTCTTGTTTTCAAGTTTTCATTTGTTTTATGGGCTTCTATTCAGGTTGGATTCTGCAGTCCTGATAGAGTAGAGAAAGATATATTTTTTGAGATTCCACCAAGTTCAGGAGTGAATGCTTTTGAAAGGAAGGCAATACTATATATTCTGATGCTTTCAGTCACCACAATCTGTACAAGGAAGCTTCTCAATATATCATTTCGACTGACTGCAACGTTTTTATGTATTTCTGCTTGAGAAAAATATACACAGAGGCACACAGAATGCTCAAGTGGCGACTATCAGTTCTTGAAAAAACAAAAACAAAACTCTACTAACCAAGTTATTTTCTTAAACTTTTTGTGCAAATCAGTTAGGAAACAGCATCAAAGAGATAGACGTGTTTGTTGTATTAGGACGATATTCAAGAAATACAAATTTAAACATTACCATGTTACTTTGGTAGAAGGCATATGCATGAATCTATTTATGGATTTATTGAGGGTAAATTAAGGGCAAGAATAGTTTTTCTTTCTTAGATGAAAAAAGAAGTTCATCCTAAGCTTTAAAGAACCATCTGTCTATCCTCGTTTTCTCATGAGGTTTTAAAAATGTAGTACCAAGGAATTTCATTGATCCTGTTTACATCCCCAAGGATTTGCGTTTCTCTGGCCTTTCCCAAGTATCTGCCATTTCCCATGAAGCTATATCCAACTTTTAAGTACGTCGTGTCCCTTTCTTGCTTAATCCCACCATAAGCTTACAGCTATTCTTAGCCCTAGTTTGTTTTTTCTAATGACCTAAGTTATATTTTACCCATAAATCAGCATTAATGTAGAATATGACGAAGCTTATGTCAGCAGGCTCCACAGCTCAGTGATCTGTAGAAGTTTAGGTCTGAGTTATAATTTTTTAAATATGTTTTTATTGAGTTTTTAGAGAGAGAGAGAGGAAGGGAGAGAGAGAATCATTGATGTGAGAAACATTGATTGGCCGTCTCCTGCACGCCCCCTACTGGGGATCGAGCCCGCAACGCGGGCATGTGCCCTGACCCGGAACTGAACCAGGACCTCTCAGTCCACAGGATGACGCTCAACCACTGAGCCACACCAGCCTAGCTTAGTTATAACTTTTAAAAGTGTTCAATTCCAGTCCCAAACAGAATGATAACTTCTCTACTACCACCTCCTAGTTTCTTACCTCATAATATTTTCACCCTCATTTCAGTTTCACAGGTACATAGTCTCAGAGGTTCCCCTACATCTCTCTTAGCCCCAATATTTACTTGGTCATTGATTCCTATCAATAGCACGTTGCTAACTTGTTTTCATCTGTCATACGCTTGGCTCGGGCTCAGATCCACACGATTGCTCTACTGTTCAGACTGATCTCTTAACTGAATCTTCAAATCTCCCCTTTCCCTAAGCAGTTCTCCACACAGCTATCTGAAGTGCAGCTTGGAAGTTCTCCTTGTCCCAGGCACAATTGCAGAAAACGTTTGGACACCATGACGCACATATTAAAAGCCACATCGTTACTGTCAGTGGAGTTTGACTCTCATGCATGTCCCCAGCTGTACACACCCTCTCCCTGTCCCAGCTCCTGTCATCGACGCTGGTGTGACAGTCTAGCCAACTGTGCTCAATGGATTGTAGCTCGTAGATGTTAAGGATGATGCTGTAGATAGAGAGGGTCGAAGTCCCTCTTTCCTCTCCCCTAAGGGCTCCCCGTTAGCTGGGGTCTTGCTCGTGGGTGGGATTTCCATGAGCTGGAAATGCTTTTCCCTGGCAAATATCTTCTCATTAGTTTCTTCTTCGAAATCAGATTTGCTCAAAAGAGCAGATCAAAGAGAGAGTGTGTGTGAACTTCAGCCAGGGTATGAGGCAAGAGAAGGAGTGACAAAGTGAAACTCATTTCCAAAGTATTATAGATGTTCCCCTTTTGATCCCCCCATTGACCCCCCCCCGCCCGCTCCCACCCCCTCTTGCCTTCCCCAACCTAATGTCTGTGTCCACTGGTTGTGCATATATGCATATAAGTTCTTTGATTTATCTCTCCCTGCCCCCCCCACCCTCATTTCTCTGAGGTTTGTCAGTCTGTTCCCTACTTCCACGTCGCTGGATCTATTTTGATCATCAGCTTATTTTGTTCATGATATTCCATAAATAAGTAAAATCATGTGGTACGTGTCTTTCTCTGATTGGCTTATTTCACTCAGCATAATACTCTCCAGGTCCCTCCATGTCATCTCAAAGGATAAGAGATCTTTCTTTCTTACAGCTGCATAGTACTCCATTGTGTAAATGTACCACAGCTTTTTTATCCACTCGTCTACTGATGGACACTTGAGCTGTTTCCAGATCTTAGCAATTGTAAATAGCGCTGCTATGAACATAGGGGTGCATGTATTCTTTCTGATTGGTGTTTCAGGCTTCTTAGGGTATATTTCTAGAAATGGGATCACTAGGTCAAATGGCAGTTCCATTTTTAATTTTTTGAGGAAACTCCATATTGTTTTCCACAGTGGCTGCACCAGTCTGCATTCCCACCAGCAGTGTCCGCTTTTCTCCACATCCTCGCCAGCATTTATTGTTTGAGGATCTGTTGATTGCAGCCACTCTGGCTGGTGTTCAGTGATACCTCATAGTCATTTTAAAGCGATTTTATCAGAGCTGAAGACATGAAAAGAGATCTTGTCCATCCTTACATTTCCCTTCCTTTCATTCAAGTCAGCTGCAACCCAAAAAGAAACTAATGAAAAACCAGAACGTTGTCTTTTAATGTTTTCTATGGATGTAGAAACATCTGTTGGGATTAAGCACAGCAAGGTGGGTAATTGAATTAGAGTGCACATTAATATATAAGTCTGATTGATTGAGAATGCATGAAGAAATACATTAGCATCTCCACTTTATAGTTAGTATACAACAATAATAATAATAATAGTAGTAATAATAATATGTGGTGTTTTACTTTTCTAAATGACTGGCACATTCACCACACTTGGTCCCCTGGGCAATGCTACCTATGAACTAGAACATCTTTAAATTTTTCTTCAAACATCAGTCTCTCCGTTGTGGATTGACAAAATGAGTTTTTAATAATAGCTACTAAGAGAATCTTAATTTTGAATAATTACTTTCTTTGGAGCAAATGTGATTTTGAAACGCACAACAAGGGAGATTTTTGTCCCTATGTTCATGAGAGATATTGGTCTGTAGTTTTCCTATGCTGTAATGTCTGTACCTGATTTTGACATTAGAGTAATGGCAATTACCTAATTTGGGTAATTATGACATTATAGTATGAGGTGAGAAGTGATCCCTCTGCTTCTGTTTTCTGCAAGGAATCATGAAGAATTGGTATTACTGTCTTTTTAAATATTTGGTAGGACTCTCTAGTAAAACCATCGGGGTCTAGTGCCTTTTTCTACTAAGGCCATTAATTATCGACTCAATTTTAAAAATAGATATAGGGGATATTCATTCAGGTTGTTTCTATTTATTTATTTTTCTTGTAAGAGTTTTAACAGCCCAATACATTTTCTCATCATTTTCCTTTCTTATTCTATGAATGCCCATGAAAGCAGTAGTAACAACCCCATTTTCACTTCTGATACTGGTCACTTGTATAGTTCCCTCTTTTGTTCTTATATAGCTTGGCCAGAGGTTTTTCATTGTTATTGAGATTTTCAAGGAAACACTGTTTTTTCTCTACTGATATCTTCCTGTTTTCCATTTCATTGATTTGTGTTCTAATTTTTATTCCTTTCCTACTGCCTGCTTCTCTTTTTAAATTGCTCCTCTTTCTCTAGGTTTCTAAAAGGAGGCTTAGGTTATTGATTGTAGCTATTTAGCTTTTCTAATATATACACCTAATACTATATATCTACCTCTCTGCCTCGCTTTCACTATATTCTACCAATTTGGACAAAAAGAAACAACCAAAAAGGAAAGAGAAAGTAAACAAGCAAGCCATGGAGTATTTATGCACATTAACATATTTATAAGCAAAGATGGAAATAGGATACTTATTTTTAGTTCAGTATCTTCATGAAAACAATTGAATATGAGAAATCTGAAGTTAGCTATCGGCCGACAGGAGGCTATTTTTAAGAAACACTTTTATAAAGACTTAGGGATCCAATTTTTTTTTTTTTCTTTTTTCTAAACTCACATTACGTTGGGTGCATAGCTTATTCTGTAGTTACTTCTGGAGTTTCTTGAAGTGATAAAAGAGAGTCATCACAGTTAATTCTTTGGTGGATTCCACACTAAAAAGTCAAGTTCTGGTGCAAGCAGTTCCCAGAGTTCCTTGCATTGAGGGGACTGAACAGTGAGCGGGGTCAGCCATACCTCCAGGCTTCTATGTCCCTCACTGTTATTTCCAAAGCCTGCCCTCCTGTCCTCCAAGGCTGCTGAAGACTTCCTACATGGCCTCCGGTGAAACAGTCACCGCTCAGTGTCTGCAGAGGGTTAGCTCCATGCCCCGCGCCAAAACACGCAAGTTCCTTGTATCAAAGGAGCAGTATCTGCAGATAGCCCGTATTTGCACATGGGCTCCAGCAGGGTATAACTATCCAGCACTTCCTCAGGGTGAATTCAGGGCAGTGCTCAGCGCGTGGCAAGCTTTGTGGAATTTTCTGGGCTCTTCTGTTAAAACACGTTGATCCGCAGTTTGTTGAATCGAGATGCAGACCCCAGAGACAGGGAGGGCCAACTCTATACATTGCTGACAAATTAAAGATGAAAACTAGAGCTTTTTTGGAAAAACAGGGAGGTGAAAATGAAATCGATTTTAGGTATTTTAGCTCTGCCCTACCTTCACACCCCATCCCTCCCTCCTGCATCTCCTCATATGGGGTTGATTAAAGAACGCACATATAATAGTTGCTTTTTAAAAAAAAGTTAGATCATTTACACTTTTCCCAATTAACAAGCAAGAGAATTCTGAGTTGCTCCACAAAGTCCTCTTGAGAAAACTCTCCTAGCGGTGGGGAAAAAGCTTTTCTACTCTTTTGTGAAAAGCGATTGATAAACTGAAGTCTTGGTGGGTGAGGGTGTGTGCGTGCGTTCAATAGCGTCCACATTTCTCTCTCCCTCTCTCTCTCCACAATCCTGAAGACAGGTATCATGTTCTCATTCTTTTCTTCCTATTTTTGGCCTCCCAGTGAGTGAGATCTTTCTGCCTCTCCTGGGTCCCTTCTGTCCGTGGTTCCCAAAGAGGACGGTGAGTTTGGAAAGTGTCAGAACAGTGTGAATGCTGATGTATAGGCCGCAGTTGTTCCTCTCAAAAGGCCTCCAGAGCCCCCCCTTGCTCTGTTCCCTTCAAGTTAGGAGTGATTCATCAGCTGGGCTTTAGCAAGAAAAGAGGCCGGCCCGAGGTCTCGGCCTTTGACCTCCGTGAAGAGAAAGGTCACACCGAACGCAACTGTGCAAGCGCAGGAGCGGGGCGCCTGGCGGAGCGGAGGGGGATGGTGGGAAAAGAGTGGGAATTTAGAAAAAGTTAAGAGTATATTTCTAAGGGACTCAGTGGATCAGCTGACAGCCGGGGTCAGGGGTCATATTTATGCTTGATTCCCTGAGCATGTTACAGTAACATCTGCTTGTTAAGGGTCTTTAGGGAGCAGGCACAGGGACCAAAAGCTCCTGACCTCCTTCCACAAAAGGAGACAGGCTAAGAGATTAGGGGTTCCTATGGATGTTTGTGTTAGACTTAACGACCCCCCTCTTCTGGGCGGGATTGTTCAGCTTCACCCCACTTCTTTTTCTCATCATGCCAAATATTTAAAGGAGCCCCACGGCCGTCAGAGGTTGGCATTTGAAACCGCAGGAAAGAAAGGGAGCTTTCGATCGATCGGGGGATGTTCTGATGGAAATCTAGAATGGGAAAAGTCAGGAGAGGAAAGAGCAGCAACTCGTGCGATTCTTTCACAGGCTAGAATCAAGCTGTATCTTCTGACATCGTAGATAGAATTGAAAACAACAACACCTGTCATTGAGTACTGTCACGTCTTGCAATAAACGTGCTAACCGGAGAGATGATGTGGTCATTCAGTTACCAGGAAATCATAATTTCACATGCATTTGATTCAGAGATTGGTGTCTAGCCTCCAAATGAGGCAGATCTCAAAACTCAGGGGAGGTTGAGGACTGAACATTGGTTTCACTTTTCCACCAAAGCAACAGAGCTTTTACCCGGTAATGTTCCCCATCTCCAGTTTCTCTGGACAAATTAATAATCAACAGAAGCATAAAGCAATTTCTGGAAAATGGGTTGAAAGAAGGAAAAAAACAAAAAAGCACTCATCTGCTAAATTCTTTTCTTCATGTTCTAAAAAAAATACTTGTGCATGTTTGCTGGCTTCTAAAGTATACATTTTGCATTGGTTACAATTATCCAGACTTTTTGGTTCCTACTTCCCATGATTTTTGCTTCGAAGTTTCTGGAAGGACTCAGTTTCGTTTTGTAAAAGTCTCTTGGTGCTACCGTAGGCACAGCACACACCGTCAACATACCAGGAGCACATGTGGTTGACGCTCGGTTGATACCTTAACCAGTAAGTGACATTTTGTGTTAGGCTAAAGCCTTCAGTAGAAGAATAACTTTGGGAATGGGGGGAGGAGACTGGAGATGGAGGATATTATTTTTAGCTAGAAAAACAGTGAAAATAAGAGGCTGTGTGATATGGAAGGCAGCCTCCTTTGGGCTCCATATCCACGACAAAGTTCACACAGCCCATGAAAACAACACATCTGCTATTTATAGGGAATTGCCTTGGAGAAACCGGCTCCAAGGAGGAGAGCAGACTGTCCCAAAGCCAACTGGATGTGAGCGGATGGGGCCTCTTCAAAGGTAAGTGCTTGGATGTGTGTGTGTGTGTGTGTGTGTGTGTGTGTGTGTGTGTATGTGTGTGAGAAGCTGGGGGTGGGATGGGTGCTGTGAGCTGTTCAAATCCACTTTGTGATTATAAATAATAAAAAAATTCAATCGGAAGTGCGTTCTGCCAGACTTGACAATAAACCTCCTAGAAGGGCATTGAGATTTTCTTAATCAGGGTCAGACCCACAAGCATAAGGCCAACGAGTTCAGTGGGAAAAACGACTCTTCTTCCCCGTTTTTTTCCCCCTTTCCTTTTCTCTTTCATTTGGAAGGGACCCCCTCATAAACATGCAGGGCAATTTTCCAGTACATTAACCCAGGAGGGATCCTCTCTCTGTCGGCTCCAGAGACAGAAAAGTTGAGAAACAGGACTGGGAGAAGATGGATGGGCCTGGGATATAAGAGAGGGCAGTTTTTCCACTGTCCTGCCCTGAACACCTAGGACAAAGACTTCATTGACTGCAAGGCTTGACATCACCCTCATAAACTAGTAGTCAAGCACAAAGGGTCTGACACTTGAAAGTATGAGTCCCTGCCTGCTTTCCATTGCAGCTGTGCCGGGGGGGTTGGGCCGAACAGTGGTACCCTTTTGTTCGCCGGTAGGACAAGAGGTGAAGATAAATACTGTTGACTTTAATGTAGTCACACAATTTTGCTATTTCCCAAAAGACAACATTTCCTTCCAGGTGTCACGGCACGGCCCCCAGGAGATAGAACCGTCTTCCCTTTGGCCAGGGAGCCTGGAGAGCACTGGCATGGCGACAGCCACGAGGGTGCCCAATGGCCATGTGGCTGGAGGGAAGGGGAGCAACCCAGTGACGCAGACAGAGCTGTGGGATCTGTTCCCGGACCTCTTTGAGGAGGTGGTATGGTTTTCCTGCATTCCAGCTCGGTCACAGTGGCTTCTTTCATTTTCTTGAGATCCTTTTCCCCTAGAGGGGAAACACGAATGTGGGAAGAAGGACTGAAAAGCATGTACAATGACACGATTTAAAAGATTTTTTTTAAAAAAACCACCTTGATATCTTGCTGATTATCACAAGGCCAAGGCAGTCAAATGCTTTGCTGGCTACGTTTTGGTAATCAGACTCGAAAAGAAGCACTGAATGCAAGAATTCAAGAATTCTAGGTGTTTGGAGGCAGGAACCCATCAGCTGTGTGGTCTGTTGCACTTGGTGGTTGTTATCATTGGTTCTTGACTGGGCATTGGCATAGGTAAACCTTTTTTTAAAAATTATTATTATTTCTTTCTGTGTTAGGGAAGACAGAATTGGGAAGATCAGAGAACCCATTTGGACCTGTTGACTGATGGCCAAGTTCAGTTGGCTGGAGTGTATCACTTGCTGAAAGACATCCTAGATCTGTGTAGTGTCCTCTTGGCTCTGTCTTCTCGCCTTCTCATGAGGCTCATTGGAAGACAATGTCTGAGCCATCCCCAGTTATAAGCATCTATAGGTCTTTAGTCAGACCTCTCTGAATTCAGGGACTTCCAAGAGCCTACAACATTTAGATTCTAAAGAGCTCTCCAACAGTGTTTCATGTGCAGAGAGAGAAGAGTGTGGTAGCTCAGACACCTACAGGTCCCTGGCGTCCAAGCTGAAGAGTAGAGTTGAGACATGAACGTCAGAGGAAAGCTCTGTCTCAACACCAACAGCGGAACTCGGGTCCAGCACACGTGAGCTGATTTTTAACATTGGCTGAGTTTTCCTTCCCGTTCCCCCATCAGGGTTCCAATTTTAGAACCTCCTTCTCCTAGGACACCTCTTTATCTCTCGAGTGTTGCTTGAGGCTAAGTTTAAAGATATCTCCATTGACGGGAACATATTTGAATGATTTTTGTCTTTCTCTCTCTATGTTCTTACAGTGAGCTGCATTATAAGTAATCACGGGGCGGGGGGGGGAGACATTGTTTTAAAAAAGAACTTAACGTTGAAGAATATCATCTCAGTTTAGCGTGATGTTGGTACCACATCCAGAAAGGTCAGTGAGTTGGATGTGTATACATGACTGAACATTTCCTCTACTCTAAATTTAGGCCCGTGTCGTGGAATTGGAACTGAATATGTCTTTGGAGTTTTCTTGGTTCTACTCGAGGACAAAGAGTTTTGTAAACACACCATTAAAAATGACTTTCCAGGCAGAGACCTCCTCATGCGGACGCCCTCATGGGATTCCGCAACTGGTCTGGCTTTCCTGGCCTGAATCAGAGTTTTCAAATTCTTTTAAATAAACATTTGTGCTCTGGCTTGTCGAAGGTCTTACTTTCTGACAAATCTCTTTTTATTTGCATGCCATAAAACCTTTCTTTTAGGTAAAATGAACATTTCAATCCATTTGTATTTGTGCCAGTACAGGCTGTGGGCCATGCAGTGACTCTGGTGGGTGTATTGGGAACTGGGTTGAGCTGGCAAGCCCGTCCTTGGTTCCTCACTCACTTTGTCTTGAGAGCTAGATTGTTGCTGCAGATACGATAATTTTGTTTTTCAACCCAAAGACTGAAGAACTCCCTCTGTGCAAAGCACAGCAGCAGTCTGGGTCCCTGTAGAACCAAGGCCATGGGAACATGATCAGACAAAGAATGGCCGCATTGGTTCTGCCCTCTTCTCACTGATGTTGGCTCCAAGAAACTTCTGTTGAGGGTCTGTGATTACATATGCACCTCGCTGCCAACTAGGACGCAGATCAGTTGAGTCAAGGAGTTAACTGTTGTTTCTAGTTTTCTAGCTTTGTTTTCCCCCCAGTGAGTCAAACTCAATAATAACTTAGTGAGCATGTCCAGTTTGATAACCTGTGAACCTTAGACTTGACATGTCTCAAACTCAACTCCTGTTTTCTCCTTAGCAACATGAGCTCTGCTTTCTCTTTTGTTTTCCCATTTGTATTATTATCATTGCTTTTGTTGTCCCGAATTAAAAAAAAAAATTAGCCATACCTCTGAATTTTTCCCTCCTCTTCTCTCTGTGCGAACAGCGATCTATTCTTACGGAATTGTTCTTGCTTCTACGTCCTGACTCTACCCTATTCCTGTTACCCCATTTAATCGAGGCATTGGGATCTTCATGCCAAATGATTGCAATAACCTCCAAATGAGTCCCCTTTTCATCACTTATTTAATATAATTCTCTGCTCCAGCCCCCTCTCTTCTGCTTATGCTCCATGACTTGTGCCTCAACCGTGATCCACCAGAACGAGACACCTTTGATACCCTCACACATTTCAACGCACATCCTTCAGCAAGCCTGCCTTGACCTCTCTGGAGCCCAGTGAATACTTCCCCTCTGGACACTCATTGCACCATTAGCATTTACTATACACCTCATTATTCTCATTTGAGAGGACACATAAAATACTCAATGCAGTCTCCTCGAAGCAGTTAGAGTTATGTACAAGATCGTACGAAGTTTATAAATCTGGCCAGGAAGTTAGATATGCAGGTAGGCAGTAACCACAATATTGACACTAGTTATTATTGATTGTCTATTATGTGCCAGATCATATGCTGCCAATAACTCCATGAGGTTGTGACACAGTATCCCATTTCACAGGTGTGGAAATGGAGATGCAGACACGCCCAGTTCAATCAGGTATAGATTTTAATAGAGTACCAAAAATTATGAAAGCCCAATGAGAGAGACGACCTCCATCCACTTAGAGAGGGGTTGTGAAAGAACTTTAAAGGAAAGAGGAAAGGGATTTGATATTTCCCATTTAATCAATTAGAAATGCTCGGAGAGATGGGATCAGGGTTGGGACAGGTGGGCTGATGTGACTTGCCAAAGATTTTCACAGCTCCAGTGTTGTTTGTTCCCTAGAGTGTCTCATCTTGGTACTGTGTCCTTTCTAGTGTGTCCGTGACTTACTCACAGGGTTGTTGAGAGGATTAAATGAAATAGAAAATTAGAAGAGAGCCCAGAACATGGTAATTTTATATGTGTTAAATTTTCTCCTTCTTCTTCTCCTTCTTCTTCTCCTTCTTCCTCTTCTTCTCCTTCTCCTCCTCCTCCTCCTCCTCCTCCTCCTCCTTCTTCTTCTCCTTCTCCTTCTTCTCTTTCTCCTCCTCCTCCTCCCCCTCCTCCTCCTCCTCCTCCTTCTTCTTCCTCCTCCACCTCCTCCTCCTTCTTCTTCTCCTTCTTCTCTTTCTCATTCTCCTTCCCTTCTCCTTCTCCTTCTTCTTCTTCTTCCTCCTCCCTCTCCTCCCTCTCCTCCTCCTCCTCCTCCTTCTTCTTCCTCCTCCTCCTCCTCTTCTTCCTTTTCCTCCTCCACCTCCCCCTCCCATCCTTCTTCTCCTTCTCCATCTCCTTCTCCTTCTTCTTCAGTATCATCATCACCATCATCATCATTATCATCATTTGTGTTCAAACATCACTAAATGTCATTGGATACCAGTGACCAAAATGACAACCACGGTTCCAGTCCTAATATCAATATTATAGTTGGTTGTGGGGTCTTAGTAGAAGATTTATAATACTAGGCTCAGTTAATCTTCCCAAAGTGAAGATTCTATTGTACTTAATAAATGTACAACTAGAAATAATCACTTTTCATGTGACACTCTTCTGGGCAAGGGGGTTGCAGTGTCCTCAGCTTGGGGAAAGTATCTGTGACTACCCCACCCCCATACCTTCCTTCATCAACTATTTGGCCTTTACCCAGCATCCTCGATCCAAAGGTGGATTCTATTTATATGCCATTCAATAAATATATTTGTTTTTAAGTTCATTTTAAAGTTTGCTAGCACGTAATAGCTCTAAAATGTCTGAATTAAAACTGAATTTAAATTAAATGCAATTAAAAACTGTGCAGAAAAAGAGACGTTAGTTGTGATTTAATTAAAAAACAAAGTTCAGGTAAAACATATTTTGCTTATAATTCATTTCTCCTCTCCAAGGGCAAATGACACAAATTTAAATAAAGAGAACTGATTGTTTGAATAACAACTATTGAGACATCCTTGTCCAGAAAGCTGTATGTTCAGAAATATTGATTTGACTTTTTTTTTTTAGTTCTTCTGAAGTAAAAATAATATAAAGTGTTTGAGTGTAGATCACGGACGTGTCCCTTTTAGTTGGACTTTCCTGAAATTTCATTCTTTTTTTTTTGTAAAATATTTTGCCTATCATAAAAAGAATTTAAAAGTAAAAGAATTTTCTAAAATGCATTTATGAGCATCTGGGTTGCTAACACTGGATTTGTCCATTTTTATATTTGATCAACCCTAATATTCCAGAGTACAGATTTATCCAATGTATAATCTGAATTTAAGAGATATGTCCACATAGCAGGTTAACCAAGTAAAAACAATGGTAAAAAATCACGTTTAACGGATTTTCCGTTTTTACTTCCTAGTGATCCCTGCCTCCATTTTTAAGCTATCATTTAAAAATTCCTAGGCAGACTTGGAAGTTTACAAAGAAGTAAAATTAAAATCAGCGTGAGAGGCAACATTTCGTATTCCATCATTTATGACATATTTCAATTAAAAATCAGAAATAGATAGAGGAAATATATTATCAGAATAAAGCTTAAAATTCTTAAACATGTTTTATGATTTAATTCAGTGTTCTTACTTGTCTTGTATTGCTGCTAATTGAGGTTGGGGACTAATAGGTCCTTTAGTACTTTCTTAGACAAGAGAATTACTGAAATATCATGGGATGTTGAGATGATTTTGATGGGAATTTCTGATTGTGTGCTTACTGTGCCCTCAAAAATGGCAATGGATTCTTATTAATGAAGGTGATGATCAAGCTATCTCACGAATTAACTGACATAATGAATTGATTGGTTATTTCTTATTTCAATCAATGTGTGATCAGGTCTTATAGGACAGTTCAGAGAACTCAGGAACCATGTCTAGAGCAACTGATACATATGTAGAAGAGTCTCATAAAAACACAAGTTCACTTGCAGGTTTGTAAATAGAGTCGAGTACCTTAACCCTCAAATGTGTTCCTGTTTGGGCTTTTAAAATCTGATCATTCTAAAAATTATAAGCACTCACTACAGGAATTTTAGAATTAGAGGATTACTTTCTTTTCTTTTTTTTTAATCCTCATCCGAGGATATTTTTCCGTTTTTTATTCTCAGAGTGAGAGGGAGAGAGAGAGAGAAAGAAACATCAATGTGAGAGAGACACATCAATTGGTTGCCTCCCGCATGACCCAAACCAGGGCCGGGGACCGACCTGCAATTGAGGTATGTGCCCTTGACCAGAATCAAACCCCAGACTCTTTGGTCCACGGGCTGACGTTCTAACCACTGAGCCAAACCAGCCAGGGCAAAGAGGATTACTTTCTTATGACTTAACCACTCAAGGGCAACCTTGGTTAGCATTACACTTTAATTCCTTGTAGATGGTGTGTAGAATTGAAATTCAAAATATCTACCGATCAGCACAGGTGCTGATCAATGGGAAGCATTGCTATATGTAAAAACTGGGTCAATCATCATGTTTTGCTGAATATCATCTCTGTTGGGTGTACACAAATACTTATGCCCATAAATAATGTGGTCTACATTTATAAGCTTATATATTAGTTATAATGCATACAGATACAATGTACAACCTTCTAAATTTACACATTTTGAATACAGTCATTGCCATGTTGATGTCTGGACTATTCTAACTATAGGGTTTCTCCCCCAAAAGTATACACACTTTAGAAGCTGATAACTCACTTTTCAGGTTTAACTGATTTGAAATAATGGGTGAAGCCAGACTCAGCTTTGAACAAAGAAAATTTATCCATTAAACTTTTTTATGGGGATACCTAAAAGATAAAGTTTACGGTACAAAACTGACAACAGGCGACGAACTGAGGGCAGCTGTTGAAAAAGAAAGTGCACAAATACTGAATGAAATGATTCTTGATGTTCGTGATTCTTTGCTTCGTGTTATCAGCAGGCCTGGATCAGAATGGACATCAGTTTGAAAACAGGCGTTGACAAAAAAATTATTCATTTCTGTAGGCCCATTTAAATTTTGAAAATGAACTGTGTGTTAATAAACACTGACTTTATAATCATTCAACTTGTGGATCCATTTTTTGAGGCACCCTGTATTGTTTATCGCTGATTAATAGGTGAAAAAAAAATAGAACAGTTGCTAGGGAAATTAAGAATGTAAATTTGTTGGGGAGGATGGATTTTTAAGCTACTTAACAAACACCATCTCGACACCTGTTTATTAGAAATGACTAGGTGAAGTATAAATTATTCTTAGCAAGACCACAGAGAACCTGGCTCTGGTCGGGTAGCTCAGTTGGTTGGAGTGTTGTCCCGATAAGCAAAGGTTGCGGGTTCGATCCCCAGCCAGGGCACATATAAGAATCAACCAATGAATTCATCAATAAGTGGGATAACATGCCTGGCCGGTGTGGCTCACTGCTGAGCGTCGACCCATGCACCAAGAGGTCGCTGGTTTGATTCCCGGTCAGGGCACATGCCCAGGCTGTGGGCCCGATCCCCAGTGGGGGGCGTGCAGGAGGCGGCCAAGCGATGTTATCTCTCACTGACGTTTCTATCTCTCTCCCTCCTCCTTCCTCTCTCTCTAAAATCAATAAAAAAAATATTAAAAAAAAATAAGTGGGATAACAAACTGACATGTCTCTCTCTCGATCCCCCTCCGTCTCTCTCTCTCTTAAATCAATTAAAAAACAAAGACGATAGAGAAGCTGAAGGGAGAATTTCGCAGGGCAATGTCTCCTTATCCCTGCAGGGTTACAGCATAAAATTTTAAATAATCCGCATTGCTTTTTAAGCTATTATTTTGCACTCTTTACTAATTAATTTATTTTTAGCACCATCCCCCAGCAGTTAGCCCTAAGAAGTAAATATTTTACTTTATTAAAATTTCATTTGACTATCTAACTTCACTGTTTGAAAACACACTGAGGATACTCGGAATGAATTGAACAAAACTTCTTCTTTAAGAAGCAAAATTGTATTCTGGGTGCACTGAGACTGTCAGTCCTAAATAGCAGGGGAGGTCTCCCTGATTCTCGGTGAGGGATTTGGTTCACCTTGAAGCTCCCCATTAAGACATCCTCTCCAAAACGAGTCATCATTAGCTTGTAAACCCATGAGGGAGTTTGGAGGTATTTTTGATACTTTAGGGGAAAGAAAAGGAGCTTCATCCTTCTGCTTCTAATACCAAAGAGTTAGTCTTGGGAAATCAGAGAAGATTCTTATAAGATCTATACGGGCTCATGCCAAGAATTGCCCCTTTGATACCAGGGCAACCAGGGTGCGTGCCTTCTTCTGAAGAAGGATTCTTTGTTGTCACACGACTATCGACGCTGTTTGGTTTTTGCAAAAGTCCACATACTTGAGCCATCACTGAAATGTGGAAGTCTCATAAAGAATCAACTGGAAATGGGATTTTAACATCAACATGCAGGCAGCCCTGCGTACATGATAACCGATCACAGAGCACATGACCAGTGGCCTTGCCTCTCGTGTGATGTATTCACACCCCAAAAACGTCCTGTATCTGGGACTTCACCAGAGAAGAGCGATTTCTACCCTCATTTGTGCTTGAAACATGAAAACAACTTAACAGCTGCATGCTGCATTGAATAAGGAAGATACACATGCATTTAAATCACTTATATCTTACTTTTTTATGATGCGATTGTGAGTGATGTTCTTTTTGCATCTGTAATTAGAGGGCGGAACAGATGGTGGAGACTTCGTTTAAAGTGATGTGTCCAATAAAATAACCTAGGCTGCCAAATGACTGTTCCCTCTAACAGGGCGCTCACTCACGGTGGCAGGCACTTTGCAGGGCTGAAATATGCCACAGAGGCCCCTGGACTATACATGATGCTTATTATTTTTAAGGGCTTTCCAATAAAAGGGTTCACGGCAGCACAGCTAGCTTTGTACCTCATTTATCTTCCGAGCATATGTTTTACTATATTGTTCTAATTAAAAAGTGACCTTGTATATAATGATCAGAACTCGGAGCTGAAAATGATTCATATAGGAGCTGGGGATATCAGAAGACAGGCCAAGGCGTATTAAACTGGGCAGTGAGGCGGGGGGGATGGGGGGGATAGGGAGCATTGGAGGAGAAAACCTTTTCCCAAGATCACGGGGAGAAGAGTTAAGGGGATTCCATTGTTCTTGGGGACACATTCGGTTCTTACTGCATATTATTTGGGGAAGGTTTTGGAGGAGAAAAACCAACACAGAAAGAAAACAAAAAGCTAAAAAAGTAATGAAATGTGATTCAAAGATGTTTGTTGAAAATGTAGTTATTTCACATTTGGCCAAAGCTTATTGACTTCTGCCTTTTAAAAAAAAAAACACAAAAACATTTGATTGATTTTTAGAGAGAGAGGAAGGGAGAGGGAGAGAAATAGAAACATCGATGAGAGAGAACATCGATTGGCTGCCTCCTGCATGCCCCCCACTGGGGATCGGGCCCACAACCTGGGCATGCGCCCTGACCGGGAATTGAACCGGCAACCTCTTGGTGCATGGGCCAATGCTCAACCAATGAGCCACACTGGCCAGGCTGACTTCTGCCTATTTTAAAGCTATGTAAGATGCATTTGTGTTTGCTTTGTTTGGTCAGGATATGTTGACATTTGTGGGCATATCAGATTCTGTCAGCTATAATCATGTTATTGGACTATCATTTTTATCAACGTATGAGGACAGAGAGCTAAAAAATGTATCATAGGATGCCTAGACCCCTGCAAAATAGTTATAATTTCCACGCTATGAAGGAGAAAACAGTCTTAGAGAGATTAGGAGAGCAGTCCTATTCATCCAGATGGTAAAACATTTAAAAAACCTCAATACACACACCCAATGAAAGCAGTAGAAGAAACATAAATTAGTTTTTCACCTAATTTCTGCAGAAAGGATTTTAGAAGTCAAAATTGGTGGTGGTGGGGGGGAATCAGACGTACATGTTAAATACTTCACAAATAAAATTCAAACCCCTAACTAGAAAAAAAAATACATTTGCAACTGATATGAAAGGAAAAGTTTTATCCTTAATATGTGAAGAGTTAATACAAATCAATAAGAAAACTACAGAGACTCCAAAAGAAAATGCTACCAAGGGCAAAAGCATTTAGTTTCCAGGAGGAAATATAAATCACTAACTAAAATAAAAAATGTGTTCCAGCCCTGGCTGGTTTGGCTCAGTGGGTAGAGCGTCAGCCCTTGGACCAGAGAGGCCCGGGTTTGG
Source organism: Tadarida brasiliensis (assembly GCA_030848825.1). Classification (NCBI taxonomy): domain Eukaryota; kingdom Metazoa; phylum Chordata; class Mammalia; order Chiroptera; family Molossidae; genus Tadarida; species Tadarida brasiliensis. Next base: position 6,344,447 of record CM061279.1, read on the forward strand.
TTCCTGCTAAGGGCACGTACCTCGTTTGCAGTTTGTCCCCGGCCCAGGTTGGAGTCAGGGGGTCATGTGGGTGGCTACCAGTCGATGTGTCTCTCTCACATCGATGTTTCTCTCTCTCTCTCTCTCTCCCCTCTTCTCTCCCTCCCGGTCTATCTGAAGATAAATGCAAAAATGTTCCTAGGGTGAGGATAAAAAAAAAAAGTAAAAATAAAAAAATAAGATAATAAAATAACAAGTGTGTTCAATTTTACTTATAAGCAAAAGGATTTTTAAAAAGTACTATTTTCAACTAAAATATTAGGAACCATTTTCAAAATGTTCATACCTACTTCTGGTGAAGATTCAGTAAGAAAATAGGCCATTGTGGTGATGGGGACATATATCAGAATTATCTTTCTGAAAAGTGTTTGAACGATTTATATCAGGAACATTTAAAAAAGTGTGTGCATTGCATCCATGAATTTGACTTTTACAAGTCAATACCAAGGACTCAAGTAGAAATGCAGACAAAACTTTGTGCATTTAGATACTAATAATAGTGTTATGTATTTAATTAAAAAAAAAAACACCAACAAGTTGAAAATCACCTAAATACCAACAGCCAGATAATAGTTTGACAAATTTTGATATTTTCATAATAAACCCCAAACGTTCAGCATTAAAAAGAATGTTATTAAAATGTGGGGTCCGTTTGCTTTCCAGGAAGAAATTGTGCATTTATAGACAGAGTGTAAGATTCATTGTGAAAATTTCATTTCTGGCAAAAGTGGATTCCACCTCTCAGACATCCTTCTCTTAAATTTTGGTTAATCAATGGAGATTCTCACACTTTGGCAGTTTTTCTGCACCAGGCTTTTTGTGAGTAGTTAATGATCTGTAAACACCGTTTAAATGCACCAGGGGAGTTCACCATTTAGAAGAATTCTGTGGGGAGCCCTTTCGTAGACGAAAAAGTCTTTGGGTAAGGCAAATATTCACCCCTAAACAATCTTTATTGGCTTTAAATTTTATTTTAAAATCCTTTCCGTGGAACTTCCAGTCATCAGAAGAGTATTTTTTATTTCTGGCCAAAAATAAACAAATAAATAAATCACTTTCATTTTGCCAGACTAAAGGCTCCCCTCATTTTTTGGTAAACTTTAATTCAGCCTTGTAATGAGCGGATGCGCTGAGATGTGCAGAAATCGTGACCGGCAGGGGCTTGGTCTGCAGCTTCTTTGAACTGGTATTTACGGAATCCCATAAACATTATTCCAGCCTTTGGATGGGAATTGTCGACCTGGTGTGGGCTGAGAGGTGAAGGAGCAAAAGCAGCTCTGCTTGGACCTTGTCTGCTTTCGGAAGGGATTTAGAAACATCCAAGGGCTCTGCACTCTGGTGGAAACTGGAAAATCACTACCGCCTGGTTCTGGGAGTAGGAAAATCAGCTTGCATGCCTAGTCTCTTACCTGACTGCTATGTAATCTCCCAACGTCCCCAAGTGTCCAGGTGTGGACGGAGATGATCACGAACCCAGGTTCATAGCAAAACCATGAGAATAAAGGAGTTGGTAATACTGAAATGATTTTCAATCTTGCACATGGAAATTGAGCTCTTATCACATTCTGTGTGTCATGACTGCTTTCTCGCCAGACTCCATGCTGGACTGGAAAAGTCAACATTCGCCTTTTCTTCCCCAGGGCTTACTGCAGACACTAGTGCAGGGAGGGCCCACACGTCCCTGTTCCAGAAATATGTATTTTCCTCTCCTTCGCTGGACTACACATCAAGTTGTATTTCTGAGCGCGGGGTTATTTATTATATTTTAAACTCTTTGCAGGATGCCCATATATTCCAAGGATCAATAGTTCTGTCTCTGCTTCTGTTATTTTTATTTATCTGCATCTCTTCTATCATCATGAACTTCTTCACACAAGGACCTGAAGAAAATTTAAAAAGACTTTACCTGTCCATTAGGATCTTCGAGTCTCGTTTCTTCATGACAAAATGTGATTAATCAGTAATGAGCAGATTAAGTATTTGGCGTTAAGACTCAGACTTTTCACAAGTGTGAAAATATTCCGGACATATTCTTTATTGATTTCAAATGGAATCAGTGCATGAAAGGAGCCCGGGACTAAGGCAGAATAAAGAAGAGCTGAATATACAATAAAATAGGGTTGCCAAACATACCGGGAGAAAATGGTTCTTTTGAGTGTTTTTTTTTTTTTTTTTTTTTTTATGAAAACTCAATTTTAAAATATCAATATTTTATGCTTTAATTTTTGATCTCTGACCAAGCTATTTGTCATTGTTGGAATGGTGTTCCGAGCCACTACTTATATGCGTTTTCATTGTGTAATGGGTCTTTGGTGACCATTCTTTTTCACCCAGTGCATCTATCTTTCTAGGTTAAGACTTTCGGGCTGTACGCCCCCAAAGGTTACATCTATAATCACTGTGTTACCCTACCTGCCAGCGGCCATTTCTCAATGATCCTAACTCAAGTCGTCTTGATCTCCAGAATGGGCACGCTTTCCGCGCCTTCCCATGCACAGATGTTTGCTTCATCAATGCAGGTGCTGTGTCTCCTCCGCCCCCGAAAATTAAGAGGCCATAGATTAGAGGAGAAAATGCTCATGCAAAGGCCAGACAACGTGTGGTTAGAGGCTTTTGTTGAGATGGTTTAGAATGCGATGATTTGTTCAAAAGATGTCTTAAGCTTGCGGAGATTTCAATTCATTCAGGTTTCAATTCATTAAGGTCAACCAAGAAGCTTGGCAGCTCTCCCGGCATGCCCACCCAGGTAAACTCTGTGTGTGTGTGTGTGTGTGTGTGTGTGTGTGTGTGTGTGTGTGTGTGCAAGCTCACTGAGACCTTGAGCATTATTAATTCTGATTGTGAGTGAAGGTGATGAGTGCCACATTCTCACAGAGGACAGTTTTCAGGTCTTGAAAAGACCTGTTGGGATGAACACAGCAGAGATGATAGCGTCGGGCAGAACAAAGCCACGTCATTGTGCAAATGCCTTCCACCTGGAACATGCGGATGGACCTGGGCGCGAACAATGGGCACAAACGGCCTAATGTGGTATGTAAAGACAGCAATAACCCTTAATGGCGACTGTAAAATGAAGCATTATGTGAGCCAGCAGAAAGGAAAATGCAAATTGATTCTCTTTTTGTTTAGATGTAAGTGCTTATCAAGGTTAGTAGGTATTCAAGGTCTGTGACACCAGAATAATTTGTTTTATTATAATACATGGAAAAGGAGAGCACTCGGGGCTTTCTGAGTGACTCAGATGGCCAGATAAAATTCTACCATCTGAGCTCTTAACAATCTCATCTCAACATATCTCATACTCTGTCTGATCGGGAGAAAGCTCGTTCAGAACTGAAACCTTTTCAGAAGTGAGCTGATAGAATGAATCGTTATAATGGATGAGAGCTGGTAATATTTTGTTCCTTGGTGAGATTACAGAATTGAAACTAGCATTTGGACTTGAACTGTTTTACGGTCGCCTATTAGGCAAAGGCTTTCCAAGTTCTTCATCTCAGGCTCCTGGACACTAGCAAGAGAGTCCCTGTTGATTCTTCCCCAAGAAGAGAAACCACCTCCAACCCAAACACCTGGTCTCTACCTATCCCAGGTCTAAAGTCTATAGACCCTTTCATTCTTGTTTTGCCATCAACCTGAAGAGCTAAAATCTTTGGATGCTGTCACACAGTGACATCTATTGTTCGATGAGGCAATTTTTGGCAATGCCTTAATGCATCCCTACCCAGATGGTGGCGCAGGAAGGGGGAAGGCAGGAGGGCAGAAGGTCCATACTGATGGGCAAACCTTTTCATTTGAGATACTGAGTCACAGTGTGAGCTACTGGAATGCCTCCTCCAAGGACAGGTGGTCTCTAATGACAAGGCTAATTTATGGAGATCTTGGCAATGGTAAATATGGCTGCTTAGAATTTCCGTTCAGCTGCTACCTAGATGTAAAATGCAAGTGGGCATTCTTATGCACGTTGATGAAACAGACAGTGCCAGCTCCCTATAGGTGGACTTAGAAACGGACACATCTCTCTAATTCTTAAGTAGGTTCCTGAGTGATATAATCTTATGTAAAGAAAATGAGCCTTTTATTCAGTGGATTCCAGAATGATGGAAACACCTAGTTAGTTACTACTCTGGGGAATAGTATGAGTGAAATACCAAAAATATGAGAGACACGGTCACTTTCCTCAAGGGACTTGCAATCACATTTTCAGCTGGATGTCAGCTGGCCTCTCGTGCGATCGCTCTGAAATAAATAGAACATTCCCCTCCCCGGCCTTGGGAATTGATCGTTATCTGTCAAGGGAAAATCACCAAGAACGTTTATACTAATTAAAACTAATAAAGTATTCAAAATGAAATAAACCATCGTAGCGGTTTCTTCGGTTTGCTGTCATCAGAAAATAATTTGACCTCGCTTCTTCAAGTAAGGTTCGTCGTTGGAAGGATACTGATGTGTCGTAAAAGGACCGAATCGAGTGGCCACAGACAGCAGAGAAACACATCAGTGTGGAGGTCCTGGGACCTCAAAGGGCAACTGCCTCTGGGCCTTCCCTCTTGAGACCTATTGTTAGTTGACTCAGCTCTCAGTCCTTCTGTTGAAGTGAAGAAGCTCATGGGAGAAAAAGCACGATCGGCCCAACTTGGGCCAGGAATCTGATCATGTTGCCTCTGGTGGGCAGGACAGCAAGGCTGTGACATACACACATGGCCAGGGAGGGGCCTTCTGTGAAGCAGGGGGAAGTTCGAAAGGAAGGTAAAAGAGTGAGTGGAAGAGACACCCCTGAAGCATGTCAATTGCACGGGGAAAATGAGCAAAGTTCTTGTTTCCTGCAAATGCTAATCCCTCTGAATGGCGTCTAATGCTGGCAGACTGAAAGCTTCGTCACAGTGGAGAGTTACGTCTATAGCAATGAATGGCTTGGAAACGACGTGGCAGAGTTTGGCCCACGATGGCATAGCTGGTTGTCATTACCGTTTAGTCTCTCAGTCTGTTGCTTCTTCTTTGGCTGGTCAGGCTCCTGGTGGGTCTCCAGGTGGCCAGAGTGGATCAGAAACATTCTCGGGACCAAGCGATACCATGAGTTCAGAAGAGGAAGCGAGCTTGACTCCAGGATAAACGCCAAATGCCATCGTGTGGCCCTGGTCCCCGAGCCTTTCACAGTCTGACTCTCTCCCAGTTTTCCAGCCCCATCACAGGCCACACTGTTCCCCTGACATGTGTTGTAGTCACATTTCCAGTCACACACAGCACTTCCTGCCATTCCGTGAACATACAGCTTATTCTCTATGCTGCTGCCCTTTGCTCCTGCCATTTCATTGACCGGGTATTGGTCCTTCAGACAGCTTAGCATGGTTTAAATGTCACCCCCTGGTCCAGCCGGTGTGGCTCAGTGGTTGAGCGTCGACCCATGCACCAAGAGGTCGCCGGTTCGATTCCCGGTCAGGGCACATGCCCAGGTTGTGGGCCCGATCCCCAGTGAGGGGCATGCAGGAGGCGGCCAATCGATGTTCTCTCTCATCGATGTTTCTCTCTCCCTCTCCCTCTAAAATCAATAAAGGAAAAATAAATAAATAAGTGAATAAATAATGTCACCTCCTGGAAGGCCTCTTTGTCCCCTGCATCAATCAAGTGCTTGGCTTCCAGTGGCCCCTCCAGGTCCTAGAACATGTACTCCCAAAGATGAAGAATATGTTTCTTTTTCACCTTTGTATCCTCCTCCGCACCGAGATCAGCCGTCGGCACAAGCCATGCTGTTTGAAAGAATGAATTCAGGCAACGCGCATATTAACTGGGGGCCTCCAGAACACCTGTTCTTCCCAGAGCAGGTGGATGTCACTGGACCTTCCCCTGGCAGCCTATAGGTGGCAAAGAGAGGTTTCTCTCTCCAGCTCTTCTCTCCTTCAGGTCTAAAGGCAATGACAGATCACTCAGAAGCATGCTGGGTTTGGAATGAAACCAATGCAGCAACAGTGTGATATACACTCCAGTCTCTATCAATCTTGACAGGGTTTTTATGTGGGGATTTTATGACGAAAGCCTTCCTAGCCCATCACACCTTCCCTGAGCCATCCACTCCCAGGGGGATATTTGTCTACAATTGCAAAAAAAACAAACAAAAAAAAAAACAAAGCCAAGAAAACCTGCAACATATTGCTATTTCTCAATGTAAGCAGCCTCCATTGTTCCTGTTATTAGCCACAGACCCACGTGCGATTTGAGTGGGTGAAGTGCATGCAATGTAAACATTCTACATATTTACATTTTCACTTACACAAACTATACCAGCATATGCATGCATACAGCCACTCACACACACACACAAGCACGCACGAAAAGAAAGGAAAGAATATTACTGTCTTCACTCCTTTCCAGATAAGCATCATTTGTATGTCAGAAGTGGGGGTTGTGGGGGGAGGGTGGAGGACAGAATTTTAAATGAGTTGAGATACAGGTCTTTCTACATTTTTATATCTTTTTATCTTTTTTTTTTACTGTGTCTCTTTTGCTATATCTGCTCAGCAACCATCAAGGCCAGTGCTAATTTGCCTAATTTGGAGTTGCAGAGAATGTGGATTGATTTTCAAGTTCTCTCGGAATACAGGGGAAGGGCCATCTGTTAGGATTAACTGGGTGTGTAAATCCCTTTTGACTCATGTTCTCTGACAACGGGGTGGAAGAGTAACTGGTCGACCACGGCGTTCCCTCGATTCACAGTAAGAAATATACTTCCCCTCCGAGAAGTCCATCAGTTAATATTAACAAGGAGAAAGAGAAAGAATAACTTGGCAGGAAGCTCTGAGTTTCCCCCAGACTCGAGTCAAGAGATCATCCAGGAAGGAGTCTAGCTGTAAAGTATACCTCTCTTCCTCTGATGAGAGTGAAAACTGGGGTGGCTGGAATCAGAGGGCAGCCCAGTCTCCTTTGGCAAACAAACACCCACTCTGGTAAGTGCCTTTTAATGGGCACCGAGTCTACACCTAGGGAAAGGGCGCACAGTTGGTAAGTACAGAGCTGTAAGAGGATAGGCTGACATGCTGATAAAGCTTCTCCGTTTACTTTGGACTTGACTTTATCATTTACTGAAGGATATTATTAGTGCAGAGATGATAGCCATCCCCTGCCTTCTCGAACGAAAGCCAGTGAAATGTATATGAACAAAAGGTCTGTTATGGAGAATCCTACCCTGTTTGCTCAGCGACTCTGGGATCTCAATTATACAACGTCACGGAGATAAGGCCGGGAGCAGAGAAAGAGAGCCCACCCAGTTCGGGGCCCCCAGGAAGACGAAGGAAAGTCAATCGTGTTAAAACTGGACGCGCGTCCAACTCCAAGCCTTGTGTGTCGTTTTTCCTTATTGCAAATTTGATATTATAAAAATAGATCTGCCCTTTGGAGCCAGATGGCACGCACGCGATACTTCTGAAGTTAAATCCAGCCTTACGACAATGGCCATCGCCAGTGAGGAACCACTTGGACGGTGATGCCAAACTACTCAGCTTTCTGTGAGTCGTTTTCATCAAGCAAGCCCTTCTGAACCTCTGTGAGTGCAGAGATACATACAGGACAAGCATTTCGACAGTACTGTGACCCCTGGGGTTTCAGTGGGGTAACTTTTTTTTGTTCGTTCTGTGTTTGTTTTTCATCTGCCTCATTCTTGCTCGAAAAAAATAATAAAGAACACACAACTAGTCACCCTGGCACTGATCGCCAATTAGCTGGTTGCTTTACAACATGCTTTTGCTGCTCAGTATCTGATGGTTTCATCGATTGACTGATTGATGCATCCATTCATTCAGCAAATCCTGCGGTCTCCTACCTGCAAGATCATAGGATTGGGAGTCAAAAGGTCTCTGTTGGGATCATCAAGACATAATTTTTAGAAGCCATGCCATTTCTTGGAGGGACCCGGAGAGGAGTACGCTAAGCAAAATAAGCCAGTCAGAGAAAGACAAGTATCACGCGATCTCACTTATTTATGGAATATCATGAGCAAAATAAGCTGACAAGCAAAACAGATCCAGAGTCGTGGAAGTAGGGAACAGATTGACAAACCTCAGAGGGAAGGGGGTGAGAATGGATGGGAAGAGATAACCCAAAGAACTTCTATGCAAATATGCACAACCAATGGACACAGACAATAGTGTGAGAAAGGCAGGAGGGGGGTGGGAGGCGGGAGGAGGGGGTCAATGGGGGAGGGAGGAGGACATCTGTAATACTTACAACAATAAAAAATAAATAAAATAAAAATGAAAGAAAATGCAAAAAAAATAACTAAATAAAAGCCATGTCATTTTGGGAAACTCGACGTTCTCCCAGCTCTAGCTTCTATAGAGTGTATGGGAGATAATCAGCAAACATACCTAAAGATACCATTTGTAAAGTGATCTATGACCTGTATAACTATGCAAATACTTTTTATTTTCAGAGGCTAGAACTATGACTGGAATATTGTACAAGACAAGTAAATAACTATATTTTAAGCATCTATTTATTTCATGCTCATGAATGTGTGAGGAGTTTTGTAGATGAAAAGATTAATCTGACAGAAATTCTGTACTCAATAAGGTTCAAGTCTATGAGAAGAAAATAATTTAGTCATGGAGAAGGAACAAATGTACTCATAGAGTTTTCTTAAAATGTTCTATAAAGTACTTTACTCGCCAGACAAGCCTATGAACATGATAATTCTCTGTGATCCTCAGCCTTGATTTTGTAATTACCCACATTTAAAGATAATACCAGTTATTGTAAGATATGCCCCTGGTAAACACAATAAATTGTTCGCTTTTATTTCACAAGTAATATTCTGCTTGTTCAATAATTTCTTAATTTCATGTCAGTTTGAAATCTTAATGGTGGGCACTGAATCCAGGCCACTTTTCTCTGTAGTTTTAGAAAACAAATGATTTTCAATAATAATTGGGAATATCCATTTTTTAAAAATTAAGAATAAATATTCAATTGCTTTAAAACATTTCCAAATGTAGGCTTGTAAAAAAAAAATAGAATAGCCAATAGAATAACTATTGAATAGTTATGTGACTTAAGAAGGTGACAGAATTTTGAAATTCACTTTTCCGATGTGTAATTGGAATAACAGTGCCCATTTTAAAGATAAAACATGAAATATGTGCAGAACACCTGTACTGATTAGAGGCAGGTTAGGTTTTGGTAAGCGAGTGCCTGAAAGACACTGAACAGACAGAAGTTTCTTCCTTCTTCACAAAGGCACCTGCTAAGGAATGCCAGGGCCCAGCAAGTCTCCATTATGGGTTGTAATCACGGCACTTCCACCAAGACACCAGCATGAGAGGTACACCAGGCAGACAAGATGGGAAGGCTGGTCGGGGCATCAGGCATCCGGAGAAATGATGACCTACAGTCCCGGGCAACATCTCACAGCCTCGTGGGACTCCACGGGGCTCCTGACATCATATCCCTTGTATCTGAATGACTGTTAGTGATTTCTCTTCACAGAGGCGCCCTCTAGGTCAAAGGGGGCCTTACGGTGCTGTGGAACTCAGCTGAGATGTGAAAACATTCCGTGTGGGTGTGCATGTAAGCCTGTGAGGGTGTGTGATTGAAGTGATCCACTCAACCCAGCGGAAGGGGGCAGTCTTATGGGGAGCCTGTTCCACAGGCCTCCTCGTCAGAGCCTGCTGGAGGGCACCTGCCAGAGACGTCTCGAGGGGCGTCTCCAGCCCCGTGGGATCTTAGGACCAAGAATCGCTGCCTCTCTCTCAGAGCATCATCCGTCCACCCAGGGTCTACAGTGGAGGGCTCTCAGTTCCCAGCGGGCGCGGGGCTTCCCGGCTCTGAGTAGGTGTTACAGATGGTGCTGCAGAGAAATGTCAGATGGGGAACCAGCATGCGTCCTTGTCACCTTCCCTTCCCCAGAAGCCACCTCCCTGAGTCTCTGCAGGCTGCCTGGCTCTCTGCCCTGCTCCTGGAGCTCTCTTTGCCACAGCGGCTGAGGACGCTGCCCCGTGGACGGTGAGAAATCACAGGCAGCGGAGGCCTCTGAAGGTGCCACCAGACAGTCTGGCCCTCGCTCTCATCCACATCTCCTCTCTTCTGCGTGCTGCCTTGGTAGCTCAAGAGTTGCAAAGTGTCACACCGATACCGTACGCAGGCCTTGGACACAAAGACTATGGAAATACAGGCAGTCACCTACTGTCCCCAGAACAGTCAAGGGGGGATGCACCTGTCTTAGGGGAGTCTGGTTTTCCCTGTACTGAATTTGAGGAAACACTGAATCGAGAATATCCAGGTAGTTTAAAGGGCACTGACAAGACTCAGGAAAGGTCAAGTCCAGGGGTGTGGAGTCTGAGGCTCAGAAAATCCTGGAGCACTTCCATTTTTTTTTTTTTTTCTTGAAAAGGTAATTGGTATATTAAAAATAATAAAGAAAGCAGGCTTAGAAACTTTGTGGCACATTGAACGTTTTTATACGGATCAAAACAACACTTTCAGCACGCAAACAATCCAACCGTGTCTTTTAAAAAAAAAAAATCAGGCTAGAGTTGCTAAAGTTTATTTATGCACGGAGGATTCAGCCGCATGGTTTTATAATGGGTCTGTGGAAGGTGATCACTCCCCTCACCTGGCCTGGGGCCGTCTGCTGCCATTGTCCCAGCGTGACTGTTACCAGCACTCCAAGAATGGCCCAGTTTGGATGATAAATTGTGTGGTCCGTTTAGGAATATGTTGAAACCTATAGGTTGAGTGATTTCTTTCCACACTCTCCACGTGGCTCAGTAACTCTATGTAAAGCCTGTGTATAGAAATGCCAACCGTGTCCTTTGGACGCACCGTGGGAGTGAGTGTGGCAAGGACCTCCACAGAGGTGTGAATGGTGTGAGGTGCTGCGCTAGCCTGTTCCCTGGGATGGGTGATGAGACCCTCAGAAGCTCTACATTGTTTTCAAGGTGGAATTTCCCATGCCGCGGCCCCACAGATGATCTCAGCTGATCCTCTGACACTAGTACGAGGTAGGCAGTAGCTGTAATACTATTCCTGTTCTGCTCTTGACGAGAAAGATGACTGCATCTCTACACGCAGAGGCAGAATGGGGCCGGGCCCAACGCTCCTTCAGACCTGAATCCAGAGCGTCTCCCCACCCCAGTGCGTGCACGGAAATGCTCTCGACCTTTCTTGCATTGCGTGGAAGGATAACGCTTCCTACTTCAGTAGTCTGGTCGCATTAAAGGAGATTTGTGCAATGTGCCTCAAGCATAAGATGGAGGGGGCCCCAAACAATCCATTTTTTTCTTTAAAGAATGAGCAAAATACTTATGTTTTTAGTACATCTTTGATTTCCAGTTGCAATTTACAGGCCAGAGACACTGGAGCCATTTCATATTTTTGTAAGTGAAGTCCCTTCTAGCCTTACGGTCCCAGTTAAACCAGGAGCCGAATCTTCTGGCAGATATTAACACATGGGTCCCATCCTATAAACACAAAATAAATCTGAAATTCCCCACCACTGGAAAGAAATTTAATATTTAAAGGTAATTTGACCTGTACATGTGTGTCCCATGAATATTTAATGAGACCTATAGCAAATGTATTTATATAGTATTAATCTGAGGATATGTATTTCGTATTCATTTTTCTAGGATATTATTTCCTCAGCACATGTGAAGCTGCCCTCTGTTAAAATGCTTGGTTGTAAAGCTGAGCAAAAACTTTGGAGTGGGGTAATTTCTTTTCCTGCTGCAAATGTCCATACTGCCTCTGCCCTCTTACATTTTAAATGTAACCCAAAGATTATGGCCGTAGGGTCATCTCCAAGGACCCTTCTGACTCTCCGTTCTACTTTACATCATGTTGACAAAGAGAAACAGCAGAATCCAACCTTTTCGCTTCCCTTCGATATTGATCATTTCACTCCTTTATAATATTTCCACTTGTTAGTGCTTTTAAAAAAAAAGGGTACGCATGCATCAATTTAGTTGACAGTTTCTATGACACCTAACTGAGATTATCTAATTCAATTTATTGGGGTGGCATTGGTTACTAAAACTATATGGGTTTCAAGTGCATAATTCTATGACACCTAATTGAGATATTTTTCTAATTCAATTTATTGGGGTGGCATTGGTTACTAAAACTATATGGGTTTCAAGTGCATAATTCTACGATACATAATTCGTATACTGCATAATGTGTCCACTGCCCAAAATCAAATCTTCTGAGATGTTCTTAAAATTTAGTTTGGGGATTAGGTTAGAAGAACCACACGGAAGGAAGATGTTTTTCTTTGATGTAGCTTCAACCTTGGGATTAAGAAAAAGCAAAGCCAACCAAAACAAAAATAATAATAACATCAACAATATAAAATATCATCAACAACAAAACGGTGTTGTGTTCCCATGCAATCTGGTATTATTTTTTGTTTTTACTACAGTGGAAGTGGTTGATATGGGGAGAAAAATATAAGGTGCTATCTGATCATTTTTTATAACTTAAAAATCCTGACATATTTTAGAGGATCAACTCCTTTCTTCTCCTGGTAGGCAACTCTAAAAGCTGGAAAAAGTAGTCTAAACCATTGATCAAGGGTCTTGTGCAGACAAAAGCTTCTGAGAAAGTCCTGCTGGCCCAGTAAGTCACAACTGGAAACTTTTCCGTGTTTGGAGTTGTTTGCGCTTTATAAGCATGTTCCTCTTTAAAATGTTACTCTAGCAGAAAAAACCAAACCAAGACTTAGAACCAGCATACTCTTTTAACATGTCACGAGCAACATCATCACGCTTTGCTCTCTAATGATGGAAAGAAAATAAAACTCAGGATTGAAACTTAAACTGCTATTGAAAAGCACGGAATTCCGAAGGGAGTTTTTCAAAGAGTACATGTTTCAGAATTGTAGCCCAGAGGGATTGATAATGTGTTCACGCTAGAAGAAATGCTTGTGGTTAACGTGGCTGGCTGGTTCACACGTGACTTCACTGTAATAGTTGCCAAGCTCTGCCTTGACTTTCTCTGACCTTCACAGTTCAATGGACCTTTTTTTTTTTCCTTACTGATTTTAGAGAAACAGGAAGGGAGAGGGAGAGAGAGATAGAAACATCGATGAGAGAGAACATCGATTGGCCGCCTCCTGCATGCCCCCCACTGGAGATCGGGCCCACAACCTGGGCATGTGCCCTGACCGGGAATCGAACCCATGACCTCTTGGTGCATGGGTCAATGCTCAACCACTGAGCCACACCGGCTGGGCAGGGTGAATAATTTTTAAATATAAGTTTGCCCCGAATATGACATGAATTATTTGTTGCCTACCTGGAATGAAAATTTATACGAGAATTCTGTTTTTGTGTTTTAAAATATATTTGCCAACTACAGCAACCTTCAATCCTAAGAACTCTCTTTTCCACTGATAGTTAATCGAGCTGAATTTCATTTCCCTCCCTTATAAAATGTTAAGGTTGACTTGATGAACATGAAGGTCCCATCTAGACGTAATAGTGTGTGTTTTAAAATAAAGAAGTTTGAAATATATAGCAATAAAGAACAATAGGTGGTGAATGAATAATGTTGACGAAAAGCATTTCAGCTTTTGTATTTGTGCCGTGGTTGAATCATGCGAGCATATGCTTAACTCGTGGGAAACGAAAGGATGTATTTCGAGGAGACAGAGAGAGAGCAATGCCTGGTGTCGGGCTATTTTGATCACTGTTCCTCTCCATGAGCATATGCCCTGCAGCAAACAGGAGATGCCACCCACGAATCTGATATCCCTCACTAAGTTCTCATAGTGGGAGTATCTTGCTGGCTATAGTATCCATAGACTATGCTTCCAAGATCTTCTTTCAATAAAGACATTTCCACTAGGAGGCAAGGAGCATAGTAGCTGATAGACTGCAGTTACAGCATCTCCGAATCTACTGCAGCTTCCCAGCGGAGACCAAGCTCCTCGCACACAGCCCTAGCCAACACCTGGGCATGGCAGAAGGTACCACAGCCTGGTGTTTCCTGCCCAGGGCGGGGCCCCTCTACTGGGCAACCTATGCACCAGAGCGCCTTTGTAGATCAGCTTTGCTTTGTCAGATCTGCATTGCAGTCTGAAGCTCTCCTACCAAATTCTGCCTTTTTCCTCTTTATCTTTCACAAGTATCAGCCCCCCATAAGCTTCATGCACCCCAAAGATGTTGGCTCCCCCCAAGTTCTCAGAAACTGAAGAGGTGTTTTGCCTCTTTCTGTTTAGAGCTTGCATTCCTCCCGGGTGGGAAGATACTGTGGAGTTCTGAGCCCTGCGATGTCGTAAGACCCATCATCTCTCTTCTTGCCCCTCAAGCCAAAAACTGACCATAAGTCATAGCATGTTGAGGCTGTGCTGAACCTAATGATGACCCTACCAAAGAAACTGCAAGAACACCAGCGTCAAAGGCGGACACCGTGGGAATACCTCCGGACTGGAATTTTGAGGGTGCCTCATCAAGGTGTTGGACCACAGGATTGGATACAGAACACAGGATTTAACACCATATCAACATGAGCTATTAAAAGATGTGATCAGATCCACAGGGTCCCAGAGAACAGACTGCTCTGAAACTTTATGAAAAAAGATTACTTAAGGATACATTCCAACCAAATGAAAAATTAATCAAAATAGTCTATACAAGATTTGAGAGAGTATGATGTAAAAGAGGGGTAAGAAATGAAACCAATGAACCTTAGTTATTTTCAAACACTCATTGCAAAATACAGTTAAAAAATACAATGAACATGTGAAAAATTCTTCTTGAAAGGGGGGATAAAAAAAGTTGAAATAATTTATCAACAATATTCTAGACTTCAAATCTGATATTACTGGGAAGCATAAAGGGAGAAGGAAAATAAAAGATAGTTGAGGTAACCTGTTTGGGGGTTTAAATAAATATTGTTTCATGATTGATACTAGGAAAAGAGTAGGGCAGAACTTATCACTTCTTAATCACCGAAGAGCAGAAGAAAGAGCAAAATATGCAAAGTATTGACTTAAAAAACTCCTTTTTATTAATAGTATTAATGATTTTCTATATGTATAAATATTCTCTTTGATAATGCCACAGAATGTTCTATTGAATAACTACCCCTATAGTATTTAAAAAAAATTTTCTTTATTGATTTTTAGAGAGAGAGGGGAAGGGAGAGGGAGAGAGAGATAGAAACATTGATGAGAGAATACATCTATTGGCCGCCTCCTGCATGCCCCCCACTGGGGATTGGGACCCCAGCCTGGGAATCTGCCCTGACCAGGAATCAAACTGGCACCCTCTTGGTGCATGGGCCAATGCTCAACCTCTGAGCCACATCGGCCGGGCCCCTCTATAGTATTTTAACCAGCATCCTATATTCAATGAATTGGATGTGTTGCCAAATTATATTGCAATGAGTTTTCATCATTTTATAGCCCCACCAGTAATGAATGAAAATGCCTATTACCACATTCCCTAGCCAACATGCTGTTAAAATGAAAATATATCAGTGTGGTCTCATTTTAGCTCAGCCATTATTCTATTCATAGGAGATTTTTCTTGCCCGGAAATAAAGTGCTTAATTTTGCTTAAAAATGAGTTAGTGATATATTTATACGCCAAGTGTATTTTTTTCCCACAAATAAGTTAAAATCTGTCTTTCAGAATAGGACCAACTGCTAAATGCTTTTTGGTTTTAGCAAGCATTTTGTTTCGGGCCCAAATTACAGTCAAGTACCTTCAATATATTTGGTAATAATTATCATTAGTCTATTTGATAAGACAAGAGCCCTTTGGTGAAAACATTTACAGAAATGAACTGTGATTATGGTTAGGTTTGGTTAACCCATTTGCCAGTGATACTTCAGATTTCAACATATGTGTTCAGCTTCCATTTTTACTTGTGCCACCACACAGGGAGGAATATAATCATTATTATTTTGAGAGTTTTTTTCTTTTAACATGTTTGCTACCATTCAACCATCATCTTCCCTTTTTTAATGGAAGGTGACATTAAATGTCATATGAAACATCAAAGAATGTCAAGAAAAATGTAAGGCTCTCACATAAAAATGGAATTCAACCTCTAGCATGGGTGGTGCAATCAAATATTTTAATTTTAAAACCTTTAATACCATAGTGGAATGTCAAATTGTAGGTAATTCTTGACTGTCCATAAATTTATATGCATGAAAAATATAAAGTGCACTTATATTAGACATTAGAATAGTACTTTGGTGGGCAGTTTGACAATATCAATCCAAACAAACAAAAAATATATGCACACTGGACCTAGTCACCCCACAAAGACAACGGATATAATAACCAAGTCTAAAAAAACCACCTCAAAAAAGTATATGTGAAAGTGGTAATAATTAAAAAGATCCAGAGTAAGCTTCTGCATGTAAGGGGGTAGTTTCTTCAGCTTAGTTATCTCAATGAGAAGAACTCAAAAATCTGAATATATATTATACTATCAAGACATATAAATAGATATAAATACACACAGCATTACATGTAAATATATGTAACATTTATATGTAACATAAAATCTATTTATATATCTTTATATCTATACATTTATATCTATATATACTCTATATCTAAATATATCTTTATATCTAAGTATATCTATTTCTCTCTATCTCTCTATACACAACACACACACACACACACACACACACACACACACATAATTTTTCAGATATTTGGGTTGTTTTCATCAAAAGGGTTAACCAGCTACAAACTATTTCCTTATATCCAGAAGCACACTGTGGATGTTTTTATCTAACACCACCTGAATATATATTTTCACTGAGAATTTTTAAATAAAATGTTATTTTTATCTAAAATTAAAATTGCCTTTATCTCTGAAATTTCAAATGTATGGGATATTATAACTAATGTAGTATGCTGAAATACTATAGTGCATGATAGGTTGACTCGTAATACTTAGACTCAATTTTTACTTTAGATTTCTAAATCATGACTGAAAGGTAATGTTCTGATGTTACACTCCTTGCTATAGCATACTTGTAGCACAATTTAGAGGAGTTTTATCTTTAGTTAATACTACTAACAGGTGATGATTACTGATATCACAAATGTGCCAACACTTTTATAAGGGATTTACACATTTAATTCAACTATACCTCATTAAACACTATGAGATATTTACTTGTTTATTTAAAAAATTTTTAAATTGATTTTTAGAGAGAGAGAGGAAGGGAGAGGGAGAGAGAGAGAGAAACATCAATGAGAGAGAACATCGACTGGCCACTTCCTGCATGCCCCCCACTGGGGAACAGGTCCACAACCTGGGCATGTGTCCCGACCGGGAATCGAACTGGCAAACTCTTGGTGCATGTGTTGATGCTCAACCACTGAGCCACACTGGCCAGGCTACTAGGAGATATTTATTACATGCATTTTTCAGAGAAGAAATGTCTATGGAGACCGGTCTAAATTTATCGTCACCCTTTTTAACTATAAAATCTTAAAATTTGGGGGGCTCACAAGAAAACAGCTTCAGAACTTAATTGATGTAGCCTAATACATTATTTCACAAAGTAACTTAAAAATGAATAGAAAGTGAAAATAAGTGGAAAGTACTCGGGTTTTCCAAAAGTGCATTTTCCATTTCCTACAGTGTCGTTTCCTTGTTGGTAATGGTGGTGGTTTGGGGCTGTGTCACGAGACTTGAATGGCAAGAAAAGTGAACGAGCAGATAATTCAGACTTAAAAATAAGGTGTTTTCGCTATTGGCAGATGTCAAGACAACTTCAGACTTAATGATTACTGAGCTGCATACCTGCCATCCTTATCTGTCTCTTGCACAGTTGACAAAACAAGGTAGTCTTGATGTCAAAACAGAGTAGAAAGGAAGGGAGAAAGACAGAAACTTGGGTAGAGTTAAGAAGTCTTGCTATTTCATTTCAAGTCTCGTTTTTGTTTTTTTTTTAATTATTCTAAATGATCTCCTAAACAAACTCTTATGTGTACCCAAAATAAAGCATTTACTGAACCACAGAAAATTAATCGGAAAGCATTCTGCACCACTAAATACAACAATTTGGCAGATAAAATCTTATTGACCCACTTTCCCCCACCCCAGTTAAGGTTATTTGAGAGATAACGGTGTGTGTGTGTGTGTGTGTGTGTGTGTGTGTGACAATCTCTTTCCTCTCCTTATTGAAGCTCACTTGCAATGATTTTTGCATGCTACTACTTTCTAGTTCTCAGAAATTCTCTGCACCACCATCCCCAGTTATACTGAAATATAATTAACACATAACAATGTCTACGTTTAAGGTGTACAACATATTCATTATATATACACATACACATATCTGGAAATAATCACCACAGTAAGTTCCGTGAACATTCGTCACCTAACATAGTTACACAATTTTTTTCTCTTGTGATGAGAACTTTTAAGATCTACTCTCGTAGCAACTTCTAACTATATAAATAGCATTGTTATTGTAGGGGGTGGATTTTCCTCTACCCTTCTAGATTCCTTCAGTTCCTCTAATAATCAACTCAACATGAGACAGGCTAACAAAGTCCATTTTCTGATGAGAACCCTCCTAGTGGCAGATGACTGTTTTCTTGTTGAGTCCTCATGCTGTAGAGAAAGAGGAAGCTAGGCCTCAGGCCTCCCCTTAGAAAGCCCTGATCTCATCATGAAGGCTCCACCTTCTTACCTTATCTAAACCGAAGGACCTCCCAAAGGCCCCATCTCCAATATCATCACCCTGGGGCTTGGGGTTTCCACATGTGAATTTTGGGGGGACGCAATATGCAGTCCATAACACGGGTGCATACCTGATCATCCTTCAAGACTCAAACTGAATGTATTGAATGGAATCTCCTCTCCAAAATGCCCCCTGACCCACTTCTCCTTTGTTGCGCCCCCACAGTTCTTCCTGCAAATGTCGATTGTACCATTTCATCGTACACCTCTGTTTACTGTCTGTTCTCCCCACTGGGTCACTGTGGTCCAAAATCTGATGCTGAGTCTTCACTTCCATGACCGCCTCCCTGCCAGACATGACGAATTGGTCACCGTACTTTCTCCTACTGAGTCAGAATCCATCTCAAAACAGTGCCACCGGCAGCCCCTTCTAAGCAACTGGCGTCAATACATCCGCCAAATCTATTTGCCACATCCGATCCCAACTGTGCTATCCTTGATGACAGGCACATCTTATCTGTCTACCAATCCCCTGCACCGGGAACACAGGATGGATGCCATCCGGAAGATTCTTCCAGATATATCCATAGTTGACAAGCAAAGCAACTTATTCCTACCTACCATACCTCTTTCATGGCCATGCCTTCTAATTTCCACCATCAGGGAGCAAGAAAGTTGGCTGAACACCATACTATGTTCTCCCCATTTTTTTTCTATGAAATCCTCGTGTTTTGGTAAGCGCAGGTACAGCCTCTAGTTTTCCAGCAGAAACTACCAGCCTGCAGTCCATCACGGGGCTTTCCGCAATCGCAATGGTCTTTGCAATGTAGACACTCTGCCTTTGAGAGTTAAGGCTTTCTAAGTCAGGCATTAAGATAATGATTTAGTTATTTATTCCTTTGAACCGGCTACTTTGGTGACTCATTTTCCTCTCTAGCCCGTGCTATTGTACACTAATCCATACATTACCTCCCTTCAATACAGATGACACAGACTGTTTACTCAGGATGATTTTGCAATATGCACATTAACAAAGGCTTTGTGGGCAGGAAGAATACCACTTACTCCACCACCTGTAGGAAAACAGCTGAGTGTCAGCTTAGCAGGGTGTTAAACATCCATTAATAAATGGCAGGGCGACAAACTTGAAGGTTTTGATTTTAGTTCCGATAAGCGCTCCAAATTCAGGACTTGGCTAAATGCGTTTCTAGGTTTCGCTCAGGGAAAACCTGGCCTACGGCGCCAGGGGTGCTCAGCGGCACGAATGCAGACATTTTCACAGCAGCTTGGGTAACGATGATGACGATGCAATACATTTAAAAATTACTATAAATACTGGACTTGGAGGATGGTCCCAGATTTCACATATTTGACACTGTTGACCCATGTCTGTGTTTCTTAGATTACATATATTGATTTTGGTTCAGAAAATACTGTTCACTGTAGTCTAAAGTTTTCATTCCCACTTAAAAACTTCAGCAAACTAAATGCATTCTCAGTGGGAAAAATCATGCTTGTCCAGGAGATGGGACATGAGGCATCCCTTCCACTGCTTCTGTCCTTGTCCTGTGACAGGGAATAGCTTCAAATATTAAAATTACACGCCCACGTGTCCAGTTTCCCCACTAAGATTGTAAACTCAGAAAACGCTAGTATCACTGGGACGTTTCCTCCTGTGAGAGACACATGCTTATTAGCACAGTGTCTGCAATTAAGTAGCTGTTGCATAAATATGAATTTCAGAAATACGTTGCTTTATATCAAATCGTACCTTAAATATTTGATTTAGTGCTCATCTGCAATGATTAAGGAAATAGTTTAGGAAGTAGTTAATATTTAATAATTCGCCAATGCTCAGGTGAACAGGTCGAGACGGTTTTAAAATATTTTAGTTGAGTGGGGGTGGGGTGAGAGGCAGGTGAAGGCATGCCCAAGACATACAGTTTGCCAAGGACTTTGCATAAATAAGTATTTTATCTATAATGATTGCTTGTATCGTCGTTCTCCAAATCTCCAACAAGGTGAGCAGAAAGACTTTCAGGAGAGTTCAAATTCAGAAGAATTAAAAATATGAACCAAGCAGACAGACTAAGTGGAGTGTGTAAAAATGGACTTGTTCAGTCTTGCTACGATTTCTTAGAGTCAATCTTGGTTTGAGACAGAATAAGCAGACCCCCGCCTGTCATGCCTCCTTTCTCCCAGGGGTTCGCGATGGCAATGAAAGCATTTTAACTCAGCGCTAACTGGATTAGAGGGCCCCTTGCTTGTGTCTCGGCCTGAATAAATGTGCATGGAAATTGTTTTAAACTGATAGCTGTACAAGATCACCAGTTACAGTAATGCTGACAGTCTCAGCTTGGAACCTCGCAAAACAGCACAAACACGAGGACCTGGGGTTGCAGACAGCTCATTTGCTGACATGAAAACCGCACTCAGAGGTGGAGATGTACAACCTTTGCAGGTCAATGGTGACAGTATTTGCAAACTGCCACCAGCATCTCTCTGCAAACGGAAGCAACTTAATATGAATCCTGGCTGCAAATATAAAGCAACCTGATTTTTTTTCCCCAGACTCCAGGACTCCTGTGAAGCCATAAGGAGGACTTTCTCAGACTTAAAGTGGGTCAATGTCCCATCTCCTGGAGGCTGACTGGGAAATGAAGAGGTATGGTTACCACATTCTGCACAGAGGAGAGGCATGGCAGTAACACAGTTTGTTCCCTTTGGAAGCAGTGGGTGTTTCCATGTGAGTTCTGACTTCACTGCTTCCCAGGTTCACTGTTCTGTGTCACAGAGGCAAACATCTGTTGGCATAGACAAGGGAGGAGATGGAGACGGCCCGTCTTCTTTGTGAACCGTCAGCTTCCAAGATCCCAGCTTTGGGGAGACACCAAAAGGTTCCTAAGAGCAAACAAAATGTGTTTTCTTTATTAACTGCACCGTAGGGTCAGATCTGGCACAGCGGACCCAGAAGAAATGCCCCAGGAGGAACCTAAATAGGAGTGTTTTGATTCCTCATAATTCAGTACCATCACGAATCCCAACTTTGCTCCCTGGAAAGCTGAGTTTCTTTCCTCAAGGAGAGTCGATTGGAATCCAATTTTTTTTTTTTTTTCACAGAACATCATTTGGGTCCCGAGAACCAGTGAAATAATTCGTGTCACAGAGTTATATATTTCAGCAAGGACTTTAAAATATCATGTAGTACTCCAGGCAGAGTAGCTAGCACGGGTCCATTTTACAGATGAGGCCAGTGAGTTTCAGATCTCTAGTATCGGGTGCAATGACTCTAAATTGTAGACCAGGATGATATTTTATTGATCTACATCTAAGAGCCGGTACCCAGGAAAGAGTCCAGCACACAGTAGGTGCTTAGCAACTGCTTGTTGAATTGGCTCTCACTAGACAAGTAACCAGCAGGAAAAACTTGCCTTCTCAAGCCCTTTGAAAAGAATCTCATCATCCACAGCCACTCTGAGCGGCATATTTATTTCTCTGTTTACAAGTTTGTATCTTATCTCCTCACGTGAGGACTGGGGGACTTCTGGAATCCACGCTCGGTCATGACTTTAGATGGTCTGGATGTCCAGATAACTTTTTCACGTCTTGATGCTACTTGGCTTTGAATTTTCCTTCCTTTCTGAAAGGGGATGAAAATAAGTACTTCATATCCTATAAGGAAGGCGTGCCAAAAACTATCCAGGTTTTTCCTCGATTTTGAAACAGAGATGATGGCTTGCTTTGGATTGGAATAAAAGAATAGGAAGGACACCTTAGGAGCACGTGACTTCCGGCCTGTTCTCATTACCGTTTTGCCACTTGGTTGTGTGTGTCCTTCCTTTTATATCTCATTCTCCATGTGTGTCTTTGCTCTATGAAGACATCAGAGGCTATGATATCAGCACAGTGCAAACCTCTAAATTGGATTCATGTAACTAACTCCCCAAACTCCCCAAATATGCCAAGAACAGGCAGCCCTTTCCAAGTCACATGAGGGATACAGGCAGCTGGTAAATTTAGCATCTAAGGAGCAGCTTTTCCTTCTCTATTTTTCTCTCCTTCCCCCAGTAGACGCTAACATTTTATTATAAAATCACAGATAAGTATATCAACTGCTAGAAGGCTGGCACAGCAGAATACAAGGCAATCAGATGGCAGGGAATTTGGTCAAATACAAAAAGGACCGTAGAATTTAAACCAAATGACAGCAGATAAGGCTTTTCCTGAGATTCCATTAAAAATGTAATAAATAAGAAAGCCAAAAACATTTCTTTCCAGTCCCGGTACTTTAGAGTTGCTTTATTGTTCATCGTAACGTATAGAATCTTCACTGATGCTGGGATCTACTCACAGCTGCCAGCATAAACATGGCTGGAGTCACGTTAAAGGTTTGGTAGCCCCAGACCAATGCCTGTGAGACTTTCAGTACAGTTTGCTGTTTGAATAGATAGACCTTATTTATACACTTAAGGAAGTCATCCCATAAACCTTCAGGTGTGACTCATTAGAAATCACCAGGAATTCAAACACAGGCTGAAAACCAGTGGTGGAAACTTTGCTTCTGATGCTCTTTAGGGAAAATTCATAGTGTTTTTTATTTTATCACATTTTATTATTATTATTATTAATTTTAAATGTATGTAATTCTCTAAGGACCCAAAGATTCTGTGAGGTAATGGCTACTTACTGATATTTTATGTTCTGCTGTGAATTTAAACTGACCTAAAGCAGATAGGTCTTAATAAAGCCAATCCCCCTAAAAGCGAATTTGCATAGATCCATGTAGACCATCCCTGCCTTTGGCCCACTGACCTTAGAGAAGGGAAAGAGATCAAGATCTGGACAGACAGGGGACTCAAGTGGTTCCCTGGGATGACAACCCCTCTGGGGCCTGCAACTTGAGTGTGATCTGTGGTCTCAGGTGAAGTGGTCCATGGTGTCTGCCCCATCTCTCGAGGGCAATAGCCCTAAGTCATAAAACGTCTCCCTGTGTAATATGGTACATCTGTCAACCTCAGTGTCCACATGCTCTGTTTATGTCTGTCTTGGGATGGTCCATGGGAGGAATATTTGATAGCAGATATTCAGCCATATTATTTGACTCTATCTTTTGTTCTTATATGATGTGTGTGTGTGTGTGTGTATACCTTGTATCTGATTGAATTTATGTTTTAACGTATTTATTTACAGATACTTTCAGAGCATAACATGTATGTATTTCAACAGATTGAGAAAGAACAGATCAAGCCACCTTTAATTCTTTACACTGGGGTTCCTGCCATCTTAGAGGGTGGAATAACAATATTTTCAACTTTCAGTAATAATTCCTACTGAATATGGAGAAATTCAGTGCCATAAACAGGTCACGTTTGACTATTAGCTCTATACTGACTCATGAATGAGCATAACTGTCAACAAGCAAAACCAGAATCCACCAGGAATTGGCTGTATGGATAACGGTGACATTTACAGTAACATAATCCAATACCTATTTTTTTAAAAATAGTTCAGGTTTTGAATCTCCTGCTATTTTAGATTATGAAACATCAGACTTTCTGGGCCTAGGATGCTGCTGGTATTCAGAGGGTACTGAGGAATCCAGGCTTGTGTGGAACATGGAACATGAATATAACATCTCCTCAAGATAATTATTAAGATGTTGAGAGAATCATTATAGCTAGAAAATCTAACTCTGGTCATTTTTATTTTGGGAAGGAGGCACTTTTCAAGCTATCTGGTTCTCTTACTAAAAACTATTAAAGATTTGGTATCAAAAGAACATCCCCATTCATTTTTAAACAGAATTCTCATAAATCTTTGTGGCTTCTGTGCTATGACCCAGAATAAGAAATTAATGTGAGGTTGGATAAAGGCTGACACGTTGTTCTCCATGTTTCCTACTATTTATTTGAAAAGTCTACTTTAACATTACCTCTGAATAGTCAAATAAAATTCCTTCCTACACCATGCAAGAATATTGATTAATGAGTAACTACAGTTAAATGAATTGTAAGGTATTTAGCATGGTGCCTGGCACAGAGTGTTATATAAGGGCTGCTAATCACACTTATTATTATCTTTATTTGTCAATGTAGATTTTTAGATCAGAACACAATTATTAGGGCAATCTAATTCGTCTGGGCCTCCTAGCAAAACAAAATCTATAAAACCTGGGACTCAAGGCAGACTATCAACTAAGCCCTCAGTTTTCTATTATTTTTTGACCATTAATTTTGAATTTTAAAAGTTATTGATATGCTTTATATATTTATATATAGATTTGTTATCTATTTACATGTATATATTTTGACTAAAGAAAATTCTTTAACTCTGAGAATTAATTTAAAAATAATTTCATTGATTGCGCTGATTATTAATGATGTTATAGGCTGTGATTTGGTGACATCTTGGGTTTTGCTCACAGCTATAAACCTCATTTGTGGGTGAGGTGATATGGGTGCATATGGGTGTAATTATCTGTCCAGCTTCTATGTGTGTGAATCTAGACTGCCCCGTGGGCAAGCTTGAGTCCTTCCTTTGTGTTACACAAACTCTGATCATTGCTCGTATCCATGAAATTCTTTGTACCCAAAATATAAATAAATAAGAGAGAGAAATTTTTCAGAGATTTGCGCTTCTTGAGAAGCATGCACTCTAGAGGTATTTCATGTATATGTGTGTAGACACACACATACATGCACATATATATGAATAAAATATGTACTGATCCATTTAATCTTATTCTGGGGTTACTTAAAGAGTATTTTTGCAACTGGTTTTAATTGTGCTGGGTGAGATAAAAAAATAAGTGTGTGCTTCGTCAAAATGGAAATTTTTTTCCAAATATTTTTGGGCTTTAGCATGATGTTAACTAGTTACTCAGGATATGCAGTAATGCCTCTGAAAATAATGGTAAAGTTATTTGTTTCGTTATACAAAGTACAATGAATAAATATTGCGTGTTTTAATTTTCAGATTTACTTTACCTATAATGATATCTGTACTAAAACAATTCAAAATCTATCATGGATTAAAATGATAATTGGGGAATATACAGTAAGGAGTACAATTGATTTTAAATCTAGTTAATTAATTAATAAAAATTAATTTAATTTTCTTCTCAATAGCAATGTCTTTGGTTTCATGTACAAATCATACCCAAAATCTTGGTCATAATCTTATTAAATATAATAAACCATAAATTTTTAAAATTAGCCATTGAAGACACTTTAAAAAATTTAAACGATTATCTAAAACAAATCAATTAGCAAAATTTTTGTTTGATTTTTTTGTTATTAAATTATCTTAACAACACAGTGGAAAGGTCAGCATTTCTCAAGCACTTGGTCTATTATAAAATATTTAAAAAATATTTTATGGAGCAGTTATGGCCTTCAATTAGTTACAATTGACTGTTGTTTTTCTTTTACCTTAATAGCTTCCATATTTAAGTAATTCTGCATTTATTTAATGAATAAACTGTAGGTTTTAATTATGGGTAAAAATAGGTATATTTTCTTGCTTTAGAATTCTGCCCAGTAAAAATGACAATAGACTGTCTCGCTGCTGTCATTTCATCAGAGCTAAAGACACACACACACACTCAGTTCATTAGGCACATTGTCAACGTGTGTGGGGTTTTTGTGTATGTCACACCCTCTAAATCCAGGTGGCCTCAAGCTGTGCCATATAATTCCAGCCTCAATTAAACTTTCCAAGGTCAGCAGTACTGTACCAGGTCAGACATAAATAAGGCAGAGGACAGTCCTAGGGTACAGAAAGGCCATATTTATTCTTTAGCCACAGTTCATGGCTATCAAATGAAGCCTAGCAGAGAGGAAAGACAGGAAACAAAGAGAACCCTCAAAAATGTACTTTACACCTATGTGTAACCTTTGTTGGAAAAAAAGTCAGTATATGAATAATTCAAGACATAATGAATTGGTAGTGGGTATGGGTGTAAGTATATGCATGTGTGTGTGTGTGTGTGTGTAGATGATAGATAGATAGATAGATAGATAGATAGATAGATAGATAGATAGATAGATGATAGATGATAGATAGATGATAGATAGATAGATAGATAGATAGATAGATAGATAGATAGATAGATAGATAGACAGACAGACAGACAGATAGACAGACAGACAGACAAACAGATAATTTTTTTCTTTTCCTCTAAGGATGCAACTTCAACCAGAACCCTGTGGAGAATATGTTGGTATGATTCCAAATCACTAGCCCAGAAATCAAGAGATCCAATTTCTAATTTTCTCTGTACCATTAACCAGCAGGGTAATCTTAAATACATATTTTATCATCTTCAGTTTCCTTCTATAAAAGGAGAAGTTAAAAACAGATAAACATTTACAAATTTTAAGTTCGAAATTCTACTTTGGTCTGAACTCCACCTAAATAGTATTAGTGAGTGAATAGAGTCCAATAAACTAAGTCAAAGATGAGAACTTGATCGAAATAATATATTTGTTCATTTATAATATACAGAGATTAATTTTTAGAATATATAAAGAATATATATAATAAAAAAGAAGACAAACTTCCAAAAAAAAGTATAAATAAAATTAACAGGTAATTCATTGAAGAGGAAATCAGGCTGGTCCATAAATACTTGAAAATATGTCCAATTTCTGCCTGGGTGGTGTGGCTCAGTGGTTGAGCATTGATCCATGAGGTCACCAGTTCAATTCCCGGTCAGGGCACATGCCCAGGTTTTGGCCTCGATCCCCCATGGGGGACATGCAGGAGGCAGCCATCGATGTTCTCTCTCGTTGATGTTTCTATCTCTCTCTCTCCCTCTCCCTTCCTCTCTCTTTAAAATCAATAAAGAAAAAAATTATGAACAAAAAAGATGTCCAATTTCCTTAATAAATTGGGAAATGCAAATTCAACATTATATCATTTAACATCCACTAGTTTGGCAAAATGAATAAACCTGACCATGTCAGGATGAGTTAGTGGTGAGATTCCCAAATCGTGCTCAAGCCCTGCCAAGCACCACAGAAAAATGACTAAAGCTTCACAAGATGTTTAAAAAGTTGGGGTACAACACAGCAAATCTGTGTGCTGCGAGCCTTCTTAGTTTTTGGTAGCTACAGCATGAACTTCAGATTGTGCTACGTTCTCGTCAATGATGTGAGATCTTTGCAAAGCTATGTTTTCAGAATTTGCTAGAATAAAAAGAAAGAACCATGTGATTTCTTCAGGTTTTTCTTCACTTTTTTCCTTCTCTCATTCAATCAATGCCAAATGAAGCATATTGAAAAGAAATGTATATCAAGAAACCTTTTTCCCGTTTGTTTTTCACAAAAATGTCCCAGCAACGTGCTTTTAACACCATTAAAATCCACCTCTAAGTCATCTACATACCACTCCCGTGTCTAAATATTTAATGGTGAGTGTTGGAAGGGAGTGCCACGTAGAAACCTGCTTCCCTGGTCCGGGCTCCCTATGAAAATCACTTGGATAACTTGCAATCATCTCAAAGACAGAAAAGATATTAATTAAGGGATAGACACCCAGGCAAGTCCAAGTTAGATTAGTTACAACACTGACTTGGTTATTAATTAACTGAAAAAGACAAGAAGGTGTGCGTTGCACTTTGTTTAGTGAGGTGGTTCCAGTCTGTTTGGATTTCCTAGCTGATCTTTTCTCCAGGATTTTGTTTATATCTATAGAGAGCTCAACAGCAGGTGTGTCAAGGCTTCTTTTCCAAGGGCCGACCAGGGACTTTGCAAGACAAAAGGATCCCAAATTCTCCTTGGCAAATCCACTTGGAGTATGAAAATTGCCAAGGAGTTCACAGCAGTCCTTGCATTGAGTGTACAGAAGCACAGAGATGCAAGGAGAAAAAAGGGGTAAATCCCGGTAATTGTTATGATATTATCAGTAACAACCAAGGGCTTTGCAGTAGATACAATTCTTTCATAGACAAGTTAATCTGATTATTATTATGACTCAGGACATTCAGGGACAGGATGGCTAAAACCCGTTATGGACATACCATTGCCAGGCAGTCTGCTGAGCACCTGCAAACCGTGTGTGTTATAATTCTTGCTTTTCAAGTCAAGAGGCTGATCTCTGGAGATGAGAGCTGAAGTGATTGAGTCAGGACTCAAACCTTAAAGAATGAGGGAGGGACGGTGTTATTATTATAACGTCTGGCACTGAAATTCTTTGAGTGAGAGGATTGTTGTAAGAATGATGTTTGATAAAATAGGTTTGTATCACGTCAGAGAAGAATTTGAACTTCTTGATGTCATGGGGCAGATGAGGTGGTTAACAGTGGTGTGAGGGAGAAGAGAGAATTAATGAAGAAACTTGAAAAACTGTTCAATACGTGATGGCATCTTTGTGTTTGTTTTTCGGAGTAGATACTGAAGGCAAATTTTATGTTGGAATAAAGATGCTAAGAATAGAGGACAGTGCTTAGAAAGGTTGAAGGAATTTGGAATGGGGAGATTATCATCCTAAAGCCAAGATGATGTGACATATGCCCTACAACAATTTAATTTGACAATTTTCCCAAGTCACCAAACCACTATTTTCCAGCCAGGATTTGAACCCACGGAGTTCGAGTCCAGAATCTGTATGATAAACAGTTATAAAATGTAGCCTCTGCAAAATAGTGTGATTCTTACTGCTTTAAAGAATTGTAGTGTATAATAGAACGTTTTTTCCTTTTCTATTGAATTTATTGGGGTGACCTTGGTTAGCAAAATTATACAGATTTCAGGTGCACAATTCCACAGCACATCCTCTGTGCACAATTCCATAGCACATCCTCTGTGCACAATTCCATAGCACATCCTCTGTGCACAATTCCACAGCACATCCTCTGTGCACAATTCCACAGCACATCCTCTGTGCACAATTCCACAGCACATCATCTGTATACTGTACTGGGTGCTCACCACCCCAAGTCAAGTCTCTGTCCATCACCATTTATCTCCCCTTTACACTCTTACAGTTTTTCCCACCCTCTCCCCCGCGTAATCACCACACTGTTGTCCATGCCCATGAGATTTTTCTCTTTTATGCTCAAAACCACCCCCACAACCCAGGACTAAGGAGAGGTCATAAGCCTATGTCAAAAGATTGTTTTCTCTGTGGCAAGGGGAACTGCATATCATATTAGGGACTTTAGAGAAACTGGGATGAAAAATTAGGAAAACAAGAAATTCTACTGGAAAACTGAAGAGAAAAATGTTAATGTGGTTGTTTTAAAATAAAGGCATGCAAATGCTGGAGAGAAAAAAAAAAAAAAAAGAGAAATGATTCCAAGAGAATACTTTTCTTAAAGTACATTGAAAAATTATACCATATGGGAAAATTACCTAGTTGACATATTTTTTCCTATCATAAGAATTTCCAAAAAATTTCATTAGTGAAATCTACATCTAAGCAGCCGCTGTGTATGCTGCGGAGACTAGATAAAGCAGAAGAGAGATGGAGGGGAAGTAGAATAATATTAGGCAGAGTACTTTGCTTCTTGGGATCTTGGCAGTCAAAAGTGCCCAACCATCCAGGAAAATTAGTAGGGACTGGAGACCGAATCTGTTTTGGAGGACTAGCTTGGTATCCATTGTGACAAAAAATACATCATAAGAATTTTGGGTGCCTGCAAGATTGATACATTAATCAGAGGCTGTAATTATTGAGGATGGATATTAGACAGTCTGGAAAATAAACAGTGTCCTGAAGAAAGGCAGCATGGGAGTGCTTCTAATCAGCCTGTGGCAAGGTACATCCCCGGGGACGTGGGAAGCACTATTCCACATCCTTCAACATTTCCTTGGTGAATGTTTCTTGGTGCCCTGTCCCAGAGGTACATCATCACACACCTCTGTGCCCACCCTTATCACAACTGAAACCCACTGATCCCATTCTATCACAACATAGAGGGAACAGGGAGAAACATCCGTTCTTATGATAATTCTGTACATTCTTGAAGAACATTGTAAAACTGCCCCTCGGGGTTTGGTTTTCTTTTCTGAAGAACAAATAATCTCAACTCCTTTTATCTTTCCTCAGAGGTCCTATTTTCCGATCCTTTAATCATTTTTATTGTTTCCATCTGTACCTACTTTAGTTTTTTCCCATCCCCTTTAAAGTGTGTATCTGCAAATTAGATACAGTACTACGCAAATTGGATAGGTCTAAAATACCTACTGATCTATGATTGGAATAACTCTCTCTATTTGCATAAGGGAACATACAGAAAATGGTCGTAAGAGCAAGGGAAAAACTGGCAACATTTAACTGCTACCAAAGAAGGATATTTTCAGATCCACAAAGTAGTTCTAAGAAGTAGAACTTGCCCTGAAGAGAAATGAGGAAATGCAGAAAGGTATGAGAAAATGGCCATTAGGGAAGCGAAATAAAAAATGAACACAACAATTATATCTATAAAATGATTACACTGCAAATGTATACCTGCACATACATAAGCAAGCACAGAGAAAAAACATGTCCAAGGGAAGACTTTTTTCTTAGTGGAGCATAACTTTCTGCTTTTTTTTTTTTCCTATTTTAATTTCCCTGATTTTAGCATTGCTATGCATGTGATAACTAAAACATTTATAGAGGAATTATCTGGAGAATACGAAGGAGAAGACTAGGGTACCTAATAATATAACAATACTTATAAAATTTTTCAATTACTGTCTACTTTCAATATTATTTTGTATTGATTTCAGGTGTACAGCATCATGATTAGACAATAATAAACTTTACAAAGTTGCCCCCCTGATATTTCCAGTACCCACCTGGCATCACACATGTAATAATATTTTAAAAAAGGACTCAAAGTGCACACAGATCCAAATCTGTAGTTTTTAAATGCATTTAGTAAATCCTATAGAGAGTATCTAGTTTTGCTATTCATGCTTGTAATGAACAGAGAGAGGAAATAATGATGTCACTCTGAAATTCCTTGTTCTATCCCTCAAATTGAACTGACAATAAAAATAAAGGCATGCAAAACTGGAGGGGAAAAAGAGAGAAAAAAAGATCTAAAAAATCTAAAGGGAAAATTTAAAAGCACATAAACAAAGAAAAAATAGACTTAGAATTTTAGGTCTTAAGTCCAAAGAGTTGGCGTGAAGTTTTCATGTATGTACCAAGAGAGGAACACAGAACACAGACAGGTTCTGTTCCAAGACACCTCTGGGTGTTTGGAAATTATCCTCTATTACTGTACATATGTAAGAATCATAGAATCCTATTAAATAAGACTGTTAGGACTTTGCAATCTCTCTTGGTAGAGACCATGTCTCCTATCAGCTGATGTTTTCTACAAGAGTGATCAATGCAAGGAATTTTAAGTGTTTAGTCTTGGCTTACAAGAAAATAAGAGAATATCATAAATCCATCATAAATGATAATTTAATGAAATTCCACAGAATTTTGAGTCTAAGACAGACTTTGGTTGTAATTTATCAGGTTTGTTTCGGTTATATAATATATAATATAATATTAATATATATGTTTGCCTAATTTTAATCACCTGTGTTTTCATTTAATATTTAGTTCATAGTTCAAAATTCTGCTTGAAACTTACAACTTTAGTGTCCAGTTTGCCATCTTCAATTTGGATCTGTAGAATAGCTTTCTACCTTAACTTTTGATATTCACCCTAAACACAAGTATCATTTCTCTGACCTTATCTGAATGAATAATACCAGCCCGTTTTTTGTTGTTTTTTTTTTCTATCAATAAAATAACTGTCCTGGGGAAGATAAGAAAATTGCCCAAAGTCTTGAATACGGAAAAACAGTTTTCTATACCCCTAATAACTAATTATATAGAATTCCAAAAAGAAGCTATACAAATAAGAGTTTAAAACCTCCTCCCTCTTCTTTCTTTCCACCATATCCCAGTAGAACATTTTTTTTTTTTTTTGTAATTGAAAGCATATTCTCAAGGAATTCAGCCTTTACAAATCAGAGCTTAGGAAAATGCCCTCATGGAGCTTCTGATTTAGTAACCACACCAACCTTGGAAAGGCTGAGTTACTATGTACCAAGGCACAGTACTGTCAGCCAATTACTTAGAGAGCTTATGGGCTTCCTGGATCTCTGGGAAATCAGCAAGATGAAGGAGTGGTGGAGAATATATCCATTCTCTGATTTGAGAAAATTAGATAGAATGTTAGTAACATTAAGCAGTGGTGGAGAATATATCCATTCTCTGATTTGAGAAAATTAGATAGAATGTTAGTAACATTCTCTAGTCAACAAAGTAGACTGTTTAGTTGAATTGTTTTCTTAAAATGTATCTTTGTTGTTGAAAATATTACAGATGTTCCCCCTTTTTTCCTCCATTGGCACCCTTCTCCTTGCTCCCACCCCCTCCTGCCTTCCCCACACTACTGTCTATGTCCACTGATAAGTTCTTTGGTTTATCTCTTCCAGTCTCTCCTCCCCGTCCCTCTGAGGTTTGTCAGTCTGTTCCCCACTTCCATGTCTCTGGATCTATTTTGTTTATCAGTTTATTTTGTTCATTAGCATCCTCACGTAACTGAGATCATGTGATATTTGTCTTTCTCTGACTGGCTTATTTCCCTTAGCGTAATACTCTCCAGGTCCCTCCATGCTGCTTTTTTAAATCCCACTGGAGTGAATTTCCTAGTTTTATTTACTATTAAAGAAATTTTGGAAGACTTAAACTTTTTTAAAACTTGAAAGCACCCTTGTCCTGGGGCGCCAGAGTCTCATAGTAACTGTAACCAACATCTGCATACTTCGAGAGAAGAATATGAAAATAATGCAACAGTTTTTGCTCTTTTATGTGCAATTATTGATATTTTTATTGTAGTTTTTTGGTAATAGATTGTCCTTTAGAAATGCTTATTTTTGTTTGAATGGACCTTTCAGAGAGTGTTCAAAAAAATCATCTTTTTTTTAGACGAGAATATATGCCTGTTGGAACAAATGAGTGCATATGTTTTAATGTCTCGTTTTCTCCCAGGTATGACAGTTTATTCTACAGCAATAGAATACAAAAATGAGTTTATTAAGTTTACCTAGAAATGATTCAAAGATAGCTGTGTAGCTCTGTGAGCTATGTCAACATTTTCTTGAAAGATACCTGCGATTATTTGATGTTTACTTTTTTAAGGATAGTATTTGTAAGTTAAAGTGCACAGGAACATTTTATTACATTTTCAATGTAATTCTTGATCCCCAGATGCTGTCCATATAAATCTGAACAAACCCAACACATCGCTATCTATATTAGATCAACAAATCCTCTCACTCCCTGGGCTAGTGTTAGGAATAAGCAGCAAAAGTGAAATTCCTGGGTAATAAAACTTCTGTTTCCTGACAAGTATGATGTAAGGACATTTTTTTGCTCTGCTGCCTACACCTTTCAAAGTAGGTTACACTGTACGCTATGATTATGTCTTCCTGTAACCTCTATTTCAAAAGCACGTGGCGTGTAAATAATACAGCTTTCTAACAACTGTTTCAATGGTCACCATTTTTAAGGTCATCGTCGTGTTCAAATTCAGAACTGCAAAATGCTGAAAATCCAATTTTGCTTCAAAGGAAGGGATGTTTCCTTCCCCCCACCCCCCTTTTGGGTTTTTATTCCCATTTCTTAAAATGGCAATCTCGATGAGAATTGGCATACTCATACATCAAGCTTCATTTGTGCCAACATCAGGTTAAACAATTTTCCTAAGTTTTAAAAGCACCACGAAACTGGGCATACCTATATGGGCAATTACTATTGACTTCTCAAATTATTACATTACACTTTTCTTCCTGAAACCAGACAAATGTGATCTTTGCAGGGCCAGAAGACACAAATTTATTTCTTCCTTGTGCCCCCAAATAACATGATAAGATGCTGTGTCTCCTGGTTTTTGTAGGAAAAAACCCTACCCAATTACTCCCAGCTAGAGCACCCCCAAAATCATGCTTAGATCCAGCCCCCCGCCCCAAATTACTACAGGTCTATATATGTGTTCTTACACAATATTCGTGATTTTTTTCTGATTATGACACGCTATGGAAATTTGGAAAATTGCATAAAATGACAGTGGAGAAAATCATTTATAAATTCAGCCCAGATCATCAGAATTCGCATTTGGAGATGTAATAGTCCTTTGCCAACTCAAGCTCTGCCAAACTCAGTTTTGAGATGACACTGTTTTGTATCATTTTGCCAACATTTAAAACCCACAACCTATTTACAGTGATGGGATTCAGGCCAGTCTCCTTCAACAATTGCAGAATCATGAGCTTTGTTTACAGTCCACCCTCTTGATATGACACTAAGGGAAGAGATACGCACAAGTGTGACTTTGTGCAAAGATCAGCAACTGGTTGAAGGGCTGATTCCTGTTTAAAGAAACTGACGGGGAGACAAAGGGTCAACAACAACAAAATGCTAATCGAGCTTAAAAAAAATTCAGAATAGCGTGCACGTAACATACCATCAGTGGAACACATTGCCTTTAGCAGATAAAGGGCACTAAAAATAATATTTCACTGGAAGATTGAGCAAGAAAAATCCGTAGTATAATGAACTGCCAAAGCAGATATATATTTTTTTAACACTACAGATCTCTTTCGTTTTGTAATAGATTATTTTCTATGCTTTACTCTTTTCCAGTAAAATGCTTATTTACTGTTATCTCTCAATATAATTGTGGCCTCCTGCATGCCCCCCAACTGGGGATTTGGCCCACAACCTGAGCATGTGCCCTGACCGGGAATCGAACCGGCAACCTCTTGGTGCATGGGTTGACGCTCAACCACTGAGCCACACCAGCTGGGCATTGACTACCAGGCATTTTAAAACACTCTTTATATGTTTACTTTCTCTGTGCTTTTCTTCTGTGTAGTACCATATTTATATTTTCATGTATTTTTTAATAGATGCATTTTTCTAATAACTTTTTATATATGATGGTTATTAATATTTTTGGTTTCGTTTTTCTTGAGTTGATCATGGCCTTTCATATCATTTCAAAGTTTGACTTGACACACAGAAGTTTACATTTGTATTCAGCCAAATTCAATAATCTTTTCTTCAGGTTTTCTGTCATCATTATTATATAACTCAAACATGTCCAGTCTTGTGAGTATATAAATACAGAGATCAGAGTCCCAGAAGTATGGTTATCACTACAGACTTCTAAATGTCTTGTGAGCTTCCCCAGAGATTTTCTATGTGTACTCATGGAAAAAAAATCTGTGACTTGGAACCATCCTCTCTCCTCCCAGGAAGATGAAGGGAAGGAACCAGCTCCCTGAATGGTTAATGATCCTTGCACCTACTATCTTTATTCCTTCCAGGTAAGTTATTTCCCAGGAAGCCTCTGATTTCCTATGTAAATACGTCTCTGCTGGGCACAAGCCAATAGTTTGCCAGACACAGTCTGACACAATGAATGACTGTTCTGTCCATCTGAGACCCTAGAGGCATTTATGTATTTGCCACCCAGAGGTCCAGTACTCTTCCCAATGCCAGACTGATTCCTATCTGGCTGGAAGGTGGGCATTGATCTTGATGTCTGAACTATCACTGACTAATACTCACTGTTCTGAGTGATAGTGAAATGGAGATATCTTTGGAGTTTTCATATGGGAAGGTAGAGGAAAAAGAGTGACCCACGCTATTGTATTCCAAACTCAGAAGTCGTCCCCAAAAGGAATCTTAATATTTTTCAGCTGAAGCTAAATCTCAAGCAATTGAAACCTATAAAATTCAATACTATAATGTATGCTAAAATACATTCCTTTAGCCAACAGAAAAATATAGCGGCAGATGGAACTCAGAATTTTCTTCAAGAAAGATGAAAGAATACCAGAAGGGTAAGTATCTTGGTAAACATAAAGGACCTATTTTTGTAGAATTTTTACTTTAGATATACATATAGCTTTAAAAGACCAATGACTGTGGAAATCAAAAGAATTAATAATGTGTTATGGTATCTATAACATACATAATAGTAACATATAAGGAAACAAGAGAATAAAGAGTATTAACCAATATAGACTAGTTGACAATTAGTGAATATTATACCTAACAGACACACATGAAACATTAAAATAGAGTACAGACTGGGTACTAAAACATTTCTTAAATGAACATGGAAGGCTTGAGATCATTCCGTTTATATCATCTGACCCCCAACAGTATTTAATTAGAAAGTAACAGTGATGAGATATCTGAAAATAACCACTCAGCATTTGGAAATGTATCAAGACAGCTCTATATAAACCATGGATCCCCAAATAAATCACCGGTAAAACATAGAAAATATTTTGGATTGAATAACAATAAAACCCCAAAATTGGTTAAATGAAGTGAAATCAGCACTTAGAGGAAAATTTACAACTTTCCAATGCTTATATTACAAATTAAAGAAGATGTAAAATCAATTATGTAAGCTTCCTCATTAAGAAACTGAAAACAAAACAAAACAAATTAAACCCAAAGTAAGTGAAGGAAGAGAAATAAAAATAAGAGCAGAAAACAAATCACATAGAAAATGAACAAAATCAGAGGCTAGTTTTTGGAAAATAATAATACTGATATCAGCTATTCCCAAACTGATCTACAGATTCAACATGATCACAATTAAAGTCCCCAAAAGCTGATTTATAGAGATGGGCACTTTTATTAAAAAATATAAATGTACATTCAAAAGACCTAGGTAGCCGAAACAATTTTGTAAAAGAAGTTATAGCTGGAGGACTTACACTACCTCATTTAAAGATTTATAAAGCTAAAATAATCAATATATTGTGGTTTTGTCTTAAGGATGAACAAGTAGCTAAGTGAAATTGAATGAGATACCCATAATTAGATTTAGATATGTACAGACATTGGATTTTTGACCAATTTCAGTGAGGGAAGGTCGATCTGACAGCTAGTAACTGGTGGCACTAGAGGGTGAACTCAGTCTAAGTCTAAAGTGCGTTACCTTGACCACTTCATTTTCTGTCTCTTGTTAGATCATTCAAAAACAGATCGCAGAGCCAGAGCCGATGCCCAGAAGAAAAGCTTCTACTAGGAGTTGGTCTCAGGACCCACACTGGTACTCTGTTGCCAATAAATCTTAGTCATAAAATCGGGAAGGCATTGAGCATACATGTAATGTGTGAGCTGTTTTGGTGTTTAAGTATATTTTGCTATCGTTAATTTTTTTTTTTAATTTTACAAGCATCTCCGTCAAAGAGGAACCAGAGGAAGATACTGAAAATTCATAGCAAGTTCAGGCTAGCACACGGAAGTTAAAATATACCATGCTCATTATGACTAGTTTAAAAAATGGTGAAAATGGCACTGATACTTTATTTCATGGGCTGCTTTTATGATTCTCTTTTAGGGGATGTAAAAATATTGTAAAGGCTTTCAGTTATAGGTTCCTATGCATCCTCTGGCCCCTACACCTATTTTTCTCCTGAGTGTTAGTAATTTCTCAATCAGAAAGGATGCCCCACAGTCACTGGGATTATTAGTTGTGTGATGACCATCTGGTGTCAACACACCCGCACGGGACTGCCATCCACAGGAGCCAGTGACACCACGGTACTGCTGCCCATCCCAAGGCCTCCGTTGCCTCTGCCCCTCCACTCTGTCAGCTATGAATCACACAGGATGGAAAAGAGAAGCAGACAGAGGGCAAGGTTGGCCTCCGTCAGGATAACTACAGAGCCAAACCTCCCAGAATGCTTTGGGAAGACTGGAATGGAAGAGACTTGAAGGACGACTCTTTTGTTTTTCCTTTGCCCCTGGAACATGAAGCTGGACTTATC
Source organism: Tadarida brasiliensis (assembly GCA_030848825.1). Taxonomy (NCBI): domain Eukaryota; kingdom Metazoa; phylum Chordata; class Mammalia; order Chiroptera; family Molossidae; genus Tadarida; species Tadarida brasiliensis. The sequence continues at coordinate 6,382,933 of CM061279.1, forward strand.
TCCTCCCCCTAGGAGAGCTGTTGGCTTTCCTAACTCTACCACTATGACCATGATTATATGTCTGTTGGGCTTGAGTCAACATCATCAATAAATATAGTTGATTCGCATACACTGCGTTTTAATCCAACTTACATCAGGAAGGTAAGAATGTCATTCCTGAAAAGCTAGTGCTTTGAAGATCCCCAGGAAAACCGAGTCAACTTAAATATTTGAGGATGGCTCCGGTTTTTTGGGGGGAAAACACGCCTTTGCTAGTCAGCAGCATTAAAAGATTTGCTCAAAGCTTTGCTATACATGGTAAAAGCAAATCCGTGAAAATTCCAGCACGAAAACAATCTTGCTTTAGGAGAGCCCCTCACCGATGGTGTATCATAAATCAATAATTAATCATTTTTATTTTTATACAAATGCTAAATAACCCTGGGATCTTGACTCTGGTGGAGATATTAGGAGACTGTGGAAGAGTTAGAAACCCTGAGCCCGGAAGAAAAGAGGCAATTCTTACGAAGCAACGTGTAATACTGCCGTGGTCATATTCCAGGGAAAGTACAGATTTAGTAGAAGACTAAACACTGGAAAGTAATATTGGGGTGGCATTCCAGTAACTTAGAGGTAGGGGTGACCACGGAATTCCCAAGATTGCAACTCTGTTGTACTTTTAAATCTCTCTGAGCTGGAGAAGCACCTGTGACATAATTATACGGACTGGAATTTTGTTTTACTGGAATTAAAAACAAAAATGGTCACATGGGAACTCTCCATGTTCTTATTTAGGAAATGGATGTATGTGTGTGTATGTGTGTGTGTGTGGGGGGGTGTTTAATAGGTGGGGAGTGGAGAAGGAATGTTAATTCTGGGCTGATGTAGAAGTCAAAGATATTTATATAACATATATAGCAGAAGACATGGTCTACATTTCTAAACTGGTGGAAATATTTTCTAGCTGCTTCCAACAAGTTATTACTGATTTGTTGGCCGTGTAAGATTAAGACGTAGTCTCGGTGTTTAAGAAACTATAAAAAGGAAGCAGCTTTCATTCTAAAGAGGAGAGACGGGGAAAAAAATAACTTGTCTGTAATGCAGATTTATTAATAGTCATTCACTGATTTTCCAGTGCAATACTCTTCATGTAACCTTGACTTTATTAAGGAGTCCTTAAGGTGCATTTGGAAGACAGATAATGAGTTTGGGGAATAGCCTTATCTACATCAAGCTAATCTTTAACAGCTTGGAAAAGAAGTAGCATCAAGTTTTTCAATGTGAGTGACAGAAGCGTGTTAAGGCGAAACCATTTCAAACGTCCTTTTAATATGAAGGCTTTACAGGATATGGCCATGTTTTTATAAGCATGCCTCATGGAGCAGTGGGAACATAAAATAAATAAGAAATATAGAAAACGACAGAGCTTTAATACTATTCTTGAGGGTCAAATGAATTGCTAGTTAAGAGAATAAAGAATTCTACTGTCCGAGGCCTCTGAGTGGCACTTTGTATCTGGGTTAATAAAAGCAAGTCAGTCGTCCCCAGGGGGAAAAAAGTGTTTCATTCACGTTGGCTGTCTCCTTTAAAGGGAGGGACAATCTGAAGGGAGGGATTTTGAGTGGCATGCCATTATCCAGACTGCACATGCCCATTGTCAGGGCTTCTATGGGGAGAAATCGGCAGGAACCTTTCTGACCCTTTGCAAGCACAGGACTCAGGGTCTGTGTGGGTGTGTGTAAGGGGGCCGAGAGCCCAAAGAAAGGGGGATGAAAAGAAAACTAATTGAGAAGTATCTTTCTAATGAGACAGCTCAGATTTACCCCTGTGCACATTCCCAAGTTCAGAGTTTTCTCCTTTCGTGGAAATGTGAGTTCCCTTCTTTAGCATGAGAGCAGCTAAGGAGATTTTGTATCCTCTCGGTGTGTATGCAAGTTCCATCCATGGAAACTCAAACAGGCTGGCGTGCAAAGCTCTTTTTCATTAGCTGAGGCTTTTCACTCGAGTTGTTTCTGATACCTTGATGTAAGCCTTCTAGTTTGTTTGTCGATCGGGTTTAAAGGCTTTTCTTTCCACCCCTTTTCCCTTAACATTCTCAAATTACTTCCCTCTTCTGTCTTCCATCATTATACATTTAGGATTTCACCCAAAATATCTTCAGTCCAAAGGTCATGACGCAGGTTCAAAGCAGGACAATTTGGCACGTCTGGGAGAGTCTGGGAGACGTCACTTTCCCCGGCAGAAAGGCACTCCCCAAACTTTCCCAAGATACTTCACTCCTGTTTAAATATCTGAAATCCTAGTTCAGCATTTCTCCCATTATTTTCTAACTCTGGCATCCAGTAATTTCTTGATCTTAATAAGACCCAAGTGGACATTTGTAGATCTTAGTGAAGTCTAAAAAGTTCTGTTACTGATTGAGCTGCAGTTGGGAAGATGTGTGTGTAATTGTGACAAAAGGAAGAAGCAGCTTTCCGTAAACTCAGAAAATTTGTGGGGTAAGAAGGCTGGGACTTCGTGATGTGACTGAGCTTTTTTTTTTTTTTTTTTCCCCTTTAAGAAGCAAGTGATAATTCATCTGCAAACACACCTTTCTTTGCTCTGTTGTCAATAGAAAAGTTGTTTTGCTAATGGTTATCTGTCTCCAAGTCCTTGACCTGATTGTAAACACATTTCGGCAGGAAAACCCTGGGCCGTGGCCTCGGGACTTTGCGTCAACAAGAGATAAAGTGACCACAACTTAACCTGATGTGGCCTGGAGTGCCCTCTGCTGCCCCTCGGCCAGGAGCTTCCCTAATCTCTCTGCTGAAGGGACAGACTGTTTGGAGGGCCAGCCATTTACATGGTTCCTACCCTCACTCTTTTTTTTTTTAATACATTTTTACTGATTATTTTAGAGAGAGAGGAAGGGAGAGAGAGATAGAAACATCGATGTGAGAGAGAAGCATTGATCGGCTGCCTCCTGCACTCCCCCCACTAGGGATCGAGCCAGAAACCCGGGGATGTGCCCTGACTGGGAATTGAACCAGGATCTCTCCGTCCAAGGGATGATGCTCAATCCACTGAGCCACACCAGCCGGGCATCTGTTTTTAATATTATTACATATCCCTGCCAAGGAACCACTTTCCACCATCTTTCCATTAAGTGGGGCCAGTGGAGTTCTAGGGGCTGAACGAAGTTGGTCGGGTTTGCGTTCTTACGATCCTGAAAGGATTGGTACACAGTGAAACGAAGCAGGTTGTATTGATTGATTGATCGGTGTCATACATGTGAGCTGCATGTTCCCGCTCTTCCCAAGACATTTGGACTGCAATAAACACAACTTTAGGGGAAGGGGGACTCTTGCAATAATGTCAACATTAAAAAAATTTTTTTAATAAAAAAAAATCTAAAAAAAGACGTTAAAAATGACCAAACATTGAAATGTGTGTGTGTGTTTGTGTGTGTGTGTGTATGCTCACTCGTGTGTGTATGTGTATGCTCACTCGTGTGTGTGTGTGTGTGTGTGTGTGTAATGAGTTACGATTAGCCCTAGGCAAAATAATTTTCTCTGTCAATTTCTATTCCTGTATGTACCAGCCCCCTGGAGTGAAACTCACTCAAACGGTGTCCCTTCCTAGGCTGCCCCCCATTTTCCTTTTTTTTTCTTTTCTCTTTTCCTGTCTTTTTTTACCGACTTGGCTTCTTTCGTACCACCCACACCCCTGCCCTTATTACATAAACTTGACACAGTGTTCCTGAAATACGGTCTAGTGGAATTCCAATGGGCCCAGGGACCAGCTGAGCCTATGGTTTGGGGTATGCCTGGGTCCAGCATTTTTCCCTTCTCTTAGAGTTTTCGTGGGATGGGCTCCCCTTCCTTCTACCCCATCCTTTCCACTGTGCTTTTCCACATTTCTCTCAATAGTACCTAAGTATTTTTTTTAAATCTGACTTTTGCCTCAGATTTAGTTTGTTCAAAATGAAGTGTACGCAAAGTTAAACAAGGATCTTCTGATGGGTGCTTTGTAGAGGTAACAAAAGAGAAATAACACCCAGGTTCTGTCCTCGAGAAGCGTTTTGGTTTTGACAGATCCAAAGTGACAGTCTCATTCACGAGTGGAGTGCTTGATAAAGGGTCTGCTCATCAGAATAAAGTAAGGTTGCACTGTGTGATTTCCATGTTGTTTTTAAAATTAAACTGATACACATTTATTCACGATCGTAATTCAACTAGAGATGGTCTGTTGTGGTTGTATGTGTATGCGTCATGTTTCAAGCATGCTTCTCAAAGCAACAGCATGAGCGACGTCTCTGGGTGTCTTTTCAGTGGCCAAGGTCACTGTTCTCTAAACTGTGCAATGCTCAGAATTTCAACGTGATCTTAAATAACAATTTTGCTTCACAGGGGGCACAGGCTTTATGTTTTGTATTTCCCCGAGGTGAGTCAGTCCTTGTTGGAGGCATAAGTAAATTAAGAAGGAAAGCCAAGAAGTGCAGTTGTGACTTTGTTAACATGAGTAACTAGACTACTAATTCTTTTAGTTCCGGTTTTTCACATTTGTGACATAGACCTTTGATGCTATCATGAACATCTCTCCTTAGTGAGGGACATCTAATTGGTCAAGACTTTCTAGGAAATAGAACCCAAAATTTTGCATAAAGCTGTACTAAAAAATACAGGCAGTTCAGTGATTTATTACAAAATGAGCGTCAAGAAATCGAACTCCAGCCGCATCCCCGAAGCTGTCCCCTCAATTACCACCTCCTGCAGCTCCTCTCCAAAGTCACCAGAATCCTGTCACTTACAGAGTCACCTCCTCATTTCTTTAGACTACCTAAGCATGCATCCTAAACACCATGGTTTAATATGCTTTTTGTTTTTCATTTTATATGAATGGAAGCAAACGGCATTTATTCTTGCATCTGGTTTCCCTGGATCCACATTATCTTTGTGTGACTGATTCCTGTGTCTTTGCAGCTACAGTTTGTTGTTATTGCTGAACAGTGTGATATTTCATTCATATATCATAATGTACCTACTACTGAGACACGTTTAAGTGGTTTCTAGATTCTTTGTATGCATCCTTTGAGATGTCCACACAATCTTTCTCTTTCGTGTGATTAATATGGTGACTGCAATAATTGCTTTAATCACTGAAACCTACCTTGTATACCTGGATTAACCCCAAAGAGTGTTCATGGACCATCGTGCTTATGTTTTGCTGCATTCCGTTTTCTAAAATTTTAACGTTTAGGTCCTGTCATTTTACTTTCTTGTAGTCTGGTATTGATTGTGAGGTTGTACTGTCCTCAGGCAAAGAGTTGGAGAATACGTTTCTTTTTTACTCCTCTGTGAAAGAGTTTAAGTAGGATGGGCATACACTCTGCTGAAAGTTTGATGGAATTCAACAGTGAAGCCATTTGGACCCTGGCTTCCCTTCTACTCTTTCTTAATCTCCCCTCCCCTCCCCTCCCCTCCCCTCCCCTCCCCTCCCCTCCCCTCCCCTCCCCTCCCCTCCCCTTCTCTTCTCTTCTTTCACCCAGATTAATAGAGTTGGAAAGATGAAACCATTTCAAGCAATAGATCGACATAACCAGTGTACCAAAAGCTCTCTGAAACACACTGAAAAAGACTACCGTTCCTGCTGGTACCCAAATAAGCTCTCTGGACACACACTCAACTGTTGCTTTCCTTCTGCAAGAAAAGAAAAGTACCACTGTGGATGAACTCAGACACAGGAACGTGACAGAGCATGATATTATCGACAGACTCAACGGCGGCGTTTTTAAAGTATGACTACATGCGTGTATATTGACAGGCACTCGTGTTGAAGCTGCAGAGAAGCCACAGGCCGGTAAGTGCAGTTGTGTTTGTAGTTAAACAGAGAAGAGCAAACATATCATTAGCTCTTCAACTGTGTGATTATGTGGTCTTAGCATGACTCGTGGCGAAACATGACAGCTTGTGCGAACACCAGACCGTCACAGAAAGTGATGTGTAAAAGACACTTTTCTGTAATTGGTCCCAGGGCAAAGGGCTGATCGCTTGTATAAAAGCCTCCAGATATGCGTTTGGTCTGACTTCTAATTAGTGAAGCAAAAAAGAGCTGAACTTTGGAAATTGTGATGAGTCCGTGATCTTTTTTTCCTTTAAGGAAATAATCACTTTGCCCTTGAACTCCAAAAGGCCCTGAAATCAACTGACTCGCCTCTTAAACTCCTTAACAAGCATGGGGATTAGAGGCGAGCGGTGTAGAATGGTTCATATTAGATAAAAATGATAATGGGCGATAGAAATTCACCTGTGAATAAGCAAGTTCCCTTTACCAAGATTTCTTTCTTCTTCTTTTTTTTTTTTTTTTTTAAAACAAGCTCTTGTGATCCTCTTATTGCAAAACCATGCATAGTGCAGATAAAGGATAAGATCACTAGACAGTGAGGTTGGGTGCAGAGTTCTACCTAAGAGCAGCTTCTTAAAAAATAAAATGTTGGAAGTGGTAATAGTGTTAAATTCAAGTACATCATGGAAGTAAAACGTAGTTAAAACGACGGCTTATATATGTGCTTCTCTCTTATTAAAACAAGAGCAACTCTAGCACATGTTTATTATTGTAAAGAAATAAAATCGTGAATGAAAACAGCGTCACCCACAAGCTCCCTGTTTCAAGTGCGGGGTCTTGTACATGGCTTCAAAACGACATCCGGAAGTAAATAAATACTACCTACAAGCGATCTCATGGTACTTTGGTTGAGATTGATTCTGTTGATCAGTGTGTATAATTATTTTGCTGACTGTGGATCCCGTCCTCACCCCTTAAATGAAGAGTGTGCCCAGCTGCAGTTCACCTGGCGGGGAGACACGTTCTGCACAAGTCTGAAGATGTGCATTGACTTTCGTCTTCTTCTGTCCCCGCCCCAAGAAAAGCATAAAGTGTAATGAAGCAAGGAAGAGGGTGGGACGACAGAGAAGGGGAATGCAGCAGGTTTGGGAAAGGGATATAGCCTTTGTGATCCATATTCAAGTTCTGACATCACATGATCTTCTCTCTTCCTGAGATTTGCACGAACCTTAACAAACTTGACTTGGTGCAACAGTCCCAAGGTAAGTGATACTGATACCAGTGGTGACAATGTCCTTAAACTTGCCTCTATTTGAAAGACCTGAGGAGTTCAGTGTAGTATTGGAAGACATCCTGTGGGCCCCAGAACTTGCTAATATCATGTATTCATTCATTCCCTTGACTTCTCCCGCCTCTCATTTCTTCTTCTCCCATCTGGCCGACCTGCTGCTGTCCTCAACACTTGTTTGGATTTCATTAATATTTAGATGGACTGATATGCTCATCATGTCAAAGTGAATCTGAAGCCTAGCTGATTAGGTTTTTAACTCTGTGGGATTTTCCAGCTCAGAAGTTCAATTGCAGGTGCATATTCAGAAACATGCACTGAGCACATGTTCATGCCCAAGGATAGAAGATGGTAAAGCACGGTCACTGGTCTTGGGAATCCCACTGAAGAAGGGCACAGACGGGGTACCAGGCAGGTACAAAGCTTGACACGGTGGGTGGGCAGGGCAGGCTCAGGGAAAGTTGGTGAAGGGCATTTGTAACTGTTATGTGGTGGCAAATGAGAGAGTGAGAGGAAACATGAATCCATGAGCAGTAATATTACCGAAAAAGGATTGTCAATCTAGTATAATCGGGGAGCTATCATTTCTGGGGAGCTGCTGCTTTGGGTTTCTCGAAGTAAAATCCTCTGAGCCCTTAAGGTTGACTTCGCTGGTTCGGGAAACCACCAAGTATGGCTATTTATTGACGAGAGTGAAAGCAGACATTTAGCCCTGTTCTAGGAGAAAACAGTGAGATCTTCTGAAATCCAAACACAGTTGTTACACAAACGAACACGTTCAATGTCCTACGTAGTAGTATAAATTGGAGAAATCGTTAACCCTTGTCAAAGGTTGAAAAGCGATTTAAAAAAAAAGAAAGAGGTGATGTCCTTTATGTGGAGAAAGTGAAAACTCGGTGTCCCAGATCAGGGGTCAGCGAAGGAAGTCCTTTGCCCCATGAGAAGACAGTCTCTCTAACTTCCACAGTGAGAGGGAGTCTGTCTCCCAGCAAGGTGTCATTCTGGAAGCAAGGTCAGCCAAGAATGAATTTAAAAAATGTTCAAATTGCAAAAGGCACATGCCTACAGAAGCAGCATCCTTCTTGACTCAGGCTGAAGAAAATAAAAGTCAACTTAAGATCCAAGGGCTCCCGTGGAGAAGCAAAAGTCCCCAGATTTGAATTCTTGCTCTAGGACCTTGGCAACATACTAAAGCTTTGTACGCAAGGAGAGAGCTGAGCCTGTGCCCGGCTCTCAGGACGTATTACTGTTATTCTATAATCTACGGCATGTCCATCCCTGCGGCAAAGTCAGGAATATCTCATGTTTTTGGACAGACAGTTTTTCTTGCAGGGAGGGATTATCTTTCTTCCATATATTGGCCTTGTGGGGAATTGGTGATGTTCACATGGGCAACAGGGCCCCTAGTTATTTTCTTTTTTAAATGTTTATATTGATTTTTTAGAGAGAGAGATAGAAACATCGATGTGAGAGAGAAACATGGATCGGCTGCCTCCTGCACGCCCCCTACTGGGGACTGAGCCCGCAACCCGGGCATGTGTCCTGACCGGGAATGGAACCAGGACTTCTCAGTCCATGGGACGGCGCTCAATCCACTGAGCCACACTGGCTGGGACCCTAGTTATTTTCAATTCTATCTGGATTTTTTCTTTTTTTTTTTTGTAAGCAACACATAAAAGTGATCTGTCGAATTGCCTGATGAATTAAGTTTATGATTGCTTACCCCCATGTTTGATAAAACCATCCCTGTCCTGGTACTGCTTCAAATATTTCAATGAATATAACAAACCTCCTCTTTTCTTCTTACTCAACGTGGCCACAAGAACTCTAACTGAAGCGCTAATCACGGGCTCTACTGGTCAGATAGGAGAAAGCAGGGTCCGAATAAACATGTCAAGGAGATACTTGTTGTTAAAATATTATAAAATAAACAAAATGAGGCCTGGCCCGGTAGCTCAGTTGGTTAGAGTGTCGTCCTGATATGCCAAAGTTTCAGGTCCAATCCCAGGTCGGGGCACATCCAAGAATCAATTCATGGGTGCATAAGTAAGTGGAACACAAATCAGTGTTTCTCTCTCTCTCTCTCTCTCTCTCTCTCTCTCTCTCTCTCTCTCTCTCTCTCTCTCTCAAACAAAATGAAACATGGGAATAAAAAAGGTGGAAGGTTATTTTTCTCCACCTTCCTTCTCCCCAATCTCTATGATGTGGCCATTGACCTCATACCTCACTTTTCTGTTTTGTGAATGATAACAGGGAAACAATTTTTCAAAGCAATGCCTTGCTTTTTCACAGCCAGTGAAATGATGATACTGCATAGATAATGTTAAGATAGAATCATTGTTTACGTTCTTGGTACTTGAGAAAACTCAATTTAAATGAGTCCGAGGCGTGAAAAATTAGTTGGAAAATCACTCCTTGGTTTGCAGACATCGTTGAAAAATACAACATGCTTTGCTATGAGGCGTTTTCATTGGAGGGAACGATATGATTTGAGAACACACACGCATGCGCGTGCGCACACACACACACACACACACACTCTTAGCGGGGCCACCTGGAGGCAGCTTGCAAACATCTCTGTGATCTCACCCTGCTCCTTGTCAGGGAGGGTGTCCCGGCCTCGGCCATGTGCATACTTTGTGAGAGCTTAGCATAGAAAGGACATATTTAACAGTTTATAACTGTCTCGGTGACAGCAAGTTCTAATTTAAAACTCCTGTGCAATACTTGTTAGGAAGTTTTAATATCAAAAGGCCAGCCAAGGTCTTCCATGAAAAATCTCTAGACAGTGAAAGAAACTAATCCTTTTTAGTGATGTTTGGCTTCTCCTCGGCAGTAGGTGATCTTGATTTCATATTTTATACCCATGGTTTGTCAATGAAAATTTCCTCCTTTGAAGAACCACTAGGAAAAGAAAAATAGAGCAAGACTCCGTAATAAATATTTGAAGAGAAATTTACGCAGAATGCCGAAACTACCACTAAAATTTTAGAGCGCTTTAAATTTTTTTTTTTTTATTTTGCTTTCCTGGGGGATTTCTGCTGGTTTTGTGCTTATAAATGATGATGAGAAGGCATCAGGACCATTCATGGATTTGCATCCCTTGTAAAAGGGTTAGCATGGTCCATGTGCCCCTAGCTCCTCTCCCTAGTGGACATGGGTAACCTTATCCTCACACCTTTATCTTGAGGAACCCCAGTGCTTGTGATACTAACCTTGGGGCTATTGTCACAGGTGAGGGCAAGTAGCTGCCTCCCTGTGATCAAATTCTGCTTGGCAGAAGGCCATTGATCTAGTTGTCTTGGGGCAGGACTGGCTTGCAGACCACAGGAACTAGGACACGTCATAGCCTCCGTCCATAGCTGCCTTGTGGGAGTGTCCTTATCTTTCTACACATCAAGTATACACATATCTACATACACTAAAAGACAAGCATATGTATATGTGTGAAGAAATTGTGACTGTGTGAATAAAACTGGGTTGGCATGCACAGACAATAGTCCACTGAGATTTCCTTGTTAAGAAGGACTATTCTGATTCTTACCTGAACTTGTGAAAATGACCTAAAAGATGGAAAACTATTTTCCAGAATATTTTTTTTCCTACAGTAATCTCAAATTACTTGATATCCTGTTGAATACTTATCTTCTCTAAAATAAATTACCTGGGCAAATATAACAAGAGTATGGATAAGTTGATGTCTACAGAGTACTTTTAGATTATAGGATGAAAAGCAACCTCCATTAAAGGACATGGTATATTAATTATTCCTTTTATCATTTATATGACCTGCTATTTTTAATAATAATATATGTCTCTTTGATTTCTTTATCTAATTTTGTCTTTGTGAATGTGTGCATTTTTTAAAATGCACTGTCTCAAAAAATCTTTAGAAAGTATTGTGTGAGGTGGTGAAAGGCATGCTGGGAAATTAAAAGGAATCGTAAGTAAATACATAATATCTGATTTGTGGGGGACATTTTAATTTTTTGGACAATGCATGTGACATCATGTTAGTTCAATGAATGGCATGCATTGATATGATTATCATTTTCTTTCTTTCTCCATATAATGAAAAATGGGAATACTCTCTAATAGTAATGAGTTTGTGTTTTTAAAGGCATTATTGATTTCTTTTAGCGAAGGCGCTGCATTTCTTTATAAGTCATGCTTTACTAAGATTTATTAACAAATACAGTAGACAATGGATTCTCCAGACACTCATCAGTACGTGGAGGCGAGTCCAGGAGCACACAGTCTCCTGAAGCTTGAGTCAGGAGAAACTTTGATGATGTTTTTGACCTGGTGACGGGTAATGTGCACCTGAGAAATTAATCAAGGGATTTCTTTTTTGGCTATTCTCCTGAGAGGTCACTCGCTTTCCACTGAGTTTCTCCAGAACATACACCTGGTGTCATCTGGCAGTTCTGTCCTGCTGCGTTCTTGTGGTACCCACATCCCTCCACAGCCTGCTCCCTTGGGAGTCCTCCCAGGAAGGGAGGGAGATTCCATGGACTTGGAATGACAAGCACCTTGCTTGTGGCAAAGGCTAACTAGGCATAAGTAACTGAATAATAAATTGAGGTAAGGAGCAAGAAGGAACTAACCTTTGGAAAAATATAAAATAGATAACAGCATTCTCAGGCTTAAATCTATCAATGGCTTCATGTCACACTCAGAATAAAATCCAAGCTCCTTAACCCAGCCTACAAAAATTAGCCTTCCCTGGCTCTGGACTACCTCTCTGACTCACATCCTACCGTCTGGATTTCTTCTTCACTTCATTTAGATCTCTGCCCAGATACATTACCTCTTCAGAGAGGACTTCTTTGACCCTTCCTGTCCATCATAGATCTTACCTTGTTTTGGTCTCTAGCCCATTACCCTGCTTGGATTTTCTTCTGGGAATCTCATCAAGACCAGACACACTTTATGCATTTGATAGGTTGGCATACGAACTGTGAAGTTCACTGATTCTGTACATCCTATTTCCTTCTATAGCCCCAGCATCTAGAACAGTGTCTGGCATTTAGTAGGTTCTCAATAAGTCATTAAATTAACATTCAATAAACTATCATTCCATTAGGGCCATGTGGCCACCTGAGGGCTAACTTTGGTCCAGATGCTGAAATGAAGGTAGAGAGTCGTGTGGGGTTCACAGAACCACGTAGCTCGAACATCCAATCAGGGCACGTGGTCTCAGGAAGTGTAATTCTGTTTAATGGGAGAGAAGGTTTGAAGTGGGTTCTGTGCGGGAAAGCCCAAGGTCTAAGGTGGGTTTCACTGCTCAACCCTTTTGCATGGGAACAGATGTCACATTGTGGTTCTACCAGGTGCACTTGTCTCAGGACGTAAGGTAAGAAGCCACAGTATAACAGGCAGCGAAAGTGTTGAATAATGAAAGGTTACTGCTCTATATACTTCATCTATATGTCCTCATTTGGCTTCCCAGGGATATATGCCATCTTGTCCTCTCTATAGATAAACCAAGTGCCTTAGGACTGGAGAATTTGCCCACAGCAAGCCCTCCTGAGGTTGGTAGAGTTGACATTTGTGTACAAGACTGTCAGCCCCAGGATAAAATTCAAGATCTGATCCAAAGCCACACATCTCTTTATCAGATGTCCCTGCTCAATTCACTTTCCCTAAAGTTACACCCCCTTCCTAGGCTTGCCCTTCCCACCCCCTACACCAATACACAGAGGTACAAGCACAACAAAGAGACCTCAAATCTATGGAGGACAGCCAAGGGCTGGGGTTTCCTGTGCCAAGAGCTTCCCTGCTAAGCTGGGAATATAACACCTCCTTTCGGCTTCCGTGAAGCTTCAAGACAAATCTTAAACCAGATGCACTCCTTTTAATCCGAGTGTTACTGTCTTGTGTGGTGCCAAAGTAAAGAGAGGACATGTTTTTAAAATGGGGACTCTAAGAAGATATAAGTCGGATACACAAATCACACACTTAGAGCGATTCCCAGCGGGGTTAATGCATGATCTCTGCTAACCACACTTCCTCCTCCTCGTTTCCCCCTTCCTGTGCAGTAATAAGTAAATAAATGAACCAACAAGCAGCATTCTACTCCGTGTGCTTCTGAGAGGATACTACCACCTAAAAGTTTAGCTGTTTCTTTGTGTTTGTTTGTTTGTTCCCAAGGAAGCCAGTGCCCCTACTGTGAGTCAGAATCTGGGGGCAGTCCCTTTACATATATAATTTCATTCATCTTCATCATAGCCTTTTAAAGGCAGGATGAATGGCCAAGGGGCTGCAGCCCAGAGAAATGAGTTTATTTAAGATCAAACAGTCAAGAAGTAGCTCAACTGGGACTTGAATTCAAACGGGATGATTTCAACCCCCAAATACTTTTCACTTTTCTCTACTGTGTAGTAAAGAATGACTAAAGAGGTGTGTGTGAGTTTGGCAGAGAAAGTTGATTGCAATTGAGCATTATTGTAATGAGAGCTCAGAAAAAAGGTAAAGAAAAATAAACATGGCCGCATTGGGCACGCATGATATTGACAAGACACGTGCTGAGATGACATGTGCTTCTCGGAAGGCGGGTATCTTTGTATTTTACCTGCTGCCTGACCCACTCATGCAGGTCAGCAACAGTTGACACGATCAAGCAATAAACTGCCCGACAGGAAGTAGCCTGTGTGCAATTCCGTGCTCTCTGGCTGGGAGAGGGGACGTCCCGGTGAGCAAAGCTAACAGCAGATGAATTAGTGCTTCTTACCAGCAGGAGTTCTGGACCCCTGCGTGTCTGAGGTGACGCCACCAAATACCAGCTCAATCATGTCAACGCTGTGACAACCTTTTGTCTACACATTGACATAGGGTTTCTAGGGAGGAAACTGGAAAGAAGCCAATATGAAATAGATGTTTATCACGGCATACATGAGAATAAAAGAGTTGATTCTCTTTCAAAACTACCTGAGGTAAGAAAAAGGGGCCTAAGCTGTGTAGAAAGTTGAGGACTTGGTTAATTGTACTGCAAGATCGCTAAAATCCATACATCTCCCTCTGAAGAACCAAAAAGCCATCAACAATGCAATTCTCCTTCCAAATGGACATCATGGAATGTCAAGTACATCAAAAACATGGCCAACCAGAGACGCAATGTCCAGTCCTGAATGCACCCAGATTCAGACCGACAACTTGAGGACATAAATGACAGAGTCACTTCTATGAGGGCGATTTCAGGCATTTAAAAAATACCCACTGTCGCCCAGCCGGAGTGGCTCAGTGGTTGAGCGTTGACCCATGCACCAAGAAGTCGCCAGTTTGATTCCTGGTCAGGGCAGATGCCCAGATTGTGGACCAAATCCCTAGTGTGGGGAATGCAGGAGGAGGCCAATCAATGATCTCTCTCATCGATGTTTCTATCTCTCTCTCTCCCTCTCCCTTACTCTCTCTCAAAAATTAACAAAGAAAAAATTTTTTTAAAAATACCCACTTTCCATTCCCATATTTCTGATGAGATGAATAAGTTTGAGCATGACCTTGATTCTTGTGTCTGGTATAGAGAACCCAGTGCAAATGCCTCGTAGGGTATACTCTGGAGCCTCTTTTCCTTCCTTAACTTCTTGCAAAATGCTTCACTAGGCTAGAACTTTAAGACGTGATTTGATACCATCATTTGCGATAACTACTGAATCTGAGTGATTTCTTGAAGCCTCGCCCTTCATACCAAATGTACAGCTGCTAAAATGACAACCTTCGGGTCGGATATTAAAATGTACAACCTCCCCTGCTCCTGAAATGCTTGGTTGATAAGCAGTTATTGTCCTGAAAGCCAGTCATTGGAGTTGAAAGATAAATATTATTCCATATCTTATTGAATAAAATATATTATATCACAGGTGATGGAGACAGATTGACTCAATAAATTCTAATAGTGTATGCTGAGAAATAGTGGCAATAAAAATGCTGATGACTGACACAGGGAGAGTACTGAATGTCATTAACATGCTATTTCCTCTGTCCAGATCTCCCTGTCATGTTCTTCACACTGTTATAATCTTTGCTGGCCGATTTTTCTTTGCTTTATCGGCGTGAGAAAAAAATGGCGTGTTTTTTTTTTTAAGGCTTTAAATTATCCATTGGTCGACTGGTTGCAGAAGTGATGCAGTTGCCTAAATGCAGGAAATTAACATAGGACTTTACAGTGAGCAATTTCATTAGCCTGTTGCGGTGTGTGCCCCCAGAATGGGACATGTCACTGGTCCCTGCTGTTTGGTCTTACTACCAAGTTTTGTCCAAGCTCTCGTTTTTGCTAATTTTTTTTTCTTTATTGATTTTTGAGAGAGAGGAAGGGAGAGGGAGAGAGAAATAGAAACATCGATGAGAGAGAACATCGATTGGCTGCCTCCTGCATGCCCCGCACTGGGGATCGGGCCCACAACCTGGGCATGTGCCCTGACCGGGAATCAAACCGGCGACCTCTTGGTGCATGGGTCGACGCTCAACCACTGAGCCACACCGGCTGGGCTCATTTTTGCTAATTCTTAAAAAAATGTTTTCTTTATTGATTTTAGAGAGAGAGGAAAGAAGAGGGAGAGAGACAGAAATAGCGATGAGAGGGAACATCGATTGGCCGCCTCCTGCATGCCCCCCACTGGGGATTTGGCCCACAACCTGGGCACGTGCCCTGAGTGGGAATCGAACCGGCGACCTCTTGGTGCATGGGTCGATGCTGAACAACCAAGCCACACCAGCCTGGCTCATTTTTGCTAATTTTTATTAACCAAAGAAATTTGGAATAACGAGTCAGAATTTACTATGGGAACTTTATTTTTCAAATTTTATTTTCAAATTATTTATTTATTTTTGTTAATCCTCACCCAAGGATATTTTTCCACTTATATTCAGATAGAGTGGGAGGGAGAGAGAGAAAAACATTGATGTGACAGTGACTGGTTGCCTCCCGCATGACCCCAACCGGGACCAGGATTGGACTTGCAACCCAGGCATGTGCCCTTGACTGGGAATTAAACCTGTGGCCTTTTGGTCTGCAGGCCAACGCTCTAACCACTGAGCCAAGCCGGCCAGGGCTGGGACCTGTATTTTTAAAGGGGTGACTTCATGGATCTTATTTCATGAGATGCAGTAAGGTACAAGTCATGGAAAATCTGAAGTTCGGATTAATCCCAGTGGTTTCTGTCATTGTTTGGGACAGACAATGAACATGTGTACCACGTGCCATCAGAATTTACCTTGTGAGTCGCAACCCCTCAACCGATAGCAAAGAGGAGTATTACGTTGGAGAGTAGAAGCTAGCAGTTAACGGGCTAGTCCTCTACGTGGGAACACTCCACAAGGTTCTACCCAAAGTGTTCTGGCCCCAGTTACTCCGAATCTTCTCTCTCGAGTTCTGAGTAAAGTAGCCTTAGGAGACCTTGCCCCTTAAATTGCCTACAAACCTGCCGAACTGAAAATATCTTCAACTGAACCCATCTTTCTCCACACAAACCTGTCCCTCACCTTGTCTTCTCTACTTCAGACAGCGACCCCATGGCCCAGCCTGTGTCCCTAACCAGACTTTCCCACCCAATTTGTCTTCTTCTTCACCACAAGGCAGCCAAAGACAAGGATGTTCCTTCCTGATAATGTTTAGAATCGAGCCAGTTCTCTAAATCCTATCCGTGTATGTCCTAGGTCAGGTCATTACCATCTTGTCCTCAGATTGTCACAAGAATCTCTTAACATTTCCGATTTCCGACGTGTACTTCCGCCACCCTCCCCAGCCTCTCATTCATTCTCCACGTTGCTCCAAATCTGGTCATGCCTTGCTGTGGTGGCAATCCCTTTCGTGATTCTCCTTCATCTTCAGCAGCTGATCTCAGGGGCCCCAAAGCCCCCAAACGTTTCATGTCTTTCAAGACAGTAAGGGGTCTGCTTAATTTCTACTTTAAATCAATAACTAAACTATCAGAACATTTCTCTTCAAAATCGGAATGCCCTGAGGGACTCTGAAGGTGACCTGGAAGTTAAAGCACATCGTGCATTGATGGGTCCCAGACAGCCCTGTCCATGAGCTGTCACCACACCCCATCACTTAGAAGGCTATCCAGGGATGCTTGGGTGATGCTTTCTATTCTTTTACTTATTTTTTTATTTGTCTTTATTGAATTTAGAGAGAGAGAAAGGGAGAGGGAGAGAGAGATAGAAACATCGATGAGTGAGAACATCGACTGGCTGCCCCCTGCAGGCCCCCCACTGGGGATCGGGCCCACAACCTGGGCATGTGTCCTGACTGGGAATTGAACTGGTGACCTCTTGGTGCATGGGTCGACGCTCAACCATGGAGCCACACCGGCCACGCAATGCTTTTTATTCTTAAACTTATTTACTTTATGTCTAAAATCAACTATTGGTTAAAGAACAGAAGCCTAGAACGCTGATGTTAAAACAGAAGTTAATAAGCAGTGTAAAAATCATGCAGTGAGCTTCAATGGCTCTGTAAAGGTTTATTCATGCAATCAGAATATGTATAAACTATATGGCAAGGTGCCTCCAGTAATCAAAAGCTGTCTCTCGTCATCTACTTCCTGAAATAGGACTGCTTTACGACTAAAGAGGACTAGGAATCCCCAGCTATGTCATCGAGGAGTGAGGTTCCCCGAGAGGTACTACAATGCAGGTAACAGCTTCTTCATGTCTTTGCTGCATAATTAAGATCTCAAATGCTTCCCTGGCAATTCTTTTATTGGGACTGAAAAGATATTTGATCCTGGTCCTGATAACCAAGTAAGATTTATCCGTCTTACAATTTTACATTGTCTAATTCATAACTAATTACCATTTATTTTTATTGGGAGACTAGCCCATGTTTTCATGGCCACAAAAACACTTTTTTTTTTTTCTGTTCACTGATTTCTTTCTTCGTCTTCTACCTTTTTCCTCCCCATTTTTCTTTTTCTGAGTGCATTTACTTCTTTTGTTGACATCATTTGCAAAGGATGTCCCTCTGCATACTTGTGTCAGGAGCGTTCCAGGTAGGTGATTTTAGGTATGAGTTTCTACGTCAGAATTGAGTGATTGAGTTTGGCCAGAGTTGCCAAAGCTTGTTGTGTTCTGTCCTTTGTTGTTTCTGCAAATTCTATCTCCCTCTTTTCAAAATAAAAGATACAGTCACTTAAACTTTTCCAGGCAGGCTCCTCATCTCCACAATGACATTCTTCATGCCTGGGGTGGGGGGTAGACAACTCTTTATTTTCCTTCTCCACAGCGCATGGTCCCAGCTGTGTGGCTCCCTTCATGAATATGCATGAAATCAGATATGACATTGCCCTGCTCCCATTAATAATCTTGTCATCTGACTTGTGCTCCAGTCGGTGGCTTCTCAGAGCAAATGTAGCCTGAAGAAAAACAAGACAAAACAAAACAAGAAGACCCTATCTTTACGTTTATCTTTTTTTTTTTTTTTTTTTTTTTTTATTGGACTGGGATTAAGCATTCCAACATTTGGGCAAGGGCTTATGAGGGGAGCCGAGGAGGGCTGGAAGGGAGAAGGAAGGAGCTGGGCAAAGGCAGAAGTCAGCCCCTGTGTGAATGGCCTGGCTTGTTGGGAGCCCGAAGCGGTGGGTGTAATGGTATGCGGGGTGACCTTGAATATAGGCACTGTGGGTAGCCCCAGCTTTTTTGTAAAAGAAGCATTTGCAGTGGAGGTTTGGGTTTCAGGCCTCCCAGTCATCAATCATCTCAGCCCATTCTTCTCTTTGACAGCTCAGTACAAGGCCTGACATTTGACACCCAAGACCCCAGGACTTATGCACAGACACAAGCTGAGGCCCTAAGGGAGTGGAGGAGGGAAGGGGGGGGAGGGCAGGGAAGCTGCTATTTTTTTTAAAGCAGCAAAGTGAGGAATATAGCAAACAAAGTCTAACTGTCATAGGGACTAATTCTGCCGAGAGCATCGCACAGAGTTTTGCTGCTGGTCTGTGATTTGTGTTAGGCGTTCAGAGTGCTCTGTGAGGACAGTTTGAGCACATATCTGAGCCTGGCCGGTCACTTTCCATTTGCACAGATGGAATCCAACCTCAGCATTCGAGGATGGAGTGGTGGACAAGAGGGTTATCACTTTCTGGACAATGGCTCATGACATTTTGACCTGAGTGTCATTTCATCATACTGTCGCCTCAGAGGAAGGCCACCCTCGGGGTCCTTTACTTTACCTTTGCAAAAATTAAAAAAAAAATAAAATAAAAGAGAAGAACCATAACTCAGGTTCAGATATGAGCTCATTGAAGTTCGGGGTCAACTAATGCAAGCGTTTCAGGGACCAGATAATGGTAATGGGTGTTAAGACGAATTAGGTAATTTATGGTTCTAACATCGAAAGGGTTTAAAAGGTTTACAACAGGCAAGTCTCAGGATCTCAGGGGCGAAGGTCCAGGTGGTTTTGCCGCAAACCCCTGTTCATCTATGGCCAGTTAAACTGAGTGCCAAGCCCTGAGCGTGGAAGGCCAAGGGTGTGTGATTAGATTCTTACCCAAGTCTGAGACCTGACAGATCAATCTATCAAGTATTTCCTAACACGGACTATATGCTCAGCACTATACCAGTGTCATAGAAAATGCAAATAATATAAGAGATGATCCCAGCCCACACAGACACCATTGTGCATTTGGAGAGATAAAGTATACACGGATAAGATAGTGCAGGATTCGAAAAACAAATGGATTCTGATACATCAACTAGGTTGTCTCCAGAATTAGTCAGCACATCTTTCATGCGGGAGGCATCTGCATCCCACACGCAGACTTGAAAAATCACATGGTTATTGCCAGTGAAATTGGGGAAAACGTGGGGAGGGGGGGCGGTTCTCAGGAACTAGAAAAGCTTTCTAAGAATAGTTCACAGTATAGGTTTAGAAATGCAGAGTTTGGTTATTACGCATGGTTCAGAAAAACTGACCGAAGGAAATATGAAATCTTAGTAATGAATGGAGTGGTTGAATTAAAATTGAGCTTTATTTTTAGTTTTTAATTCATTTCCCAATAATCTATAATGAATATATATATACCTTTTAAAATAAATGTTACGAATATAAAATCACAGGGCTCTTCAGGGGCTACCTGGAATCAGATGTCATTTTCATTTCATTCTATAGTTTTTCTCTCAGGGTGGAGAGTCTATTAAGAGCCTCTTGTCAACACCAGCCTCCCACAAACAGTTAACAATGCTCCTCCTTCTACAAGAGAAAAGGTGGATCAGCCTCTGAGCTTGACCGAGGCTATTTATAGTAGATCCGAGGTCCCGTCTGTGTTCCCACAATGCCCTGTGCTCTACATAGCACTGACCAGCTGTATTAAAAATGGGAGTGCTTTCTCAATCTTGCTCCCTAAACTGTGAGCTCCGTATGTCTTTGTCTCAAAGTAGCTCATGCATTTTTATATCTTCTGGGAATAGTCCCTGCCTTGCCAAGGAGGGATGCGGTGTCCTGTTGAAAGATTAATAAATAAACGAGTAAATATCTGCTTTGATGTCTCCTTAGACAAGCTTGGTTGTCGCATTACGACACGAAATCGTCCACCTTTTAGACAGCACGTGTGTTAGTCACTGAGACTTGTTTTGTTATCACTCTTGGCAGTAAACAAAGTTATTCCTCCGACTTTTCATAAAGTTCTTGGCAGGCATGGACTGATAAAATCTTGCCAGACTCTCTTCTTCCATTGAAAATTGCCTGGTTTTTTTTTTGGATCCTCCATTGAATTTGGTCTTTCTTTATCTTTTCTCTATTTTTTTCATTTGCTTTTCTTCTCCCTTTTGCCTCTAGCAGGGTTGGGGAAACTTTTTCTGCCAAGGGCCATGTGGATATTTATAACATCATCCGAGGGCCATACAAAATAATCAACTTAAAAATTAGCCTGCTAGCTGTGAGAAAGAAAGAATGCGTATCCTTTGAGATGACATGGAGTGACCTCGAGAGTATTATGCTAAGTGAAGTAAGCCAATCAGAGAAAGACAAATACCACATGATCTCACTTATTTGTGGAACATAATGAACAAGGTGCACTGATGAACAAAATAGATGCAGAGACATAGAAAGGAGTATGGGTCAGACTGATGAACCTCAGAGTAGGGGGGCGGGGGGGGGATGGATGAGATGAACCAAAGAACTTATATGCATGTATGCATAACCAATGGACATAGACAACAATGCTGGGGGGTGGGGGGCAGGATGGGGAGGAGGGTGTCTAGGGGGGAAAAAAGAGGAACATCTGTAACAAAAATTAATTAATAAAAATTGGAAAAAACCATTAGCCTCTTATATCTGGTCAAGCTAATTTGGTGAGGCGCGTGATGTGAGCTGGACATTAAATGGCCCACGGGCTGGACGTTCTCCATCCCTGCCTCCAAGGAAAGAGATCGTGGCTTTTGACGTTCAATTCTTCAAACTAAAGTGTCATTTATAACGAGGTACACACTGAAGTTTCAGATAGTTAAATCCTGGCAGTTTGTTTTCAAGGTAGGTGATTTACTTTTCCAAGAACGCTGCTATTCCGTGAGGCCGCGTCTGTGTCTGGAGAAATCTGCAGTACTTGTACCTGGAGAACTCCACCCACTGCTGACAAGAATTCTAAGTCCAAACCAAGGCTTTTCCTCCCCCCCTTTGGTCAAGAAGTACAGAATCTGCAATATTGCAAAAGGAAAGGTCTGAATCTTGAGGGAAAGCCTTTGATCCATAAAATAAGAGTTATGGTTAGCCACGAGCTTTTTGAAACACAGTATTCTTCATTTTGTGGAAAAGATCCCAGTCAGAAGTTTGGAAATGTCACACAGGGAAGATGATTAGTTTTAACATAAATAGAATGGGGCCATTGAAGGCAAACTCAAGACAAGTGCTTGGCCAAAAAAAAAAAAAGATATTAAACATTTGTAATGAACAGTGTTGGATCAGTATCGGCCATCTTGGCATACACAGGGTGAAAAATGTATTGTTCCACGGAGGAATTCTGTGGCTGTTTTTCTCCTCTGGGTTCAGCGTGTGTCACCACGGAATTAGAATTCAAGAGATGAGCCTCTATTTCCAATCATGTTGGTATTTCCCATGTAACTCCTTAGTGAGTTCCTTGGGTCCTTCACACAAAACTATAAAAGGTCATCAATTATAGGGACCTTATGTAAATACTGGGCTGTTTTGTGATTCTATTCTGAGCAACGTTTATATACATCTGCTCAAATAAATTAATTTTCTGGTCCCCAATGACTCATTTAGTGGAACTAGGGGTTCTCATGCCAATGCAAATAGAGAAGGGGAAAGAGGGCAAGGGGACATGGGAGGGTGGGAATTTGTTTTATAATCCACCAATTTATGAGTGCCGGCACATCTTCTATAAATGGAAAAGCAGTAAACACATATTTCTATGGGGAAAGAAGAGAGAGAGAGAGAGAGAGACAGAGAGAGAGTTGTGAATGTTGTTTTCTCATGTGAAACATCACCATTTCGAGGGTATGAGTATGGATTCAGATGTGCCTGTGCTTAAGTCTTATTTGTGCTATTTTCTGTCTTGATGATCAGATTCACTTAACTTCTTGCTCAATCTTGCTAATAGTAGACCCTTTCCTTCCAAGAAAGGAAGTTTACAAAGCCTGCACCATGCTTCCACCAATGCACTGCACTGTGTCATATAGGCTGCTCCGGAATTTCTCTGGGCGGCCTGTCGCTGGATACCAATGCACTTCTTCCCCTTGGCATTTCTACTCTCCAGCCTTCATCTAGCATCACTCATCCTACTTTTGTTATACTCATTGGTACTGTCATTTCACGTGTCCACCACCCCAAACCTTACCGCTGGCTCTTTGGCATTGCTTGGGATTCCTATACTTCTGTACATGACCTTTCTATGACAGTGGCATTATTCCTTCCTCTCCAACCTCTGCCCATAAATTTCTTCCCAGTTCAGCTCACCTTTCTTCGATCAAGAATTCTTCCTAAACACCAATGTCTGGTCTTACTCTCCTGAGTAGAGTCAAATTAAGCTGTCGATCAAAATAGATCCAGAGACATGGAAGTAGGGAACAGACTGACAGACCTTGGAGGGAAGGGGGTAAGAGGGATGGGAAGAAATAAACCAAAGAACTGAACTGATATGCATATATACACAACCAATGGACATGGGGGGGAAAGGGGGAACATCTGTAATACTTCCGACAATAAAGATGAAAAAAATAAAATAAATAAAAATAAAAATTATTTCACTAAGTTGTAGTGGCTGGAGGAGGAGGAGGAGGAGGAGGAGGAAGAGGAGGAGGAGGGGAATTCTTCCTGAACTAACCTCACCCTTCTCTGAATTACTACTTCATTTTGTGTTCCACACTTTTATGCAGAGTGGATATGTTCATGTTCTTGACACTCTTTTTCTCTAGCTATTTCTTACCATTTCTCTTCCTTTTCTACCCAGAGTGAAAACTCTTCCAGAGATGGCATTAAAAATTGTTTAATTTGTATTAATTATATTGCCTAGCAGAATCCCTTATATATGATGAAAGTTTTAATAATTGCTTCTTGAATAATATTATGATTAATTAAATACTACTACAGACTCCTCATTTGCTATTACTATTCTTTTTGTATAAATTTCAACTAATCTAGCTCCATTCTCTACATACATATTGATTCACTGCTTTGAATGTAAATATTGATAGTCTTCAAACTGTATTTTTAATTGTATCATGGCAATGCCCCTTGAAATAAAGATTCACTTCTAATTGTTGTATTCCTTGGTCCTAGAATGGTCCTGCACATACAGACCCAGAGTAACACCATGGACATTAGTTTGAGCCATTTGTTACCAGGCCTTAAAGTTTCACACCTTTGTCATTTTCGAATTCTACTGTCACAAACCTCACTGTATCATGTGCTTCTCTGCACCTGTCCAAAAGGACATCGATCGAAGTTCGACAAATAGAATAAAGACAATCCTTCCACTGTAGTCTTGAAATTCTTAAAACCACATTGTTATTATGTAGATTAGTGAGGGATTTGATTTCCACCCTACCAAATAACATAGACGGTTGGCTAATTAACACAGGATCATCTGGTCTTTGAGTCCTGCTACATAATATTTGTACATTCAAGGACGGAAACCTGTCCTACTGGATTATGGGGAGGAAAGAACATACTTTATGTTTTGTTTATTTTTTAATATGTTTTTATTGATTTATTTTTTTAGAGAGAGAGGAAGGGAGAGAGATAGAAACATCAATGTGAAAGAAAAACAGTGATCGGCTGCCCCCTTCACACCCCCTACTGGGGATCAAGCCTGAAACCTGGGCATGTGCCCTGACAGAGAATCGAACCAGGACCTCTCAGTCCATGGAGTGATGCTCAATCCGCTGAACCACACACAGACTGGGCCATACTGTACGTTTAAAGTGTAGGGACAGGAGGGGTAGAAGACACGCAGTACGGCAGAGGACAAGAGCTCTGGAGCTATAATATTTCGTTTGAACACCAACCCCCCACTCCCTATTTGTCACTGTCTGTGCCTCAGTTTCCTCATCTGTAAAATGAGAATACAATGCAGCTTCCCAGGGTTATTGGGAGGAACCAACAGCAAATGGATGCCACGTGCTTACATAGCACCTGCCAGACTGGCTTCTCCTCCCAGAATGCTGGCTATTCATTCTATGACTGTTATCATGCATTAGTCAGGTGCACAGTCTGGGTGCTTCTGCTGTGGGACAGTCCACTCTGGCTCAGGCCACAAACAGCGTATGCTTATTTGCCCAGCAAAACCGCCTCGCTTCTGCCTGCACGTTTCTCAGTTACATCTGTGTGGCTGGGTGAGAAGGAGAATGGCAATGTTGAAGGGGAAAAAACAAGGCCCCTGAGCATTAAACAGAGTATATTCTCCACGCCTACTCCGTGAGATTAAAGAGATGGGTTCTCCAGCCATTCTTCAGACTGACTAATTTATATGTATATCGAGGATGCAGCTGGAGAAATGTCTTAAAAGGAGCTGGGGGGAAATATGACGCGCTCACATTCCCAACGGTGTTGCCACATTCATCTGACTAGCGCGTTCATCCTTTAGTACTTCCCTGGACTGACATGAGGCAGGAATTCACATGTCACGGAAGATAACATCTCACTGTTGCTAAAGGAGTCTATTCAGACATGCATGTTAGTGGGTTGATAACTTACTTGGTATTGCAGAGGACTCAAAGATAGACATTTCGCCTTTTATCTCCATCTCTCTGCTCCCTGCATACTAAAGATAGGGAAAAACAGCCAGATACATCTTAACTAAGCCACGCAGAAAAGAGAGACTTCTGCTAGCCTGCTGCAGAGGCTGCAAAGTTAAAGGGATACAGTGTCATGAGGCCTAATGACAAATGAATTAAACATGTTTACGCACCCAACTTGAGCTGTCTGTGAGTGTATTTTTTAAAGCGCAAACCTAGCAATAATTTAGCAAGAAAAGGGATAAAATAAATGGAACCCAGGCATTTTTGCTGCAGTCTGGTGTGGGGTAGGGGTGATAAAAAAAAATTTTTTTTTTAAAGCAAATAGTGAGGTTGCAATGAAAAAAAAAAGTAGGGTAAATCATAGGAATATTTTCATATTTGTTGACATGCGTTTTGAGGTGAAGGAAGGCAAAATGAGAACTTAAAACAATGGCTCCAACATGCATTAAAATAGAATGCCTTGTGGCTTCTCAGACAGGTAAGCACGCAACACCCTCCGTTAGACATTGTACAAAAGCAGTATCTCTGTCTTCTTACCAGCACCAAGCACTGAATAGTCAAGGAGCCTATTTTTTCTCTCAATTGCCTGTGGCTGGTGGTGAAGGAGGATTATATAAGATTATGTTGAAAATATTTTTCAAATATGCAAGGTGAGGTTGATCAAGAAGATAGTGATCCAATTATTTTAGGTCAGGAAACTCACAGTCACTCTGATGAGATCAGAAAATTAAAGCCAAAACGTGACATTTGGGTCAAAATTTCTCACTCACTTTTTTGTGTTCAGTTAGAACCCATAGCTATGTTAATAATATAAAAATGTCATTATATAAGTGGAAATTTAATATTTTAGGAGGAAAGTAAAACTCTTGATGGCCATTGCTCTGTTTCAAGTGCTTGAAAATAGATTGGGAGAATATGAACCCAAAATGGTAAAAACTGGTTCATTGCATTAGAAGATTTCAAGTGATTTTTAATTTTTGCTTTCTGATTTTTTTTCTAGGTTTTCTAAATATTCCAAAGTTAGCATGTACTTTCATAACCAAGAGAAAATAAAGTGTAAGTACTTTAAAAATATTTGCTATATTAGAACCCATTATTTATATAAGGTCTATTGCTCCCAATGATATTTTAATCCAATATTCTACTTACATCCTTGCATGTTTCTTTAAACTATTAGAAATAAAGAAAAATTACATTTGAAAAAGTTTGCTTCCTGCAGATCTCATTTAGAAAAACATATCATGTTTTTCATGGCCAAGTGGATGAAATTGTTGATGTATTTTGAGAGCTTACCAGGTCTTCAACATAGTAAACTGACCAGTAACGCACTTATCACTCAGATATGGGTTCAATTTTTTTCAAATGAGATTTGTAACTTAGTATCTGTAAGTAGGGTACTAGATATCACTGATACATGGAACTTAAAATATTACATATCTAACAATATACAATCTGTTCACCATCATGAGAGGGTTTGTACTGATGTTAGGAAATACTTGAGCTGGTTGCCTCCCCTATCTCACACCCTCTTCTGCTCTTAGTTGACTTTTTTCTAATCCTCATCTGAGGACGTGTTTTCATTGATTTTTTTTAGAGAGAGAAACATCAATCAGTTGCCTCCAATACACACCCCAACAGGGGATTGAACCTGCAAGCTTCTGGTGTATAGGACGACGCTCAAACCATCAACTGACTTTTATAAAATGTTTGTGCTTTTTCTCATAACACAGAGTGAAAAATAAGTGTTCCACCTATTGAACAATATAGTGAACTAATCTAGAAAAATCAGATGCAGTGTAAAATTGTGAACTTGAATGGAAAGTTCTTTCACTTTTTATCATTTTTCAGATGGGCATGACGTGCCTTTCCTTCATTTTCCAGTCCCACAATGACAGAGTTCTGAATGATCTGGAGTGTCTCCGAAATCCTTGAGAGCACAGGGCAGCTCACTAACTCAAAAACTATTTAAAAATAAATTATAACTGTAAATGCGTTCTTACAGTAAGGCCATATGCTTTGAAAATATAAACCTGTAATATTTATATATGAGCTGCCATTGCACAGAAGTCATAACCTCCTATGAGAACGTCTGAGATGCTCTTTGCATCCCCCTTCAAATGATTTTAACGATCAGTTTTTCTTCAGGAGCACCCAGGTTAGAACCTGTGACTTATGACCGTATCAATTCGTACAGCAATGCGTTGTACTCTCCAAGGGAAGTAGTTCATCTTCTACAAGGTAATCCATGCACATCTCCCAAATCTGAAAAAGCTCCATACATGTGAAGTCAAAATGGCTTTAGAAAGAATCCAGGGTCATATCATAACCCTGATAGGCAGGAAAGTACGGAATGAGAACAGAGCCACGCTGGTGACGTGTCTTTGGTGATTTGTCTATTTATAAATTGCTATCGGGCTAAAATCCTGGATAATTTGACCCAAACACACAAGAAGAAAGCATTCATCACAAGTCAATTCATTTGAAAAGAGTTGGTTAATAATCACTGATCCAGCAAATTTTTTCTTTGATTTTTCAAATGAAGGTGTGTTCAATATTTTAGTTTGTTCTTTGTAACTACCATTGAAGTTCCCTACATATATAACTATCCTATTAGAAATCGTTCCCCATATACTTCGACTTCCTAATGCCTATTATTCGGTATTTATGTTTACAAATATATAGACTTTGAATATCTCAAAAGATGCTAAATTCAAAAGACATCTCCTTTCCTGGATAAAATATTTATGAATATCAATTAGATGGAAATTTATCTGATGTTTCTGGTTAGACCCAAGTGCATTTCGGTCCCATTGGTAGTGATGTCGCAATGAAAATAGCCGTATGTTATGGTCAACTTCATGTCCAATGAATTGTGGGCCTGATACCTCTGGCGACAGATTTGAGCCTGATAGATGCGACATCATTGGAAGTCCCTTAAAAACGTGGCCCACAGTAAATGTCTTCATTAAGTAGTCCTCTATTCATGGATAGCTTATTGTACCTTGTTTTAAATCATTTTTGCCTATGATTGAGTGAGAAAGACAGCGAACGACATTTGTATAAACTCCAATGTTCACTAGGTGATTAATAAATATTGTTCACTCAAATATTTTAAACTGTTATTATCCACGAAGGCAACCTGACTTCAGCTAGAGTCTCCACGTGGCTGACTGTTCAATGTAAATCTCCAGTTGCCATATTTTTAGCGGGTTGTTTGAATGTAACAGAGGGATGAAGTTTTCTGAATGGGTGCTACCCTGGCCTGGCCATCCCGTCAGGTGTCTTCGAAGCTTCTGCCTCTCCTTCTGTGCCTTGTATCTGTGAAAGTCACCACTGCCTTCAGATCTTTGAATCATCCCTGGTTGCTCCCTGCCCTGTCTCTTCTTCCAATCACCATGAGTTGAAAACTCTTATGCCTCTGAAATTCTTCTTATGCCCATCTTTTTCTTTCCACTCCCACTGAAGATGTCAGTAGTGATTGCAGAGACATCAAGAACTTTCCGTTTGGGTTCCCTCCCACCATCTCTTCTGACCTTAGCCCACTCTAGTGCAACTACAAATTAGTATTTCTTTAGAATATATTTGGGATGGAAGAACTCTGTTTCAACCCTGTGGTTCTCAAAGTTCAGCTTCTAGAAAAGCTCTTTCATATTTGGGCTCCAAACTTCATTTCTGAGGACTTCTGCTTGGAGCTCTGATATGTAGAGCTTGGACAGACTCCCTTCCTTACAGCAAGCAAACGTTGGACAAGCTAAGAATCAACAACCTTTCTCAGTCAGACCTGTCATCTAACTGGTGTGGCAAACCACCACCTGAAATCTGAAGACACAGCACCCAGAGAGATGCAGCAATGAAAATCTGTTCATCAGGAACTGAAACTCTGGCTCCATAAACTGGCAGAAACATTAACATGGTAATGTTGGTGAGCTGCTGGAGGCGGAGTGTGGCTTAGTGTGAAAGGGAAGAACTCTTGGAAGCTATATCTTTTCAGGGCTCCTGTGAGGATCCAAGAAAGACTCCTCAATGACTCGGTTAGGGGAGGAGTAAGCCTGTGAAACACGTTGAGAGATTTTTTTCATGACCCTTTCACTCTCTAGGATATCCTTTAGAATATTATGTATACATGACAGGACTAGCAAAGCATTACTTAAATTTATGACTCCCTAAGAGTTCTTCTTACCTTGAGTCATTCCCAATTCCCATTCCATAAACAGGCTGCTAAACCCCTTGCTTGTCATTACAACCAAGCAAAGGCTGTGAGTCAGGACTAACCAAGACTTACATAGGAAATGTAGGGAGACTCTTCACATTCTGCATGGAGCCCAAGTGAATACATCCTTATTTTCATGGTTCGGACTCACCCTACTCCTCTGTTAAGTATAGTCTAGTATGATATTAAAAAACAAAAACACAGCCCAGCTGGTGTGGCTCAGTGACTGAGCATTGACCCATGCACCAAGAGGTTGCCGGTTCGATTCCCGGTCAGGACACATGCCCAGGTTGTGGGCCCGATCCCCAGTGGGGGGGCATGCAGGAGGCGGCCAATCAGTGTTCTCTCTCATTGATGTTTCTATCTCTTTCTCCCTCTCCCTTCCTCTCTAAAATCAATAAAGAAAAAAAATTAAAAAATAAAAACACACAAATGATAATCCCCCTAAACTCTACCCATAAATCAGTTGAAACATGTGGATTCAATTAAATTAGTTTTAAATAAGTAGATACAGCCCTGGCTGGTTTGGCTCAGCAGTTAGAGCATCAGCCCTCAGACTGAAGGGTCACAGGTTTGATTCCCAGTCAAGGGCATGTACCTCGGTTACAGGTTCAGTCTCTGGCACCAGTCAGGGTCGTGTGGGAGGCAACCAATCGATGTGTCTCTCTCATATCCCTGTTTCTCTCTCCCCCCACTTCCCTTCCTCCCTTCCACTCTCTCTAAAAATCAATGAAAAAAATATCCTCGGGTGAGGATTAACAAAAAATAAAACATAAAATAAAATGATTACAGATCATTCCTCTTTTAAAAATATAATAAATAAATCAGTAGATATATCCTATTTATAACCATTTAAGAGTACTGATTTCTTTAGGAATTAGGACACTGGGAAAATTAAAACCTAGTCTATTACAATGTATTTATTAAAGATTTTAAGACGTTGTTTACAAAACTGTGCTGGCTGAAATGTGTTTACTATGATAATAACCTAAATAAAATATATAAATATACATGCAGCATTACACTGAATTTTAACTTTTTAATTGATATGAATGATGGCTTCTCTTGTTACATCTAAGTAGATTACAGGTGTAATTATTTTGTCATTGGTACGGGTCTTCTAGAAAAGGTAAGTGAACTGTGGCATAGGCCATGAAAATTTCCTTCCTTCCAGAGTCCAC
Organism: Tadarida brasiliensis; assembly: GCA_030848825.1. Lineage (NCBI taxonomy): Eukaryota > Metazoa > Chordata > Mammalia > Chiroptera > Molossidae > Tadarida > Tadarida brasiliensis. Next base: position 6,413,609 of record CM061279.1, read on the forward strand.
AGAGCTCTGGATCCATAGCCTTCAAAACACACATATGCACATGGTCAGACCAAGTCATCATAACTAAGAAGGCACAGATAGAGGACGACCAACCCTACTGATGTGATTCTGCTACAGCAGCTGTCTGTTAACCTGTGGGAGAACTGATGTGTAGTTAAGCGGCCACAACCCTTCTTGGCTAATGTGTTGTTTTGAAAGATAAACAAGCCCATCGGGTGTGGCTCAGTGGATTGAGCGACGTCCCATGGACTGAGAGGTCCCGGTTCAATTCCCAGTCAGGATACATGCTCAGGTTGTGGGCTCGATCTTCAGTAGGGGGCAGCCGATTGATGTTTCTCTCTCACATCAATGTTTCTATCTCTCTCTCCCATCCTCTCTCTCTAAAAAAAAGAATCAATTTATATATATATATATATAAAGTCAAATTTAAAAAAGGAAAGATAAAAAGTGTCAAATCAGTTCTTCAAATGCAAAGAAAAGTAGTATTTAATCCACTCTATTCAATATACTTTTCCCCTTCTAAATAGGTCATTACATTTCAAACACTTCCTTTATTAAAAATGTTTTCTTCTTTTTTAAAAATCCCAGCATCATCAGCAAGAATTTAAATAACTTTATTATTTGCATTTCAAATAATAGAGAAACTAAAGATGGAAAACTGAAGCCAGCTTCAGAAAGCACAGCTACGAGAAAGAATTCACGAGGAATCCAATTGTACCGGGGCCATCTCTTTCCTATCACTATTTAATCTCTTAAACTCAGTGTAGCCCACACAATGTACATTTCTGTTCTTCTTTGAATTTAAAAAAGGATGAATACATTCTGAAGTCAAGGTGGAGTGTGTGGACTCCCACACATTCTACCACAGACGGAAAATAAACATTAGGTGATGATTGGACGAGAAATAGATTGATACAGCTACTCATTTCAAAAATGCTAACTTTATCTGTGAACAGCAGATCCAGACAAGTGTGGGTGCCTGATAACATGAATACAAGATGGATACAAATGCTATCAGCCATCTCCTGCATTAGAAATGTGTTCAGGGAGAGGGTTGGGGGCCTGGGTGCAAAAGGTGAAGGGATTAAGCAAAAAAACAACAACGACGACATGAAAACTCACAGACACAGAAAACAGTATGGTGAATAAAGGAGGACGGGGGGAGGAAGAAGAGGGTAAAGGGGGATCAATGGTGATGGAAGGAGACTTGACTTTGGGTGGTGAACATACAATACAATATACAGATGATGTATTCAGAACTGAACACCTGAAACCCATATAACTTTATTAATCAATGTTGCCCAAATAAATTCAATAAATTTTTTTAAAAAAATGTGTGTCATTGAAGCTGAGTTGACACCACCAGGGAAAATACCAAATTTTTCTCCTCCACAGAGATTTTTAGTCAAACTCTGGTTTTCTCTTCGATATCCCAGATATCTTTTCAAATTGCAATGTGTATGTGATCACCTGATAATCTTGTTCAATGCCTATTCTGAATCAGTAGGTCTGAGGTGGAGTCCAAGTATTTGTATTTCTCATAAGCTCATAGGTAATGCTGATGCTGCACTTCTTAGTACTAACTTTAAGTTGTAGCATTTTAGAGGATTACTCTATGCGTTTAAGAGAAGTTTATGTTGTTATAAATTGCTGCTTTATATGAAATAGCATTTTATTTATTTAGATACATAATAAGGTTCACAATGACATTCTCATTTTTATTTTAGTATCTTCTGATACTATGCAGATAAAAGAAGAAATGGCTTTGTTTCCTTTGGTGATGCACCAGATTTTATTTTTATTTTTGCAATGAATTAGCTTTTGGGATTCACTACAAAGGGACTCAATCTAAGTGCTGTGTTTTTCAGGAGAATGATAATTGTTTTCCATGGCGTCAAAAATCGTTTTTGGTTTTGTTTCTCCAGATTGCCTTAGCTCACGTGTTATCATCCACCATTGTATGTGAAGAACACAAGGTGCTTTATAGGAAGTAGGCATGTGTTGACTTCATAGACGACACCTTACTATGTTAGTAACACCTTAGATGTTAATGATACAACACAAAATCAGGCTTCATGCCTGATATTGGACAGAGAAGATGTATCTAAATAATTTAATGGGTTCACTGAAATGTTGAGAGAAATATGTAAGATATTCTGTGGGAGAAGAGGATTTAGTTAAGTGACAGATGACTAGGACTGAGCAGAGGCGTCAATGATGTTGCAAAGGACAGCCATGCGGTACTCTGGAGGCGGATGGAAGTCTGGCTGGTTTGAGGTGGTGTAAGTCACATGGTACCAATGGGAGAATCAGCAGAAAAGGTGAAAGGTAGAAAAAGAACAGACTATAGGCAGGCTCAAGAATGTGCATTTCATGATGGCATTATAGAGTCACTGATTGTTTTAAGTAGGGTAATGATTCTTTTCCCCATAGGTTCTTTATCTGCTATGTGCCTTCACATCAAGGTTATACCAAACACCTCTCTTCCCAAAGTGTAAGTTTCTGTTAGATTCTGCATATCATTTTTTTTAAAGATCATGACTTTATGGTACACAAACCTCCAGTTTTTGCCTTAGTAGTTATAAATCTTGCAAAAAATGAACTGCAATCAATAATTATACTACCTACTGTCTGGCCAGTGTGGCTCAGTGGTTGAGCATCGACCCATGCACCAAGAGGTCACCAGTTCGATTCCCAGTCAGGACACATGCCCAGGTTGTGGGCCCGATCCCCAGTAGGGGGCATGCAGGAGGTGGCCAGTCGATGTTCTCTCTCATTGATATTTCTATCTCTCTCTCTCCCTCTCACTTCCTCTCTCTAAAATCAATAAAGGGGAAAAAAATAAAAATAAAAAATAATTATACTACCTACTAACTTTCTTTTCCTGTCTTTTGCTTTTGGGTTTTTCAGGGAAGTTACTTAAACTCTCTACTAAACCCTGAACTGCCATCTGTGAACTCTTTAAACAGTGTTCCTCCCAAATTATACCTTTATAGGTCATTATGGTCTTTGCACCAAATCATAAAGCTTCTGCTATGACTTCTTTAAACATCGTTTTTCATTTTACTTGGGTGATTACCTAGTTGTGAGATACAGTCAGTTAGGTTTAACTTTGTAAGAAACAGCTAAACATGTTCTGAAATCTACTTCCCTAGATATCACTATATCCACTAGAGCTTTCTATAGATTCGTGTTTGCATTTTATATCTTTTTTCATCCTTTTACTGCAATCTATCTCTATCATTACAGTTGAAGTCAGTTTCTTTCAAACAATACATTTTTTTCTTTTTAATCCAATATGAAAACCTCTGTCTTTTAATTGGTTGTTTATCTCTCTTCCATGTAGTATAATTATCAGAACTGTTGAAGTTAGGTCCGCCATTTCATTGTTTTGGTATTTTTCCATTCTGTTTTTTGTCCCTCTGTTTCCCATTTTCTATCTTATTTTAGACACTTTGTTCATATAATGTGGACCCCTTTTATTGGTTCTTCTATGAAAATTCACGAGGTTTTTTCTCAGGATTTTAGCTTCCTTATCAATCAGCTATTTCATCCGAATGAGCATGAAGTGATGAGAGTAATTTATATGAATATTTATTCTCTTTTCAGTAGGAAATCCAAATATAAAAGGCATCTTGTTTACACATCTTTTTTTTTTTTTTAAATCCTCACCCAAGGATATGTTTTTATTGATTTGAGAGAGAAGGGAAGGGAAAGAAAGAGAGACAGAAACATAGGTCAGTTGCTTCGCATATGTGCCCTGACCAGGGGACAAGACTCCAATCAACTGAGCCACCCGGCCCAGGCTCGTTTACCTATCTTAAAAGAAGTTGATTTCAAAACCACTTCCAGGAAAATATTCTCTAATTATGGAATTCTGTCTAGGCAAACCCATGATTTCCTACTCAAGCCATCGAGATTTGTCTCAATGTCTGGTCATTTCTTTCTACGTAAGGTAGCCTTAAAAAGTGTGAAATACTGAAGGCTTTTGCTGGAGAAATATTTAGAATTGCTTAATACATTTTATTTTAGGTGGCTTCAAGATCAATATACCTACCATTCTGAATTAATTTTCCTATAGCATTAAAGATTTTCCATCATATATTTCTTATGTTAATACTTATTTTTGCTAATGTGGTCCAAAGGTTGTGCTAAAAACCTAATTTGGATGCTCTTACCCATCATGCCAAGAGTGATACAAGAGCACACATTTTTTGCTACTGAAATTAAAACGTCTTGTTATAGGGTATTTATGCTATGGCTGTTCTTAGTAAAGTGAAATTTTTATATTATGTCATTAGAATGAATAATAAAATGATACAATGGAAAATATAGATTTCCTCATCTCTTTGGCATGGAGACATTCCAATGCAGAGTAGACATGGCATCACAGTAGAAAGAACTTAATTGAAGTTTTTGATTTAAAAGGAAGGCACAGTGAATTTTATAAGATGTGTATTAAATTTCCTTAACTATTTCAGCAATTAAAGTGGTTAAAGAAATAGAGTTTCTACACATTGTTACTCTTTTATTTTTTCCAAATATTGTATTCATAAATAAAATTAAATAGCTGACTGCTGAGCTTGACACAAAAGAGTACCTGTCTAGATATTATACCTTACTTTCTGGCTCTCTTAGACATATTTGACATATCATTTTGGCTGGTCATTATCCATTTCTCTCCCTTTCTGGTAAGAATACTCCCGATCACTTTTCAGAAACCGATGCTCACTGGAATGGTGTTGTCTGGTTTCTACCTAGGGAAGTTGTTCTCAAGCTTTAAGTATACCAGAACCACCTGGACTATTTGTCAAAGCACAGACCACTAGGCTCTACCCCCTGAGTTTCTGATTCAGCAGGTCTGAGGTGGGTCTTGAGAATTTGCATTTTGGAGGAGTTCTCAGGTATTTAGGAGGCTGCAAACCCAGAGAAACACTTGAAGAAGCACTAATCTCGGGTAAATCACTTTATTTTCTCAGCCCTGGGCAGTGGATTCCCCTCAGAACCACCTGCAAATGATCACTACCTGGGTCATTATAATACCCTCCATGCTGAATTAGTAACACAAAACCACAAGCATAGGTACAGCATGGCAGCGTGAAAATGTGGGTAGGCTGTTGGCTAAAAGCCAAAGCTTAGTCGGTTGTGTATTACAGTCAGAATCACAATGAGAACAAATGATGTAAGCCAATGTCCAGCGGGGTAAGCGATGTAGTCCCATGTCTGTGAAGCAGACAAATTAGAAGCCCCTCTGTTTAGTTTTAACATCACTTCACTGAAGTCTTCCTTAATGTATCCCTTCACCAAGTTAGGTTATATAACTTCTTATTGTTCTCAGACATCATGTGGAAATATCTATCATTGAACTATGCCCATTTAAAAAATCATATTTTTATGTACCTGTTCTCTTCACTAGATATTTGGTCCTTGAGGAACAAGGGTCATTTCTTATTAAATCTTATTAAACTTTTAACCTCGATGTTTTGGACAAAATCTTGTGGGTGGCTGGCCTCCAATAAAAAGTCGTTGAATGAAAGAAGAGACCGATGATGGATGATATGTAAAAGGCAAAGTCAAAGAATAACCTGTCCAAGATGATTTCCTGGGACAGTGGTTGTTTGCACCAGCATTTCTTCATAAACTCATACAGGTCTGCACATGAGAAGTTACTGTCACCATGGTCCTTTCCTCTTTTCAAGAAGGTGTCCATGTGCTTGCAACTTGTACAGAAAGTGACAACTAAAATGCTCAAGGGGATAAGAGGTGATAGACTGGAAAATTTAAATTCTAGCTGGAAAGACATAAGCTGAAAGAGAACATGTCTGAAATTTAAAATTCATTGAAGGCATGGATTGGGGAAGATGTATTTAACAGTCACAGTAAAATAAGCTAGAATTGGGCATTTCCTTTGGACTTTGAGAAACTACATTAGCATATGTTCATTTTTAATACAACTTTGCATCATGATAAATACGGAACACGCTCACCTTCTATTTATATTTTTGTTCTTAAAGCTTCGTTCTGCCAGAGCATTCTCACCCTTTAAACTCTAAGTCCTACTTCAAGACACAATGGTAGACCAGTTACCTGAATTCACCCTGTTCCTGCTCCTACCTATAGTGAATCCTTCTTCCACTGAATTCATACAGCCCACATTTTACTAATCAAAATATTGCCTTAAAACACATCAACATTCATGGAATATGCACTACCTCTGGCTACACCAAATGGCAGTGGCTGCTTGAAGTCCTGAGATAAATTCCTTTTGCTCAAGTACATTTATAAGGACATATTGCTTGCCACGAAGCTCCCCTGAAACCTGGAAATATGCACTTTTATTAGGATGGGTTTTCACTTTGAAATTCTGGGACAACTGCTTAAGAAAATGAAGGAAAGATGTGATGGAAGTAAACGGTCTTTTTCTCACTAGTTATCTCATACTTTCTTCATCTCTTTTCCTTATGCTTTTTATTATTTTCTGCCTTCATTTTCCCCTATGATAAACCACTTCATAGTCAAATTCACCCCTCTTTCATGAATTTGTGCAATAATTCAAGAAAAATGAGTTGAGCCCTGGCTGGTGTGGCTCAGTTGGTTGAGTGTTGTCCCATGCACCAAAGGGTCACTGGTTCGATTTCTGGTCAGGGCGTATGCCCAGGTTGTGAGCTCAATCCCCAGTAGGGAGCATGTAAGGGGCACACAGGACACAGCAAATAGATGTTTCTCTTGCTCTCTCCCTCTCCTTTCCTCTCTCTCTAAAAATAAAAACATATTTTTAAAAAATGAGTTGACTATTATGTAAGTATGCCAAAGTTCCTGTTAATTAGAATGTAAAGATTAATAAGACAGAATGTCTTGCCTCAAGACATATTACCATAAAACAGTGGTAAACATTCATTCGTTCATGTATTTATTCAATCGTTGTTTATTTACTGAGGTTATATGGTTGAATAATACATGATCTATGCTAGCAAGTAATTCTAAGTTTGATCTAAGAATAGTTAAAATGTTTGGTGTTTATCAAAATAAGATGTGGAAGGATGCACTCAAACTGTTGCATTGGTTACCAAAAGGACAGGATTACAAATGGGGAGGGGAATATTATTTTTTTTTTCACCTGTACACAGCTTTTATTTCAATGAGAAGGTATTATTTTATAATTTAATAAATTTAATTAATTTAAAAGTACCAAATATACTGTTATATATCTGGATAAATTTAGTCTTACCTTTCTCCAAGAAACTTTGATCTCCATAATAAGCAATCTCAATTATTATTAATTTTATTTCTATGCACTTTAATTTACTCTTACATCATTTAATTCAGGAATTATTAAAAGAAGAAAAAAGTTTTCTCAGTCAGTTTTAATGTTACCGTATTACTGTACTCATTCAAAAAATGTATTGCTTATATAAAATCCTCCTACATCTATTTTCTTACTTAGTGCTTTATTCAAAATTTCCTTCAAAAATCATTGCTTTGGTGATGAAATTAACCTTACTATATCTTTAAATTTCTCTGAGATACAATGTCCATTTTCACAAACATTTCAGTCAGTAGTTAATACATTTGTTTTTTGTGTTTTTTTTTTTTACATTATTCTCTGAATTCTTTGCAGCCTGAAACATTAAGCTTTATCCAGGAACTCTGCACACATCCTCTTCCCTCCCATTTACTTTCCATCCTTAAGAAAGACAGAGTGTATCTTGACAGACTTAAGCTCTTGACAAGAAACCTGTCTTGGCTGAAGGTGCCATCACTCAAATCGCACCTTTCTTTGATTTTCATGAGCAGTTGTCCTAGAATTTCAGAATGGAAAGGAAAGCCCATCATAATAAAGGCATACATTTCCAGGTTCAGTGGAGCTTCATAACAAACAGTATGCCCTCATGAACTTACTTGAGTGAGCGGAAGTGTTGTACCCCATGGACAAGGCATTGTCCTACTTGTCCGCTCTGTAAGTCTCTCTGGCTCTGCCTCCTCCACATTGGTGGGTGCTGAGTCAAGCCTGTGGTGTTTGCTGCTACAAGTGACACTGCACTGGTTTTCTTCTCTCCCCAGGAGAGTCTTCTCAGGCCAAGTCAGTTTGCAATGGCTCCAATCTTTCAACAGTCCTTTGGTCTGACTCCAAAGTCCTTCTCAAATACCTGATGACGGCGACCTCTTTGTATAAACTTTAATATCTCAGAAACCCAACCTAAAATCCAAGAAGGGTTTCTAGCTTTTGAACTTTCATCTTGGGGCTCTACATACTGTCTTTGGAATCCATGGAGGGATTACTAGGTAACTTGCTAATATGGCAACCTATTTGTCTAGAAGCTTTGGCTTAGAGCCCCACAGAAGTTTAGACACAAAGACTTGGAAGATGGGAGGCAGATGAGAGCTGGCAATGTCACTGCATCCAATTAAGACTTGTAAATAAAGAGACAGGAAAGATGTGGTAGTGAGAGAGCTATGATGCCAAGAATGAAGACCAACCAACCGAAAAGGGACCAAACAACAACACACACTCTATCTGTTGTATCAGAGAATCTCAAATAGTAGGTGAACGTGAAGAGTTTGGTACAAATGGGGGAGAAGGGAGTCAGAGTGTAGAGACCATAATAACTAAATGGTTCTAGATATATAGAAAATAGGAATTTATCAGAGAAAACTCATGCATTATAAAAGACCTTCTCTTATCTTTTTCATTTATTATATTTTTTAACATTTAAATTCTCTTTAGAATAAAAAGACCCTAATGTTATTATGACCTACTGTGTTTTGTTTGTTCATTTGTTTGTTTGTTTTCTGGCACACTTTTGGTTTATTCTGTCAGTGTAAAAATGAAACTGCTTGGTTAGAAGTTGTAATAGTCATTCATGTAATAATATTGACTATTTCTCTGTTTAGGGTGATTAAAAAGGATAGCCTTCAATTTCTCTAGAAGCTTACTCTTCAATTGGAGAAAAGTCACTTCTACATTTAGAAGAGAAGATGAAAAGAAGATATATTCACTACCATCACTGTTCAGGTGCACCTGTGCACACACTCACATACACACACGTACACACACGCACACACATTCTCTCTCTCTCTCTCTCTCTCTCACACCATCTCCTTTCTAGATCATCCTTACTGGCAGCATTGTCATTGTTAACACCACCATATCTGAAGTAACATGAAAGATTCTCCCCTTTTCTTCTTCTTTTTTAAATTCATAAACTTTATTTTTCAGAGTAGTATTAATATTTTAGGTTAACAGAAAAACTGAGCAAGAAGTGCAGAGAGTTCCCATAGACTCTCCCCTTACCCTCTTGAGTTTCCCCTATTACTAAAATCTTGCATTACTGTGGGATATTTATTATAATTGATGAACCAATATTGATATATTACTTCATAACGTCCATCATTTACATTTGGGTTCACTCTTTGGATCGGAAAGTTCTGTGGGCTTTAAGTAATGCATAATGTCATGTAGCCCCTATTACAATATTACACAGACAAGGTTCATGGCCCTAAATGTCATTTAAAAAGCATTGCTAACTATATCTCCTGTGTGCAGTATGAGTGGGTACCTTGGGTGGTCAACAAGAAATGGAATGAATGGCCGGGGCACTGGATATGCACCTACCAAGACAACTTTAATAAAACTGCCAGTTTTCTCCCAAATAGCCACACTGATATACACTCAAAACCAGCTGCTTGAGAGTTTCTACTTCCCTGTGCTGTTCCCAATATATCACCAATTTTTACAATTTTTGCCAGGAAGGTATCTTATTTCAGTCGGCATTTCCCCCAGTGACCGGTAATGTTGAGCATCTTTTCATACGTGTAATTGACCACTTATGTCGCTTTATATAGTAAATGTATTTCCATATAATTTGTCTACGAAGTGGGGGTGGGTAGTGTGTAATTTTCTCATTGACCTTTAGGATTTTTCTGTTTTTCACATAGTTATCCTTGACTGCTAGGGATGTTGAAATACTGCATTTCAGTATGTATTTTTCTCTTAACTTTGCTTATGGTGTCTTTTATTGCACATAAGATTGAGTAAAAAGGAAGATAAAATCACAGTCTAGAACATAACTACCGTCGTGTTGGGAGTAGGGAATGGAAGCCAGGAAAATAAAAACATTTGCTGGTTCGAGTTTTGCATGGGGTCCATCCTTGCTCTTGTGTTCAGTTTCCACTTGCTTTGTAGAATAGCGTAAGTCATAATATTTCCCCCTTTCCTTAGCTGTCTGCAGATTTCATTTTTTTTCCTGCCACCCAATCACGTTATTCCGTGAGAAGTCCCTCTATTCAGATTTTCTCATTCAGAGCTCTCGTCTTCTGTGTCTGATGCTCTACAAAGAACTGTGTACACGCACAGCTCTCTATAAATAATTGAAAGAGTAATAATTTGCATATACAGTGGCCTGTAATTGGTTGTGATATACTCACTAGTAATTTTGCATGAGAGATGCTCCAGTAAAATAAATTGTGCTTGTCTGTGTTTACTTTGGACAGGTAAAGTACTATATGGCATGTTGAATTTTTATATCCAGTTTTAATTAGGTCATCCTGCTTGAGTTACCACAATAACCCACTCTCCCCAATAACGAGAATGGGATTTATTCAGAAATGAAAATCAATGGCTCATCTCTGGATTTCAGAATACGAAATAATTCCTTTCTGTAATATATTCAAGTTAAATATTTTGCATCCTAATCTAGTCAGGCTTACTCATTGCTTCTCTGCCAAGAAGAGATTCTGCCAAGCCAGAGAACGGAGATGTTGAGGTCCGGTGCGTGCTCATGAGAGCTCTGGGGAGAGAAGGAAATACCAACTCTCCCTCCAGCCAGGATCAGGTCAGATTGGAGGTGGACATATCCCCATCACTGCTCTACTAGAAGAGTCTTCATTTCAAAATGAGAAGCTGGAGGTTTTTGCTTTCCTTCTTTATAGAATAGACCTACAGAGCAGAACGGATGGCTTGAAGCTTGGTGGTCGAAGTTTGGTGAAAGTCCAGGCAAGGAGAATGACAGGGAAAATTAGCTACAAGTTATACTAATATTTATTATCACTATTGTTTTAACCTCATGGAGAAGTTTCCCGTGGTTGGTTGGGCAATGATTTTTTTTAAAGTCCTCCAGGAGGTTAAAACCAAGTGCTCTCCTGAGTGTGCACTGAAATCCTGACACCAGTACCATCATTCTAATAAAAATGAGACCACTGGCCCGGCCGCTGTGGCTCAGCGGGTTGAGCAACGTCCCATGGACTGAGAGGTCCCGGTTCGACTTCGAGTCAGGACACATGCCCAGATTTCAGGTTTGATCCCCAGTAGGGGGCGTGCAGGAGGCAGCTTCTTGACGTTTCTCTCTCACATCAATGTTTCTATCTCTCTCTCTCCCTCCCTTCCTCTCTCTCTCTCAAAAAAAAAAAAAATCGATAAAAACAAATGAGACAATTGACAGTTAAACCATAAAAGAAAAATAAAGAATGTAAACACGTGAAATTATTCTTCTCAGTAATAACAAAGCACAAAGCACAAATGAAACCACTAAAGGGCTGTTTCGCCCATTTAATTAAAAAGTTTTCAGAGCTAATATTCAATATTAGTAAGGACTCAACACGATGGCTCTCCGTAGGTCACCACTGTGATGCCAAGTTCGTCTCGTCTCTCAAGAATCTGCTAAACTAGATCAACAACCACAGACCCATTCACATTAATCAACTCAGAAATTCCACAAGGAGTTTCAAAAGTGAAAGAACCAGAAGATTGTTATGTGAAAACATCCCACCCAGCCAAACACGACAAACGACTTTGCGTCTTTAGGTCTCTTTAGATGAAACAAATGAACCAACAGAAGGAGACTGCCCCTTCGACTGGTTTGAACAAGACGAGAATTCATTACGAGTGGCACACAGGGGGTGCTGAGGTTAGGTTTGAGGGCTACACAGCTACACTACGGGGCCAGTCCAGTGAAGACCCTCAGACTGCCTTGGCCAAAGAACTCACAGCTCATACTGCGGCGGCTGGGTCCGAGGTACCAGAACTCCAGCCACTCTGAAACTCAAAAGCCAGACACCAACATTACTGTCCCTAACAGAAACAGACCTGCCCACTTCCCTCGCACTGTTTTCTTCCTAAACGAGGGGTCCTGTGTGAGAGTCCGATTGGTAGAGGCTGGGTCCCATGACCCCATCCTTCTGGCCACCCAGGCTGGGAGAGTGAGTTAAGGTTTATTCTGGGGACAGGACCCATGCATGGAAATGCGTGTACGGAAAATGTCTCAGGTATAGGAAAGATGTGTAAAAATTGCCGGGCAGCCAAAGAATAACAGATGTCCTCCACAAACCTAAATATCCGCTAATAGAATAGTTCCATTTTCCAGGGAAGTGAAGTACAGCACAGGGAATACAGTCAACAGTATTGCAATAACTACGTACGGTGGCAGGTGGGTACCGGAATTATCAGGGGGATCACTTTGTAAATTATATAAATGTCTAATTACTATGTTGTACACCTGAAACTAATATAAAATAATATTGAATGTCAAAAAAGGGTAGTTCCGCTTTTAAATATATGTAGAGAAAACTATTAGAAGCTAATTTAACAAAATGTGAAACGTGGATAAAAAGATGTGGTTTTTATTTATTCCTATGTTTTGTATTTTATAATTAACACATTCTTTTATCATTCAAAACACCAATTAAACTCCGAGTTCCTTATCTGTTTAATTATAGATATTAATAAGTTACCATTACATTTTCCTGAGCAGTCGAATAACGAAAGCCTGTCTGAGATGTTCAGCTCCATCCCCCGCCAGTAAATACTTGAAAACAGATAAAAGCAACTGTTGTTAGTCTCCCCACATGCCTGGCTGCCAAGCCCTTTTTATCCAAACATTTCCTGAAAATAAAATTTACATTCAGAAGCTTAAATGGTATTGCCTCTTTCCCTTTATCAGCTTTCAACAATCCAGTTTCTGTTCTCACTACCCTGCAGGAGGAACCCCTAACCAGTCGCCCATACCCTCCTCACGGGCACGGCAGTGTCTATTTTTCTAGTCCTTAAATGCTGCAGTCCCTCTGTAGTGCATTTTTAGATTATTTGTTAAGCTCTGCTTCCATGTACCTGCCCTAGCACACTGACCGGCTTTTCCTTTTACTCATCATTCATTTTTATTTGTAAACAGATATTTATTTGGGGTTCTACGATATTCCAGATAGATCTGTGAGCAGGTCCTCGCCCTGCAGGAACGTACATGCTGGGAGAGGTGGAGAGAGCTATCACACAAGTAAATAAACTTATACACAAGGCGATTTCATCTTATGCTTCTTCACTTCTCTCCGCCTCAAACTCGGGCCGCTCTATTCTGGTATACTTCAGGTTGCTCTCTCTACATCTCTTCTCATTCCTCACCCTTTTCTCTTTTCTCATGGTTTCAACCAATATTTAGTCTTACGCTCACCCTAGCACTCATGTCTACAACTGTCCATCCACAGATATCGTCACCTGGATGCCTGGCAACCATCAAACTCAAGAAATATCCAGACAAAGCATCGTCCCCCCCTTTAAACGTGCCCCTTCGGCTGAAGGTCAACCCTAGCCTAAGGGTAGGACAGAGAAAAATATTAGAAGCTAATGTACCAAAATGTTATCAAGATAATATCAAGGTCTACCCTGGCCTAAGTATGGTCATGGAAAGCACATGGGGTTGAGGGACGTCGTGAACGATCATTCCTGGTGTCTCTAATTGCCCAGTGTACCAAAATCAAGGTGTCTTGGTAGAGATATTTTTGTTTATACCTCTGGTACGCCAGAACAATCCATAGCATAATTTCAGTGACTTCCTTATTCTAAAAGAAATACAGATAAATGCAATATGAGCAACACACGAAACTCTTAGAGGTCAGGTCAAAGTCAAGTGTTCCGATCGAATTCTATTCACTTTTGGAGATAGGTATTGAAAATAAGATATTAACCTCAGAAATCTTGATTTCAGTTTTCCCACGGGTCTATAATACCAGGTCCCTATTAATGTCAGGCTCTGAGCATCATGGAGTCTCACTCAGGACCAGGTATGTAGTAGGTGATTAATAAACGCATGTCCACGGACTGTTGGGTTTACTGAAAGACCCATTATCTAGTACTGTCAGTCACTCAGTCAAGAAAGAAAACAGCCCGACCAATGAGGCTCAGTGGTTGAGTGTCGACCCATGCACCAAGAGGTCACAGGTTCGATTCCCGGTCAGGGCACATGCCCAGGTTGTGGGCCCGATCCCCAGTGGGGGGCATGCAGGAGGCGGCCAATCGATGTTCTCTCTCATCAATGTTTGTATCTCTCTCTATCTCTCCCTTCCTCTCTCTCTAAAATCAATAAAGAAAAAAAAAATTAAGAAAAAAAACAAAGCTGGGTACGTTGTTTTCTATTTCAACACAGGGCTTTGAATTTTTTACTGGGAAGTAGAGGCTACATATGTACCTATGATTAAACATTATGAGATGTATGTTTTGCACCTACATCTTGGCTTTGTTATTGTCAAAGATGATTTAAGATCGCCTCTTTCATCCCCCACTTTTTATGGTTATTTGGCAATCGAGTGAACCTATTGTATTTTCCACAGTGTATTCTCCTTCTTTCTCTCTTTTTTTAAAAAAATTCTAATTCAGTGCAGCAGCCTAATGTGAGCCGGGCCAAGAGGAACACCCCATCCAGCTGGGCGCAGGTTTTCGTCCTGCTCACACAGCAGCCTGGGAGATGCTCGTCGACGAGCTGGGTGTGCTCATGGCCCCTCATCCAGCTGAGCTACTGGCCTAGGGGAGATGCCTCCCCTTTCCGGGAGAGCACAGGCAGCTGTCACGGGCTGCGGCCCCCGAGCCAGCAGCAGGCACGCTGGACCATCAGGGAGACCTCATCCCTACTGTGATCTGAAACCACTTTGTTACTGGCTGAAAAGCACCCGCAAGGTGAAGGGTGAAGTCCATGCATATTTAATGGAACAGGTTTATTATAGCTATTAGAATCCAATTCCAATCCACATCGTCACCTTCCAAAAGCACTTATCCTCTTCCTTGCAAACTTCTGCCATTTTTATTCCGACCAAGGTGAAACAGATACCTGATTCTTCCCACACACCCAAGTCGGCTCTGTCTGTACCATTCCATCCCTTTCCTCTGTCTGTTTCCATCCCTGTCTCCGTGTCTGTCTCCCCTCTGTCGTCCTTTCTCTCTAGGAGAAAAGAGGGAATGTGAAGGCAGGTGTAAAACAGGTTTCATCTCCTTTTACTACTTCCACAACAATAAAAACTCTAATAACACAAATACCCACAATAAGGAACAAACCAGGCCAGAAAACGAGAAAACCTCTAAGTTACATTCAGGGTGTTTTAAAGCCTGGTACTTATTGGAGCTCATTAAGCGAGATGGTGCATGACAGTAATACACACAAGTGAGGATAAGAACTTCTGAAAGCATTTCTTTAAAAAAACAAACAACAACAAAAAAAAAAAAACTAAGAGAATTCGCAGTGTTCCGACGCAGATGCAGAGGACAGGAAGGAGTGGTTATTTGCTCAAGGTGTTCCCCGCTGCCCCCCTTGTGGGGATCTTTGTATACACATTCCAGCCCCAGACAAAAGGAGCAGGGCAGCTTTAGGGCTCTGAGAACCGGGGGCTGAGGAGGCGCGGGGAGAGAGGAGCAAGATTGATGGAGTTCTGGTTGGCTTATAAAGGGCAGCTGGGAGTGCAGGGAAATAATCAGAGGAAAGGGCGGCCCGTGCCGGCTTTCTCAGAGGGGCGAAATGAATCCTGGTCCTCTGCATTATTAAGTTGTCAGGCGGGCTGATGATGAAAATCTGAAGGTCAGGCATAACAAGAAGCACCTTATGGGGGGGTCACGGCCTTTCTGGAAGTGCTACACTCATGTTTATCTGCACCTAACCCTTATCCACAATTCTTCATTTGATAAGAACATTGGGAGAGGGGGGAGGCCGGGAGGGGTGTCTCCTCATATGTATAAGCAGTGAGTGAAATTAGGCTTCCCATGAAACTGATTTTGGAGGCTCAATTCGCAGAGAAAGATAATAAACCGAAGGACACACGAGGGATGCAGGCAGAAATTGTTCGCTACAGTGGAACTCAATAAAGGGATGAAGAGCTTCCCTAAATGACAAATTTGGTACAGTGGTGATAAAATCAGAATTCTCCCCGGAATTGCCACAGCAATTCACTCTCGGCAGTCCCACTTTTTATTTACTTTGGAGATCCTAATGGCACGGGGTGGGGGGTGCTTTTTGGGGATGTTTATTTCCTTTATCTGCCTGTTTTAAACCAAAGCATCCAGGTGAAGGACGACGGGACAGAAATTTTCCGTGTGATTTGTGTTTCTGTTTGCTTGTTCCCGAGCGGAAGCGGAGCAGCCGTTCTGAGCCGCGTCTTGTCTGCGTGTGTGCGGGGTGAGAGTTTGAATTTTTGTATTTTTCGGTTCGAGCCCTTTTCCAGGTGTGCGCGGGGTCTTGGGAACTGAGGAAGTGCTTGGGATTCTCAGCGGGGACTCATAGACCAAACCTCTCACTGATCGCAAAAATAAACATATCGCTTGTGGAAATAACACTGGAACAATTCACAACCTGCAAGGCGGGCTCTTAGTGATCCCTTCAAGTCTAGATGTTTATGCCTATCTGTGCAAAGAACATTCTTCAGGTTGTGATTGTTTGGCAGAAATGCGTAAAACATAGCATTTACATCATTTTTTTTTTCCCTCAGGTGGGGACATGTTTGAAATTGCATCAAAGGGGGGAAATTTGGCCAAATGAGGACAGAGTTTACCTATGAAATAAAAGAAATGAATCATTATCAAAATCAGTGAAGGACGTTAACCTTCCCGGAAAGGAATTCTCCAAAATCTTGAAGGAAGGAATATTTTATCTAATGCCCTTTGTATTTCTTTTGCTTATGTCTCTTTGAAGGGGCAAAACCTCATTTTTTGAGATGAGTTCATTGCCAAAATTGGTAGATTGCAACTTGAGTGGATGCTATTTAATTTGGATTCACACTCTTTTTTTTTTTTAATGGACTTTTAAAATGTGTTGGTCCAATTCCTAAAATTATCTCCATAATCTACTCACCAACCATCCCTCTATCAAACTCATATGTACAGAACCCTTATATCAATAGATAAGCCACAAATAAACTTAGAAGAAAATTCATTTTAGTTTCTCAATTCTAGGTGCATACTACCTATATAACTTGGCCTAGCCATCACTCATGCCCTATATGTTTGAAGATTGCACTTTTTGCCTCACAGGTGTGGTTGAGATGGAATCACCTACTTTCCTATACTGTTCATATTTGTAATATTTGCTTAAAAATTGGACTCACGCTATAAAAATAGTATTGCAATATCAAGGGAAATATTCAGCAGCAATATTACACTCAACACATTTCCCTTTTTGTCTTATTCTTTTTTTTTGGCCAAAAGATAAGACAGGTTTGTAATTGATGAGACTCTCTGGCTGAAACTATGCTGAGCCAAAAGTCAATGTAAGAAGGAAGGAGCCATTCTTGCCAGTGTGGCCACCAGGTCCAGTTACACTAACAATGACTTTACATGCAGAGTGAAGCAGGGGCTGGGTGACCAGCCCACAGGAACAGTCAGGGCTCAATTGTTTGTGAGAGTTTTAAAAATATAATCATTTTTGGTTTTTTTTGTAGGCTACATACGGTAAGGGTGTCATCTGAAGTGTATCTTATATAATATTAATGAGAAAATAATACTATTATTTGTTTCTTATTCAATCAAGCATGTTAACTATTACAGTTCAGAATTCATCCATATAATTGGTCAAGACGTCTTGAGGATTTACGGTGGATTTTCTAATGACGCTGTCAATTATCTACCCAGCCACATGTTAACTATATAGAATGTCACAAATATTTTGTTACACAAGAAGTAAAAGTAGCCCAGCTGGTGTGGCTCAGTGGTTGAGCATCGACCCATGCACCAAGAGTTCACCGGTTTGATTCCCGGTCAGGGCACATGCCCAGGTTGTGGGCCCGATCCCCAGTGGGGGGCATGCGGGAGGCAGCCAATCAATGTTCTCTCTCATTGAAGTTTCTATCTCTCTCCCTCTAAGATCAATAAAGAAAAGACAAAAAAGAAGTAAAAAATAAAATGTTATTTTATATTCATTTTGTTTAAGTCTATGGATTTCTTCTTTAAAAAGTAGATTTGAACCTGCTCCCAAGAAAAGATGAATATATAGGAAACAGAACTAGATTGGAACATCTACAGATAGAATTGAAGACATTAAAAGTGATGCCATTATCAGCTGGTGTCTCTCAGAGTGCGGGACAGGCTGTGCATCTGTACCTCCTGGTCGTCTGATGTGAAGATGAGTCTCAGCAATTTCCTTCCTTGCTTTCAACCCTTGTGTTGGGAGTATGCTGTCTGACCTCAGGAAAATCGTTTGATTAGACTGTATCTGTGGTTCTGGGGCTTAGTAGATCCGATTCCCTCTTGGTTACACGCCAATTTCAGATGCCTGTTGCCTCCATGGTACAGTTTTCACTAGGAACCAAAACTGACAAACATCTAACCTTTCTCTGTCAGAGTGGAAAGCATCAGAGAGGAGTTGAGAAGATGCTGGAAAGAGTCTTGTGGAAGCACAACTTTCTAGAGAAAAGGAGGGCTCCATTTCTCACTCAAGGGATTACCTAAAAGGCAACTGATGACAACTGTCCAGCAGCAAATACCTGTACATCAGGTTAATTTTGAGTCGTAACGATACTAATAAAAACACAAACTCTCTTGTAATAAAAACACAAGCTCTACCCAAAGAAAAATGCATGCTATTTGCATGACATTTTTATTAGCTGCTTTTTCTTCCCTCATCTTTGCATATAGCAAAAAGTACTGTCTGTGTTTTTAAAGATACTGGGAAGTGAGTGCTACGTTATCACAGTAACCTTTATTTTATTTTCAACTCTGCACGAAAACCCTACTGTGACTCTCACTGATGCCATTTTTGTACGTTCTACATTTCATAGGGCAATCGATTCACATCCACTTTAAATCTCAATGGGCTGGAGCTTGGCATGCAAGTTGGCTGGCCAGGTGCAAGTTTCTCTTCAAAATATGACAAAAGTCATGGCTGAAATATAGAGCGGCAAAAATGCTGGAGAGTCGTGCCAAGCTGTGGCCAAACAAGGCTGACTGTTATTAGCATGGGGCAGAGGGCAAAGTGGGGGGAATGTGGGCACTGTGCCATTTGCATAACGATCAACATGGCTTTTTTTTTTTTTAAGGAACACTTGGCTTTCGTTCATTCTTTCTGAGCTTTTTTCTCATTAAAAAAAAAAAAAAAAAAAAAAAAAAAGGCGATCCAGAGAATCAAGAGTGCAGAAACAAATGAAATAGGAGAGGTGAGAATGGAAAAACTGTAATGTTCTTAAGCCTGACATTCAGTCCCCCAGAACTTCCATCCCAGTGACTCCCCAAAATTCAGAGCTTTAATCACCATAGCACGAAGTCTTGCTGTGGCACACACAGTTTAGTACCACTGAGCAGATGCTACAAAGTGAGGATGAAACAGTTGCTGGTTTGTCATAGATAATCACAGCCGATTAAGCAGTGGTTTCATTGCAGTGTTTTTACTATGCATTATTTTTACTATGCTGCGTCCTTTGAAATAATGGGAATTGATTTCACAGATCTTTTGCATATTACTGATCCTCAGTAATGTTGCCTAGTAAAACCTTTTTCCATCCTGCCACTGTGAAAAGGCACTAATTGGGGGAGAAGAAGGTTCCCCCATGCAAGGCTCTCTTCCGCAGATTGGAGGCTGGGAAGGGAAACTATATGGGGGCCTTTGTGGTTTAGCAGCTGTAGCTTTGTGTCCTGATTTAGCTGACCTAAAATCACACGCTCCCAGATCACAGAGCATCGGCTGTACTGCCCTTGGTTTCCCCTTCTTGGCCCTCCACTCCCCCCTCCCACCACTCTTCCCCTGCTGGATAAAACTACTGGAAATGTGCTGGTGATGAACAGGGAGCATAGAGAATGAAAGCAGAAATAAAGATGGTGTCTTCTGAAATCAGACACAGACCTTAAAATGCACTGAATTTTTTATCATGACTTTGGGTCACTTGGTACCTAGGTCATCTCTACCTGGCCATTTGGCACACTTTCCCAACTTGTGTATCTGCAAACGTACTCTCTGATAGACATGCTGAGAAAAGACAGACCTTCTGTCTCTCCTCTCCAAAGTCATCTTTATCATTGATGGACTTGGCAATGACCTCTTGGTTTCTCCTAGAAATAATTTTTATAGGGAGCTTCTATGTTTTTTTCTCAAGCCTTCATATCCAAGTCAGTGGAAATTTCCTCTTGCTGTGTGTGAGAAATCTTCAATGTTGGGGAGAGAACAGTGAGCCGAAATAGGCAATCTGGGTTCCAGGGTAATGTCTGGTCATGAATTAGCTGAAGGACTTGGGCAAGACACTGAATTTCGCTGGTGTCTTGCTCCCTTCCTATGTAACATTTTCTTCTGAGTGATTAAGGCAGCCTTCACCTTCACGACTGTTACCTTTAGGGAGTTCTGCTATTGAAGTTAAACTCCCGCACAATAATTCTTTTGCAGCAAATTATCAACACAACAACCAGGCCAGGCTGCACTGAGCTGAAGATATTAGGAAAAGGTTAGAAGATGTCTCATTTTTTTTTTAATCCTCACCCTAGGATATTTTTCCATTGCTTTCTAGATAGAGTGGAAGGGAGAGAGAGAGACACACACACATCTATATGAGAGAGACACATCGAATGGTTGCCTCCTGCCCGACACCCATCAGGGCTGGGGATCAAACCTGCAACCCAGGTATGTGTCCTTGACTGGGAATCAAACCAGAGACCCTTTGGTCTGAGGGCCAATGCTCTAACCACTAGCCAAACCAGACAGGGCAGGAAGATTTAATCATTTTATCTGTCAAACTCTGAAAATAAGGACCTGGCAATGTTTTTCCTTCCATTTATAGTATGTGGAAATATTTCAGCAGGGAAGGGCTTTATAATCACTCACTAAAACATTTTCGATGATTAGGTTGGATGGACTCAATAGTAATATTCTTCAACTATTTTAAATGTAATTTAGGTGGGAACAACCTGTTTCAGTACACTTCAAGGATAAAATTATCAGCAAAGATCCGGAAATATCTATTGACCCAGAAGGCTTTGCACACAGTTCCAAGTCCATTGGTTCCACCCAGAGTTACCACTATAACAGCTCAGGAATTGCTCTGAACATTTCCCAAAATGTTTCCTAAAACGTTAAGTCAGTGAGATGTTAATGGTTATTCCAGATACACAACACACACACACGGAGTAAGTTTTCATGGTGAAAACAGTTGGTGAGATTTGGGATGAAATTTCGTCAACTGGTTTTGTGATTGCAGGATGTTCAGAGACTTTAATCTGCAAATGCGCATCACACAGCTCCTAGAGAGAGATGACCTTCCCAGCATCTTCACAACTTACATACCCCTTGAATTCTTGGTGGAGAGACACTAATTAATTCCTTACAAAACCAGTGGAGACAAATGAAGACCCAAGGATGGCTCCTAGACATTGCCTTAAGTAAATGCAATTCAAACACTTTGAATGACTTTAAGGAGAACTGTTAGTTACTATTTTATATCATTATCTCTCTTGGTAAGGAGAGATTGTCTACAGATAAAGGACCTGGACTGGGCAGTTCTAAGAGGTAAGTAAATATGGTACATGCATGAACTTTCTGGCTTAATTTCTTATGATTTAGTAGAGCATTTATAGCCATGAAGAAATCCCAATATACATTTAAATCAGATCACCCATTGCACATAGACCAACCTAAATTTTAGTAACATCACACTAGTGCCCGATCTCCTCACTCACTCTGAGCCTCCCTGTATCCCTACCTTGGCTCACAGAATGCTTTCTCCTACAAATCCCTTCTTCCTATGGTCATCTTTTAAATCCCATGCATCTCATCTCAAAGAACCATGTCAAATGCTAGGAAGCTTCTTTTGATCTTCTTATAACTAATCTTCTCACCTGGTTTTGACAGAAAGATTTATACTGATACTAGAATTGGGCACATGTTTTCTCATCTTCTACTTTAGTTAGTTGTTATTATTCATTTAATCCCTGATTCTTAAGCATTTATTCATAACAGCCAGACTAAGTTTGCATACCAGCCTCATTAATGTATAACATATGCACTCATGAGTACCTCTCTCTGCCCCCATACTCTACCCCCAACCTCATGTAATCACTCTCTCTTTCACAATGCAGGGGCTTAGTGAAGTGCATTGAAATCAACAGACGGTACTAAAATTGTATTCAAGAACTGAGTGACTAAATGTCTTAGATGAAAGTATGCCATCTTTCCAAGTTAATTTTGCTTTGGTCAATGCCTTAAAGATATCCTGTATTAATGTCTTGCTATGGTCATTGTTGTTTTGGATACTGTATTCAGCCTTAGAAACCACGAGGAATTGACAGAGAATATTTCACACTCCAGCATAGCATTTTTTTTTTTTTTTTTTGAGGACTAAAGGTTACTCCTAGGATTGCAGAAACCTTTTTCAGAAAAGTGGCATTCTTTGTTTCATCCCTAAATCACAGAGATGTCACTTGGCTTATATGAACTGGGTTAAAATGATCACTTTTTGTTCTACACACTTTCCTTGAGTACCTACTATGTAGCAGGAATCTATGCAGGGCGTATGGACACAAAGTTAATTAAGATCTCCCGGTATACTTTAACGGAGAAGACACAGATAAAGACAATATTTGAACAAAATGTAGTAACTTCTAGGGTTGATGGCTGCTACAGAAATTTTTAAAATTTACCCTCGCCCTGGCCAGTTTGGCTCAGCGGTTAGAGCGTTGGCCTGCGGTCCAGAGAGACCTGGGTTTGGTTCCCACTAAGGGCATGTACCTCGGTTGCAGTTTGTCCCCGGTCCTGGTTGGTCGTGCGGGTGGCAGCCACTCGATGTCTCCCTTTCACGTCGATGTTTCTCTCTTTCTCTTCCTCTCTCTCCCTCTCACTCTATCTGAACCAAAAAAATGAAAAAATGTCCTCGGGTAAGGATTAAAAAAAAAAAAAAATTTACCCTCACATGAAGCTTTCAAAACCCAAAGCAATCCTGATTCCTACCACCCTTGGACTTCTTAATTTTATCTAGGTTGATACTTGAAGTGAGGAGAATGAATCATTTGGCTTCTCACATCCCTTGTTGCAAAACTCCTACGCTGCTAAAACTCAATATATCTGCTATCCTGGGAGTCTGTCCTAAGACGTTTCTGGGTCTGTACCTGGACCTCCAACTGAAGAGGGCAGAGAGCTTGTATTCCTTCAGCTGGAATCAATTTTTTCTACTCAAGTCCATTTACCAGAATTAATCGTTTAGGAAGAAGCTGAATTTTGCTGGAAAATCCAGAAAATATTTCAATTATAGCTCCACATAATAAAGCAATTGTGTAATTAGTAATACATCTGTCATTTCTTTACTAAGGGGGAAAAAGTAACACATCGCTTTAGTATAAATCCTGACAGTGGACTCTTTTCCCAGGGAATTATACCATTATACCATAAAAATGTCAAGGCACCAGTTTACTGTTCCTACTAATATTCTAAAATATTCTCTTAGGCTGACATCTCTGTCAATTAAAATTACACAAAATTGCATTCTGCCATATACACTTCACGGAGGAAGCTTTTGAGTTTATAGCTGCTCTTTGAATTGATTTTTAAGATAGCATCTGTAAAACTTGGCTCGGACAAAATGAGGTGGGATGTATTTAAGGACCAGTCAATTTAAAAAAAAAAAAATGTTTTTAAAGACCATAAATTGACAGGCAGAGGAGACGGCACATGTCTCCCAGGTTTCGCAGCGATGGAAATGAATCCAGCGACTCTTCCTGAATGGAATGTTTGTCCTGATGGGATTCAGCGCCAACACGCTGACTTGTTGTGGGTTGCCAATATTTTCACAGAGAATAACATAAACAAGGGAGCCCGCGAGCATTGCTTTCAGCTCGCTCAGTTTGCACAGATTTGGGAAAAGTCCTTCTCGTGGTGTTTCCCACAGAGGAGCCATGCAAACGTGCTTTCTCACGGGACTGTCACCCTCGGGGAGGACAGAAAACAGTGTGGGCAGTGAGCGCTTTTGGCGGATTACTCCGCCAATAAACTCTTCGGGGAGATCACCCTCTGTGATAGGAAGACGAGCAAAGTAAATCTCCGGTCCAATTCCTCTAAAAGGAATTTAAGAAGCCGTCTTTGGGCTCATCTCTCAGATTGCCAAACCTTAATGTGCAATGTTTTATTGGTGCATTTAAGGCAAGCATTATTTAATGATCCGGAGTTTCTTAGGGCCAAAGTACCTCCCTCATTCTTTGTTAAGCACCTTTTGGAAGCTCAATGTGCCTTTTTGGGTCACCTGGTTACCACTTAAGAGAAAGAGATAATATCCCAAGCAGCTTAAAAGGGTTTGTGCCCTTTCACGCAAGTTCAAAATGGTGTTCTGGCTTGGCTGCCGTCTTAAATAATTTGTGTGGGGTGGGGAGGGGCAAAGGGGTTTGCAACATTGGTATTCTTAATGGGCAGATGCTTTGCCTAGACAGAGGAGACGGTATCCCAGGAGAAGAACTAAGGATTGACAGAAACTCTCTTCTTATTTTACATTGAAGAGGCTGCATTGTTTAGGGACTGTCACATAAGGAGCATCTGGGTCTTGTCATTCATCAGTGGTCACATGTAAACTTCCATGAATTCTAAGGGAGCAGTATCATAGCGAACTTTTGAACTGCCAACCCCCCCTTTCCTAGCATATAGCTAGCACATCGGAAGGGCACCATAGTTTTTGAAATTGTAAATATATGAGTAAGTGAATAAATGAGAAGCAAATCCAGTACTAGAACCCTAAACTGTCATCTTTTCGATGATGTAACTTTATCCAGGTCCTACACTTTAGGTACCATCTTTCTATGGATAATTCTTCAATTCAATTTACAAGTCATGTTTTTCTTCTCAGGTCAAACCTGTATATTCCAATGAGATGCTGTGATAGTTAATCTTATGTGTCAACTTGACCGAGACACAGGTGCCCAGATATTTGGTCAAACATTATTCTGGGTATTTCTATGAGGGTGTTTGTGGATGACATTAACATTTAAAAATTCATCAGTTGACTGAGTAAAGCAGATTGCCCTCCCTAACGTGGGTGGGACTCATCCAACCAATTGAAGGCCTGAAGAGAACCGAGGGGCTAATCCTCCTGCAAGTAAAAGGGAATTCCTCCTGCCTAACCATCTTTGAACCTGTGCATCAGGGTTTTCCCACCTTCAGACTCAAACCGAAACATCAAGTCTTCTGGGTCTTGAGCTGCTGGCTTTGGGACTAGAAGCAAACCATTGGCTCTCCTGGGTCTCAAGCTTCCCAACGCATCCTTCAGATCTTGGGACTTAACATCCTCCATAATTCGTTATATCTATCTATCTATCTATCTATCTATCTATCTATCTATCTATCTATCCATCCATCCATCGATCTATCCATCTATCTAACCTTCAGTTTCTCTGGATAACCCTGACTAATACAGATGTCATTATGAAAGTCTCCAAACCTGTAGCATATATATGTCCAATACTGAACTCATGGTCTCCACTCCCCAATGTCTTATCCCTCTGCCCCCCCATCTTAGCCTTCTGCCAGTTCTTAATGAATGGGAAGGTAGCTACCATTCAACCCAGTTAGGTAAATCATAAAGAAATCAACCTTGGCTCTTCCCTCTTCCTCATCTGCTAATGGTTTGTTGCCCAACCAAACCATCTGCATATTACATTGGTTTTTATCTCAGTAGACCTCTGAAATTTGAATTCTTCTATCCTCCTTCATTGCCGCACCATAATCTTGGCTACCATCATATTTCCTGGCTTTTTTTTTTTCAGCTACAGTCACTCTTGGCTTCTCCATAGTGTAGTGATCTGTGCAATCTATCTTTTCCAAACATACAGTTGATTATTTCACTTTGGTTAAAAATGTCATTGGCTTCCCATTGCTCTGAAGATAAGAAAAATAAGCCCTAATTCAACCCATAAGACTCACGGTTCCCCTTTGCCTGTGACATGTATATAACTGTAGTCCCATTTCAGTTTTTATTAGTACCCCTTTTCACTCTCAAATATATCTAAGTTTGGACAATAAATTACATGGTCACTTTTCTCATGACCAAGATTAAAGTGAGCCCGTTTACATTCTCAACTGGTGAACATCAACATCATTCTTAACTTCTTTTTTTTTTTCTCTTAACTTCTTTTTAAAAAAAATATTTTTATTGATTTTAGACAGAAGAAGGGAGAGGTAGAGAGAGATAGAAACATCGAATATGAGGAAGACATCGATTGGTTGCCGTCTGCATGCCCCCTACTGGGGATTGAGCCTGCACCCCGGGCATGTGCCCTGACTGATAATCGAACCAGGGACCTCCTGGTGCATGGGTCGATGCTCAACCCCTGAGCCACACCGGCTGGGCTCATTCTCAACTTCTTAAGGAAATATTTTCTGAACAAGCAGACCTGTCTTGATTGAGACAAAATACAGGTGCTAGCAGCTCAGGAGCCATGTTTTTTAAAATAGTATTATCCAAAGCCATGTTTTTTTTACAAAAAGTATTTTTCAAAGTTCCCCAGAGAGGAAAGGAGAGGCCATAGGGCCCTTGACCCAATGAGTAGGGAAAAAAAGAGATTGGTGACAGAAAGACATTAATTCATGTGCTGTGAGTTTGAATGATGTGTTTTCTTTACACCTTCAAATTAAGATCAACTGGAACACTAAACCCCAGTTCAACCTTCCTGTAACAGTTATACACCATTGGAGTTAGTCCAAGTCCCTGGATTTCTTTTAGAAATTCAATGTCTTATATTATAAGGAACCAAAATGTCATTTCATGATAGATTTTCAAAGATGGCAAGAGCCTCTGTTTTCACATGCAAAAATAGAGAGATTTTCCAAATAAATGGCCATGATTTGTAATGTTATCATTATTTGAATGTAGGTCTTTTTACAACTTTGAATTATTTATTCAGTATTAAAGATTGCTAAAGTTTTAGAAGACTGGGCAAAACCATCCCGGGAGGTCGTGTTGTACAGTGGTTTCCTCATCTGCAATAGGGGATAGTTCACCTTTTATCTCCTGATATAATTGTAGAGACAAAAGAGGTAACTTGTGAAAAATGTGTAAGATGTTCTGTGGTAGATGCTAGACCCACTATATTCCAAGGCTGTAAGTTAACTTTATTACTATTTATTGAGTCCCTAATATGAAAAAAAAAAACTGTAAGTACCCATATTCTATTCTTAATAACTATGTTTTCATATTTTTATGGAAAACTTATCTACCTAATTATCAATTAAATATTCACCAGGCCTCAGTTGGCACATATATAAAAAATAGTGAACACAGGTAACAGTGTATATAGAATTCTGGCAATGACAAAAGTTCTATCATTTGATTATCATCTGAGAAAATCATAAAAGAAATGTTTCTGGGTCTCTCGTGATTGACCTCCATTCCCAACCCTTCAGCCCCATTCACTGCTTCTGGGTCTCTCGTGATTGACCTCCATTCCCAACCCTTCAGCCCCATTCACTGCTTCTGGGTCTCTCGTGATTGACCTCCATTCCCAACCCTTCAGCCTCATTCACTGCTTCTGGGGCTCTCATGATTGACCTCCATTCCCAACCCTTCAGCCCCATTCACTCTTCTTTGTGACCAATAGACTGATTTCTGCCCCATATTATCCTCAGTCATGTCCACCTCGCTTCTGAGATGCTGATTCACATACTAGAGGTCGTGAACTTCACATGAAGTTAAAGTCTCTAGAGCTAACAAGATAGTCACATATCCTCAATTTGCCTCTTATGTGAACATTTTGATTGGCTATGTCTATCTTTCCAGATACCTTCGACACATTGACTTTTATTTGCCTCACACTCTGATTACGTTAATAGCTTTTCATATTCTGGAATTTCTTTCCTGTTCTTTGGTCTGTAAATTTGAATTATTTATTTGATGAACATCCAATTCTTGATGTTCTACATATGCTGAACACAAATATCAGTATGTTTATATCAACTTAAGATCCCTAAAAACGGTCTTGGACCATCATGGAATTCTGAAATACACTTTAAGACGAAAGTATGTCTGTCTGGTTTGTTATTGTGGAAAAGATCCCCAGAGGAGCCTGGCCTGACCCCAGAATGTTTTCCTTCATTGCTGGAGGGGATGTGTTCGGTCCACTCTTACGTCTGTCTCACTCCTCACATACAGTTGTTTATTATGATTCCCAGGCAGATCTCTATGATAAATAATGAAGATTTG
Organism: Tadarida brasiliensis; assembly: GCA_030848825.1. Lineage (NCBI taxonomy): Eukaryota > Metazoa > Chordata > Mammalia > Chiroptera > Molossidae > Tadarida > Tadarida brasiliensis. The sequence continues at coordinate 6,441,998 of CM061279.1, forward strand.
CTTTACATGTAGATATTTATATTTCATAAATAGAGTCCAGGTTCCTCAGCTCACCCCTTCCTGGAGGGGATATAATCACATGGGTGAGAATAGCAATAAAAACAGCCACGAGAGCCTCCCACAAGCAAAATGGCTGGACTTCTTATCCCTAATTCAAGCATTTTCTTGATTCTGGCAGAGACTCAGCCTTATTCAACATCCTTACCCACGAGGATTGAAACCCTCTTGTTACAAGTTAATTCGACTCCTTCTCCTGTCATTTCCAGGGGCCATATTTGTCCTTAAGAGCTTTTATTTTACTCTCCCACTTTCTGTCCTGGTTTCTCCTGATGACATATTAAATCTACGTTTTGTCATAGTCTGATGGTATCTTCTCTTCATTACTGTCATCTTCAGGTACCTGGGCACCCATGTGGTCACCACCATCGTGGTAGGGAAGAACGAAAACCAAAATACTACCATCACTCTGAGGCAGAAAAATTAGGGACCTTGTCTCTCAGTCTCTTTCCAACAGACTTACCTATTTTCTTCAGTTATTACTGCCACCCTCCCCTAGAACTTGGCAGAATCTGTTAAAAAGACAGCACAGAAGGTAACATGAGCATCAGTGAAAACCTGATAGTCAAATTCACCCATGCTCAGCAACACTTAAACACTGTGATACCAGATGGAGAGCCTCAACTTGACCTTTGCTCAAACCTGTTGCTACCCTATCCAGCTACCTTGGGAGGTAAGCAGCAGCCATTGGCACATTACTTGAGAGTAGTTACTGTTCTAGGGGACAGCTGATAACATCAATGTATCTAGTCATTTTAGGTAAGGAAGACCATCAGTTCTAGACCCCTGAGCCTCAGCACATGGCACAGTGATGTTCTATAAACTCTCCAGAAGTTCCATCAACTTTCCATTGATTTGTAAAGTTTCCTTCTGTTACAATGATATATAGTTATCTGCATTAAATGGTGTACAGGTTACACTTACACAATGAAGAGACACAAAATCACAGTGACTCAAACAAGATAAAAATCAGGATCTCTTACAGAGTCGCCCAGAGGCAGGTAGGCAGTCTGGGTGCTGGCTGATTCTGCTACAAGAGTTTGAGGAATCCTCACCAACTCTGAAGTGCCATCTTGCTGCTCCACAATTCCCTGCTACATAGCCCTTGTTTAGGTGGTCAAACCTGGCTAATAAGCTTCATGACCTTGTTACAGCCCACAGGAAGGAGGAAAATGAAGGAGTGGAGGGCAAGGAAGTAAAGAAATAATTGAGCACGTCATGTGTGTCTTATATTTCATTGTCAAGGACATGCAATATAACAAGGTACAAGGAAGTCTGAGAAATGTAGCTTTTAGTTGGGTGACCATTTGCTACCTAAAAGTCAGGAAAGGGAATTTTATTACTAACAGCAAGAAGGCAGAAGAGTGACTGAATGACAATTGGCAGCCTTCATTGCAAAAGTGCATGGAGCAAGACTAAACAAATAGGCGTTTGAGAGAGAGATAGTTATGTCAACTGAAAGTAACAGCATATCCAGTTAACAGTAGCTAAATCAATAGAGGGATTTAATTATCTCGCCATCCAGAAAGACCAGAGACAGGTGATTCCACGGTTAGTGCAGCAGATCCATGATGTCACTGAGGACTTTTCAACACTGCTCTTCCTTCCTCAGTATTGCCTCTTGTTCACAATATGGCTGCCACAGATCCAAGCAACTCAACCTTCCCCAAATGCATTCAGGACAGAAAGTGAAGGCCACACGCAAAAGGAGCCTTTTGTTTCATCAGTGAGCAAAATCTTTCCCTGGAGCCCCCTACCAGATTTTTCTCTTGTGTAATTGTGCATCTCTAGCTAAAGGTGACACTGGAGAATTCACCAAGATTGTTGTGGTAGACTTAGGCTATTAGAAGCCCAGTGTTTCATATATTGTCTCATTTAATTATTACAAAATCCTGGAGAGGGAGGCATTATGCTTTACCACAGATAAGAAAACGTCGGCTCCAAGAGCTAATTTCCTGGGTTCAATGCCACATGTTTGGTAAAGAGCAAAACTGAGATCCCAGTTCAAGTAGATCTGACAACAATTCATGATTATGTTTATCTGAAACAGCTTATTCCTCCAAATGATGGAAGAGCCTGTGTTAAAAATGTGCAAATGTGGCTCAAAGAGAATTAGATGAGTATGAGCTTGCGGTGTAATTACTGTTATGAGCTAGAAGTTTGTGAGCATCAATCTGTTGGCCGGGCACAATTCTAAATTCTTTAAGTATAAATAAATATCTTAATAATATATGTCATTATCTGTTATTCTCATTTTATAGACCAAAGCACAGACAATTAAACCATGAGTCCAGGCTCACGAAGCTGGTACATCGAGTATCACAGATTTACCTTGAGGCTATCTGATTATGGGCTCCAACCCCTCACCCACCATGCAGGGCTGCCTCTGATGTGTTCTCAGTCATAACTGTGAGCTCCGGGATGTTTTCTTCAATCATCAGTGTTTCCTGAATCCTCTTTAGAGTGTACCCTAGACAAGGGTCGGCATGGGGACAGGGCCTTCTCCCTCCAGACTAGGAAATGAGAACCCCTATTAGGATGAACAATACAGGACAAAAGTTTTTGGTGAAAGAAAACAAAGGAAACTCTACTAATTTAATAGTCCAGAAGAATAAACAAACAGAAGTCTTCCAATTAACTTATTACATGTAATAGAAAACATAGACACTCTTATTTTTAATTAATTGTTATTTTTAAAATCTCTTTTCTTAATTGATTTTTGAGACAGAGGGAGGGAGAGAGAGATAGAAACATCGATGAGAGAGAACATCGATTGGCCCCCTCCTGCATGCCCCGCACTGGGGATTTGGCCCACAACCTGGGCATGTGCCCTGACTGGGAATCGAACTGTGACCTGTTGTTGCATGGGTTGACGATCAATCACTGAGCCACATGGGCCGGGCAACACTCTTATTTTTTTTAATTCATCATAGATAACTAATTTTTGGGAGAAGAGAAGAAAACACATTCAGTTCTGAGATATCTAAAGTCCCATCTGAGTTCAGTTCCAAGAGCTCCTCTCCTAACAAGAACCATTTCCCCCATGACTGGAGGTCTGTGTGAAGCAGGTATATTTATGTGTTGTACTAGGAAAAGATTAAGCTGTGAAAACAGAGAACACAACACAATTCAGAAACTTAAGAAAGATGACTTAGCCAAGTTGGAAAAAAGAAGGGGCACATGTCTTTTCTTCCAGTATCATTAGGAGGTAGTGCAAGTGAATTCAACAGACACAGCTCTTGACAGTAGCAGCGAACCACAAGTCTGATCCTTTGGGGTGAGTTTATCTTTTTAGTCCCCAAGTTCTCAAAAGGCCAGTCAAGGTTGAGATGATGCTGAGAGTTAACAGATCTGTTCAAATCCAATTTTTCTAGTTAATGCTGATTCCAATTTTTCTACTTGATTGTCTTAAGATGCACCAAATTTTAAGAAAGAAATACACAAATAAACAAATACGTAATAAAGTAAAATTTCCCTTAACACTGGGCTTTATGGAATCGGGAGAGAAAACGCAGTATGATTCAGGGGGCCTGTGGAATTGATTTTGGCCATGATATACTGAGCTAAGTAAGAGGGTATGTTGTGTTGTGGATGAACAGGTGAATTCTCGCTTCTTAAGTATGGATTAAAAAAAATTGAAGGGGCAAAGAGACAGCAAATGACTTATAAAAGTCCAAATTCAGAGCCTTTGATCTGACAGTATTCACATTATATTTGCTTTGGATTTTCTTTGTGGCAATTTTGGGTTTTGATCTTTCTCCCGCTAGAACAGCAATTCACAACTGAACCATTCGAAATAATCCACATTGAAATGAGACACAGGGTGTCACCCCCCAGGTCACCAAGAGCAAGCGCTCAGTGGCGTTAGACGGAGGAGTCCAGCCTTTGTAGTCATGTTCTGAGCTGATTAAACTCATTCAGGGCTGAGCTGCGGGATCAAAAATAGAAATATAGTCTCCCATCTTCGGTTCCATTTTTAATTTTTTGAGCAGGCAGACAAATATACAAGAGTAGAACAATTCTTACTCTTATAATAAAGAAATTATATATATACCTATACCAGTATATATATGCATGTATGTATGTGTGTGTATACATAAGATGTTAGATTTATTAATTAACATTACTTAGGCAAAAGAAGAAAGTAAATAGCTAAATACTTTCAACTTGGAGTTAATAATATATAAATATAAATAATATTAAAATTTAGTATTAATAAGAGTAGCTTTGTTTTTCTTTCCTAAACTAAATTGCAGTACTAAAACTAAAATAATTCAATTAAAATATTACTGCAATAATTATTGGATAGGTAAAAATATTGAGGAGAAATAAATTGACCCTACAGTTACCATAATTCTCATTTCTACCTGATGTGGCAAGAGTTTGCATTAGAGTCGTTCATTTTTCCAGTTTAAGATGAGGCTGGAATTAATTTAGAGTTAATTTGAAAATTTTTTATTTTGAAGAAAATACACCAAGATATTAACTGTGGTTATTTCTGGAATTGGAGATCGTGGGTAAATCTTGTTTTCTGCTTGATACTCTTATGGATTTTCCAAGTTTTGTAGAATAAGCTGTGTTGCTTATTTTCAAGTAATCAAGTAATTAAGAAAAGTTATTTTTAATTAATAAAATATGCAACATCATATTTGCTTTGTATCGAGAAAAAAAAAAAAACAAGAAAAAAACACAACAGGTGTTCAGCCATATAAAAAGTTAAAGAAAAAAGTTCATTTTCATTCAGTAAATTACCTAAATTCAGAAAACAGACAACCGTATCAGGCAATACATCAGGACTGAGGTTGTTCAAACAGTTGTTTTTGGCCGAGGAGAGCACATAATATACTGAGATTCTTTATGAATTGCTCAATTCTTCCAATGTTTGCCACCTTTCCACAGCAAATTCAAGAACATCATTTTTTTATTCGTTTTCCAAGAAATAATCCCTTTCATTTGTGTAAAAATATTTTTTTTCCATTTCTGAGCTTCGTAACTTTTGTTCCTCAACTGCTTGTATTTTTCTTCTTTTGTGCAAATGTGTACAAAATCTGTTTCGCTTCGTGGGCATTTAATGCATTTGGATTTGAAATCTATTCTCCTGGTTCAGCACAGGGTTTGGGGAGATTCTCGCATGCTGGCTTCTTATAAATTGTAACAACCAGTTTTGTCCTGGATCTGCGGTTCCCCCACCACCAATCCGTTTTATTATTTTGCCATCATTTAAAATCTCCTTATCTTGACGCACTTACAGAGACTCTCTCTAACTATAACTTCAGGAACAGATTAAGTTTGCTTTTCAAAGCCATTCATCATCGGAGATATGTTTTTGTTGGAGTTTGCTTTTGTAAATCATTTTATTATTGTAAGGTGCCTCTGGATGCTGGCATGATAATAGGCTATATAAATGATTTTGTCCTATATTTGTGTTGTGTATACTTTATTGTAATAGCACTCTCGGGTCAAAAGCAGCCAATATTATTCCGATTAATTCCTGTCTAGACACTCATAAATTGTCCTTTAATTTACAGAGAGAAAACGAAGTCATATGAAGCATAACCTTTCCCGGCTGCAGAAACTGCACCTGGTTTTGATGGGCGAGAGCGGGCCCGCCTCCCTGCGCCCTTCACAGCAGCGATCTGGCTGCTCCAAGGGTGAGCATCACCTCCCCTTGGCTCGGCCCAGGTAGCCAGCCAAGGCTCGCCAGTTGGCCTGCTGCGCCTCCAAGGGAAAACACAAAACCTAATCCCCCAACACAGTTTCAGACAAACACTCATTTTATTTACTCATATTCATCTCCCCAGAAGAAGGAGGGAAAAAAAGGAGGAGAAAATAGCTCGCTTAATCCCGGGACTAACACCATATTGATTCACATTCGTGGTCTGTATTTATCGACGTGCATTGCATACAATAGGGGCTATCATTTAGGCTACTGTGTTCCAGGGACGGCGCAGTCACATTAGAGAAAGAGCTGAAGCTCTAATTTTATGTAATGTAAACCTTTCAAACACTGCACAGGAGAGTGAAAATGCATGTCCTAATGAAAACCCAAATGCATACCAAATGGATTTATCTTAAAGCTAATTACGGCGGCGGAATATTTGTCCTCAAAAGTCCACCGTTATTTCCGAAACTTGGGTAATGAAATTAACTTCTTTGGCTTGGCAGCCGATTTCTGTATATCTCATTAGCCGACTGTAAGTGCATCTGTGCCTCGGAGCACAGCACAGGGTTTTTTGTGACATCTAGCGCTCAGTGTTTTGAAATTATGCAGGTGATAAGCAGCGCTCCAGGCTAACAGTATACAGAGCTGGCGTATATGTTGAACGCCAGACAGCATATACGTATTACTAGCATATGGCTCCTGCAAGAAGCAGATATGGGAAACACTGCGCTCTTTTTGGGGCCCCTTGGAGATCTTTATTGCCTACTGGCAGCTGTATTTAATAAAATATTAGTAGTCACTTGAGGTTTAAAGGTGTAACACAATTCCATTTCAATATAACAATTCCATAAATTCAAATAAGAAAACTTCACAGAAGCATGATATGGCTATAATGAAAAAAAACAAAAAAAAAACAACTCGGTATGTGCTTGTGAAAAACAAATTTAGGGCACACGGTACCTGGAGTCGATCTATAAAGGAGATTGTGGGTGATCATTCACATGTTTGAAAATTGGAATTGATTTAGGGAGTTCCAAAAAAGAGACTGATGGTTCAATTTGTTGTTGCTTTTTTAATTGTTATACCAACAACACAGTCACCTGCCCACTGCTTACAAACAAGATTTCTACCCTTTCCTACTGCTTTATAGGCCTTTTAAAGTCCTCCTTCTTCCCAGACATATAAAATGTATGGACGAGCTTAGGGAACTGTGAAGCATCATAGACATGTTCAACTTCATTGTTGTAATTTCAATTCATAAAGAAACAATATACCATCTTAATCACCTGGCCCAGTATATTCCTCCACATTCAGGGCCCCGGAGAGGCAGGACAGAGACAGACAGAGGCTTTTGGGTGGCTGCCTTTATTGATGAAATTATCTGGCGGAAGTCGAGAGAGAAATAACCCTCTTTGGGGCATTACAGATCTCCAGCAAACGATCTAGAAGAAACAGCACCTGAGAAGGCTTAGCGTTTCCAGAGCTCCAAGTTGATTCACAGAATGCAAGGGTCTGGGTGGCCAGAGCAGAAGGTGAGGATGTGACAGTCTCCCAAAGGTGGCATCTAGCCTAGAGGAGTTTTGATGGCCTAGCACAGTGTTTCAAAATGATATTTAATTGCTTCTAATGACACACACTCTCTCTAGCTGATCACAGTCCCCGTGACTCCCTATCAGCTCACACCTGCTCGAACACCCAGGGGACACCTCTAGGTCAAGCCTCCTGATCTAAGATGCAAAGAAAGGAAGGACAGGGGAGGAGCACGAGTGTGAGAGGACTGGAGAGCTAAGTGAAAGGCAATGTCAGCCCGAGACAATACTGCCCGTGGTACATGCAATGGGAGGGTCATGGAAGAAACCTAAGCATGGTACAGCTTTATTCCAAAGACCATCTGGGGCAGTAGAGAGAAAGGTATGCGAAAAGCATTCCTGGACTCAATTCCAATGTGGAGGCTTCCCCATGTCCACGTGCAATCTTGACACTATCTACCCAAAGACAGAACCAGAGTCCTCATATGAAGGGCTCAGTCCCACAAGACCATCCTCTACTTCCGACGCCAGCTGCTTCTCACCATCCAGTGACAGATTGGAGGTTCCAAGGACACCCTCTAATTCAGGTTGTTACCTGCACTTCTGACAGATTGATTGCAATAAATGATATGCTAGAACAGCTCACAGAATTCAAGGAAACCCACTGACTCACTAGATTCCAGGTTTGTTACAAAGGATATTAACGGATGTAAGTTAACCACCAGATGAAGAGATACATAGTCCGAGGTCCTGAACAAAGCAGCTTTGTCCTCAGGGAGCCTGGGACCTGGAATGGCCGTGCGTGAAAGGATTCCACTTCCCCAACACGGTCTCCTAAAGAAAAAGACCTATGAGCTGTCCTTCTGGGTTTTTATGGCAGTTTCATTACATAGTCATGATTGACTAAGTCATTGTCCATGGGCAATTGAGCTCAATCCTCAGACCCTCTCCCCTCCCGGGAGGTTGGAGGTTGGGGGTGAGGTGGGTGGAGAAGTGTGTCCAAACCTCTAATCTCATGGTTGGGTTCTCCTTGTAACCACCTGGGTCTAAAAGTCGCCTCCTTCAAATAACAAAAGACATCTTTATCTCTCTTAACATTTAGGAAATTCCAAGGGTTTGGGGAGCCATGAGCTAAGAACTATGGGTAAAGACTCAATATCTTGTAATTCACATCATCACAGTATGGAAGAGGGAGTAGGGAATCCAGCTTGGAAATCCTTGGAAATAGCCCCAGAGAGAGTGATGAGAGACAGAGGACAGGTGGCATCAGGGGACATGGAGAGGGTGAGGTTTGTGGACGTTTCAGTGGGGGAAAACAAGTTAAAAGGAAAACCTGGAGGTTGAGGGAAGAGTTTCATATCGCTTCAAATATTCAAGGTGAAGTACAAAAATTAAGGAGAAGCAACTCACAGACGAAGAAGCCAACTTGAGGAACGCGATTCTGGGTTTTTGGTGTTGGCAAGAAGTCAAGTGAAAATAGTCAACTCAGAAACTGGGGAGATAATCATAAGGAAAATGAAGCACCGAGAGAGATCATGCCAAAATATAGTGTGTTTCACACTACTGTCCTTTATGATACCAGGGAGATGGATTCCCACAGGAAAGGTTATTCTAAACAACACTTTCTTCCTTCCCTCCACGCATTTTTTTTTTTTTTTTTGTCTGTAAACTAATTCAATGTTTAGCCACATGAACAGGGCCCATTTGGAACCACTGAGAAGAGTTCTTTCTAACAAGCTACCCCCAAAAGCACCTTTGCAGAAACAGCCTCTTGGTTTCGAGATATATTTCATCCCTGCTGTGTGTTGACTCGATTACAATGTTCTAAGTGACTCCACAGCTGATTTATTTCCCCTAGAATGCGATGATAAGGCTGGAGCTCAGGAAACAGGATTTGAGAAGTTCAGAATTTAAATCAAGATGAACTTTAAAATGTAGAATTTGAACCAAATTCGACTCTCTAATCCCAGGAAAGAAGAATCAAACAGCCAATCACCTTGGACCATGTTTGTAACAAACTTCTCCAAACCTGGGTCAAGAGCAGTTACTACTGTTGCTATGGTAACTTCTGAGCTTTGAGAGAGAGAGAGAGAGAGAGAGAGAGAGTGTGTGTGTGTGTGTGTGTGTGTGTGTGTGTGTGTGTTTCCTATCTCGCTTCTGCAGTTCCAAAGTAAGATAAAGGTTGCTAAAAATGCGGTGTTTTCTTTTAGTAGCTAGAAGGAAAATGTATAGCAAATCCTACTTTGAGGTCAGTAATTTTTTCCCTATGTATTAAGACATGATGGAATTATTTAATTACCTTTGCTAGCAAGTTTACAGACAAGCGTACCCCTATCATATCGCATATCCGCAAATAGGATTATTTACATCCAATCTAAGGAGTGCTGACTGGTGTCATTGGAAACAGAAGCTGTATCAGCATTTAAATTCCCACTTTTCTGGGCAAAAACCCAACTGAATGATTCAATTAAACTCTTTATGTTATATATTACCCACAAGTTCACAATATAAAGTGATTCTCCCAGTCTGAACCCCTGCCTTTATGATTGCAATTTGGTAGCAAGACAATTTCCAAGGACTATTTTACTTGAACTGCCATGAAAATGTCAGGCCATAACACACTTTTTGATGCAGGTTTTATGAACGGCACTCCACAATCAACTATTATTTCAAGCACATGCAATAAATAACCTTCATTATTCATCAGAGTGTAAATATGCATTTGTGTTTGCAAATATGGGGTTTCCTGAGCAAAACAGCCAGCAATCAGCAGCTCCGTCAGCCATTTAAGGAGGTAACAAATGGACGTCAGGCTCTTTAATTGGTCAAGACCATCTCCTGAGTTGCTGAGACACAAACAAATTCTTCAGCAGAGACTTTCTTACTGCTCTGTGCTCAGTACGCAGGGGTGCGTGTTACTGGAGGCACTCACCTGGATGCAGTGAATGGAAAAGATACAATGCATATCCCCTTGTGACATATGGCATTGCGATTTTTCCAACAATTTAAAGGAATTTATTTCCCGTTTCTTTGGAAGATACTAATACGATTACATCACACAAGCAACAAATGAAAAACAAGGATTTTGTGATACAATTTCTTTGGGGAATCTCTAGGACACACAGATTTATTTGCTGCAAGGCTTTTAAGCCTCTGATTTTTGTTGTGTTGTTGATTCTCACGCGAGGATATTTTTTCCATTGATTTTTAGAGAGAGTGGAAGGGAGGGAAGGAGAGAGAGAGAGAGAGAGAGAGATTTATGTGAGAGGGACACATCGATTGGTTGCACATGCACCCTAACTGGGTCTGGGGATTGAACCTGCAACCCAGGTACGTGCCCTTGACCAGAAATCAAACCTGAAACCCTTTGGTGTGCGGGCTGATGCTCTAACCACTGACCTACACCAATCAGAGTTCAAGCCTCTAATTTCTACACTGCATCATACATATCGAAGAGACAGGTATAGTACGTCTTGTTTTTCAAGTACACTGGGCCACAAAAACCTTTTCACAGAGCTGATCCCATGATTTGGGGTCTTCAGGGACAATTTAGAAAACTGTTCCTCCTTAGAAAACTTGGATAATTTCACCCATAGCTCTGGTGGGCAGCAGGAGCTGGGGAAAATGAGATGCTCAACATCAAGGGTCCATTTTCACCAGAAATGTTCCCATTGGCTTTAGTTCCATCCTTTGGGATCAAAGTTTATTCTTTATCTTTGTTCCCAAGAGATCAAAGCTATTTTCCTTGATGTGGTAATTGTGTCAATGATGGGAGACAGTTCACAAGTATCTGAGTGATACAGATTCACGCTCTACCACGGCGAGGCTGCTGTTTTCTCAGTTGGTGTCTTGTCCCAACGTTTCTGTGTGTCTGCAGCACACATGAATGAACACAACAGCCGGGTTGTTGCCTGACCAGGGATAAGGCACTTCTACTTTTATAACCAAAAGCAACATTGTATCAGCTTAATGGTGTCCCATCATAGAGTTGACACGGACTGGTCTTTTCTGAAATGGAAACTGCTCATCTTCTCCAGAGAGGCTTTGATGAAGCCGTGGGTTTCTCATCCAAGAATTCCAGGCCTTTTGCTTCTCTGGATCAAAGTACAGAAGCTTATATCTGCTCCACTCGATTACTGTACATGTTGGCCCATCATTCACACCTATTCACATTCTTTCATTCATTGTGTTCAAGATCCCGCCTGGGTTCATGGAAGAAAATGTGACGAGCATGCCTTCTATATTATATTCCTGACCCTGGATAAAAATGAGGGACAGGGTGAGGCTGAGCGCAGGGTGACTGTGACATGCCTCTGGAAACATCTCCCCTCGGCGACATCAATTCACTTAATTACCCACCTCTGGGAACAGATGTTCAGCTACGTCCAGGACCCTCTCATGGTCTCAAATTTCACCATTTTAATCCCTGGTAAAGCAGGAAAGGTTTTGTATACTCAAAGGACTCTACAGAAGAATTCTTAATTTTCTCATTATGTCTGTGTGTGTGTGTTTGCATGTGTGTGCACATATGGAGTATATATGAGAGTCTGTGTGTGTGTGTGTGTGTGTGTGTGTGTGTGTGTACATATGTGTATCTGTATGTGTGTGGGCATAAAAGATTTAGGATCTCCCAAATATCAGAAGGAAATGTTCATTTCTTCTTTAATAAGGAGCATTATGAACTAGCGATGTTATGTCACAGGGGCGAAGTCCCAGAACGTCGTCTCTGTGATCAGTGTCTGCGACATCTCTGGGATTTGTCATAAACTGATCCGACTCAAAAGTTATCTGGAAAAATTAAGCTCTCAAAGAAATCTTGGCAGTCTTCTACCTTCTCCTGGATTTCAGGGAGCGATTTTGATTTGTGATCTCTTAAGTCCGTAACAATTTGCTATTTCTAATTTATTGCTTCATTTGTGACTGCTGCTCCGGCAAGGTAAATTTATTCTGATTTGCACAACCTAAGTCCTTCCTCTGACAGTGACTAATTATTACCTGAGTTAAAATAATGAAAGTGTCGGAAAGTGTCCGAATGCAATTTGTTAGAAAAACATGTGGCATGCTGTGTTACCCCAGTCCAGAAAGCCTAAGTGATCAGAAACCATGGAGAATTAAGAAATGTTTTTCCCCTCAAAGGTTATAAATCAATGTAGAAGATTTTAGGAACTTGTAGAATGGTAAAAACCTGAATTTGGTGATACGAGGTGGGCTTGTGGGTTCATAAATACCTTATATATATTTTTTAAAGTAACTCTTTAAGGGAATGCACCATAAAAATCCTGTGATAACATTGAAGGAGTAAAGTGAACCCACATTTGGTAAATGCTCACTCTACTCTTGACCACCGTGCCAGACACATTGCATATTTCATCTCATTTAATGTTCATCACATTTCTTTATGGATTAATTTGAATTTGTTTTATTTTCTTCTCCAGCATAACAAGACTCAGAGTTGACCTAATTTTCCCAAGGACATAGCTGATAAGTATGAGAGCGGTATTTCAAACACCAATTTCTCTGATTCAACAGCTTTTTCCCCCATACCAAGATTCCATTTAATGTTGAATTCACTGAATGCATGCAACAATTTAAGATATAAAATGAGCCCAGCCAGTGTGGCTCAGTGGTTGAGCACTGACCCATGCACCGAGAGGTCGCTGGTTCAATTCCCAGTCAGGGCACATGCCCAGGTTGTGGGCCCGATCCCCAGTGGGGGGCATGCAGGAGGCAGCCAATGGATGTTCTCTCTCATCAATGCCTCTCTCTCTCTCCCTTCCTCTCTCTCTAAAATCATTAAAGAAAAATTTAAAAATAAAATATAATATTAAATGACCCTATGGACCTCCTAGTCGAGAAGCCATACGTATGGAACCACATGTATGTGTAATAGAGCTAATTATTAGAACAAGGAGTGGTCGGTGCCAACCTGAAATGAGTGACAGGATTTGGTGGGGAAACAAGAAAGCCAAAGGACTTGTCACTTGTGTCATGACCTGAAGCAGTGTCAGCCCGAGGCCGGATTCTTTCTGCAGTCCAACTGCTCTATTACTTACTCAGTCTCCATATAACCCTTTTCTTCATTTCAAGACTCTCTGAAGCCCGGGCCAGCCTGGCTCAGCAGTTAGAGCATCGGCCTGCGGACCAAAGAGTCGCAGGTTTGATTCTGGTCAAGGGCACATACCTTGGTTATGGTTTGTCCTCTGCCCTGGTCGGGGTCGTGCGGGAGGCAACCAGTCCTTGTGTCCCTCTCAAGTTGATGTTTCTCTCTCTCTCCCTCCCTCTCTATCTGATGATAAATGGGATGAGGATTTTTTTTAAAAAGCCTCTCTGTAAAGACTTATGACCCAGATATGTTAGACATGTCACGATTACTCCAGGTAAACGATGTACAGTCATCATCATAATTATGATAATGAGGAAAGTTTCCAAAGGGGCTTCGTTTAAATTAATGGTTTAATTTCTATGTGCGCAGTAAATTTATACAAAGCAGTAAATAAACTTTGGCCATTTTAATCTATAATATTATTAATAAAGATATGTTTATGTTGGAAGCTGCTTTTTCACATTTAAAAACTATTAAGTTACTAAGATGAGAACTTAAATATTTTGCAAGTTAAGACACTTCTAGTTATAAGGCCCATGAAGATAGCTGCGTTGTTAATTTTGGGCCCTGTTTCAAGTGTATTCCACACTTTATATTATACAATATGAACCAAAAATATATATACACGTGTATGTATATATAAATACTATTTCTCACTGTGGGAGAAGGAAAGTATAAGTTTCATAATGGGGAATTATGGCTTCTTGGATACAATACCAAAAGTTATAACTCAATCCACCCGGAGGGCTGGAAGATGGGGGGCTGGGGTAGGGGGGGCCGTGCTTCCTTCCTCAGAAGATGAGCTAGAAAGTTAGAGAGTTAACGAAGCTATGATAGCCGATTGCCAATCGCAAGGAAAGAAAAGGGATGGGTGGATACACTTACACTTTCCAGAAGAGAAACATTCCAGGACTTGACACAGGTATGGGAAAGGTACTTTGACATGCCAAGGGTTAAAGACGTCGAGGTTTCTAAGCTGAGGCATGGGGAAATTCAGTTCAGTTTCTCATGTGTTGAGGAGTTATCATGGTGTTCTAGACGGCGGCGGGAAGAGGAATACCTTGAGCACTCTGAAATAAGTCTGTGTCAGCTTTCTGAGCGCTTTCAGAATCATGACGGCAGCACACGGGTGTAGAAAACAGGCGGGTGTGGGAGGAGGAGAACAGCCTCCTTACAGGACCTGTGTGCAGCTCCTCTCCTGTGCTGGGCTCTCAACAGCTACTAACTGACCTTTGGCGGGAGGTAATGAGTTCATCATGGTCTCCTCGTGCATCGACCACACGAAGTACTTTTCTTGGATTTATGGAAATGGTCACTAGCTCTGTTTTTTGGTGTGTTTTTCTTAAATCCTCACCTGAGGATTTTCTCCATTTATTTTCAGACGGAGTGGGAGGGAGAGACAGAGAGAGAGATACATCGATTGGTTGCCTCCCGCACGACCCTAACCAGGGCCGGGGACCAAACTGCGACCGAGATACGTGCCCTTGACCAGAATGGAACCTGCGGGCCACTGGTCCATGGGCCGATGCTCTAACCACTGAGCAAAACCAGCCAGGGCAACTATCGCTGTTTTGGCAAATGCATATTGGTTCATAGTATATGGATCACCAAAGGACATGCTGAATAAAGCAAAGAAGGAATGAGGCACGACACCCAACGAAGAGCATTGACCACAGGAGAGAGGAAACACCGGATTGAAGATGACGTGCCCCTAAACAAGGATCTCTTTTCATGAACCCAAATTGGAGGGTGTTTCCAGCACAGTGGGAGGGCTCAGGAGGACCTCGTGGAAAGTACTCGGTTTCAACCTCACACTGAAGGAATAACACTGTGTGATTCAGAGAACGTTCTGTCATATTTTAAGCCTCGGTTCCCTTGCCTGTAAAATCCATATAATAAGGCATCTGGGTGCCAATGTAACAAGAAAGCACTGAGCACAGTGTCGGCTACATGGTGTATGTTTAGTACATGCAACTTCCTGTCACCTTCCTGTCTTGTGCCAAACGCGATTTCCAGGATAAAATTCAGGAATTAATGAAGACTGAAGATCTAAGATTTTGGGCAGTTTAGTGAGGTTCCGAGCATGTACTAATGGACCTTGATAGCATGGACCCTACCCAAGCCTTGCTACTTCCCAACCATGTAACTGCTGTAGCCACACGCTTTCTGTTCTATTACCCCCAGTGCCATGGGAATAACCAAGGTGCCCATTCCTACAGTCCCACGGCTGGAGGGAATCACGCATGCCCAGCACTTCTCACAAAGCCCTCAGAAAATCATAACTGATGACAGAGTTGACTGGCACGAGCAGGAGGCTTCTCTCCTCCATTTGCTAAAAGTAAACTAGGTTGTTATTTTGCATTTACCAGAAAAACTGCAAAGAGCTCTCTAAATGAGCGGCCATTTAATCTTTGTCTAAAGTATCTGGCTGGTGTGGCTCAGTGGTTGAGCGTTGACCCATGCACCAAGAGGTTGCCAGTTCGATTCCCAGTCAGGGCATGTGCCCAGGTTGTGGGCCAAATTCTCTCTCTCTTTCCCTCTCCCTTCCTCTCTCTCTCTAAAATCAGTAAAGAAAAAAAAAAAAGAATTTTAATTATTGTCTAAAGGTATGTCTACAGAGAATGCAAATCCTAGGCTCATAGACTTGTGGGAGGGACTACTTCGGGCTTCGAGATAAATATTAGCACATCCTTCCTCTTTGAGTGGCGTGGTAAATAGAAACTAACTGGACAGTTCTGTGAAATTTAATGCGTCTGAGCACACGGTGTACAATCTGCTTTAACACTATCTGATCTATTGAATATTTCCTCTGAGAGCAGGTCTTATTATTAGATTATATTATACAACACGAGACCAGTCAATAAGTGATTTTTTTCCACCCCAGCTTGCCAATGGAAATACCTGTTTTTAAATTACTCCAAGACCTTCTTTGGAGGAGGCTAGGAAAAATATGCCCATGAATCATAAAATTGACAAGCCCTGGGGCTGAGTGGGCCTGGTATAAGAGATGCAACAACAAAGATAAATGTGTTCCACAGGTATTCAGCATGCAGGGAGAATTAAGGATAAACCGAAGAAGTCACTCTTGGCGGAGAGGGGCGAGGCAGAATGGGACTCTTTGGGTGCAAACACAAAAATAAAAAATAAAGAAGAAAGCATTTGAGAGTCAGAGGACGGCCTTTACTACAAATGTTAGGAGGGGGAAAAAAATAATTCGATTGCAGAATTAGGCCAAAGAATGCTAACTTTTCACTCTTAATACTATTGCTTTTGTTTTTTTTTTTTTTTTCAATTTAATCCATTCTCAGTCACAAAGATTTTTCCTTCTTTTTTCTTAATCTCCTGTCGTCACCAGCGACAGCTCACCTGTTTTAAAAATATCTTGACCCGAATAAGAGAAGCCCCTTTTGAATTAATTACTCCTCTCGGGAAAGTGAAGGTACTTCCCTTAATTCAAAGTTAAACTTGAAGAGTAAAAGGGGAAAAAAAAAAAAGCCCAGAAACTCACAGCTCTCCCTTGCTGGTTGAACAATCTAACCGAAGAGGAAAAAATTGCATTAAAACATCCATTTTGCCTATAAAGATTTGTCATAACCTCCCAAAACCAAATTCTTCTGTAAGACTGACATTTCCAAAAAGGAGAGAATGCAGACAGGTGAACCCAGATCAAAATGGATTTTGCCCGCCTTCCATTTGATAGGTGGAGGTCCTTACAGACCCCTGTTGTGTTTTTAGGCTAAAGCTCCTGACTTCATTTCCAGCATTCAGGAAATGCCCGTGAACGGAAGGAAGAGAGTTCTTCCCTTGTTCTCCCTGGGACTTCAAATGCCTGCGGACGGTCCCTGCATTCCAACAGCAAAATGACTTCCTGGCATGTGTTCTATTCTTCCAGAGCTGGAGGAAGGATGTTTAGTTTGTGAATTTGTGGATTTGGGACCCCTCTGGAAGAAAACGACATGTGCGATCACTCTGCTTCCAGCCTGCTTTCGGACCATGGCTCGCTCTGGAGTTTGTTCTTGGAGAACTTTCCAGATCCGTTCAAAGGGGCTCTCTCATGAACCGAGAAAGCTCGAGGCAAACCCTGGCCACGCAATGAGGTGTCCAGGCCACTCTTACCTTTGAGGACCCCACAGTCATTGAGGGAACACCCGTAAGAAGAGGAAGTTAGGTCCCCTACCTTTGGCGGACATGAAATGTTTGTGTAGGAAGTTCCTAAAAGTACCACTGTCATATGAACAGAGTCTGAGCACATTCACTGGAGGCTGGTTTTAAACTTTGACCTAGTCTACAGAAGCTCTTCTCCTCATCATTCTACAATGTGAGTTTAACTCCTACGTGTTTTCTCAAATAATCCATATCCCAAGGTGCCACAATTAGGGGTAGCATGTCCTGAAACCCATCATTCCTTTAAAGTATTACAGAATTACGCTACGCAAGACGGTGTGCTATATTACAAATAGACAGTATACGGTATTCCACGCTGCACCTGCCATTGCACACTCACACACCCCCACGCCAGGAGAAAAGGATTCTGTGTTTCTTGAACTCCAGGAAGATATAAGCTAATGGAATGTTAATGCTAAAAGGGTCCTCAGAAATGATCAATAATAGCCCTCTATTTCTGAAATGACTTAACAGGGGCCTAGCATACTCGGAGGGGTGGTCCGGTGGCAGACAGCTGGTTAATGACAGAGCCATTCCAGGGAATGGAGCCTGGTCCTCCTGGGTCCTGGCCCAGACAGCTCTCAGCTCCTGATTTCCAGCAGCCACTCCAATTCTCCGCGGACTTGAGATGCTCAGAAAATGTCTTCAACGCCATCCGATTGCACAAAAGAAGCACGTGCAACTAAACCACTCAGGTTCCTAATACTTGACATTTAACACCCCATACTGGGGAATATCTTTGACCCATCAGTGCTACATCTGAACCTGAAAGAAAAATGTTTATGTTTGTTATTAGACATCTCTCTGCCTGTCTCCCTTCCCTGCTCATGCAGACATATGCCTCTATTGTCAGCTCTGTTTCCTGTGTTTAACCCATGCTCTGTCTCCTCTGATTGCCCCTAATGGAGCCTGACAGTTGTAGAGTTAATCTACGCTCTGGTCTCCAGGTTTCACCTCAGGAAACAATCGGTCCCCGGAGTGTTCGGGCTTCTTGCAAGGCTATAGTCCCCCTGGGTCCTCCCCAGTCCAGCCGGGGAGCTTTTCCCATTGTCCGCCAAATGGACACCAATTAAGTCAACTGTTCCCCAATTAGAATTTTGCAGAATTCCTCTTGTTCTCGTGTAGTGCTGCTCCCGAGCAAGGATCTGCTTTAGGAATTAGTTACCCAAGGAGGAAAATAAATAAATAAATTGCAGCCCTTTCCTGTAACCAGATCCCCCTGGGTTTTTCCTGTCCGCCATTCACACAACATGATCCCGGGATATATGGTAACTGCTCGGTGGCTCTGAGGTTTATCATCTGCGTAATCCTTCCACCGGGCTGTTCTCAGGGCAGGGCCCGAAGTGAAGGGCCCCCGCTCACCCCTGGGGCACTCAAGTAGCTAGGAAGAGGCAGGAAAACTCCCTCTTTGTACCAAAAATGTGGGTTTGCTTTGAAGAGATGAAAGCCTAGTGTTTTGCTTTCTGGAGGAAATGCCCCTCCATTTGGACAACCGACTTGAAGGCAGATGTGTTCTTGTGATGAAGGATTTTGCAGAGCGCGGCATTTCCAGGCAACGTTTAAGATGTCAATCAGCGGTGTTTGAAATCACTCAGGCTGTCACAGCTGGGTGACACTGGGCTGAGTCGGGAGTCTTTAGAGAATGAGGACGATGTTGACATCGGAGCATACTTGTTTGTGAAACACAGTCAATCACAAACAAGATCTTCCTCCAAGAACCCTATTTATTGTCGTATAGTTTTAAGCACTCATTCAGCACGTTGATTCAGTATGCTCGCAAAGAACAAAGACAGGCATGTGGCTTAGAGCCACACTTCTGAGACTGTACCGTGCACAGGGCCACCTGGGATCTCATTAAAATGCAGATTCTGCATCCAGAGACCTGGGATGGGGCAGCGATGCTGTACTTTTCGTAAGTGTCCAGGTGCTGCTGGGCTTCGTATCCCTTACCGCAGTTTGAGTAACAAGAGTATGGATTGATAGACAAGCTGATAAGCAATAAATTGACAGGCAATTACGTTGATAGGCAAAAGACACAGCATTTTCATTGGACTGGGTCCATGTGGACAAAATAAAGACTGGAATGAGGTGTTCAGATATTTCAGATAAAACGCCTTGTCAATCTGTGGCTGATTCTTCGTTCTAGCAGCACAGAATCATCTACCTGCTCATTCATTCATTCATTCGTCCATTTGACACTATTTACAATGTGTTGTGGCTGTAGTATTCAGCTATGTGCTAAGATACACACACACACACAAAAAAAAAAACATACTAAAAAGGTCTCCGATTTTCAGATAAAATGCCGGAAATGGAAGGTCAATATCTACAGAGGTACCCTACCAGTTGTCACATAGGCAACCATCCCCAAATGGTAGTGGTTTAAACCAGCAACAGAGTAGTGAGACCTGTTAGCTGGCCAGTGTCCCCAGTGCAAAGTCGGACTCTGCCAGGGCTCGCCCCCTTTAGGGTACACCAGTCACAGCCCAGCCCGGAGTAACTCAGGCCGGAGACCACACAATGCCACGCACATGGGAAGCAGGGTCCACTGGGGGCATCGTCCGAGACCGGCAGCCACAGTATAAAACGGCCAAAATGAAGACAAAATTAAGGACTATAGAGATTCAGAGAAGACTAGAATAAGCGTGAGTCACATTTTTCGGGAGAAGCCTTCGGCCATAAGATAGGGCCAAAGAGTCGTACGCGGTTGTTAGATACTTATTTCTTTCCTTATTAAAGTTAAGTAAATGTTTATTAAAATAAATTAGAAAATAATGGAAAGCAAAACATGTCATCTCTCATCAAATGAATAAACGGATGACTGTTTTAAAGGGCTCTTCGTCTTGATAAAAGCAACATGACATCAAAGAGTAAGATCTGGAACAAAAAAGCTAAAGGCCGTCCCGAAAATTATATGCTAGGGGAAAAGAGCCCTCTAAAAGCATAAGATGACAATATATCAATGATCTGGGTAGGTTTTAAATAATGTGCTTCACGCTTACTGCAGGCTGCGAGAGGAATTCCTTAGCTTGTCACAAATCACCCCCAATCCCACCAGGCTTCACTCAGCAGTCAGATACAATAATGTGAAAATTCATACCTCCACACACATTTCAGCTATAAGCCGCAGCCACCAAGAAAAGACCGACTATTAGTGGAATGAGGCTGACTCAATTTTCTCTGAGTTATATTTGTTTGGAAAGTGATCAATAAACCCTGTAGAAAAGGAAAATTGATATCTACATTTGAAAAGCGGAATGACTGCCTGAGAAGCCGTTTCCGTCTCTCTGAGGTTGAACCCAAATAAGAAAAAGAAAAAAATATAGGAGAACGTCTCTCGGTCCTGTGATTGTAACAGCCAAACACCCAGCATTCATCAAGCGCCAGGTGTTCAGAAATAATGACTTCACACTGGGAAATACCGTGGCTGTGCGTTCTCCCCCGTCTTTATGCTCGTGAATTTCTTTGCCTTCTCTTCCCTTCTTCGGCACATCTATTGCCAGCCACCTAATGTTCCATTCTGGGCAGTTTTCCAGGACTGATGTCCCTTGCTATTCTTCTCTCTGGTTGTTGTCCTAAGAACTAATAGCGTAGCATTATTAAAATATCATTACTTTCCATGGGGAAAAGGAAGAGAACGCTTTTGTTTAATTTTTCTCGGACGAGGCCACCTGGAGAGGTGCCCAGAGGACCGGCCACTTCTGTTCCAGATGATGGAAAAATGTCCAGATCTTGGTAAAGCCAAAATCCTCACCTGATTTATCTTCAGATAGAGTGAGAGGGATAGAGGGAAGGAGGGAGGAAGAGAGAGACAGAGAGAGAGAGAGAGAGAGAGAGAGAGAGAAACATTGATGTGAGACACACACACATTGATTGATTGGCTGCCTCCCGCAGGACCCCAACCAGAGCTGGGGATGAAACCGCAACTGAGGTACGTGCCCTTGACCAGAATCGAACCCGCCACTCTTTGGTCCTCGGGCCAATGCTCTAACTGCTGAGCCAGGCCAGCCAGGGCTGTCCTGTCATTTTTCACCAGGGACTTACTTCTTGTCCTAATTGACATCACCAGCAGAGGTGCACACATCAGCCGCAGGGATCCAGAAGGGATCTTTCTAGCCTGATCCAAAGCAGGCCAGCCTGAAACATTTATAAGAAAGTTTGTTTTTAAGAAATTTCCACTCCAATTAGGCGCTCCCCAGGGACGTGCATAGTTCAGATAGCATCCAGATAAGCATCCACAGTTTTGGGAACTTCCTAAGAAAACAGAGCCAGCAAGTGTATGAGGCTTGGCCGTCCTTCCCTGGCTAAAATCGCTCTCGCAAGGAGAGGCAGGCTCTCCTGGTGGTCTCGGGACAGAGGTTCGAATCAGGAGAGTCTTAGTGTTTGGATTCCAGCTTCCTTTCTCGCTTGATGGGTGGCCTGAGGAACAAGATGAGAGGTGAGCCCTGGATCTGAGACAAAGGGACAAATAGTGATCAATCGCACGTTCTTTCGGAATAACGGATCCGATGAGTGTGGCAGAAAGGGCAGTTCCTTTCCAGCTTGGAAAGTCCACGTGGGACTCGTGGACAAGTCATTCTAGGTGTGTGTACATTCTGCAGAGCGCAACCCTGCCTGCCGCATTCACCTGCGGAGAGCCCCAGAGCAGCGTGGGTGCCTCGTGGCCTCTGGTCAGCTGTACTTTTACTTCGGGAGAGTGACTTTAGACGGATCAACATGGTGACCTCAACATGGTGACCTCATATGTGCTGAGGTAATCAGCGAATCTATAAAGATTTTAAAGGGCACCATACGGAAAGCATGGCCCATGTATTAGGCTCGTTTGGACGAGGTAGAAGAACGCACTTTTGAGTGGAAAAAACAAGAGGGATTTCAAATAATTACCATGGAAACATCGTACAATTTGAGGGCAAACACACAGTTATTGGGTTCTTCCTCCACTTCCTGAAGTAACCACCTGAGCCTACACCACTTTATGGGTAAGCCTACAAGTTTTGATAATTCAAGCTGCGGGTGATTAAAATCCAAATCAACCTAGTTGAAACAATAAGTAGCATTCACTGACTTGTGCACCTGGAACGTCCCCAGGGAGGGGAGGAGAGGCGTGATCCCAGCCTCACCCCCATTTCTGGGGGATCTCTGCACTGCATCTCCTCTGCTTGTTGCCAAGGGCCATAAGCTCTCACCTTGGCTGATGGTGAAAAACGGCCACAGGGTTTCAGAATATACATCCAGGCACAGCACCACCCAGAAAAGGAGACGCATCCTTGACTATCCCCATGCAATGTCCGAGGCTTCACTGTGATCGGATCAATATCCCATCCCTGAAACCATCATGGGGGATGGCAGTAAAATTAGGCTGATTTCTTGGGCAAATTAAGACTTAAAATGGGGTTGAATTTTGAGTCAATCCCACACAACTGATGGCTGCTACCAGGTGGGGAAGAGATGCAGTGGACGCCGAGGAACCAACAGCGTATTTTACGCTTGGAATGATCAGCCCCTTCGAGACGTAAATAATTTGTGAGTGTGGTTAAATGATTCATTCAAGATCACACCGTTAGTCTGTGCTGAAGCCAAGAACTTTCACCCAGGAGCTGGGTGCCAACATTACTTCTGCCACGAGAGCATTTTGTCACATCACAGCAGACTGTCCACATAATTACACTTCAACTGAGCTGGTCAGACTCTCCAATGATGAGCTGTGGGCAGGGCTATTTTTAAAACATCACTAAAAAAAAAAAAAAAGACAGTTTGAAGGGAAAAAAGAGCTTCGAAGATTGACGTTCAAGGTCTCCCACTGGCTGTCTCCATGAGCCTCGGTCCCGTCATCTGTGACGTTCACGTTCTCCGCATGGGGTCCTGAGGGGTTCGATGAGGGCGGCTGTGTCGGTGCCCAGTTCAGTGTAACACACAGTGAGTGTTCATCAAACATCTGCTCACGACTTTTCCTCCTTCCATCCTTTAATAGGCAACAAGCATGAAGGTGTTAAATTCTTCACATAAATCAATATCTCCAGAGAAAAACCACTTACAGTGTTTCCTACAGTGAGGCCCACAGTGATTACTAGAAATTGGGCAATTTTATCAGGAACTATCTCAACCGGGCAGAACCGTCAACAGTGGGAGGAGATGAGGGCAGTTCCCAGAGCAGGCTCATCTTTCAATCGGTGTGATCTACGGCGTCTTTGGGAATTCTCGTGTGGGGTGGAGACACTGAAAGAGCCCGAGGATGGAGGTTTTGTCCAGGTGTCGGAAGGAAGACGGATGTGAAAGGTGGAACGCGAAGCCTTCCCAAGGAAATGCTGACACCCAGGCTACATCCTATGAGATCTGAAACACAGGCGTGCCAAGTTCTGGATGAACCGTCTACCGGTTGGCCCAGGATTTCCCCTGTATGTGTTACTTACAGAATTCAAGGCTGTACCAATCAAAGGATGGCTTAGTGATGAACTCTGCAGGAGAATGGCAAGTAGTCCTAGCTACTCTCCAACAAGAGCCTCTGGTGGGGCCATGCCGTGCAAATGGAAAGGAAGTCAGCCCTGGTTAAGCTTGACTTTGTTTATCCAGAGCCAGTCCACATGGAGCAACCCCTCAGCAAACCCACCCTCGCTTTCTAAGGCCATCAGTGCTGCTGAGCACGGATCAGCTTGTGCCCTCTCTTACCGAAGGGGGACGTGAAGAAAACGAGGCTGAACTTCAGTTGACCCTCGCAACAGGTTCAAAGGCTAAATTCCGGCTCTCTACCTTAGCATCTCCAGCATTCTATGAAATTTGCTTGTGAAATAAAGGCAAACACGGGCTTGACAGAAACAGCATAAATAATCAATCTTTCGTATATTTATATAGAAGCCAAGCGCAGCTCATGGATGATTGCTCTCTATTTGACTTCTTTGCTTTTCCAAGAAATTCAGATAGATGTAGTGGGGCAGTTTGACATTATCTAGGAATGTCATATATATATATATATATATATATATATATATATATATATATATATATATAAATAATCAACCCTAAATCAAATCTGGGTAATGGGGAGGGAAAACAGAATGTAAATCTAAGAACTGTCTTCAGAATATCTAACAATTGGCATTTTATTTTTAATATTTTTATTAATTTATTTTTGTTACAGATGTTTCTCCTTTTTCCCCTATTGACACCCTCCTCCCGATCCCCAACCCCCCCGGCCCTGGCCCCAGCATTGTTGTCTATGTCCATGGTTACTCATACACAATTGGCATCTTATCACCTACATTTGATCAATTTCTCAAACATCCAAAACATGTGTGTTACATTACTGTTTCATGATTGAAAGTCTTGTACAAGGAATTGGAAATCTTTTATGGGGTGAAGTTGGTGAGGTTTCCGGCCACGGCGTGCAATCCCTAGACACCAAGTTTACTTGGGGCCCATTGAAACATTCACAGCAACACGTGAGAAATACCATGTTCACAGAGAATGGTGAGCTTTCCATTATTTGTTGACCATTCGTCTTCACAGCAGTATGCTATTCCACTTACTAAGTCTGTTTGCCACAGATGGTGTCATTATGTGCATTTAATTGTAGTACTTACGTTAACATACACGAACGGTGTGTAGAAATACTCAAGACATCCTTAACTAAAGCAAAGACTATGGAATGCTGTTGGAGAGCCTGTTGGGAGCAGATCTATTCTAACACGGTTGGGGGGAAATCTCTTCCAAGGCCTTGAGTGTGAGTGTGTGTGTCTCCCTATTCGCTATGAGGTGGAGAGTTTGAAGGGGGAGCAAGACACTAATCAGTGAGGCTGTAATTTGCAGCGGCAGTAACAGTGACCCCATTTTTCACACAATAATTGCCACATGTTGACTGCAATGTCCGAACACATGGGAACACTTCTCTGTCCGGAGCACAAGTGAAGATTTTCACTTTGTTTGGTAAACGTGTCAAGATTTATCACTTAGTCATGTGCCATGCATTAGGGTGTTTATCAAGTTTGGCTTTCTGCTCTCTGGTTGTGGAGTTCTATGATTTCAACAACATGGCAGTGATGAAATCAATGTTTCCTGCATGCAGATTTGTCTCAAGTCTCCAAGTAGACTGTGGGCAGCATATCAGTGCTTAAAAACAAGAGAACAAGAAATCCTGTTGAGGTGCCTGCCAGCCAAACGACATTCCTATACCCCTGTCCTCTGTGTTCAGTGACAGTGACTGGGTAGAATAACCTTGTCCAATAAGCTTTGACTGAAAGAGGCCTTGGCAACTGGATCTCCCAGCTTTTTGCTATAGGTTGAGCCACAGTGTAACTTGCAAATGTGACAGAATTAAACAGAATATTGAACTTCCTCTTGTGAGAGATCAGTGCAAGTAAAAGATATGTTCTGAGGAGATAGTGAAAACAAGTCAAAGACAAAGTATACCCCTTATGTCTAAGGTCAAACTAAAACATTTCAGAGACATGCAAATCTTGCCTCTGTTTTTTTTATTGCTGTTGTTCTCTTTCAAATATTAATTAAGCATAATGTCTTCGGTTGATTTCTGGGTTTTCTGTTCTGTTTCATTGATCTACATGCCTGTTCTTGCGCTTGTACCAGGTTGTTTTGTGGCAAATTGAATCCAGCTATATATAACAAAATTATTCACCACGATCAAGTGGGATTTATCCCAGGGATGCAAGGCTGGTACATATTTGCAACTCAGTAAATGTGATATACCACATAAACAAAATGAAAGATAAAAATCATATGATCATGTCAATAGATGCTGATAAAGCATTTGACAAAATCTAACAACACCCATTTTTGATTAAGAAAAAAAAACAAAAAACCTCTCAGCAAAGTGAGAATAGAGGGATCATACCTCAACATAATAAAGGCCATATACAACAAAGCTACCCAACATCATATTCAATGGGCAAGAACTAAAAGCATTTCTGTTAAGAGCAGGAACAAGACAGGGGTGTTTGCTTTCGCCACTCTTATATAACATAGTACTGGAAGTCCTAGCCACAGCTATTAGAAAAGAAGAAAAAATAAAAGGGATCCAAATCAGAAAGGAGGAAGTGAAACTGTCATTGTTCACCAATGACATGATATTGTATGTAGAAAAGCCTAAAACATCATTAAAAAGTCCACACTACCCAAAGCAATGTACAGATTCAATGCAATCCCTATTAAAATGCCAATGGCACATTTCATAGATCTAGAACAAATACTCCAGAAGTTTATACAGAACTAAAAAAGACCCCGAATAGCCACAGCAATCTTGAAAAAGAAGAACACAATTGGAGGAACCACAATCCTGGATATCAGGTTACACTACAAGGCCATCATCATCTTGCCTCTGTTTTAAAGACAAGTCAGTATTCATGTGGTGGAACAGGACTCACACTGTTCGGGACTCCCTCATTCTGGGCCAGACATTAAGCTAATCTGAGTTTCAATGACTTCTCCAAAACATGTTCAACCCACAAAAACTATGCTTTCTAAAGAAACATTAAAATATAATCATTGGTCATGAAGATGTTGATTTATAGTTTAGGAAAACTCAAATTAGTCAGAGTAAAAGCAGGCTTTCAGCTGTCTCAGCAGCACAAGGAAGCCTAGGGCTCGTGGAAAAGAGAAGGTTCCGAAAATGTCTCTAGATCTAGAATGCTTTCATTCCCTGTATTGTCCTAGAAACGTTTAATTTCATCGAAATTGAAGAGAATCTTTTTGAACTCATAGAAAGGGAGAGAAGTTCTGTAGAATGGAGAAAAGAGTACTGCCCTGTATTGTTCCATAGCAGTTTTCAGTGTGAACGTCTTTTTCCTCAAGGAAACTAAATCCACTGAAACAGAGAAATTCTTTTGATTTTCTTACATCTCCTTACAATTGTGCTAGGCATACAGTTGATACTCTTTAATTATCTGTTGCTGGAATAATATGTCAATTTTGTTAAGCACTGTACACCCATTATCTAACAGAGCACCTGGAATAATGTAGGAACTCGATGTTCGTTGAGTGGATGAATGGCTGAGATTCCCCAGGCCAGGGCACAGAGTCATGGTACATTGCAAACCCTGGTGATGAATGCCTATGAGCAGTTATGAGCATGCCCACAGGAACATCTAGGTTCTTGCCCAAAAGACACTCTAATTACTGGGACCAGAATTTCCTTCAGATGGCATACTATTTATCACTGACAGCTCCCTGGCTATAGCTGGAACCAGTTCAAGGCAGTGGTTCAGTCCTGGACACTCAGTTTGCTTTGAAGAATCTGAAAGTCTGCAGAGGGCTCACTGCTCATGGCAGCTGCAGAAAGCTTGGCACCATCCTCTGGAGGAACCTTCTTGAAAATCTGGGTTTACTCTACCAATGTCTCTCTTACTCGGGCAATAATTACCTAGGAAATGCTGCCCCATGGCATGGGTTTGGTAAGCATCTCCAAAAGCCAGGAAAATTCCTATAATTTTATGCTTACTAGAAGGTTGATAAGTAGTTCTGGCTTTAGAAAACAGCACTTGCCATTACTTTATAAAAAAGGAATACGATATAAAGAATGACTATTTGCTGAAACACAGCTTAATGCAACAAGGCGAGAATTTCAGGACAATTAATGACAATGGATTATTCTTCAATATTTGAAAAGTGTGTTTTCACTACTAAAAAGAAATTTAATTTTCTCACATTTGCACCATTTGCTGTCAAAGGAAATATCCTAAGAATGATATAGACAGCAATCAGTAATTTCCAGGAACAGAGCCCCCAAAATAATAAAAACAATGCCACGAAGAGACTTTTAAGGTCATGTACAGCAGAGATTGGTGGAGCTAAAATTAGAAAAATATTATCTAAATTTCATTAATTTTTTACCCCCCCTTACGTCCATTCTTCATATAGACTTTTTATTTTTAAAGCCAAACACACAAATACTCAACAGATGGACGAAGACTCCTTTGAGGAAAGTGTAAACACCTGCCCTTCTCTTTGGTGGCGCTTCGACAATTTATGGGTGTCTCAGATGCTAATGGGGCATTCTTGGAGGGGAGATATAAATCTCTGGCTCTAGAGTACATGCAGGTGGTTTTTTTTGTAGATTTCTACTACCACTGAAGGTCACTAGGGAAGATGATGAGACACCTTGATGCTGGGGAAAACCTCAGTGATTCATTTTGTTGGATTTTCTCATCAGATGTATTCTTTATCAAAGTTTTGAAGAAGGATGGAGATGAAGAATTCAGACATTCCTTTGAATGTGTAGAAGAAAAATAAATGTCTCTCTTCTTGTTAACTCAACAGGCGTCATAAACATTTGAACATAAACTGTTAACCAACAATGAAAAGCCATGACCACACTAACACAATGCTAGTGGTTTTTCCTGTCAGTATCTACAACTAACCCCAATTCAAGAGATTTATATGGATTTTACTGTTTAGAAGTTTCATAATCTGTCCCACATAAGAGTTCATCAACCGAGAAGTTCTATTTTTTATACTTCAATATATGCATTCTCCCCCACATTGGGGCTTTGTTTCAAAGA
The DNA here is from genome assembly GCA_030848825.1 of Tadarida brasiliensis. Lineage (NCBI taxonomy): Eukaryota > Metazoa > Chordata > Mammalia > Chiroptera > Molossidae > Tadarida > Tadarida brasiliensis. The sequence goes on from CM061279.1 coordinate 6,471,017, forward strand.
ATTAAAACCCTTGCATTATCTTTGTGAAGAAATTGCTTTTTTGTTTCTTAAACTCAAATAGCCATATAAAAGCTCCATGGAAGACATAAAGATGTCCCTCTTTGGTGTATCCTGAGGCAACAGCCCAGCACAAAAGCCTGATCTCTAGCCTCTGGGGCCCAAGGCCTAGACACCTGTCCAAGCCTGGATCTTTCCTGAGAACAACTGCAGGGAAGAGATGAGAAACCACAGACTCTGGGTCATTTAGAAGCACAGTCTGAGGTCCGATGAGCTAACAGGTTCTAGTTGTACAAGGTTCAGAGCTCATTCTCAAGGTAACTGGATAAAGGAAGAAGTCAGCAGTACCAATCTTAATTCTTTAAAATTTAAAAGCTAATTTTGTGTCTTTTAGTCAATTTCCTGCACAGGAAGGAAAAATTTATTAACTGCCTTCTGGTATTAAATGGAGTGCTAATGGGAAGTACAACAATTCAACAGGTACCCAGAAGATATATAGAGGCATTATATCAATTTTAATCGTAATGTCTTGCAAATGCATTTGCAGAGTGATAGCTTCTTCTCTCCACCCCTCTCCCTTTGCATTTATTTGGAAACCGAACTCACTCCAAATAAGAAAATAGCTCTTATGTATTCTTCTAGGAAACAGAATGCGATATGATCTTATTAGTGAATTCCTCCGACGGCAATGTTATTGCAGTTCTAGGTAACAGAGGGTACAGAGGAACAATTATTCGGCTTTAAAAACAAATAATGACCATTGCAGTTGAAGGTTTGAATCGGGCTCAGGGAGAAGTTTCCTGATGCAGAGCCCATGAGTACCACTCTAACCCATGAGCACGTGTACACAAGGCACTCACGTGCGCTACAAGAACTTGGAAGAAACGCTTCCCTTCGTCCGGAAGGGGAATGCTCACTGCTGTACAGACTGCGTTCCACTTCTGGTCTTCCTCTTCTCTGCAGAAACGCAGCCTGATTCAGGAGCCAAAGTAAAGGGACACAGAAAGCCACACGTGTTCTGTAAGTTCATGAAAACGCAAAGCCCAATAATTAGTGTCATGTTCGATAAACGTGTTTAGATTAAGGTGTTCGCTTGCCTGGATCTGATGCCACTTATAGAAAAAGGAAAGCAAAGAGAGAGAGATTTCTTCTGGAGTAAATTTTGTTTAAAACCAAACAGCAGCCCTGGCCGGTTTGGCTCAGTGGTTAGAGCGACGGCCCGCAGACCAAAGAGTCGCAGGTTCGATTCCAGTCAAGGGCACGTACCTCGGTTGAGGTTCGGTCCCCGGTCCTGGTTGGGGTCATGTGGAAAGCAACCAATTGGTGTGTCTCTCTCACATCGATGTTTCTCTCTCTCTCCCCCTCCCTCCCACTCTGTCTGAAAATCAATGGAAAAATATCCTCCGGTGAGGATTTTTAAAAATAAATAAATAGGAGGGTGTCAATGGGGGAAAAGGGAGAAACATCTGTAACAAAAATAAATTAATAAAAAATAAATATATAAATAAATAAATAAATAAATAAATAACCATACAGCAGAGCTATTTATTATTTCTGTTATTTCACTGATACCCCACCCTGCACCCTACTCTCCCTTGTTTTTCTGTACAAGCCACTTAACCTCATCTTCCAAACAGAAAGAGATGACCTCAGATGGGAACCTCTAGACACTGGAGTAATCTTATTTTCTTAGGGACTTCTGATGGGAAGAAGAGGATAAGCTTTTTATTCCTTTTGGTTGTTCTCCTAGATTTCTTTGACTATTAGGATGTACCTCAACTTCCCTTTTAAAACAGTTAGCCTCTATTCTCTGTTGACTTTAATCAACACAAGAACTTCATGATCGGGTAAAATTGGAATTTTAGGCCTAAGCAGAGAAGAGCATGGGAAAGTGTCTGGAATTTATAAAGTGATGGGAACACTAGGAATGGGCCCCCTAAAGAAATAAGAGCCTGTCTTGATCCGGTTCACACGTCTACCCGGGCCACCATGCAGAGACGTGGAATTTTGTGACGTGGGAAGAACAGGAGGGCGGGAGAGTTTTGAGGTCACACTCCGCATCCCTGGAGACCCGGAGGCTCATTCAAAGCTCTGCCTCCAGCAAGCACGCTGTGTAATCACAGACACTAACAATGGACAACACTGAAAAACATCTTTCATGGCGACACACACCAGCCCACAGGAAATGACAGGCGATGGAGTCAGGATGCACACAGACAGAAGGCAATGGTCAGAGCGAACTTCTGTCCCTGATCTCCCTTTTCTCCACTGTAGCATCGGGGAACCTCTAATGGGCTTTTGTTTGGAAATCTGACTCTCTGCGAGCATGAAATTTTGACTCCTGAGAGAAAATTTCCCCTTGCTAAAGCAAAATAAGCTAGAATTCTGGCACACAGAGTTCTGGAATTAAAAGTAATATGAAGGAATTCTAATTTGTACTAATAATAGGAAGCTGTCGTCTGAATTACAAATATTCTGCTGCCTTAATTAAAAATATACCTTTTCAATGAAATATTGTACCTGTGTATCCTCCATGCTAATTTGTGTGGTGTAATTTTCTAAACTAGTGTTTAAGCAGATTAATTAAAAGCTTAACTAACATCTTTATACTCACTATGGAGTTGTTCATTTCCCAACTATGAAAAGCTAAGTTTCAAACACTAAAACTCTAAAGAAAACACACACAAAAAAAACAAACACACACACACAATAGTTTAGTTCTTAGAAATTTTTTTTTTAATTTTTCAAATTTATAACCAAAGTAAAAAATATCAAGCTTACAATGGAAATAAATTCACTTAAGTAGGAGAAATTCGAGCAGTAATGGCTTTGGAGGATAAATTACATGCACACGCAGGCATTGCCACACAGATGTAAATAATGTTGCTTTAAATGGACCATAAAGTTTAAATTACTTTCCACACCAAGATTATAAGGCCAGGAAAACAAAACAAAACAAAACAAAAAACCTCAGCTAACCTGGGTTAAAATAATACTGTGACCCTCTAAAGGAAAACACAAAAGAAGTAGTAGTTGTTAATTTAATGGCTGCCCTGGGTTTTCATAAATATATCACTTCCAGCATTAAGAATATCATTAGCGTCTCATTTCCCAGAGCTCAGAAACAGAAGTTAACAGTGGGGTCTCGGCCATCCACCTGCGTGTGTCTCGAATTGTTAGTCACATGCTATAAAATTGCCGAAAGACTTTTACTGATGAAGATATAAAAACATCAGTATGTAGGACCCAATGAAGGCCCCACTATGCTTTTGAACTGTGATCAAAATACGTGATCAACCTTTGGTACTCATTTCTATAAATGGCAAACGGTTCCATTAAAATCGCTTTAATCTGATGGACAAAATAAACTGACAAACAAAATAGAACCAGAGGCATGGATGCATGGAGCAGACTGACAAATGTCAGCGTGTCAGAGGGGAGTGGGGTGAGGGGGACAGGATAAAGGAAGGTAAAGAGATTGTTCTCAAGAACATAAATGCATGGCTCATGGACACAGACCATAGCATGGGAAGGGGCAAGAAAGGGGGGCTCGGTGGAGGTGGGCAAAGGATGGAGGGCGTGAGGGACATCTGCAATAGTGTCAACAATAAAACATTTATTTCAAAGGCAATCTATAATCACACGAGGAGAAATAGAAAAGGAAAGAAAGTAAAGAAGAGAGAAAAGAACCACTCCAGTTTGCTTCTTGAATCAGAGTCTCCGTGTGTGGGATTATCTCCTCACACACAGATACACACAAACAGGAAATCAGATTATTCATCCTGTTTTGCAATGAGATCTTCTGCTTATTACTAGAACATGGATAACTTTTCATGCCATTTGATATACTTTTAGATAGTATTTTTTATGTTTGAAAATATTCCACTACATGACTATATTTTCCTCATATAATCTAATATTTCTACAAATCTAAAGTGTTGTCAAACATTTGCTATTATACATACTACTGTAATTATTATCTTTGAACTTACATCTTAGTGAATATTCTGCCCTCCCCCCACCCATGGGATAAACTCTTAAAAGTGAAATTTCTAGACTCAAGTATTACTTCATATCACTTTGTATCAGCACAACAGAAGGTATCACTAATTAATGCCAATCTGAGATAGTGAAAATTATAGCAAACTGTTTTAATTCAACATTTTAACTTGTAATATTATATCTACACTCATAAATGTCCTGAACAATTTTCTATGAAGGTGCTGGTCATTATTTTACTGAAATGTAAGACCATTTCATTTATAAAGGATATCATCTTTTGATGAGTCAAATATTTTAAATACTATCCACCGGTTTTTATTTGCCTTGTGTTTGCTTATAGTGATCTTTCAATGCAAATTTTTTTTCTAATGTAATGCTATCTATCAATCACTGTTCTTTTGGTATCCTGCTTAGAAAAGACTTCCTCTTATAATAAATGCAAACATTTACTGAAGGCTTACATTTTAATTGAATGAAAATAATTAATCATTTATTTTATATACGCTTTTGCTTCTCTTCATTTAAGTTTCAGATATCTGGAATTTATTTTGGTAAACGATGCAAAGGAGGAATCTAACTTTAAATAATCCAGTCCTTCTCATTTGATTTGAGATGCCACATTTATAACGAGTATTTTAATAGCAACATGAGAAAGAATCAAGTCATACATGAAATTCTGGGACTGTAGAAATTAATGTCACGTTTTAAAAATGTAAGTACATGCTTGTTATTTTCATGAACTGTACGGTCCTTAGAGAAATTCCTTGATACCAATTAGAAAATTAAACTTTCTTTCATAACTTAAATTTGTATCCTCATCTCTAATATAAAATAATGCTAACTATAAAATTATAATTAGAATCAGGGGCATAAATTATGTCCTAGTCATTCTAATGGTACTCTACCCAGTGAAAATATACATTTCCGTTGCATATCAAGGTATTAAAAAAACTACAGTATGAATAATACCAGCTTGAATGCAATTTATAAACCTTATTTTACGTGTGTGAAAGTATGAAAATACTTTATCTCTGACAAAGAACTAGCGTTCTTGACAGGAAAAGTTTAAATTAGGACCTCTTGGTTTACAACTTGGCAAAATCGCCTCTGAGATCCTTTTTTTTTTTTTTTTCTTTTTGAAGCGCTATAAATCAACGGAGCTTAGCAGAGCACAGTTTGGTTGTTGTCGTTGCGTGTGAAAATATTTAGATCTGCGCTGGCAATGTTTCCCAATCATGCCAAGAAAAAGCAACCGCCTAGATATTACAATCTGGGGGGAAAAAAATCAAGGAATATGAATGCAGGGGAAAAAAGAAACCTGAAGTTACTAATTTTCCTAAGAGGATGAAGCCTAAAATAAGTGATGGGCAGAATCTCTAGACCATGCTCAACTGCTCATTTTTCAATATACAAATATTAAGATAGTGAGATTTAAGACGATTTCTAATGAAATGTCTACTTAGGAGAACCAGCTTTCTCAGACAATATTAACAATTTGGTTGAAAGAGAAAATATTTAGAATTATTGTTTCACCACCTTATGAAGGTAAACTAGGTATGTTTCAGGGAGGTTTAGGGGTTGGTTTTTTGTTTCCTTAGATAAGAACTGTCTCTAGGTAGGAGCTTGGTTACTTCAGCCCAACTGTCCTTTTGAAGAGTAAAAAAATTGTCCAGCCCGTATGGCTCAGTGGTTGAGCATCAACCCATGCACCAAGAGGTTGCCGGTTCAATTCCTGGTCAGGGCACATGCCCAGGTTGTGGGCCCAATCTCCAGTGGGGGGCATGCAGGAGGCGGCCAATTGATGTTCTCTCTCACTGGTGTTTCTGTCTCTTTCCCTCTCCCGTCCTCTCTCTCTCAAATCAATAAAGAAAAAAATTAGAAAAAGAAAAAAGAGTAAGAATAAACTTACATTTGGGGTGGATGACTACAAGATAATTTTCCCATCCGTTTTTATCACAAATGAAAAAGCAAAGCTTTCATTTTCCCATTTCCTACTGTATGATAAGTGAGTTCTGTCACATCAAATTAGAACCACATTAATTTGTGATCATTCCAATAAAATCTCTGGGCAACAGAATTCATGGAATATACTATCTCAAGCAGCATCCTATAAGAGGTAAAAAGCAAGAACTCGAGTCCGGCCGGTGTGGCCCAGTGGTTGAGCATCAACCCATGCACCAGGAGGTCCGGGTTCGATTCCTGGTCATGGAACATGCCCAGGTTGTGGGCCCGATCCCCAGTGGGGGGCATGCAGGAGGCGGCCAATCCACGTTCTCTCTCATTGATGTGTCTCTCTCTTTATCTAAAATCAATAAAGAAAAAAAATAATAAAAAAAAAAAAAAGCAAGAACTCGAGCCCGCCCACCTGAGCCTCTATTCCAGCTGTGCCCCTTCGAATGTGTGCCGTGCGGGGAAGTTATTTAATCTCCCTGGGCCTCAGTTCTCACACCTGCAAGAGCAGAATACAAAAATGGGGTCTATTCGATAAGGTTGTTGTGAGACACGAAGGGAGTGAGCACATAAAAGCCCTTGGACATGTGCCTGCCACTCCGAAGGTGCTAGAACAGATAGAATTGTTATTAATTTTAACTGTACGTCTCACAGCTTTTCGTGTTGGCGTTTCTTTAGTTCTCTGTCGTTTTGAAATGGACACCACCCATGTCACCAGACGTGGCTGTTTGATTGGGATAGAAAATAAAAGAGCCTAAAGAAAGCGAGAGCAGATAAGGAGCCAAGTGAAGTGTCTGATTTGATGGCAGGGACCCGAAGGTCCTCGCGCTCCTTCGGTACATTTTTAGGCTCAACAAAGCCAGCACGTCATCATGCCCTTGAATAACCAAAACAAAGTCCTAAATGTGACTTTATGGGCAACATAAAATTGGAAATTTTTTTTTTTTTTTTTGCCTTTCTTAAAATAATACTCAAGAAAAATAAAGCAACCAGGCTACACTTTATTCTTATTTAACCAAAAGATTAGCACAGTGGGTTGCTGGTTTTCTTCTCCTTTTTTTTTTTAAATTTTCCATTAAGCAAGTTCTTTTAAAACAAATTTGAACTTTTCCCATCCCAGTGATTCCCACGGACACTTGGCAAAGGATCTTGGATAACTTGCAAATCTGGGATTTTTTCCAGGCATGAGTAACTTGTTAAAAAGCCACTATTTCCTTAATACTAACAGTAAATAGAGTTCACATCCACATAAATCCTCAGTGGCCCATTGGGGAAAGTTTTTATATGTATCTGTGTGTGTGTGTGTGTGTGTGTGTGTGTGTGTGTGTGTGTGTAATCTTTTTTTTATTCATAAAACACTTAGCTCTCAGCATGTCTGTTTATATTCCACTTCTTAAAAATAAATACACACGTTTATACCAGTTGAGGTTAAAAGCTATCTTTTTTCCATTGCCTGCTGTGTGCCCGCGATTTTATGATGGATGGACCTAGAATACCTGGTTAGCATTCTCAAAGCGTATTTCTCCTCTACGTACTCTATTTCTTATATAAAGAGGATAGAATTTAATTACGTGATTAAAATACACATTTTCACAAAATTTAATTTTATTGAAAAGCTCAGATAAATGTTTTCAAGACTTACAGGGAAAATGAAATGTTTAATTTTAAATGCAAACAGCAAAAGCCGGGTTTTTGGTGTGCCTAGGGATGGAGTAGGTCATTGCAATCTTTCGCAGTTACTACTTCGAGTATAAATCGTCTCTTATTTATCCTTGGGTAATAATTACGGGACTTGTCCCATGCACAAGGTTTTTGAAGGATATACGCTTTAAAGTTATCATTATCTAGATGTGTTCTGTGGATGTGTTTCTGGGGCTGGCAGGGGTTGTGTGAAACTTCCCAAGTTCACAGAATGACACAGCAACAAACCGGGGACTAGACCTGGGAGGGGCATTTCTGCCTGTTGTCATTTCACAGAGATGTGTGTACACCAGCATTCTCTAGAACTCTCTTTATCTGGGGAACACACAAATCCCTCTCGTCTTTGCAGTGCTGAACTGGGTATATTTTGATAATAGGCAGTCCCATGAGATAGCTTGCATTTCCTGCTTCCGGTCAGATGTTCCCCAAGAATAACTTTTCTACATATGTTTTTGCATTTTTGATCACAATCCCAGCTGGAATCAGGAAGTTTGGAGGCAGCATGGAAATGGAAAAGAATTGAAAGTCACAGCACTTTTCTGACTTTCAAAATATTTAATTTTTTGGTGGTCCTGAAGGAAAAAAAAAACAAACAACTCTATCGTCTATTATCTTCTTAAAAGGATGTATCACTTCATTCCCTTTTCTGAGATACATTTTTATTTAAGAGAATAAAGGCATGATTATATGGGAACAGGAGATTTCCCAAGGTCAGACAATCAGTGATAGGGAGTTATGAGATTGAACTTTTAAAATTCTCTCTCTTTTTTTAAATATGTTTTCATAGATTTTTTTTTTTTTTGAGAGAGAGAGAGAAACATTGATGTGAGGGAGAAACATCGATCGGCTGCCTCCTGCACGCCCCCCACTGGGGAATGAGCCCGCAACCCGGGCACGTGCCCTGACCGGGAATCAAACCGGGACCTCTCAGTCCATGGGACGACATTCAATCCACTGAGCCACACCGGCCAGGCAGAACTTCAAAAATTCTTAATTGAGGGCTTATTGAAGCAATATTAGATATTATCACTAGCCTCAGTTCCTTCTTATGCCAATGAAAAACATACCATATTATAACATCTCTAATAAATGTATTTACAAAAAGGAGTAGAGAAGAAATAAATAACTCAGTCACCTCAAAAGGCTTAAAGGTGAATTGTAAACAATGTTTTGTTAGGCGATTCCTAAAAAAAAAACACTCAGTTGTCTGAGCTTTATTTTGCTCATCTGTCAAATGGTATCATAACTTCATGCAAAGCATGGCCAATAGCATTGAGTTCAAACGTGTACGAAGGGCTTAGGTGGTGTCTGGCCCCTAAAATGGCCTAAAAGTGTGCACCCCTTTGCTGGTCCTCCTTTGTCCTCTGTCCTCTCTTCAGAATGTGGGCCTGATACTTCTTAGAAAGCTGGGATTTTCAGAGACACAGCTGTACCCATCAATATCGCCCTCACATAGACGAACCCATTCTATTGGCCAGAAAGGTTCATGCTGAACCAGAACAGCCAACATTCAGGTTTTCCTGCTCACTTGTACTATCACTGTTTACATTATTAATGTTCCCTGACATGTAGACAAACTGCTTACGTCAAGTATTATTGTGTGTTTTGTTCTGTTTGGCTTTTCTTTATTTTTTAGAGGTAACTTTTCTATAAAAATTCCAAGGTGGCTTTGTTTTGGTGTGGAAGGACAACCACTATGTACTGAGGATCAGTTATAGTTCAGGCTCTTTGCATACCTTATCTCATATACCCCTTTTATAAGATGAGAGGTTGAGGTTTAGAGGTTTAGTAGAGACCGGGAAGTGGTGGATTAAAACTCAAGTCTTTGGGGTCCGTAACTACGCACTCTTGCTTGCTATGTGCCGGCCACCTGATCCGTGCCCACAAGGAGCTTGTTAATTTAGTAAAGAAGACTGTAGCGTCAGAACGCATGCTTTAGGAAGGAGGGAGAAAAGGAGAAAGGAGGCAAGTCTTTATTTGGCATCAACCACATGCCAAACATTAGCTAAACATGTGCTGTTTCGTTATCCTGAAGCCTAGCTCGTTCGGGCATGATTGGAGAACAACAGATGTGGTCCCACGGAGTGAGTCGTGCGGCTGGGGGAAGACACCTGACAATATGAAGGCTATGGGAACTGAGAGCAAGGGGACTGGACTGGGAGTCTGGAGTCCAGCAGCACTGAATTCATAGACAATCCCACACACCCATGTCTTCATTCAACCAGCTGCAGAAAGACCCAAAGAGCACAGCCGTCAGTGAGCCAGGGACATGGGGTCAACAGAGGATGTCCATTTAACTGCACAGAGAATATACTTCTGTGCGGGGCCGAGGTGCACTGTAGGTCACTACGCAGGCCACAGAGCTCTCACCTTGAACAGAGTGAAACGTGGAAGCCAAGGTGAGACTAGGCAGAGGAAAGGCAGGCAGTCTGGCTTGGGGAAGCCCTGGCCAGTCTTCGGACCCAAGGCCTCTGCATTCAGGGGACAAAGTGGCCACCAGCTAAGTTGGGAGAGTCAGCTCCAAGGTGGTGATACTGAGGCCAGAGTGAACACCTGCTATAAGGCAGGACCCAAAAGTCCCCAGAGCCTGGGTGGGTTTGAATCCTGCAGTGACCCCCTGAGAATTCCTCGCTGGGTCACTTGGCAAACTGGCTCCAGTCTCTTCAAATACCCTCATAAAAAAGTCCCACCGTTTATGAGATTGGATTTCTTGGCCCCTACTTATACTATGGTCAGGCTTTGTCTTAATTTTCTTAAGAGTGGGTAGCTGAGGCCCTGGCCGGTTTGACTCAGCGGTTAGAGCGTCAGCCTGTGGACCAGGGAATCCCGGGTTCGGTTCCCGCTAAGGGCATGTACCTCGGTTGCAGTTTGTACCAGGCCCTGGTTGGGGTCAAGTGGGTGGCAACCAGTCGATGTGTCTCTCTCACGTCGATGTTTCTCTCTCTCTCCCTCCCTCTCTATCTGAAGATAAATGCAAAAATGTCCTCCGGTGAGGATAAAAAACAAAAAAAGGAGTAGGTAGCTGAGGTTTATTGCTTTTTGTTTTGTTTTGTAGATAAAGGGGATTAGAAATTTTTTAACAGCCATCTCAGAATCACTGGCATCCCATGCAAACTTCCTCCTTTATAAAATTAAAGTTAGAAGAAAAAAAAAAAAAGCCAGGTGGAACATTACATGGCTAAATAAAAGAATAAGAAAACTATTACTGATGTAAAATTAGTTAAAATAAATATTGCTAAAAATTATAAAAGGTTACGATATGTTTGCATCCATGCAAATTATACATAGGTATGTATGCATACATATATATTTTATCAGAGTTAAATATCTCTAGAAAGATACATAAGAAACTTACAGCATAGGAAATGGATGACAGGAACACAAAGGCAAAAGCAGATTTTTCTTTTTCTTTTTCTTTTTTAGAGAGAGAGATGGAAACATCAATGTGAGAGAGAAACATCAACTGCCTGCCTCCTGCATGCCCCCTACTGGGGATCAAGCCCAGAACCTGGACATGTGCCCTGACCGGGAATCGAACTGGGACCTCTGGGTCCATGACACAATGCTCAAACGTTGAGCCACACCGGCTGGGAGATTTGCTTCTTTTTAAAGTCCCTCTTTGAGGTACTATGTCCCACACGTTCACAATGCCCATCAGACTACTGTATATATTTTCTCAAATACTGAGGAGAGGTTGAATAAAGGGGGGAGACAGAATATTACCTTCAAGAAATACTTCAGTGAAACACGATGTAGCTACCAGGTTTCAAGGACTGAAACTCAACTGTAATTAATTAAACACTATTTTTGTCAAATCAGTACAGCACTGTGCATTTTTAGCCTCTTGTGCTATCCCGATATCCTTGATGTTATCTCAAAACTATTTTTAAACCAAGTATTATTAGAAAAAAGAAATCCAACATGGGCATTCATTAGCTTAAGATGGATGAGAATAACGTTGTACCTCAACAGATGCCCCACTTAAGCATAAAAATCTAATTCTATTTAATTTCGTCCCTGGCATCCTCGCCTTCTCCTGTCAAAGTGAATCAACCTGACTGCTAATTTTTGAAGCAAAACCTCTGTGATCATTTCCCTTGTGATTTAATCCAGATCTAACCTCAGGCCTTTCGAGGTTCAAGGTCAATGACCCAATTTATTCTGCCATCAGCCTCTGTATCAGTTACCATTGTTATTCTTCACCAGGCTTTTACTCCATAATGTTATTCACCGGGGGTGCAGTCTCACCAAATGACGTGGACAAGGTGATTTCAGATTGTGACTCAGAAGAACTTGGCAAGAGGTTTTGCAGGCTGTAGGCTTTGGAAAACAGAGAGGAAAATGCCGTGGGTATACATTTCCCCTCTACAAGCAGAAGCCGACACCTAAGAAATTATTTGCTTTTCTCCAATGAGAAGAAACCTGGCCCTTGGCATCCTCACCAATTGTGAAAGAGTTTTAACAAGAAATGCTGGAGCTTATATACTGCAAGAGAATCTGTACAGAAAATAAATGTATGGAAGGATGCGCAATGTTCTTAGAGATGAAATCTGGGGACCTCATCTCACTGGTTTTTATTTTCTATTTATTTTTTGAACAACTAGTATCTTTTAGTCTCCTTCATGCATAGCAGTTAATACGTTTTGCGAATTTGCCTTCATGTTTTAAATAACTTTCCCTCCCCTGGTGTCCCACCAGCTTGTCTGCAGGGAGTAGCTCACGTGCTAGAGAAGCTGTCCTTAAGTAAAGGAGAGATCCCAGGGATGAGGGGCCCCACGCAAGGAACTGCAGCTCAAGGGGTTCTCTGGTCCCAGGAGGGGTTAAACTGGGTTTCTGTGTCAAAGATGCTGAATGAAATCAGGGGTGGAATTGTTAAAATTGGAAATGACCTATTTAACTATATGTGCATTCCCATGGTTGGTATAAATACGTCTAACTTTCTAATTTTCTCATCAGAATGAACTTATCATACTCTTTGATACCCAGTCTTTTCAGCAATGTGTTAATGGAAAAGGAATCTGTATTACTGGTCTTTCGGATTCTTTATATTTTGTATGCTTTCTCATTCTCACGCTCAATAACAGCAGCATAAAGATGGCTTCCATCCCACTGAAGCTTAGGGGAGAAAAATGGGGTGGGTGTCGCTAAGAGAAAGAGCTTGTAAACTAAGATCATTTATGTTGGCTCCACTGCAGATCAGAAACAGAACGCATAGTTATCTGATCATATAATATACTGTTGGACTTGACTTGATTTCCTAAATTTCATTGCTGCGTGTGCATAATTTGATTTTTCATAAAGTGATGTACTTAGAAAATCACCTTATAATTTCTATTTCACCCTTTCCAATTCATGCAGTCATCCTATAAATCTAAGGAAAATCCCAAAAGCTATTACTCAGGAAGGTTAACTAGTATTCCCCCACATATAATGATTATACTTTTATGAATAGGACATGAGTGTATCTTGGTATTCATTTATTTGTTGCTATAAGGAGCAAATTCTCAAATGCCCAAAAACAGAAATCTACAGATTAGGCTGAGTTTTGCTGAGTAAAATTAGCCTGGAAGCCACTATAATGTATCCTAATCAGAGACCCACATGTTTTAATTAGAGGCCCCTAACATCTATTCGAATGGATTCTGCATTTAGAACGTACAAATCTCTACCTTCGATTTTGCCTTTAACTGCGAACAAATAAATGTTTTCGCTACAATTCCACCAGACTTGGCATGAGTTCACATGGTGTTGTTTTTCTTTCCTTTTTTTAAGAAAAGAAAATTTAGTTTGTAGAAAATTGCATTACATTCCTTTTTTTGGATATGTGACCTTTAAGAAAAGGTTGTGCTGTGTATTTCAGCCACCAAGCACTGAGCAAACTGCATTAACAGTAAAATAATATTCTTACTGCCAAATGTACAAATATTCACTAACGGCGATCTTATTCTCGAAGGCCCCAAGCTTCAGCATGCTAGCCTGGCCTCCGTGACAGGAGCCATCCACCTCTCTGTCATTCAGAGCTTTCTGATTCAAACCAGCTTGGCGCCCACACTGGCTGATGACCCCTTGCTCCAAACCCTGCTGTTCTCAGTTGGCAAGGGCTTCTCAGGGACCTTCTGTCCTGGGATGACCGGCGTCTCTGACCACTGGGATGCTCTCTCAGATTTGTTTGGACAAACGCGGGGGGACTCACAGAAAAGCAATCCTGTATGCTCATAGATAAATAATAGTAATACACACAGATATGCACCTATGACATTGTTTTACAAAGAATGTACAGCTTTTAAATGCAGTACGAAATGTATTTCTTTAAAAGGTGCACCGTTTGGGGAGATGTTCTGTTATTTTTATGGATTTTTAAAATCGAGCTGCAGAGGAACTCCTGTAAATGTTGATAAACCCCGCATAGCTAAAATCTGACTTGTTTTATAGGACTGACGTTCAATAGGCTTAAATGGGGGTCTAAGCAAGCAGATTATTTCTGAGTCTTAACTGGACTCATTCTGATTCAATGAAGACGAGAGTGATGATAAACAAGGATGCTATTTTGTAGGATTTTCTTTGGTAATCAATGGATTGCAGTGAAAACCCTTTAAAGTAGCATCTTCAATCTTTTTCACAAGAGTCGGACCTCTGGGGTACGTGTGCGTGTGTGTGTACACGTGGGTGTCTCTGGATGGACGTTCTCACTTCCTCTCCCTGTACTGCCCCATCTATGACCGGGAGGCTCAAATCCATGGAAAGTTCATTTCTAGGACAAGTCTGCCAAGTTATATGATGGGAATTGATGTCCACTAGGGCTTAGAACAGCAGACCCTGATTTAAATTCTTAGATTGAACTAGTCTACCATTGTTAGGGTGAAAAGCCAGTTCATTCCCATTAATTAGACTCATTCATCGCAATATACTCTATTTTATCTCTTTGAGGGAATATTATCCAAATATTAGTATATTTTGATAAAGGAATGCCGTGAAAATCCAGAAACATAACGGTTCCATGGAAAACAGTTACTACCTAGCTAAGTTCTACATTTTTTAAAAAAGACTTAGGATCTTAGATCGTTGTGTCTATGAAGTCTTGGTGGGGATAGAACAACTTTATGGGAAACAGCAGTGGGCAGATTATTCTATGGGCACAGAACCAAAATAGTAAAATCACTCAGAAGAGTCACATGATTTTGTTGAAGACTATGGCAGGCTGGGATTCTGGAAAATAATTTGTCTTACACAAAGATGTTCTCCCCGGCATAGATGTTTCATACAAGTATTAAATCTCGCAACAAATTAATTCATGCCTATCGCTTGAAATGTTTACAATTTAGACATTTAAATATCAGAGTTCCATGTAATCGTATGAACAGGTTGTAGAGATTTGTTAATTTGAAATTCCATTTGGTAACAGATGCAATAACTTGTCTGGCATTAAAATGGAGTTTAAGGTAATCACTGCACTCACTCTTCTGTTCTAAGTGCTTTACAATCCTTAATTCACATAAAACATCTGTGAAATTTAGTTAGGAGTGTGGTGAGTAAAATTTAATCCCTGTTTTTATACCAGCATGTTCCAAAACATGCTTACGTATATTTCAATCTTCCTTGTGCGGAAAGTCCACGTGAGAATGAAGGGAAAGCAGTTTTCGCGACATTTAAACCTTTGGGGCAATAGAAGATGTATGTGCTCAGAATGAAAACGATGCCACATGTATTGATTTTGATACCCATTGGAGGGATAATTATAGAAACAAATGAAGACTCAGAGATCCTGTCTTTGTTGAGGGAAGACAATGGTTTCTCTTGTGTGTCATGGATGGAACGTAGGCAAAGTGGAGGGAGATACTTTGCTGTGAGGTAGGAATGGCGTGTGTTTGGCACGAGGGCCACCGTGACTCAGACCTTCCAGATCCACGGCAGACAACTCTAACCGACCCAGATCTCTCCTGTGAGCCCAGGATGGGCTCAGACCCCTTGTCGGCACCGTGGTCCTGGCTGCCATTGGAAGGGGAACACAGTTACACACCAGAGGGAACCTTTCTGAAGCTCCCTTGGTGAGTGATAACAAGGTAGATGCTTTGGAAACGCTTGCAGTGTGGATATAACAGAAAGCACAGCACTAATAAAGTCATCAGAGAATTTAACATGGAAGATGTTCCACGTAAATCTCCACTCCCCAGTTACTGATCTGGAAACATTTATCAAGCCCTCTGTATTTGTAAGTCATTGGACTTGACAGAGGGAGAGAGAGTGCGCGCGCGCGCGCACACACACACATTCACACACAATATCTTTGTTTATTTATAGTCCACTCAATCCACAAAAGACTGTGATTGCTTGTAAGTGTTTACACACAGGTATGTGTTTATGTGTGTGTATATACTATACAGGAATAAATATAGAATAAAAACAAATAATGCAGGGACTCCTGATAGAGAAGAATGTGGAGACAGAACACTTCAGGGTAGGATTATCATCCACAAAGTATTATCAAGTTGTTGGAAGTCAATCAAACTTTTGGCTTCAAGTTTACTCCCCAGTGATCAAAGCAAAGAAAAACACGTGATTAGTTGTAAAGACATACTAGGTAATAGACCATATGTTAAAACCAAACAGGAGAGATTTTCCAGATAATGAGATGAGAGGGAAAGTTTGGTCATGGATTCTCATTTAGAGAACATTGTACTGTGTGATGAGTGGGACGCTTGCCAGCATCCATACAATAATTAACATATTCAGTTGGATGTGACAGTTCTTCTAATAGTCTTCACAGGGTACAGGTGACCTCCCACCCACATAAAACAGAGCAAAAGCAAGTCTACAGAAAGGTAAAAGATTGCAGGAAAAAATGTCACTCTGTTATGATCTTGCATTTCCCCAGAGTGGGGTTTAGAAAGCTGACATTCAAAGCCACACAGAGGGGATCATTCCATTGCGGGGTGGTGGCAGTTAGAGAATCCAGAGGGGTGTACACCTGCTCCCCTCCCTGACACAGAGCTGCTGTCTTTCCGTTGTTACACAGGAGACTTCTGAGTACTGCTTCTCACATTTCGAGGAGAGAGTGAAGGAGTCATCTTCTAAAAGAATCTGGGGTGCAGGGACGATGCATCTAATCAAAGGAGCATCCTCACGTTTTGACAACCAATTCTGGGACGTTGAATGTGCAAAGTCCTTTTGTTATACGCGGATGTGTTCCCCATCTTAAACCAGAGGAACCCCATTCCTCCTCGGGAACCGTTCCTGGTCCGTTCCAGAGGGGAAGTGGGCGTCCCATGCCTCCTGGTTCTACTCTGCAGAACAGTGTTCTCCAGAAGCACTATTTTTCAAGGATGATATGAAAACTCTGTGATTGAATACGCATGAGGATCAATGGGGAAAACAGGTGCAATGAGTTTTTTCTTCAGGACTTCTCAAAGCCTCCTGGAAGCTGGAGACCTCCGAGAGCAGTCAGGTGTTTCGATGCTGATTCAGTTATGGCCCCTCTTTCTCTAAAATGTCTCACTGAAGTAGCTTGCTGCAGTGGTCATAGCATGCCTTTAAGTTTTAGAACATTTTTCTAGGAGGCACGGCAATGTTTTCGGGGTTCATTCGTGTTGTTGCACGCATCAGAGCTTTCTTGCTTTTTTACGGCCAAATAATATTCCAGCGTAGAGACCATATCTAAAGGGATGGGCTTCCCGACTGTTTCTACCTTTTATTAGGAATAATTCTGCCGTGAACATTCTGGTACATGTCTTTGTGTGGACAGATGTGTTCACTTCTCTTGGGCATACATCTAGTTGCGGATGGCAGAGTCAAGGATAACTCGTTTAACCTTTTGAGGGATTGCCAGATTATTATTATTATTTTTTTATGTTTTATTCTCATCTGAGGACATTTTTGCATTTATCTTCAGATAGCGGGAGGGAGAGAGGGGTGAAAAGAGAGAGAGAAACATCGATGTGAGAGAGAGACATATCGACTGGTTGCCACCCACACGACCCCCACTGGGCTGGGGACAAACTGCAACCGAGGTACGTGCCCTTAGCAGGAACCGAACCCGGGACTCTCTGGTCCGCAGGCCGACGCTCTAACCGCTGAGCCAAACCGGACAGGGCTAGATTATTTTCCAACTGGGGGCACCACTTTACATTCTCATAAGAAGTGTGTGTGGGTTTGAATTTGTCCATATCCTTAACGACCCCAGTTACACTCCAACTTTTTTATTATACCCATCCTAGTGGGTGTGAAATAGTATAAGCTTGTGATTTTGATTTGCATTTACTTAATGACTAATGATGTTAAACATCTTTTTATATGTGTTTATTGGCCATTTGGGTAAATGACTGAGGTATAAATTGGCAAGTTTGACTGCTGACTTTTTTTATAGTATCGATGTACATGTTCCTGCGGATTAAAATTTAGCTCTATTTTAAAAGCGAAAATCTGATTTATTGTTTGTAAGTGAGGACATTCAATTTTTTTTACTTCAAAGGGAAAGATATTCCATAAAATAATCTAATAAAAATGATCACATAAAAGGTTTTAAACTTGTGACTAGGAGGGGGTCGATAGGGGAAAAAGGAGGAAGATCTGTAATACATTCAACCATAAACATAGGTTGGAAAACAAAAGCTCACACATGCCCTGGCTGGTGTGGCTCAGTGGTTAGAGCGTTGGCCCGAGGACCATAGAGTCACGAGTTCCATTCTGGTCAAGGGCGCGTACCTCAGCTGTGATTGGATCCCAAGCCCTGGTTGTATGGGAGGCAACCAATCGATGTGTTTCTCTCACATCAATGTTTCTCTCTCACTCTCCCTTCCTCCCTCCCACTCTATCTGAAAATCAATGGAAAATATCCTCAGGTGAGGATTAAAACACACACACACACACACACACACACACACACACACACGAAAAACTAGTAGGCTTTCCACCTAAACCCTGCCTAATATTTTGGCTCTAAGCAAAACATGAAAACAAGTAAAGCTTCACATAGCGTTTAATTATCTTTTCCTTCTCAAGCCAAACTAATTAGTTTTAGGGGAAAAAAATATTAAAAAGGCAAGTACTGCCTGACCACTATTTCCACTTCTCATTCCTCGGCTTCTCATTTTCTGCCCGCCCCAGGAATGAGGTCTGTGTTTTGGAATCTTGAGCAGGAAGAGGCTAGGGAGACAGTAAGAGGACAAATGAGTATCAGACGGAGGGTTTCATGCCTCAGAAATGTTCTCTTTTATTTGCACAGGGTGGGGAGAAGGGAAAAGACCGCAGGCAGGATATGTGATTCTCTGAGGAACTTTTCAGTTCCTAGATCACATGTCTGAATCTAGACTACAAAGCTCCCAGCACGGGCTAGAACAATGCATAAGATCAACAGAGAAACTTTCATTTGAACAATAGCTTTGCCATCCCATTTTGCATGGTCGGTGATGCCTGGTATTTCAGCCTGTGCACGGCATCAAACTTGGCTTACTGCTCTAGAGGCCAGAACTTCTCATGAGACTAAGACAATCACATATAAAGAGATAAGAGGTCTGGTCGGTGTGGCTCAGTGGTTGAGCATCGGCCCATGCACCAAGAGGTCTGGTTCGATTCCTGGTCAGGGGGCATGCAGGAGGCAGCCAATCGATGTTCTCTCTCATCGATGTTTCTATCTCTCCTTCCCTCTCCCTTCCTCTCTCTCTAAAAATCAATAAAGGGGAAAAATTTTTTTAAAAAAAAGAGAGGTAAGGGAAGAGAAAGGTGGGCTCTGGAAATTCACACAGTGATCAGGAAATCTACAAAACTGAGTTCCCAAGATTAGGGAAGGAATCTTAGGGAAGATTTAAAACACTTTGTTAAAAACCAGGTTTGTTTCTTTCTATCCCCAATGTATTAGGTCATTGCCAGTTCATCATATCTCGAGGTACAGATAAAGTGAGACCATGATTGCTAAATTTTTGGACTCTCTGATATCATATAACAGAGCCACAGACTAACCACGCACACAGGCAAGTGATCTAACTTTCATTGTTTCTTCATCGTCAAGAAAAACTAAAGCACTCATTTCCATCTCTATCACAGTTTATGAAAACCAAACGAGATGATGAATTTGAAAACCCTAGAGTCACAGTATTAATATTAACACTATTATTACTCAGGACAGCCCCTTTTGAGATCTTCTAGCTGCTCACTGAGACTCATTCTGAAGCCACCAGCAAATTAAGATTCGGGGATAATCGGCGAATTTTTCTTTTCTCCCGGCTCTCCCTGGTAATTGAAAGTTGATGTATGAGTCCATTTGTAAAACCGGGACGAGAAGTTCTGACACTGACTTACTGAGTTTTCGGGAAAATAAATGTACCTTTGACAGGTTTAAGATAATGAGACCCGGGAATGGGGCTGGGTGGGAAAACGAGCTCTCTGCAACTTCGGTGGCCAAAGTTCATCGACAGGCGAAGTCAGGATGCTACTGAGCGGCCGACACACATACAGAGCAGTTCAAATCCCTCCCTCCCAGAGCGTTCTCAGGTTTTGCTCCCTCTCTCTCTCTCTGTTGTGATCCACATATTCTTGAGACCTGCCAAAACCAACTCACTAAAAGCGCAGAATAGAGACTCCAAGGGAGGCCAGAGAAATGTCACCGTGGGTAAATAGTCCTAATGAATGCATAGGTTTCTCATCTTATTTATGCTGGGATTTATTTAGTACGCTCACTTGGCATCTGAACACTGGCACGAACTATTCCTTCGCGAGTTTGATAACTCCGAGGGCCTTGCTACTTTTAAGAGGTAAAGGGTTGCTTCACTTCCTTACAGTTCAGAGCCACGATCCCCAGGCTCAGAAAGGGGTGATGATAAAGCACTCACACAGACATACGCAGATCACTGAGTGAGTGCTTTTAGCTTTGCCTTCAGCAAGTGCGGTGGAAATATTGTCCCCAGTGAAGCCTGGCCAGAACAAAATCTCTGTCCCAGGAGCCCACGAGCGGCCGTCTTTCTTAAAATAACATACCCTTAGGGTACTGACCTTCGGGGAATTTACACACCTGGACAACCACGGTAAGATATTTCACACTGGCATTGTAACTGTCAACAAATACACTATTTCTTTTCCAAGGATGCTCTCAGATGGACTGTTTGACTAAATCCAGGCAGGGGAATTTTCTACCAAGTAAATCACTGAACAAGGAGAAAAAAAGAAAACGAAATCCTTTCTTTAGGTGGCATTCAGGTTGAAGTAAACTAGGGCGACCTTTAACAGAGAAAGTGACCAGAGAGGCCCAAGCACTGTGAATGTGACTCGTACCCCTCCTGTTCACCTTGAGTGTCTTTTTCTGTTAGAAGAATTCCACTCAAGGTGGTGGGTTCACGCGGTGGGTTCTGTACTGTGTCGGGCAGAGTTATAGATGTTCCTCTGTGTCTCCAACCTTCCACGAAGATCAGTCATAGCCGTTCATTCTCTTTACACACTGCATGTGTGAGGCCCCCGCGGAAGCTTTCACTGAGGAAGAAATAAGTGCCCCTTGCTAGAAAATCGGGAAGACTGGATAGGAGCCCAAAAACATTGCTTTGTTTATTCTGCTCTGCCCAGCACCTAGCCCAATGCCGAGCACGTACTGATCACGTAGTAGACCCTCTGCCAGACTGTTGAGAATTGTGTGATGCCGCCAAAGTCACTGAGAAAGTGTGGCGCACGGGACTCCACGTGGTACGACAGGTCCACGGTCTCCTTCCGGTCATGCCATCTCATGAGATGGTCGTAGGACTTTCTTTTTTTTTTTTTTAAATCCTCACCCGAGGATATTTTTCTGTTTATCATCAGATAGAGTGGGAAGGAGAGAGAGGGAGAGAGAGAGAAACACCAATGTGAGAGAGATACATCGACTGGTTGCCTCCAGCACAACCCAACCAGGGCCAGGACGAACCACAACCGAGGTACATAGCCTTGACCAGAATCGAACCCACAACCCATTGGCCCATGGGCTGACGCTCTAACCACTGAGCCAAATTGTCCAGGGTGATCATAGGACTTTTAACAGACAGTTTCAGGTGCCAGCTCATAGGACTGTCAGACTTAGCAAATACTTAGCACATACACTAAAAAGACACTTGTTGTTTACCTGAAATTCAAATTGAACTGGGCGGCCCGTCTTTTATCTGGCAACCCTATCTGTTGGGATAAGTTGCAAGGGATGAAATGTGCTTGAAAATAGTGAATCTGTAAATAGGCTTTGAGGAAACAGATAATCTGGGCGGTGGACTCGCTTATTCAACTTGAAAATAGCTGGGCAAAAGCAAAACTAATATTCATATGGCCAAAGAAAAATCATGACACTGCCTGAGCCTCAGTTTAAGTGGTTTTGGCTTTGCTTCCGGTCCCAAAGAGAAAAATAGTGAAATGAGGTCGAACTGCTTTTTGGAATATCAACCATCAAATCACTGATCTTCCTGTTCTTTTCACAGAGACACATGAGTGTGCACTATATATACATACACACAGTCATTTAATCCATTTGTTGCATTTTAAAATTGCATCCTTGCCCGGCTGGCGTGGCTCAGTGGACTGAGCATCGTCCTATGGACTGAGAGGTCCCTGTTCGATTCCCAGTCAGGGCACATGCCCGGGTTGTGGGCTCGATCCCCAGTAGGGGGCGTGCAGGAGGCGGCTGATCGGTGTTTCTCTCTCACATGGATGTTTTTATCTCTCTCTCCCTTCCTCTCTTAAAAAAAAAAAAAAACAAACAAACACCTGTATAGTGTCCCCCCCAGTTGACATGATAGAAAAAAAGGGACCTGTGGTTTAAACAGTGTCCGTTAAACACAGCAGTTTGCAAGTATCATACATTTCTTCTCACGTCTACTCACATTTCATTAGACAGAATTAGCCACGTGGCCACTTAACTCCAAGGGGGGCTGGGAAAAGGTTACTTTCACGTTCCTGGCTTTGCGGGAAAGCTGAATATTTGGGTACATAAGTCATGCCAGCTGCCATGCTTACTTGGCACTTAAAGAGCAGAATCAGTCTTTCTTCCCTGCCTGAAATTTCTCCTGGTCCTAAAAGAAGTTTTACTGGTGCCTCTGAAACAAGCCCTTCCCTGTCCCCCAAATCTCTCCCTCTCCCCATCTGATGCATTAGAACCAATCTTCGAAAGCAAAGCCTCCACGAGAATATGGTATTACATGACATTGTAACCTTTTTCCCCTCCAGAAAACCACCCTTTATGAATAAAACATGGGTGACCTTTAAAAACTTAGCAGTTGTACTAGGTGATTGCATATTAACAAGCTCTTTGAAGAACTAGGACAGGTACTGTATGTCTCAGTTAAGGGTAGATGATAGAACCATCCAAATCATTTATTATTTTATTCACTACGAGGAAATGCAACCATTCTTTTACATAGTCTGCTTACACTTCCCTACCTACAGCTGTATGGGGCTTCCCACGTCTCTTCTTTGTGCTTTGTACTGTTAAATGGAAGATGCTCATGGAAATCAGCAGTCTTCTTATCTACTTGAATTTTCCATTTTTTGGTTAAATATATGAAACTCCTGAGAGTTCTTAGGTAGAAAGCAAAGTAAGACAGAGTTGTGTGTGATGAAATTGAATCTCCTGACATCCAAACACCAACCCTTAGATTTCACCTGACGTGCAGAAGACACATTTACTCAACAGGAAGGCTGTTCTTGAACACTGAGCAAAGCTAAAGGTAGAAAGAGCTCGTTGGGAATTCTGTCAGTGTTACTGAAGAATATTAAATCAAATCACGCACACACACACACACACACACACACACACACACTAAAGAGAGTTCTAGGTTGGATAAAAGGGGAGAATTGTCAGAGGGTAGTGGATAAGGCAAGGGAGATTGAATCAACTCACTGATAACATACAGTTAGGAAGAGACCGCTGTCCAAGGCAATGTGTTTCCTATTTAATTGTTTAGGAGGCTTATTTTCAAACTAGGCTGCCCACAGTCCTAGGGCTGGACAGGGTATCTCAAGAGGCACTATAATGGAGCAAGGAGGCCCCGGCTAGTGTGGCTCAGTGGATTGATTGTCATCCTATGGACTGAGAGGTCCCAGTTCAATTCCGGGTCAGGGCACATGCCCGGGTTGCAGGCACGATCCCCAGTAGGGGGCATGCAGGAGGCAGCTGATTCTCACATCGATGTTTCTTTCTCTTTCTCCCTTTCTGTCTCTAAAAAAAAAGTTCAATCAAAAACAACACCACATATTGATAATGGAGCAAGGGGGCCTTCATGTAGGTCCTGACAGGGGCTTAAGAGTTTTGTGTTCATTTGGGTAGTAAGCTATAGCCTCTGTCTGCATAGTCTGTACGGAAAGGAACTTGTACCATTGCCTATGGCTCTTAGGCACTAGAGTGCCCTGTATTGATGATGCTCCATCAAATCACCATTATTCTTGTGATGACTGGTCAGTGTTTAATGAACACCAAAGGGAAATTATAAGTGCACGGGTTTAATTCTATACAACACTAAAAATGCTTGACACAGATTCAGAATCACTAAGAATAAAGAATGATTAAACACAGATGGAGATTAGTAAGCCTATAGGATATGAAATATGGAGAACTCGAAGAATATTTGATCTGTCTTTGCTGGTTCCCCACAGAGCCAGTTACACACTCACACAAACATTGAAATGTGGGTCTCCTTTCACAGCTATAAGGTCCTCGAGTGGTAAAACATTTCTGACATTTCTTAGATCATCACCCATTCTCACAGTTGCAGTGAAATGGAATCGATTCCTTTTCAGCAGTTATCGATACATCCCACTTGGAATTTTACCGTAAGGAGAACTCTCAGATTGTTCAAAACAGAGGGCTTGATTGAAATGATTCCATCTTGTGTAGGCCTCCTTTAATTCCAGTACATCGGTGGCTTGTTCCTTTTAATCTGTGCGAATAAACCAGGCAGTTTCATTCAATCTACAATTATGGCAATACGCCATAATTTTGTTGTGCTTTGCCGGGCAGGCTTGGGAAAGATTGCCTCTAGGTGGCTCGATGCGGCTTCATCGTTTTGCTCTCTGTGCTGTCTCTCCAGAGAGCCGGGGATAGATACATCCAAGCATTGAAAAGACAAAATCACTTACATTTGTCATTTTAGCATTTAGGCTCCTAGGATTGTCTAAAGGATTGGTGATATAAAATGAAGACATCTCTGTGCAAGAGGGAGTTGGGACTGTTTGCATGGCACCCCCCCCCCCGCCCCCAATGTGTGCAGCACACACACACACACACACACGCGCGCGCGCACACACACGCACACAGCCTGTTCACTCTTGGAGCCGATGGGGGGAGGAAGGGAGGGAGCATTGCCCAGCCCACTGGAGAAGTTTCCTCCAATGTGTCATTAAGGTGTTTCAGAGCATCTGTGTGGCTGCCATATGAACTGGATGGGAACACAAAGTAATCAATTTCAGTTGAGAGCACTAATTTATCACCTTGCCATCTTTTATTGCAAGGTGGAGAATCTCAATCTTTGGTTCTGCTCGCTCTCTCTCTCTAACACACACACACACACACACACACACACTCACTCACAAACTCTTACACTCAACCCATCCTTTTTGAAAATATCAAACTGCAGAATGGGAAATTTACAATCATTTTTGCACTTCGTTAGCTTGGATTTGAGGTTGTGAAGGTAGTTGCTTAATCGACAGTTTCCTTTCCTCTATGGGAGGTCTTCTGCATTCTCTCCCTTTGACCCCGAAAATGGGTTTGAGTGTGATTTCGACATGAACAAGAGACGCTGCTTCCCAAGTGCACTCTCTGTCCGGATGCAAAGTAGTGAGCTTCTCGGAGCTGGAAATTCCAGTCTGAGGGGACCATTTAATAAAACGGCTCACATCTTAATTCCCAGAGTCAATAGGGCTACAGAAGTCAAACTTTTAAATTAGAAACCCAAACCCTCGAAGCACTTAGGGGGAGGCTCAGCCAGGGGGGCGGCAGGACCATCACACGGCTGCTCTCGGTCATTCGACCAGAGCGTCTCATCGTGACCTGCCAGCCCTGCAGGCGGTCTGGCGTGGCCAGTCCCAGGCAGGACCCCTTATCAGACAGGGAACAGGGGAAGGACAGAACAGCACAGAAAAAGAAAAAAGACAAGATGGCAATCACTCTCCAAAAATAAATTTTGCACGTCTTAAAAAGTCCCCAAGGCTCAAAGCAAATGTTGAATTATTTTTTCTCAGCGCTGCAAGTTCAAATGTCTAAGGAGACTAGAAAAGCACCTGGGATGTTTTAGGGAGCCCCTACATTTAATCTTTTTTAGGCAAATGGAGATTCAGCATTGCCATCCTGGCCACCTAATTGTTTCATTAAACCATAAAGTAGGAGGCTCTTGTTATTTGCAATAAATATCTCCGGCATGTGCTTTTTTCTGGAAGTCTGGCATTTGTATGTGTTATTTATATTATGATATGCGTCACCTCCCCCCACCAAAAAAATAAATCACTTTGGCCACTGGGACCAAAGTTCATCTGTCCACCCCAGATGTGTTTTCCTTCAGAATCCCTACAAGATCTCAGAATGTTTTTTTTCCATACAATCGAAAATCCCACCACAAACATCTTTTTCCCCTTTTAACTCCTAATATATTTTTTCTCCAAGCCCTGATGTTCTCTCTGTTACTCCCAATATTTCTCCCTAGACCCCAATTTCCTAACCAAAGCACATTACTGATCTGATGCTTTCAACAGCCTGGTAGCACATCAATAAACTAAAGATTATTGTGCTTTGTCAGGTTTTATTTTGTAACATTATGGGAAATTCTCTGCTGCCTTGGATGGGTGCATAAACTCTGATTGCCTGACAATTAACAGAGCTAGTAATAGAAAAGGCAATGTAATTTACCTTCATACACGAGATCTCAGTTAACAAAAATTAAACTATTGAACTCTCCTCTCCAAGGAAAGGCATGTCGCCTCATTATATTAAAAAGAAAAACAGAATCTGGTGGCAAGTGGGCCCTCAGTCTGGCTGGGTGAATTTATGGTTCAGATTATGTGTTTTTCTGACATGCATACAAAATTATGGCTTTTAAACTGGACCAAACTCTCTCTTCGTTAAATGAGTATTTCCCCCCTTCGGTGCTATAACTCAAAGAGAACATTCTCGATAAATAATGTCGAGGGGGAGTCTCTAAGTGTGCTCCGTGGTGTGGCTATGGAGGAAGGATGTCCCTTATCTGCAGGGCCCGAGCACAGCTCTGGCTGACGCTGTCTCCTCCACTCTCCGAGGCTCTGTCTTTCTGTATCACAGGACTAAAGAAGAAAATATACAGTGTAATTAAATACAGAGCCATCACGCTACAAGTGAAGAACTCCCACAGAGCGGAGCGCTGGGTTTCCAGACTCCCACGGCGACCATATGAAGCTCGCATTCAAACGGCATCTGTAGCTTTGAGCTGTCTTCTGCCCTTTCCGAGGTTCTGCTTAGTTCAAAGAAATACTGTGTCTGAACACAGACATCCAGATAGCTTCGCGAGACGCCAAGGAAGGGGAGGCTTTGCGTCCCTCTTCCTTGAGACTTTCAACCTCCATAATCTCCTTTTTGCTGTTTGTTTTTGTTTCTGAGACTTCCTACATACCCTCTTAACTTTTCCAAATTGGACAGCTTAAAATTGTTGGTCCCTTGCCTTCAGCTGTCTGAGTGGTGGACAACTGAATGGTATTTGGGCTTCAGAGAGGCTGTTACAACTCTGGTCACCAAGGAAGAACGCACAATATGACAAGACCTGTTTCTGACTTCAAGAAGGTTATAATCCTGGGGTCAGCAAGCTCTGGCCCGTGGGCCAAATCCAGCCTGCCTCCTGTTTTTGTATGGTCTGTGAGCTAAGAATAGTCCTTCTGTTTTTAAGTGGTTGAAGAGATTTCGAAAGAAGAAGGATGTTTTGTATCAAGTGAAAATTACATAAAAATAAAATTGCACTGCCAATGAATACAGTTTTTTTGGAACACCCTGATTTTCATTCATTCCCACAGGTCTGTGTCTGCTGTCATCCTACAGTGACAGGTTCAGTAGCTGTGACGGAGACTGTATGACCGGCAATATCGAAAATATTTACTATCTGGCTTTCACAGGAGGAGTCTGCAACCTCTGTTATGAGCTCATCGGAGAGCCACGTCTAATAACCATAAAATAATGAATGAGCAAAGAAATACAATATGTTATCAACTGGCAAATGGGAACCTTGTGGAAAACTGCCATATGAACCCAAATATATATCGCTGTGGATTGTTTTGTCTTTTTTAAAAAATGTATTATTGTTTTTGTAATTTTGTATTTTTATTGTTAAAAGTATTACAGATGTGTTCCTTTTTTTCCCCCATTGCCCCCTCCTCCCTACTCCCACCCCCCTCCTGCTTTCCCCAAACTATTGTCTGTATCCATTGGTTGTATATATATGCATGTAAGTTCTGTGGTTTGTCTCTTCTCAACCCCCCTACCCCCCTTCCCTCTGAGGTTCCTCAGTCTAGTCCCTACTTCCATGTCTCAGGATCTATTCTGATCAACAGCTTGTTTTGTTCATGAGTGAGATCATGTGGTATTTGTCTTTCTCTGATGGGCTTATTTCACTTAGCGTAATACTCTTCAGGTCCCTGCATATCATCTCAAAGGATAAGAGATCTTTCTTTCTAACAGCTGCATAGTATTCATTGTGTACATGTACCACAGCTTTTTTATCCACTCATCTACTGCTGGACACTTGGGCTGTTCCCAGATGTTAGATATTGTTAATAGTGCGGCTATGAAGACAGGAGTACATATATTCTTTCTGATGGGTGACTCAGGCTTCTTAGGATATATTCCGAGAAGTGGAATCACCAGGTCAAATGGCAGTTCCAATTTAAATTTTTTAAGAAGACTTCAAGAACTAAGTATGAAAAGGAGCAGACTTGAAACAACTGTGTGTTTCAAGAACAGTGGGAAGGACATTTGGGGTCGGGAAGACTCAGGGAGGAAAGATGGGATCTGACTTGGCAAGAGAAAGGCTCCAAGAAGAGATGTTGGTGATCCACAGTGAGAGGGGAAAGTCCAGGTTATTTAAAATATTGAGGGTAGGCCCAGTGTGGCTCAGTGGTTGAGTATTAACCCATGAACCAAGAAGTCGCCAGTTCGATTCCCAGGCAGGGCACATGCCCAGGTTGTGGGCCCGATCCCCAGTGAGGGGCATGCAGGAGGCAGCCAATCAATGTTCTCTCTCATTGATGTTTCTCTCTCCCTCTCTCTGCCTCTGTCTCTAAAATCAATAAAGAAAACAATTTTTTAAATAAAAATAAAATATTGATAGTAAATGAATTGTCTCCTCTTCTGATTTTGATATTTAAGAATGGAAGAAGAATCACTGAGGAGAGAAAATGTGAAATTTAAAAGCAAAATCAAGATCAAGGTAAGATGGGCTGGGGAATGACAGACATGGGGTCCATGTCATCGAAAGTTAATCCTTTTCCAAAGACGGGAAATGACTGATGAAAAGAAGAAATATTACAAGCAACGAGGATCTTATTTACTGACAATATGAGGTAAGCAGGTGATCGTATCCTCAGGTAACATCCACAGCAGAACACCCACAGAGTGCCATTTTGCATTTGGGTCTTTCTGTAACTATTTTTTAGTAGGATGAAGTGACTGTTGTTTATATGGTTAATTCCAAACAACTATCTAATAAAATCACAATGTATTAGAAAAATGCAGTTTGCAGTTTTACATGGGGTCATTTCAAGTTTAAAATGAAACATGGGTGGAAGGGGGGTAAGAATAAAATGAGCCCTTTGCTAAGACAGGCCTCCATATGAGGCGTATTTAAAATGGGATAAGCTTTGGGATTAATTAGAAAGTAACGTAAAAGAACATGCTTAATTACGAAATTATAATACAGTTGCATTAAATTTGACTGGTCATGTAATTCAACTGTATTTGTTTCATTTCCCTCCTGTACTGCGGCTTGGACAACTTCGGTGGCTACCTGGCTGTGTATTGACTATCTGTTTTGTCCGCAGAATGCTACTTGACCCCATTTATGACATTATGGCATTGTTTTAAAAGAGCTTCCTCTTTTATTTATGGCCTTGGAATGAGGAGCACAAAAATGCACATAAAGATTTTATTGCCAGGTGTTTAAGATGCCTCGCATAATTCAGAAGAAGTAACAGAGAAGTTTTGAAAACAGGGCCGGGCAGCGCTTGGCCATGACCCAGCTGAAGGATAGAAGAGCTGGGTCTAAAAGACAATACAACTAGTTAAACATGTGGGATTCAGTTTCCTGGGCACGGAATATTCTGTACATGGAGAGTGTATGGGAGGTGAAGGCTGCATCTTTTTACATCAAGTAGGTGTGACGTCAGGGTTCATTTATTCGCTTGTTAAAAATGTATCAGGCACATACTCTGTTCAAGCTCTAGGGTCACAGAAGCGAATGAAACAGAAGTTGACAATCATCTAGCAAAGAAGACAGGCCAAAACCAGATGATTAACTATGGAGGGACATGTGCACTGTTAGAAATGTGCATCAGACCTTCTGAGAAAGTCTCCGAACCAGGATCTGGAGGAGGAGTGGACTCCAATACAAAGGCTTGGGGATGGGGGCACGGGAACATCGCCCCACCCCATTTCCAATCCTGTTGGGGTGTGGCAAGTAGTTTTGTGATCTGTACTTCATAGTGTAAACTTTGAGGGTGTGAAGCAGGGGTCGGGCGTCCTCCGTCTTTAGTTCCTCTCGTATTCTCTCTCTCTTTGCTAAAATACAGTTGTGAAAACTGATGTCATTGAGGTTGGTGGAACTTTTTAGTACCATTCTTGGAGATCTATAAAAGTACTTGAAACTGGAACCTACTCCCATAAACAAACAGTAATATGTTTAAAGAATAAACAATCATCTAGGAAAAATATTTAAGATCGTTGCACTTTTGGAAAAAGAGTCGAGAGTCAATATAGCACTTAAATATTGAAGAATACTCTTTTGTTTTGCTTTCACAAATATTTAGCTGTGATAATTCCTGTGTTGGGAAAAAAAAAAAAAAAAAAGTCTTCAATTGGTTCCTAATCCACTAATGCAATCCTGGGTGACCTGGTCAATGCTAATGCAACAGTCATATTTGAACAGTGAGCTTTGAGGCTATATAATAGTTCCCAATGATAGATAATGATGAATGTTATGGATTTGGGCATTGGGGTTTAAAATTGCCCTGTGCTGCCCCGAACCTCCTTACACATACAAATAGTACAAAGAGTTTAAGATGGGGGCTTTGGGCCCGATGGTGAAAAGCTTTCCTTTTCTCATGAAGAACAAACTTCTATCAGATGTGTTGAAATCTACTTGACCCTGGTCTAACCTTCAGCCCAAAATGCACAAAGTAAGATAGAGCTAATCCCAGAAAGCAGGTTTAAACAAACAGGCCAACAGCCGACTATGCTCCGAGAAGTCTGATCCTCCTACTTGCCTCTCTCACAAGCTGCTTGGGAAACAAGACTCTGAGGTAGGCTAGAAGCCCTTGATGGGGGGTTGCAAGGCTCACAGGAGCTATTGAAAACCAGTGTCCAAAATACCTGGTTTCCTGCTGCCTGACTGTTCCAGAATAACCCTGGCTATTTGTCTCCCAGCCCCTGCTCTTGCCAAAAAAATGTGTGATACGCAAGCATTTTGCTAAACAGCACTTCAAGCCTTTTGGGAAAATATCAGAAGCAGCTCAGACTTCACGACTATTTTTTTCCTTTGTAAATTACCAAGGAATGAAACACCAGCGGCAGCTCTATCAGGCTCCTCTGTGAAATTTGGTTCTAATAACAACAGATTTGATGTCAGCTCATTCTAAGACTGAATTGTTTTCTCCAGGCAATACAGAAGATTCTGAACTGAAAATATTGAAGAGGGTGTGTCTTTAACGTTTTGATTCTAAATGTTCTTAATTCAACTAATAACTGTGTATTAAATAATGACTATGTGCTCATTGCTGACTGTTTTATTTAGCCTGGGTTCCCCAGGAGGTGGGGCCTTACCCAAAGGCGTATGTGCCCCTTCTTTGTTAGGGAGTATGGTCCCAGGAGAATAAAGAAGGGGAACAGGAAGAACCAGCTATCACAATATAGCAGATCGTACGTAACCACCATCAAGATCATTTAAAGAGCTGTGCCTTAGGATGGTCAATTCTGGAAGAAGAAGAAAGATTTGATCCACCGGTTCTACTCTCCCATTGGTCGAAGGTTTGCCACACAGACTGCTCATTCCTCTGCATTTCTGGCTTCAGTAGTGAAGCCTTGGGGAAGGATGAGGAGGAAGTGAATAGCTACAGGGCTGCGCCTCTGTGACAGTGGTGGCTTCCTCACGGAACTATTTCTAGGGTGAGCTGAGCTGGGAATAGGCAGCCAAAGGCCCTGGACAGGGTGAGGCTGTCAGGATCGGATGCATGTGCTAAGAAAGCCACGATTTTCTCCGAGGGAGGGCAGTGAGTCAGTATGAGTACCCACAATGACAACCAATGTGTACAAGAGACGAAAACAAAACCTACAGTTGCACTAGGTTAGTTCCATGACAGTGAAGCTACGGTACTTAATATGGGAGTGAATTAACGCGGTCTGTTAAATGGAGAGAAAGTCTTACCTAAGCTAATGCCTGAAGATAACATAGGAGTTATCTAGTCGAAAGAAATGAAAGGATAGAGGGAAGAGTGTTTTAGGGTGAGGGAACAAAATGTACAAAATTACAGGTAAAAGGGGTCATAACGCTGAGCAGATATACAGTACAATAGCTCCAGGCCAAAGGTGTGGACTGTATATACAGCAATGGCAAATCTTCTACTTAAGCAAATTCATTTATTGCAAAAAATGTATACCACTTAATGTGATGACACCATTCATGGACTGATTTTATGTATAAGCCACTTGCTGCATGACCTGTGGCTTGAAATAAAGAAAATGCAGCAGAAAGAAAAAAAAAAAGTGTGTAGCAAAAACATTTTGGAGAGCGCACTTCCGTGGATGTTATAGATGGGAGAGAGAGAGAAGCTGTATTTGAGAGAGGGGGACAGTACAGCTCTCTGTCTACCCATCCAGTCCCCATCAAATATTCTTATTATAATATAATAACAATAATTAATAAGGATGATCGACAACCATTTATATTTGCCATAAAAGAGTAATTGTTGCTCATTTGCTTTTGGTAGTGCTACTACTGAATTAATCATAGCCTTGATGAATTACCGAAACACAATGTTATGCTATTGTGGGTGTTCTTGTTTTTTTTTGTTGTTTTTTTTTTTGCAGCTGTTTAAAATTGTTCTTATTATGGAGTGTTATAGCCTTGTGCTGATAGAGAATGGGAAAAAGGTAACTTTTCTGGCTTTTTTTTTTTTTTAAATGAGTCCTTTCTTGTGCATGCATGTGTTTTAAGTATGTATACATGCATTATTATTTTTGATAGCGGGGCAATTGATTTTTTAAGAAATCCCTAAGCAAGGCAGGCAGGAAAAAAAAGAATAGAATTTCTTCTCCCCAATTTTAGTGGATCGGAGCTCGAAACATAATGACAATTTAATGTGCTTCGTCAAGTCACGTAGAAATATAAAACCCATTAATGTGAAGAGAGAAGAAATCGTCCCTGTCAAGTTAGGGAATTAGGAAGTGTATGCTCCGGATTCATTGAGATCTTACTGGTTGGTTTGGTTGTTTGCTATTTAGCACTGAAATGCAATGTGACAAGTTCGAATAGTTTGGAAATTCCATGTAAGTATCTGGTTCTAGAAGTGATTTGTTCAGTCTACTTGTTCCTGCAATGCTGTTGAACTAATTCTACCGAACCAACTCCCTGTGGTGATTTTCAATTCTTTAAATGACCCCCAAATTCCTTCTGATGATGATCGCACCATAACTCTGCAAAAGGGACCTTGCCCTTCTACCTGGGTGAAGTGCCATCTGGCTGAAAAAATGTTAAGAATTAATGCCATGCTTTGCTGATCAACACTGGCCACCGTCTCAACATCCTGGCAACTTCGTCATTGTGGATGACGAATTTGGCAATGTGACGTGATCTGTTGTTCATCCGCTGGGTATTCATTCAGAGCAAGCAGCATAATTGTATTCGTGCAAATTCCACAAGCCACCGCACCTCTCCACAGCAGCAAACGCACTGTGACCATCATGGCCCAGACTGAGAGGTTCCTTGGCTGATGCTAGCATTTAGTCTGGTGACCTCAGGGGCATTTTGCAATCCCGTTGTTACAAACGGACAGCATTTTAATGGCAAAGAACAACACAGCTCTGCCTGGTGGCATTTCCCTACATTCAGAAGAACTGTATGCTAGTACAGCTCATCTATTTTTTTTTTAATATGTTTTTATTGATTTCTTTTTTTTAGAGAGAGAGAGAGAGGATGGGAGAAAGAGAGAGAAACATCAATGTGAGAGAGAAACATTGATCGGCTACCTCCTGCACGCCCCCTACTGGGGATCAAGCCCACAACCCAGGCATGTGCCCTGACCGGGAATCGAACCGGAACCTTTCAGCACATGGGATCAGGCTCCATCCACTGAGCCACACCAGCTGGGCATGCCCAGCTCATCTTTGTGGGGATTTTGACGGAGAACAAATCCTGTCTTGTCCCTTGAAATATAATTACATGACCATACTGTCATATGTCTCGTCTATGAGGCAGCTGCTAGGTTCTCCCTAACCGGTATTATAAAGCTGTTCTAATCTACTGGCTAAACATATTCATTCTGTGCTGAGTACCTTCCAAACTGACATTGCTGCTGCAGAGTTTGCTTCTAGAATTTTGTTGGGGCTTGTTGCGGGGCTAGTTCTGAGCTGGCTGAGAAAGCTAAGAATCGTGCACCTGGAGATCAAAATGTGGTGCTTATTCGGGTTGGGTTGGAGAGCATAGCTCGGGAGCCAAGTGGTTTTCCCACAGTGCACTCCTGAATGTACCACCACCCTGTGACAGACGGCAATGGAGTCCAGGGCCTTCTCTGCTAAGCCAACTCCAAGACCGAGAGGCGACATCTTCTGAGCCAGGTGGGCCCAGTTCCTCCTTCTACACTCGTCCGTCAGGAGAGTCCAAGTCACCTCTGGGCAGAGGGAGCAAGGGAGGCGACTGGTGAGTTTTGCCACAGGATAACCTTAACCCGGGGACAAGACCCTTCTCCCTCGCTGCCAACACCTAGGAGGTCAGAGAAGGCTGCGTGAAAGACTTGTTATACCTTTTACAAACCATGTCATTCTATCCAAATATGACCAAGGACACGATGCGTGAGTTATAGGCCATTTAGGCAAAGCAGTTTTTAACACCTGTCCTGTATTTCCAGAAATGCTTGCCAAGCATAGCCTTCCGCCTAGTCAATGGCTCCCTGTTGCCCTCAGGACTGAGTCAAACCTCTAGGCATTAAACCTGGTGCCCCCTGGCATCAGGTCTTTGTAACCTCATCTACCTGTCTCTTCTGTTCTCACCTGTACCCTAAAGTCCGGTCACACTGGATGATTCACGGGTCCAGAAACGGTTCTAGGGAAACTTTGCACAAATGAAGTCGCTGCTATTACTACGCTCTGTTTGTAGATAAGGAATATGGTGTTTAGTTGCATGAATTGCCCACGGTCACACAGTACTTGCTGGAGTTGAGAATTAAACCCACTTGTATCACGCCAGAGACTGAGCTCTTTATCTCTGGACTACGGCCTCTGAATTTAAAGGTTGTCTCCCACCACTGAAATATAAACTTCGGTTCATTTTATTGATTTATACATTGGTGATGAATGCATTCCCATTGTCCACATTTCAAATTTGATATAAAAAACAAGTTGAATTCACTTTAAGTTTCTACTAGTGGAGTTTTGGTAACTTTGATAATATTCCAGACTGTCTGAAATGTGTAAGCAGTGCTGATGGAAATATTCCACATTCCCTACGCACTAGATGGCAGCTCTGAGAATCTGCGTAGCCTTCACATTCACGATATTTAAATAATACTTAATCTACTGTCTTCATCATGTGACTTTTCTAGGTAATAGGTTTTTAGTGTATCAGGAGCACCTGCATTGTCTCTAAGAATTACACTCCTTAGATAATTTAAATAATAAAAACGCCGGAGAAATGAAAGCTGACAAAGCTAACCCGAATAGAGTTAATCATTGCCATTGTATTTTTTAATCCTCACCCAAGGATAGTTTTCCATTGATTTTTAGATAGAGTGGAAGGGAGGGAGGGAGAGAGAGAGAGAGAGAAACATCGATTGGTTGTCACACTGATTGGTTGCCTCCCACATGACTCCAACCAGGGCTGGGGATAGAAGTGCAACCAAGGTACATGCCCTTGACCAGAATCGAACTTGCAACCCTTTGGTCCGTGGGCTGATGCTCTAACTGCTAAGCCAAACCAGTCAGGATTTCATTGTATTTTTTAAATAAAACCTATTTATTTTTATAATAAAATCACATTTTATATAAAAATTTTGAAAAATCCTTAAAAGTATTCACCAAAAAAAAAAAAAAAGAAGTATCTATAATCAAATTACCGCCCTGGTCGGTTTGGCTCAGCGGTTAGAGCGTCGGCCTGCGGTCCAGAGAGACCCGGGTTCGGTTCCCGCTAGGGGCG
Organism: Tadarida brasiliensis; assembly: GCA_030848825.1. Classification (NCBI taxonomy): domain Eukaryota; kingdom Metazoa; phylum Chordata; class Mammalia; order Chiroptera; family Molossidae; genus Tadarida; species Tadarida brasiliensis. Next base: position 6,507,229 of record CM061279.1, read on the forward strand.
TGTACTTCGGTTGCAGTTTGTCCCCGGCCCTGGTTGGTTGTGCTGGTAGCAGCCACTCGATGTGTCCCTTTCACGTTGATGTTTCTCTCTCTCTCTCTTCCTCTCTTTCCCTCCCACTCTATCTGAACAAAAAATGAAAAAATGTCCTCAGGTGAGGATAAAAATAAATAAATAAATAAATAAATTCATCCTTTAAAAAAATATATAATCAAATTACCTACAGATGACTTCTACTGGTATTTTGGTATCAATCTTTTAGATTTATTTATTTATTTAGCTTTTGTTTCATCATTGATATTACTCTGTAAATAAAATTTTGAATTCTGCTGTATCATTTAGCAACTTTTATGTATATTTTTCTTGTTACTACAAACAATTCATAAACAGAAATTTACTATACCACTATAAGGATACTTCATAATTCCCTATTTCCCTAGTGTATATTTTCTTATACCCAAGTATTTGCCGCTATAAATAACATGACATTGATCACTATGGGGCATCAGGGGTAAAACTTAATTTCTTTGTTTCAGATAACTTCCTTAGTCTGTATTCTAGAAAGTGGAGTTACTGGATGAGTGACCATCACATTTTAAAGGCTTCTCATACAGATTACCAATTCGCTTTATTAAAACAGCATGTTTTACTTGCCTCCATCCTAGTTATTTGTCTCCTGTAGTCTCTGAGATTTTTTCTGAGTCTAGAATTAAACAACAACAAAAACTACTTATCAGGAAAGTTGCAGTGGACCATCTTGCGGAGAAGCTGCAACTGAACCCGTTTTCACACACGGTCCTTAATTCCTGCATTCTCCCTTTTTATGATATCGCCTTTGCTTTGGTTTCAAGGTTGGGGAAAGAGCGTGCTTGGCATGAATCTGTCTGTGAGATACTCTTCAGTAAGACCACCTTGGCTGGCCTGTGTGAAATCTTTGCCGCGGAAGGAAGGAATGAGCAACGGCCCACACTGTCAAGAATGTCATTCTCCAACTTCTCCTTCTCTCATGATGTTCTGCCCCGTGCACTTTCGTTTACAAACATTCGTGATGCTGAAGAAGCAAGAGCAACCCTAAAGAGCTGGAATGCTCCAATCAGAAAATCTTGCCGATGACGTCTAAGCACACGAATGAGTCAAGAGATCGAGTTCCTCAAGCTGGTGTTGAGTGAGGAGAAGAATGAGAACGAAACTGAAGTAGAGGCTCAGTTGAAAACTGAACACGAGTTTCCACGAGACGTTTTCAAACGTCTTTCATCACTATTCATTTTTATCTTAGAAAACACAGTGTTTGGTCCCAAATTTCTAGCCCTTGTGTTGCTCCTTCGCTGCGATGTTATCAGCTAGAAGGGAAAGCTGGCCGCGAAACTGTTATGTTAAGCACTTTTCCACAGGAACTTATTGCTTTAATAAGTTGGGAATAGGCTCCTAAGGAAAAAAGTGGTCATTGAAGATTCATTAAAGGGGGGGGAAAAAACGTAGCTGACTCTCCATAGAATTCACACTTCCCGTACCATGGAATGCTGCACATACCCTGAGGTCTTAGCTAAGAGTTGGAGTAAATCAGTGGAAAGAGAATGTAATGTTCCCAGGCCCGGCGTAGTAAGATGACAGAGCCACGGTGTGTACACCCGGCAGCTACCCCAGCATCCCAGCAGACCAGGGATTCCAAGATAAACAATGGCTCACACAGGTAAGCACTCAATAAATATGTTTTGAAAGGGTGGATGAATGTTGGGAAACACATTAATGCTCTTTGATGACTACATTCCCCCTCGCATAGATCGCACAGGCTCACCTTGTAGGAGCGTAGGGGAGATAAATAAAAATCAATTCATCTCCAGGAGGATTTGCCTATCAGCGTCATCTGCCGCTGTGGAACCCCTTTAGAGTTAATGTTTTATTCTAATGGTCTTACAGGTCTCAACCAACCCCGAAAGCAGTACGCAACCATACAGTACACATACTTGATGGCCTGCCTCGGTGGAATGATATAGATCGTTTCCCACAGGAGGGTTTTTCAAGTTAATCTTATTGGTTCAAAAGCATCTGAAAACATAGAACATGTGACTTAGAAAGATCAGTTTCTGTTTAGAAGAAATACCACTAGTATGACTCATGGGTGCCCAGTGAAAGGGAAAAAAAGGACAATTCACTTTCCCAGCACTGAGCCTCCCTCTGGCTTTCCTGGTTTCCTACCACCTCCCTCCACTGTCCCATAACACCCCACCCTTAGCAAAATCCAGGCACATGTCCTACTTAGGCTACAAAGTTTGGGTACCGTTGCATGAGGCTGTGTTGAAGTTTCAAGCCAATGGGGAAAGAGAGGATGGACTCGGCCCTCCAGATTCTATCTGTGACTAAAACCCAGGAACATTCTCCGGTTCAAAGCAATCCCCACTCCCCCGACGGGCTTGCTGGATGATTGAAAATGGCTGAAGCAAGTGCATATGGTTTAAAGAGCCACTCAAAATGACGGAGAAGCAGGCTGTCCACAGAGAAGCCATGTCACTGTTGACAAATAAGCGTGGGCAGAGCGGGTGATGGGCTTGCTGGGGGCTCAGGGGCAGGGAAAGAGGACACGACACGTCGGTGAATGCGGGAATAATAAGAGCACGCAGCGTCCTCCCCGTTCCTGCTATTATATAAATGTTATATTTGTTAGGCCAGCTCCCTCCCCGACCACCCCCCTAGCCGTTCATAGACAATAAAACACCAGAAATCCCTGAAGAGTGGTAAAATGCTGACATGATTTAAGAAGGAAGACTCTGATAAGAAGATAAAAATCTAATAAACAGAGTCTAGAGAACCTTGGTGCGTCTCAGGCGCTTGCCAGTGTAAGCAAAACCCTCCCAAGGAAAACAAAAGGAGCCTTAATCGGCAGGACATTCCTCTCGCAGACCATCCGAAGGAGAGCGAGAAGGCCGTGACCTCGTCAGGCTGCAGTTATGAGTGCCCGGACAAGAAAATATTTGATTTGGTTCAAGAAGCAAAATCAGTCACTGGATTTTTTAATATCTTTTTTCTTCAATAAAAAAATAAAATAATGTACTTTGTATGTGTTTGAGAGAGAGAGACTGGTGTGCACGCAGTAAATATTTCTCTCACCTACACAGGTTTTCTGTTGAACTTGGTCTTCATTTCTTCTTGGAGTTTTATCAACGCCAGGAAGAGGTGCATTCACAGGCCCATTGATTTCCCTTTTTTAATTAACACGGGGCTCCTGAAGGCTAATCTCAAGTTTCCCCCACGAATCTGCAAATATGTAAAGTCATACATTCTCCACAAGAACCAGAATGGGAGAGGGAGTCTACAGAGCCATGAGTTGATGGCTGAAGGTTTGGGAAGTACTGAGAGCCTTTATCTGAATCTTTGAAATCTAGAACAGAGAATTTCATAGAAAAATGCTTCAATGCTGCCTAAGTTCCCAACTCAAAACAAAACTTATAAAATGGTTGAAATTCTGAGCAATGTGGTTGGAGCGTGTATAATAAAAATACGGATAAGCAGGCGTTTGGTATTTTTAGAAAAAGTAGAATTAGAGAAGAAGTGTTTTGTGGAGATTTTGAAGGGCTCTTTAGCTGCGATGCTTGCTGACACCACTTTTCCTGGTGACTAGTGTCACTGTAAGATTCCTGGCTTTCTCTTTCCCTGATAGAGAGAATTGCATTTATACCAGTCAGGCACATCCGTTTTTTGTTTGTTTGTTTTTTAGTATTTCCTTTGTTTCTTCCCAAGAGGAAGGAAAATGGGATAAAGGCGTACATGGGTATGATGATCTGGAAGAAAACAGAAGAAAGGAGGGCAGAAGTGAGAATAAAATTACGCAGGGTAAAATGAACAGACTGAGAGTGAAAAGAAGACAAGAGTCTGAGGGCCTTGTCTTCACAGCCTCTGGGCAGGTGGGCAGGTGGGCAGGAAGCTCGTCTGGTCTAAGAGCAAGCCTGGAGAATCACCCGGAGCCCTTGGGCTCAGGAGATCTTCAAAGCCATGTAAAGATCAAAGGTCCACAAAGACAGGTGAGAGGAGGCACTGGATGGAAGAGGAACAGGTAAGACCACAGCCTCGAGCTATGTCCCTGTTCTCTTTGCTTGGAACCCTGGATAGTGGAGTGGGTGTCCTTGGGGGCATATTTAAACTTAGAATTGAGATCTATGGGATCCTGGCAAGAGAAAGCTGGGGGCCAGCAAGCTTATATAGGTACCTTTCTACATGGCTACAACTCTCTTCAACTTAAGAGCGTTAGATCTTAAGAGCACTAAGAGAATTAGATCTTAAGAGCATTAGAGACAAACACATAGTACAAAGAGCTACTATTGTTTTTTTGAAATGATCTAAGTAATGTGCACTTGTTAAAAATTTGTAGGATGCAGCAACCTATTTATTTTTTAAATGTCTTAATTCCTAACAGCTGGGGATGATCACTGCTTTCCCTAGTTTGTACACTCTCTGTCTGTTTGGTTTTTACAAACTTGGAATTACAGTGTGTGCGTGTTTTTATTTATTTTTATATTTTCTTATTAAATATTAGAGATAGATAATATTTTCTCATATGGATGTAAGGAAGTTTAGTTCATCAAATCTTCTGGGTGTCTGAATGTTTTGCTAACATATACCATGATAAATAATGATGCTCTGAACATCTTCGATACAATCCCATTCCTGGCCTTCCTCTATGCTTTGGGTGATTCGAAAGAAATACTGTGCAACTACATGGGGAATGCCAAAATGAAATCGTTATTAACAAGTTTCACATTTGAAAGCAGGGATACAACAGCAGTTGAACCCCTTGGGGTCTCTACCGAAATTCAAGGGGAATGAGGTCTCTATCCCTTCTTCTTCCTCACCCTCTAAAGCCAAACCTCTGGATTTCTTAAAATTTATTAAATATATTATTGACAGGCTAGGTTAGAAAAATTTGTGCACATAAACATATATGAGCTTAACTAAAAACTTTTAGGAATGGTTTGATTTGATAACAGAAAGTGGATATATCAATTAAATAAACAATATTAGGTTAATTTGCAAGCTCTAGAAATACCACCTAAAAGCACTGGGAACTTAATTGAACAGTCTACCCCTCAAACTACCGGTTTTGATTGATGGTACCTAATGACATTTTCTACTATTTGTATGATGACTTCTGAGATGTTCAGTGCCATGAAACACCATGGATCATAAAAATTTTACCCTCTCTCTTTGAGATTAGGGATAGTCATGATATTTAATACCAGTTTGGATTTTCAATTTTTTTTTTCATGTAAGATTTCTTCTTAATTCCCAGGCTTAATTTCTCAAATGTGGAAACTTTCATCGTAGTTTCAAGGAGGCTGAACACAAAGCATTTCAGACCAATATGAGTGAGTTCTAATTTCAGAAGAAAATCTGTAAAATATTCATGTACACATCCTTAGCAGTCATTGTAGATACAAGAGTCACTTCCTCTTAAGTGTACTTAGTATTCTAAATGAAATTCTGGTTTTTGCAAATGCAGGTAGTACGGATTTTGTCTACACAACAATAAAATTTTAAAAAAATGTTTAGTAACAGTTAAGAATAAAAATTTCAAATATATAGAGACAAATAAAAAAATATACTTGATGGATTATCCCATTTCTTAAAGTTAGAAAAATGAATTCTATAATCAGAATGTGCTCTTATCATTTTAAAGAAACACATTATTATTTGACAATCTTTTAATATCAAGAAACTCCCTGGAAAAGGAAATTTACCAAATGGGTATAAAAATGTAAGCCCTCTTCAAACGATGTTTAAAAGGCTCTTCTTAATGATTGCTCACTTTTTCTAGAGCAGAGACCATAAAATAGATGCTTCTCTGTTTTATTTCAAAAATAATGATTGCTTACTGTGACGTGTCAAAAATTACCAACTATATCTACAGTTGTTCCCTTATTTCAACTTCTAATTCTTCATCTGTTCGAAGATGTCAAAAGTTAAACCTTTAGTCATTCACTTTTTCAGTGACAACCACAGCATACACATGTAAAGTTTATATATGATGATGAACGTATATATAATCATATATAAATGTGTAAACATAAAATAGAGTCATGTCATAGATCACTTTGTAGTTATTTTTTAAATGATCAATATATTAAAAAGCTCTTTTCCTTTTCTATCGTTATCTACAGTGATCTTCATCAGTATTTTTACTTATCAATAAATGGGGACTTTGTACATCTCGCTAGGATAATTGGTTAAGAAGTAAAAATTTTAATAATTTGGAGGACTCTCTGGGGGAAGTTTGATCAATGGGACACTGAATAACTGCCTACATGGGATTAGTGAGATTTTCTTGATTGTGTTCTACATAGGTAAGCAAAAGTTGCCCAACCAGTGGAATCTGTCTGATTCCACAATTGCCTATTTTGATGGGCAAGACTGCAATGCCATGAAGGACATCTAGAAGCGACTACTTAAGACTGTGCAAGACAAATTTCCTGGGAAGTCAGTCTGTATGGAATTTGGAGAATCTGAACGGAAGATGGGTCATTCAGCTATGGAGGGTGCTTCTACTCTGAGCAGCCTGAGTGCATTTCTCAGGCTGCTGGCTGCCCAGAAGACATGTGGCCCACAGCACAGAAGTGACTCGAAGGTAGTGGTCCTTATTCAAGTCGAAGCAGAGGGTCTTTATTCTTTTCCCTGAATCATATCCTTGCTTCTTTCTCTAGACATATATTCCCAGGAAGCAGCCTTCTCTGACTGCATCATGACCCCGTGACCCAGCCTCATTTGCAATGGGGAGTCGATGTTTTGTCCCAGGACACCCGGAACACCATCATAAATGGTTGATATTTTTTCCTTCGAGAGTGGTAATGCCTTTTTGTCTCTTGGTCAATGATTAACCAAAATTCTCTTCCTTTTCTTGTCTTCCCAAAGAGTTTCAAAGTATCACTCTGCGAAAATTTGAGACATCCATTTGCTTTTTTTTTTTTCCCCCTATAACCAACGAGACGATATACACCTTGATGTAGAGAGATATGAGAAAAAAACAAAACTCCCTTGCCCAAGGGAAAAATGCAAGGGGAAAGAAGGAGATGATGTGATTTAAAAATTTAAAAAGACAGAATATACTTGAATCAAGGTAAATAATCAGATTGACCCACAATACAGCTCATGCCAGAGATATTGACCCAAATTCTCATGCTCTGGATAAAGCCTTTCTGTCAGAAGCTTATGGAAAAGAAACCTCATTAACACCCTCCTTTTCCGCCATGTGGCACATTTAGGATTCTATCATCCAATTCATTCTTTTGCCTCCTTCTCCTCGTCCCCCACCTCGATGTGTATATTCTCATCCCGGGAAGAACTCAGAGCCAGTGCACAAATCATCCCCCGGCCGAAGTTTTTGGTGGCAGCCAAGAGAGGAGAAGGGGAAAAAAAAAATTAGAAAAATTTCAATTTCAGAACCATTATTATTTTCATTAATCATAAGAGGCGCTGTCACCCCGTCCTTATTCTTTAGAAGGAGATCTATTATACGGTCCATTTAGTTCAAGCCATATTACCTCATATGTTTTCCTGGCTGACCAAATAAGACTTAAGAGATAAAACAATTTACTGTTCATTATGATTCGTGTCACTGGAATCAATCTATTAACCTACATGAACTGGGCATGTGACGATATCTCACATACACACTTCCGCAGTTTAAAGAAAAGGCAAGAAGGTGGGGAGGGGGCCGCGGGAGGGAAGGAAAGGCAGAGGGAAGGAAAGCAGGGCCCATAAAGTCAGCAGACGTATAATTTGCCAAGCGAATACAACTTCATTTGCCAGTGCTCACTGCTGCGCCCTCCACGGCTTCACGCAGCCCCTGACCTGTAAAGAAGTCTAACAAATTGGCTTCTATTGTGGAGCCAAAAGGTGCCATCAAAGAAGGGACGGTTCGCTGGTCCTAAAGTATGATGGGAAATCTCAGGCTGGAATAAAGAGCTGGCGTTTTATGAAGTTAACCCATTAAGGTTAAAAGCAAGCTGGACGCTCTAGCCAGTCGGGCTGCAGGGCCGGGAGGAGCAAAGCCCTTCAGCCCTCTGGTTCAGACACAGGAATTGGCAGTTCCAGGTAAAGGGAGAGCCACACACAGTTATCATAAAATCAGCCTCATCTTCCATTGTGAAGCAATAAAAATTCCCTGGCTGTGTATGCTCTCTCTTCCTCCCTTCCTCCCTCCTGCCCTCCACAGAGGAAGGAAGAATCATAAGCATCTCAAGAAAACGAAATGAATCAATGGATGGTCCACCTCTTCGTGGCAACATAACATTCGAGTAGAGTGTAGAGAATCTAAAGAGGCGGGTCATTAGAATGTGACTCAGTACCCCCATTGAATCTACATTTGCAACGGCTTATTAAGAGCTCATCTGAGCATTGGTTTGCGTGGTATCAATTTCCTTCTGACCCTCCAGAGCTCAGGCCATGGCCACCCAGCCCACAGGCAGACCTAGCCTTGGAAGTCATGAAGTGTCACTTGGTCCAGAGCAAGTCGCAGGGCCCCTCAGATAAAAGGGGAGAAACCTACGGGGCTTGGGTATCAGAAAGTGTGGTTCACGGGGCACCATCTTTGGAGACCAGTCGCTGCAATGGTAAAGGGATGGCCTCACTCTAAGGGACACGAGGGAGAGAGCCACATGACATCCGTAGGTTGAGATTTCTGAGCACTGTGAACAGAAATAAACAATGTTGGGGCAGGACTATCCCTGATGCGTTGAGAAAAACAGGGGCCAGTGTGGCTGGACTAGAGCAAAGTTAGTGGAGAGAATGAGGAATTAAATCAGAAAGAGAGAGAGGGTGGGGGGCAGACACGGGGTAGCTTTAGAGGCCATTGAAAGGATGGTGAATTCTAGTTTGAGTTGTATGTGAAGCCAACTGATGATTTTATATAGAAGAATTATACGATCAGGTTTATAGCTAAGACACCATTTATTCAGGAGAGCTACTAATTGAGGACTTGAACAACCACTCTATCGAAAGCATCACGGGCTAAACAAATAAAAAAGCAAGATGGATATCCAAAGGGCCAGGTCTCAGTTTTAGGTTTATCAAAAAAGTGCCTTCTATAAACGGTTTAACTTTTCTTGTCTTTAGATTCTCCAACTGGAAAATGAGGGGATGGGCCAGAGAACTGATTTCCAACAGAGCTCAACAGCCCATCATCCCAAGGGTGAGGGGAGAGGGTCCAATTGACCCTTCTTGTTTCAACCCAAGAAGCACTGTGTTATTCGGCTTCATATTTTGGACTTCCTTCCATGTAGGGTCTTGTTTGAAGAGAGATCTTTGCTATTGAAATACATTTGAAAATGCACTGGGCTAGATGAACCGTGAATTCCTTCCAGTATCTGTCACTGCTGAACGAGGGTAAATGTATGTACAAATTCAGGTTTGGGCTCGACTCAATCACAGGTAGAAGCAATAAAGTTTCTCCTCAGAGTGTCCTCGGCTTCCATATCCCTGGAAACACCCCCTCTGAGAGTTCTTGTTTACTTCTCCTTGTGAAGAAGGAAGAATTGGAGGGGGAAAGGTTGGCAAGTGGACGGGAAAAGATAAAATGCTAGAGTAACCAAGACCAAGCCTTAATTTTTGGAAGCTGAGAAAAACTGCACCCTGGGGGCATTCGGGAAGTTCTCTCTTCTAGGTGGAGAATGGAATTTGCCTTTCAGACAGACCCTCTGTTCGTAATGGGAGGGCCCACTTTGGTGAGACCTTTTCATTAACCTTTTTTTGTTCCCTGGGGAAGCTTCAGTGCTTCAAAGCTGGTGAGCAATGAAAATCTCAGGGTTTGGTAAAGCTATGACCCAGCAGAAGCCCCGCCTCTAGTAATAGTTGTGGCTTCTAGGTGTGGTACTTCTCAAACCCTCTGGGCTTTTTGGAAAGTGTATGTAAGAGTCTGGTCAGGTCTCACAAGACGATGTGGGAATTAGGAAACGCAGTGTGTTTGTCTTCCTAAGGGTCAGAGAGGGGACTCGCTGTGCCCAAGGGTCCTGGGTAGAGCTCCCTAAGAGAGGGTTGGCATGTTCACTGTAGCCCTAGCAGGTATCAGAGAGCACGCACTGACTGCCTAGATACCAGAAGCAGGGATAATAGAAAAAGTAGGAGAGCAGAATGGACTTGTGACAAGGCTCAATGAGGCATTCACATGGGAACCCACAGGAGCTGGGGATAAGTGGAGGGGAGTTAATGTCTGAATATTATGCAGATGGACTGTGCAATAACATATTAGGCAGAGAAAGGAAGGCACTCTTATTCTGTAGTCATTGGCTAATGGGACCAATGCTGTATCTATTACCGGAGATTGAAGAAAGAGTCAATCTTGAATGTAAAGCTTTAAGAACATCTAGCCAACAGAAGTCCAACTGGACAACTCGATTGCTCTGAGTGTCTAGCACGACATAGCACGTTCCAGTTTTGGAGAGAGGGAAAAAGTTCTGGAAGCCATATCATACTGGCTTATCTCCCTCGTGTGTTGACATCCTGGCATTTCATTGATGATTGTCTTGCATTGAAGTCAACGCAATTCCTCACATGAAGTCTTCTGTTGATGGAGAAGACAATGTTTCCTCTTGCTTCTCTTTCCTCTGTTCTTCCTTGTTCCCCTACCTCACTAAAATCCTTCAGAGACTCAAACACAATAATTAATACTTTGGCCATCTTTAAGGAAAAAAGAGCACTTGATGTCTGAGCTCAATACTATAGGAATCACCAAATATTTGGGAATTGTTATCATTGACATTATTGTCGTTGCTCTTGTTATTATTAATATTAATATGTTTTCCTCTAGTCCAAGAGCTAGATCAGTGCTATCCAATAGAACTTCCAGCAATGATGGAAATGTTCTATTACCTGAGTTGTCTCTTATGTGGCCGCAGCAACCGTGGCAACTGAATACTTAAATTGTGGCTAGTTCAAATGAGAAACTAAAATTTTAACTTTATTTAACTGAATTTACATTAAAACCACCACAGAATGGTACAAGTCTAGACCTATTTTTCTGGGGTGAGAGTGGGAACGTTCTTATTCTTTAAGCCTGTAGCACATGACTTGCCTCAGAACAACCCAGGGGACTCGTTAGACCCAACCCTAGAGTTTCTGCTTTAGTAGGCTTAGGGTATGGCCTGAGACTTTGCAATTTAACAAGTAATGCTGATGTGGTTGCTTGGTCAGGGGACCAGACTTTGGAACCTCTGCTTTAGAATCATCCATGGCTCTCAGCTCTGGGTGCACATGGGAATCCCTTGGGGGCTGATGCCCAGCCCATGCCCCAGAAAAACTCACCCAGAATTTTTAAAGCTCCAAATCATTTCTTTGTATTTCCAAGAACTCAATAAAATTTTAAAATCAGGGGCATGGGATACTAGGTCAGTGTTTCTCAAACCGTAATGTGTTTACGAATCCCCACGAGAACTTGAGAAAAAGCAGACACTAATTTACTAGGTCTGGGACGAGACCCAGGAGTCAGCATTTCTAACAAGCTCCCAGAGTATGTCGGTGCTGCTGATCGGAGGCCCCATTTGGAAGAGCAAGGGAGTAGATGATCCCCGCGGTTGACTCTAATCTATAAAACTAGGACTGGGCGGGCTATCTGAATCCTGCTGTACCTACCAGAGTTCAGTGCTGCAGGAGGGAGAGTGAGAACACACACAAGAGAGTGATGACAAGACCAGCGAGTCCTGGGAAGGACAAAAAAAAAAAAAAAGCCAGTGGCTCACTCAAGGCAGCTTGGCTCTGGCTGTGAGGCAGGATGCCAACTGTGAATTACGCAGGCGAGCTCCTTCCTCAGAGCAGGAAGGGGGCAGGCAGAATCAGACCACTGCTATCAGTATCCAAAGGGCCCCATGTAGAGTTCAAAGTCTGTGGAACAGCTCCCCTGGCTCCCAGGCATGGGAGAAGAGAGCTGGAGACCAGACCACCCTATGGCTAACCAGTCTGGTCCAATCTCAGAACTGCCAAATTGTCTAGTGCTCAAATCCTTGAAATTAGGAAAGAGAACCCAACATCGCAGGCTGGATTACGTGACTGGATGGTAACCAAGGGGCCGTACAGTACTTGTAATGTCAAATAAAAAGAACACTTAATGCTTCTTTTTCACATCGCAGGTCAAAGGCGAGTTACAATGGCGGCTTCAGGGCTAAGCAATTAGATGGTGAGGTGTAGAGGGAAAAAAGGATATGCCAGTCTACCCCAGAGGGTCCCAGGAAAGACATGGCCGCATGGAAAACCTTTTCGTCAGCCTTTGTTGTTTTTTCAGGGGAGGGATGAACATAAGAACAACTGGAAGTTAAGAATTCTTTCAAAACTATTCCGTGGCAAAGCTGTGCTTCCTTTCCTGAGCATTTGCCATTGGTACCCAACAATGACATCGTCAAACAGGGAAAAAAAAATGTTTATTTCCATACGCCTGTGAACGGGAATATATTTCATAATCATGATTGCCTGGTGGTCGGTGTAACATTTTCCTCCTACCAAAGGAAGAAGAAAAAGAAGAAGAAGAAAAAATACAACATCCAAAGCAAAAGCACCTCTTCTGAGTTTCAAGTAGACACCCAACAGGACACACCAGGAGCCATTACAAATGGGCATTCACTAGTGATTCAGATAAACCAGGATGAATTTCTCCAAATGTATTCACTTATAAAACCTTCGACCCCCCCCCACCTCTCTCTCACACACTCACACACACACACACACACACACACACACACACACACACAGTTAACCTGAGTTGCTGTTATAACAATCTAGGGTGCCAAATAGAGGGGAAAGAACAGCAATACAGAGAGTATGTTAAAGACAGAACTGCACTAGGTTTTCCAAACCTTGTTTTTGCCACTGAATTTGGAATTTCAGATGAGAGCATTTCTCTCTTGTCTCCAGTAAAAATCACTCCATGTGTTCTTTTTCAGCACCCCCCAAGAGGTCCCAGTCTCAGTACAAAATGAATAATGATGCTTTGTTTTTCATAGTAACCCTTTGCAGACACTTCACAATGCTTTAGAAAACTGATCTCATAAATCTTTAAAACACCCCCGAGAGGCAGAAAGCAAGAGTCTCAGTCCCATTGCGCAGGTCAGGCAACTGAGTCTTCAGTATTGGAGCCTGATAAAAGAGATTGTCTCTTTCCTAATTTTCAGTCTCCCAGGTGCACACGTTACCTTATCGATGTGTTATACGTGCCCATATCCACAGGCATAAAGCACTTACTTGGAAAGTTCCAGAAAATATCTCTACTTTTTAAAAAATGTATTATATTAACCATCACTAAATTATCTAGCCTGGCTGGTGTGCTCAGTGGTTGAGCATCGACCCATGCACCAAGAGATCGCCGGTTCGATTCCCGGTCAGGGCACATGCCCAGGTTGTGGGCCCGATCCCCAGTGGGGGGCATGCAGGAGGCGGCCAATTGATGTCCTCTCTCATTGATGTTTCTATCTCTCTCTCCCTTTCCCTTCCTCTCTCTCTAAAATCAATAAAGAAAAAATGTAAAAAAAAATTATCTAAATAGTGGTCGATGATGTAGACTGCCCCAAATAAATGCATACGAGTGTGTCCTCATGCACGCTGGCTCCACACCTACAGGGAAGATCTGGGGCTTGTGGACTTTACCTGAACCCATTTTTAATATGTTTTGAAAGACAAGAACCTGTGCAAATCTGTTGGCCTCAAGACTTGAGTGGAACTTCTTCCTTGCCAAGGTCTCCCCTTTCGTAGTTTGATACAACTATCTGCAGACGTTCACGTATTCAAGCCACACAGTGATGGAACTGAGCGGGACCACAGTGACGAATCAGTGACCCTCAGCCCTTGCATTCGTCAACCTGTCCTGTAACTCCAACACCTGCCACGTTCAAATGCAGGCGCTCCCAGCAGGAGTATCATGCGTTCTCTGACATTCACCCCTCTTCTCCTTTGGTACCAACCTTTTGAAAAGTAGAGAACTTAACCTGTGGACTTGGCCTTTTCATAGTTGGGCTTAAAGCATGGTGATTGTCTTGAACATGAATATAAATGATTAGCGATGACACTCCATGACTCAGTCTGTTCAGGACACCCATCTTACCCCTGGTGGCTTACTTGTCAGGACACAAGTAGCTTAGGATGCCTTAGGTTGGTGACACCACAGATCATTAGGAAGAATGTGAAGGACCCTGGATAAACAGAGGTGAACTCAGTGGGTGCAGATTTCCCAGATGAGTGAGCATTGAAAGACTTATCATCTCTCCCACGACCAGGACTAAAATAGTGAGAAGAAACCAACCCAATCAGCCAGTAAAATCTTATTTATCACTTCCTGCATTTCTTTTTTTTTTTCATCTCTTGACCAGGTGGATCCTATATCATCAATGTCAACCTTACTTCATTTCCAATCAGAGGTTCACCAAGCTGCATAACTATCTTCAGTTCACTCTGAAACATGGTTCTCTAACGGCTGTGCCTGTAACACTCACCCATTGGCTTCCTCGGCATTTTTTCAAATTTCTTCATCTGACTCTACCCTTGTGTCGGAGAACTCATTAAGCCACTGTTTTGTACCTCACCTACTTCATTTCATCACAAGAGTAAAATATACCTTTATTTAATAAACTTTACTTCGCGATTTGAGAAAAAAAAAAAAGACCATTTTCTGTGTGGGCGAAGTCAACAAATTGGCTCACATTACAAAACACACATTAATCAACAGTGAATGGTTAGGTGGGCTGCGGAGGCAACTTAATTAATAAAGATTTAACCCAGGGTATCTTAACCTCAGCACTATTAACATTTGGTCCAGATAATTTTTTGTTGTAGGGCTCTGTCCTCGGCACTGTAAGACCACAGACATGCCTGGCCTCTGCCCAGTAGACACCAGTACACACAACCCCCTCCCTCCATTGTGACAACCCAATGTCTCCAGACATTGTCTGATATACAGGGGAGGAGGGGGGCAAGATCACCCCCAATGGAGAACCACTGATTTAACCCAATCAATAAAGGTCTTCAAGTGTAGGAAAAAGAAATAACACACTCGTCTTAATAGGATTTGTTTGCCTGCTACATCTGTCCAGTAATTGGCAATGGGAATTTATAACGGTCTGAATCAATTAGAAAAGTTGTGTTGAGCGGCTAATAATAGACACAGGAAACAGCACCACTTTAAGGAAGAGAGAAGTGAGTGTGTTTTGCTATTATGGTAAAGAAGTCTGGAAGGAAGCCCTGTATTGCTGCTGGTCAGGGGCTTCTGTGACACTCTCAGGGTCTGGACTCTGTCTCTGTCTTTGCTTTATCATCCCTAAAGTTTGGCGTTCCCAGTACAGCTCCCAGATATTGGTGGAGTGCCAGCCATAGCTACCTGGAAGCTGGAAGGAAAGCTGAACACCTGTCTGGTATTTGGGGAGTAAAAAGGAAAATGTGTATGATGTTCACAGTTCGCCGAGTCTCCTATTCATTCAGTCTTCTTTCTATGTAGGCAAATAGTTCTTAAACACTACGTGCTAGACACCACTAGGCACTGGGGATACCAAGTAAAGAATGGACTTTGCTGTCTGGAAGCATATGTTCTCTAGGAATAGGAAAGCATTACTTGATTGATTGAGTAATGACTCAGTCCACTGCACCTGTTACAGATAATACCAAAACACAGAGCATGCTCTGAGCTTCTGAGAAAGAAGCCAACTGGGTTTTTCTGTTTCTTCAATAACAATATGTGGTTTGGCATAGAGAATGTGATCAGTAAGTGTTGGGGACAGACGTACTGTCTGATCTAGGACTCGTTGGGCTGGGAGCAAATATTTATGTAAGCCATCCTCGTAATAATTTCTGAAATCAAAATGTAGCACGGCTATACGAGTCAACGCCAGGCACTTTCCATCCCGTTTTAGTTCCACAGATGGTTACTCAAAGCCCACGTTGCAAGATCTACTGTGAGTCAAGTCCTGTAGACATTCTATCCCTATATGAAGTGAATTCACCGCCACTGATGTTGACGCCAGGAAGGCCAGCAGATTGTATGTTTCATTTATTAAATTATTTCTGCAGTATATTAATATGAACTTTGCTCAATGACTTTACAATTTGAGTGGCTCAAAAAACACAAACATCACAGCATCTCAGAACTTCCTTGTTTTTTCATTCCTCCAGAATATTATGTGTATGGTCCTTTGTGTGAATGTATATTCTGCTTCCAATGTAAATAAGCTCTGGGGTGGGTGTAGCATTTAAAGTTGTTTTCGAGGAATCCAGAAATCAATGCATCTGGGGAGTAAATAAATGCACTTCAACCACGTTAACCTTAAATATTACCCTGACTTGTGCAGCGTGGAAGCTAGCCCACGCGCGTACACAAACTCATCCAGAGACACATAAATAAGAGACTGTCAAAAAGATCCCCATTATTATCCAGTATTGTCCAGTCAGTTCAGAAAACAATAACAACTGAAATATGTCTGTACCAGAAGATACCTTTCTTTTATTGCCTTGTGAGATATTTCTCTGTGGCTTTATTTTGCTTCAAGAGAGCAATGAGCAGAGGCAGAAATGTTCTGTTTCTTTTGTGAACCTAAACAAGCCAGTTCTCTTATAGGGACTGTATAAGTAAACCCCTGCTCTGAGATTTTGTTTTTCGACCGCTACTCAAATGTCATCTTTAAAAAGAGTCTTAAAGACGGTAAGTTTCCTGACATCATAGTCATTACATGTTTTAATCTCTAGATGTTAAATTGGCCAAGAGTTCGTTTCTCCCTAAAAACCCCAAATGGTGAAATGTATTTTAGCTCCAAAACACAATCAATATATCTACAACTATTAACAGTTAGAAATGAATTTGTCTTATGGACATTATAATTTATTCACATTTGAACATTCTCGAGAATCAACAACCTGAAAACATTTAAAAATTCTGTGTGCAGTGCATCAAAAATGCATACTTAGTAACCAAGCAAATGTACCAATTGAAAGCATGGTTATTATTAATGAAATGAGAAATAATTGGTTGAATTTTGGAATGAAAGTTATGCATAACCTTGAATGGATAAAGCATTGGTATGAATCTTCACATTGACTGAATCTAATATGTTTCTCCGTGTACTACTTAGATACTCGAGGCAAACCCTGGTGGAACATTTCCTTTTTATGTTATTTGCATTATCTGAATGGTCTCCTGGAATTACACAGTCTGTACTCTTAGTGCTAAGCTGGGAAAGTGCAATCAGCCAGTACTGAACAGGGAATGGTTGCATTTATATTAACTCCTTCTGCATTTCATAGGGGTTACCTTTTACAATGAAGACCAAGAGAAGTCAAACTTCAGGTCCAAATCCAGAGTGGGAATGAGGAGAGAAAGTCACAGTAAGAACAGATCGTATTAGTTGGAATGGTCATTTTTAAAGAAACATATACTTTGGAGTTTGACTGAGTTGGCCTAAGCAGAGATTTAAGAGTTATGAGTTGGTTTTTAAAAAGCATTATCATATTTCCTTCTTTAAATTCTCATGATAGATCTTCAACTCTCCATTTTCTTTCAAAAACACGAATAACCTGTTTTATCCAATGCAATTTAAATTTTACATATTTTGAAAATACCAAAAAATTTAGATATATGATATGACAAGTTATTTTTCAAGATATTAATTTGTTTTGTTAAATACACTTTTTTATTTTAGAACAGTCTCACATTTGCAGAATTGTTATGAAGGTAGTACAAAAAGTCCTCATCTACCCCACACTCAGTTTTACCTACCTATTATTGTCACAGCGTCTCAGAACGTCCTTGCTTTTGATGACCTTGAAATTTCTGGGGAGGACTAGGCAGATATTTTGCAGAATTTTCATCAGTTTGGATTTGTCTGTGGTTTTTTGATTTCTGTTTTTTTTTTGTTGTTGTTGTTGTTTTTCATGATTAGAATGGGATTATGTGGTTTTGGTAGAAAGGACACAGAGGTAAAATGCCATTCTCATCTCATCATATCAAGGGTACAACTATCAGTATGACTTATCACTGTCATTAACCTTGATCACCTGGCTGAGGGAGTATTTGTTAGGCTTTTCCACTCTAAAGGTTCTCATTCCCCTCTTCCCAGACATACTTCTGGAAGGAAGTCACTGGGGACAGCCCACACTTAAGGATGAGAGGAGTTATGACCTCCCTCTTGAGGGCAAAGTATCTTCATAAGTTATTTGAAATTAGTTTGCATGAGAGATTCATCTATTCTCTCCCATTTATTTATTCATCAATAATTTGTATCCGTGTGGGCTCACAGATATTCATTTTATACTTCGAGTTGTAATCCAGTATTACTTAATTTTTTTGTTGGTCAAATTGTTCCGGCTTCGGCCACTGGATATTCGTTTGGCTCACTCCTGCGTCCCCTTGACGTGCCCCATCGATACGGGGCTGCTCGCTCAGTACTTTCTAGTTCTACAACCTCAGTCCTTGAACTAGCCATTTCTCCCAGGAGCCCTGGTTCCTTTTATTGACGAATGGTATTAAAAACCAAGATCTGGGCGCTAGCTCCTAGAAATATTGCCTTGTATATTACTATACAGTAAATGCCTATTGCAGCCTAACTACAGCAGACATTCTTAAAAGGAATTATTATTAATGCTTGCCTTTTGCATCTGAGCCTCACATTTGCTTAAAGCACCTAAATTATGTAAAATTGTAGTACATTTTCCAGATAAGAGATTCTATGCCGCCTACCAGTTGGGTCTTATTGTTAGAAATAACTCGATTTTCATAAAAACAAAAGGGAGGAGTTGGGGCAGGGCTGAAGATAATACCACAGTGTAGAAGGAGCATAACAATGTCCTTGTTCAGCTTTAAAACAAAGTTTTCAGAACATGACTGTCTGATGTCCCACACTGATGGATTCTGAAACGGGAAAATGCATTTTCAGAGGCTTGGAGAAGTGGCGTCACGTATTTCTCCTAAGAATATACACGTGATCACATAGGAATATCTGAAGTAACATGTTCAGCCAGTATTGATGTGTCTCCTATAGATCATTGACAGGTTGTGTGTGCATGTGTGTGCCCACGCGTGCTCACACGCACAAATATGCATGCACACACACACACGCACACACACACACACACACAGTTTGAAAAAGCACCGGTCTATCATCTTTGTTTTCTTACCATTCATTTCATGCACATGCTCATTTACATTGCTTAGGGGGAAAACAAGGAGCCCGACATGAGAACAGATTATCTTTTAGAACAATCCAGGGTTAGCTTCATTTTCCCCTCTTCTTTTTAGGAAGAAAATGATAGCAAACATAAACCGGAGCCCTTCAAGAAGAGAATGCATAAAATGATACAAGTAAGCTTTCGAAAAATCTGCAAAACAAAACAGGCAGACCTCCAGCCTAGCGGGGGGGCCGGGGCTAAAATATGCAAGGAGTACACGTGCCCAGTACATCTCCAGCACTTAAAAAAAAAGATAAAAGTGGTCTTGAGAGTGAATGAAGTTGACTCTCAAAAAGTGGGTTTTAGATGTTGAATGTTTAATTCGCTGATAAAAGGGACCTGATTTCCTGCACACAGCTGCCATAAATAAAAAAAAAAGGGGGGGGGAAGCACATCTTAAAAGAGAAGCAATGAGCACAAACTGACCTTTCTGTGAGCAAGCAGATGAGAGAAGGTATTTGGCTAATCCCAGCTGTCTCTGATTGGCCAGACAGCCCCGTGTTGAAAATGTCTCCATCTGCGCTAATCTGCTCTCAGTTGGATGAGCTGAGGCCTTCAGAGTTAACCTGACATTTAACAATAATTACCCTTTCGAATGACCCCGGCCCAATCGCCTGCTCTCTTAGAAATCTCCTTTTTTTTGCGTGTGCATGCTCTCAAACCCCTCGACTTTTGTGTCAGAGATAGGCGGGGAGAGGGGGAGACGAGGCGATCACACTTGTGTGTGTAAACAAACAGAAGTGTGTGGTTGTGTGTATTTCTATATCTAAACATTAAATATAAATACTTATATAGTATCACGCATGATAACGGGGCATCACTGGTAACAGGGCCTGTTTTAATGGCTCTTTCGCTGTCCTGAAGTCTGTAGTTTATCAATAATACCCTGTGGTATGAAAAAAAAAAGCAGAGGAATGATTATCGCCAATTAAAGTGGGACAGAATTTGTTTACTGGCTATTTTATGAAAGTCACAGTTCCAATCTGGCCTTGCTCAAGCACTTGAATGTCCCTTATCAGACACCAGGAGAAATGGTGCATGAAAAGAGGTTCAGAGAGAAAAACCAAGTTCAGGGGTCACGGAGGCTAACTGTAGATGAAATGTGGCCATTTCTTTTTACCTGAGGCTGGCTTCAGCTTTCCTTGGAAAGGTCATTGTGATAAAAAAAAAAAAAAAAGAAAAAAAAAAAAAACACATCTTGGGATGAAAATCCATTCTGGGGTTTTATTTGCTTAAAAAAGATAATAAAAAGCCTTTCCCAGTTTAGACCTGCATTTTCCCAGAGCATCCCATCGGGGGCCATGGTCAGATAAGGCAGTTTCTAACACTAATGTTTAGGAAGGAACTTCCACAAGGCTGAAGGTTGCAATGGCAGAGGCACCCAGAAGTTCACGTACTCGTCCGAACCTTATCCCAAATACCAGGTCTGGCTGGCTTGGCAGCAGTGCTCTGCAACTCCCAAAGCACGATTCCTTTTGATATCTGTCATATTTGCTTTTTTGGTGCACTTTTAATATTAAGAGAATATTTATTTTTTTTGAATATTTCTTCCTACCTCCTCTATAACAGATACAGAAAAAGCAAATCTGGAAAGACACACAGGAATGACACACCCATATACGAAGCTCTGTCTGTGGCCCTGCTCCTCTCGTGTATTCAGGGTTTTATTATTATTTTCTAATTTTATTTGGGAGAGAAACATCAATGTTGTTCCACTTATTGATGGTTGATTCTTGTATGTGCCCTGACCAGGGATCGAATCCAAAACCTTGGCATAACGGGACGACGTTCTAACCAGCTGAGATGCCCAGCCCAGGCCAGTGTATTTAGTTTTGGGCTGATCCTTCAGGTCCCTTCAGCCAGGTTGGGGACAGCAAGCACTGCGTGGTCTCGTCCATGCTAGGTCCATAAAGCCACCTTCCGAGGGTGTCAAGCCCACTCATTTATTATTTGGGGACTCCTTTCCTTGAAACAATCTCAGACCCATCTATCACTCTGCGTACCTACTTCTCAGGGTTTGACTTGTCTTGCTAGACTGTTTTCTTTCATGCCCCAAGTCCTAACCGCAGTCCCCACCAGCCAGCCTCAGAGGGCTTGCCATGGCTTACGCTTCATCAGGAACATAGCAAAGTGGGCAAATCAAGGGTCGTGCCAGGATTCTCAAGGGTAGCAGAATAAGCCACCCCAAAATACGCCGCTTTGGTATGTATCGATTATTCTGAGCTATAGGTGCTTGAAAAACAGCAAACGCAGGGAGAGGCTTTCTCGGAACTCACCTGCTCTGCCTGGAGAGAGATCCTCCAAAAGGAACTCACTTGTCAGAAATCTCCTCCCTGGGCACTTGCATCAATTAGGAAGGAATGACTGTTATCACAGGAGAGGGGACCAGATGTCCACATCACACCCAGACAGACTTTGTCACCAACTCTCATACCTCCCACCTGTTCTTCGAAGGGCCCGTTCATTTTTCCTAAAAGTCATTTACTCTCCCCCGAGAGGCCCATATCCCATCCCCTTTCCCTAAAAGATGTATCGCCCCTGGATTCTAAAGCCACCTATTTGATTTACTCTTTCTTCCTGAGATACACATGTACTATTTTATTATGGGGATGGAAGGAAAATTATTTTTTCTCCCCTACAATTCCATTCTTTTTTTTTTTTAACATATGTTTTTATTGATCTTTTAGAGAGAGAGGAAGGGAGAGAGAGAAATATTGATGTGAGAGAGAAACATCGATCGGCTGCCTCCTGCACGCCCCCCACTGGGGATTGAACCTGCAACCTGGGCATGTGTCCTGACCGGGAATCGAACTGGGACCTCTCAGTCCATGGGACGGCGCTCCATCCACTGAGCCACACCGGCTGGGCTACAATTCCATTTTTAACAATAATTAGACTCCACAGCATTAGAATCAAGATTATTGACAGACTTTTCTCTTTATCTCTTCCCTTGTCTCTCTTCAATCATAATGTAAATTTACTTTTATTCCACAATCAGCCCCCCCCAAAACACTGCAAGCCCTCAATAAAGTGGCCATTATAATTTTTGAAACTATTAACCAATCGTTTTTCTTGTAGCAGGAATGTTTTTGCATAAAGTGGTGCCTAAAACTGTCTCCGAACCTTCATTACTCAAAGTTGAACTTGAAAAGAGATCGTTTTCAGTTTGATTCAGTGGCAGACTTCAGTTGCTACAGAGTAACAGTCAGATGACTTCCAAAATGAAAAAGAGATTTGCTAAGTATGTCATGCAAGTCCTCAAATTCCCCACTTCTTTTTTTTTTCACTTCTCTAGAACATATTTTATTGCTTTATAGGTTATTAACTAGTTTTACATTTATTAGCAAACTTATTTCAACATTCTTGATGACCTATATATATATATATTTTTATTAACTTATTTTTGTTACACATATTTCTCCTCCCCTCCCCCCCACACTCTCCTCCCTCTCCTGCCCTCCACCAAACATTGTTGTCTGTGTCCATTGGTTACACATACATGCATATAAGTTCTTTGGTTCATCTTATTCCCCCCCACCACCCCTCTCCCACTCTTTAATAATAACAAAAGTGTACATATGGTTATTATCTTTATAAGAAGTCTTTTTCCTCTATGAACAACATTTAAAATATTTTGTTCCTGATAAAATTAAGTATGCCTATTGGAGAAAGTTTGGGAAAACATTGAAAAGTTGAAGGAAGGATAAAAGTCATTTAGTTGCTACCATTTCTTTTTGTATTCCTAAAAATGGTAATGAGTACTCATAGATACATCATAGTAACCGTTGCTGGGACTTGACTATGAGCCAGATCGGATTTTCTATATAGATTATTTCATTTAATTTCCCAAATAATCATACTTAGTAGGTATTATTATTATTATTATTATTTGAATTTGAACTCCCCCCAAATAAAATTTTTAGAGAAGTTACGGAGTTTAAGGCTGTTTCTGAACCTCGTGCCTATTGACATGGTGAGCTAAATAACTGTCTGAGTGAGTGCTGTCCTGTGCTCTGTAGGCTATTAAACAGTATCTGAACCCACCAAATGCCAGTAGCACCAATCAACAATGTCTCTAGGCATTGCCAAATGTCCCCTTTACAGCAAAATCACCCCCAGCCGAGAACCACTGATTCAAGGTCACACATACTCCCATCATGATTCAAGGTCACACATACTCCCTGTCAGTGACACAAGCAGGAATTAAAAGCCAGTTTTCTCTCTCTTCATAGATGTGATCTTATCCAAATATATTTTATATATTGTTTTTCTTATTCAATCTATGTGGGAATTGGCTTCACCATTTCTTTTGTATTCAATATTCCTTTATTGAATAACAAAAATAATGCCTTAATGATTATCTTTACACGTAATCTTGTTTTCCTCTCTCTGATTTTCCTTTTGCTGTGTTTCCCAAGCTGAAATATCTGAGTCATAATGTGTGTTTTGTAAGACTTCTGGTACACATTGCCGTATTCGCTGAGCCATCTTACACTCCAATCCGCCTCGTGTGAGAGTGTCCTCTTTCTGCCCCTGCCCTACCACGCGTATTTGAGGTTTCTAACTGATCATCTTAAAATTGGTTGGCCCTTAAACATCCAACATGGGTTAAAATTCCCCTTCAGAAATAAAAGCATATGTATCACCACGAATGTCATCCATGTGATGTTTTAAGTAGAACACAGTTAATCCCAACTTTATTTAGCCTACTAATCCTTATTGGCGTCCCTTGAATCCCACCGGCCACCCACCATTTCCCAGGGAAAGCCCAGCCAATGGAATGGTTTTTATTAACACTTCCAAAATGAGTCATAATCTTCCATATTGCAATCTGCTGATATCAGAGCTTTCCAATGGACCCCATTTCCTCCCCAAGGGCTTACCACCTGCAATTCAACCAAGAACGAATGGCAACGGGACCTTCTCTTCTTAGGACTTGCTAGATTCAGGGTACACTGCTTTATATAAATTATCTCATTTACTCTGCATGAGAACACGATTTGCATCGTGTGGTGGGGACGTTGACATTTAGCAAGTTATTGACCCAAGTTCACACGCCAGAAAGTGGTAGCACTGATGTTTTCAAGCCAACCTCGACTGCTTGGACTTCTACCAGATTAACAGACCTCAAAAACATTTCCCATGACAAAAGCCTTAACACGTCCAGACACCTCAAAGATACTTCGACAGCCAGCACCACCGGCCACACCTTAGAACTTATCAGAAAGGCAAATCTGAGTCTCAGAGAGCAGGGTCCAAAGTCCCTTGAAGAAGTCCTCCAAATAAACATGATACAGGCTCAAGATTGAGACCCTGGAGCAAGCCTTCCCTCTCTCCACTCCTCCCCCCTCCCCCGCCCCACATCAGTCAGTAACCCTGGTACCCAAACATGTTTCCAGTAAGGACAAGTTATATTTGCCATTTTGTGTGTGTGTCGCACAAAAAGTATCAACAGAAAGAGACATTTTCTGCTTTCACCTGAACCTACAAAATATCTGTATTTTTTATTTCTTCAGCTTTCCTCTTTGCTTCTGTCCACCCTGTTTAAAGTTCATGTTCTGACTTTTTGCACCTCTTTCTGTACTTCCCGTGATTTCTACAAGACTTGCCTAGCAGAGGCGGAAGAGAATGATGAGTTAAAGCCTGTGATTTTAATACTACTTTGATGTATTCATTACCTTGCATTGAAACTATAGCCGTCAATTGTGGTGATCAGTTGTACCCTTTGCGAATTTTTCAATATTGTTTTAGAACCACCATACGGTCTGATAGCACCATGGCACTTGTTTCCCCGGAGCTGACTACTTACTGGAGTCTCCTAAAAGAAATCTCTTCACACCACTGCATTTTCTACTTTCACAGTCGATCAGAGTGCCTGCCAAGTTTGGGCAGGGCAGAAGAACTGGAGCTCTGCCCTTGAGGAAATGCCACGATGAGATATCGCCACAGAAGCATACGTCATCGGAGGTAATAAGATAACAGAGGCATTCTTATTTAGACCACAGCATAGGCTCAAAGGTATGAAAACTGCTTAGACATTCATAGCTTTACTGTGGACGCTGGCCACTAGGCGAATAAAAATAAAATAAACAATAAAAGCCGGAAATATTTGAGATTAGGAAATTAATTCAGCATAGGCCAAGAAGTCAGCATTCATAAGCCAGCTAGCTCCACCCTTGTCATACATTTCAAGCAAGGTCTCTTCATCACTCATCACAAGCCATCTGTGAGGTTCACTGACAGGTCAGAAGTACAGCCTTTTCTCATAGTATTTTAGTCTTACCCAACTCTAGGTAGCTAATTGGAGAACACCAACAGACCAATAAGCAATCATTTCTGCACAACACCCAGCCACAAACTATACAGCAAAAACATAAGCATTAGGGACTCACCTTTGTCATGCCATTTTCTCTGTGGCATAATAAAAGCAGTTAATTTGATCACACTAGAATGCCTATCAGTAAATTCAGGGGTAGAAATGGCCTCCTTTTTAAGCTATGGAGAGCACTGAAAAGGCTCCCAGTGAAATTCTGAAATAAACATGTATCTATTCAGAAGAAACTTACCTGCATTCATTCCTTTTATCTACACAGCCCTGCCCCTGCTTTATTTTTTAAGTCACCCAGACCTTGTCGTTCCAGTAATGTCATAATCAGCAGGCTGAAAGCAAGGTTGCTGATAATTGTTCTTTATGTTGCTCTTTGTTTAGTATCTGATTCAATACATCTAGGTGGACACCATTTCATCACCTTCTTAGTAACAGAGGTGAAAAAAATCAATGGCAATCAGATTACCTTGTTAACAGAAAGGCTAAAGGGCCAGTGTGTTAAGTTCACAGGGCATCCCCTTTCATTTAAAACATTTCACTTTTTTTATTATTTATCTTTATTATTATTTATAGCACCAAGCCCAGAGCGTTTCCTAACACAGAGTGTGGCTTTGCATTTGTCTTCTGCAGAGCCAAGCATTTCTGCCATATCCCAGACTCGGTGGAGGAACCCTCACGCTGCTGTTCTCACAGAGTGCCCGGGACCAGTCCCGAAGGACTGTGGATGCAAGGCTGATTTGGTGATCTGAGTTGTCATATGGTATTGTATTTATCGCCATGCTTGTTATTTACTGCTGGTCCTTATTAAGACCACTGTTACTATCCACAGCAGCAATGCGCCCTGAGCTAGGAAGGGGTATTATAAGGTGCCTAAAGAGAACACAAGCTCCCAGTGAGGAACCTTTAGATGAAAGACACGATATGGGGCAGCACAGGCCAAGACAATAGGGACAGGTGAGTGGCAGTCCCACATGGGGCGCTGGGTGATCACTGCAGGAGGAAGTGCTCTGAAGGACAGGTGGGCAAGGAGGAGGTATTTGAAAGTGGAGAAAGATGTTATGTTCTTGCAAACATGTTCCTGTTTGAGCTTAATGGATAATTCAACAACATTTTTGAAAAACCAAGGGCACTCTTTGACCTAAACCTCAAAGATGAACTCAAAAGACATAAAAGACCTGTAGGAAAGAGGGTAGTTTCATTCCAATTGGTTTAAAGACCAAATGTTATGGGGAGTGACCATTGCTTACTCTTTGTTATAAAGCACGTGGCCAAATGTCAATTGCCAGAGCTCAGTTAGGAGACTTACAAGTGTCTCTCCATGGGTTCCTTGGGCTGGAGTTTGTGCTGTTGCATCTTTGGGGCATGCAGGGGGCACTCATAGACTCATGGGAACATGAACTTGGCCTGAGTGTCAGGAGGTGAGGCCAGGAGTGAGCTCAGGTGAGGCAGCCCTGGAGGTTGGTATGGGTGGAGAGTTGATTCTACCTCTGGACTATTAGTTTTTGGAAAACCAAATCACACTCAGATTATAACCTAAGGTCATGGTACATGCTTGGGTGTCATTCCAAATCAACAACTCTTTTCAGGCATCATTCTAGCAACACGTATTAAAAATGTCTGCAAATATTCAGGCCCTTTGGCAGAGAATATATCTTGAAAGTCTATCCTATAGAAATATTCATGAATTTGGATCAAGCCCATGTGTACAACACAACAGTATTAGTAAAAGCAAAAATTAAAAATGTGATAGAAACAAAAAGTGAAGCCTACAATTTTAAACCAACAAAATGGGATGAATAACGTGAATATCAAGCAACAATTAAATATGCAATTAGGAAATGACTCAGCATTCTGAAAACGTACTTATCCTATAACTAAAGGTAAAAAAGCCCAACATGAAGTTGTATATACATCATGATTATAATTATAAAATACATATGCCTATGATAACATATGTCAGATAATAAACACAAATGAATAATAATTGTGTTGGTGGATTAATGATACCAAAAAATTTTGTTGGTTTCTCTAGGTTTCTACAATGCTGTCATATTGCTTTTATAATTAAAAAAATTACTTGAACCGTTCAAAATGATGCTGGCATCAGAATGGTTCAAATATATTGATGATCTCTTTATCATTTGTTCATCACCTCATTTTGTGTGATCTGTGAATATTATCTGAACTGAAAGACAAGAGCACTCGGCGCTCTTTCGCAAGTACTTTGCATGGCCAGTTCCCCTCCACAGTCTCCTTTCCTCTGAGCAGCTCATGCACCTTTCTTGGACTCCATTTGTCCACAACCACTGTTGCCAGAAAGCAGGTGCTACTACTGGCTCCAGATTCCGTTCTGTTCACTTAATACAACTACACAGTTAGGGAATGCAGTTGGGCTTCTCACTGACGCTGGTGCAACATACAGGGAGATGAACACTGAGATTTAAAACCCATTAAGACAATCAACATTTATATTCAAATCTTTCTAGGCAACTGAATATGTCTCAAATCAAAATCACACTAATTATATAAATTCCGCCAGTTGTATGTTTATGTAAGTCTCACGTACCTTTTCTTCTGCGCCTTCAAAGTGGGTTGTTCATGAAAGTATGGCCACTCTGTAGCTTGGAACTCTATAGATGACGCTGTCCAATCAAGTCTCTCCAATCATACCTGCAGATGTAATAGAAAAATATTAAGTTTCTGGCAGGAAGATTTGAGGTGGAAGCTTGTCGGATACTCGTGTATATAGTTAGGTGGCCTTGACCGCCTCCCAAGTTCTCTACTTCATGTAAAAAAGGGGGGATTATAAAGCCTTGCCCATTTTGCATACTCCTCTGAGATTATGGTGGGAAAATCAACCCAAAACGTGTGACAGACAGATAGATGTTAGGGTCAACTTTCTTATTGAATTCAAGAAGATGTAATTTTGTTTTAACTTTTTTCACTGCTTTTTTTTTTTTTCCCCATTCCATTTTCTCCTTTTCTCTTTTGCTAATTTTAGAACTATACCACTCTTTTAGGGTTTCAGAGTGTGGAAATGGGGGTCCACAGGTGTTCTCTGAACCCAGCTTACCTGCTGGATTCAACAAAACACTAACAATCAGAAGACAACACAGTTTTTTCATGTTTAGGAGTTTATAAACTATGACATCTCCTGCATGCTTCATCTCTAATACACGACACCCATTTTTATGTACTTGCTATGAGTGTCTTCACTGACCAACCTTAGCGTATTGGGATGACGATACGTCCCGGTCAGAGCACATACAATAATCAACAAATCAATGCCTAAGTAAGTGAAACAACAAATCAATGTTTCTCTCTCCCTTCTTTTCTTTCTTAAAAAACAACAACAAAGAAAAAACACAACTGTTGGATAGAAATTAAAGATTGGAGGAGAAGAGAAAGGCTTTCAATAGATGGTTGAATTCTTCAGACTTTATCCCAAAGCCATAAATATTTCTTGAGGGTTGTGTGAGGAGTGATTTAGGAAGACTAATCAGATGGAAAGCAGTCTAAGCCCTGGATGAGGAAAAAAGTCAGGAGATACTGTGCTAGTTAATAAGGGCCTTAACAGCAGTCGTGGGAGTAAAAATTCAGGAAAAGAGAAAAGAAATATTACCAAAGAAATACCCAAAAACCACTGTGGGTCCATCTTTAAATGTCAGTCACCTATACTAGACCTGGTCCAAGTTCTAGATCTCTTGAGGAACTAGATACAAATATGTGGTAAGTGGATTTATTCTTTAGTGGACACACTTTTTACATAGGAATTTCCTATCAGTGATACGGATGCCTCTCTCAATAGCCATATTTATCAAACTAGTTTGATGTTGATTCAAATGATACCATTTTGATGAACTGAGTTGCATAGGCACTTTTGTATTTTTTTTTTTAACTAAAACAATATTATAACAAACACGGGACAAAATTTGGTACTTTTTCAACGTCTGCTAACCAAATGTATTTTGAATGTTCATTGAACAATCAATCAATCAATGAATCTGTTAAATCACAAAGGAAAAACAAAATACAGGAGAGAAGAAAAAAGAAGCAAATGATTGATTAAATTCAACATAGTCTTCATTTTTCATTCATGTATGTATGTTTGAGTATCCTTCAGTTTTAACTGAATTTCAGGTTGAATCACATGTAACTACTGAGGAACCTCTTCACCACAGAATCCCACCGCCAGAGTCATTTCAATCAATTAAGTGTTGCAGAGGTTAGTAACGATTTTAGGCTACAGAATGAAATCACTTCATGAGGTGGCAAGTCCTTTATGTGTTTCTCGCTTCCTTCCTCCGGATTATGGCAGGCAGAAATTGAATTTTGTCAATAGACTAAAAGAAAGCCTTATCCCTGGAATGACTTCAAACACAAATCCGATGACTTGTGTAAAAAAAAAAAAAAAGGAAAATAAATAAATAACCATGTAGAATCAAAAGGAATTCACTCCCAGTTGGGAAGTTCTTTAGACTTTCTGAAATGTGGTGAAGTTAAAAATGAGGAATCATTATAAATGTTCCAATCTTTCTAAAGCTTATACGATATTGAGAAACATCAGTTAAAATAGGAAAAGTAGTCTGGCTGATGTGGCTCAGTGGTTGAGCGTCGACCCATGCACCAAGAGGTCGCCAGTTCGATTCCTAGTCAGGACACATGCCCAGGTTGTGGCCCTGATCCCCAGTGGGGGGCATGCAGGAGGTGGCCAACCTATGTTCTCTCTCATCGATGTTTCTATCTCTCTCTCCCTCTCCCTTCCTCTCTAAAATCAATAATGAAAAAAAAAAAAAGCAACCCCCATATAATCAATAACTGTACCTTGAATTTCTATTTCAAGTCCAGCACTACACGAATTGAAATCAAGAATAGAAGGAAGAAAGACTATGACCTTGTACTCAGTTTATAATTGTGTTCCTTGTTCGAGGAAGAGGATGTGACCTCAGTCTGCCTTCCAGCCCTTATGGGATGGGAGCAAGGTCAAAAACCTGGGAAGATATGTTAAGTCCTGGTGTAACATAAAGATTTAGGGGTCATGTGTTGGGCTGACTTTGAAAAGGAGGTTTTGAAGAGACTCTTTGTCAGTTAAGCCAACTATCTGGGACCCTATTAAAGATATGAAAGTTTTGAAGGCCTTTTCCAAGAGCTCAGCATGGTGTATTTGGAAAAGTGAAATGTGTGTCAAGGTTATGTCTTTAACTCTGAAGAGAGGAAGGAGTGTTCGGTATTGTGGCCTATCACTATGGACTTGAATAAATGTGTGTCCATGAAATGGATTAGTACTCAGCCAGATAAAGGAATCAACTATTAATAATGCAACATCACTGATAGACCTAAAGTAATTGTACTGATGAAATAATCCAAAGGGGATGTATAGTGAATGGTTTTATTTACATACATCCTTACAAAATGTAAATTAATCCATAACGACAAAAGGCAAATTAGTCGTTGCTTGAGGGTGGGAAATAGGCAGGGAAGTGCCTACAGTGAGGTTCAAAGGGGTACCTTTGGGGATGACAGGTGAATTTACTACCCTGACTGTGATGATGGTTTCACAGGTGTACATGTATGCCAAAATGTATCAAAACATGCACTTTAATTAATGCCTCAATCAAGTGGTTTTAAAAATAACGGTTTTCAAGAGCTGCATGGAGCAATAATGATATTGGTGGTGGGATGAATGTAAAGTTTAATTATCCCCAAAACAAAACAAGAAAGTGAGACACTAGCAATTAAATATTTTAAAAGTCAGAAATGTGTTGCTTTTGATAAGAGATACATAGCTAGCTAACTAGATAATAGACAGACAGACACACAAGAGATTGTATAGTTAAAACAAATGAGCTGTCTTCCTTCATATCTATGACAGTCAACGCCACAATACAGAAGGGTCTTCGTTTATACAGAAGGGCCACGCCATGGCGGAGAGGGTCAGTGGTCCTGCCTGAGGCTGAGGCGACAGAGAAGTCAGTATCTGAGGTCCTTTGCATCATTCCTTCTGTGATAAAACCGGAAAGGGCTGGAAAGAGCTGAGAAGGGAAGACCTCCTCTCCCATCCCCTTCTGCCCAGAGCTTTGCCACTCTCCAAAGACACTTTACAGCAGACCTATATTTCTCTTTTAACCCCTGTACAGACTTTAACCGTGGCTAGCCAGGATCCTAACATGAATTTGTTGCAAGTTCAGAATGTTCTCAGCATGTGACGCACCAACTCTGCAGGGAGATTTTAGTTCATCTCGTGGTGCTTCTGCTGCTCTAACAAGATATACAATAACACTGCACTGCTCGTCAGATGACTTCCAGGAACAGGCACTTTGCAGATCTATTAGGAAGCCACGGGGTCAATGCTTAATGCTTCTCTACGCCAGGGTTTGGGTCTAGGAGTTTCCCATGCTGGCCAGGCTCTGAGGGAAAGAATACGGCTTTTAGCTTGGAAAAGAAGTAAGAAGCAGCAGTTATAAAATTTTATAATGGGAAAAAGTGTTCCTCTTATCTTATTAAACTCCCCAAACTTTTATCACTGAACATCACTCTTGACTTTGAAAAGTGAGACTAAAATAATCATCTGGTGCTTTTTTTTTTTTTTTTTTTTTTTTTTAAAGTCAGAGATTAAATAAAAGAAAAAAATATTGGAGAGCAGAGAGAAAAATCCCTGAAGATGTAAACTGTCAATACTACTAAATACTGAAGTCTCCCTAGCAAAAATACGAGTTAACTGTGATTAACTGTATTAATTTGTGTATTTGAACAGAAGAGTTATCTGTAAGAAAGATCATTTGGAAGCTCAAGAAATACTTTTGGTTGGAAATTTATTTCTCTCTCTCTCTCTCTCTCTCTCCCCCCCCCGCCCCCCCCCCCGTCTCACTCTCTCTCTCCCCGCTCTTCCCTGACCCACTTTTGTACAACTAAAAGAGTGAATCTTACAGGTAATCTCATAAAGAAAATGGTAGTCTAATATAGAATTCTGGAGGTGTCAGATGCAGAACAATAGAGAATTCGGATTATATTTTATTTTTAACGAGCAGAGTGTCACATCAAGAAATTTTACCTAGAGACTCCTGGCACCATTGCCTTGTCAAGTTAAAAGTCAGAAACATATTTTCGTCTATTGAAAACTAGAAGAGAGTTTTGGAGACCCCTAACATTTTGAGTATCAAGGCTGGGGGGGGCAAGAAGGTATTTTTCACACATAAATTATATATCCATCCAACTCCAATTTTGATGAATAAATCTTTCTATGAATATCTAAGACAGGTTTTTCTGAATAGGATCAATGGGTCTTGAAATGCAGGGTTCATCTCTAGGACTATAGCACCATGAAGCGTTTTCTCGGGGATTCTAGTAACTTGCACCGTTATATTATGAAAATTTAGAAACACATTCTATATATCCTGAATTCTATTCTAGTAAAACTGTGGGAGCCACCATTATCTATGATTTTATTTAAATCCCCTTGAATATTTATATATTCATTATCTGAGACCATTAGTATAGTCCCTAGAGTTAAAAAAACATACTTGCTTATAAATGATTAAACTAATGTAAGCTCTTTAATTTAGGATCTCATTTAATTCTCACAATAACTCTGTGTGGTAACTACTCTTACTGTTCTCTGTTTATAGACACATCGGAGGCATTGGCAGGAAAAGTAAATTTCCCAGGGTTACAAAGGTAGTTGAAGCCAGAATTATGTCATGAATTCAGATATAGTGATTTTAACAGTCTGCATGATTAACGACCACCCTGTTTCAGAGATAATCGCTCAGAACTGGTTTTCTGAGATTTGAGGAAATGTCATATAATGATTTTATATATAGATATATATATCTCATCATGATTTTATGGAGGGGGAAAAACTATACTGAAAATAAAAAAATATGTCAACAATTGGCTCTACTTCTAACTATATTCATTTTTAGGCTTGAATCTATCCGATGTTGAAAAAGATACCTTTCTTTCCATTTTCACTCCCTCAGAAACATAAATTATCACCATCATTGTCATCATCATCACCATTATGGTTTTGTTTAGAACTTTTTTATTTGCCCTGGCTGGTTTCAGTCAGCAGTTTGAGCGTTGGCCCTTGGACCAAAGGGTCGTGGGTTCGATTCCCAGTCAAGGGCACGTACCTCGGTTGTGGTCTGGTCCCCACCCTGGTCGGGGTTGTGCGGGAGGCGACCACTTGATGTGTCTCTCTCACATCAATGTTTCTCTCTCTCCGCCCCCTCCCACTCTATCTGAAGATAAATGGAAAAATATCCTTGGGTGAGGATTAAAAAAAAAATTCTTTATTTATTTACAATGAACACTGTAGAAGGAATTTTAGCTGTGCACCTTGGTCCGGTGTCAGGTTCTAATTTTAAATAGAATTTTAAAAAGAACAAATGTAAATGTAACTCTGTTGATGAATTTAACAGAGGTGAGTACAAAGAATTAGTTGGAAGGTGTTATTGGATGGAGTAACTTTGTCGATAAAGATGATATTAGAGCAATAAAAAAGACTTCTCTGTCCCCAGGTCTTACTTGTTACACAGTGATATCTGATGGAATGTTGCAACTCAGCAATGCTACGTGTGTGGTTTAACAACTCCTAAAACTATTTACATAAAGGAACAATGCTTTACACTGTGCATTATAAATAAAGAACTGAAATAAACATAGCACCACTGCATTTAATTGGAAGATTTAGTGAGGCAGGCAAGAAAATCCCCTAACCAGAAACAGCGAATGTGGCTAGTATCCTAGCCACTAGTAATTGCTTAATGGTACTGAGAATCCCGGCGAAAAGCCCACGCGCTAGTCTTTCTATTAGTGTAAACCAAATTCAAAGCTTTGGTTTGCTTGCTTGAGTATTATGTGCACTTATGAGATTAGATTAATAATAGCCCGAACGGGTTCTGTTATGGCAAGTACAATCTTCGTGTTTCGTGGCTTTAACCATATTATTTCAGCAAGTGTCAGGTCTTAAATGAACCTCATTATTACAATCTAAGTGACTGAATGAATTCAATCCGTAATAAAAAATGTCGAAGTCTCTCCTTCCATTGCCCCCATTTTGTCGTTGGTCCTATAACCCCAGGCCCATCTTCAGAACCAGGCGTCATCCTGCATTCCACTCCTTCTGTAAGGACCTAGGCTGGCCCAGGTCTCAGTGTTGCTGAAGCTCTGTCATATCAACGCTTTTCTATCCACAGCCACAGTCGGGGACTTGGGTTAAGCCTCGCCATCCTACTCACAGTGGAGACTAGGAACCTACTGTTGGGCATCTAAGACTGCAGGTCCAGCTCCCTAGATTCTGAAGTCACAATGGTCATACTTCTTTTCCTGTGGGGCTTAAGAATCTTAGCGACGCAATTGCCTTGTATCAAATTGTAACTCATCAACTTCTCTGAATAAGCAGTTAACTTTGCTTGTCATCGCACGCTTTGTTAATTCCATTCCCCTTTCCCATGTATCCCTATCTGTCAAGATCATGTTAGGAAGTTACCCAGACCTGAAACCCAGGGGGGTCCCCTCTGAACTTTTCCTTCATGCCCCATCCTTTAAGACCTCCGCGGCCCATCGCAGTGTCCCCCGTGGTGTTCTTCACACCCACCTCGGCCTTGTCACGCCTACGAGGTTCACATCTCTCCAAGCCTGTCCCGCAATAGAACTGTAGTCATTTCTGAAATGGTCTCTCAGACTCATGTCTCTTCTCTTAATTTCACACTGCTGCCAGCCCCAAATTCCTCCAGAAACAAACGAACTAGGGTTTCAAAGTATTCAGGTTGAATGGCACTTGCTCCCATTTTTTTTTTTTTTTTTTTATAATGCAGGTTTCCCAGCTGGAATCTATATGTATGAGACTCTGAGTGCCACCGGGGAGGTCAAGGAGGAGTGTGTGGCCTGGGACCATGACCTGGGCATGCCAGTGCAGTCTCCTCCAATTCTACCATGTGGCCTCCTCCGTTGTTTAATCCCCTTCTCAGAAGTGGTCCAGCGACATTCGGAAGGAAGTCTTGAGTAAGGTTTTGTAAAGTAAAGATCATATGTAAGCCATAGGTAAGAATACTCTCATGTACGTGGACATATCATGTTCGAAATAAGTGTTGAGCAACTGTGAGCTGTTCAAAGAAGTTACACTGTGTCACTGAATCATGTGTATTATGCTTTCAAAGATGGTTTGCTGCTATAATAGAATGGTCATGATATGTTTTTAAAATGATATTAATAGTAATAGTCACGTTAGTCCTGAGCATACAGTGAATGCTCAACCCTTTCCCTACAGAATTTAATTTTTTAAAATATGTTTTTGTTGATTTTAAGAGAGAGAGGAAGAGAGAGAGAGAAACATCTATGTGAGAGAGAAACATCCATCGGCTGCCTCCTGCATGGCCCCTACTGGAGATTGAGCCCGCAACCCGGGCATGTGCCCTGACTGGGAATCGAACTGGGACCTCTCAGTCCATGGGACAACGCTCTATCCACTGAGCCACACCGGCCGGGCTCCCTACCATTCCTTTCTTAAATGTTCACAGCAAAGCAAGAGACAAACTGTTTAAAACTGGATAGTTTTTGACTCGTGGGCATTTTTCCAAATTTTGCAAATGAGCAGTTTATCAGTTTATTAATAAAAAAAAAACCTATTCTTTCCAAAACTTAAATATTAATTCATAATTAAGGCATCTCATTTATATCTTGTCA
This sequence comes from Tadarida brasiliensis, assembly GCA_030848825.1. Lineage (NCBI taxonomy): Eukaryota > Metazoa > Chordata > Mammalia > Chiroptera > Molossidae > Tadarida > Tadarida brasiliensis. The sequence goes on from CM061279.1 coordinate 6,543,407, forward strand.
TGGCAATCTTGCAAGTGTCCCCAAAGGATCACTAACCACGCCCCGTTACTAGTGCTTGTACAATCCACTAGAATACCTACCCGGTACTAACATGTAAGTTTCTCACGGGAGAGCCATGCTGGGCACAAGAGACCTTTCAAGAGTGTCCACAGGGATAAAGTACCTTTGGCGGTGACAACAGGAAAACGTTGTGTTTCCTAAATTTTCTACAGTGAATCTATAACCACACTGGTAGCAAGAAATACAAGCTATTGCTTTTAAAGGGCAATTCTGATTGCTTTTAACATTATAAAGAAAACAGTCAAATAAGCCAAATGTCCCCATAGCTTTTTACCCTCATTACCAATGTTCATATTCATTTATAGTATAAAAGAATACATATAAGTCAATTAAACACGTGAAACGACCCAAGTAAAAAGTGCAAGTCTCTCTCACGAAAACCCCACCAAACCCTGAACACAACTAGCGTACATAATTTCTGATGATTCCTCCCGGAAGACACGAATGCATTAGTTTATGCACCAGATTCATGCGCCCTCTTCTAAGACACAGTTTGAGGGCTGTGTTTTCTGCAGCCTGAAGACTGGGGGTGGGATCTCGGTGCAACCTTGGTTGCTAGACCTGGGATCTGCCCTGTCCAACCTCAAACTTGGCCTCCCAGTGATGTCTCTTACTCTAGTGGAAAACAGACAGTGGGGGACCCTGAAGACTTATTTGCATCAGAGACAGCTTGGATTGCCCATTTCCTTGTCATTTCTTAGTCCTCGTAAGTCCAAGAGATAAAAGACTGTGGCTTCTCACTTGATCGGGGACAGAGCTGGAATGGATAGAACCCGAGTCTTCTGAAATGGCTCAGGGGACGCAACGCAGCTTGGGAAACCCTGGAGCTTCCTACAGTGTCTCCTGCCACCTCTCCTGACTGACGTGGATGGTGGGAAGCTTCTGGCCACCAGGCCTTCCCCCGGATTGAGGGCTGCGACTTCGTTTGGCCATTGCTTGTTTGTTTTCATTATTTTCATCCAGCGATGTTGGAGGGTGGGAGTGGGAAGTATTTGAGATCTGGTTTTACTCCTCTATCTCAAATAACAGGAAGTTCAAGCTATTGTAATCATTTTTAAATCATCCACGGCCATGGGAAAATGGCTAAAATAAATAGCCCATGGCAGTCGCTTCTGTAAAAAAAAAAAAAAAAGTTGTCTCTGGAGAAGAGCTACTAGAATCCAAGGAAAAGTTCAAAAGGAAATTTTGATCAGTTATTAATTGATTCATACTAATATAAGAGAACCATTTCTTATTCCAATCTTTGGAAGTGATGATTCCTATCATATTCTTCTAAAGGACCTTACACTTGAAAGGATGTAACATTAATCCTTTTTTCTTCTGCTTTCTATCACCACAGTATCGGGAAGAAATAACCTAAAAGAAATTATGAACCTAGAATACTAATATAACAATGGAATCTATGGATTTTTCCCCCCAAGAGCAATTCTATAGGGACTGAACACCTTTACCATTGAAAAAAAAAAAATGGGGAATTATTCATTCTGAGCACAATTTTGATCACTGCTTTAGTTATGAGTTTTTCAGGCTCAAATCAGATTTTAGGCTTTTAACAAATGTCACAAAATCGTATTACTCTGGGAATGATTTGACAACAATGTAAGCAAGCCTTAAAAAGTGTATAACACAGTCAGATTCAAATAATCATCACTAGAATTCTATTCCCCCACCACCCCCGTTGAAAATCCTTCATTTTCCTTCACATTTTGAACAGTTGTGTTTTCATAAAGCTGACGTGATCCAGTTCTTTTTTTAAAAAATATAGATAGATGAATCCAAGTCCAACATTGAGGCTGTGACTCATATAAGCTTCGTGTTTTTCCTCACACAGGCCCTAGGAAAGATGCCCCCCAGGACAGATTTTCTCGTGCACCTCCAAAGATGAAAGACGGCTAAAGCCATGAAATTTGCCTCGAGCTTTCAAAACGGGATCTCCAAGTTCATTACTCGTGCGCCATTCCAGTCAACTGGAGTGAAATCCGCCGAGTGGAATCACCACCCGTGACCTTGTCTGCCATTTAGAAAATGACTTGCCAACCACAGAGGGTTAATTCAGAGCACACCTCACCGTAGGAGGGTTTGTTTTTATCTCTGAAATGTCCCCGCTATCACCATAACCGGGGCCATATCTTGTCCGACGCTGATATTTCTGCTGTCAAAAAACAGTTTGGTTTTTTCCCTAAACCTCCCATCCAAGGTCCCAAACTGCAGCCCTGGGCCTGTGGGTACCTCCAAAGCTACCAGATTGTGCTACTATCACAGAATGTCATATTAGAGCCCGGCTACAGTCGCGTCCAATGAGTAATCTGGCGTGAAGAAAAGTTAACTGAATTAGTGGCCAATGGGGATCCTTGGTGACCTACTCTTTGGGAACTAAGTCCTCTGAACTTTTCCATTCTGCTTTGCCTTCATACTTTAATAGGGACCGAATCCCCATTAACAATTGAGCGGCGACAATAAGTGCCATCAGGAAAAGGAAATTCAATTTTCGTGGGGGATGACAGCCTTACCTTTTCGCGCTTAATTGGCCGTATTGTCTCCAAAAGTTAATTGGTTACTTAGTCCAGGTAGTTAGTAAAATGTTTAGCTGCGTCAAAAAGCTCCAGCTCCCACTGTTAATGGGGCATGAAATGGAATGTTTGATACTGCAAATAAAATCAGTGATATTCAAGGATGTTATGGTAGGTAATGCGTTGAAACTGCCATTTAATGGGTCCTGGAAGATTAGGGTAGTGTCAGCCGGAACCGCCCGGTCTCTTTTCTGACATTGTTAGTTGCCTCTTCATTTACTTAACGGCTGTCTGCACTGATTACATAGGCATAAAACTCCTTGCAAAAAAACAACAGAGACACGCTCTATTAGCAGTCCAATTAGAACTATTTGCATATTACAGTTCATTTCTGCTTAAGTGAATCCCTAATACAACTTTAGGAAAAAAAAAAAAAATTCTATTGTGTCATTTGAAAGAAAGAGAAAAGGGAAGACTTAAAGGTGATCTCTCTCTTCCTTTCTTTTTCTCACTTTATTTTCTCCATCTCTCTCTCTCTCTCTCTCTCTCTTTCTCTCTCTCTCCATCTCTATCACTAGCACTCCCCCTTGCCTCAAATATTAGGGTAGAAAAGGATAAATGACAAACTTGAAGCCTGAGGCAATCTTGTGGCTATTTGTGGAGACGGGGCCAGCCTGGTGATAATTCAGTTCAGCAAAATCCAGCCTGGTGTCGCGTCACGGCCCTGCTTTATTTAGTGAATGTTACTGAGAGATGTTCCCAGTTTGTTTTAGATCAACTATTGCTTTGAATTTCCGAGCAAAGCAGTTCACATCCATGACAACCTCCCTGGTGAGTCAGAGCCCTTTCTGTGATGACTGTGTCACCGTACGTCGGTGCCACGACCACAGGGCGGAGACGGGGCTCTCGTGTCTGCTCGGTGCCTCTGAAGACTCCAACCGTATACATCCGGCGGATGTTGACAGACACGACATCAGTCCTTTCACACAGGTGAGGGTAGTGGTGACGCAGATCACAGCCAGACGAGAGACCTCACTTTGACAGACATTGATCTGCTTCCAAACTTAGTCCTTAGAAATAATACTTGGATGTCTAAGACCACCAGAAATTAGTTATGTGATTATGATACATAATGGTGAGAATACAGAAATCAGGCCTTTTATTGACATGGGAAAGGGGTGCTTCACTGGAATAAATACTAACGAATTAAAAGCAGTGGGCTTCCTTAAGCCAATGTTTTAGGTATGTATGGAGCGTGGGAAGCTAGCAAGTCCAGTCTGCAACGGATGTTTGGAAGATGCTCCATAGACAGTACATCGCTCCCAAGCCTCTCTGGGTCCCGGGAGGCGGTCTGTTGGAAAGGAGGAACAGGCCGATGGCACCGCCCACCTGTTAGGTCCTGCTGGTGGGAGGAGGAGGACAATGCCTGCGGAGAGGGTGTGATGGGGAGGTCCGTGCCCGTGTGGTCACCCTAAGGACAAGAGAATGAAGGCGCCATGCTAGGCAGTCTCAAAGCTCCATGGATCTTCTGTCTGTGGCTACTGCTCACCCCACTGGTGCTTTTCAGCCACAGGTGGAATGCGTTGTCCGGGATGAGTAAGCAGTTCCTTCAAGGAAATACAAACTGGGAACCACCCCCAAAGCACCTGGACTCAACAGCAGAGGAGTGAGCAGCCTGAGAGGGAGGGGACATTTTCACGTTGGGGATGACTGTGACAGTGAACCTCGGGGGGCTGCAAGCCTCCATTTAGACAAAGTCCTGCATGCCATCCATGCCCTTGACTTTTCCCAGGCCCAAGACCGGTACACACCCCCGCAGCTGACAAATGATTGGTCCTCTCACGCCGGACAGATTCGAGCATGACAGGTGCATGGGGAGGAATTGCAGCCATTTGGTTGCTAGACGTGGTCACCCTGAAAAGCCCAGGGACAGCTTCATGTTCCCAAGGCTTGGGCGACCCACCCCCCTTCTTCCCTGCAGTCCTGATTTCACAGGTCAGCCCCCCCACCCCCACCCCCACAATTATCTGGATTTGTCAGCAGACAGAGATGTTCAGGAGTTAGCCACCAACACGGGAACACGGACGGGAAATACTAAAGGGGATGGAACACTGTTTGAGAAACGCCAGCAGTTCCCAATGGGCCCTCTTTCTTGTGCATAGCGATTCCACTATTTTAAGTGTGAACACACACTCGACTTTAAGGAATGCCCCGGGAAGACATCCACAACAGCAGCCGTGCAACCCCCGAGCGGGGAAACGAACCAAACAAAAAGCCCATCAGAGGGCAAGGTACGATCTTCAATCTGTCATTTTCAATTCTTCTCACCCCATGAGCGGAGCCGCAGTGTGAAGTGCGTGGGCTCCGCCTGCCATCGGAATTGCTGGGATGCCCTGTCGGGTCCTTTGTGCCCTCTCTCCCGCTCTGATCCAGCTCTCATTAACACCAGATGTGCTCACAGGCCAGCACACGGCCTCGGTGCGGTGGTCCTGCCAGGGGCAGCAACGTGGTGCCAGGGACGGTGAGCAAGCAGCACCGAGACACGCACTTTTGCCCCTGAAAGCAGTCTTTGCACCCCGCCAGGAAAACAGCTCTCTGGAAAAGCACTGCCTGCTAGTAAAATGGACTCGATCAGTAAACAGTAATTAAGGCTCTGGCTCCGCTGTTGTCACCACCTCAGACACACGGCGTCGACACACACACACAGAAACCAAAAAAACAAGGCAGAACACAACAAAAACCTCACTCCAGCCCACGGCCAAAGCTGAGATCTGGAGGAAGTGGGGTGAGAGGTTAGGGAGAAGAGAAGGATGCCTATCTATTCCTTAAAGCTGAGATGCTCTGTTTTTCTGAAAAATAAAATGAATATTTCAGCATATTCATTTCATTGTTTTGTGTGTTGTGTTTTTTTTTTTTAATGTGTTTTAGACTTGTGATGAGAACTGCCTTCCTAAATAAAACATCGAGGAATGCATGCGAACATTAGTCTGTTCAATTCAACATCCACTCCTTACTTGTCTGGTTCCGTAATATGAATAACACAGAGGTGGGCAAAAGTAGGTTTACAGTTGTGAGTCCGTGAAACAGAGTTTGTTCTTGTATTATTCTTCATTAATTACTGTATTCATTTCCAGTCAAACAACTGTAAACCTACTTTTGCCCACCCCTGTATAATCTCAATTCCTCAAAGAGGTGGACAGATCAGAAGAGGCAGAGCAAAGCTGAATGTGCTGTTTAGCAGAAGCATGCCGCTTCATAAAACTGCTGTCCTGAGACAGGAGAATAAATTCCACAGGGACAAGCACACATTCATATTAATCCATCTACTTACAGATACAGATTACCTATCTATCTATATGTATATGGCCATTTTATACCTATATGTGTATGTAGGTAGATATCCTGATTTTTAATCTTTTTTTATGACACTACAAACAAAGTAACTGGAATTCTGTTTGGTTTTCCCTATAAAAGCCTTTTTACATAAAGCAGACTCATCTGTACCTGTGCTCTGAGGCAGGTAGTCTTTCAACTCTGCCATACCATCTGGATAGGTCCCCCATCCAAGTAAAAGCAAGAATCTTGGTATTGTAAACATAGTTTCATCAAGTCGCCTGCCAGTGATTTCTACTCTAATTCCCCGCTGTATAGACATTTGGAGTTACCACTGTTTTTCAACCCCATCAACAACTTCTGATGTTAAGAGAGTCAAAGTTGGCCTGGCTGGTGTGGCTCAGTGGATGGAGCGTCGTCCCATGGACTGAGAGGTCCGGGTTCGATTCCTGGTCAGGGCACATGCCCGGGTTGTGGGCTCGATCCCCAGTAGGGGGCGTGCAGGAGTCAGCCGCTGGATGTTTCTCTCTCACATTGATGTTTCTCTCTCTCTCTCCCTACCTCTCTCTCTAAAAATTCAATAAAAACATTTAAAAAAAAGAGAGAGAGAGAGTCGAAGTTGCTACTACAGAATTGAAAGGATGCTAGGTCCCTTACTGAACCTTCTGGATGATCCCTCCCCCCACCTAATATTAGACATCAATCAAAAGAACCAACTGTGATGACTCCTTTTCTAAGCTACCCTTTACCCTAAAAGTTAATCTTACAATCCAGCCAAGGGGATGGCTATTTTATATCAGCCTCTTTTTCCCACGACCCCCCAAATTAACTTAATCTGAGTTCCACCTTTGCATTTAGGAACCATCTTCAGAAATTACCCAATGACTGTCGACACCATGAAGGACAGTATGTTATAGCGGAAAGCATGTGGACACTGACTCTACCCCTATCAGCAGAGTGAACTTGGAGAAGTAGCTTGATCTCCCTGAGCCTCAGATTCCTGAACCAAATACAGAGGTGAGAGCAAGAAATGAGGTAACCCATGTCCACACCTTGTGAATTACAAGTTCACGTGCCCGCTGGATTATTACTTATTAATATAGGTAACATAAAATGAAATCGTGGTAAATTTTGTCCCTGTGATCCAAAAACTAAGGAAATGAAAATGCCCCGGTATTTTTACAAATTTAAGATGTGACTGAAAGAGGAAGGCAGAGACAGGTAGAGCATCCCAGTTTAAGTGTTGGACAGTTGGGTGTAATTCAAGGGTGCCTTAAACTGGGAGAAGAGAGACGACAGGAAATAGAAATGGAATGGGGGAAAAAAATGGCTTACTCCCCCAACTTGTCTAGGACCAACTTCATTCAACACCCCTAAATCATCGCACTGTACGGACTATCCTATGGGGCTCACTGTCCCTTGATGGGCAAAGTTTGTGCTTTTTGTACACAAAATGAATCGGTTCCATTAGGGGAAAGTGGTCAGAAATGGTGTTATTTCCTGTGTGCACCTGTTAATAAGAAGATGTAACTCCTCGGAGAAAGCCTTGGTGGAAGAAAACTCCATGGGGATGACAGGGGCCCTTAATCAGAACAGCAGTTGGAAACCCAAGCAAATAGTCCTAGAGAGAGATGCAAATCAAACACATGAATATCCCACATAGATTCACATACTATTTTCATCATTGATTAGCCAGCCACATGACCTTTACAGTGGGAGAAATAATTGGCGGTTTTAAAAAACGAAAAATTGATCCCATTACTCAGATAGAATTTTCCACCTTTTTCGAAAGAGAAGCTTATTAAAGAGGTCAGTTGCTCTTTTTTGGGGGGGGGAGGGGGTCATGCATATGTAAGTAAGCACGGCTATTATGTGCCATCTATGAGAATGGACGGGTGAGCCATAAACACCAACATTCAGACGCAGCCAGGTCTCCAGTGTTCCTGTTCGCCAATTACAGTAATGCTGATGACATATCTACTTTAATGCACATGGCATTAAAGTAGTCCCCCCTTTTCTAGGAAAATCTAATTACACCAAACCCAAGCACTCAATCAAACCTGTTATTCTGTGGCTAAACAGCCTGGCGTTAATGCAATTTGAGGGGATCCAGGCTGTGACTGGAAACGTCATGTATTAACAATATCTAATGGGGGCTCCCGTAGGTAAATGAATATGCTAACAAGCAAGATCACTGCTAAATCTAATATCTTTAAGCTGTTTAATTCCAAACAGTCCCTTAATAAATCAATTGACCGGGAGAGCTGATGCCCCTATCAATTATTCAAGAGGGCAAATAAATATTTCAGATGATTTGATAGGAAGGCCAGTGCCGGTCTTATAGAAAGCTTTGCATTTCATTAGCCTCTTGCTAAAAGTTTTATAATGAGCAGAACACAGGTGGCTTGCCCACTGCAGAAATGGGAAGGGGAGAAATAAGAGATTGCCGATCAACACTTCCTCCATCTCCACGTTATTCCATTATCCGCACTTTTCTTTTGTAATGTGAAAATTGGAGTCAAGTCCCCCAAAGAATTATCATTCTTTGCAATCACAAAGGAAATTAAAATGATCAAAAGTATGTCATACTGCAAGGGTCCTAATTGTAATTCCTATTGGAAATGCAATTATCAGATACTAATAACACGGATATAATTTATGCGGTTTCACATCCAAATAGCCCTTCACCAAATATTTAATACTATCAATTCCATTTTCTAGAAGAAGAAACTGAGTTTCTCTAGTCATTTATAAAGTGCCGACTAGGTCACCTGTGTTTGAAAGCAGGTGCTTTTTTTCAGCTTCAGAGACCATTTTTTTTCCTATTGGAAGCATACTTTCCTGTTTAACATGATATCTGTCTTAGGAATAATCTTCATTCCTTTGTACCAGGAGGGGGAAAAAAAAAAGAATGAAAAGAAACAGGCTTTAAAGTGATTGACATCATTTCCCTTAATGTGCATGAAAATTTTTGTGTCTTTAACATGATCTTAGTAGAGAAAGATTAGAAAGAGAGAAAAAAAAAAAAAAGAATGAATGAATCCAAATTACCTAGCCCTGGGACACTGGGCAGGAAGAGATACCTCTATCGCTTCTTAGTTTATACTGTGGGGGTGGGGCTCCAGACATCGCTGCAAATTCCTAAAAATTGCTGGTATCTTAAATAAGTATTTCCATATTATCTGTGAAACTAAAGAATAGGTCTACCTTTCCTTAAGCCTTGGAACAGCTTGAACAAGAACTTGATCCCATTTTGCAGTTTCAGGCCAGGATGCTAAAATGGCATGTCATTTCCTCCCAGCATTTTACAGTTGACAAATGGAGTCTCCCCCATTAAATCACTATAAGCATCACTGTTGTGAGAAGCCCTGTACGAGAGCAAAAGAATTTAGACGATCTGAAAATAAAATTTAATTGTCAGGAGGTTTGAATATAGAAACAGTGGAGGGCTGTTTTTCTAAATGGAGAGATCCATATAAAAACCACTGAATGAGGATTTTTCTGAGCAGGCGGTTCTACTCTGCAAAACACTCAATGAGCTATGAAAGAGAGAGCTCAGCGACAGAAAATCATAATTTAAATGTTAGGTTTGTTCATTTTCAGCTTCATGAATTAATAGAGTCAGTCCTTTGTGTTATTCTGTAAGTAAAATCTGGTCATGTTTAGAATCAGACTTTGGTACCGCCTCTCATCAGAAATATCTTTTTAGGGAGTCATTTAAATTATTTATCTGAGTGATATTCTAAACCCCACTGAATGATAAAAGATTTGAACGAGGTGGCGGACAACATGGGAGCCAATATCCCTGTATTGCTCTGCTCCAAATACCTAATAACGACAGAAAGTAAATATTTTTTTTTAATTACCTCCACTTGAAAAAAGAAGGGAAACTCATAATGCATCAGAAATCACGAAGAAATCTCAAGATGAAGGGCATGTGAAATCAGACTGAAGGAGGAGACGAGAACCAGAAATCTATCAGGAAAGAACTACTGTACACGGTAGAATTGTCTCCTCGGGGACTCCAAAGGCAGGAGGGGCATCCCATGGAGTGACGCTTTCTTTGGTTACCACAACCTGAGGAGTCAAGGAACCAAGCCCACTCCAACGGTCAAGCTTTGCAAAGACATCACGAAACAGTATGGGGACAACAAAGCTAAAGATGTCCCCATACTCAGAAGACTAAGAGTTCCCTCCTCAGCAGGGAACTCATGTTGTGTGTCTACATCATGGCTGGAGCAAAGCCTCTGTACTTAGATACATAAGTCTGTGCACGTGTCCAAGAAACACACACAAGTGCGTAAAGACACTTTGTTGCCCAGTACGCTCTGTGCAACAAAGAGACTTACTAGAGCAAACAGATCAATGTGTTAAAGTAAGTACAGCGGAAATCCTAAAAGAGATGGAGGAAGCTATGCAATCCAGTAAAAAAAGCAATTCAAGATTTTGGAAATAAAAATTCTGATCATAAAAATATTGTTATTTTTATTAATACTACTAATAATAGTAATATAATTGTGATCCAATGACCCAATATCAGACTAAGCACAACTGAAGAACACATGTAGTGATCTGAAAGACTGTCTAATATTTATATGGATCCTGTCCGAGTATTCAACTAGACATTGATCTTACGCTAACTCTGGCCAAAGACTAGCTTGAGAGACACCTCATAGTTCAGTGTCTTGGCTGAAGGCACAAAAAAGCCATCCGTCCCCTCTTCTGGAATCCCCAAGTTTTATTCTCAGAGTAAAGTAAATCATCAGGCCACAATTACCAGGGCAACAGCATCTTAATTTTCTAGAGCAATGCCTTCTCTGAGTTGGGATTAACAGTATGCGCTCAAAAGGCCATCTCCTCTAATATCCTTCCAGTGCAGTCCCCGCTCATACCAGCCCGCTGTGAATGGTACCATTTTATCCACAGGTTTAATGAGGTAACTAAGATTCTTAGAGCCATATTTTAGAATTGATATTTGAAAAGAAACTGGTAAAACTTTGCCTATTAATAGAAATAAAAGCCTGGAGCAGGACACTAAAGAACATTGAAAAGTCTAAAGATCTGCCTGGCTGGTGTGGCTCAGTGGTTGAGCATCAACCCATGCACCAAGAGTTCACCTGTTCGATTCCTAATCAGGGCACATGCCCAGTGGGGGGCATGAAGGAGGTGGCCAATCGATGTTCTTGCTCATCAATGTTTCTCTCTCTCTCTCTCTCCCTTCCTCTCTCTCTAAAATCAATAAAGAAAAAAAATTTTTTTTAAAGTCAAAAGATCTTCCTACCTTCAAACCCCACAAGAAGAAAAATGATCAGAATCCTTTCATAAACGAGAAAAAAGACACACACATACATTACACAATATCTTATTTTTTATGCACTTTAAACTGAAGTATATCCAAAAACGTGTATTTATTTGCACAATATCATGGCACAGTAATAAAAGCTACATTTTTTTAGAGCTTACTTTTTGAAGCATTGTGCAAACTGGTTTACAATAATTAACTTTCAAGCATAACAAAAAGCTTGAACATGATCAATGTCTGCGTATTGCTAACAAAGAAACTGAGTCACAGAGAGGATCACACATTTCCCCAAGGTCACTCAGAGTTCTCCCTCTCCTTTAACTCAACAGGATTTGTTGCCAAGAGCAAATTATCATGAACCATTAGGAAGGTCACATCTGATGATACCTTACAAAACAAATAAATAGAGCTGTGAGTTTTTTTAGAGAAACACTTTTGTTTTGGTCGGTCATATTTTGGAAGTTTTTAAAAAAAATCAAAGCAGTTTAATATTATAAAGTCAAAGCCTAGAGAATATCCTCATCTAATTAAAAGTATGTATTGCCTTGAATTCAGTTTTCCACCATTTACCCAGATGACTTTCTGACTTTGGGTGATTGGTGCTATAAATTCTGTAAACACTGTACATTGTTAAGTCCCCTCATCGAGATATAATTGTGGCGACATGACAGGCTCACTCCACTGCACGGACTTTAAAACCTGATGATAACTGTACTCCTCATAGTGTGATAGCTGCCATACAGATATTATTTTTATTAATATTTGGTGTTTCAGAAATAATTTTCAAATGACACGTGAAGGACCATGGGAAGGAGATGCATGAAAGTTAATATATTTTAACTGGTGTGTTATTTCAAACACTGATTGAGCCTCATAGGGGATGAGTTGGTTGTTTATGTACCCATGATTTTCCTCTCTTTTCATTAATTTAATTTAATTCCATTTATATGTAACCTGAGAGTAGCTTCTCCCCTGCAGGATGCCCGCTCCATTTGTAAACTGAATTGAAGTCATCATCCCGTTTTAATGGCTGTGAAGGACTGAGAAATTAATAGCTCTCTCTTGAATTAGTAAATTATATTTTTCCAAAGAGAGAAAAGGAGCTCATAAAAAATAAGTGACTAGAGCCACTTTTATTTTATTTTTATAACAAGTCTTTTTATGCCATAGTTTTAAACCCCCTTTTACAATAACATCTCCCATTTATATATAGTGTGTTAGTCTTTCCGAGCACCAGCGTGCACATTATCTTATTTTATCTGCACAACCTTCAGACTGAAGCAGGGAATTGCTAAGAGGGGGACTGAAGAACGAAGATGCTAAAGTCACACAGGGAGATGATGGGCAAGGCCTGGATCTCCTGGCTGCTGGTCTGAAATGTTCTGTAGTCTATCTGCTGGCCAAGAACAGGGCGATAGAGAAAGTCCCAATGAAGAAACAGGTTCTTACTACGAAGGATGTGCATCCCATGATAAAAAAATTAATACGCTTCCAAACGCACTGTGTTCAGAACAAGAAAGTAAGTCCTGAAGAACATTTGTGCCTGAATTGAGGGAAATATTCTTCCTAATTTAAAACCTTAATTCACACATGCATACACAACTCATATTTCTTAAGAGTATGATGGATACACCCATCTTCCGATTTGAATAAGTCCAGTTCCAAAAGTTACTCATTTAAGATGTGTTTTTATTAATATTTTAGTTTTATGAGAAATAAAACAGCCTGGCCAGTGTGGCTCAGTATTTGAGCATCGACCCACGCACCAAGAGGTCGCCGGTTCGATTCCCAGTCAGGGCACGTGCCCAGGTTGTGGGTCCAATCCCTAGTGGGGGGCATGCAGGAGGCAGCCAATCGATGTTCTCTCTCATCAATGTTCCTATTTCTCTCTCCCTCTCCCTTCCTGTCTCTCTAAAATCAATGAAAAAATATATATATTTTTTTAAAATAAAGCAGTAGTTTGCCTTTTGGTTTTTTAAAAAAAGTCACTGAATGTATTTCTCCATTTTCATTAACCACTATATTTGGTGATTATCCTAAGTACCACATTCTTATAATATATATTTATTCTACTCCCGGATGACATTCTTTGCTTCCAGAGTTCACAAAATCTCACACGTTTATAAAGGAGTTTCCAGTGATGTTTGCCGAGCTCACACATACAGAAACACATTTGGTTTTCCTGAGCACGTACAGGGTGGGACAAAAGTGGTCCATCAAAACACAGAGTCTATTCTTGTATTATTATTGATTAATTATTGTCTTATTTTCCATATGAACAAGTGTACACCTCTTTTTGCCCCACCCTGTATTATATCCAGGCACCATCCTAAGTGATCCAGTTAAAAAGATAAATACTGTCAGACTGTTCAGTCTCTGCCCTTGGGAGGGAAACACTTTAACCACTAATGATAACATAATATATTAAAAAGACAAATATAAAATACTGTGTGACTACAAACCAGAAAACCAGTAATTCTTCCTGAATTATTCAGGAAGTCACTGCAGAGGAGGAAATATTTTGTCCAGCTTTCAGCTGAGTAGGAGACTGCCTAGAAAATCTGTGGAAAAGGAATGTAGTCGAAAGAAAGGTTTCAGCAAAGGCTGAGCCCCAGATGGGGATGGGCAAGGAGCTGGGAGCTGGGGGTGCTTGGGGCCAGGTAATAAGGAACCTGAAAAAATGTTAAGTTATAAAGATATAATCTCTTTGAAAGAAAATAGTATAAAGAAATGTTTGCATCACTTTCCATTTACGTGTGTTTTCTAACACATGTATTTGTAGTTCCAGATGTATCGTTCTGTGAAAAATAGCCTTTAATATATTTCTAGTAAACAACTGGAGAGCTAATTCTTCCTAATTCCTCTACTCTCATCAACTCCAGAAGACAAACTCACTCTCAAATTCGGGATAATTGTGGAAAGATCTGGGCTGGTTTTATAATATTATTTACCTTTATTGCTGAAACCCCAGCAGGTGAAGAAAAATGAAGACAATTTGGTAAATAATGGATGCGGAGATGACTTATTGTTTTTCTGCGCTGAGAAATAAGCACAGTTGATTATGTGACCTTTCTTCAAGTGCCTGTCAGAACTCAGAAGTAATAAAGCTTCACTTGCAAAGAATGACTGATTAAAAAAATATATATATACTTAACATGCTGTATCTCTTTATTAAAAGCTAATCTTCAGTTGGCACGTCTGCAGAAATAATGATAGATGTCATTCCCCCCCCCCCCAAAAAAAACTCATGGTGGTCCCCCACGTAATCCCCATCAACTCATCTACTCTTTCTAATTACATTTTTGGATATACTTCAGTTTAAAATGCATTAAAAAAATAAGATGTTCCATAACATATGTATGTTTTTTTTCTCCTTTACGAAAGGTCATCTTGGATTCTGCTCATTGCCCCCCTTGTAAGATTTGAAGGTAGAAAGAGCTTTTGACTTTTAAGGGTCTTTAGGGTCCAGCTTCAGGTTTTTCTTTCTACTAATAGGCAAAGTTTTACCAATTTCTTTTCAAATATCAAATTTAGGATTTCGTCTAATTAGATAATTTTGGAACAATGTGTATGTAATGTATCGTAGAACGACTGTGCATGTTATAAAATATTATTGTAGCGAAGCTTCAGTAACGTGGTGTATTGAAAAGATTTTGTTTCGTTTAGTCTGCTTGGCATTCTAAACTTTTAAGATTATTCACAAACAAGATGATTTTTTTCTTTCTTGAATGTTTAAGGCTTAAACATTTAACACATGTTCCCTCTGCCAGGCCAAGTTTTTATTAAGCTATTAAATACAAGCTCTTTTTACATAAAAAGTTCTTATTAAATATAAAAGCAGAAATGCGCTCTGAAATAAAAACAAAATTAATAAAATTAATGAAAACACAAAAATTGGAACTCGAGTAACAACAGCAGAGTTTACTTGTAATAGCATATGGAAGTGAACTATTTTTAATTTCTATTTTATTTTCTATAAAGAAAATGAGAACCTGTTTTTTAGAATAGTCTATTTAAAATATGTCTTTTCTTTCTAGGCTCTGTAATTAGCAGGATATTGAATTATCTTTCTACACAAGAAAGAATGTACTTGAGTTCCGTGAATCAAAATGATTGCTTGACCAAACACACACACACACACACACACACACACACACACACACACACAATGAATACACAAATACTAGTAAAATCTTAGTTTCTAGTGTCAGAAGAGAGGTTTGCTTCGAATTTCACAAACAATAATCTCATAAGCTGTTGTTTACCTGTATAGCTTGTAATCTAAAAGAAAAGAAAAAATTAAGAAAAGATGAGTAATTCTTTTATAAAATACATTCTATGCCAGGTGTAGTTTTGTTTTGTTTTCATATTTTGATGCAACCATTTGGCTTTGGGTTTTGAGAGGGTTTCTTAGAAACTGCATTTCACTTCCACTGGCTTGGCACTGTGACTATAGCTCTGAGTGAACCAGAAATAAAAAAGTAGAAATGAAGGAAGGAAGGAAGGAAGGAAGGAAGGAAGGAAGGAAGGAAGGAAGGAAGGAAGGAAGGAAGGAAGGAAGGAAGGAAGGAAGGAAGGAAGGAAGGAAGGAAGGAAGGGAGAGAGAGACAGAGGGGGGGGGGAGGGAGGGAGGGAGGAAAGGAAGGAAGAGGGAAAGGAAGGAGGGAAGGAAGAAAACTGACTTGATTAGTTTGATGACTGACATACTGGAAAATCTCATCAAACATACCTGGAGAACAAAGGGGTTTACCAAAGCAAGCTGGGCATCGAGGATCAGAAGTCTGCTCATTCTGCAGCCTTCCACGTGGCCTTGTGATGCATTTTTAGGCCACCTATTTTAGGATATACGAGATTCAAAGATAGATAAAAATTACGAATTTGTTGTATAGGTCTCCTAAAGTATATTGATCAGTAAATCTACCACATTTATTTATTTATTTGTTTATTTGTTTGTTTGTTTGTTTTTGAGTACTTTGTCTAGTACTGTTGGAGTGAGGTAATGTCAGAATTATATAAAAATCTAAAAATGTATTATCAATGCATGCTGTACCTCTCTGTATTCTCTTTAGTCTGTTTTCTATGCTATTCTCTTAGACACACACACACACACACACACACACACACACACACACACACACACACACATTCTGCTACCATATCAATCCTGGGAACTCAGAGCCATGCAAACTACTCCCAAATCTTTGCTTTCTTTCATTCTTTAAAATTAAATTAGAGCAAATAAGATGGATTGTATAAGTGCATTTGTATCCTTACTCTCTGGTGCATTTGGCCTACATGCACCTTTGAATGCTTCAAAGGCAGAACTTCAAATTTAGAAACCTATCAGTTTGATAGGAGAGCCTGTGAAATGTGCCCTGTACCTTTAATATGTAAATCTATTGAAATCCAGCCCTCCACACCGGGAGGGTCTCCCTGCTTATTACTTTATGACATTTCCAGACTCGAGGAACAGGAGGCGTGCACATTAATTTGCTTTATGTTTGACGAGAGAGGCTTCCCATAACTATTAGCGCCCACTTTGGGCTGACTTCATTTCAGAGTGTTGTCAGTCACTGCAGAGTGATATGGCCTGTGGCCGGGGAAGAATAAACACACCATATATTAGGGAAAGCTCTGATGTATGGGGGTTGCTGAATGCCAACCCCTCGTTCTGAGGATGGGGGGGATCAGGAAGTAGGAACGGGATGAGGGTGGGGAGAGGTAGCACAGACAGGGGTCCCCAGTTTTCCTGGAATTCCAGCTCAGAATAAATTGGGGACAAAACAGATTCGTTTCATGCTTGCTCTGGAGTGTTTTGTGGTGGTCGCTCTCTCTTTCTAACTATTAAACACTGAGATGAAACCAAACATTCAAGAACTGATTTGACAAGTTAGCCTTTTTAACAATTAGGACTGGACTAGTTTCTCCAAGTCGGCATTTGCATCCACATGTTTTGCCTTTTTATATTTCGAAACACTCCCTCTTACTTGAAAGTAGATTTTTTTAAAATTAAAATTTGGGTGTACAGAATGAGAAAGCATTTTCTTTGTTGTTCTAGAAATTACAGATACTTTTTGCTCCCTGAGCTACAGAGTAACTCAGTGACTACTATATTTTCAAGTTGGGACGTCAATGAATTACTGCATTGTTTTCTTAGCAGTTTCCAGACTTCAGAAAGAGGAAGTCTCACTCAAAGGGATGTGCTTTATTTCCCTGTATGTTCAGCATCCGTGTGCTCCAGCTTCTCTGTCTTTCATCCTGAACAGGTTGTCTGCAGTCTGATTTGAACACGGGCATTTCCCGTCAACGTTGACTCTGGTTTTCACACTAGACAATGTGCTTGATATTGAAGACTAATTATTACATACAGGGTGTTGTTTTGTTTTGTTTTTAAAAATTTTTTTTTTATTTATTGATGTGAGAGAGAGAGGAAGGGAGGAGGAGAGAGAGATAGAAACAGCGATGAGAGAGAAACATCGATTGGCTGCCTCCTGCATGCCCCCCACTGGGGATCAGCCCACAACCTGGGCATGTGCCCTGACCGGGAATCCAACCAGCGACTTCTTGGTGCATGGGTCGACGCTCAACCACTGAGCCACCCGAGCTGGGAAGTTTTAATACTGTTCAGAGTCGTGCGCATCTCACCAAATGATGATGAACATATATTATTATCTCACATCCTAACTGCGTCACCACTCTGCCTACATTCCCCGTGTGCACTCCTCTATGGCCCGGAAGGATCCCCTCTCCCATTGTCTGTTACCTTGGTTAAAGAAATAGCTGCCTGCTTTACCCCTCCTTGT
The DNA here is from genome assembly GCA_030848825.1 of Tadarida brasiliensis. Taxonomy (NCBI): domain Eukaryota; kingdom Metazoa; phylum Chordata; class Mammalia; order Chiroptera; family Molossidae; genus Tadarida; species Tadarida brasiliensis. The sequence continues at coordinate 6,561,415 of CM061279.1, forward strand.
GAATGAAGGGATTTGTGAAAAAAGGAAGAACCTATTTATGAAATCACAAATTCAATCTCATATTGCACCCCCTAAGGCTACAAATCTGAACCTTTGGAGGGAGTTAGCCCCACTAGATGGTTCTCTCTCTCCTCTGTTGTTTGCCTTAAGCAATCTAACGGCATATTTTGATTTAGTTAAAAGGAGTGATAAAAGCAGAGTAAACTGAATTGAATAGAAATGGTTTTACGATATATATGTATGTATCAAAAATTTTACATGTGTGTATATCAAGCACATTTTATATATGTGCATATCAAGGAAAAAAAAAAATATATATATATATCTCCAGCAAGAGGATATGTAAATGTTTCCATACATTTTAAATAACCTCAAATTAATAGTGAGCCACAGTGATGGAAACTATTTAGCAGTTACAATAAATAAAGAGTAGAACCAAAGAGTTTCTGTCCTAGAAGGATGGGACCTACATTAAGTCCCAATTTTATAGTAGATGGACCAAGACTAATGGTTTCTTTTCTAGAAGCCTGGACTCTTGATTCATTATGATTATTAAATAAATATCATTCTTAATTTTTTTCTATGGGCCTCTCCATGTTGGCTGATTAGAATTATCTTGAGATATCTCAAAGGGATCAGTTAAAAACTGCATAGCTTAAAATACATAGCATGTACTAGTGTGTCTGCAGCATTTATAACAACGGTTAACATTTAGTTATTGTTTACATTATGCTGAATGCTGTGTTAAAGGCTTTTCCTCTGTAGCATGGTCTCACTAACCTCGATATACATAGTTACTTTTGGTAATGTCCACCGAGTCATTTCGTTTTGGAAAAGGAGAAGAATGAAATAAAAGGAAGATGCCCACGGACGGCTCGTCATACTGACATAGTCTTATCAACATTGCCAATAAGGTTTTATCAGCTTCAGGCATGAGGCAAATCTATCTTATTAGTGTGAAAACTAATGAAAGATCACCCTGACAATGATAATTAATTGCGGTTGTTGACAAGGGCTCAGTTCCTTTCCACTCCCTTTTCTGATGTTCTCTCTCCGTCTTTCAGCTCTCCTCTCTCAATTAGACCTATGAAAAGTGCGGCCCTCCCCTCTGAGAAAGAAGCTTTTAGATTAATCATATTATCTTAAGGTTCCAAATCTCCATGCCTGTTTGACCTTTCTTCCGTTAGAATCCATTATCTTAAACTATCACAATAATCCTGGCTTTCGGGAGGGAGAGAGTGAACAAGAATCAAACCTAATAGATGGCAAATAAGATTAATCTATGATCTAAGTGCCGATTACACTTGGCCCTGCCCTTGAACACCCAGGTGTAACCTTGAAATTCACATCCTCTAAGACATGGCAATTGGATTGAGTGTCCCTCAAGGCCTGAAGGGCAGCTGGCCCAACTTCACCCGTTACTCCCCAGCGAGATTCTGAGCTGTCTCAACCTCCCAAATCTTTTTACTTCTGGAATTCAGCAGCTGTGTCTTTTCTTGTTTGTTTTGGGATAGTTCACATTTTTTAGATAAAATACTTATTTTGGGTCCTTGATTTTTGTTTGTCAGAAGCACCCGGCCATGGAGGGAATGAACTTTTACCTGGACCTCACAAGAGGAAAACAAATGATCCAACTCCTCCAAATCTGATAGCTGCACCAAAATAAATTCAAGTCCCTGCTTCTCTCAAAACGCTGACATACTGATCCCTAAAACTACATATGTTGAAGAACCACCAAGAGGAAGGAAAAAAATCCCCCTCGAAACATTTGTCTTCTGAACTCTGAGCTGATTATTTTTCTTCCCCGTGGCCTAAGGTCTTAGAGAGGACAGACACCCTTTTCGTAAGATGAAACATGACATCGGGAAGTTCAAGCTACTGGTAACACGAACAGGAAAAAGGACTGAGCTTAGAGAAAACAGTTTTCAGCAAAAGAGCAATATCGCTGGGTCAAGCAGAGAGAAAAGAAACAAAAGCAAATGCTCTCTCCTTGGGAGTTGGCCCTGTCTCTGAAAATTCGAAATGAGCAGACACAATGTTCTCTCCTCGTGAATCTGAGCAATCCAGACTTCAGGAAGCACTGGCTTTATGGAAGTTAGGATACAATTCAACCCAAAGCAAGAGTAAACAGTCGGTCTAAACAAGGAAAAACAAGTAGTGTTCACAAAGATTAAAGGTAAAACATTTTTTAGGAGCAGAAACACATGAGCATTTCGTCTGAAAAAAAATAAAAGTAAAAATAAAAAGTGCCAGGGATACCTGTTAGGGAGCCCAGTCCTAAGCCCTACTCATTAGTTTAAGCCTCTCTGAGAATTAATTGTCCTTCTGGTGTAGTATCCACAACAAAAGCTCTCTCAAAACAACAACTTTGGCAGGGTTTGTTTGCTAAAGGCTTTCTTGACTATTTTCACAAAAATTTAAACCAGGGCTTCAGCTCCCTAGTTCCTGAGTAGTTATTCTGCGATTTTCTTGGAGTTTTATAACTTTATTCCTAAAGTATTCGAAACAAGGGCCATCATTTTCTCTTTCAAAATTAAATTACTAGAATTTTTTTTTTCCCTTAGTAGGTTTAACAAAACAGGTCTAAAAATAAAGTGTTTCAGGGATCACCTTTGGGACATGTAAATTTGACACAATTGTTTCAAAGACATGGCAGAGGGAAGGTGCTGGGCACAGAGGAGCTGCATGGTCTCGGGCTTGGGACATGCCACCTCTGAGTCTCAGATGGCACATGTATAAAAATGGACATGGAATATTCCTGTGTATCAGCGCTGAAGATTCCATCGCTGTATGAAGGAAAGTGTGTGATCATGGCTAAGTCAGAGCCATTTCTGTGGCTTATGAGCTATGTGACCCTGGGTAAACTGCTTAACCACTCTGAATTCCAATTTCAGGTACTTGATAAGTACTGTATAACTGTTTGATACTGTTACTGACCTTGATGTAGCCATTAAGGTCTCAGTCAATTATACATACATACATACATACATACATACATAGACAGACACACAGACAGACACACAGAGTTAAACAAAATTTTTTTACTTGAGAATGCTGAAAAAAATACTATTGGTTTCTTAGATTCTTGTGGGACCACAGCTGAAAAAATATCACAGAAATGAAGGATTCTGGACACTCTGGGAAAAACACAAAGGATTCCGCAAGGCCCCTTTCTCTGGCGTTAGGACGGTGGCATTATGACTGAACGCAGGAGACCCTTTCCAGCTGTCCAGGGAGGGTTAACTCACACCTCGGCGGGAGTCTCATGCCATTAAGTCAGGGAGAGTAATGAAATTTCATTTAATTTGTCAGGAAGAAAGTGCTAATGTTAAAAGGCATTTAATAAAAAAGGGAGAGATTCTTTGAAAGGGAGTCCTTAAGTAATTACTTCAAGTGTCTTAGGCCTACTCACCAGAATATTTACATTAGCGTCTTACAGAGCCAGTGTGTAATTAAATTAGTGCAGCATTTACATTCCCTGGCTTTTCTTTAAGGAAGTATAATTTTATTAATAATCCTCCTTAAAAAAGAGAGAGAAAAAATGACTTGATCTAATCAAATGAGATGTGTTTTTTGAAATGTTCTTACTGAGAGAATTACTGAATGAAACGTGTATATATGAGTGTGCATGTGTGTATGAGTGTGTGTGTGTGTCTGTGTGTGTGACTGCGTGTATGAGTATGTATGTGTGTGTATATTGTGTGTGTCTGTGTGTGTGACTGCGTGTATGAGTATGTATGTGTGTGTATATGTGTGAGTGTGTGTATATGAGTATGTGTGTATGTGAGTGTATCAGTATGTGTGTATGAGTGTGTGTGTATGTGTGTATATGAGTGTGTATGTGTACGTGTGTGTATATGAGTGTGTATGTGTGTGTATGAGTGTGTGTATGAGTGTGTGTATATGAGTGTATGAGTGTGTGTGCGCATGTATGTGTGTGTATGAGTGTATGTGTGAGTGTATGAGTGTGTGTACATGTGAGTGTGTGTATGAGTAAGTGTATACATGTGAGTGTGTATGAGTAAGTGTATACGTGTGAGTGTGTGTATGAATGTCTATGTGCATGGGTGAGTGTGTGTATGTATGTGTGTGTATAAGTGCGTACGTGTGAGTGTGTGTGTATGAGTGTGTATGTGTGAGTGTGTATGTGTGAGTGTGTGTGTGTAGGAGTGTGTGTGTATGAGTAAGTGTGTACGTGTGAGTGTGTGTATGAGTGTGTGTGTGTATGAGTGTGTATGTGTATGTGTGAGTGTGTGTGTGTGTAGGAGTGTGTGTGTATGAGTAAGTGTGTACGTGTGAGTGTGTGTGTGTAGGAGTGTGTGTGTGTGTGTGTATGAGTAAGTGTGTACGTGTGAGTGTGTGTGTGGCAGGAAGAGGGGTCCCAGCTGGAGTGCTCCGCTCCTTTCTCATTTCCACTTGGAAGGATGCCATCTTTCATCTCCTCAGACCTGACATGGACAGTCAGGCAGCAACGCCGCCCGTCAGCACATCGCACGTCCTGGTCTGGCCCAGGTTCTCTCCCCACCTGGTCTGGGAGCAGAGGATGGACATGGGTGTGTGGCGAAGGGAAGTCTTAGTGAAGCAGGGCGAGGCCCTCATCCCTCATCACAGCTCTCGGGAGCATGGAGGAGCGAGCGCTCTCCCCACCAATGACACAGGGGATGAGGTTATCCCCATGGGACCACAGTGGCTAGACTGGGACCTCCAAAGGCAGGTCACATCTAGGAAAAAGATTCCTAAACATTTCTTTGGAAGTGTCCTGTTGCTGGTTTCCAAACTGGTTTATAGACCATTCTCATGCATGACGCTGTGCCCAAGTATCACGTGAATGTGTTACTTTGATCAGGTTTGGGTTCAACGAGGGTGTAGTGACATGAACACAGGTTGCTGAGCTGGAGACAAAGTATGTAGAGATACATAAAAGGAGATATAGATATATCTCATGGAGTTGAGTAGAAGATTAAATGATATCTGGTTGGAGCTGAGCCTGCGGACCAGAGAGTCCTGGGTTCGGTTCCCGCTAGGGGCACATACCAAAAAAAAAAAAAAATTGAAATTAAATAGTACTAAAAATGTACTTTCTCACGTGCCCTAGCCACAGTTCAAGCTCTCAGTTGCTGTATGGCGCAAGTGTCCACCATACTTGATAGTGCTGACAGAGGTAAGTCCATCACTGCAGAGTTCCCTTAGACTGATCGACAGGGGTCAGCAGATTACGACCTTCTGACTTGAGTCACTTTTAAGCTTAGCGATCACTTCCACAGGGGAGTCTTTCCTGCTTCACCCCATGCCTTAAAGAAGAGGTGGTCCTCTTCAACTTTCCACCATAGGGAAGTTGCCTGTGGGCTTGCTTCTCTGATTTCCCTGCTCAACCATGAGCTCTGTGAGGTCAGGGGCTCATCTTCAGTGACAATCAGCATCATCCTATGCCCACAGAGAGCAAGTCACAGGAAAACTATTCACTGAGCAATTACTAGGCGCCATTCGACACCCTTCAGACGTATGATCTCACCTAAGTTGTAACTACTGTTGATCTTTACTTAGTACACAAGTGGGCACTATTTGTTATCTCAGTACTGAAATGAAGATCCTGGGGCACAGGGAAGTAGGTCACCAGCTCGAGTCTTGTGGGTATTAAAGAGGAGAAGGGGTGCAAGGCCAGGCAGCCTGACACCTCCCTGTCATCAACACAGTTTCTTTGAAAGAATGTGGACGATCAGGCATTAAAGTAGACAGTAATTCCTCTTTCATAACATCATTGCGCTTTAGAATTATTCCAGTTTTCCCACCAGCCTGACTATATATATAAATAAAGAATAGTATACCTGATCTACAATTAGGGACCTGAAGTTCAGACAGAAGAAGCCACATGAAAGGTGAGTGGTCTAACACCGTAAAATTCAAAGTCAGGCTGCCTTGGCAAGCATTCAAGTGACAGAAGGCACACAGACAAGGAGGCCGAGTGAGTCATCGACTTGGATTTCCCTTGGCCTTTAAAAAAAATTTTTTTTTTTTGTTTTTCTTTATTGCTTTTGGAGAGAGAAGAAGGGAGAGGGAGCGAGAGATAGAAACATCGATGAGAGGGAACATCGATTGGATGCCTCCTGTATGTCCCCACTGGGGATCAAGCTCACAACCTGGGCATATGTCCTGATTGGGAATCGAACTGGCGACCTCTTGGTGCATGGGTTGACACTCAACCACTGAGCCACACCGGCCGGGTTTTCTTGACTTTAATGTCTTAGTTTCCTGACCGCCCAAGTCATATTAATTAGCAGCATCGTGTCTTTCTCATCGCTGCATGTGTTCTTGAGGGTTAATTGTCAATAATGAAATAACTTGACATTGTTGTCAACAAATTAAGACCGTGTCTATAAATAGGTCCCCACTCTGGCATTAAGCTGCCGCCCTGACTACTGCATCACAACAGCTATTAGTAAATCAATGCTGTGGCTATCCTCACAGACTATTACTGTTATTGTTATTTCAGGTGGCATGTTGATACCATGAAAAAGGGATTTTTAGAAAACATGTAATACAAAATTTCAGTTAAGTGAGAGTCTCATTATGACTAAGACTTAAGACTTTGCCTTTCTGCAGCATATAAATACACAAACAAATAAGAAACGAAGGATTAATTAAATCCTCAGTGAGACTATATTCCATTTTGTTAAAAAACAAAACAAAACAAACAAACAAAGAAAACCCCCCAAACAACCAAAGTATCAAAATGGGAAACTTTACATTTTGAATCTTGCATACCCAAAGGTAATAACTAACATCTTGACGATTTACTATCAGGCAATCAATATTCTATGAAATTTACTTATACTGACCCATTTATTATGGGTCAGAAATGTATAAGATTATTGTCCTCATTATACAGAGGAGAAAATTGAAGTGTGAGACTAGAATAACTTACCCACATCATATACCCAGTAAAAGGCAAAGCTAGGATTTAAATTTGCAGTAGAGTTCAAGGGCCCATTTCTTAACCACTGTCCTTTGCCATCGCCCTGTCCACAGGTCCAGGAACACACACAAACGCACACAGTCGTTTACACATGCAGGAGGAATTTTAAACTTTTCTAGGGATAGCATTTTGTGGCAAGTGCAGTTTGGATTAGCAACACATTTAAAAAGAGAAAAACTGATGTCCATGTCTAAACAGAAAAATAGAAGAGGGGATTTCCAATACAGCTGAGCTCTCCAACTTGACCGCTTTGATGAACAAATGTCAGGAAACAAATACTTTATAACCCATCTGATACTTCTCTTTTCTTACTCGGCAACAGTATCACTTTCGTTCAATGGGAGAATTTTTCTAAGTAGGTGTCCTTAGTAAGTTCCGATCTTTAAATAATGTGTGTGTCTGGCTACTTTCTAATACTGGCTCACATAAAGCGAAATTTACAGTCTCTTTTCCCAAACATAAAGAAAGAAAAAAAAGTAAAAATGAGGCCGTTTAAAAATATGATCACAATGTCCTATTAGCAACACCTTCAATCAAAAGCCAGATGTAATTTTTTCTCCCAATCACAAAGTGTCGCTAATGACGTTTTACAAATATATGGACAGTGTTCTTTCTTAAGAGCTATTTATAAAGACAGCCCAGTAGTTCACCCTGGCATCTGGCCATCTGAGTTATTTAGCAGGACCGACTGAGATCCAATCTGATCAGGTCTGCTGTAATCTCTCCTGTAGATGAGAAGAATTCAAAAAACCTGAAGCTATGGAAAAAGTCAATTCAAGTGAATGGAAAACACGTCCCTGCCTTTGAAGACCCTGAAGTCGCTTTAAAAAAAAAGGTGATTGGTGTTTTTGACCCCAAAGCTCATTCTAAGGTGGGGAAGAAAAGAACAACAGCCCACTTTTCTTTTCCAAAAGAATGCTTTTCGAAAACAAGTAGCCTTCCACGGGAAAACATAAAACAGCTAACCCCTTTTAAACGCAATTAAAACAATTGCTGACATGATCCGGAGTTCAACTATTGGCAAAGAAAACATCCAACAACCCAAAATCATGTTTGCGACATTAAAAAACAAAACAACATATTGAAATGAGGGAAACGGATTCAGAAGAAACGGCCTGTAAGGATGTGGTTAAAACTATTTATATATCGGGTTCTATTTGTTTTATAGCTAGTGGCGCACGGACAGCCTGAAAGGTTATCTTTGACAAGGTTTTAGCTATTATTTTCTTCCAGTGAAATGGTATTTCTTGAGAAAAAAAGGTCTTTGGAACAAAATAACAATAAATCCTGATTTAGATACATAAACCTGCCATTGATATCACATAATATCAGTGTTCTTTCTCACTCGATACAGGCGTTTTAAAGATAAATGGTAAAACTGAACTGGAAATCCATCTGGCCGGCTGCCTGTTCTAATGAATAACCCCACTTTGGCTTGTGCAATGTAAGCAGAAAGTTCTCTCCCGGCCTTTTTCGTCTGTCATGAATCTACGAGACGGCCGACATAATATCTGGGCGACAACGGTGCGCTAACAGTGCAGTGACTTCCATTTTCTTTGCTTTCTATTGATTTTCACTTAATAACTGGCGAAATACTAAACGTCCGCCCTGAGTACCTAATAAATCCTGCCTGAGCTTTTTATTGAGGAGAATTTAATAAAAACAACCATTGCGGCTGAGGGATTTTTCTTCTGGACAGAACATAGGGGTAGGGGACAGCGGGGTTGGGGCAAGAGGAAGCCATTTGATTTTTTTTTTTTTTTTAAATGGGACTTGCTCCCCTTTGGAAAAAGCAATGCCAAGGCCGGGATGGCTGTGTGTTTGCACCGGGTTCCTCTGAGAAGTCACTGAAAGTTTTACGTGCGGGTTCTCTGGCCAGCAGAAGGGAAGACGGATTCAAGGACTTGGCAGACGCCAGCTTTCTGGTGTCCTCTGCTGTCTGATGTCAAGCTGTGGCCAAGGACACTGTTAACAGCGGCTGTCAGACATCTATAAGGATATGCATTTTATTAAACTACGGAATCCTTATTTTGGATCTGATACTAGAAATGCAAGCCGGGCATACCTTAAACAGGATTCTAGATATTAAAACAAGTGGTAAGCATCCGAGGGGAAGGACACAGACAAATGATTCCACTGAATGCCCATTTCAAGCTCACAAGTTCCCTTTTTGGGCAAAGAGCTCTCTTTGTGGTTTGTAAAAACCCAAAGAAAACTGGAAAGCATGGACTTTGCATCCCTCACCCTTGTCCTCCACAAACTTCTAGAACGGTTTTCTTTATTCTGCAATGTGGTCTTTTATTTTCATTTATTTATTTATTTATTTTTTATCCTCACCCAAGGACATTTTTTTTTTTTTTTTTGCATTTATCTTCAGATAGAGCAGGAGGGAGAGAGGGGGAAAGAGAGAGAGAGAAACATCGATGTGAAAGAGACACACAGAGTGGTCGCCACCCACACGACCCCAACTGGGGCTGGGGACAAACTGCAACCAAGGTACGTGCCCTTAGCGGGAATCGAACCCAGGACTCTGGTCCGCGGGCTGACGCTCTAACCGCTGAGCAAAACCAGCCAGGGCTGCGATGTGGTCTTTTAGATGCATTTCACAGCTTCTGGCTTTCCCAGCCCTCTCTACATTTTAATTGATCTTGGGACTAGTTTTAAATCACTGGGCTTAGTGAACATGTATATTAGAATTTCCTCCTATATATTCGGCCATTCCATTCCATTCTCAATGAAATGTCTTACCAAGAATCTACCTACTTAGAAAAATGAAAAATAGAAATCATTCCTTCCAGTGAAGTCTTTTAAAACCAAATTTGAGTATCAATATTATGAAACCACAGTCACTCAGCCAGAGCTACGCATGACCCAATTTCTCATTAAAGGTTCCATGGCAGCTTTTCCTGCAGACTATGGGGACAGAGGCGGTGTGACAGCCAGGCCGCCTGCCAGGGGACCCTTATTGAAATCTTGGCTTTCCCTCCTCTGAGGTTGTGGTCATTTTGACTATGAAACAGGGGGACGGTTGCTAAACAAGCATGGTTAATATCACCGTGGCCAAAAGCAGTCCCCGTATGGTGTTCAACAAATGATATCAAATTATTTCACGGAGGTACCTCGATCATGAACCGTGGTTACACAGCCTGGGTAGGGTTTCATACTGGTCACTTCCCAGAAATCTTTTTTTCCTCCAGTTTACACCTATGGGACTTAACTCTTGTGGGTCTCGGTTTCCTCATTTCCTAAAGGGAGCTAACATCAAAGTCTTTGAACCTGTGAAAGAGGTTCGTCAATTGTAATTAAAGCAGTCCTCTGGGGGAGGGTACTGGTAATAGGAGAGATGTTTCTGTATGGGGGCATCGGGTAGACGGGAACTCAGTACATTCCTCTCAATTTTTCTATGAGTTTAACACTGCTGTAAAAAATAAAGCCTATTAAAAAAATAATAACAGCCTGGCCAGTGTGTCTCAGTGGTTGAGCATCAACCCATGTACCAAGAGGTCGCCGGTTCAATTCCTGGTCAGGGCACATGCCCAGGTTGTGGGCCAAATCCCCAGTAAGGGGTATACAGGAGGCGGCCAATTACTGTTCTCTCCCATCAATGTTTCTATCTCTCTCTCCCTCTCCCAACCTCTCTCTCTAGAATCAATAAAGAAAAAATATATATATAAATTAAAAATAGCAACCACAAAGCCCCAAGAATTCCAGTACAGAGAAACACTCAATACTGTCCGCTTTCATTATTTACAACTATTTCTCAAGAAGAACCGGAACAAGTGGCGAATCTTTCCAAAGCAGAGCCTGCTTATTATGATAATGGCAAGACGTCCTTTTCGGCCAGACATTAGTGCCTTTTCGTTAACCCTTATTTCCTAGTTCTCTTTTTTGGGGTCTTGTATCCTTTCTTTGTCCAGTTCTTACTAAAAATAAAGAGAATTCAGTGACACCTTTGACATGGTCCTTTTTCTGCTCATTTTGTCTCCCCACCTTTTCAGAGGAGGTTTTTTTGTTGGTTTGTTTGTGAAACCCAGTCCATTCTGTCTTGGAAGAGTGTTTGTTCCATGTAATGAGATGGGCTAACACCTCATTAAATCCAGCAGGGCATAGAGCACATCCTGAACTGAGATTTTGGGGAGGACCCGTCAGACTGAAACTCGCAGGTATTTGCTGGGCTGTGGGTGTGAGCGCCCCGTAATCAGTTCGCATAAAGGTGTATTGCTATTCAGATAATGTCTTCTACTGTTCAACAAAAGGTTGTTGTACCGAGCTGTGATTGTGACAAATGATTTACTATTAGGAACATTCTGTAATTATTGTTCGGTGGGACCGCAGACCGATACATCATTAACATGATAGACGGCCTTTTATATCAGCAAAAATAACTAAATTAATAAAAATGGCTTCATTCCAGACCCTGTCAGAAAGCCAATACTCAGAACAATCAAGCAGCAGTGATACCTGAGAAAGGCATAGTTTATATTCCACAACAAATCATGTTTTATGCATAAGTAGTAAAATATTTGTATATATAATCTCTCTAATATGGATCTGTGTAATAGGACGGAGTTTTATAGATATCAGCTCTAAAAAATACGGGGTAGTTAAGTCTTTTCTCTCGAATTTCGCAGACTCGGATTTGTGTTTTCGTGCAATTGGATTGCCGTAGGAGAACGTCAGGATGTGACCGAGACACCTTTTCCTTTCGACTCTCCAGCCTTGGGAAACATTTTAATGGAATCTTGCCCTCTAGCAAGTCTTCTCTTGGTCTTCCTCCTTCCCTCCTTTTTCTCAACAAACGCCTAATTTGTGCTTTCAGTCCTTAGCCTCGTGCTTTTCACTTTTTTTTTTTATCCTCACCTGAGGATATTTTTCCATTTATCTTCAGATAGAGTGGGAGGGAGGGGGAGAGAGAGAGAGAGAGAAACATCGACGTGAAAGGGACATATCGACGGGTGGCCTCCTGCACAACCCCGACCAGGGCCGGGACTAACAGCAACCCAAGTACATGCTCTTGACCAGAATCGAACCCGCAACTCTTTGGTCCCTGGGCTGACACTCTAACCACTGAGCAAACCCGGCCAGGGCACAGTTTTCACTTTGTCATACAGAATCAAACAAGCAAACTTTTTTATGATGAAAACAATTTACTTACGAAGCCTCGAACAATCCCTGGAAGGGCCTCACTTTCACCTGAGGACCCCAAGGCACTTCCTCTGAAAGCACTGACAGACAAGCAGTGGGACAGGAAGTCAAGGGGCGGGGCAATCACAGCTATATAGTGTGAGCCTGTGGAGTTCTCGCGATGACTGGGTGCGAGAACTCCCCCCATGGCCCCTAGCTCCTCCCACAGATGCTCAGGACTGATGACCTCCATGTGAGATCCCAGCCAATCTTCTGTAAAGTGGGAAATCATGATACACAGAAGTGGTCCCTGAAGAACAGGTGTTTCTGCCAGTTTTGCCATCTGAAACAAATGACTCCATACAAATAAAATCTCCCCCTGCATCTCTTAATATCTTTGCTCCATATTGCTGTGATTCTTACACTGAAAAGCAGATATTGTTCACCATACTATTCAATATGATAATGTACGTAAAATTGGATTTCTTTTTTAAAAAAATCTAGATTACCTGGTAAAAATTCTAATATTTTAAAAAATATATTATGTACTTTACCAGTATGGTTTTAAATGCAAAATACCCTGCATCTTGCACTGGATAAGTATTGGATAATTAAGACATCTGCCTCATTCTCAAGCATTATTCAAAGTCTATGAAGTGCATGCTAAGTGTGTAGAAGAATCCATACTGGGACAAAATCGCTGAAAGGAGAGAAAAGAAAACATTTCCAAAAATTAAATGAATATGAAGTAAAAGTATTTGACTATATCTAGGACATTATTTCAGAGTTAAAGGTGTAATTAAGTTACTTGGACCCCTATCTGCTGGCTGGCAGTATTGCTTGGAAAACCTTCAACAGAAACCATTAAGTGCATTACTTCTTTATTTTAATGGGATCTTAACATGTTAAGGTAAATACTTAGGAGCATAAGTATAATGCTTAAAATTTAAACCCTGAAGATACAATTAGTCGGACTATTTTCTTGGACCCAAGTTTGCGACAAAATTGAATGCCCACCTGGCTTTCAAATATATTTATTGTATTATTAGTCTAAAGCAATGAATTATGCAATCATGATCATCAGTAGTTTAGAGGAATAAAAAAATGTTTCTGAATATGTTCTTGGAATAGACTTACAGAACTGAAATGTGGGTTATAGGCAATCACATAAAAACTTTAAGATATATCTGAGTAGGAATCACAATTATGTTACTAGTTTTTTATACTTTACTGCTGACAGTAAATTTCAATAGAAAATGACCATTATGCCCTGGTCGGTTTGGCTCAGAGGTTAGAGCATTGGCCTGAAGACCAAAGGGTCGTGGGTTTGATTCCCAGTCAAGAGCACGTACCTGGGTTGCAGGTTCAATCCTTGGCCCCTGTTGGGGTCGTGTGGGAGGCAACCGGTCAATGTGTCTCTTTCACATTGATGTTTCTTTCTCTCTCTCTCCCCCCATTTCCCCTTCCACTCTGTCTAAAAATCAATGGGAAAATATCCTATCAATGGGTGAAGATAAACCAAAAAAAAAAAAAAAGTGATCATTACAACAATGGGGTCTCCATGGCCATCTAGGACTAGAATCTCTCAAATCAGGAAAGAAATAAAATAGAACTCAATTGTTTCCTTTGCTATTCTTTTCATCATTTTCTAATTTCTATATTTCAAAATACTTGGTCCATAATCCCTTGTCCAAAACTCTTGGGGGAAGATGTGTTAGGATTTAGGAAAGTGACATTGCACATATATTCATTTATTATTGACCATCACCAGTGGGGTCTGGGTGGCACATGTCTTCAACAACACACGACAGTCATAGAAAGTGGGATAAATAAAGATGACACATCCCTATATCAGTTTGGGTTACATTTTGATACATGTGAGTTCAAGCCTCAGGTTGTCTGACACATAGATCCTCACCTCCCCCAAATATTAATTTTCTAGAGACCATTGGATTCAGGAATTACAACCAGTAGATTATGGAGCTATCCAAACCAACTCTGAGCATTCTGTTCGCTTAAATATAACCTAAATTCACTCTTACACGTGTTTTTAAGATGTTATTTTTCTAGTGCAGTGTTAGGTTCACAGCAAAATTGAGTGGAAGGCACAGAGATTTTCTACCTACCCCTTGGTCCTCCACATATGCCCAGCCTCCCACATTATCCAAAGGCCCACTGGAGTGGTACAGTTGTCACAGTTGATGGACCCACTCTGACACTTTATCATTACCCGATTCTATAGTTTACATGAGGGTGCACACAGGTATTCCTTATCATTGTACATCTCTCCTTTTGCACATTTTTATAGGACTTTTCCACTCTTCATAGCAGCTTAAATAAAAATAGAAGTCTCCATTTAGTAGATGCTCAATAAAATATATTTTATTCGCCCTGGCTGGTGCGGCTCAGTGGTTAGAGTGTCTGCCCAAGCATCGAAGGGTCTCAGGTTCGATTTCAGGTCAAGGGCATGTACCTGGGTTGCAGGTTTGATCCCTGGCCCCGATGTCTCTCTCACATCAACGCCTCTTTCTCTCTCTCTCTCCCCTCCCTCCTTCCCTTCCACTCTCTCAAAAAAAAAAAAAAAAAAAAAAAATCAATGGAAAACATATCCTCAGGTGAGGATTAACCGCTGCAACACATACTTTATTCATTGAGTACTTGATATTACAATATGATAAACCTGAAATTCCTGTTGAACTCCACCCACTGCCAAGATGTTCATCTAAAAGATTTGGAAAAATCTTATGATAGCTCAGTAGTTGTTCAAATTCCTACAGCTTAAGTGAGATCAGTCTCAGAAGCTGGTGGCATCGTTAAACATGACTGAGAACTGCAGCTCAAAGCCACTTCGATAATATCAGAAATCACCTTCATTTGGAAAGCAGAGGAAGTCAAAAAGCAATCCTGTCAAGCATTGTGCAAGGTGAGGGGAGAATACAGGTGAAGGACCCAGAGCAAACTCCTCTGGGGAGACAGAGAGAGAATCGCGCAATTGTTTTTATGGCTAAAGCCTGATTGAGACCTATTTTAAACCTCGTCTTTTCTGCTTCGGCCTTCTCTTAAAGGAAGACAAATGCCCTTGAAAAGGAGTCTTAAAAGTATGATTCACGGACTTGGGAAGAATTACAGGATGCAGACCGACCTACAGTGGTGCCTCCCCCAGAGGAGCTCACACTTCCTTCCTCTTAATCTGAGTGAGCCATTAAAAAGTTAGTCAGTTCCCTGGAGGCCCTTCCCAAGGCATCTCCTCAAAGGAAATACCCTGCAATGGGAAGGTGATTTACCTAGACAGGATTTTAAAAGCCAAGTTCCTCTTCCGAGAGAACCAGTGACTTCACAGGGCTGGTGCCTTTTAAAGTGTGCTCCTCAGATTAATGAACAAATCAGAGGTAGGCAGAAAGAACAAACAAACAAACAAAAAAATACTCTTGCACACCTTATTTATTTCTTCTTATAAGCAATTAAATACCAAGTGTAACAGTTCCATAGCTGTCAGAATAGCAAGCTGCAAATAGGCGATCAATTGATCATTCTTGAAAACAGGCTCATGTTCAAGCCATAAAGGTTTTGTTTTTCCATTCGGGGAATGTTTTTAATTATTTTATCTAGTGGGAAAACTTTTAGGGATAGGGATGTGGGAGGGGACAAGAGCCTGAGGTCTCCAGGAAGCCGCACTGAAGAGCTAATTGCCTTTTATGGCAAAATAACTTATGAATTTGCCTTTTGAAAATCTACTGGAAAATAGAGCATGGCTACAGAAAGAGGCAGCTGTGAATATTTGTAAAACAGCTTGATTTCCCATCGCTGGCAATTAATCCCCACCCCCCCACCCCCACACCCCCCGCCCACTACCACCTAGTCTTAGAGTAAATTACAGTATAGGAAAGAATAAATGAGGGCTTTGGATCATCTTAATTCCTAGCAACAAACTAATTTCTAATGTTTTGCAGGCAACAGATAAGTGGACCACAGAACGACATTTACGAAGAATTTTTGCATTTCCCAAGTCCAGGCTCAAGTTAGAAAGAGATTTTCCTGATCGTCGTGAGAACACCGCCACAATCCTGTTGCTCAAATGGTTATCAGGACATGCTTTCAACATTTGCACAGTCTCTCCGCTGATTACTTAGAAGTTCTCTCAGCGGAAAATGGAGAGGAATTAAAACACTGCATCTGGTCCTAGGAAGGAAGACTCTGCATTCTGAACACAGACTGCTCGAGAAGACTGAGCTGGGCAGAGGAAGGCACATTCTTTTATTTTATTTTATTTTATTTTATTTTTATACTCACCCGAGGACATTTTTGCATTTATCTTCAGATAGAGCGGGAGGGAGAGAGGGAGGAAAAAAGAGAGAGAAACATCGATATGAGAGAGACACATCGACTGGCTGCCACCCACACGACCCCAACCGGGGCCGGGGACAAACTGCAACCGAGGTACGTGCCCTTAGCGGGAACCGAACCCGGGACTCTGGTCTATGGGCCAACGCTCTAACCGCTGAACCAAACCGGCCAAGGCCGACAGCACATTCTTATCCTTATATTTTACTTACATTTTCTGATCTGAATGAACTAGATTCTGAAATGCTGGTGGGTTCAAAAACAACAAGAAGAACCTTGTATCCTTAAGAAACTTAATGCCCCTTAACTATAGCAGGGTTATGATACTGAATTTTATTACAAACTAAAATCCAGCTAGAAAGAAGTTTTGGGAATATTAGGATTTGCAGATCTTTAATAAATACAAACTCTTCAGCATGAGAAATAAGAGGCAGATTGTGGCATGAGATGTATTTCTATTTCTCAAAGAGTAAAATTTAAATGATCTGATTACAAGGCAACATCGGGAGAGACATTTTAAAGCCGCCCATATACTACCTAACTTGCCATTAAAAAGACTAAAACTATTCACATTTGATAAGTGGTTTGTCCCATTTTTTCCTATCCTATGAACTCTAAAAAACAGCTCAGAAAATTTCCCCTCCTTTTTTTTTTTTGCTTTTTATAAAACTCAGGCCTGCATATGATATTCACATTTTTCTGGTGTGCTTTCTTCTGTATATTTTGGCCACACTGGTGGAATTTTCTATGATAAGAGGACCACCAGTCCAGTGTGCGTGATGTGGGCTGGGCCCAGTTGAGTGGGCCCCACTGGGCCTCCGAGGAAGAGAGCCAGGAATCCCAGAGCTTCTTTGCTGCTGGGGCTTTTTCTGCTTGTGAGTTAACTCTGCTCTCCCTGGAGCGCCCATGTCAGGACCTTGGAGGTTTAACAACGAACTCAGGGGTTGAGCAGAAACTGTGAAGGAGAACTCCTACGTGACATTTCTCCAAGCCTGCTGGAAAGCAAAATGAGAGGCCGAGGGGGAAAGGGGAGCAGGGTGTGTGCTGCTATCAGGTCCTTGAACATGTTTAAACCAACTTCCATAGTGAAATATGTAAACATAAGTAAAAGCGTTTTCATAAAGGACAGACATTTGGGTTTTAAAGCTTTTCATTTTGTGTTCATACCCTATCAGCCCGCCATGCATATCATATTTTAAAAAGCATTAAAAATAAAGGTATCAGTTCTTCCATCTCTGATTTCTCTAGTTACCAGCGATGAGTCAACCTGGTTTGGTAAATATGTATGGATCAGAGCCCATTAAGTTCCTATGAGGATGAAGAAGATGATATTGGAGTTTGGTCAAGTGATTCTATTGGTTAGTAACCAGTTTTCTATTTTTATCTTAATATGGTTATCAGTATTTCTTTCTTTTTTAATCCTCACCTGACGATATTTTTCCATTTATCTTCAGATAGAGTGGGAGGGAGACAGAGAGAGAGACATTGATGTGAGAGAGACACATCGATTGGCTGCCTCCCGCATGACCATGACCAGGGCTGGGGACCTAACCGCAACTGAGGTACATGCCTTTGACCGGAATCGAACCCAAGACTCTTTGGTCGGCCGGCTGATGCTCTAACCACTGAGCCAAACCTGCCAGGGCAGTATTTCCTTCTTGATAGGTTTGGTTTCATTACTGAGATTATTTTTCATGTCTCCTTTGATCCATGTCCCTTGATATGTGACTCTGTCACATGACTAAAGGGGAAATGTATATTTATTTGTCTTTGACTTGGGATTACCCATATGGCTTGCTATGGCCCATAGAATAAGGAGGAAAGGACTTTAAGGGGCTTTGCGAGTCTCTGCCTTCCTTTCTGCTGTTCTGCTGTGGCTTTGAGGACCACATGCTGGTCCAGGAGGAAGATGAGACCATGGAGAACAGAATCATCCCAGCTGAGCCATGCCAGCCAAGCTCAGCGTTGACCAACCAAATGCCAGCTGCCAGCAGATACAGACATGATAATGACCCATAGCTGTCTCAAGCCACGGTGGCTGTGTTCACTAGTTAACTGATACAATAAGCTTCGTTTATTCTTTCACTTACACATTTCATCCTCAAACATCCGTTGGACACTTAATAAGCCCCAAGCTCCGTGGCGATAATCTGAGATCCTAAATGCTAAATTCTAGGGGAAAGAGATAAACTGAGCAGTAAATAAAATACGTGAAAAGTGCTATGGTGAATCCTCAATGGGGGTGCTACGAAGGCATTCTGGAAGAAGAGAGATAAAACCGAGAAAAAATGTAAAGAGTAAATAGGGATTAGGAAGGCATTAAGGTTGGATTTTCAAGGGAAGAGGTAAAGAAAGGCATTCTAGGCAGAGAACGCAGTTACGTTTGCAAATATCCTATTGCTAAGAAAAAGCCTGGTGCTTTGAGGGCAGAGCAAGGAATCTGACAGGCAGGAAACCCACCTCACTTATTCTTAATCTCCACCTGGTTCTTTAACATAACAAAGCCAGGTATAATTCAATGATTGGCCACGTTATTTATTGGTCACTGGCTTGAGCAGAAGCTAGAGATGATGCCTGAGGCAAGTCACCTTAAAATTGCTATCTAAATTCAGACCTAACTTCTTGAGAATGTCAGACTAAGGCAGGAAGTCTTTTCTCTTCCCTTCCTGCTTTAATCTTATAGCACAGGGACCGAACTATTCTAAGGGGGACTGCTTCCTTGGTATTTTTGGCATGTCTCTTACCAGGAAACTGGTGGACGTGTCAGGGGTACCTTGTTCAAGAGATTTCCACTTCAACCAAGGAGGGGGGGGGCATCCACTTCCTAACCATTCAAGGCATTAGCCTTTTGAGGTTCCCTATCATGAAGCCTTGTTGAGAAAGAGTCAGGAAGTTCTTAAAGATCCCACATCCATGTTTTCTTCGCTGCCAAGTGATAACTCTGCCATTGATGTGAACCCGTCATTTAAGTAGAAAGACCTGGAAAATGAGTATGTTCCAATTGGATACATTCTCTTTAGGTCATCGGGCCCAGTTTTGCCCATTTAACAGGTTGGAAAGACCTCTTCTGGAGACCCCCAAAATAAGACTGTTTCTAGGTCTCATTAATTAAGTCAAAATTGAAAGTGGATACCCTGGTTCTCAGGCTGAGATGCTTCACACCATAGCCCCCTGAATTCTTGACTTTGTACACGGTTCATGTTATCTAGAAGGCCATAACTGAACCATGGACAAAACTTATAAAGAGAGACACACAATGTTTCCAGGGTCTTAAAACAAGTACGAACAAGCCCACAGAGCAAATGGGATCCCAAATTTTAAACGCAACCGAAGAAAGATGTCCCACAGCTATGGTGATTATTTTGCAATGGTAAAACTATTAGTAAATTTGGGGTGTAGGTGTGCATGAGGTGAGGAAATGGACAAGACAGGAAGAAGGGGAAGGAAGTCCCTACCTCTTCCATTGAATCGAATGTTCTGTGACTTTAAATGAAAGCTCTTGTGTTGTTGGGCAAATAAATTTAAACCACTTAACATGGCAGAGAAGGTCAGGCAAGCTTATTATAGTGATCATAGCGTTACAGCTATTGCGATTGACCGCTGCTCTCCGGAATCACCAATAATCAGAGACCGCAAGCTGTGTTTGCAGAGAAAGGTCATCATTCATTTTTTTCAAAGCATTAATATCTTTTGTTTGTTTGGCTCAACATGAAACAGGAATCGATAGAGGTAATTCACAGAGCAATTAGCCCCTCATCTGTCAAACGGCATCTGGGTGTATTTAACAAAAAGACCTTTGGAAAGGTTTAAAAAGGAAGAAAGTGCCGGTACGATCAACAATTTATATTTTCTACATGACATGTTGTGTATGTATCTGTGAAAAGGGGGGCCTTGGGACTAAGAAAATATACATAAAGTATGCTATAAATCTACACTTCAATGTTAGATGTCGCTGTGTAGAGACAGACCAAAAAGAGCTCAGATTACATTTTCGCCTGGTTCCCATGAAGACAGCAAGTGGCACTTGGGACCTTTGTGTCATGGACGAACACAACCTTAGTACACAGATTTCTCAGAAAAGGAGACCTCGAGGAAAAATTGTGGGCAGTGGAACAAATTGAAGAGGGTCACGCATGAGGTACAAATGCTCCCATTGGCCATCAGAGCCTTTGGCTTTTGTGCTGGGCTAGACTGACCGGCCACAGCCTTGCTGTGTGACCCTCCATGGAGACGGGTCCCTCCAGCTCCATACCAGCCACGCTACTCTTCTTTCAGCCCTGTCTCCACATCTAATTTGCATATATTCAAATAATAAATAAGTGAAATGCAAAATTAAGTTAAAATACTTTAGTATTGAAAAATAATAAGAATGCTGCCCAGCTGGTGTGGCTCAGTGGCTGAGCGTTGACCCGTGCACCAAGAGGTCGCCGGTTCGATTCCCAGTCAGGGCACATGCCCAGGTTGTGGGCCCGATCCCCAGTAGGGAGCGTGCAGGAGGCGGCCAGTCGATGTTCTCTTTCATCAATGTTTCTATCTCTCCCTCTCTCTCCCTTTCTCTCTAAAATCAATAAAGAAAAAAATTATTTAAAAACAAAACAAAACTCTGTTTTGGGTCTATTTTTCCTTACTGAATTTCAAATGGATGTTCTCTGGGAGTAATGCAGTAGGTATCATAGAGGGAGGCTTCTTTAAAAATTCAGCTTAGGGACTTGTCTACATGTTTACATAAATGCTATTACTCTCAGCAGGACCAGATGTATTTCGGGAATGTGGTATTTTCTTTTCAATTCTCTGGCTCTTCTTTCTCATTTTTTTCTTGACTTTTCTTTATTTTTTTTTTCCCTTCCCCACTCCCTCCCCCCATTTTAAATTTTGGTCTTCACCTAGATCGTAAGATCGTGGCCAAAAAAAGAAGTCACGAGATTTTTTTTTTTAAAGTTACAAAAGTTTTGCTCACTCTGTGACTTGAGAAAATGTGGTTTTGGTTTGGAATTTTGTTTTATTTTTAATATCCAAATAGTCTAACAGGCTGCCTCAGGTCGCCTAGTCTTCTCTAAGGCATTTTCAAGATAATTGTGAATGTCTTATGTAGGAATTATGTTATACAGCTAAGTAAACACGCAAGAGGCACTGAACTTTGAGTATGATTACAACTGTGTAAAAAATATCACGGCAAAAGACTGAAAGGAAACAATTTTTAAATAATGTTGTCTTAGGCTGGAGGGATTATTGAGGTAAGTTTTGCTTCGTTTGAAAATCCTGCATTCTCAAAATCCTCTATAATAACCATATAACTTTTTAATTCAAAAAACTAACCCATTTCTTACATTAACACAAACAAAGCAATCATTTCTTTGCAAAGTCATATTTCATACTGACCTCAGATAACCAGCATTTTACTTTTTGTAAGCACTGCCAAACACTCTTATAGAATTTGTTTTTGTGGTTAGAACTAAAATTGGTTTGTAGAGCCTCATAAATTTGCACAGAGCATGTGAAATTTCCAATCTGACTGCAAGATTGAAGTTGAGGGCAGTGGGTACTGGGATGTAGCTCATGAGATACCTAGACTTCTGAAATGATAACATTCTGTTACTGGAGAATTTCCTTGTCTAATATTTGGGTCCATTTTATTTTTCTGAGCGTGGAAGTTAATACTGGAGGCATTCTGACATAACATCGCCCTCCTCCTAACTTCCCAGATCTTTTGTTGTTGGTTTTTTTGTCTGTTTATGTAAACTGTGTCAGGAATTTTTATGCATTCAGTACAGCGCTTCCTTCAATTAGAAAGTTCCTCTGTACCCCACAGACACTGGCTAATAATTATTTTTCCAAACTTCCAGTTACTAAAGCAAACATCACAGCCAACAGTTGCCTAGGATTCTAGTTTGCTTTCATGAAAACACAATAACGCACTTCAACAACACTCCAATCATCCCACCTTCCCAATGGCTAGTCCCAAGCAGGGGTCATTATTTCCCTGTTAGACTGTGTTAGGGGTGGGTCTGGCTTCCCCAGGCTTCGCACATTCTTCTGATTTGTAAATCAAACCTGAGTTAGAAAGATGGACTGCCACCTCCTCCGGGCTCTGCTTAGTGTCACCGGGGTCCAGTTCATCAGACAAACACCTCATAAGCCTCACTTCTGGCTGCCTTCCAAGGGAAAATCATGTCATGCCATTGAATAACACTTAGGACCCAATCTTTCATCCTCCTCCTCCATAACTAAATAAATTGGGTAAAGGTCTTGCCCTGTCTCAAGATAACAAGAAGTTTAAAGAACTTACTAGTGTTTCATGTTGCAGACACTGAGCTTGAGCGAAGGGAACAGAAACAAGATGGCGACACCCCTGAAGTTCAAAGGCATCTCTGGATACTGACAGACAGTCCCTGTATCCATGGGCGCAAAGGAGACAGCTCAAAACAGGAAGAACAGTTGGATGGAGGGATAAAAGAAAATGAGCATAGATTCCCCCCCCCCCCCCCCAATGCTATCCTACTCCAAAGCTGGTCACCTGGAACAGGAGTCAGCAAACTTTTTCTGTAAGACGCCAGGAAGTAAATAGCTTCTGCTTAGTGGGCTATGCCGTCTCTCTAACAGCGGTTCAGCTCTGCTGTTGTAACAGGGAAACAGCCTTTGGGGTGTGTAAGCAAAGGAGTGTCTCCTGTGTTCCAATAAAGCCTTACTGTAGACGCTAAGATATGGATTTCGTGTATTTTTCATGCGTCCCAGAATCTCTCTCTTCTTTAGATTCCCCCTCCGCCCAACATTCACAAATATAAAAACCAAAAAAAGAAAAGAATTGGCCCAGCTGGTGTGGCTCAGTGGCTGAGCATCGACTCATGCACCAAGAAGTCATTGGTTTGATTCCCGGTCAGGGCACATGCCCAGGTTGTGGGCCAAATCACCAGTGGGGGGCATGCAGGAGGCAGCCAATCGATGTTCTCTCTCATCGATGTTTCTCTCTCTCTCTCCCTCTCACTTTCTCTCTCTCTAAAATCAATAAAGGAAAAAAATTTTTAAATTAATTATAGGTTATTCGGGCAATGACCACATAAATAATTATTAAATTTGAAAAATCTTGGGTGACAGAGGAACGTATAAGTGGAAAGAAATCAGAGTGCAAAACTCTACATGTGTGCATATACATGCATTTTTATATAACAAAGACATAGATTAAAATGTCAACAATATTTATGAAGATGATGGAGCTAATTATTTCTTAATGCTGTTTTTCTACTTTCCATATATTTTGAAATGTGAATATTGTTTTTATAATAGGAAAAGAGAACCAAGGATATAAGAATACCCTTTGCTCCCAACTTTTTAAAGTATTTTCATGGGCGGATCTAACCCGCTGTACCAATCCTGGGTGGAAGAATCATGAAATATTCTGCATGATTTATTGACCGCTAGAAGGGTTTGTGATAGCATTGTAGATAACCTCCAGTGAGCTCATAAAAATAATTACCTGAAAGTTACACAAATTCGGCATTTTATGACATGCAAATAAAGAAATGGAAGGAAGAAACATGAGATAACACAAATAAGATCTCATAAAAGGGACAGTGATAACTATACGTAAAAAGAAATAATGGATGTTACTAAGTCCTGAAAAATTTTGGCAAGTCAATAGAATTGAATGAGAGAGCGCCAAGGAACCTCCCTCGCTAGCCATTCAAAAGAGGAACACTAATTAGTCTCTGGCATCGAAATCGTATTTGTATTTATGACCAAGGTTTCTTAAAAGCCTGCCTTCCTCTTTATGTATAAGTTTTCTAAAAACTTGGCTGAGGCCAAATAATGGAACTTTCATTCATGGGGACGGTGTCATAAAAAGGAATTTCTCCGTGCATTGTTTAGTGCATTTTTATTTCAACTTTTTGAAGAAAGTAGATCTCAATCCACAGCCCAACACGTGAGTTCTACCTATGTATTGATTCCTATTACATTCTACACTCCACTGGGAAGAGGTAAATGTATTTTATTGTCTCCTTAATTAAAAAAGAAGAGATCTTGAAAGGATGTCTGAAAAGAATGTTATATTAAAGATATGTTAAGTGACTGCTTTCAAATTCTCAAGCATCAACATATTTTTATTTATGTTGTTCACTGCTTGGGAAATAAGCAAGTATGTGCGAATAAAAGAACTAGAGACTTCTTAGAAGTAAAATAAAAGAATTTTAGGCATTTGATATATTTTAGCCTAAACGCTTGGGGCTTAATCACTAGATCTGGCGTGTCAATAACTTTAGACAGATAATACTGATGGAAATATACCTGAGAGAGATATTATTGAGTGCTTCTGCTCTTCTCCTTCCCTACTCCCATGCCCTTTTTTTTCTGCTTCCATCCCATGAAACCTAGTTCCCAAGTAATCTACTTGACTGACGGACTTGTACGGGAGAAGAAATTACCGCGGTAGGACCCAACTACTTCACTGCACCTTATCAAATGCACTCACCAATTTATGTTCTTAGCACTTTTCCACTGTCTGACAAAAATCAGGACTATTCTGGGGCTTTTTGAGCATTCCTGTCTCTAGGGATGGTGACATTCTTCTATCTTGACAACTCAGATCCAGCCACCAGGTACCACCCACAGGCCATTGATACCATTTCAGCGTGTTCTAGGTGAACGGAAAAGAAACAAGACTACAGGCTTTACTTTTTACTACACAATACATATTGCAACTCATAAGTTCTCTTTATCATTGAAAACTCATCGCAGGAAGGTCCAGCTTGTAATCATAAGCTGCTGAGTGAAAGCTTATAATAAATCAGTCATAGATGCTATGAGTGGGGGGCACTGTTTTTATTCTTGTTGGGGTTCCGCCGTGTACCTGCTAAATGCATGAAGTTGTATATAAGTGCTAATTGAATTGCACAGAAAACATACTTAGACATCATGGCTGCCCAGAGTCATGGAAGATGTAGCAGAACTAACATATGAGTTGGACCCTGAAGGATTCGTAAGTTTGAATGGGTGCAGAGAGAAGAACAGGAAACAGAAAGTAAGGACCCGTGTTCATGACTAACGTACTGTGTCGCAGGCCCTGTGTTGGTTCCTTTACGTATGTTATCTCATTCGATTCTCATCAGGGTAGGAAGCTGAAGCTCAGAGAAGGAAGAGTTGTCCAAAGATTGCACAGCTAAGAAATAGAGGGAAACGGACTTGAGCTCAGATCTGCCTCATTTTGATGCTCATGTTCTTTTCAGTGCACTGAACTGTATCAAGGATGTTTTCTGAAAGGCAGACTGATGGGAGCAAGGGTGGGGAGGTGTGAGTAAATGAATATCAGGATGACAGTGCTTCCTTCCTGGAAACAGTGGTTGGAATAAAACAACACTGGAAAACACACACACACACACACACACACACACACACACACGTTTTCTAGGAAGAGTTCCAAGATGAGATTCCACCTATTGACAAGTGTTCATCAAACCTGAATTACTTTTCTGATTGCAAAAGTATTCTATATTAATAGTAGAACATTAGGAAACAAACAAAAGTCATCAGCTACAGAATCAATGAGACCTGGCAACTCTTAATGTTTGAGCATATTGTTTTCCAATCTTTTAACTTTTTTTCTTCAACTACATACATACAGTTTTTAAGAAATCAAAATTTTGTTTTTCCTATTTTTATAATCTGCTATCTGAATTAATAACATTATGATCTATTTCATCTTTATGTATTCTTTGGAAACATATTTTTAATGTACAGAGATTACGCCATATGTACAGATGATCATAATTTATTAAACTTCTATCATTAAACACAGAAGTGGCTTCTAGTTTTTCTCTTTTTTTAAAAATTATAAATGATTTATAAATTTATAAATTTTTCATGTAAAGCATTTTGTTCATTTCTGATTTTTTTTTCCTTGAAAAGTGTTTTCTAAACAAAAAATTCAGCTTGCCTTATTTCCTATGATAGAGAAAATGGAAATCTAAATTTGAATCTGTACCATCCTAGAAACTGTAGCTCTGGGAAGACCCTTGAGGGAATAACACAACATGCTAGCAGAAGCCTACAGAAATCACCATCATCACTTCAAGGAGTTAATTTACATCTGGAAGAGAGAAAAAGAGATAGATAGATAGATAGATAGATAGATAGATAGATAGATAGATAGATAGATAGATATAGATAGATAGATAGACAGATGATAGATAGATAGATGATAGATAGACAGATAAATAGATAGGTAGGTAGGTAGGTAGGTAGGTAGGTAGATAGATAGATAGATAGATAGATAGATAGATATTGAAAAAGAGAGTGACAAAATAAGCACAGAGGAACAGAGGGAGAAAGAAGAAGAACACCACTGTTCTTTTCTCAGGGAACAGATGCATTCTCTCCAGGTAGCAAACTTTTTTAAACATCTAACTCCCTGGGGCTCCAGGGGGTGGTGGGACACACCCACTTTCTATTTTGTCCAAGTGCTCGTTGGCTTTTTAACACCCAGTAACATTCAGAGGTGGCAAATCTGCCTCACCCTACCGATGCATTTCCTCATTGGGGAAAATAGCACAGTGGAGGCAGCCACCTGCGTTTAAATCCCAGCTACTCGGTTTAACAGCTCTGTGACTTTGGACAAGTCTTTTCATTTCTCTGAACCTCAATTTCCATAGCAGTCAAAGGAGATAATAATGCCACCTGGGAATGTCCGCATCAGGACGATTAAATCAGATAATGGATCACCAGGCCATCATACACAATCACAGAGGCACGTGAACATCTTCATTTCCTTCATTTTAAAAAGCAGAGTTCATTCATTCCACAAGGTTTTCAATCCCTGGGCACTGAGGATTCAAAGGCATTTCCCAGCCCCTTATGGGGATCACAGTCCCATGAAAAAGAAAGGGACAGTAGCACAGTAACGTAGCAATGAGCTAAAATGTCACAGGGACAAAATGGTGTGTGTAGTCCAGCCAGTGTGGCTCAGTGGATTGAGCGTCGTCCCAAGGACTGAGAGGTCCCAGTTTGATTCCCATTTGGTGCACATGCCTGGGTTGCAGGCTCGATCCCCAGTAGGGGGTGTGCAGGAGGCAGCTGATCAATGTTTCTCTCTCACATCGATGTTTCTCTCTCTCTCCCCCTCCTTCCTCTCTCTCTAAAAATCAATAAAAACATATTTTAAAAAAACACACAAAATAGTGTGTGTTCCATCTTTTTGGAGAGTGGGCTTAGAAGAGTAACCCTTGAGGCGAGTCTTACAAGGTGAGTATGCTCACCAGGCAGGGGAAGCAAAGGGGTTCATGCTTGGTCTTGTGAGACGATCTGTGGTTGGCATAGGAGTCCTTACGAAGCTGAAAGTTATTCAAATGCCACTTCCTCTGCAGAGCCCGGTCTGGTCCCTTATACAGGAAACCTCTCTACCGCCTTCGCACTTTAATTGCACCACATCTGTGGATTTCTTTGACATTTACTACTTCCTTCTCCGCATTAGAGTTATTTGTGTACTTATTTTACTTTCATTTCACACTAGAGGAACCAAAGCCTGCTTTATCCTGATATTCCCCACAGTGCCTTCAACTTAAACTTTTCTATATAGATGTTATAAATATATATAAAATTATACATATACACACATACATCCATGTATCTGTATCTACATATATATTTTTTAGAATGAAAACCAATGTATTTCACATTCACTCTCTTCATCATGGTGGGTGGGTTTTTTGCTCCTTTAATTTATGGGCCTCATATAGGTGAAGACATCAATTTGCTCTACAGACTGTCACATATTAAGCATTGATATAGACACACAATACTTTCCCCTTCACCCATGAAAACTGGCTGCGTAGGTTCTGCTCCTGCTATCAAAGAAATGATTTTATTCTAATACTATTGATTCTTCTAGAATAGACACATAGAGTTTTGTCTTCCCTCTACCCAACTTAGAATTAGCTCCTCAGGCAAAGGCTGGGGCCTGGCAAGGAACCTCCAGGGAATCGTGATTTGCTAAGTGTCCAGAGGAGATGGAGGAAGGAATCCTGGGTGGTTGTATGGCCAATTCATAGACATTTTGTCTCTCAATATTTGGGGTTTAGACCCCTTTTAATTAACTAATGGGCTATTGTTGGCTCCAAGGCAAACCTTTGTCAAGAAGACTGTTAAGATTCATCTTAATGTCTTGATTATTGCAGGTAGTAATAGAATAATACTATATTACAATAATATCACTCATACATGCATTGAGCATGAACCATGGCCGGGCACTGTCTACATGCTTTGCCAATACTACCTAAATTCATACACAAAGCAATTCAGTGAATCAGTTGCTATTAGTATTTTCATTTAGTAGACTATGAGACTGTAGACCTAAATATTCATAACTTGCCCATGGACCATACCTGGTAAGTGATGACCCCGGGTTTAAATCAAGAATAATCTGATAAGGAGCCTGGAGTTTTATGCCTTTTATTTATTTTTTTATATAATTTTTGTTTATTTATTTTAGAGAGAGAGGAAAGGAGAAGGAGAGAGATAGAAACATCGATGAGAGAGAACATCAATTGGCCGCCTCCTGCATGCCCCCCACTGGAGATTGGGCCCACACCCTGGGCATGTGCCCTGACCGGGAATCGAACTGGCGACCTCTTGGGGCATAGGTCGATGCTCAACCACTGAGCCACACCAGCCGGGCTTATGCCTTTTATTAATTCACCCGATCAAGAAAACAGTATTGTCCCCATTTTATAAACTAGGTGCAGAGACTTTGAGCCTAAGTCCACACATTGGAAAACAGTACCGCCAGGATTTAGAGTCCCATCGGTCTGACCCTAAATCCGGAGTCTAGTACTCTAGGCTGCACACTCGTAGTCAAGTGTTATAACATGGCTAACAGGGCATGGTGCCTTTTCCTTGCCTATGGGCTCTGTCAGGTGAGGGTTGCTTAGGATGGAAGAGAATAAATAACGTGGCTTCCTGACACTGGTGTGGTCGTCATTGCGGTCAACTGAAGCAGGATTTGGTGACTCTATGAGTGAATAATTTCAGGATATTTGAAATATTAGGAATGCTTCCTACACGATCTGCTGAGGATACTGACCCAGTTAGACTTTGCAGTAAAAACTATAGTCCCTTCACTATATGTTGTTTTGGTCCAGCCTTGAGGCTATGGTTTGGGACAAAATGGGCCAGGAATCCTGGTCAAAGAGTGAGAAGAAAACATCCATGAGGATACAAGGCACTGTCCAGCAAGATCATGATTTACTCTTGAAATATTGAGTTGATACAAGCCAAACAGTAGGGCAGGAAAAAAGATATGCCTTTATGCAAAGACTCAAGGCTGGCCTGGTGCCTGAGCCCATGGGCCACGCCAAGCAGAAGCTCAAGTGGGTTTTGCAGGGAAGAGAGATGAAGACTGCCCCAGATTGTAAGCTCGGGGTTGAGTGCAGTAGAAAATATGATAAATAAAAGTAGTTGACCAATTGATAGCATTGTAACTTACTCATGATGGAATCTCAAATGGACTGCCCCCGTTCTCTCATCACGGTGATTATAGTTCCATTCCATCAAATCTGTGGAGTCTTGCAAATGGGCTAAGGAATTTGATTGCCACAGCAAACTTTGCTAATTCACCTGAAGTATCTATCTTACGGGTCTCTTTCCTTCCATCAAATATATGATAACATTGTCAAGGTGTCGTTTTATTCCCTGAGGTACCCAAGTGATCTAGGAGAATTCATAGCACAAGGTATGATTTCTTATCTATTTTGAGCGTAAAATCTGTGATCTGTGTTTATTTATAGATGGTGCCAGCAACTGTCCCTCTTAAATGAAATCTGACATTGGAAGTAGGTACAAGAAATGGCAGTGAGTGTTTCTAAATAAATAAGGTTATATGGAAGCGTGGGGCTTTCTTCCCACTCAAGTAACTAAATTTGACAAAGCAGTCATGGTTTGTTTTGTTACCATCAACAACTAGCTATATGACAAATAAACCCTTAGCAATCTCTTCAGATCTTTCTGTTGCTTACATTCAATTATTCAAAGGGTCAGAAGGGGATTCTTTTGGTCAGATGGGCAGACAGATGGTAGAGTTAACATCTCAGAAGTATAACTGGTTTGTTAAGGAACCTTAACAAATTCAGTGAGAATCAAAACAGGTTTCTTATATTGTTGTTTTACTTTGTTTTCCTATCTGGACTTGCTAAGTCAAAATCCCCCTTTTTCATTCTTTAAAAATGACGTGGCAAGGTCTGATGACTTTTCAGTCTTTCTCAAATTTTGAAACTCAAGTTAGCCTCTTTTAAAACGTGAATATCATCTTGGATTCATATTTCTTCTCTTTTTCCCCACTCTCCCTGGACTTGATCCTGGAAGTCTGGATTGGAAAAGGGATGCTTATGTTTTCCTTTACACCCTCATCATTCTTCATCTTCTTAGTCGAGCTCTTCTGATCTGACTCTGACCAAGAAGAAGAAAAGGCACATTTGGATTCCCCTGTCCATGACTGACCTTCTGGTGTCGGAAGAAAAACGTTAGGGAAAAGAGTAAAGATTTATCTAACTTGCTAGAAAAAAAAAATCAGGTTGAGGCAGGGTCCTTGGCTTCATTGGTTCTCTTCACAACTGGTGACCATCACTCGTGATGCAATCATTCTCCTTGAGATGGTGTCCCTTGGTGTCTCCAGAAGCTCTTGTCCCTTCCCTACTGGCCTACAGCCTCCTGGGCAGCCCTAGCTTCCTGACCCCTCTTTAATCTTACTGCTTCCTCACTTGGACAAGGAGCCACTGAGCCCTCTTTGCACACACTGAGGGCATCTCAAGGGTCTACAGGTGATTCTCTTGAAGTCCCTATTCTGCTCCCAGGGACCTCCCCAGTGGGGAGGAAATAACCTCTTCCCATGAACTTCCACTCCTCAAAGAGCTGTGAGAGTTTCTTCTCCATGACGCCCTCTGTAGGCAGAATGAGGTGTGAGGTGGAGTTGAATGAGATACGGTCAGTGATAACCGATTCTTGTCGTCCTACCAATTGGAAAAAGTGGCCTCAACAGTAGTCAGGTCATTGGTGACTCGAGAGCGGGAGGTACCTATGACTCTCATTTGCAGCTGTAGGCCTTGCTTTTGATTTCCGGGAAACAGAACAATATATCCAGGAAGGGTTTGGTGTCAAAGGGTCAAGCGGGTACCACGGGAGTTCTGCTTCTGCTTTCTGCGGCACCCCCGACTGCCCAAAAAGCCAATGCATTTGGAATCTAAACCAGAATATTAGGACTGGAAGGGAGTTGCTGAGCATCTTCCACCGGGTACCCTCAGCCTCCTTCTCTTGTTCTGAGCTCTTTCCCAAAGCAGTCATGTCCACTTCTGATTCCTGACTGGTCCCTGTTTCTAATATTTGGGGGATGAAAGAAACACACGTGGTAGCCAAGGCGGGTATTGCTTGTGAGGGTCAAATGGGTACCCCGTTGATGGCATCCCTGCTTCCTGAAGAGTCAATGCTGTTCCTCCTTCTTCCCGGCAAGTGTCCTTTTGAGCTGTTCGTGCTGCTTCTGAACGGGCACAACTCCGCTCCTTGTGCCTTCCTGGAAACAGGCTGAATGCTGACAGATCTGACCTCTCGGTGCGTGGAGGGGAACGAGGGGTCAAAGCTGCGTTTGACCCTCTTTCCACTGCTCATAGCTGAGCAGTCAGATTTTGATTTAAACTTCTTCTTTTTTTTTTTTTTTCCAGGCCCTAGAACAGCTCCTTACCTTGAAGCAAGTTCCCTTTGCTGATCTCATACATTTTTATTTGATTTGATACTTGATGTTATGCTTGGATTATAGAACTTCCATTCGGTAAAGGTTCTGTAACACGTTGTTCTTCTGTACAATTGCCAACTACCTCAGACTAAAAACATATTGGGGTAAAAAGCCAGCTTGAAAAAAATAATGATAAATGGAGTCAAAAATTAGGCGCCGGCTAATAAAATCAGATTTTCTTGACACTCTTAGTCAATGCAAAAATAATTGTGGGAATATAAAAGGTTTTTTATGGTCAATTATTCGTGTCTTAGTAAGTATCTATAATCATAGCACCCTCAGAATAGGTAATAATCTTCCACAGAGAAAAGGGAGACTTCCCCCCGGATCCATAAGAAAGGTAAGACGTTATCACACGCGTGCACAAAATATATTCACACTGAAAGGTGCTGGCTTTAAGGTCAGGTGGGTAGACATCTTCTTTTATTTTTTCTACCTTGAAAAAATATATATACTATCTGACTTTATTGGACTGCTGACATTCAATTGATCTGTATTATTCTTAGCTGCAAGAGGCTATCTACCTAAATGCCTCAGATAATAGGTATTACAGTATTAGGTAAAAAGCCTCCATGCAGTCTATATAGCAATATGAAAAAGGGAGAAAGTGTAAAATAAGGGGCATTAAGATGACACTAGAAAGCTGTGAATGAGGTGTCATTTTGCATTTAGAGAGACAACTGGGAAAGTTAAGACAGGAGGAAAAAAGTGCCCCTTTCTCACCAGCTGCCCTTAAAGATGTACAAATGATCTGTTAACAGAAATGAGTTTCTCTTGGGCTTCAGACACCATTTATTACGCTGGGAGAGAGACAAAAAAGAGAAGGGAAAGAAGACAGGCAAATTATGCTTATTTGAAGGCAAAATGCTTCCCATCAGGAAGATGATGAAATTGTACCAAAGGTATCAGCCAGATGTTGACATGTTAATATTTTTCATGCGCTTTTTCACGGAGGAATGAGTACGGAGAGAACTTTTTGGGTGTTCTTTAGGATATGAATTGTGATGCATTGTTAGGCAAGACGCCTTGCCTGGGAAATCACATTGTATCTGATGATGAAGAGGAAGAGGAAGTACGTCCTAAATAGGGGGCTTGAACCTGGAGTCCCTGGCTGCCTCCCAGATGTCTTATGCTACGAATGGGCTCATCTGATCTCTCCTAGTCAATTTCATTCTGGAAAGTAGCCAGTGGGCCTAGTTCACGACCCAGTGATGTCATTATAATTCATTCTCCTTCGCCACAAAAGCTTTGGAAGTTTCCAATTTACAATGGGCCTTTTTAATAAAGAAGAGTATCACACACAGAATTTTTAAGTGTTTCTAATGATTTATCTTTTTCTTTTTCTTTTTTTTTTTTTTTCTGTTTTAGCCTCAGAATGGTCTGGCTTATTCTTAGGAAGACCGGACCATCAAAACCATTCAAAGAATGTATGTCTTTGTTAAACGTCATGGTACAGTTTGTAGGCTCAATGAGGATAGTTGAAGTTTATTACAAGAGAGATCTTGTCTAAACAAAACAAAACAAAAAAGCAAAACGGTATATCTTAAGAGTACATCAGAGCAGGGCAACTAAAATGTAACACGACTTAACCAACGCTTCATCTTCAATGCTCATATCATAACTAAGTAGGATGCATGCCATTTTCAGCCATGTTCTCCATGTTTCAGCCTGGTAGTACAGGATGGGGGAGGGGCCGAGGGCGGCAAGAGACACATGTAAGTCATTTAGAAGCAGAGGCCCCGGCATCATCGTGTGTTTCCCCAACACTTCTCATGGGCTGTAAGAAAATACTCACGGAGGAAGATTATGCAGAAAACCGAGCTCGGCACTGGGGAGTCGGGGCTCTCTCCCAGAACCTCACCTCTTTGAACTTGGTGAGCCCTCCTTGCTAAAATAAACTTTGGCGAAATGACTTCACTTATCCTTGGCATGGATCTGTAAAAGCCCGAGGAGTACAAGCCGAGGGGATGATCAATGCGTTTGCGGCCGGCGCTGTAATTTCCCTTGCTCTGTCCGACAGATGTGGAATAGCTAAAGAGAGGCTTTACTTGTAATCTCCTTATCACCTTATCCTGGAGTGTTTGTGTTCCCTGCATTCACTCCTGGCTGAGGTTAATGCTAAGAAAGAGAAACTGCCCTTTAGTGAGTCTGACGGAGCAACCTGATAAAGCCTTCTCTGGACACCTCGGGAACCCTCGCCACTCCTGGCTGAACGGACGAATCCTGCTTGTCTTTCTTCTGAAGTTCATTGAGAGAAATAATTTGCTGTAATTATGATGGGCTGGGGGGAAATCTATACCTTTTTTCCCCCCACTCCTTTTCTAAAGTACGGATTCTAAACCAGGTCGTCACTGCGGGACCATTATTAGCAAGAGACTGGAATGAGAAGAGGATGGGGGAGGGCAGGATGGAGAGGACATAGGGACCACCTGGGTGGTGAAATGACAGCATAGGAAAGATCAAGGTTCACAGAAGGACTGAGGGGTGCGAGTTGTATAGGAGAAAAAGAGAGAGAAGAAAATGAAAAAGATACACACACAAACACACACACACACACACACATACACGCATACACACATATACACACACACACATACACACACATACACACACACACACAAGGTGGGGGGGCAGGAAGTGAGGTTTCTAATGAGAAATAAACACATGTGGGTGAAGCTCAGGAGAAAGGCAGCTCCGATATGGTGACATTAAGGAGGGCAGCCTGCAGAGGCAGGACCCCACAGAGAGGGGGCATCGACCTTTGCAGGGGGCAGTTTTCGTGCTTGCACAGAAAAGTGAGCCACAGCAGAGAGCCTGTCAGTCTCGGCTTCCCCAGCGTCAGGTAATCCCCACTCTTCCTGATGAGTCTGAGGTCCATGAAAGTCTTCAAAGTGAGCACCTGGTGAATCTGCTCAAGGGAATATTTTCTTTCCGGGGAGTAGATCCTGGGTTGGGTGTGCCCTCCAAAGAATCCTATGTTAGGGGGACAGCGAGTTACACAGCCGGTGATCACAGTCAAGGGGGAATATGTTTTCTTAGCTACTGATACTTAGCTACTGAAGGGCTGGGGGAACCCAGAGAGTCAATAGAAGGGGATGCAGGACTAGCTTCATAGAGGAGATGCAATGATGATGATACTAATAATAATAAGAAAAGCTACGATTTCAATGACAAAAGTCATATCAGCAGCTGCTACTTAAGCCCCTATTACAGGCATGCGTCTTCTGTAAACATGTGTGAATCTGTAAACATGTATATAGATAAGCACATGGTATTGATCTACAAATGCTCACAGAATCCCTCAAGGTATTATCATTATTATTATTATTATTATTATTATTATTATTATTATTCCAATGTTATAGTTGAGGGCATTAAAGCTTAGCAATCTTGCCGAACGTATCCAAGGAAACATGTCCACCTATTTACAAAGTCTGATCATGGTCAATTGGGTAAAACACGCAACCATTTCAATGGGGTTCATCGAAGACATGACCGGATTGAGAAGGAAGGGAAAAGGAAAGTGTTCAGTGAAGGAGGGTTTAGTTGAAAGACTTGTTGGAAGCCAGCTCAGGGAATGGTTCGTAAGCTTACCATAGGGAACTACTACACAGGTAGGAAAAATGAAACCCAGAAAACTGCTAATAAATGGCACAGCCAGGGTTCGGCTCCACACTAAACAACCATCCAATAGGGCTTGGCCTATTAAGGTCGTTGTGACAAGAGAACTTGGTCAGTTTGAACTCTAATGGTCATTGATATTGGAAGTTAAACTTCATGGATTGAGAACACTGGTTTGGAACCAGACTGCGGTGCAGATCTGGACTCTTTCCTGCTACTAATGAGTAACCTTGGGTGATGTACTCAAATCCTCTGAAGCTCATTGTCTTCATCTGTGAAACTGAGATCTAATACGTAATTCAAAAAATTGTGAGGATTCATGATGTATGCAGCTTCTAAACACGGTGCCTAGCTCCAGCTATACCTTTAACACATGGTAGCTATTATTTTAGTGTTCCAAGACATACACGTTATTAGAATGCCATCTTTTTAAAAAAATTTTTTTTTTCCTTTATTGATTTTTAGAGAGAAAAGAAAGGAGAGGGAGAGAGAGAGAGAAACATTGATGAGAGAGAACATCGATTGGTTGCCTCCTGCACGCCCCCCACTGGGGATTTGGCCCCCAACCTGGGCATGTACCCTGACCAGGAATCGAACCGGCAACCTCTTGGTGCATGGGTCAACACTCAACCACTGAGCCACACCGGCCAGGCTAGAATGGCATCCTGTCGTAAAATGTACTCCGTGTTGGATTCCTAAGTTTTGGTATCAATGAACAGAACAAAGGTTATTGATTCTAGACCAGGCTGGAATTTTCCCTGAGAATAACCATTTGATTTCAGTCTTCAACATTTTCTACAGTAAAATGCCAATTTGAAAATAAGTAATGGTTGAGGAAAAACATTTGCAATACGCACAGAATGAAAGACTGTATCAAGAATCTATGAAGATAAATAACCCAACTGGACAGGCAAAGAACAGGCAGTTCACAGAAAAAAAGATACAAATGGTGAATAAACACTGGAAAACATGTTCAAACAAGTTATTTTTGGCCCGACTCTCTGGAAAAATCATCATCATCATCACCATCATCATCATCATTAAAATATATAACTCATTCTCTTATTTCCTCTCAATTCCACATCTCCCTCCAATCATCGCTCCATTTCTCTGCTTCCCTTACAGCAAAAATTAAAAAATAAAAAAAGCTAAAGATTTATCCATACTCACTATTTCTACTTCCTAACCTCTCTCTTGCTTAGTTGACTGAAATCCAGGTTTCTCTCTCTCTCTCTCTCAAATTGTAGAAGAGGAAGTATGTTTATTTTGGATTTGTTGACTGCCACTGTGAACCTGGGTAAAGCCAGTTCCATAAATCAGGATAGAGAAAGCAGTCCTTAGTGACATCACAGAGAATTCTACCTAACTTAGAGCCTCTTCGACTTTTGGACATTTCTATTAGCATTTCACCAGACCAAATGGGATTTTTGTTTCCTAGAATAAACACGATGGAGGTGGACCACTCCTCTCCAAGGTTCTAGGGAGGAAGCTGGATTCCCTACAAGGAGGGAATACGTGGGGAGGCAGCTTTTAAGGAGGAAATTTCTAGAGAAAATGGCATGCAAAAATGCCAATCAGAATTCAATCTATACAATACCAGCAGATGTGTACGTAGGAGCAAAAGATAATTCACATATAAGCCAAGTCATATTAGTGAGAGATTCACCTAAGACTGAAAAGGGTTTATAAGAGGATGAGTGATGGGCTGTAAAGATATATATGAAACACTTTTAATTAAAATATCTGATTTTTGCTCTAGGATTTAGACTAAAGCAAATTTAAAGTCCAAGTTGTTTAATTTACCATCGAATTTAAAAAATGTTGTCACTCCCCACCCTCCACACATACTCTTTCTTTTTTTTCCCAGTAATTCAGCCAGTATTTAACCATGACTTTTGCAAGGTGCTAGAGACATATTTATGAGTAAGATACTCCTCAGGTCCTTATGTAATATTGCATCACATGACGGGGAAGACAAACATTAAAAATATGAAATTTATTTATTGTCAGTGCAGTGAGGACATGCTTGGGTTCAATTTTCAAACCCCTAATTAGAGTTCTTTAACGTTTTTTTAGAAGCAGACTCTTTAAACCCAAGACTTAACAAAAAAATAAAAGTGGTTCTTTAAGTTCTTTATCAATCTTACTTCTTTCTGTTCTTTTTGACCTGAGAGAACCAGAGAGAGAGGTGGGACAGGGAAAATGGTGAATGTGGCATCCTCACAGGGACCTGAACAGATGAAGAGATACAAGGGAAATGAGCAGATGGAGGGCAGGTGAATCCTTGAAGTAAAAGTGAGCTATGAAGCTACTCTACCTTAAGATGGTTCACTTCAAAGTTCTATCATGACATGGAAGGTGATGACCAAAAGCTTATATTATAAACCCTGACTTTGCCAAAACCTTGGCCAGGGTGCAAACCCTAGGCCATGACCCTTGACCATCGTTTCACTCAAGCCATTTTCTCTATATTCTACCCACTCTATTCTGCTGAATGATTTTTACATCACATTTGTAGATAACTTCTATCTAGAAAATACTCTCTCTCTACCCAAATTATACTTTGCATTTCTCAATCAATGCCTATACAATTATATATCTTAGAGATGTAAATTATGTTCTAGTGTATGGCCATTATTCATGAACACGCATTCTCATAAACAACATTTTTATAGTACTTCTAAACTGGAAGAATAATCAGTGCAAGTATAATGGATACTAAAGAGGGCATCTGAGAAGGAGAGATTTGCTATTGAATTGCATTCTGTAGTATTAAAAAAAAAGTTTCCATCACTGAAAATGTCCTTAGTGTGTCTTATAGTGATGATTAAATCTCCTGAATTGAATTCAGTTCGTTCACCATAATTCTCTGTTTTTGTATATCATAATTTGTAAGTGCTTAGAGCTTATATTAAACACTTGTACCCAACACAGAATAAAATAAATGGTCCCAGCTCATAAGGTTATCAATACATTTGGGTATATTTATGTTTGGCAGAGTCAGACATCCTGACTCTGTGTTTATAGATACGCATGTTTATGTTATAAAAATGTATACACAGTGAGTATATGTGTATTTGGAGAGTGCTTCATTACGTCTCTTATTGTACCAAAGAAGATTTATGATGTGGAAAAGACAATCTCATATCTCTTATTTCCTACCATTTCAAACAAAAGAATTGTTGTCATTATTATGTTCACTGTTATCTTCAAACAAATTTACTCATGGTCACTCTGCTGGTCTTGAGTGGCCATGAATTAAAAAATAAAATAAAACAACAACAAACAAAAAACATAGTTCCTTCCTTTCAAGGACACAGAACTCTTTTTGGACAGAAACTCTTAATGTACATGTCCCATGTATATTAAAGAGAAGTGTAACCACACAATGCAGTCTATGTCAAAACCAAAGGAGTAATGGAGCTGGTGTCAGAAAAGGGAGGAGGTTATTGGGGGTAGACATGTATGTATATACTTGGGAAAGAGTTTCACAGGGGAGGGGAATCTTAAACCAACCTTGAATTGTGGAAAGACAGAGTGTGGGAGAGAGCTATTGCATATAGAAAAAAAAAGAGGGAGGGAAGGAAGGAAGGAAGGAAGGAAGGAAGGAAGGAAGGAAGGAAGGAAGGAAGGAAGGAAGGAAGGGAAGGGGATGGAAAGAAGGAAGAAGGGAGGGAGGGTAGAAGGAAGAAAGAAAGGAAGTGAGGAAGGAAGGAAGAAAGGGAGGGAGGAAGGAAGGAAGGGGAAGAAAGGAAGGAAACGAGGGAAATTATAGAGGCTTATGGAAAGAAATGAAAGACTTTAGCTCCCAAGGAAATAACAAGAAATCACCAGCTGAGCAACAATAAAAAGGGAAAACACTCACACTTTTGTTTAGTACCATCAAAGAACTGTGAATACAAAGAAGCCCCCAGGACCAAAATCTGGAAAGACAAGACTTTTCCAAGTAAGTGGAGAATACGGGACACATTGAAACCTGGGGTCAGTGGCCCAAGTGGGGGCAGGTGGGCTGAAGAGCAAACCCATCAGCAATGACAGTCTTTGCTTGGACAAGAAGAAACAAATGAGACTTTTTGATGAATTTATGGGCTGCCATGGCCAACTGAACCTGGAAACACCCCAAATGCAAAGAGGATCCCCTTGGCCAAGTCGCTTACAGGGGAATTCAGATGATGAAGTAGAGACTGGGGGTGGAGGCAGAAGGGTTTCACAGACTCAGGCTCACAGTGTCGGGATTTGAGTTTCCTGATATTTCACTGGGATCCCATGATCATGCAGTCTCATCATCTGTGGTCTCCCAGTCCTTTGGGCTTTGGAGAAATGGTCGATATAGAGACTACTTTATTTTAAATTCTTCAAAAGTCAAAAATTATTTAAAAGACTAGCCAAAGAAAACAATTATAGCAATGTATGATGGGGTTTTAATATGTAAAAGTCAGGAGTATATAAAAATAACACAAAAGGTGGAAGAAAGTATAAATGAAATTATACGGCTATGGGTTATTTCATTTTACACAGAATTATATAAACCTAATTCAAGATAGATTTTGATAAATTAAGAATACATACTGTAATCGCTACTGAAACCAGTAAAATAAAAATACAAAGAGATATAACTAGCCCAGCTGGTGAGGCTCAGTGGTTGAGCATCAACCCATGCACCAAGAGGTAGTTGGTTTGATGCCCAGTCAGGGCACATGCCCAGGTTGTGGGCGTGATCCCCAGTGGGGGGCATGCAGGAGGCTGCCCATTGATGTTCTCTCTCATCGAAGTTTCTATCTCTCTCTCCCTCTCCCTTCCTCTCTTTCTAAAATCAATAAAGAAAATAAATTAAAAAAAAAAAGAGATATAACTAAAGTGCAAGTAGAAGAGATGGAATGAAACACTGAACATTTTTATATTAACCCAAAAAGAAGACAACGAAAGAAAAGTAAACAACAAAAAATACAGAGGAAACAAACAGGAAACCGGTAGCAAAATGTTAGACTTAAATGTAAATGTGCAAAACACATCCCACGTGAAAAAGTAAACATTTTAGGAGGGATAAAAATAAAACCCAATATGCTCTTTATGAGAGATTCACTCTATATATGAAATCACCAATAGATTGAAAATAAAAGAATGGAAGAGTACATACCAGGGAAGAGTAAGCATGAAGACACTTGTGTAGCTATATTGATATCAAACAGAATAGATTTGGAAACAGGGGATATTATTACTGAAATAAATCGGGTCACTTCATAATGGAAAAAGATCAATTCATCACAAAAACAAAATATTCCTAAATGTATACTCATTGAATCACAGAGTTTCAAGATAAATGAAGTGAAAATTAGTAGATTTAAAGGGAAAACTAGATAAATACACTCATGTTTGGAGATTCTGAGACCTCTCTTTCAGTTGTTGATAGAAAAACTGGACAAGAAATCATTACAAATATAGAAGGTTTGAACAACACTATCAACAACTTGATCCTGAACACTGTGAATACATATTCTTTTCAGTTATACAAAGACTATTCAACAAGATAGACCACATGCTGAGCTATAAAATAAATTTCAATAAATTTAAAAAGTTGAAGTCTTAGAAACCACTTTCTCTGACATCAATACAATTACATTAGAAGGAAAGCCTAGCCCTGGCTGGTTTGGCTCAGTGGTTAGAGCACCGGCCTGCGGACCACAAAGGCCCAGGTTCGGTTCCCGCTAAGGGCACGTATCTTGGTTGCAGTTTGTCCCCGGCCCTGGTCGGGTCGTGTGGGTGGCAACCAGTCGATGTGTCTCTCTCTCTCACGTCGATGTTTCTCTCTCCTTCTCTTTCTCCCGCTCTATCTCATGAAAAAAAAAATAATAATAATGAAAGCCTAAAATATATGAAAACCAAACAATACACTTATAAATAACCCAAGGGTCAAAGAAAATTTCAAAAAGGAAATTAGAAATTACTCTAACAATGAAAATGAAAATATAATGCCGAAATTTGTGACATATAGTTAAACCAGCTCTTAGAGGAAATGTATATCTTTATAAGTGTTTAAAAGAGAAAAAAAAATAAAGGTTAATAAAATCTAAATCTAAATTTCCACTCCAAACCCACAACCTTCCATCTTATTATGTAGCCATTCTGATTAATTTTACACACAAACGGACCAGCTTTATTGATCTTGAAGCTTACACAATTTTGGGATTCCTCTTTATGAAAAAAAAAAAATTAAGACAGCATTATAGTTTTTCTTTTAAACAAAGTTGGTTAAAAGTTTGTGTTTTTACATTATTTAACGTTTAGAAAATATTTTTAAATTTCACAATTCTCATCATTGGTAATTTCAAGTAAAAGTTAGAATTATTGCCTGGCTGGTGTGGCTCAGTGGTTGAGCGTCGACCCATGTACCAAGAGGTCACAGGTTCGATTCCTGGTCAGGGCACGTGCCCAGGTTGTGGGCCCAATCCCCAGTGGGGGGCATGCAGGAGGCGGCCAATCGATGTTCTCTCTCATCGATGTTTCTCTCTCTCTCTCCCTTCCTCTCCCTCTAAAATCAATAAAGAAAAAAAATTTTTTTTAATGTTAGAATTACTGCCAAATGTGGGAAAACTTCTCTCAAGCTTTGCCATATATGAGTTGTAAGATTTCAGAGCATTTTAGTGTTTCTTGAAGAGTGAAAATAGTCTTTGATATCACTCATTAACTAGTTTGTCTTCCTTTAGTGAAGTATTATGTGTAGCTTTGTCAATGTGAATATTTTATGTCAAATCCCTTACTATTGATTTTTTCCAAATGTATTGATGAGATTCACTATTGAAACGATTCACCATTGAAGTCATTCTTGCACCAAGATTGCTAACAATAAATTAACTATGCATACAAGCAAAGTAAACCAGGTAAATACTCTCTAAAGTATTTGGGTTTCCAATTTATCCCCTAAGATAGGTCCCCAAATGACTAAGGCCACTCTACCCGTCATAAGGGAAAATGTAAAAAAGGCAAAGTCAGTGGGGAAAGAGACAGAAATCTTAACCCATTACATTTAAAATATCTTCTGCAAATTTTACAAACTCAGATGCAATCCAATGATGTCCCCCCACCTTTGAAGACTTAGGGAAGTGAGAGGTCCTGAGGCTTGAACATGCTCAGCTTCCCCAAGAATCAGCCTCAGATTTTGCCTACAAATGTTTTTATCAACATTGTCATCTATAGACATACCGAAATGATATAACATGGCTATATTTTCATTCATATTTGTGTTCCATAAATCCTCTCGTAAGCCAGCACAGTGTTCTAGACCTAAAATAGATTTTCACTTATGGTAAGCACAAGATGTGAGCTTTTCGAGTTTTTTGGATTGGACTGAATTTAATTGGCAGTGTAAAAAATGTAATCGGGGTGGTTCTTATCTTCTGAACGCCTTGTAGCAAAATGAGAAGAATGCAAGCTTTGGAATTGCTTTACTAGCTTTTTTTTTTTTTTTTTTAATTTAGGGAAAGTTATTTTACCTCTCTTAGACTCTGTTTTCTAATCTGAAAAACTGGAGGCATAATATTATGCCAGGGACTGTCAACTGTCTTTCCAATAGTCATTCTAGTCTTCTGTAGTAAGACAAGCACTATTTTTAGCTGGGCACATGGCTGCTCAGAATAAAAGCTATAATTCCTAGCCCGGCCGGTGTGGCTCAGTGGTTGAGCATCGACCCATGCACCAAGAGGTCGTGGGCTCGATTCCCGGTCAGGGCACATGCCCAGGTTGTGGGCCCAATCCCCAGTGGGGGGCATGCAGGAGGCGGCCAATCGATGTTCTCTCTCATCGATGTTTCAATCTCTCTCTCCCTCTCCCTTCCTCTCTCTAAAAACAATAAAGAAAAAACTTTTTAAAATAAAGCTGTAATTCCCATAGTCTCATGGAGTTAACTTCAGACAAATGGGATGTAAATATCACATAAGCGCTTCCCAGAATCTTTCTGTAAAGAGAGTTTATACACATCCTTGCCTTCTTTCTTCATCTCTTCCTCATCTCAACGTGCAGAATAGACGAGATGTAGAGGTCTTGGACCACGAGAGAGGACCACATCCCCAGAAGAGTAGAGCAATGCGTGAAAGGCTAGTCCCGT
The DNA here is from genome assembly GCA_030848825.1 of Tadarida brasiliensis. Lineage (NCBI taxonomy): Eukaryota > Metazoa > Chordata > Mammalia > Chiroptera > Molossidae > Tadarida > Tadarida brasiliensis. The sequence goes on from CM061279.1 coordinate 6,605,338, forward strand.
CAGCCTTTCTGGGACTTAGAGGAGCAGCTACGATGTCAGTCCTGAGTTTTTCACCTGTACATATTTTTGTTACAAAGAAATACCACCTGTCTGATGTAAATAATCATTATATCGAGTTTCTGTTGCTTGCACTGATTTTAATACAAAGCCAGTTTTTAAAGATTAAACATATAAGGTGCCTAGTTCAGTGTCTGGCAACTAAGTGGTGTCTAATACTAGTAGCGACTCAGCGTTTTCTTATCTGGATATTTTTTACTTGCCTAATGAGGTGGCCTTCAAAAGTATTATTTATATTCCTGATGCTAGCTGGTAAACATCTTCATTCCTTAATTATCTAAAAATAAGCCTTCTTAATGACATCTACATATTAAAGTCTGTAGCCTGATCTTTTATGAACTGTTAAGAGAATAACCTCCCAGAACCAAATTACTATTTTGCTACTGTGTAGACTTTTCAGAATGTACTAATGTATAATTTTTCCCAGCACATAATTTTCATCCTATTTTCTATTTTTTCATCTTGCTGCTGACAGCTATAACTTATAAAACATCTTTAAATAGATATCTAGGGTGGGGGGGGAAGCACTGCATTTTTTAAAAATTTACACAAACATCTGTGCATAAAATTTTTAAAAAATGACCAAACTGAATCCTTTTAATAGAGGTCTATGGAGCTGGGTTGGAGAGACCTCTGCCCAAATCTCCATGAAAATGAAATAGAAGGAGAAAACCGGCACTATTCTTTTCCCCAAAAATGTGAATTTAATTCATATTATTATTATTATCATTATTGAGGAGATTATACACATATTCAGCCCTACTTTCCAGACCCTATTTTGCATGAAAGTTTCTTCAGCTACGTGTAGTGCATGACATTTTTCCTTTCGGACACCTTGCTTGGCTTCATTATAGTGCCAAGTTCTTTGGATCATGACTTACAGCTCTTTCCATGAAAGATGCAAAATGCAAATAGAGGCCAAGGAAGAGGAGTGATTTGCCAGTAGCAGGGGGATGTCACAGAAATGGAGCTCCCTGCCTCTCGAGAGCTGGTTCCTGTTTCACTGACAGCCCGCCACTCCCCTCCTATGAACCCGGAGAGGTACACATGCAACGTGACATCAGCTCAGGAAGGGTCCCCCAAATTAATCTCCCCCGGTATTTTCAGAAAGACTTTGCTGACACTTGCTGTCCCTGTCAGCCCTAATAAAGAGATTTTTACCTGTATTTGCCTATTCAACACTTCAGTCCCTCAGCCAATTTTGAAAATTATTTCTGATTTATGGCTTTCTCTCAAGCGGGTGTCACCCTGCCTGTCAAGTACGCCTCAAAGCAAATGCTAAGTGAATGCTGGCTGGTAAAATTAATAAGGGAAACCTTTACTCAAAAACCTAGAAAGAGCCTTGTAAAGGGGAGCATTCAACCAGGCAGTAACTGGGGGGCTGCCTGTGAAATTTACAAGTGAGGCAGGTACATGGAGACTTCATTCACCCTGAAGGGAGACGCACTTTTGCCTCTCAGGACTTAAAGCTCAGCCACTCTGGAGAACAAAAGGACCAATATGATGAAAGATCATGGGTTCTAATCCCTTCAGATGGGAGTCTGGGTCACGCTCATGCTTTGCAAAAGGAAAACGATTTTTCTTCAGTTTATAAATATGAACTGTTCAATTTCAGCACAAACCCAAGAAATGGGAAGGCACTACACTGTTCAGTTTTTACTGTAAAGATGCCAAGTGTAAGTATATGTGTGTGGTTCATATGTGTCTTAGATATTTGACACTAGAAAAATAACTGTTATTAAGTACATTCATGAGTGAATGAATGAATGAATGAATGAATGAATGAAGCAAGTCCACTCGGTCTCTGAAGTCCCTTATGTCTACAACTGAACCATCTCCCTTATCTCTCTGCACTCAAACCCCCTGGCCTTCTCTCCGATCCTCAAATTTGCTTATTTCTTATTCACCCAGGGTCTTTGCATATGCTGCTACTCCTGCTAGGAATGTTCTCTGTGTTACCTACCCTGGAGAGCTGGAATTCACCCTTCAGGCCCTAGCTGATTCTCTCTCTCTTTTTTTTTAAATTTTTTTTTCTTTATTGATTTTTAGAGAGAGAGAAAGGGAGAGGGAGAGAGACACAGAAACATCAATCGAGAGACTAACGATCGGCTGCCTCCTGCATGCTCCCCACTGGGAATTGGGCCCACAACCTGAGCATGTGCCCTGACCTGGAATCAAACCGGTGACCTTTTGGTGCATGGGTTGATGCTCAACCTCTGAGCCACACTGGCCAGGCCCTAGCTGATTCTCTTTACCCCAGAAAAACTTTCTCCGCAACCTATAAGAGTTTTCATCTTTTATCTCCTATTCCATCCTTTCCTGTTGCTTCGTGGCACTTAGTAGAGTTAGTACTTGGCTCAATACTTGCTATCCTCACTAAACATTAAGCAAGACCAAGGCCGGTCCCGTGGTTCTTGTTGAGTTCTTTTTTAACAGTCCTGGCTCATCACGGATTCTCAACAGTTACAGATGAAACCACGGAGGATGGATGAGAAATGACATTTTAAATATTAGGCTGCATCTCTATGAGGCTTAGTCTATTACAATCTGAAATTACATATGCCATATTCTTGTTTTGCTTTTCTATACATATAATATATGCATGAAGTACATTTCATATTATTGCCTACAATAATTCTTGCCATCTAAATATGCTACTGCCTATAGGGTGATTATCACATATATATATATCTATATATATATATCTATCTATCTATATATATATATATATATATATATATAGATATATATAGCATTTTTTGTTCTGCTTCGGAGATGGGTTAGCTGTTAAAGAAATGTCTGACCTCTCATTGAAAATATAATATCCTCAACGTTAGAGAATGACATCAGACTCATGCACTGTTCCTTCCTGAATGTGTCCGTACAGGGGTGCTCAATATTTTCTAAAGCCTGGCATCATTTTCCTACAGACCCGACTTCTGATGTCATTCATTTGACAAGCATCAGTTGAGCACGTACTAGATGCTAAGCATTTAGCATGACCATGGGCTGTTAGAGATGAAGGTATTCTATATGCCCTCAGGTAGGTCACATTGAAGATGACTACCATTAGAACACAGCCTAGTCCTTTATTGATTGTGTTTATTTATACGTCTAAGGAATAGAGTTCATGTAAGAAAAAGTCTCAGTGTGTCACAGGAAGCTAGAATAAGCTCAGATCCTTCATCCAAAGGAATAGATTCACCTCGTCCAAACATTTACTGACTCCTAAACTTAGTGGTAGACTTCCATGATCAAGACTGCTTATCCTTCAGTAAGCATTGAATAAATATCTACTGTCTGATTGAAGGAGTAATTAGATTGTCATTAAATTACCAAGTGACCCTCCAGACTGGGCCCCCCAAATCTTAGCAGACATCTTACAAAGCATGGTTTTAGAGCATCCTCAAAGAGACAGACACTTTATGCTGGTGTGTATTTCCAGAATCTCACTTGATGCATTTTGGTTGACTTCTGCAGAACATTTTCTAACACCGTATAGTTTTTAATGTCAGCTTCAGAACATGTCTCTTTAGTGTTTTAATGGGAAGTGTCTGTTAACTTTCCTCATTTTAGGGAACAGAGGGATGCAGGGGAAGAGGGTATGGGACATCCTAAGTAGTTACGGCACTTTGCCCGCAACATCTAAACTTTCTCATCTTTAATATCACTGGGGGAGCAGCCCACTGGCTTCGTTGTTAGTGGGTTGTAGCAAATGGTCGGTATTTGTTTTTTTCCTTCCAGAAAGGAACTATGAACAGAGATCAGTGAGCTTTCCAATCAATCATTCCAGTTGAGAAATGTGTCATTTTTCTCCATGACCAAAATGCCTCCCTCCCAGCTGCCCATCTCTGTCCGAGCACTAACAAATCTTTACTTCAGTGATAGGAAGACATCCCTCGTCTGCCAGTCTTCCGGTATTGGTGTCAGCCTAAATGCTCAGGCTGGCATGAAACAGCCAGTGAGAAATGCAAACGTTTCTGTGACAACACGAGAGAATATCCCATTATCTGAGGTGCCAACTTGCAAAGGAATAAAATACCAGATCCAAAGGACCTGTGCTTCTGCGGGCTGCGTGTCTTTGCCACCGCCCTATATGGCACGACCACAAAGGCAGGATTTCACTTCCCTCTAAATACTGCGCACATCATAATGGCTTTTTCAAAATTTCACAGCGTGAGCCTGTGATGTTCAAAGACCAGTAAGTTACTCTTGATAATTCAGGAGGGCTGGAGTTTAATAAGGGTGACTTGAAAGGATTTCGACTTTGAATATGGCTCGGATGAGGCCATAAGTTTGACCGTGGTTTTCCTTTATCTACCACACCACCGCTGTCCCCCAAGGCTGCAAAATTAGACCAGCAGTATCTATGGGCATTCGTAAATTACTGCATTTTTGCACTTGTAGCCATCTTAGGATGAGTTTAAGTAAATGTGTTTGTTTTTCCCTCCTCAAATATATACACTTGAAATCATGCAGAATATTTGCCGTCCACATGACCAAAGTAAGGAACGCCAGAACTTTATTTTGCCAATGAAACAAAAGAAAAACAAAAAAACAGAAGGAGTAGGGTCATCGAAGAAGCTTAACACATAGCCAAGATGACTCATTATAAATGTACTTGAAAATGTATCCTTCATTTCAAAATCACTTAAACATCTAGAAACACTGAACATCAGAGTTACTAAAATGAATTAAAAACAATTTTTTTTCTTTATTGATTTTAGAGAGAGAGGAAAGGAGAGAAAGACAGATAGAAACATTGATGAGAGAGAACATCGACTGGCCGCCTCCTGCATGCCCCCCCACTGGGGATCAGGCCCACAATATGGGCATGTGCCCTGACCGGGAATCGAACCGGTGACTTCTTGGTACATGGGTCGACGCTCAGCCTCTGAGCCACACCTGCCGGGCTGAAATGAATATTTTCATCTACACACTTCTGAATTTATGAACAGACTGATTATATATAATAGGACATTATCATTGTCGAACTATGTATTATATTAGCATTGTAAAAATGCAAGAAAAATCATAAATATATTTCTAGTAATATATTATCCTTGTAAAAATTAAAAAAATATAAGAAAGACAATAAATTCTCTTTTATCCCAGTACCTGTTGATAACCGCTGATATTAGCTTTTCTTGTACATACTAAAAATAACATTTCCTAATTTTTTTCACTTTCATAATATAAGCCCTTGAACATGCTTCACTTTAATCGCTGCAGACCATAACATTGTATAGATACACCATAATTTATTTAATCAATACCTTATAGTTTGATATGTTTCTTATTTGATTTCATAAATTACATTACAAGGACAACTTTTAAAAGTAACATTTCTTGCCCAGCTGTTGTGGCTCAGTGGTTGAGCATCGACCCATGGACCAGTAGGTCACCTGTTCAATTCCCAGTCAGGGCACATGCCCAGGTTGTGGGCTTGATCCCCAGTGGGGATTGTGCAGGAGGCAGCCAATCAATGTTTCTCTCTCATAAATGTTTCTATCTCTCTCTCTCCCTCTCTCTCTAAAAAATCAATAAAACATATTTAAAAACAACATTTCTTCCATTTATATTTTAGATTTGTCTTTAGGATAGACTCCTAGGAACATCATTACTTGGCCAAAGAGTATGGAGATTTTTAAGACTCTTGGCTAATAATTATAAATTGCTTTCAACAAAAATGAAGTAATTTCAGGTGTAAGAATAATTATTTCTGGGGGAAAGACTGTATACAAAGTGTGCAAAATATCTGAATCAATGATCCTACTCTCCAGAGCTTTGACTCATGAAGAAAGGGAACACAGGAGAAGTAAAAAATAGAAGAAGAAAGGAAGCTGCAAGTATTTAAATTTCTTCAACATTCACATTAATCAACTCACTGTACAATGAATGGTTCTGTTCCTGAGGTGTGTATATCTGCCCACAGTTGAAATAGCCAATCACATAGCATAGTCAGGATGATCTGTCTTAATTTACTTGATCGCCCATTTTTAGTAAAAAGATTTTGGGCAAATTCCAATCGCTAAATCAGTGGTTCTTGACCTTTTAATGATTGAGAATATGATGAGAGCTATTGATTCTCCTAGAAAATACACATACAAACAGAACTTTGCATCTATTATCAGGATCCAAACATTCCCCATAATCCTCTTTCCATAGGTCCTTCAGGTCTGTAGAGATTGATTAAGAAAGTCTAAAAGAATCATTAGTTTATCTTCAAAACATTTGATAGAGAAATTAATAGTGGCAACCTTTAAATGCTATATTTGAATATCTCACTATTTGGCATTCACAGAATCCTCAAATGCTATTATTGGGAGAAAAAATCGCAAAGGCATTGAGTTAAGGGGGTGTACACATTTTGAGGTATGGAGATTCCTTTGAGAACTTGATAAAAGCAATGGACTATTTTTCCAGGGAGAAATACAAACACAATCAGCCCCAACCCTGACATAGCTCTGCTGGATTAAAGTGATGGGTTCAAGGATCTTCTGAATTCTCCCCTCAGAGTCCAGGCTGAGAGTACTTGAGTTCTAATCCCACCATCACCACTACTGTACAGATGAGGAAAGCAAGTATGACAGCAGTTAAAAGATTTGTCCCTACTCATAAAAAGAGTCACTAGCAGTGCTGGAACTATGTGTATATAATATATATATATATATATATATTTTAATAGTTTTTCTTTATTGATTTTAGAGAGAGAGGAAGGGAGAGGGAGAAAGAGATAGAAACACTGATGAGCGAGAACATCAACTGGCCGCCTCCTGCACGCCCCCCACTGGGGATTTGGCCCACAACCTGGGCATGTGTCTTGACCTGGAATCAAACCAGCGACCTCTTGGTGCATGGGTCGACGCTCAACCACTGAGCCACACCGGCCGGGCTGGAACTATATATTTTATAACTCCTCATTGGTACCATTTTAGACCCATTTTACAGATCATAAAATTGAATTGAAAGAGAGAAAGTTACTTATCATACTCATGTGATCATTCGGTGATAAACAGAGGCTCTCAAGATTACACATGGCTCTTCTCTCCTCACCAAGAAGATAATACATTTGCATTTGGAATATAAATTTTGGAAATAGATCGGTTAACTGTAGGAAGTCAAGTTACTCCACTTGTTCAAAGAGTGCATTTTCACTGAAATACTTGGTGGTTGATGACAGATGGAAATTCCGTGTTTAAGAGCTAAACAGCTATATTTGCATACCTGGGTAACTCACAGGGCGGACGTTAGCTTGTCCAATTTGCATTGGCAAATATGAGCAGACAGACTTCTCATGGAGCACTTTCAATCCCACGCTTTAAAAGTTGCCCCATCCAGTTCTGAAGTTGACAGTCATCATCTGGTTAATTTTTGACTGTGCGATGTCAACCACTGGCCAAGTTCTCTAAATAAATCGGATGCTCCTGTTTATAACCTCCCTCCCCTTCAGGCACACGGACTGGAAAAATATGAAAGGGAGATGTAAAAATGCCCTGGTTTTGATGAGGTCTTTTACATATTCTAGTTTCTAATTTGGTGACACAGGAGTGTCATGTCAGAAATGGTCAGGAAATCCACCTTCTTGTATCAGAAAATATGTAGACAGGTCCACAGACCATCTCTGGCCATCACTCGCCAGCTGTTCGATCAGAACAGTGCTCTGAGAGTCATCAGAGGCAATTTAACCCGATGGTAGCTGGCCACTGGGTACTGATTCACTAGGGATACATGATAACTCAGAACCCCGTCAGGGGATTCCATAGTTGAGACTTCCAAAAAGTCAGGGCATGGAGCGGAAAAGCATATCCACAGCTGAGGCCGAGATCCTTTTTCTTTTCTGCTAAGCATGCTTCAGGCGTCTATTTTCTGAAATGGCCACTTTCTGTCACTCATGCTTAGAAAATTGTAGCAGTCCGTACACCAAAGATGACTTTTGTGTTCATTTCAGAACTAACTTAAAATAGAGTGGAGAAGTACTCAGGGCTATATCAACAGTCAGCTATTAGAGAAGAAGAAATGAAGAAAAGGTTTAAGGATAAGGAATGCCTCCTTAGTTCAGTTGAAAATCAGCTCATCTGCGATGAGTTAACTGAACTGGCCACGAGTAGTTTTCAGCAACTATATGCTTCTTTCTACAGAGACCATTGCTGCACACCATCCAGCCGTACCTCGAATGGACCCTAATTAAGAGGGTGGATCATCAATAAATGATTAAAAGGAACTCCATTTTGATGACCATTTCTTGCTTGACCAGATCGCATGATCTTTGGTGACGTTTTTGGTGTATACAGAAAGGTGAAAAAGAAGAGAGTGTTCCTTTTCCATATGGATGTATTTGGCACAGTATGTCAGACGTCTAGTTATCTGGGTTTAGACAGACAATAGAACGGGCAAATCTAGGTGGTCAGATCGTCCGAGGTTGGAATCCTAGCTCTGTGAGGGTCCTGAATGGATTGTTTTCTTCCTGAGTTTAAGCTAACTCATTTGTAAATGGAGATAGTGAGATTGCCCTTCTGCTCTGTTGTGACACTTCAACGAGGAAACAGAAACACATAGTTTGGGGCCCAGTACATAACAGATACTCAATAAATGAAGGCTATTCCCAGCCATAAATGAGAATAAAATTATGTTTTTCCATTTTCATATAAACTTCTGATATGTTAAAGACTGAAATCCGGGATAACCGAGATGAACTTAAGTCCCAGGTGAAAGAGAATTTGAGTGCTTCCCAAAAATCTGAGAGTTGCCATTATATTAATACCTATCAGCCTCCACTCAATACTGCAAGTGGGCAGGTCAATATGGAACTCTGGAACTCAATTTTTTTCCCTTTGATTTTTTTAGATGCAGTGGGGGGGGCGGGGGGGAGAGAGAAACATTGATGTGAGAGAGACACATCAATTGGCTGCCTCTTGCACCACCCTGACCAGGGCTGAGGATCGAACCTGCAACCCAGGTACGTGCCCTTGTTTGGGAATTGAAACCAAGACCCTTTGGTCCTCGGGCCAACGCTCTAACCACTGAGCAAACTGGCCAGGGCTAGAACTCTATTTTCAGTAAGCTGAACATAAAAGTCATCTTTGATGTAGGGACAATGGAAGCTTACATAGTATGGTGACAGAATTCGCTTGGAGTAATGAGATAGCATCTAATTTCACAGCAACAAAAATAAATAAAATATTTATTTAATTTCTGGGGGAAAAAAAACACTCTTTCTTTTCATCAACTAAAAAGCCCTAAAATGTAAGCTTTAGAGAGAGGGTTTTCTACCCGGTAGCAGAGTAACAGCCTAGGCTAGCTCCAGCCAGTGTTCAAACACAATGACTCATTTGAGCCGAATAACTTTCCATGTAATCATGCTTAATGTACATGTTTCAATTGTTGAGATACTACTGTATGAACATGTGTATATTTCCAAATTCAAATAAAAGAACTATAAAATATGATGCAAGCCATCTGCTTTCCCTCTTTTCTTGAAAAAAAAAAAAAACACATACATAAAATAAATTGGGGCATGGATTTGTAGAGGGCTGTATACATTTTATTCAAAGACATTTTTTAAATGGCCAGGTGACACCTGAAACAAGGGCTTTGGAAACCCGTACGAGATGCAGGTTACCTTAGCATCCAGTCTCCCAGCCCTGAGGCTGGAAACTGTGGGCAACCCAGCTGGTTCCAGTATGATTTTAGAGCTCCCAGACCCAATTAGCTGCATTTCTCCATCTGCTGGTGAGGTTGCTAGTCATCATGGACCACAATGCACATGGTGCATAGGAAGTAGAGAATAGAAATAATGATCGAAGTAACTCAACAACAACATAGGGCAAACCTTGCCTTCTCCACCGCCCAGTCTTAATTTATCAATTCATTGTATAAAGGCTATAAAAATGGAGTCTGATCCCCATTCAGAGTTACGAACGCCACTTCTCCGCAAATAAGTATTGATGCTATCATTCCCATTCTCATTACCTGTCTACTGTACACCAAGAACTGTGCTCGGTCTTCCCATACATTACACCCATTCATGCTCCGAGCCAAGGTGCACAGTAAGTGTCCCCCTTCGAACCAAGAAGAAACTGACATTCACAGAGAGCCTTTGTATTTGACAGCCTGAGATAAAGGGAGGATGCGATTGTTCTTTTCATGCACATTTCATGCCATTTGTTTCATAAGGGTGCTGGTAAGTCACAGCCTGGCCAGGTGAGGGGGAAAGGAGTCACTCCCTGCTGAAATCCTAGCACTTCTCCTACTTACTGAGTGACTGGGTTCAGGCACCGCTCCAAATTTTATATCTCTCATTGAAAGATAAGGAAACAAATACCTACCTTAGAATTAGTATGGAGTGCCTAAAACAGGGTAGGTATTCAGTTAAACAGCTCTGTGCTTATTTGATTCTCCTATGACTGAAGATTCACAGTTATCACTAAAAAACTGAGAAATGGCTGTCAAATAATGGTTAAAAACTTTGACAAAACACCACTAATTTCTATTCACGTGCTTAAAAACAACAGGCCCCACTATGGTATCTTTAAAGGAGTTTGTCAAAAAGTCAATCAGCCCACCGCCATTAGGATGTCCCCGTTCAGAGGAGGTCATAAGTCACCGCTCAAACTTGTCCTCTGGGTTAGAGCTGCAATTCTCTCTCCTGACCCAGTTGCTCCCCAGGGCCTGTTCACAACGCCCCAGGCCTGTCCATGGCATTTCTGACAAATAAAGATGGATATCATCAAATTCATCTCCCCAGAGGGGAGAAGCCTAGTTGTAGGTCCTTTGCCTTTTAAAGTGCAAAAAAAAAAAAAAAAATGCATATTTTTATGTTTTGAGAATATGTTTTTGCCAATTTGCACTTGGAAAAGCATAAATATAAAAAGGGGAATTTCCTTTCCTCTGAATAATTAGGAGAGAAAAATGTAGCTTTCGGGCACATCTGCTTCAGTTTTCCAGCTGTGCATTTAAAGGGAAAGGCTGCCAAAAGGAACCAGTCTTTTTTTGTGTACCCAGAATATAGCTGGAGTCCATAAACACACACATACACACTTTATACATAACCACATATAAAAGGTATTACTACGATTTCCAGGTAATAACAATTTCCATGTAATAACAACTGTATTCATTTGTATTGCATTTGCAATCAATTTACTTGTAAATACATGTATTTGTATTTATTTGTAATTCAGCTCAACTAAATAATCATAACTAGCAATTTATTTGTACTGCACAAGGACTTGATATGGCGTATCCCTTATGTTAAAGACGAGAAAACTCAAGCAGCATCAACACTTTGACTTGTTAGCTGGTAAATGCCCAGGCTCACAGTGGAACATGGACTCACTAGGACCTTTGAAGAAGGAAGTGTTGGGCTAGAACCTGATACTTCAGCCCTGGATGGGGCTCTGAGGATGGAGAGGTCTCATTCATCTCACCACTGTTATTTCTGACTTTAAAGTTCTTGATGCCATTAATCATTGTTAAATATTACCCTAAAATGTATCATCTCATTCTCTTGTAGTACAGCAAATGCTATCTAATATTTCTTTGCTGATCAAGCATCTAATAGCGACACAGGGCCAGGTCCCTGGAACAGATTGAAAGATTAGGCCCAATTTTCCTCCCCTCCCTATGTCCATACCATTTGCTAAGTAAGTTTGCAGTCCCTCCCATAGAAGTAGACTGGGCTTCCCCACTCCTTGACTTTGGGCTTGGCCACATGACCTCCTTGCAAGTTAGCAGATTCCCGAGAAGAAGGGGATTGGGCGTGTTTATGTCACTGGTTTGCCAGTCTGCATTTCCGCCATGCACCATAAGAGCTTTCCAATGTAGTTTCTGCCTCTTCCTCCTGGGCCCCAGAAGGATTATACATGGAGCAGACCAGGGCCCAAGCCATAAGGACGTGGAAGCCACGTCCAGCTGCATTCATTGCTTGAAGCAGAGTGGCCCGGCTGACCCCAGCTGACCCTCAACAGAATCACAGACACCCAAGAAATACATGCTTATTCTATCCACCACGATTTTGTGGTGGTTGCTCCGCAGTGATAGATACAGCCTCTGAATATATTTTTTAATAGTAAAATAGTAGAGCTATAAATTGTGTAGCCGTAGTTGAGTCCAGTGTTTATAAATCGAAGGATTTTTAAAAGAGAAATGATTTTCAGGATATCTGTTACTGTCCTTCTGTAGAAATTAAACCTCATTTAAAATAAGGTCCAGGAAGCACAGAGAGTCCCAAACAAGATGAACCCAAAGAGGCCCACACCAAGACATATCATAATCAAAATGCAAAAGCTTAAAGAAAAAGAGAGAATCCTAAAAGCAGCAAGAGAAAAGCAGTTAGTTACCTACAACGGAGCCCCCATAAGACTGTCAGCTGATTTCTCTAAAGAAACTTTGCAGGCCAGAAGGGAGTGGCAAGAAATATTCAAAGGAATGAAAAGCAAGGACCTACAACCATGATTACTCTGTCCTGCAAAGCTATCATTTAGAATCAATGACCATATAAAGAGTTTCCCAGACAAGAAAAAGCTAAAGGAGTTTATCACCACCAAACCAGTATTATATGAAATGTTGATGGGTCTTCTTGAAGAAGAAGATAAAAAATATGAACAATATAATGGCAATAAATACATATCTATCAACAATTTAATCTACAAACAAAATGAACAAGCAGAACAGAAACAGATTCATAGATACAGAGAACTTTTTGTTGGTTGCCAGATGGGAGGGGGGTTGAGGGGATGGGTGAAAAAGGTGAAGGGTATACGAAGTACAAATTGGTTGTTAGACTGAGGGACCTTAAAGAGAAGGGGGAGGGGGGAGGGAAAAGATAAACCAAATAATTTATATGCATATATGCATAACCAATGGACACAGACAATAGTGTGGGAAAGGCAGGAAAGGGGCAGGAGTGGGCAGCAGGGGGTCAATGGGGGGGGAAGGAGGGACATCTATAATACATTCAATAATAAAGATAAGTTTAAAAAATAAATGATAATAAAATAAGGTTTAGAATACAACTCTTGGTTGAAGAGGTAAACAGAAATAGCTAAAACTTACTCCCCGCCCCCATCATTATCCAAGCACTGAAAAAAACCTCTCATTGGTTCATTAATTTATTCAGCAAATGGCTATTAAGTGCTACGTCACAGCAAGTAGTGGGTTTTCAGGATGAGCAGCCCAGGGGCGGAAGTGAGCTCACAGCTTAAAGGAGACACAGAGATTCAAACAGACAACTGGTGTACCATGTGATAAGAGGCTAAAATGGAGGTGTGAATGGGGTGGAATCTGGAGACTTTGAAATAACAACAGCTAAAATGGACTGTGTACTTATTACAAAGTCATGGCTGATCTGTGTGCTTTATATGAATTGTCTCATGTAATCTTCAAAGCCCTCAGAAGTGAAACAGAAATGACTAATACTATTTCCATTTTACAGACCAGAAAACAGAGGTCCACAGAGGTTAAATAACTTGTCCTAGGTCAGGTATCCTGAGATATAGTGGCTGTATTTGGACTTGCACGGTCTGATTCCAGAGATTAAGCTCCTTCCCAGTATAGCACAGCTGGAGATTAGGTGATAACTGAGCCAATTCTTTCTTTTTTTTTTAATATGTTTTCATTGACTTTTTAGAGAGAGATAGAAACATTGATGTGAGAGAGAAACATGGATCGGCTACCTCCTGCACGCCCCCTACTGGGGATCGAGCCTGCAACCTGGGCATGTGCCCTGACCGGGAATCGAACCGGGTCCTCTCAGTCCATGGGACAACGTTCAATCCACTGAGCCACACTGTGGCTGGGCTACTGAGCCAATTCTTAAATGATAAATGTTGAGGGATGCAATGAATAACCAGGTTGGTGGGTGATGCTTTCGGGATGCAGCTAGCTGGCCAAACTTAACGTCTGAGGGGCTGTGGCCACACCTGTTGAGTCACAGTGGTGCTGTTATAGGGGTGCAGAACCCTCTCTTTAGAAGGTGCATACTAAATGCTGTCAGCTACCAATCTTACCTCTCCTTATTCACAACGAATTCTGACTGACCACTTTCCTAGACTTCCGAGTACAAGTACATGGAGTGTTTTCGTTTCCAGTCGTTTCTGACTGCTCTCTGGTTCTCAAACTGTCATCCACTTACACTTACACTCCTTTAGGGTCCCGTGATGTGGCACCTCTTAGTCTTCTCTCCCTGTTCTTTCTCCATCTTAGATTCCTCGTTTTGTTTTTTTTTCTCTCATTTAAAAAAATCTGTTGATGTTCATTTGGATTCTTTCTTCCTTTTTTTCTTTTTCTCAGCTAATGTCTACTTTATACTCTCCCCATGCAACCACGGTCAAGCCACTTAACTGCTCTATTTGCCTTTTTAATTGTCTTAAAATAAGTCTAATTTGGTTGTTTTGAGGATTAAGTGGGTTAAAATATACAAAGCACTTAGACATTTCCAGAATATTACTAACATCAAGTAAGTTTTCCTTATTATTCAATAACTGTCCAGAAATTCAATTCTATATTTAAACTCACTGTGCCCAGATGTTCCATGAGTACTTCAAACTCTTATCCAAAGCTGAACTCATCTTCTTACCACAAAATCTTTTCCCCTGGCTGCTTTCTCTGAAAGATTTATATTATTGTTTTCAGATATGGAGCCAGAGCCTGAGAGTTGGCTGAGACTTTCCCCGCTCCTTCTTCTCCATCTCCCAACAGTTACCAAGCCCTGTTATTTCTGCTCTCAGATTTCCTTCCAGCCTGGCCCCTACCTTGCGTCCTCAACACTGTGGTAATGCAGGTCCTCAGCTGTGATGTGAGTGTTGTGTATGTTGGCGGAATGGGGGTCTGGATCATGACAGCTACTCTCCTTTGACTGGCTTCACTTGTCTAGGGCGCTATTCACTTGACAGTCAGGGTGTGCTTCCAAAAAGCAAACACAGTCAAGTCCCTCCTCTGCTTGAATCCCTTACAAGCCCTTCATCACAAAGCCCGCCTTCTATTTCCACACCGTGCTCTACAAGCTTAAACTCTGACCAATTCACCCGAAGTATCCCTCCGCTCAGTCAAATCCAACTACTTGCATTTCATGATTTATGTGATCTCTAAAATCCCCTTTTTCCACCTACAATGTAGGGTCTAACTGGAGGCTTTTACGAGCGCAAATAAAAATGTTCAAATGTGTAAGATGAAAATAAATTCAGATAAAAGAAAAAAACCTACTTTAGTAAAACTCTCATGAGGAGTTAAATAAAATAATAATAAAATATATATATATATCTTCAACATCTTTCTGGCTTGTTGTAATCTTTCCCCCGTTTAATAGATAACTTCTTTTGAAAATACATCCTCCATTTCCCCCCCTTTTTAGAATTTAATTCATAGTATTACTCTATTTGGCAATCCCTCTTTCAAAGCTATTTTAAAATAATTTCACTTTGGATATTGCAATAATGCACCCACTTTCATTTTTAAAAATCACAAATAGCCCTGGCCGGTTTGGCTCAGCGGTTAGAGCTTCGGCCTGAGGTCCAGAGAGACCCGGGTTCGGTTCCTGCTAAGGGCATGTACCTCGGTTGCAGTTTGTCCCCGGCCCCGGTTGGTCATGCGGGTGGCAGCCACTCCATGTGTCCCTTTCACGTCAATGTTTCTCTCTCTCTCTTCCTCTCTCTCCCTCCCACTCTATCTGAACCAAAAAAAAGAAAAAAAGAAAAACAAAAAAATAAAATAAATAAAAATCACAAATAGATTGATTTTTAAACAATGAATAATACCAGTGGGATAACTTTCATTTTTCCCTCTGTGTGTGTGCGCGCGCGCATTTGAATTTTCTACATTTTCAAACCTATACATTTATCACATTTGTAATAAGAAGAACGTGTCTAAAAATGAAACAATTACCAAGCAGTCAACAACTTATGTAATGGAATCTACATACATGTTCTCTTGGCATAAAACACTTAAGAGTTAAGAGTTGCTGAATGCAAATATGGAGACACCTGCTAGTTAAGTGGGTACCTTTATACAGACCTCCTGGGGATTTGCTATGTACTTACCAGATGTAACTTTTAGATTTTCCCTCCGGCCTAGAGAGCACAACCATTGATGAGACACACAGCACCATCAGCTGCATGACTTGGGAACTCACTCAGCATCACTGTTGATAGAATTATTTGAACTTAACTCACTTTAACAAGATTTGAGGAATCTTCCCACATCTCGGTGCACATAGTTTTAAATTTTTCATTCTTGGCTTCAAGCACACAGGCTTCCTCTGTCTCCTCTTTTTCCAACCGGCTCCCTGGCTTTGTCCCCACACATCTCTCTATTTATCTCTGTGAACATCACTGCTCTGTTTACAGTGTAGGTGACAAGACACAAACCAGGATTTGGAGAGTGAGTGGGATGGGACGGACTTGAAGGTGTCCTTTAGGAAGTGTGCTCTAGCTGTAACATTTGCATCGGGCATTTTTTAGCGTGTATCCCCCTCATCTTATGTTATGTGTGAATTCCACTCGGGTGATTCATTCTGACATGGGAGTTCTTTGCTTCTTCTACTCTGCAAAAATGTGAGAGAATGAGGGGAGAAGTGTCTCATTCCTTCTGATTTTCCTAAGCGATCTTGAGTGTTTCCCATAGCTAGGGAAGAGATTTTCCGATGAGAAACGCTGAAGTTATGACATAACAATTCCATGTTTCACAACCCAACTCGCTCTTCTTGGTGCCCCAACCCCCCCATTTCTCACAATTCAAAGTACAATTTGAGATTACTAGTACAATTAAGGCTCTGGAAAGAGGAAAATGGCACATTATGGCCTTGATAACCCTTCATGGAGAACAAGGAACAACTCTGCCACCAATTCCAATTTTAGAGTTGGATTCAACAATAACAGGGAATAGAAGAAACACAGGAAAGTAGATATGTGTTTTAAAAATCATCCATGACCAGAAATGTTTATCTAGAAACACGAGGCTCCGGCAAGATGTCTATCAACTCCTCCTTGCACATATATTTGGGTAGAATAGCCCTTATCTATTATCTAAGTACTTTTACAACCTTCTTTTGGAAAGGTCTCCCTGGTCACACGTACCTTGAGCTGCAGAGGAAGGCAACTGATTGCATTTTTCAACTGAAATAGTTACTGCAGAACAATGCAAATTGTATTTATATCATTGCTTTTGCAAAGATGAAGATAAATGGAATTGTCACCTCCATGGGGATTGGAGAGGAAAGCTTCTTTGTTTAGTGGGTAATGCACATATTTCATCCCCCAGATATAGCACTGTGAAAAAGTTAAAACTCAAGTTGCTCAAGCAAGTAATCTATCCAGAGGTTAAATATTTTGAATTAAAATACTGGTGTTTGTGCACAGTTTGATTTCAAGCAAGTACAAAGAAGTCATGAGAATGTGTTGCCCTTCATTTACAGAGATGTTATCATGGATAAAATATTGCAAGAAAGTTCTTACATCTAACATGGCAACTCTTTATTCCTGTTAGTATTATACATCTCCAACCCACACCCCATTTCTTCTTCCATTTCCAACGCCAGTGGTACAGATTTTTAACATTTGTTTCATATTAGCATGCTTCTCCATCTCCCTGCTTTCAATCAAACTTCTCCGGATCTTTTTACAACCACTGAACCTCTTCCTGTGCCTGAATTAATTCAACAAATTAGTGAGAAAATTTTTAATTAAAAGTTACAAAAACCCAATTTAAAAGTATCTAAACTAATAAAGGGGATTTATTGAGCCATGCAAATGGGGAATGCAAGTGTGATAACAGAGATGGCTCTCAAGCTACCATTTAACAGGATAAAATCAGGACTGAATGACTCTCTTCCTGTTTTGACCTTGATTAATTATTCTTGCCTTATTTCTCAGATACAATCTCTGGATGTAGTGACAAGACAGCTAGCGTCAAGAGCCCTGGTACAAAATCCCATTCTAATAAACTACTCCATTAGGAAAATAAGAGGGCTTCCTTAATATACTGAGAAAAAGAAAAAAAAAAAAAAAACTTGGGAAAAATTATGCTTAGTTCTACTTGGGTTATGCTCCATACCTGAATAATTAAGTGCTATATGGAGAGGAAGGAGACTCTTCCACTTTCAAAATCGGGATTAAGAACCCAAGACTCTATCAAATGTCTAGTACACAATAAAAAATGAATAGATAATAATGGAACAATACAATACGAGAAAAAAGACAGCAAAAACAATGTTCCTGGTGTTGCAGGTATTGACATTATGTTGCTCACAGTGTAAAATAACTATATTTTACTATGTTTAAGAAGACAAAAGACATAATGGAAAGTAAGGCAAAGAACTGAAGGTTATAAAAAGAACAAAATTAAAAATACGAGTTCGATTAGTAACACAATTGATTGGTTATTGGAGATCGGAAACAGCTAAGGGGAATCAGCGCACTGGTTGTTAGTTTAGGACTTATACAGAATTAAGAACAGAGAAACAAAAAGTTGGAAAATAAGAGAGAGTAAGATATTTAGATAATAGAGTAAAAAGAATTATAAGATGTATGAGTTAAAATTCCAGAAAGAGAGAACAGAGAAAATGAGCCAGAAAAAAAAAAATAGTTGAAGAAATAATAGGTGAGAATTTTCAATACACAGGAGCAATAATATAGTATAGGAGATCAGTATAATAATGGCTGTAATGTTAGTATAATAAAATAATATGTATAGCAGAAACAGTATAGGATATGCTTCATGCAGAAAAAAAAAAGACTACAGATGGAATTTACTTGTAGATAAGAAAGTTTGAAGGGAAGAAAAATAAAGACAAAATGTTTTAAGTCCCTTGCATTTCCCTGGAAGAGGATAACAGAATTAATATTTTACTTGTAAAAATCAAGCAGTCATAATGTGATATCTATGGCAACTATGAAAAATGCTAAAAGTTATAATCGTCAATCTAATAGAAAAACTGGATTGGTAAAAGATAATTAATCAAAATAAAGACTCAGGAGTAGAGAAAAAGAAAAGTGAGATTAGTGAGTATCAGAAATTATATTAAATATAAATTGACCAAAAAATACTTTAATTAAAACACAAAGATCTCCCTCTCCCCCCCAAAATACCTCAAAAGAAAATTCTGTGCTTTGTACAGGAGACCTCTAAAGATTTTAAAGCGAAAGGATGGGTGAAAGATGTAAATGTTGAAATAAAACTGCAGTGCTATATTAATATCAAAGTAGACTTTACAGGAAAGTATGAATACAGACAAAGAAGTATAATCATAATTATCAAAGTGTCAACCAAAGAGGGTAATATAATAATCTAAAGCAAACCTATCAGAACCACACGTAAAATCCAGAATCACAGTAACTGAATTTAATAAAATTTTCTTGGTAATTAACAATAAAGGCAGAAAACAACAACAAAATCAGGAAGAATATAAAGAGTTTGAGTTAAATTACTTAAAACTTTGAAAAAATTTTGACAAAATTTGTCCACTTAGTACATCATGAATCAAGCCTCAACATAAAATTTAAAATTCAAATTATGTAACGTAAATCTTTGAACACAATGTTCAGAGTCAATAACAAGAAAAATAATAAAGTTTTTTTTTTTTCCGGAGTCTTTATTATGAGTCTGAATATTTTCTATTACTCTTGCTGATACTAATTCTCACTGACTGAATTTCCTTTCATTTAAGAGAAAATTCCCCAATGATAAGCCAAGAGTTTCTAGGGACTTGGTTAAGGCTGTAAGATTTGTTTTATTTTTGTTTGCTTGTTTTAACAGTGAGAATGCAAACATTATGGCTCTAATTTTGTTTTTAGCCTATACAAAATTTCCTCCGTCATTTCTGTTCTGGGTGAGCAAATTTTCTGGTTTGCCCAGGAGATTCCAGTTTTATGCATAATGTTCTCATATAATTATTTTTTATTTTATTTTTTTTCTTTATTGATTTTCGAGAGAGAGGAAGGAAGAGGGAGAGAGAGATAGAAACATCGATGAGAGAGAACATCGATTGGCCGCCTCCTGCATGCCCCCCACTGGGGATCAAGCCCACAACCTGGGCATGTGCCCTCACCGGGAATCGAACCGGCGACCTCTTGGTGCATGGGTTGACACTCAACCACTGAGCCACACCGGCCAGGCTCTCATGTAATTAATAACAACTTCCCCTTTCACTCTTAAAGACAATGTTGGTTATGACAAAGAATTATTTGATATGTTTAGGCTTTAATTATATGGTATAAATTAACTTTTTAATACTAAACTTATGGTTTATTTTGGCTCTGATCCTTACTTCTGTGCCACAATATAATTCTGTGTAAGATTTTATTTTATCAAGAACATAAGGAATGCCTAGAAGCATGGGTAGGCAGGTTAAAATGTAAACCAATCAGCAAATATAGATATTTATATCATCACCAAATGTCTACATGTAAATTGAGATAAGAAATAACGCATCCAGTTCTTCAAAAAATTTAGAATTTATGATCAATAATATAAAGCACTGGAATCCTATACAGTATCACTGATCATCTAGATTTCTGGGTATCATGTTGACCTTCTAAAAAAAATGTCCAAGGTTCTTTATCAAGGCTATGACCAATTTTCAACAGCTCTCATCTAAATGAAGAAAACAGCTATCTAGAAAAATGGGAACTGAAGGTGAAGCTTTCCAGGGAAGGATATATTAGTTTTAGGAAAAGATGGAATTTTAACCTGTTGGTTACTATTATTCCAGCCCAGCACAGCCTGATAGAACAATGAAAGATTTAGCATTAGATATTCACATGAAATAACCAATTTTGGCACACGTACTAAATACAAGGAGATGGAGGAAAGAATCTAGATATGATGCCTTCAAAGAAGGTGTTCCTTAGAAAATTGTTTTGCAAACTTCCGAAGAAGTGTTGGCAGCTTTTTAATGGGCGTTAAAGATGGAAATCCTAGAGAACACGTCCCTTGGCGTCTGAACATCACTATTGACAAAGACCTGAGTTAAAAAGATTATGAAACTCACAGTGACAAATGTGTCTCCCTGGCTGTGGAACTACACACATTCCAGTCTGGTTGCATTTCCTCACTGAAATGCAAAGAGGAGAGAAGAGAATCAAATATGCAAATTGGAATAAAAACATAAACAAGGATTCCGCCCCCTGGTACAATCCTCGGAGGAATGAAGTCACTGGAAAGAGAAGTTTATGAAGTCCGTGTTCCGCGGAAACAAGCTACAAAGGAGTTTAGCTGTCCTTCTAGAAAACAAAAATTAATTTGCTTTGGCCAAATTAAAATTAATTAAAATTATGCAATGTTGCCCTTGTGTTAATTTTAACGGTGAGGTTGTTGTGATTTAAGGCTACAATTAGTTCTAGTGTTTGAAAGAGGAGCTCTGTAATCGAGACAGGACATTTTAATAATCCTGGTTATAAACATTTAATACATCATCTTTAGGGACTCACAAACACATTGTAATTAACTTTTACAACTGAAATAAATCAGATTGCATTAGCATATTGCAAAGGAAAAAATCATTTGCCTGATTGAAAACAGCTTTAGAAAATTATGTGTAACAGGCTTCGTGCAAACACCAGCACAACTTTTACTAGGTTTCTTGCATGAGATTCTTTTCAACAAGCACAGTTTCTTCAGCTAATTATAAATGTTGCCATGAAAGGAAATACCCTGGTTGTGAAGAAGCATCAAAAGCCACTCTGTGGTCAGCGAAACTGTATCCAACTATTATAAACTAATTGGGGAATATTCAAATAAAAGTAGAATGCGTATTTGCTCGGCAGCTACTTCTGGGTTATGAGCAAGTAATTTGGACAGGAGAAAAGGATTTTTAAGTATGTGTTATTCATATCTAGTGCTAAAATCATTAGCAGGAGAGGATGTTGATATTGGACTCGTAAGCCTTCTTATATTCAGCATCCATTCTGCTTCTTAGAAAGCCAACCCCTTCTTGAGTGGTTGAGCTGTGAGGGGTAAAATGGCCAGCTGTGTGTCCACTTTGGAACTGAGCAAATGCATTAAGTTCTTACTAAATATTGGCTGTTATTTTTACCAACAAGATTTCAGCTCAACTGAACCAGCCGGACACACGATTGATCCTTTGGCTGTGGTCATTTTGTCTGAACGCTGGTGCCTAGATAGTAGTCATATTTCCTGGGTTTCATTCCTAACTTCACGGCTTAGTTACTATGTGACATTGGGTTCTGTGCCTCAGTTTCTCCATCTGTAAAATGAGGATAATAAAGTGTGTTGAAAAGTGTTATTGTGAAGAGTAAAGATGATAATGCAGGCCATTTACCTTAGAATGATGTCTGAAACAGTAAACACTTGTAAATGTAATGATGACCACTGTAATTATTATTATTTTGGGGGCCACCCTTAGGCCAATGCCTAAAAGAAAAAAATAACTAATTTATTATTGTTTGGGAGCTAGTGACATTCCTGCATAGAATTTACCCAGGGCTTTCTCCAAATATACTACATGGCTCCCACCTTTCCATTCATTTATTTAAATGTGTTTTTTGCTTTGTTTTGATTTCAGAGAGAGGAAGGGAGAAGGCGAGAGAAAGATAGAAACATCGATGAGAGAGAAACATCAATCGGCTGCCTCCTGCACACCCCCGACTGGGGATTGATCCCACAACCCGGGCATGTGCCCTGACCGGGAATCCAACCAGTGACCTTTTCGTGCATGGGATAACGCTCAATCCACTGAGCCACCCCAGCCAGTTCCAGTCATTTATTTAATTAATATTGTGCCTCTGCTATGTGTAAACCACAATCAGATGTGCAAAAAAAAAAAAAAAGGGCATGTGTGAGACTTTGGCCCTGAAGCCATAGTATGCAAAGCCCAGAATCAATCAATGGGTCAGAAGCCTCACCAAGTTACGAAATAAGAATGAGGGGAACAGCCACGTTGAGACCCCAGGTCTCCAGGCAAAGCAACCAGAGTCCCTCCACTTCTCCAAAAAGATATAACAAGTAAAAAGAAACTTCCCAATCAGTGCAGGGCAAAATCAACATTTACGGATTCACCTTTGGTTAAGACTAAAGGAGCGGGGTGAGGATACTGGGAGTTGCATGGAGGCTCTGTTCCTAAGACAATTCTGAAAATGGTCCTTTTCCCTGCTCGATGAGGCTAAGGATGAACATCTACATGCCACGACACCATGTGGGGAACAGTTGGATCCTGGGTGGAGAAAAACGTAACTTAAAGCTTGTCATTGTGAAGCCAAATGAGACAGAGGTCGCTGAATCTCTTTGAGGCAGAGTTTTACAAAACAGAAATAAGTAGTTTCCCTTCAAGCAAGTATTTCTACTTAGATTTCCGTTTAATGTGGATTTTAGGAATAAACAATGAATGAACTGGAAATACAATTCACTCTTTTTTTTAAAAAAAGACGATATTTTTATTTATTTATTTATTTTATTAATCCTCACCCTAGGATATTTTCTTTTCCCGTTGATTTTTAGAGAGAGTGGAAGGGAGGGAGGGAGAGAGGGGGTAAGAGAGAGAGAAACATTGATGTGAGAGAGACACATCAATTGGTTGCCTTCCGACTGGGGATTGAACCTGCAACCCAGGTACATACCCTTGGCTGGAATCGAACCCTTGACCCTTCGGTCCCTGGGACCCAATGTTCCAACCACTGAGCCAAACTGGCCAGGGCCCTACAATTCACTCTTAAGAATTCTTCTTCATTTGACTGTTTTGACAGAAGAATACGGGTCACAGTCTACCCCATATTGGAGGAAGTAGTTGGACCCTTCTAATGGGAAACGTCTCATTTCTCCTGAGGCTATAGTTTATTGACTTAAAAGAGCAGTAGCTTAATTAACAGAAGAAATGAAGCCTATTGCATAATTAACTAGACATTTACCTAAAATCAATAATCTAATTGCCACACCTACATAGGGGATAATGTTCATCTTATTGAAAACAATTAATTTATATCTACATGTTAACAAGGTGATTGGTGGTTTGTTTAAGAGACTAACTCGATCTGTAAAGTGATAATTTATTGAACAATCAATTAATCTTTTTAGTACTGCGAAGGTAAACAAGTAATGAAGAGCCACACTGTCTGTCTGCTTATGAAAGTTCAAAGTGATTGGACTCCCATCCTGCGTTCTTTCTCTATAAGCACTGAGATACAAAGGTGATGAATTAGATTTTATTTTAGCTCTGTTCCTTTGGACATGTTACTTTCATGGGGAGCCAATAACATGCAAAACATTTGTAAATAGCCAAAGTCCCAATGTAGACCTGTCTCCTGTCTTTACAATGGATCCCTAATCTAATTGTTTCCCTTTTTACATATACACATCGTCCTATCCCAAATGGTTTTCATATACTCACACACACACACACACACACACACACACACACACACACACACACACATCTATAGATAGATGATAGATAGATAGATAGATGATAGATAGATAGATAGATAGATGACAGATAAATAGATAGATAGATAGATAGATAGATAGATAGATAGATAGATAGATAGATAGATAGATACACACACACACACACTGGGCTTTTAATCTAACAGTGTGAAGAATTGTTTCATATCTAGGAGAATAAATTATTACACTTATCTAAGAATAATGGTCACTGTCAAAAGCTTTAAGGTTTCGGTTGAATTAAGTATCCCACAATCTACATACCTGTCCAAAGTTCAGTCTTTACACCCTGCTCAGTTGGATATAAGGTTTCCCAAGGTGTAAGGCACTTGTTATTTTATGACTGTTCTCCAAGCATTTCATTTCTTAAAATAGTGTCATATCTTAATATGAATTTTCTTCCATCCACCTTCAAACTTGACTATCACTTAAACTCTAACATTTACACCCACATTTTCCAATCCACTAGAAACATAAACACCTTGACGATTATGATATGAGTCTCTATCTAGGTAGGAGAGACAGTTTAACTATCCATAAGGATTTCTAAGACTCGCACTCTGAAGGTCTTTACAAATTTCATAAGATGAAAGACTTCGCACTGATGGGCACATGGGGAGCGTGGTTATGGAAAAACAGAGTATACCAAGCTGACTAAATGAAAAGAAGTTTCTAGGTTTTAGACCAGGGGTACTTAACATGGGGTTCTAGTGCCCATTATTCCTCATCCGGGGATCTAGGGGAGCAGGCCCATGCAATTGGATGGACACCTTTATTAATTTTCATTAGTTTCTACCTGAAATGTAGCATTCCCTTTCATTATGCACATGGATGACACCTCAGAACAGTGTACCTGTGATTTATCATCAAGTGACATCACAGATATATTCACATCACAGTACTGATGTCACAGATACCTCACAGTATCCTATGCACTCAACATGTCTTTGACATGACGGGCGGTCTGGGAGTTACCATTAGATCTTGTTATTTCCTATGTTACAAAAGAAACACATATATGGTGGTGTCACAAGGTTGTCTTTGTAACATTGTAATGCTGTGTTTTAACATGCATTTTGTATTATTCATTTAAAATCATTTCTTCTGAGACAGGTTCTTAGGCTTCATCATACTTCCAAAGGAATCCATGAGTAGACTTCTTTGGGAAGACCCCCGCCCCCCTTAGAGTCCAGATGGAAAAGGCAGGGCATGACACCGTCCCTCCCTGTACACACACCAGGTACACACACCAGGCAGACTTGCTTACGGATCAGAGACCCATTCCTGAGTGTGGGCTCAGACTCAGATCCTTCTAATCAAAGGACTAGCAGTACCAACTGTTAAGACAACTCTTACCAACTAATGTCTGCTCTAAGTCTTTTATGCTTACGTGAACCCCGAGTTAAACTTTCTGGAAATAATGGTTATAACAATAGCCATCATTTACTGAGTGCCAGGTGCTGTACATACGTGATCTCACCAAAGACTCGCCACAATCCCATGAGGTGGGAGTTATCATTTAATAGAGACAAAATGTAGCTTAGAAGGTGGTCGAGCCCGTTTTCCCAAATCTCCGTTTCTTCCCTTACATGACACCAATAAGTGCATCTTCTTTTTGAGAAAAAGAGGTCACACATGTTTATGGACCTGTGTTGTAGCCAACAGTTACTGATACACTCAAGATTTGATCACTATTGGGCAGAGGACCTAAATAGACATCTCTCCAAACAGGATATACAAATGGCCAAGAGACATATGAAAAAATGCTCAACATCACTAATCATCAGAGAAATGCAAATTAAAATGACTATGAGGTATCACCTCACACCTGCCAGAATGGCTGCCATCAACAAATCCTCAAACAACAAGTGCTGGCGAGGGTGTGGAGAAAAGGGGACTCTAGTACACTGCTGGTGGGAATGCAGACTGGTGCAGCCACTATGGAAAACACTATGGTGTTACCTCAAAAAATTAAAAATTGAACTGCTATTTGACCCAGTGATCCCACTTCTAGGAATATATCCTAAGAAGCCTGAAACACCAATCAGAAAGAATATATGTACCCCTATGTTCATAGCAGCACTATTTACAATGGCTAAGATCTGGAAACAGCCCAAGTGTCCATCAGTAGATGAGTGGATAAAAAAGCTGTGGTACATGTACACAATGGAATACTATGCAGCTGTAAGAAAGAAAGATCTCTTATCCTTTGAGACGACATGTAGGGACCTGGAGAGTATTATGCTAAGCGAAATACGCCAATCAGAGAAAGACAAATACCACATGATCTCACTTATTTGTGGAATCTAATGAACAAAAAAAGAAGCTGATGAACAAAACAGACCCAGAGACATAGAAGAGAGTATAGTTCAGACTGACAAACCTCAGAGGAGAGGGGCAGGGGGGAGGGATGAGATAAACCAAAGAACTTAAATGCATGTATGCGTAACCATGGACATAGACAACAATGCTTGGCGGAGGGCGGGATAGGGAGGAGGGGGGTCTGCAGGGAAAAAGGAGAAACATCTATAACAAAAATAAATTAAAATAAATAAAATCAATAAAGAAAAAAAAAAGATTTGATCACTATTGCACTACGTGGCACTTCACATTCCAGCCTCCAGGTGGCACTCTATGGTACTTATCTGAGGCTTTACTGGTGCCTTTCCAAACAGAAGATGAAGAGGGGAAGCCAAGCCACTATCTGGGAGTGAAAGGAATGTTCTAGACGAGTCTGTTTTACTTCCTGCTACTCTCACCCAGGGTAGAAGATGTCAGCATATCATGAGTCCCTCTTGCTAGGTAGGACTCTTATGCTGGGTCCTCAGGGGTCGTGGAGGTGAGGAGTACGTCTTTCCTGCCTTCAGGAAGGAGGCTCACAGTTAAGTGTGGGGGAGAAACTGCCATTAAAACTGCTACCTAAAAGAAGAAGCAAAACGATGATCAGAGCTGACCTGTGTGGATTGCCATATGCCAAGTGCTTTTCTTGTCCTTTTTTTTTTTTTTCTTTATTGATTTTAGAGAAAGAGGAAGGGAGAGGGAGAGAGAGAAACATTGATGAGAGAGAACATCGATTGGCCGCCTCCTGCATGCCCCCCACTGGGGATCGGGCCCACAACCTAGCCATGTGTCCTGACCGGGAATCGAACCGGCGACCACTTGGTGCATGGGTCGACGCTCAGCCACTGAGCCACACCGGCCGGGCCCAAGTGGTTTATATATATGAAGTCCTTCCATTCCCAACACAACTCCAAGAGATAAGCACTACCATTATTTCCCCCTTTGTACAAGTGAGGAACAAAGGCAGAGAGAGGTTAGGTCAGTTGCTCAAGGACACACAGCACATAGTGGCAGAGCTGGGACTGTCACCAGACATCATGCTGTAAACCCGTTCGTTCCTCACTGTGAACCAAATGTGCTCCGTGCAGTGGCCACAGTGACGAAAGAAGGGCAGATTCTGATGGAAAACCACAGGTCACTCCCCCAAGCGCTGTATGATATGCATTGTGACACTTGTCTGACTTATTTGCCTCAATAGACATTCCCTGAATCTCCACTCAGGCAGCATGGCCCCTGCTGGGTAAAGCATCATCTCCATGTGACAGAGATGTGAACTGTTCCTCCTCTGACCCGTGGAAGCAAATTGCTGATTGGGAGGCTCAAAGAAACTACCTAAATATGATGTAAATATTAACAGTTCTAGGATCATTTTTTCATTGAAAGAGTAGCCAAATCCATTTCAAATCAGGAGAGTATATCACCCAGGAGGAAAAATCCCAATCAGTTTGGAAAGTATTGAAATGTGTGCATCATGGGACTCCTTCCCACATTCATATATACTGATTTATATAATTTTTTAAAAATTTAGAGATGCATTTGGAATAAGGACAGAGCATCACATGACCTTTTGTCTCCCACATTTTCTGGATTCCTATACTGTGTTGAACTTGGAGGTGAAAAAATACTTAAGTCCCAAATAATGATGTCTTCGTATTGATTTCCAATAAGAGATTTTTTTTTTTCTTGAGAATCTTTTCTCTACTTATCCAGGGAGGGGTTTTTAATTATTTCACTTTTCTCTATTTTTTTTACATAGTTTATGCTCATTCCAATATACTTTTTTTTTTCTTATTCCACTTATTTATGCATTCATTGTTACTTCCTTTTTTTTCTCCAATTTTTATTAATTTATTTTTGTTACAGATGTTTCTCCTTTTTCCCCCTTAGACCTCCTCCTCCTCATCCCACCCCCCCCCTCCAGCATTGTTGTCTATGTCCATTGGTCATGCATACACGCATATAAGTTCTTTGGTTCATCTCATCCACCGCCCCCCAACCCCCTATGCTGAGGTTTGTCAGTCTGAACCATGCTCCTTTTCATTCCAATATACTTTAAAACACTGAAATAATTTCAGCATTGGAGTCCCTGTTTACAATGAACACCCTGCGTTTTTCCATGGACTTTCTGAAGTCACCTGTTTTGACTATATTGCTGCCATTATCCAATTTATGATCTTTCTTTTTATAAAAACACACTCGTTAGAATGTCCAACTAATGGTAAAAGACTAATTTTTTAACTTGGATTTGGTTAATGGCTCAGATGGGCCCTTCAGGACTCTCTGTTCAGGGTATAGCTCACACTGAGAACTATCACAGTAGTGAAACAGACTGACTAGAAACCTACCTTTACACCCAAGTGGGATGGGTGCTCAGTGCTAATAGAGAAGTCGGGCACCAGCTGGTAAGGACCGGTGCCATTGGCAGAAGAAGACGCCAAGTCAAGTCAGAACAAGCGCCAGATTAGCAACAAGTCTGAAATTAGACTTCAGGAGAATTGATGAGATGAAGCAAGACAAGGGAAACTATAATTTGTACATTGGAAGCCAAGCAAATTTGTCTAGACAGGATTTGGGAATAATGAAAGCCTCTTTTCAAAATCCCCAGCCCAGCCCATGAGAAGGTCCCCCTTGATGGATATAGAAATCTTTGTATTAAAAACTCCCGGCCATGTCTAGGTGCCTTTAAATTCTTAACTTGTCAGGGCTCACCACATCTTTGCCGGAAATAAACCCTGCAATTTCCTTCCACTGCATGAAAGTGGCCAAAAAACGTGGGTTCTGATGTCAGGGGGGCTAGAGTGGGGAGGTTCAAGGTGAGGGGAAGGCCACACAGGTAGACCTTATTGCTTTTTATCATCACAGAGGGACCAGTTAGCACTGGCGCTTTGAAAGGAGCATTTTCGCATCACCCCTCCAACTTGCCGTGGATACTTTGTTTCTAATAGTTTGCCCATCTGTCTTTAACCCTTTCCGGGCTCTGCTTGGTCTTTCCATTATTCTCACTTTTATTTCGTGGGGCTCGAGGCAGCCATACACAAACATCCGAGCTAATCTTTCCAAATTAGCAGCACAGCCCCAGCTCCAGAGGCTCTCATTAGATGTGCAGGGGAGATTTATCAGATCTCATTTGCCTAATATGGATCCTAACTTTGGGCACCTGGCCCTTGCAGTAGGGGGTAAGGGGGAGTCGGAATGGGTCTTTTGTCACAGCTCTGCAGACTCACTAATTTGCTCCACCTAATAAAATTACAAATGAATACAGCTTTCTTCACATTGCCTTTATAGGTTATAATAACCTTGGTACCCCATAACCTCCTGCTAGCTGAATTAATCAGATCATATTAATATTTCTTCTTACTTTCTTTTAACTGGTTCTTCTCTTAATTAAAGGGGCCAAAGACGTAAACAGGGTAGGTGACTAGAACCACGGCGTCAGGTTATAAACAAGGCTCATTAAAAAGATGGATGTGCGGGCAGACTGCAAGAATTGCTTACTTCGCAAGTATACATTTTGTAATTTCCTGACGACTAAAAGAACTAATGCCAGACCCCACCCCCCTCCCTTTTCCACATGTATAAAAGATGATAATTTTTGAATGCTGGGGTGGGAACGGCAAAACCGAGGAACCTATTCATCAACTCGAATAAGGTCTTTCACATTATAAGACTCGGTTCTCTTTTCCCACAAGCCCCGATATGTGAAATATAATCGAAAGCGGAGGAAAGGAAAAAATAAGAGAAGAAAAAAAAAACAGGAAATGATTTAAAAAGGAAAACAAAAAGAAAAGCTGGGGAACTTTTAAGAGAGAATAGTAAACCCCAGTTAAAATTAACAGAGAAAATGAGGGATTTCTTAAAAGACTAATAAACCTGAACTTGAATGTGTTCATGTGTGCATAGGATACACACACATGTTTGCCTGTGCAGCGGGCAAGAGAGCTTAATCTTTATGCATGGGACCAATCGTTAAAGTGAACAGTCCACAGGGTAACACTCACGGGGAGTTATAACTACAGCAACAAACACGACAGAACTGGAAACAGTATCATTTAGGCACCAACACACAGAACTGGAAACAGTATCATTTAGGCACCAACACACAGAACTGGAAACAGTATCGTTTAGGCACCAACACACAGAACTGGAAACAGTATCATTTAGGCACCAACACACAGAACTGGAAACAGTATCATTTAGGCACCAACACACAGAACTGGAAACAGTATCATTTAGACACCAACACACAGAACTGGAAACAGTATCATTTAGGCAACTGAATTTGGGTATATCTTCCATTGTTGTAAATACTTTGTATCCACTGACAGATGGTGTATCTACATAATGATAAATAAATAGGTTCAGATAGATGGAATAGATATTTGCATTATACCTGTATTCTATAACATATGTTTTATATGTATTGCATTTGTACTATATACATATTTACATTTATAATACTAGTTTTATTCATACGCTCACACACGTATAGATGCTAATTCAGGTCTGAGGCTTGTTTTTGAAACTTTTGCTCACATTCACTTAACCAAGCATTTTCACCCTCAAAGCAATTACTAGCAAAGCTGAGCCTCTGATTTCCTGTCCTTCTATCTCTCTTCTCAACCAGAGAGAAAGGCATTCTGACAGGATGATACACGGCCAGACCAGGCAAGCCCTGGCTCCTTCATGAATAAATTAGAGATGAAAGTTTAACTGATCCCCTTGCATTTTTATGGAGGGACCTCATCCTAATTTACCTAAATGCTTTGAGTAGAAGGAAAGAAAATGTAAGAGGCTAAGGTGGAAAGGTTAAAAACCGTGTTTAAATGGGGGGTTTTCTCACCACACATAGCACAACGCATGGATGCCTCTAGCTGTCCGGATGGTTTCTTTCTCAAACATTTAAGGGAGAAACCAGAGAGAGAGAATGTTTTCCCCGTCACTGTTGGTTTTTTTAATATAAACTGCTGCAGGTGTGACCAATAATTCTTAGTGCGAGAAATTCCATCCAGATAGGAGATTATATGCATATTTTAAACAGAGGAGTTGAGACAGGACAATCTGTATTTAAGATACTATTTTTTCTCAATGGAGCTCAAACTCTGTGGAAATGACATATTTTCTTTTTCTAAAAGCATTTCTTGGATATGCTTCAGTGAGTGACCGATTTTGGAGTGTTCTTCACCAATGCATTTTTAGTACAAGGTAGGCACACCAGGGACGGGGTAGGTGGTTGGAATACCAGGTTTTCCCTTATAGGATCAGACAGTGGGCTAAAGGTTTGGGAATCCTGCCTTTGGCCCTGGCCTTCCCTGGATGTTTCAGAAGCCAGGGATGAATGGGCATGACTCCAGCCCTTGGGATGCCCCTGTTGTAAAATAGGAGCTTGGTAAGGGGGATGATCTCACGGACATGCTAAGCTGTTAGTCCTGGAAATCTCTGGCTTCAGCTCTGTGCCTGGTAAGTTCACCTGCAAACGTGCTATGAAACGTTCCCATTTGCAAACTGCTCATTTTTATAGGAAGACGAGAGCCCTATTTTCATTCCATCTCCATTGCCTCTGGTTATGGAGAAGGTTGCTAAATACCATGTCCTGATACCCTGGGGGTTGAACAGTGCAGACTTGCTGGGCGTGACTGCAAGAGTGAAGGGTAACATTTTGGAAGAAGGGTCAGTGGAGGAAATGAAATCATTTCCATCCACCTTTCCTTCTTTTCTTTTTTCAAATGACAGCTTCATACTCCCTTGTACAATGGCAGAATATAAAAGTACATGGAAAATAGAAGTGATCCCACTCTTCAGTTCAAACTTCAGCAAACTAGTCTTGAAGTTGCAAATACAGGTTTTATGTTTTCAATTAGGTTTTCCTGGTATAAAATCATTTTGACATCTCATTGCACTCTGTTCTAATAAGGAAACTTCTCAGATCTAGTCCCTGGCCCACCACAGAAATGTCTCATCTGAAGCCTTTTAATTTGACTTAAGTTTTTCATTATTGTCATATCCGTTTCAAAAATAAATAAACCTCAAGGATAAAATATACTATTTTCACCCCAGTTTTGCGTTATTGATTCCACATTTAATAACCTTCTAATTTAGCAATAACTTAAACCTCTCTTTGGTGACTGCAAAGGCTTATTTTTACATATTTTACATTGTGTGTGTGTTTTGTTTTGTTTTTTGGTTGTTTGTTGGGTTTTTTTTTTTTTTCTAAAATGACAAAAGTTTCTGAGATATTGATCATGTTCAACCACTAAAATATTGCCATCTTAGTGAGGGTTTGAGCGCACCCTCAACTATTTCCACTAAAACAGAAGCACGATCTTTCCCAAGAGTCCTGCAGACTAGCTGTGTATATTTTTTGAATGTTAAAACTCCTTTTTTTCCTCCTCTTTTGATCATTTTCCTGACACGGATCGCCTCTCTCTCCCCGTGGCCATTTGTCCTTAGAGGAGTATCATTTCATGACCCTTTCATTCCACTCGCAATGCCTCTAAACAAAAGGACACAATAAATAAACACAGGAGATAAGACGCTTCTTCCCCCAGCCCACCCCCTTCCCTTGACTCTGGAACAACCAGAGCGACTCAGTCCTTCAAACACTGTCCTGAATTAGCATCCGCGCTGATGTAGTGAGACTAGAGTGTCTGATCATAATAAACCCCAAATGGGGTCCCCCCTGGAATGTGCGCATCGAGATATATTTTTCCCAGTACTTTTGGCAAACCTATCTTGGTAACTATACTGATGAAGGTTACAAGTAATTGTGTACGCGTTTCTGTGAAAGATAAATGACCTTCCTTCCCAAGGACGCCTGGCCAGGCCTTAATCCTGTGTGTGTGTGTATGTGTGTGCATGCGCGTGTGTGTGTGTGTGTGTAACTGTTTTTGAAGGCCTGACAAGGCATCTTGATCATTTCCTCATTTTGAGGCCTACCCACTGCCTCACACATGGCCCCCCTCCCTGAAATGTTATTATTCTGTCGTGAGGCCTTCTTGGGCCAGGATGTTGCTTCATTTCCAGCTTTTGTCTCAGCTTCAATGTGAATGATGCGCTTTCAGCAATATAGAGCCGCTCGAACTGCCCGCTGCTGCCTTACATAAATATACAACACCCGCCTTGCCCTATAACTCACTTTAGGCCTGGAAAAATAGTGACTTCCTATATTGGTCAGATTCTCTCGCAATTCCCAACAGCTGCGTGTTCTCACCTCTGAGGATCCTTATCTTGAGGTTTCCATTTGTCTCAGCACTATTCCAGGGGATTGCCAATAAAAATGATTCCCATTTTTATAACCCCCGAGAACACAGGAGCCGGCTTTCCCGAGAAACCGATCCCCTCCCCCCGCCCCCAAATAAACAAACAAAACCTCTGTACAATGTACCAGAAAGGGGTGTTCTGTCTTTAGGAGAGATGGCCTTAAAACTGAGCTCATCGGGGATTCAATTGAACTTGAAGTGTGGTCTCTAAGCCCATTAATTATATGTAAGAAAATCTTTATTTTCTTCCCAAATAGCCCACGTGATCATTTACATGACCCGTGCTCATAGGTATACTGAATACCCGTATATGTAAAAGACTGTCTTATATAGCCCACATTCATGTTCCATTAGTGACTCTATCTTCCTTAATCAATTGAATTGCCCCCGGTGCCTCCGAATCGAGAGTGATTTTGAAATGGGTGGGCTCTATTGAATTTATTTATCAGAGGAGATGATGTAGGGAAGAATGAAAAGTGCTTTTGGAGATGGAAATTGCTGAGCAAAGGAAAGGTATTGTAACAGATAAAGGCACTTTATTTGGTTACAGATGCCCGCAAGTTGAGGGCTTGAGCTGGGCTCCTCTGTGGACTTTGGGATAACATGCTACATGTATTCAGGGCCACATCTGTCAAATGGGGGCTCACATCCCTCTCACGATGTCTCGAGAATCAACAAAGAAAATATGCACTAATGAGTAAAACCCCAAATGCTCTACAAATGGGAAATCTCACATTATTTTATATTCTCTGCAATGAAGTTGTTATAATACTATAGGTGATTTTTCAATAAAAACGCTCTGGAAGAGAGGGGGGTGAGATGGATAAACTGAGTACCGTGGCATGTGCTCTGTGCCACATAAAAACACATGCTGAACAGAAGGTCAAGAATATTAATGTCTCGCCCTGGCTGGTTTGGTTCAGCGGTTAGAGCGTCAGCCCACGGACCAAAGAGTCATGGGTTCGATTCTGGCCAAGGGCACATACCTCGGTTGCAGAAGTGTCCTCTGCCCTGGCCAGGGTCATGCAGGAGGCAACCAATCGATGTGTCCCTCTCACATCGATGTCTCTCTCTCTCTCTCCCCACCTCCCACTCTATCTGAAGATATTTGAGAAAATATCCTTGGGTGAGGATTTAAAAAAATAAAAATAAAACACAAAAGAATAAAAAAAAAAGAATATGAATGTGTCAATACTGCACTTAGAAAAAAGATAGAAACGCCAAACACAAGGTGATTTGCCAGATTAAAGTTGCTGGTACCCCTCGATTCTATGACATCACAATTCTCCATTAAAGAAGGAAGGACGGTTTCTGACATCCGGCGTGTGTTAGCAGAAGGGACAGGGCGTGGGAGCTCCTTGCCAAGTGGAAACTGATGCCTGTTACTGTCTTCTGCAAAACTCTGGCTTTGGGCCCTGTTTCCCTTTTCTACTCCCTGTGTCCAGCATTGCCCCAAAGCATGAATGATCATTTTGGAAAGCCCCCTAGCTGTGTTCAACACGGTCAACTTGCCCCCAAAGACACCTCCCGAATTAACTCAAATTATTCTTTCAACATTTATGTTGACTATATCCTAAAATGTGCAGCCTCCTCAGTCCTCCACTGTCTCCTTGCATATATGTGTAGAAATCGCTTTAAAAAATTCTCCTCTCCATTCTCAGATCACACCCACATCTCCAAAATGGTCCCTCAGAATGGGCAGTGACGGTGACCCCAGAGCCCCCCTCACTGAAGGCAGCCCCGGCCTCCACTGCGCATTTCCTCAAACAGCTGTGGGTAGAACGTAACATTTTCTTAGGGTCAAATGTTCGCTTGTCAGTGGGGACATTTTTTCTGCTCTAAATGAAATGTTACAAAATACTTTTTCCCCCTACCAAGCTCCGGGCTGGGAGCTGTTTTATTTATCTGACTGTTCTGTTTCACATGATCACATAAGCGCTTTTTTTAAGTGTGCCCTGAGCATTTGCAATTGTTATCAGGCCCAGATGTATCCCACTGTCAGCGTGAAGCTAGTTGGCTCAGATATACAGAATGTAATTAGCTCAAAGGCCTCTACGTTAAGTTTGTAGCATTAAGTTTGTAGCGGAAGGAGCCCCGAGAATAACCATTTGCTCCTCAGCCCTCCCCAAATAGATGGTGACAAAAATTCAAAATCTATTGTTTGTGGTGTCGAAGCTGTCCTCAGAAGAGCAAATGCATGTTTTGATTGAGATTTTTGGATGAAAGAGAGCTAATGGCCAAAGTTAGCTGGGGAAAGAGGCGAGAAGTGGGTGCCTATGGAGGGCTTACAGGAGAAAATGGAATCCTCAGTGAGTTTTAAGACTACATGCTGAAAATGCAAAATCAAATGATTTTTGAATTTTTCTCCATTCATTTTCACCCTCTAGACCTTCAAATTTTAGAAACAGATCCAAAAAGGAACATTTACATGTTTTAGGCAACATTTCCCAACTAGTGCTCCATCCTGTGGCTTTTCCCAGAGAAAAATTCTTGGATATCATGAGGAAAGCAAACGTGGTATGATGTAACCAAGGAGCGGCATGGGCTAACCTGATCTGCATTCTTAAGCTAACTGATCCGAATACTAGTTTCAGAAAAAAAAGGACAAGAACAAACAAAAATAGGTGGGTCATTTACCCGACACAGTGTACATCGGTGAAGGCAGCATAATTCCTTCCTGACCCTTGCAGGAAATCAGTTTATGCCCTGAAGCATGAAATTTGATTGTAATTATTTTAGCTTGCTCGGCTACATATGTTATTGATGATCTTTCCTAAAAATCACCAGTCTTTTAGAAATCCTGCCACAGTACTTGACTCGATGACCTGTAAGGTATACATAATAGAAAATAACCCAAGCAGGATTTCTCTATTGATTGTTCTGTAGAAACTCACTCTTTCTAAAGAGCACAATGCCAGTGGTACATAAAACATGATTATATTTACAAATGCCCAAATATTTCGAAGAGACAAATTCGAAGTTGTTATTATTATTATGTATTTTTATATTTTGGCAACTACAGTGACATGGTGAGCTGAGACGATTGTCCAGAAGACACAGGTTTTCAAATATGTTGCTGAAAATACACATTGAGGTGAGATCCCAACTAGTCGGATGCATTTATCAAAGTTTTGGAAATACATTCCAATTCCTCACTTTCCCTCCTACTCAATAAATGAGTAAAAAGACTAGGTAGGTAAATAAATAATAAATCAGTCAAATAAGTCAGGTAATACAAGATTTTATCATATTGAGGGCCTGGCTTTCTGGATCCCCAAATGGAGACTTCTGGTATTTATGG
The DNA here is from genome assembly GCA_030848825.1 of Tadarida brasiliensis. Lineage (NCBI taxonomy): Eukaryota > Metazoa > Chordata > Mammalia > Chiroptera > Molossidae > Tadarida > Tadarida brasiliensis. Next base: position 6,642,679 of record CM061279.1, read on the forward strand.
TTTTAGTTGTAAAAGTCACCTTCCCAGCAGCGTCTTAACTTAAGACAATCAAAGACTTTTCCCGGTGGGCAGAGAAAGTTCTTTTTCATGGGAGAGGAAGTACATGGTGGCTTATATACAATTTCCCTTGTTTTGCTCTTCGGAGAATGTTGTCTTCCATTCTGAGCAAGAACATGGAATTGCAATAGAATTAAATCTTGACTAGACCTTAACCTCTACCCAAATGCCTTATTAGAAGGCATTTTACTCAAAATTTGGAATGGCTTCAGGTACACATGTCTCTTTTTCTTTATGTTCTGCCTCCAAATGCTTAACGCAAGCCTACTGTGTGGTGTGTACCTGGCTACAATTGTGTGTGCAAATATGCACACCAAGCACATGGACATTCCATCTTACCAAGTGAGAACCATATGTATTAAAAAAAAATTAGTGCAATTAATTCTTGATTATCCCTGTAATGAGTATGAGGAGGGGGAGTAAAAGGTGCGCTCTGAGATCTGTCCAGAGAAACAGGGCCCAGGTGATGGCTGGGAGGGTTCCTCGAGGAGGGATGTCTGAAATGAGACTGGAAGCCCCAATAGGAACTAAGCAGTCAGGTGGGAGGTGAAACACCTTTCCCACAAGAGTAGCATCTCTCTTTCTCTGTGAAATGCCCTTGAGTTTGCTTGGAGGTCAGAGTCTTCATTCAAAGGCAAAGCCAGCCTCAGTACATTCAGGACAAGGTATGTACAAGGAGTTTATTCCTTGAGTTGCCACAGGGCCACTTTTAATCTCAGGGCATCCTGGTGACTCTTTTAGACTCCACTGGGATTTTCCTGTGGATTTCACTCCTGTGGCCTCTGATTTTCTCAGAGGAAGCGTTGCAAAGTCTCTTGTGTAAGAGCTATGAGACCCCCCACCCCCACCCAAACCCTGCCAAAGGTACAACTCAAACCAGGCTAATTTCAGGGAGAAAGAGGTTAGGACATAAAGAGATGGGAGAAGGATTTTACAAGATAACACAATATTCAGAGAGGAGAATGGAAGAGAAGTGGCAGATGACAGGGGAGAGGGAGTCTCTTTTAAAGATGTTGCCTAGATTGTTGATGAAAGCTGTGTACACACACACTCCTGAAAGAATGACAGAGAAACAATAATGGAGAGAAAGCGGGAGAAAGCACACGCGTGTTTATGTAAGAAGACTCTCGCTTCCATTATTCCCACCCAGCCAGACTCTGCAAGCCCTCACTCCTCCTCTGACGAGATCATTTCCCCTGCAGCCTTAGCTCTGCAAAGTCAACACGCCTTATGAAAATCACGTTGTATTCTGTATATTTAATACATCATCTCTAAGGATAATCATTCTGGAATCTGAACTTGTTTCTGTTATCTAGCTCCGCTTGACAATGATTTATGAACCAGAAAACAAGACAGCTTCATTTTCATAAAGCAAAGGGAACCTTCTGGGCCAGGAAACTTGTTTTGACTAGTAAGCTGAAGCAAACACGACATAAAAGTCAATACAACCGCACCGCTGGGCTCTCATCTTACAGAACAACTTTCTCCCCAGTCCCGTAGGATGGCAGTTGAGATGGTGCATTATCCAACAGAGATTTTTATCTGCACTGATTATCAGGCTGGTGTGATCATGACAGACACGGAGAAATGGAAATAGCACATGCCAGTCATCTGCTGGAAACATCAGTCTCCCTCAAAAAGTGGGGGCTGAAGAAAATGTTACAAAGGCAGCATTTTACAGTTCCTGTAAAAACCCTTTGATTCCTTTAACTTAAAGCAATGGAAATATTATTTGCCTGATGCAGACACAATTTACCTACAGTAAATGTTATTCATTGTGAAATTGCAAAAAATATTTCATGATGTACACGAACTACGCTACGCATGGTGAAAACAGTTTTTTTCCTATATGCATACATAAATATGCATAATTATAGTAATAAACTCTCTGCCCATTTGTAGATGACGGAGGGAGATTTATCAGAGAGGTCGAGAAGACAAATCACTACTGTTCATACCTGAGCATAACCACTGATTTTGGCAAGTCTTTATATTCTCTTCACGTCAGTTTTCTCCTCTGTATAAAGGGAATAATTAATAGTAGTATGGCCCAGCTGGTGTGGCTCAGTGGTTGAGCATCGACCCATGCACCAAGAGGTCGCCGGTTCAATTCCTGGTCAGGGCACATGCCCAGGTTGTGGGCCTGATCCCCAGTGGGGGGCATGCAGGAGGTGGCCAATCGATGTTCTCTCTCATTGATGTTTCAATCTCTCCCTCTCCCTTCCCCTCTCTCTAAAGTCAATAAAGAAAAAAAGAAATAGTAGTATGAAACTTCTAGAGCTGTTGGGAGAGGATAACTGAGATATCATGTTTTGTGTATCTTTCATTGTTCTTATTGAGTATTTCAACAAAAGTTACGGAGTGCCCAACACCTTCTAAATCTTTTTGGAAAATATAGCAGAGGTCAAAACTATTCCAATAGCATCTACGGTTTTGAAATGCAAGAACATGATTGAGCTAAATCTCCTGAAATTATACAACAGAGCTGACAATGAAGTTACATCACGGACACATCTGGGGGAAATTGGATGATGGTGCCTTAAGTGCCCGATTTTGTCTTTGAAAATTGTTTTAAAAGGAGACAGGAACATAAAACAATGGGCATTTTAATGGACTGCATTTGGCTAACTTCAACATCTGAATAATTGATTTAAAATCATCATCTGTATATAGGAAAACTATGACTAGGCATATAGGAAAATGTTACATAGAATGCAAGTGATCTCATATAATTCCTATATTCATTAAGTAATCTCTGTCTAGCTTTGATTTATTTAAAAAATTTTTTTTCCTTTATTGATTTTAGAGAGAGAGGAAATGAGAGGGAGAGAGAGATAGAAACATCAATGAGAGAGAACATTGACTGGCCGCCTCCTACATGTCCCCCACTGGGGATCGGGCCCACAACCTGGGCATGTGTCCTGACCAGGAATTGAACCAGTGACCTCTTGGTGCATGGGTCGACGCTCAACCACTGAGCTACACCAGCCGGACTAGCTTTGATTTATTAATTAATTTATTTTTAAATTAAATCTGCTGCTATTTTGTTTTTTGTTTTTCTTTATTGATTTTAGAGAGAGAAGAAGGGAAAGGGAGAGACAGATAGAAACATCGATGAGAAAGAACATCAATTGGCTGCCTCCTGCATGCCCCCCACTGGGGATCAGGCCCACAACATGGGCATGTGCTCTGATTGGGAATTGAACCGGCGACCCCTTGGTGCATGGGTCGACACTCAACCACTGAGCCACACCAGGGCTGTCTAGCTTTGATTTAAATCAGAAATGCTACAGAAACACATTGCTATTTATGAAATAAAATGCACAATTTAGAGTATGCCCGTATTTGCCTACACCAAAGACTACCCAATGGTTCTGTCAGAGTCTTTGCTGTTGGTGTTTGTTTGTTTTAAGTAAAAACAAGGGAAAGAATCGGAGGTATGTCTTTGGAGTCACTTCCAGCTCATCTCTCTTAATTTATCTGTTGTTACTTTAAAAATGTTTTATATGTTTTTACTGATTTTTTAGAGAGAGAGGAAGGGAGAGAGAGATAGAAACATTGATGTGAAAGATACATCAATCAGCTGCCTCCTGCACGCCCCCTACTGGGGATTGAGCCCACAACGCCGGCATGTGCACCAATGGGAACCAGGACCTCTCAGTCCATGGGACGATGCTCAGCCACTGAGCCACACCGGCTAGGCTATTGTTATGTTTTTTTTTTATTTGAACTTTATATTCAAAATATGCATAAATTATACATGTGCATTTTAAATAATTGATATTTTCTTATTTTATGTTATTTTTAAAATTGACATTTTTAAAAACACCCTTATCCCTACATTCCAAGGCTGAGATATGCATACTGACAGAGCATTAAGGGCTCTTTCCCCCTTTCCTTCACATATCCATACCTTAGCCGATGTGCTCATATTCCCGCTATCCTGAATTTTGTGATGATAATTCTTTTTTCTTTAAAGGTTTTTTACCTTTCTATGGATCACTAATCAGTATGAGATTTAGATTTGCTTCCTAACATTTTTATGTAAATGGAATCAAATGTGCACAACAAGCTTTTGCTCAGCGATAAGTTGTTTCTGTTTCATCAATAGTCACACACGTAACTCGCAATTCATTCCCTTTTATCCTGTATATAGTTTCTATTGTATGAACATGGTTTCCATTCTGTGAAGATGCCACAATTTTTATTTGATGGACTTTCATGTTGTTGCCAGTTTTAGGCTATTCTGGAGACTGCTGGGAAAATTTATAAGAATTTCTGTAAGGCCAGCTGGTGTGGCTCAGTGGTTGAGCATCAACCCATGCACCAAGAGGTCACCAGTTCGATTCCCGGTCAGGGCACATGCCCAGGTTGTGGGCCCGATCCCCAGTGGGGGGCATGCAGGAGGCAGCCAATCGGTGTTTTCTTTCATTGATGTTTCTATCTCTCTCTACTTTTCCCTTCCTCTCTCTCTAAAAATTAATAAAGAAAAGAAAAGAACTTCTGTAAGTATACATCTAGAAACTAAATCACTCAGTCCATGGGAAGACGCTCAGTCCACTGAGCCACACTGGCCGGGCTATGCAGGATGGGGGTGGGAGCGGGAAAAAGGGATCAGTGCGGGAAAAGAGGGGGGACATCAGTAATACTTCCAACAATAAAAATAAAAAAAAATGAAAAACAGATAAATAAATTGCTATATTGAAAACTACACACACATTTCCAACTTATCTGATAACGTCAACCTTTTGTCCAAGATGGTCACATACAGCAGTGACGGAACCCCAACTGCCCTATGTCTTCACCGAGCCAAAATAATGAGCATCGTCACTGAAAAACAATGTAATCTAGGGGCCCTATATCATCAAGGTGACATTTTGATTTTTCAATCAGTTGTCTCAGAGTCTTATAAATATGGTCCCATTTAAGTAAATTGTTCTCAGCTAAGTCACTCCACACTGGCCTTTTCTGTGGAGCACTGGAAACTGAGTCAAGATGCTTGTCCAGCACTTTGCGTGGAACTATCTGGCCAATGAAGATGTCATATAGCCTGGCTGGTGTGGCTCAGTGGATTGAGCATCGTCCCATGGACTGAGAGGTTCCGGTTCGATTCTCCGTCAGGGCACATGCCTGGGTTGTGGGCTTGATCCCCAGTAGGGGGCGTGCAGATAGATCAATGTTTCTATCTCTTTCTCCCTCTAAAAAATCAATAAAAACATATTTAAAAATGTCATGGACTCTGGAACCTCAAAGTCGGAGGTGAGGAGATAAATGATAGCATGAGACCCCAACAACAAGGAGCCCACCTTTCCTCCTGTACCCACGTTTGGGCATGGACCAGGAGGACTGTGACAACTCTGACCCAGGGGTCATGTCAAGGAAGGAAGAGCTCAAACAGTGCAATTTTGACTTGTTCTTGTGATACTAATGAAGAAAGACTGTCCAGGGAATGTCAGATTTTCTTCCAGCTCTAAGTTTGTAGTAGTGTCTTTGAACGTCAATGCAACGATGTAGAGAAATGACAGAGGTGTTCAGACATGTGAATGACTGTTCATACATAAATCCTCAGTCAATGATTTTAACTAATCACTCTCATGTTTTACACGTAACGATTCAATCAAAAGAGATTTTCTCTGATAGGATCAAATGCTGTAAGCTTCGTAACTTTACAGACTTAAACAAGTCTAATTCTTAATGATTTGAAGCAATAAATAGACTAAATGATTTTATGACCAGCCATGTGACTGATGGGGAAATGTCACGTATCGACAGATATTAAAAATGTATTCACGTTAACGAGACTGTGCGAACGGTAGCATTTTCATAGGACAATTTCTCAGCACATCAAATTAATGGTTTTCCTTCGGATGAAGAGGTATAAAATACCTTTAAAAGGTTAGGTTAGGTCCTCATGTGGTGACCAGACTCCACTGAAAAATACACGATTTAATCATTTCCTTCCTCAGAAAATCAGCTTTAGTTACTATATAATTAACCCATCAGTGCCAATTATTGTATAGACTATAAAAGTTAACAAAGTATGGATTTGACCCTACCCTGTCTTCTTGTTCAGGTGGGTAGAGAGATGGTCCAAAGTATGACCTGTCTTCTCACTTGAATGAGACAAATGCAGTGGGGGCATAGAATTTAGGAAGGCATTGCTACACAAACTGAAACAAAACTATTAAATTGACACAATGTAACCTGACACTTCCACGTGGTGAAATATATCTTGGAATAATTGCACAAACAAGGAACATAAAGACCAGATGGTGGTGACGGAGAGAATGGTCCCCATTCTTCTTCGCTTCTTCTCAAAATAATATTTTTGAGTGGTTGATGACCAATATTTGGGGTACATTTAAAGAATTCGTTAGCAGACATTTTGGCTTGCCTGGTGATGTCTCTTTGTCCACATTGAGCACTGTTGTCTTGAGATCGTCTGCATGCCGTCTTACTGTGAATGCAGGACCAAATGTGTAAGTTAATGAAGAAAAGCAGGGACTGAATTCATCTCAGATCGAGATGAGCTAGCTCCTGTCACGTGGTGCTTGTTTATTTCGTGCACAGTAACCCATTGGGATGGCCATGGGCACATAGGAACAGAAATCTCCAGGTAAGATGGAGGAAATTATAGATTCATTTCCTTACTGCTCCAACCGATGTTTATTGATTAGCTATGTGCTAGGCCCTGACCAAGGCGCAATGATTCTGAGTGAAAGTAAAACACTCCACAGACCCCTTCATTTGTCATTTGAGACAGTGGTGGTAGGGGTTAGGGAATACATGCAGTAACGAGTTAAATACACATTGGGGGACCTGTGAAGTACATAAAATGATATTGATATTGCCTGCATTAGGGTGAAGTTTTTCTTCTGAGCTCCAGCCCAGTACTGAACTGTGTGTTTGACTTGAACTTTCTTTTAAGCCAGAATAATTTGACTGAGATTTTATTGGAGGTAATAGAACTCCCCTGATAATGCATGTGTGTGTGTGTGTGTGTGTGTGTGTGTGTGTGTGTGTGTGTGTGTGTTCTTATTTCTCGTATAGATTTCATACTCTTGTTGACAACAATTAAAATTTTATGATCAAGGTCATATATGAGAATATTTACAACATTAAGAATAAACATGACCCCTATTAAGATGTACGTCCTGTTTAAACATGAGATCCACGCCAAGTTTATCATTGGATGACACTCACAAAGCAATCCATGTTTATTTTTGAAATTTAAAACACTTATAAAACTCTTGCACTGCTGGGCTGTAGGTTTACATTAGCTTTGCAGGAAAGCAGGCATGCGGTGGGCCATTATTCTTACCACCCGAAGGAAGAAAAAGCCTTACAGGATTTCTGTCTTTCAAATGAAATGTGGGTCCTTTTGAAATGCACCATGTACTACAGAATATATTAAATGCATGTTCACTTACAAAACAGGAGGTTATGTATGTGCAGAAATTTCAAAGGCATCTGATCTAGGCTTTGCCGATCCAGGACGTTCTTCCAGAGTTTCGGTTCTGGCCCACGTTCCTCTTCCTTGCACAGGGACCTCGTAGATCTTTGGGCAAGGACAGCAGAATGGAAAACCTCTTGGCACATGACAGAATGGAAGCAAGCAGGAAGCAAGATTACCCCAGAAACCCATTCATTACGTTCTTGCAATATCCTCTAAAAGGGTTGCCCACCCCTAACTACATATTTATACATATTTAGTTGATAATCAATAAAGGAAAATGGCTGCATTATTTTGATTAAAATATCAACTCTACGTGTTACTCTAAAATCACGGTGAAGGAGCCAGAAAAGGGGAGATGGCACTTCATGCTTCCCTCCAGCCTATGATATATGATATTTCCAGGCTGTGAGGAGAGCAGACACATTAAGAAAATAGTGCTAATGATATTAAAGTACTTTACAAGGCTTGTTACTAAGAGCTGACAAACCTGTCAAGTGTATAATGTAGGAGGCTATCGTAACGTTCTCAGAAAACCATACCTCTACCCCATTTCACTGCAATCTCCTAATAATGGAGCCGCTATAAATTCTCGCCAGCAATGGGACAGAGCCGTGGCTTCTCACCCCAAAGTAAGGACATGATAAATATAAAAGAAAATGCCTGTCAGTTTTGGCGCCCGGACCTTATTACAAAGTCTTAATCTTACTGGCCTCACCACCTTTTATCACCGCCTTGTTATGAGCTGATGGCTTTTTTATTTGCTAGGAGATGGAGGATGTGTCATCCGATGTCCTTTTATGTAAGCCACTGCTCTGTCCTCTCATGAAAAAAACACACACACACACACACACACATTTTATATGTTTATTACAGTCGCCGATTAAACGCAGGGCTCGAGCTGCGGGCTCAGGTATTGCCCGCTTCGGTTTTAACGGAGTCGGGATTTAAATGCATCATTAAGGGTATTTATGTGGATGGGACGCAAATAGGAAATTAATTTTTTCTGGGCCGGGGAGATGGGGCCGCGGCAATAGTCGCGATGGTTTATTCCCGCCGTTCTTGTTGCTGGGATTGGTCATTCTTGGTTCCAAGGTCAGGCGGAAATCCCAGCTCTCGCTTTTCTTTTTTGCTCTGGAAACCTCTGGCTTGAGGAAGGAGCCCTTGTAAACACAGGCCAGCTCCAACTCGGCTCAGGTTCAATCAGCTGGACCCTTAAGACGAGATAAATGGCAATTATCTAAATATTAGTCTGAAAATCTCCCAGCTCACTTCCCATCTTCTTCATTTATGGCAAATGAGAGTCTGAGCTCCACTCGAAATGCTGACCCCGACGGAACCTTATTTCCCCAGCCCCTCCGAGCACTGGCCGCATCAGGAACTGACATTGACGGGCTGGTTTCAAGCTGTGGCCAGAGACTTCATCACGAGATCCTCTCTGCAATTTGTATCAGTGGCCCTGAGGGTCTTGTACAGAGAGCCCTATCTGTTCCACCTGCCAACTGAAAGTCAGGTTCCTGAATGCGAAAATGACCAATTTCTTGTCTGTCTTTTTTTTTTAAAAGCCTCATCCAAGGATATTTTTCCATTTATCTTCAGATAGAGTGGGAGGGAGGAAGAGAGAGAGAGAGAAACATCGATGTGAGAGGGACACATAGATTGGTTGCCTCCTGCACGACCCCGACCAGGGCCAGGGACCGAACCGCATCCGAGGTACGTGCCCTTGACCGGGATCGAACCTGAGACTCTTTGGTCCACGGGCCGACGCTCTAACCACTGAGCCAAACCAGCCAGGGGAAAATGACCAGTTTCACTGTGGAGTAGACTTCCTGGCACTCGGCATGCATTTCTCTTCACCCAAGGCTTTGGCGTCCAAAGTCAAAGGCCAAGGGTCCCTTGAGATTTATTTCTCTGTATCTGGTAGGAAATTGCCAAGTGGGTCACTCCTATTCCCCAGTCCACGTACCTTCTGTCTCGGAGGCGCTATCTATGTGACCCAAGCCAGGCTGGTTTAAAATGAGATTTCGGTCATATGACTGAGACTTCCTTGAACGATGTCCTACCGAATAGCTGCTCTGTGTATTTGACATAATAAATTATTCATTTTCCTAAAGAGACAGAGTAAGCCGGTACATTGGGCATTGCAGACTCGTAAGTCACTTTCTGTTCTTATTTATTATATTGTGAGAAATTGGCTGAGTCATGCAGGGACCCCTTTTGTTCTGGGCACAAGCTCTGGGCCACAAGAAGGGACAGAAAATACCTTCTGTTCTTTTCTTCGAAAATGAAGGCAGTTGAGTGCCTCCGTTCCCTGAATGCACCTGACATGTGAGAGTTAAAATCTCCTGGCGTCTTATCAGCACCTTGACCTCGCCCCTTGTAATTCTCCGTTGAAAGCGTGTTTATGCTGAAAATGCAGCTTTGGAAGGAAAAGTGGTCAGTGAAACAGCCTCTGATTGTCCCTGAAATAAGGCATTCGTGATTTGCCACTACACAAAAAACAAACAAAAACCCTGGAGAAAACCCGGGTCCTTCAGAAAAGGCAAATTGCATGTGTAGAAATTTAATTAAAAAGGAAGTAACCCTTCCTGTATAAAGGTTGGAAGTACCCTTCCCGATCCCTCTTAAACGCCTTCTCTCTCCAAGTACAGAGAGGACTTGTCAGCGACATCCACACAAGCATATTCACGAGAAAAGACCGTTTGTTCATGGTAACTCTGAGGTTCTCGGCCTCTCGGAAGAGGTGAGCAGGTTAACTGGTCTGAAACTTACAATATCTCCTCGCGATGGCTCTGTGTACCCTGCAACCCACCTTCGACCTACAATGACTACAATACCCACACTAGCAATGAGAGGGTTCCCTCATGTCTGACTCTCACCCTGGAAATAATGAAAATTTTGCATGTGTATTTTTTTTGCCTTTATTGATTTTAGAGAGAGAGGAAGTGAGAGGGAGAGAGAGAGAGAAACATTGATGAGACAGAATATTGATCGGTCGCCTCCTGCATGCCCCCCACTGGGGATCGGGCTCACAACCTGGGCATCTGTCCTGACTGGGAATCGAACTGGCAACCTCTTGGTGCATGGGTCGACGCTCAACCACTGAGCCACACTGGCTGGACTGCATGTGTATTTTTTATGTCATCTCTCAAACACCTTCTAATATAAGTTAATGTAAGCATAAATACTATTCTCATTCATCAGGCAAGCTATGGATGCTGGGTTTCCAGAGAAAACCCAGGATGCCCGGTTAGAGTTCAATTTCAAATGAGCTTTATTAGTAAAAATTATATCCTAAATATTTCATGGCTCGTTTTTCATCCTAAAAAAAAAAAATGATCTGTTGTTCATCTGAAATTCAAGTTTAACTGGACATCCTGGATTCTCATTGGCTAGATAAGTAACCCTCACGGAGGCTCAGAGAAGACTTTGCTGGCTCATACAAGTCATAAACGGCAGGGTTGCTATTAGCTATTAGAATTGGTTGACATATGTCGTCGCATGTCATCCTGACAACAGGAGGATATTCTCCCATGAGCCAGATGAGGGAACGGCTCCAGATCACACAGCCGTGTGGCTCCAGACCCGTGTCTCCCAGGCCTCTGGGAGCTGGGAGTCTGGCTCTGCCTGGCGTGTTTCAGGCCGGACTTGGCTGACGTCATAAAGGCCCTGGAAGGTCATCCACGGATGCCCCGTGCACACGAGTGGCAGCTCCCCTCAGCAGAGCTGCTTGTGTGAGACCTTGCCACTGGGGGCATCTCCAGCAGACTGCCTTTGCCCTGGGCTGAGAGAGTCAACAGCCTCCAGGGAGGTCCGACTGGCACCGAATGAGAACTCCGGCCCAGAGTTCAAGTCCGCTACTAGGGCAGACTCCTAGGAGTCACGTGGGAGACAGGGCAGCAGAGCCGGAGAAGCTGGAAAGGTCTTCAAACATTTCCATATATTATATAAAAAGCAAACCAGCCCTGGCCTGTTTGGCTCAGCGGTTAGAGCGTCGGCCCGCGGACCAGAGAGTCCCAGGTTTGGTTCCCACTAAGGGCACGTACCTTGGTTGCAGTTTGTCCCCAGCCCGGTTGGGGTCGTGTGGGTGGCAACCACTCGATGTGTCTCTCTCTCTCTCCCTCCTGCTCTGTCTCAAGATAAATGCAAAGGTGTCCTCGGGTGAGGATTAAATAAATAAATAAATAAATAAATAAATAAATAAATGGAAAAAAAGCAAACCAAATCTTTTTTTTAATCCTCACCAGAGGATATTTTTCCATTGATTTTCAGATAGAATGGGAGGGAGAAAGAGAGAGAGACATCAATCGATATGAGAGAGAGAGACATCGATCGATATGAGAGAGACACATTGATTGGTTGCCTCCTGCCTGACCTCAAGCAGGGCCAGGGATCGAACCGCAACCAACGTATGTGCCCTTGACCAGAATCGAACCCAAGACTCTTTGGTCCACAGGCCAATGCTCTAACTGCTGAGCCCAACCGGCCAGGGCAAAAGCAAACCAAATCTTAAAAATCGCCCAAATCTCTAGATGGAATTGTTGTGTCCGAAATCAAATTGCTGTCACACATATTACCCCCCAAACAGAGAAGATGGTAGGAAGGGAAATGAGCTTGAGAGAGAAGATGTGTTCCAATTTCTACATCTCTTCAACATCTGCCCTCAAAGGGAGAACTTCGAGCGTCTGTTTCTCCTGCGAAGCTACAGATCCCATTTCCTGTAAATCACCAACAGCACACCTTTAGTGTCTCAGCACACCCAAACAACACAGCACGTGGACTGGACTGTTACTTAACTATCTTTCTGCTCGTTCATCCGTCATTGAATGTTTGCTGTGTCAACATGGGAACCACAGCCGTGCAGTCTCCAACATGCTTATTAAACCACCAATGTATTTTCCTTCTCCACTTCCTATGTAGCCTCTTTTTAAAAAAAAATGTCACTGTTGTGATTAATTTTCTGTTCCCTTTCATTTTGGATGACATCTGGGAAACGATTCTCCCAGGAGGACCCACTTCCCATATCCCTGACTGCTCCATGGTACTGTAAGTCGAGATGAGAATTAGCATACCCCTCAGACGCTTCACACTCAGAAAGTGCAAGTTGCTTTAATTAGCCTGTTGTGACAATCTCGTAAGCACATGACTAGCACCGTGGTCCTGCATTCACAAAGCAAAAGCACTGACAACAATGCTAAGTGGTGTGTTTTAGGGCTGTTTATATGTGGAGAAGGATCACTCTCCTCTCCCAACGCTGTGTGTAGTACAACTGCCCGCGATGTCTTCTGTGAGTTGAAAACAAAAACCTACCATAAATATCCTAGCTAGTGAAACATTGATGAAACTCCACGAGCCTCACTCCAGTCCCAACTCCGCCCCTCTCAAGGTTGGAACGGAGCTCTGAGGCTGACATCAGGAGGCAGAGGAAATTCCACAAGGGAAGGTCTTGTGAAAAGTCTGAGCTGTCAAGTCAAGCAAGGAGAGATGGGCAGAGCTGAAGGACCAAGTGATCAGACATAGATGTCCTCCTCACTTCCCTTTTCTCCGTTTCAGCCAGAGAGGAAGTTTAATTAGATGAGGTGGGAATTAAGATGGAGGTCCTTTTGTCCAGTTCCATGTTTGGAACCTGGTGGGGTCACCCCAGAGCCTGCTCACCCCACCTTGGAGGCTGGCACATCACAGTAATTTTGGGGTGGTAGCCGAGTCACAGAGGAGGAGAGGACAGTTGACTTTTCCCATGTTACCTTCAGTTACACCTGGAATGAACCCAATTTATTTATTTATTTTATTAAAAATTTTTTTTTTCTTTATTGATTTGAGAGAGAGAGGAAGGGAGAGGGAGAGAGAGATAGAAACATCGATGAGAGAGAACATCGATGGGCCGCCTCCTGCATGCCCCCACTGGGGATCGGGCCCACAACCCAGGCATGTGCCCCAACCAGGAATCGAACCGGCGAACTCTTGGTACATGGGTCGATGTTCAACCACTGAGCCACACCAGCCGGGCTGAAATGAACCCAATTTAGAGAAGCACCCATGTGCCCCCTGGAGAAGGTGAACCAAGGCAACAGAGTGAGTGAGGGGCAGTCGGCCAGCCATGGGGACCTGGGGCCAGGAAGCAACGCAACCCCAAAGCAGAAATCATCAAATGCACAGCCCAGACCCAGGGCCAGATGAATGGCGTGACCATGACTCAGAGGAGCAAGTCACACTGTGAGAGGGATGACAGGAGGCTGACTGGGGGGCACCGATGGGCCCTGATGAGGCTGACAAAGCAGACTTTAAGTTGGAGCAGATACCAAGCACAGCCAAGGGGTGTGGCCTTCACACCGGTGCACAGGTGTGTACAGGAGGCAGCCCCGAGCAGAACTGGGCGGCAGAGGCCAAGGATACCCTAACGACACAATGACATCGTCTGCCCTTAAGCCTTCAAAACAGAATGGTCCAGACGCCACCCCCGAGAAGAGAAAGGAGGACAGGGTGTCTCCGAAGGAATGGATGTGTTATCTAAAGGAGGTTTCGTGGTCTCTCTACAGAAACTCTTTCAATGATGCTATTGAGATTACCGCATTGTTCTCTAACTTATGACCCTTTCCCATCCGTGAGGGAGAGGGAGCAAGGGCCCATGAGAAAAACCAAATACTTCAAAAATAAAGAAAATATATGAACTTTGTTCCAGGGAGTGTTTCGTGACTAACTGGGTGATCTTGTTACACATGTTTATGTATTATGTAAGTGTGAGTTTCAAAGATCTCAATTCTTTATGAGCCAAGAGTTGACATAATTAAGGAACAGTGGAGAGGGGTGGGCTTGGAGGAGGCCAGGAGCTTCAAACATATTTCTATCTTCAAAAAATGTTGTGATTGCCTGGCCTGTGTGGCTCAGTGGATTGACCATCGTCCCATGGACCAAGAGGTCCCAATTCGATTCCCAGTCAGGGCACATGCCTGGATTTCGGGCTCGATCCCCAGTAGGGGACGTGCAGGAGGTGGCCGATCGATGTTTCTCTCTCACACCAGAGTTTCTATTTCTCTCTCTGAAAATTCAATAAAAACATATTTTTAAAAATGTTGCAATTAGGTGTAGGAGACATTTGGCTTGGAGGTGCAGTAGAGTGGTCTCCCTCCCTCTGGGGCGGGGCTTGATGGGAACCTATGTTACCTAAACATTTAGCGCCAGTGTTCCTCAAGTCTTTTCAAGTGACAGACTGCAAGTGACCCACTATTCTAGTCCAAAGGAGCACATAGGGACGGGTAGTGTACTGCCCTGCAGAACCTATGTGAACAAATAAGATGACCCTTTCCTAGATGACAGAAAAGAATACCCGATTAAGTGGAGAGTGGAAGTGTATGTCGGATAGAAAAATTCTTACTATAAAGACATAAATCTTCCTAAATATGTCTCTGAGTTCCATATAATTCAAACCAAAACGGCAGTAATATTGAAAGACATTTGGCAAATTGACCCTAAAGAAACATATACAAAGATGATCAAGAAAGTTTAGAAAAGAAGAATGTTAATGGGACCTTAGTCCACTAGGTTGCAAATTTATAATAATGCAAAAGGTGTGATCTGGTTTTAAAAATGTATATATCATCCGGTGAGTGTGGCTCAGTGGTTGAGTGTCGACCCATGCACCAAGAGGTCACTGATTCAATTCCCAGTCAGGACACATGCCCAGGTTGTGGGCCCAATCCCCAGTGGGGGGCATGCAGGAGGCGGTCAATCAATGTTCTCTCTCATGGATGTTTCTATCTCTCTCTCCCTCTCACTTCCTTTCTCTGTAAAATCAATAAAGGAAAAAGAAAAAAAAAAAGGAAAAAATATATAATCATTTCAGCAGCGTTATGTCTCATGTTATTAGTACACAAAAGCGAGACCCCTAAAATTCTAATGCCAGTTGGAAGAAAAGTTAATACAAAATACAGGGTGTAAAATAACACAATAAGTAATAATATAAGAATGAACTGTCTTCCGCATGCTCACAACTGTAAACCTCCTTACGCCCCACCTTATTCAATAAAAGAGAATAATGATCCAGATGTGAGATCACTGATGAAATCACCCACAGTGACAATGACGCCTGGATGGTGTGTGTGTTCCCTGTGAGCCAGGCACTGGGCTCCACGCCCTTGCTGAACTGTGACGAACACCAGTTACTTATCCCCACTTCACACATGAAAACACGGTTCCCACAAACAGGTTCCATGTCTTCCTCACACGTGGCAGACGTGGGATCCGGACCCCACTGTGCCTGGCTCCAATCCCGTGTCTGTAAACCCTAGCCCGGGCTCCCTCTATCAGTGGAAACCTCAGGAAGAAGTTGTAAATGATGAGGGAAAGCCTTGGCATTTTATTTCCAATGATAAAAAATCATTTCTTCAAGGAACAGGGCGAGCCGTTAATCAGCAGATACTATCAAACTCATGCTCTTAATGATTATATCTGTTTGACAACCGGGGATAACAGTGCTCTTCTTTGAAGACGAGGCCACAATCCGGTTAAAATAAAAATGTCTGAGGGGAGGTATGCTTTAATTTCACTGAAGTCTCGAAAAACAGCTTGCCCAAAAATGCCTTTTGCAAGTCACGTACAGTATTTCCATCTGTCATTTTGTATTGACCTTCACAGGCCTGAAATATATTGTGCTGGACTTGGGAAGCTTACGAGAATGATATTAAAGTTGGTGATATTTTTTAATCTTATTTTATATCCGCTCTGATTTTTACTTCACTGTCTACGATTCTTGAAAGCGATGATATTATGGAGCATTCTTAGATAGCTACCCGTTTTCTTGTTAATTAGAATTTGTCACCGTCGATTCAATGAATCACTGTAAAGGTGGGATATTTATTCAAATACAATGAGGAGTAACAAATTCAGAAGAATAGTTTCCTCCACACTTCGCTACTGAGTAGGTTTTATTTTAAGGTATTTTTTTCAAAAGTGTGTTAAAACCTAGCACTCCGTTTATTAGAATTTGCATATGTAAGTAGAATTTGGAACAACTTACTTTAATTCAATTTTACATCGTTGAATATAACTCTTCTATAATCTGTTTTTCCTGTTTCAATTTCCCCCCTTCAATAATCTCAAAGGAGAAGTCCATCTCCCTTGCTGTGTGGTACCGCCGGCTTTGTTGCCAAAGAAGTCAATTCTCTGTTCGTTTTCCTCCTTCATGTCATAGTCGGCCACTCTCCACTAATGTCGGGAACAATCAATTGCTGGGATAATTAATTATATATGACTTCAAAAACAGCACTGAAACAATGTACATATTGAAGTAATCTTAAGAAAACATCAGGACATGTGGTATGCATAATTGACATCTTCTAGAAAGGTGAAAAATACAAATTATATAGGAGTTGAGTATTTCTAACCAAAATTTTTCAAAAACTGCAAAGTGCATTACAGTCACAAATAAAGTGATCAAACTCTTTTGAAAGATGTTTCTCCATTTTAATTAATGATCCTAATGACATTAGCATCTATTTTATATTAGGGTGGGAGGACCCAAAACCAAAAAAAAAAAAACTTGCTCTGGATAAAGATACCTGTGAAATCCAAAAGAAAAAGATTTTCTACCCTAGTATTCTATCCCAAGCCAGACTACCAGTAAACTGTATACATAAAACAAGAATAGTTTTAGACAGTGATGCCTCCCCATCTTTTTTTTTCTTTTTTCTGTCTTTATTGATTATTAGAGAGAGAGGAAAGGAGAGAGAGAAAGAGATAGAAACATCGATGAGAGAGAACATCAATTGGCTGCCTCCTGCATGCCCCCCACTGGGGATCAGCCCACAACCTGGACATGTGCCCTGACCAGGACTCGAACCGGTGACCTCTTGGTGCATGGGTCGATGCTCAACCACTGAGCCACACCGGCTGGGCAACCTCCCCATATTTTTCATAGCCAGCCATGAGCTGATGGACTTCACATATCTGAGAGACTCGACCAAGCAAGAGAAAGAAAGGGATACAGAAAATAGGAAACCCCACACAAGAGACAGTTGAAGTGCCCACAACGGGCAGTGCCCACAGGATGACAGCTGTGGCCAGAAATTAGAGGCCGTTGGACCAGAGGAAGGTAGACCAGAAGGTTCTGGAAACATTTTTCAAAGAAAGCCTTGATAGAGTAACTGAAGTACCTGAATGTCTTGAGAGGAGATTCAGGGTTTGGCAGAGAGTTTAATGATGACTTACTGGCAGCTACCTAAAAAGCTAAGTAAAAGGGAAATAAAAACAGAGCAGTGATTAACACCAGGGGAAACAAAAATTGTGTAAAAAAAGGGATCATTGACTCCCTAGCATAGCCCTCATTAGAATTTACTAGTGATAATACACACCGAAAATTAATTTTTAAAATTACCATATAACTGTATTAAGAAGATAAGGACATAGGGAGAGTTATAGTCAAGGGCAGTAAAAGAGAGACACACCTTCATCTTCTTTAGTGGAAAGTCAATAGATAATTCCCCAAACTAAAATAATGCTAATACTAAGAAGGGGAAGAAGAAGAGAGGAAGGATGTTAATAGAAGTGGCAATACAGCCTGGCAGGTGTGCGTCAGAGGACTGAGCATCGTCCCATGGACTGAGAGGTCCCGGTTTGATTTCTGGTCAGGGCATGTGCCCGGGTTGCAGGCTCGATCCCCAGTGGTGGGGCGTGCAGGAGGCAACTGATCAGTGTTTCTCACATCGATGTTTCTATCTCCCTCTCCCTTCCTATCTCTCTAAATATAATAAAAAAAGAAGTAGCAACACAAGCATGTTACTTATAGACAGGGAAATGAATATGAAGGAATACAATAGAAATGTTGGAAGTTGTAGTTCCCTTTGGGAAAAGGGTAATGGGATGGAAGGCAGAATGAGGGATGGATATGCTCCTTAGCATTTTGGAATTAAATGATTAAAACTTAAACATTTATATAAATAGTTGGCATAACTATACGTATACTCTGTATTGTATATAAATGTATTTTAGTCAGGAGAGCAAGTAAAAAATTTAAAGTTTAGTCTGTGGAGAATCATCAAATTTCAAGGTATTCAGAATTTTTAATAAGCTGTGTTCTCATTCTATCAAGAGCGTATGTTCTCTATCAAATAGTAAACTTCCCTTAGCAATTGTATAAAATACACATCTAACACTACATAGTATTAGGTTTTATGCATTTTAGCAATCAGAACCCCCTGACAAAGAAACACAGCATAAGAGCCAGAGTCTTCAAGCTTACTTTTAACAACACGACAGAGTCATCGGTTTCTGAATGAATTCTATAAAATGAAACATTTTCAGGTTTTAGGAATAGGAAATCATAACACAAGACCTCGTTTAATTGAAAGCACTTAATATTATAAAGCCCATAATTTCATTACATTTCAACCAAAGGATGTATAAAGACAAACATTCAGCTGCACTCCTGTGTGTGTTTAGTTCAATAACTAGACTGGGGATGTTCATTAGGTACTCAGCAGGTGGGGATTCAGAGACCAATGATGTAAGCAAGGTATCTGCCTCGTGAGTCTGCTCATCCAGTAAGCATGAGGTTGTCAAGTTCTTAGAAAGTTTTAAAAATTCACTTATCTATATGTTTGTCTTCCTTAGCCAAACCATGTTCTCAAATTAAGATCGTTAGACCCATCTCTTTAATTAAAGTCAAAGAACCTCCTTTAATTTAGGTGCAGTTGATTCGAGGAAAACTGGAAAGAAAGTAGAAAGCTCCATACTTTCCACAATTTGCTTATGAAAGTATTATTAATACATCTTACTGGGGACCTAGAACTCCTTTTCCTCTGGAATAATAACAAAATGAGAGCAGCTAATATTTTAAGAGTGCTTGGTCTTCTTGGGAGACTATGGCTTATTATCTTCCATTGACGATATTCACATGTGTGTATTTGGATGTGCAAATGTACTCAGATCATGTTTTGGGTATTAAAAATAATAGGGTAATCAATTGGAGCCATTAGAATTGTTTATTTTTCTTTACTTCTTTTTAAAGACGCACTGTGAGTACTAAGAACACAGACGTGTTCCTGGAGGTTTCACGGTAGCTTATATTTCAGCATGAAATTTGATATTTGATGGTATATCATTTTCATTCTCATTCACAATTTTTTTTTTTTTTGCACGGACTGCATTATACATAGCCTAGGATTTGGGTGGGGGGGAGTTGTACAAATGAAATCTCACTGCTATGAACAATTTGCTTCAAGGTAAAATGCCCCCCCCCCCACACACACACAAAATGGCTTTTGCAGTGAAGTCATTTTAATAAGAATCTATTAAAATCTATTCAAATCAAGAGCGTTGAGAAAACAAACCTTTTAAAACATTATTTTGAAGCAAATACAATATTTTGAAGTAGGCTAAATGGGCTAAATTATTCCATAGGTATGACTTTCTCATTTCAAAAGAAAGGTACCTTTCGCAAATGCCCTTTTTGAAAATCCGGGAGAACAATTTCCCTTCCAAAGTAGGTTTTACACAGTCTCTGCGATCACACTTCAATTATTAATTTGGTTAATCAGTACATTCCCTTCACAGATACTGGAGAGGGCAACTGGTCCCACTCCCTGTCCAAAATTTCACCAAATATTAATCAGAAAATTTTAATGTTTAAAATGAAAACACAGCCGATACACAGTTGTCTTATAAAGTGACACAAACTACTTACAAGCCCAAATTGGTATATTTCATGGTAGGTGGCACACAAGAATTTTGTGTATAGCTCTCCTACATATCATCTGCATTTTATAGCTGCACAAACCCCACTATAAAGCATTTTTTAAGATGTATAATTAGGACGCCTGCCTCAAATCCTTTGATGGGTTTTTGGTTCATTTCTTGGGAGAAGTGTTCTTTCTGGCTGTTTCTTTTTCAATCAAAGCTACTCTGCTAAATTGCCTTCCAACCAGACCTCAGAATATTAGCAAAGTCTGGCTCTGGCTGTGTCGCAATTTAAATATTAACAGTCATAGTTCCACAGCCCTTCCATTTGAGTAATGCTCCGGAACTCCCCCAAATCAGCCCTTATTTCTTCCCTTCCTCAGCCGGCCATGGCCCTTGGAATGTTTGCCTGGTGTCACTGTGAATGTGTTCGGAGCAGAGTTATATGGCATCATTTGGAGAAACATTGCGTTAATAACCAGAGTTCAAGGGCAAAGGATATAAACGGAGCAAATTACAAGTCTGAACAGATATATAGCTTTTGCTAAAAGGGACATGGGCTGCTACTTTATTTACTGGGCAGCAAAGCACTCGAGGAAGGTGCGGAAACCCACCAAGGCATTTTTAAACGACCACATCACAGCTTAAGAAAACAAGACACATTTTCAGACTGGAGAGAAAGCTCGTGCAATGATCGACGCTTCTGAGTTTCCTAATGAGAGGCTGCGATTCGCTAGGAAGTACCTGAAGTTTCTAGGGTAATTTCACAGATGATAATATTATTTTAAGTACCAGGAGGAAGGGAGAGCTGAAGTCTGCTAGGAATCTGAAGTCACTAGATCAGTTCACACTGCAACTTAGCCCAATTTCATCAGGAATTTCATTATTTTAGCCCAGAGTTACCACCCTCGCTCAAAATTAACACCAGGAAAGACAGATTTGTAAAAATGCTACATTTTTATATGTTGACTTCAATAATTGAACAAAAGGGGAACCAACAATTCAAAAGAGGAGAAAGAAACCACTTTTTAAAAAGAAACAAAAGGACAGGTTCGTTAATAATCAAAGGAAATGAAAACCAAAGAAATAATTTCCACCTGCTATATTACCAAATAGTTTTTTGTTAGTATTCTAAAAAATACTGAGAATATTGTGAAATGTGTGATCCAATGTTTTCCTATTGGTAGGAGAGAAGGCTACATTTTTTTTTTTTTTTTTGTAAAGCAGCTTGGAAACTATTATAAAAATAGGAAATGTTCATAAAGCATGGCTGTTTGTTCCATTTAAAAATGTATTTGAAATCAATAATTTAAAACATGGAAATGTTGCCTTAAGATGTTCCTTACTGTATTATTTACTAAAATCTAAATATCCAACAATGGGGAAATATTAAAGCAAATTCTATATACACTCAATGAAAATTACGCAGTTATTAAAATGGATTAATATGGATTAATATTTTCTACTAATATTAAAATTTTATCTTGACATGATATATTTTAAAAACCACAGGGTTCAAAGGTATTCTTTTACCTTTGTATTTAAGCATGCATAAAAACAATTTTAGAAAGAAAGATGCATGAATTTAATTTATGGGTGTATTTATATATATATAAATAATATAAATATTTATAAATATTTATATATATAAATAATATATATTATATATAAATAAATAATATATATTATATATAAATATATAATATATATATGGATATATATATATATATATATATATAAATTTATATATATCTCAGAGTTAGCCTGATGGGATTATTTAGTTTCTTTTATTTTTTTAATCTTTTCAAAACTTACTGTTATGGTATTTATAAAAGAGGGATCCATGCAACTAACTTTTCCTCCCCCACTCACTGCCTTTTCAACAATGATATAAAATATTCATCTACGACACGTCTCAATTTCTCCTATCGCTATTTTCAACGTGGCTTTCATTCTCTTAGTGATGGTAGTGGCTAGGACTGAAGGGCATCCCCCTTCTAAAGCACAATTAGATAGAATAACACTTTTCTGATATGAAGACAAACAGAACAAAACACGATTTTCTCCAAACTAGTTTGCTCTCGGAAGCAAATGAATCAACGGACGGGCAGGACTGACTGATCTCTTGACATGGGACGGATTACCTTCAGCGCTCTGGCTTGTGCAGGGGAAACACTTGCAGTGAATGAACCTGTCCGTCAGTTGCCAAAGAAGGGGCCGAATGATACAATAGTTCTGAAACAGCCCCGTTCCATAGTGGTTCACGACATAATTTTTCCTGTTATCTGTCTGTCTGCTTCAATCCCCACTCTCAGCCTAATGAGTTTTTAAAAGGACCTTTCTTAAATCGAATTGCCTGAAATCATGCACTTTTTGCAAGAATACACTTCTGCATAGTCAAATTGCTCATGAGTGTGAAACACGTAAAAGGTAGGTGAATTATGAAAAGTTGACGCATTGCCATGGGCAAAATATATCTAGAACACATCTTTCTGTTTTATTCTTTCTGAAAAAAGTTGGACAGCATGGGATAGGAATTGCCTTATATTTTTATCCTGCAGAGACCATCCAAAGGGTATTGTTACCCCTGCCCCATTTTTTTAAAACCTGTTTTCAGTGATACTATTGCCTGAGATAAAGCGGTGCAACTGTTAGGTCTGATCTTAGATTGTCTCCCGGATGCTGACAGGCATCCCTCACACACATGACAAATAGGAATGATACACTGCGTGCAGTTTGGGACGGGAAGGCTCCCGAATTGTTCTGCCGGGGAAATGCCCTGAATTATGCGGGGCTCTTCGCCCTCCACTTTCCCATAGTGCGTTTTCCTTTCTCCCACCGAGATATAATAGAAACTAATCTTCAAAATCTAAACATCCCGAGCCGGTCCTTTTGTGCAGGCATCTTGCTCTGCGCGCTAAGTGCAGGGCGGTGCGGAGCGCGCTCGTGTTTACAGTCGCCGGTCCCCCGCTGCTCGGACCGCAGCCGGCAGACAGGCCATCCATCATCCGCCCTCCTCCCGCTGCGCGCAAGCGCCACCGCCAACGCGGCGGCAGGTGGGCGAGCACCTGCGGGACAGCCCGCCGCTTCCCTGCGCTCCCCTCCGCTCTCCGCGCCGCGCCTCCCCGGCTGCCGGTGCCCTTGCAAGCCCCTGCGATCTCCAAGGCCAGAACCGGACAGGTACGCTCGGGTGACAGGGCCAGTGCGCGCGCTGAGCCCGCCGCTGGTGGCCGGGGGGCGGCAGAAACGTGGGAGGGGAGGACACAGCCCCCCTTATTTGCACACGCCTACTTTGGATTGGTCTGCCACCCATGTGTGCGTGGCCACGCGGACCCTCCCTGGGTCTGGTCTCTGAGAAGTGAAGAATGATGATGCTTACCTTTGGAAGGGAAGAGAAAGGGAGGCCACCTTTTAGTGATGGGATTGCTGCCTCTGGTCTGTGTCTTTGCTAGTGTGGACCCATGGTGGCGTTTCTAGGCTCGATGGAATTCGGCCTGGCCCACCCATACACCTAAGGGGACGACGCTAATAACTAGTCTCCAAGATGCAAACACTACCCCGAATAGCAACCTAACCTAGATCTCAAGGGCCATGAAAACAGACTGCAACCATTCAATGAGCCGAACCTCAACCCACAGGGAAGCCTTCGTTTTCCAGATAGGCAAAGGAATTGGAAAACATCCACCTGGCCAGAAGGGGTTTCCCTGGCTGCTCCGCGGGGGCAGCTGGGGGCCCTGCTAACATGTATGCATTTTATAACTGGATTCCATAACTCCCAGGCACGGATTTTATCATGCAATTTGAGCACAACTGAGGACAAACAGAATCCCCACCCCTCCCCATTATATGTTCCAAGAGGGTGTCTATGTAGATATCAGTTCTGACCAGGCAAGGCCTTGAAAAAAACAGACTGCCTTGTTGGTGGCTTCAAGCCTTCAAGGTTTCTCAGAAAAGCATATTTCTCTTAAGAAAAATAAAAAAAAAAATCCAGCAGCCAGCGTCAAGCCCCAACCTTCCCCCTCTGTCTTGCTTCTGAATCATAAATCATGAAAAGGAGAAAGCATGACTCCTTTCCTGCCTCGAGCAACTGCAACCCATAATGCCAGAAGGGAAGAGAAACAAACGTGAGCCATTTGGCGGCAGGAGGAGGGGTGCCCTTGGGAACCTCCAGGTCCCTATCGGTTAGGGACCTCCCATGGCTAAGAAGGTCTCCCCTCCAAGATAGTGGTTCTCAAACCTGGCTTCACCTGAGACTCCCCTGGTTTTATCTTTGTTGTTGATTTTTTAAAAAGCACCCCTGTTGCCTAGAGCAAATCTGATTCTGTTGGTCTGGGGTGCGGTCTGGACATCAGCTCCTTTTCCAGCCACTGGCGTGCACAGTTCTGTCATTTCATGAGATACAATTGTTGCCTTTTTCTCTTTACCCCACCCCAAACACACACACAGAGCCAACATTGGGTAAACAGAGTCTCTCTCTCTTTTTTTTTTCTCCTGATTCACAACTCACTCTTATTCGCATTTATTTATTCCAGGTGCTAAAAATGTATCACTCTTTTTAAAATTTTTTTTTCCTCATTGATTTTAGAGGGAGAGGGAGAGAGAGATAGAAACATCGATGAGAGAGAACATCGATTGGCCGCCTCCTGCATGCCCCGCACTGGGGATTGGGCCCACAACCTGGGCATGTGCCCTGACCAGGAATTGAACCGGTGACCTCTTGGTACATAGGTCGACGCTCAACCACTGAGCCACACCTGCTGGGCAAAATGTATCACTCTTAATAACTTGAGAGCAGTTTTTATTTCTTGCTATGGATGCAGTTATGTTTTCATTATTATTTAAAAGACTGGTTTCGGCAGGGAGGATGGAGAGCGTGTGATATGTTTGTTGAGGATTTTTGAAGTCTAAAACATTTTGCTCAGAACTTGGAGAAGTTCCTCCTTCGGCTGTGGCTTTGGTTCGCTTGCTGGGGGCCGACCTGAGCCTCTGCAGAAATCCCCCCAAAGTATGAGCAGAGCATTCTTCCCGCTCATCAAAGTGGAACCGGAGTCTCTGTTTCCCTGGCTTTTTCTTGCTGCAATTCTGGGTTATGTTGTACACTTTTCCTGGCGAGATAGATGATCTGTTCTTTGATTAGACACCCTGACCTTTTACGGGTGTTGATCATTGATCTCCATCTGGGCTGGAGAGAGAGCTCTTGACTCTGAAAAGTTACTTCGCTGCCAGCACCACAGGGAAATTCAATTTGTGTGGCCACGGAGTCACGGCAGCGGGACTCCTCCTCAATTAGGATTTCTCTCGTGATTATTTTACTTTTATTAAGCAAGCTGCAGCCTCCGCTTTCCAGCTCTAGCTTTTAGTTACAGTAATCAATTTTTCAGTGTAACTGGCTGTAATTGTTGGCTTGCATATTGGGCTTTCGTGGGCTTAGACATACTGTGTTCTCATGCAGGGTCTTCTCCATACCTCCCAGTCAGATGGGTAATAATGCCATACATTAATACCTCCACACTGCTTTATGTGTGTTTGACTACAGTGCAAGCATAATTATTTTTGCCCAGTAAAAGCTATTAGAGATCTATTTGGTAGGTTTTACGATCAATAGCTCCTGTGATATTTGTGTAGCAGCCACAGAATAATCAATTGAAGGTCATATAAAGTAAATTACCATCCTCCTATAATGATTCTTTTTTTCTAGATGAGAATTGGGTTTTATTATTTCATCAGGAGCCTCTCCTGACGCATGCTCTGTTTGCAGAAGAGAGACGTGGAAGTTGGGAGTGTGTTTTGAACATGGTATTAATATCCATTACTGGAATTTATGTTATCGGGTTATCGAATTAGTGGATTCACACCGGGCTTCCTTCAGAACCCTTTCTTATGTACTCCGCGACACAGTTAATAACAGTCGGGAGCAAACGGACGTCTTTTGCTGCACCATGGAGTAAGTCACTTTGCAAAAGTCTATCTTGGTAGCTGTCTCTTTAAAGCAAATTTAGAGTTGGTTAAACGTGTTATATTGACAGCGTGACCAAGCTTCTCTCTTCAAACCCTTTCGGACAGTGACTGGTGAACTAGGCAGGAGATGGAGTCAGGAACGCTGAATGCTAAGGACTGTCCAGTGGTAGAACCTGGGTGCAGGGGCAGAGTGGGGGTGGGGCTCTGCCCCTGCCTTCCGGGGGCGGGGGGCTCTCCCTCACCCAAGATGCCTAACCTGGATTTCAGACTTTCAGTCCGAGCCAGAGCAATGGCCGTGCCTCTATAAAAGATTGCAATTTGCCATCCGGAGGCACGCAATCCCCCAACTGTCTTAAAGGGACCCATTTTCAGAGTGTAGCCTTTCTTTTTGTGGGCGCAATCAGTTGTGCACTGAAAAACTGAAGCCACAGTTGGATAACCGCAAGCACAACAGGCCACCAGGGGCCTCTTTGCTCCAAATTTTCTACCTGCCACTAATTGCACTTACAGAAAATGGGAGTGTGGTAGGGGACTTTTTAAAAATTTGGGCCAGTAAATTCTCCATGGAGGGAATAGGCGAGGAGAGAGACAATTACTCACTT
This sequence comes from Tadarida brasiliensis, assembly GCA_030848825.1. NCBI lineage: Eukaryota > Metazoa > Chordata > Mammalia > Chiroptera > Molossidae > Tadarida > Tadarida brasiliensis. Next base: position 6,669,418 of record CM061279.1, read on the forward strand.
TCTTAAAGACAAAGGCAAATAGAGAAATCCTTCTCTTCACACACTCCATCTGGTTTGCAAAGCATGCTTTGGGAGCCAAGTACCAGGTACCACAAATGCCCTGGTCATGTGGGACGGTACCGGGAAATCTGTGACATTTCTCAAACGGACAAGAAATAATCCGTTGAAAAATACAGTAGAAAAAAAATATCGGTGAGTGTGTGGCTATAACTCATGATAAATTAATGAAGCATTTTAGAATGAATGGCAAAAGCCATTTTAGGTCTGTAAAGAAATGCTTATTATTGCTGCTACTTCTCATTGGCTTTGGGGACAATAAATGCAGATGTTGAGATAAAAGTGCCTCTAGATTTTAATCAAATCAGGAGGCACTGCAAATTTATATGTAATATATTTATGTATTTATACCTATATAAATATATTTATACAAATTATATGTCTTCATATACACACATATATGTACACATGCATATATATATATATATATATATATACACATTTTATTTTATTTTTATTTTTTCCTTTATTGATTTTAGAGAGAGAGGAAGGGGGAGGGAGAGATGGAAGCATCGATGAGAGAGAACATCGACTGGCTGCCTCCTGCATGTCCCCCATTGGGGATCGGGCCCACAACCTGGGCATGTGCCCTGACCGGGAATCGAACTGGAGACCTCTTGGCGCATGGGTCAACACTCAACCACTGAGCCACACTGGCCTGGCTATGTACACATATTTTATACACATACATATTTCATTTACTTTTTTATGGGTCTAACAGAAGGGCAATCTATGGCTTGGGTCAGCCCCAAAATGCAGTGGCTATACCTCTTACGCTGCTATGTCACAGGGACCTTGTCCTGTCCACTCCTCTGCGCAATGTGGTGACAACCAACTTGAGCTGGAAACCAAGACCCTGTTTAGAAATTTTGCAAATGACCATACATTAAGCATGAAGTCTGGACATTAGAAATCAAAATAACATTGGAAATTTGAGATTCTGTGCTCACAGGAACAGTTTGAAATATAATCATATCCCACTGACAGAATTCATAACCAAACAAAGCAGGGACAGGTCTTGGTAGTCCTTGCAGTTCCCAGGAATTAATGGGGAACAGCACAGTGACAGTTAAAAAGCTAAGACACCCACGATCCCAGGGCAGGCCACTAGGAATAACACAGTAAAGGGCCAAGAATCAGAAATTCAAGGGCCAGGAATTGTATCTTCTCCCTTTCAGTCTTCCTAACCTCTCTCTGTTGCAACGTGGGTGTAAATCACATTTTGAAACTTGGATAGTTTTTCCCGTCGAATAATGCTAAAAGGAATTGTCAGGTTCTCCCCGAAGCTTACTTTAAAAATTGGCTCTTAGTGCAAACATGAGATTCAACAACGCAGCACTGAATGCATTTTGGTACCAATAACGGCATTTGTTTCCATCTAGGCACATTGGCCGGGGAAGGCAGCCTCCTGGAAAATGCCTTCAAGAGAAGAAGAGCCACTGGAAATACAAATTAACCCTCAAGCAGCTTGTTTAGGACCACCCAACCTGCCACAAGACGGGAACATTCGAGATGGCAGAGTATGAAATGATCTACAAGGGAAAAATAGGACTATTTTTTTTCAGAGGAAAAAGGAATACCAATTTGGGAAATGAATTTAAATGAGGAACAATTTTATGTATCCAGAAACACATCCTATGAACCATGAATGTTAAAAAAAAAAAAAAAAAGAAAGAAAGAGAGCTGACAAACAAAGACAAGCTACAAACATGTCAATCCTTGTAAGTCAAAAGAGTTCTATGCAAATGAGGCATTAAATGAACTGCTGTGATTGGAACAGACTGACGATGATAATGGTGACCATCATTAAAATTAGTTCCTTCCATGTTTCTGTAACAACTTCGCTCTCTCTAGCGTCTCTTAGGATTTACCTTGCAAACCCCAGCCTTGGATTAACTCAGCCATCTGCTTTCTCCATACCTGCACCAGCGGCCACGCTTGGCTACTGTGGTCGGACCCCGGTTAACATTGGTTTTGCTTTAAGAATAAAATCCCAAGCCTCAAATGGGCTCTTTCCACTGCCCTGCAGCTTCTGTTTCCTTACAAAGTTGGATCTTAAAAAAGCCCATGCCTTCTCCTGTCTCCTGGAACTTCCAGTTTACTCTAAGCTTCCCTTGCTGCAGTGTCACCTAGAAGAGAGATGCCATCAGTGGGGAATCGCTCATCTCTGACACAGTTTTAAATCTTAAAACTCAGCTACATCTTCACTGTCTCATCTTTTCCCTTCACACTCGCAGTGGATGAAAAAGGTGCCTTCTTGCCCGGCTGGTGTGGCCCAGTGGATTGAGCATCATCCCATGGACTGAGAGGTCCTGGTTTGATTCCCCGTCAGGGCACATGCCGGGTTGTGGGCTTGATCCCCAGCAGGGGGCGTGCAGGAGGCAGCCGATCGATGTTTCTCTCCCACATCGATGCTTCTCTCTCTCTCTCCCTTCCTCTGTCTCTAAAAAATCAAGAAAACATATCGAAAGAAAGAAAGGAAAAAGAAAAGTTGCCTCCTCCAGCCCTTTTGGATAGGTTCCAAATCCTAGCCCCTGATCCTTCTCAAGAATGTTGGGGACTTCAGTCCATTGCTGTCTTGTATTCAGCACACTTTCTTTACCAGATCAGCTTACAAACTAAACAGTATAAACAGCTAACCAAATAAAGTGAACAAACCAAAATCGAACTCTAGCTTCGGCAAAGGATGATAGTACCTCTCTGCTATCCATGGTCCCCTTCTCCCTTGATTAAAGAAGCTTTTACCTGAGTCCACAAACACCTCATTCCCCCTCCGTCCCAAGCAATCACTAATCTACTTTCTGTCTCTATAGACTTGCCTGTTGCAGACATTTTCTATAAATGGATTCATATAACACGTGGTTCATTCCTTTTTATTGCCAAATAACATTTCACTGAATGGATATACCGCAGTTGTTTTTCTATTCATCAGTTGATAGTCATTTAGATTGTGTCCCATTTGGGCTATTATACATGATGCTGAACGGTAGTTATGGTTTTTGATGAAACACTTAAACATGTGTTAACTGCATGCCTCCTTCCTAAGGCTGGAAGCCGGGGAGCAGTGACCCCACCTGTTTTTTTTCACAGCACATGCCTTGTAGTCAGCTACAGATGACGTCTCAGTGTGTATTTGTTAAATGAACGAATAATCACTAACTCCGTGTTGATTTCCCCAAATCTCTGCTTCAAGGTCAGAGGCCAAGTTAGATGAGTATAGAGGATGGCAGAAAAGTGATTTACTAAAATTTGGATAATTTTTTATGTCGGCTCTGGCTGACATACTCTTCCAAGTCATTGTACCTATTGAGGAAATATGAAGGGTGGAGGGAGCCTTCATTCCCTGAAGGTGGTTTTCAGTCTGCCCATCTCTGACTCTTGGGAAAGTCTAGGAGCCTTGCAAAACTAAATGTGATGTTATTGTACATTTATTGGGAACTCAGCAAGAGAATTATTGAAGGCTAGAGGGACGTTCCTTCCATACAGTGGAATCAGAGTGCATAACTGGGGAACCTGCAGCTTGATGGACAATTAGGAAATAGTTTCTAGAAAGGAGTATGGATTTGTCTTGCTGTACCTACAATCCTGTTTTAGGCTTGGGTCTAAGTAGTTGAATTCAGCATCTGGCATGGAAGTTTAGGTAGACCTTATTCCCCAGGCCAGAACTAAGGAGACTTGACTTCTAGAAACTGGGACGTGGAGTACTTTGTGAGCAAAGGGCTCTATACCACCCAAGGAAGACTTGAAACCCAGTGGTGGCTGCTATGAAGATTCTATGCATCTGTTTCATTGAAACAAGGGTGTTTCAAGCATCTTGCAAACATGCCCTGGGTGTCAGCTTTTGCAAAGAACTGCTATCTCTATTGCTTCTTTATGAAACCATGAAATAAAATTAGAGAATCTGTGGACTTACTCTTAGAAGCTACAAGTCCATTGAGGGCTGTGGTGATTGTAGCCTGTTCCTCGGGGAAGAAAAGGTCCAACAAAAAAGAGAAGTTGAGAGAGGCAGGCTATGTACCTCGGGCCTATGAGAAGCAGAAATTAGGCATAGGAGGCCCATCTAGCTGGGGCTGTAAAGGGCCCAGGGTCTCCTTAGCGAAGAGGGTCAGAGAGGGAGGGGGTTGAGTGATTTCCTTCCCATGTAGACAGGACCAACTCAGTTTCATTCAATAATTTAAGCAAAACTCTAAGGAGAATGTGATATACAGATAAATAATCTTCCCCAAACGTTCTATATATACGAGAGGAAGATAAAGCAAAGCAACCCCAAACAATGTAAATGACCTGGATTTGGAAAGAGTGACTGGAAGGGCTTCTGATAGGCGGGTTTTGTAACAAGGTGTTGGCTGGGGACCTGCCTGTTTCAACAGGGCAGGTGCAAGAATGAAGAGCAAAAAAAAAAAAAGAAGCTTTACTAGAAAGAAAGATGACATCAGGGTGATTTTCTGTGGGCTGGAGGGCTTCAGGGGCAATTCAGAAGACATTGTGTCCATGGATGAGACAGCTCTTTCTGACTGGGAAATAGGGACTAGCTTATTTGCCATTGCGGGGGGGGGGAAAGGTCTCAATAAAGAGGTTCCGGGAAGAATCCAGTTGAAGGAGAATAGAATTACTGGAGGCAGGTGAACTTAGTTGTGGAAGAAGGACTTTGTCCTGGAAAGGAAGGCAGGCTGATGGCCGAGAAAGGACTGAGCCAACTCAAGACGCTAACTGAATGAATGATGCTATCAGACTTGAGAAATACATTGGGAATGTTACAGAATCTGCAGCAGCCTGTTTGCAGAGGTGTGTTGTACTGGTTTACTTAACACTCAGCACCCACCACCCATTTCTCAAAGGATGCTTGCAGCCTGCCAGTGGCTCTCCATTGGATAGTCTTCCTCCATTTCTTCTATCTCCCCTTCCTGTCCATGCAGGAAGTGTTCTGCTGCCATGCTCTTGCAAGAGAAAGTGTGAAGGGCTTTATGTTTAAAATGTCATCTGAAGAGTAGTCTTCACGCCTATGAAGTCATGGGAAAAGATGAAAACGAACACTCTCCTTGACAGACAAGCTTTAGTGAAATCGAGAACAATTTCCACAAAATGGACGGTTAGCCAAAAAAAAAAAAAAGAGAGAGAGAGAGAGAAAGAGAGAGAGAAATCAATCTATCCCCCCTGCTATGCCTTCAGAATGTAAGTTGAAAGGTCCTTTCTTTGCCCATCCCTTCCCCCACCCGACTCCCCACCCCCGCCGCCTCCCATGAGGATCACCATTTGGGCTCTTTAGCAATATGATATGGAGCTAGAGATTTTTTTGACGCTCTCAGATCTCACTGACCCTTCTATTTCCTGCAGATTCAGACTTCACTTTTTCTCATTCACAGGAATTCGTCATCTCTCAGATAAAGAAAGTATCCAGTATATGGAATCGGAGAGGTGGTGATTTCATTGTGGGGGCTGTGTGCCTATAAGAAGAATCCTTCAGAGGAGCGGTCCATCCTAAGGGGTGTAGGGTCTTTTTTGTTAATTATTTTTTCTTTATTGATTTTTTTTAGAGAGAGAGGTGAGGGAGAGAGAGATCGAAAGATTGATGAGAGAGAACATCGAAGGGTAGGGCAACTTAGTCAGTGCCCAAGTGGACCGTGAATGGGGTTCAAAGTGCCCCACTTAACACTACTTCTGGATGGAGGGCACTTTGGAGAGCGCTGAGTAAGAGGAAGAAACAACAGCCACAGAGACTTGGAGGACCCAGAGTGTTCTGCTGCCAAAGCAATGCATGGCATGGGGAAAAGAATCCAAGGAACAGTTTGACTTGATCCGAAGGTCTTCGTGGGTTAGGCGTAACTCTGTCTCCTGGGTGTGTCTCCTCTCCCACGAAAGGAAAAAGGCAATGCAAATAATACATTTCAGATTTGATGCTGTGGTTTTTTGTTTTTCTTCTTCTTTTCAGCTTGTCAACTCCCTTCTTCCTCCTCTGTCTCTTCTCACATCAGCCGACTTCTCCAGAGGGAAATGGTGTGAATTACCTCGTAATAACCCTTCCATATGTCTCCAAGCACACAGAGTCGTATGCAAATGGAATCCTGTGACCCTCTGGGGGTGCATACAGAGTGTACATGTGTGTGTTCACTTGTTTTTCCCAGATGGGTTCTACTTCCCACACCGTGACTCAGCAGTTCTTCATCTGACATGACTCAATGTTTTTTCTTTTAGTGGTTGTATTATAGTTCGTGGCATGGATGTAGTGAGCTTAAATTTGCTTTCCTTTTTTCTTTTTCTTTCTTTCTTCTTTGCCACTATGAAGTGTGTGATAGCACATGCCCTACGGACAGGGTGGGGCAAAAGTAGGTTTGCAGCTGTGAGTGTGCGAAACACAGTTTATTCTTATATTATTATTTATCAATGATTGCATTATTTTCCATACAAACAACTGGAGACCGACTTTTGCCCAACCCTGTACTGCCTAAAAGAAGAAGGCTTTTATTTCTTGGGGTGCATTCTTAAGAATGGGGCCATTATATGGGAGAATACATGTATTTTTCATATAAAATAAGCTCTCAGATTGCTTTTCTAAAATGCAAAACGTCTTCCCCTTTTGACACGCTATGAACGCATAGACCTTTTTCCACACACACCTGCCACCAATAGGTGATAGCTTAAAAAAAAAAAATTGCCAGCTTGACGAATACAAAGACTTTTCCTGCTGCTGGTTGACTCGACCATCTTTTTATTTGTTCAGGGCGCCTGGATCAGCTCCTCCCCTGTCTTCACACAGGCCAGGCAACTTCCGTTTGTCTCTATCTTGACAGTTTGTAAGCACTCTTCGTACGTATCAGCTATTAACCCTGTTTTCTCTATTACCTTTATAATAAAAAGAATCTTTGTGTGTGTGTGTGTTTTTTTAAAAAAAAAGAGGCAGAAGATAAAAGGATCTGAAAGTCATTCAAAAGGGAGAGTGCTCAAAACACTCTCTCTGGCAAAGATTTGCATTTTAATTGGTATCAAGCCTGAGAAGAATGAAGGTTTGGGGAGCCTTGTCATCATCCAGGAAAGGGTCTAATCGAACCTCTCTGATGGCTCGATGTGCACCTCTGTGGATATTTGCCTCTGTGTGCCTGTCGTCTCTGGACACATGGTCCTGCTGGTAAACTACGTGCTGTGTTCAGACGTACAGTGGAGAAGGGTCAAGTGCAAGATGCCAAGGGAAGCAGTCTGTCGCGGTGCCCTTCAGAGGACCTTTTGTTTCATTTTTTTCTCACTTTTTTATTGTAGTAAAATGCACATAACATACAATTTGTCAGTGTACTATTCAGTTGAGTGTCATTAAGTACATTCACATTGTGTAACCATCACCAGCACCCACCCCCAGAACTTGGTCATCAATCCATACTTAAACTCTGTCCCCGTAAACAATACTCCCTATTTCCTCCTCCCAGCCCCTGGCGACCACCGATGTACTTTCTGTCTCTATCAGTCTGACTACTCTAAGGATCTCATAGAAGTGGAATCACACAGTATTTGCCTTCCTGTGACTGTCTTTTTTCACATGGCGCAATGTCCTCAAAGTTTATCCACGTGGTGACACATGCCGGGATTTCCTTCTTTTTCAAGGCTGAATAATATTCTGTTTATTCATTCATTCATTGGTGGACCGTTAGGTTGCTTGCATGTTTTAGCTATCGTGAATTATGCTGCCATGAGCAGGGGACCCAGCTTTCAACTTGTTGCAGTATCTACCCAGAAGCAGAATTGCCGGGTAACATGGTTATTCCAGTTCTAGTTTTTGAATGCCTGACATAAGTTTTCCACAGGGGCTGCGCCATTTTACATGCCTACTGAGAGTGCACACGAGTCCCAATTTCTCCACATCCTTGCCTACAATTAAAAAAAAATTTTTTTTTCTTTATTGATGTTAGAGAGAGAAGAAGAGAGAGGGAGAGAGAGAGAGAAACATCGATGAGAGAGAACATCGATTGGCCGCCTCCTGCATGCCCCCCACTGGGGATCGGGCCCACAACCTTGGCATGTGCCCTGACCGGGAATCGAACCGGCAACTTCTTAGTGCATGAGTTGACGCTCAACCACTGAGCCACACCAGCCGGGCCTTGCCTACCATTTTTGTTTTCTGGGTGTGTGTTTTTTTTAGGGGATATAGTTGTCATTTTAATACGTGTGAGGGAGAATGCTATTATAGTTTTGATGTGCATTTCTCCAATGATTAAGAATACTGAACATCTTTTCAGGTTTTTATTGGCCAACCGTATCTTCTTTGGCAGGACCTTTTGTTTTGAGGTTGCCACAGGCTTGATCCCACAAAGGGAGCTGATATTTGGTTCTTTCAGACTCAAGAAAACAAAATTCTGCATGTTCTTAGAGCACCGGACTGTCTGGCACAAGAGTGCTGATCTTGGCCTTCACAGCAGAGGCAGCCTGACTACAGCTCCCTCCCACCCACCCAGACAGTGAAAACAACGGAGGTCACGAGGCAACCCATTCTCTGCATCACGTGGCCACAGATGCCCAGTGCGGGTACCAGAGCGGGCCGCACCACTGACCACTTGTATGCACTTGGACAGCTAAGACAGAGTACTGCCTTATAGGACCTTGGCTTGCTGTTCTGTAAGATTAGGAAAACGCCTTAGTCGTTCATAGAATCAAGTGTTGCATGTATATATCAAGTTGTTTTGAAATGTATTTAAAACATTATAGTCCAACCGGTGTGGCTCAGTGGTTGAGCGTCGACCCATGCACCAAGAGGTCGCCGGTTCGATTCCCGGTCAGGGCACATGCCCAGGTTGTGGGCCCGATCCCCGGTGGGGGGCACCAGGAGGCGGCCCATCGATGTTCTCTCTCACTGATGTTTCTATCTCTCTCTCCCTCTCACTTCCTCTCTCTCTAAAATCAATAAAGGAGAAAAAATTAAAAATAAATAAATAAAACATGACAGAAATGTGACAGCTTTGGCAACTTATCAGAGAAGGCCTGATTTCACCCTGTGAGTTGCTGACCCTGAAGGGTACAGTCGGCCCTCTGTATTTATGGTTTCCACATCTACAGATTCAACCGACTGTGGATGGAAAATATTTGGAAAGAGACAGGTCCATTGCTGCTGACGTGTACTAGTTAGGCCTATGATGGCTGTGCCTGTACTGAATCTGGGCGATTTTTTTTTTTCTTGTCATCATTTCTTAAATAATACAGTATAACAACCATTTCCATAGCATTTATACTGAGTTCGGTGTTATATGTAATCTAGAGATGACTTACAGTATGTGAGCCGATGTGCTCGAGGTATTTGCAAATACTGTGCCATTCTACACACAGGGCTGGAATAGCTACAGGTTGAGGGACCTGCCTGGAGTCTTGGAACCCCCCCCCCCAATGGATACCGAGGCACATCTGTAATCATCAAATCCCTTTTTGCAGTGAGAATAAGATGGCAATGTCATTTTGGTTTCTTCGGTAAGTTTATACATTATGAAAGCCTTCTCTTTAGTAAAGATGTCAGAGGGGAGAGACCTGGCCACGGTAGGCTATCTCACTCAAAGGTATGATTCATTAGACAACGTGGTAAGCAATGAAAGGTGCTGCTTCCTTGCCCATCCAGAATATCTAAACGTGCAGATGAGCCCGGCCAGTGTGGCTCAGTGGCTGAGCGTCGACCCATGCACCAAGAGGTCGCCGGTTCGATTCCCGGTCAGGGCACATGCCCAGGTTGTGGGCCCGATCCCCAGTGGGGGGCATGCAGGAGGTGGCCAATCGATGTTTCTCTCTCTCTCTCTCAAAATCAATAAAGAAAACATATTTAAAAATGCAGATGAGCTACTGGACAGTGAATGCTACACACAGAGACCAGCCTTTTACAGATGAGAGCTGAGGTCCTAGGGGAGGAGGGTAGGCAGGCAGAGCCCACCCAGACCTGCTAAACATCACCCACAATGATCTCCCTCACTCATCCTCATGGGGCCAGGTGCTTTCTGAACCCAGAAACATTATTTTTGCATTGACATCATTTTTTTTTAAGTTTGAAAAATAGAAGTAATAGAAATTAAGTCTATTGGTAGGCCAAGTGTGTTATGAATCACGGCAATACTGTGAAGAATTTGAGCCCAGAGGATATCTTGGTTTTGAGCAAGTAATATGATTTGGGCCATAATGGCTTCCAGATTTGAACTTCCAAAAAAAAAAAAAAAAAAACAGTGACAGTCCCCTGTATCACTTGGCTGACAGATAGGGCTATTCCCATTCCTGGGATGAAATAAAATTTCTAGGAAAAATCAAAATCGGCTCTCCCATTTTACCTCTGGAGGGCAAGGGAGGAAGACAGACCAAGTAGGGATCAGGACAACATTACGATCTGTAAGTCATCAAAAAAACCTTTCTCTATGGCCCTGGCTGGTTTGGATCAGCTGTTAGAGCATTGGCCCATGGACCAGAGAGACCCAGGTTCGGTTCCCGCTAAGGGCACGTACCTGGGTTGCAGTTTGTCCCTGGCCCCGTTGGGGTCGTGTGGGTGGCAGCCACTTGATGTGTCTCTCTCGCATCGATGTTTCTCCTTCTCTCTTCCTCCCTCACACTCTATCTGAACATAAATGCAAAAATGTCCTCTGGTGAGGATTAAAAAAAAACAATATAAAACCTTTCTCTATGTTCTATAAATGCTATTCCAGCTGCATAAACTGCACTAGAGGCAAGGACAACCCCTACTACAAAGAAAAAAAGAAGAAGAAGAATAGAACTGGGGATCACTTTAATGACAAAGTGGTCGTAAACCAGTGTGTTGGAATCTCATCAATATGACATCATTCCCAGTTAGCCATGGGAGAGGGAGCCCACCCTCCACCTCTCCCTCGTACTCAACCCCTTTCCTCTTAAAGAGATGATGAAGCTGCCCAGGCAGCACAGAAGGATAATAAAAACCTGGATCCCTGAAGCTGAACCTAGCCCACTGAACTGCACAAACAGCAATAAGGAAAACAAAGCTAGCAGGAAGCGCCTGCACTCAGCATCTGTTATGATCACATAACCACGAGACAGCTGTTTAATCCCAACTGTTAACATAAGATCATTTGTGTGTTTGAAGAGCGGTCCCATTTGGATTTCCCCCTTTATTTATTTATTTTCTGGCTTTTCCAAGGGAGAGGCGTTCTCGGCTGTAGGATGCGATTGGCGCTTTCTGGCTCTTTCCAACCTTCACCCTCGGCTTCTGACACAGGGAGGTGGTGTGGTTTTCTGACTCTGAATACACAGAGGACAGAGGGGATGGCTGTGTGGTCTCCAGGCTGAGCAGGGCACGGCCCTTCCTCGCCCTTTGGGACCTGATTTTTTTGCTCCCCAGGACATGCTTAAGGCCTTCTGGTCAGAGGGTGGGAAAAGGCCCTCCCGTGAAACGCATCGGGTGGTCTCCGCCAGATTTGGGTCAGACTTGAGTTTTCTCAGCACCGCCCAAGGTTGGAACCGATCCCTGTCCAGCTCAGTTCCAAAACCCAAAAACAAAGTCATCAGGCTCACAATTGCTTTGCAAGGGTCAAGGCAGGGTGTCAGGAGTTTGGGTGGGCCGTTTGAATGCCCACGTTGGAGGCCCCAGCAGGATGGTGGGTGATGGTGAGTTTTAAAGTCCTACTTCCTCATCCTCCCCGCCCCTCCCCTATTTACATCATACCTCACTGCCTGCAGGCTCCCCAAATGCTCAGCAGAGAATGTGCATGTGTCACCCTTGAATTGTAGCCAAGATGTCACAGAAGTGGTTGATGCCTGTGGCAAGCAGAACAGACCTGACTACGTGGGCCGGGGTGGGGGGAGGCGGCCATGCGCATTGGAACAGGCATTGACCTTGAGAGGTGCCTGAAATTAGCATCGCATAAATCTCTCCTCACAACCTTCTTTAAATACTTCTTCTCAGCCAGTCCCCCATTTTGATCCCAACATGATAATAACATGTGTGATGTTAAGTTTATCTTTCAGGAACACTCAATGCTGAAGTCCTTCTAAGACTCTGAATAAATGTCTTAAACCTGATTCTTAGGACAAGTTCAATTCTAGGTCAGAGGAACCTTGGGAATTTAAGGGACTTTTTACTCCTCTCTCACTTTTTTTCTTTCTCTCTTTCTTTCTTTCTTTCTTTCTTCCTTTCTTTCTTTCTTTCTTTCTTTCTTTCTTTCTTTCTTTCTTTCTTTCTTTCTTTCTTTCTTTCTTTTCTCTCTCTCTCCCTCTCTCTCCCTCCCTCCCTCCCTCCCTCCCTCCCTTGCTCCCTTCTTTCTCTCTCTCTCTCTCTCTCTCTCTCTCTCTCTCTCTCTCTCTCATACTTGATGTTTAATTTAATTTCCAGATCTTTGAAGTATACCTAAGGAAAAAAATTGCATATATTTAAGGGGTACAACTTGATGTTTTCACAGTGATCACAACAATTGAACTAATTAACATTTTTGGTTTCAACTTTCAAAAAATATGAGTTGTCTAAGAGCTATTTCCATCTCTTTGAAATGAAAAAAAAAATAGCACAACAACAATATTCGAACGATCGCTGAATTTCTGCTGCATACAACAGCCTCTTGGTCTCTCTTGTGGTTTTGAGTCCTCACAACCATTGCCTCATCCCATCCTTGTCCCTCAAAGAAAAGTTGTGAGAGTTCTACAGACATCCGTTTTCGGAGATTTAGTCAGAAAAACTAAAGGAGTTGTGGTAGCAGTCCAAAGATATTGACTATCAATGTTGGGAAAAAAATTAAATGTTGAGGTCAGCCTATGGCGTGATTTATTATCATACTTAGATAAAAGGCTTCCACCTTCAGCCTGACACTCTTTATCACTCAGAGAAAAGTCTGCATCGCGCTGTGGTGGCTGAGGGAAGCCACTGTGGTCCCTGCAGATTATGACCATCCATCTTTGCTGTTCCACTTCCCCTACATGGGACAAAATCACCCACATCTTAATGGGAGAAAATCCTTTATCGACTGATTCATTTCCATGTTTTGTTTCTGCAGCTAGACGGGATATCCTGTGAGGTGGTGAAAACGGAGGGAGATTTAGTACTATCCGTTTCTGATTATTATTATTATTGTGATTTCTGCTCTCAAGATGATCTTCTATTTATCTACTGATTTGCACATATGACACCTATTTTTGGTGATTTTTTTTTCCTCTCCTCTCCCTTCCCATTCTACCCTAGTAAAAAATTACCCTTGGTAAGGATGTGGATGACAGTTTCTCCTTGCGAAACAAGTCCTGCCATTTATATGTTACGTTTCCTAAAGCTACACAATAAAAATGTTTAGTATGTACCCTAAGGTACTGAATACAATCCCAGGTTTAATTTATTTGTTTCATTTAAGTATGGAAATGGTTAGGGAAATCGTTTTGATTGATTTAAGAAGAGGAACTACCCAAGTGGAGAGAGAAATTCCACTGTCTGAGCAAGCAGGCAACGGTTATAAGTATCTCTTCAGTCATTATTCAGCTGAAACCAGGAAATAAATACCCTACTGTTTTGTGATCACTTGTAATTACTGCTGGAACAGGAAACATAAGGGAGAGGGAGATGATCTGACTAGAACTGGACTCCTACTTGGACACTGACTAATTCTCATACCCGCTCACCTCACCGAGACACACACTCCCCGTGAAAAGAACCAGATGAATCTACCATAGCCCCAGGAACGTTGGAAACAGGCCACATTTATTTCTGAAATTCCAGGCAAACACTCAAAGTTTTAGAAAAGTATCTGTCTGGATTATGAGACTTTGTGGCATTTTGTCAACTACAAAACGCTACGATTTCAGGCGGGATATGTCTTCGAAACAAAGCTTGGGGATTTTCCAGATCGATACACTTGTGTGTTCTACCAAACACAGGACAGGTCTTGGTAAATGACTATTCATTAGGAAAGAATGATTTTATAAAGCAGCACATTTGAAAAGAAGACAGGGAGAAAGTAAACCGCTTGGTATCAGGGGGGAAAAGTATTCAAGTCAAAATCAATCAAAGACTTCATTTTGCAAGGTAGAGCCTTCCTAAGCTCATGACTTCTTTTGCATAGTATGACTCACCGAGTGGCAGCCGGTTCTCAAACTGGTCATCTCGAGTGTCAGAAACAAACCAACAATTCGACACTGGAAGTGTGGGTTTAGAAATATGGACAGTAAACCAGTAGGAAGCTATGCACTTACAGGTCTTGTTCCACCTTCCTGAATAGTCTAACCCATCCCTTCCTGGGTGGAACAGTCTCATCTGCCTCCCTCACAAGTCTGTGGTTTCTGTACTCTCTTCCTGTCCATCCACGTGACTCCTGGCTGTTCCACGGCCTGTGTCCAGGGCCTGCGTGGCTGTGCCATTCTGGATTCCAACTTGCATTTTCTAATCTATATTCCCTCCAAGATTAAACCGGGGGCCAAAGGAAATATTTGCTTACCCCATTAACTGCCCCTTTGATTTTTCATATCATACCAATTTTCCTTAATAATGAGCTCTACCTGAGAACTTACTCAACATCCTTTAATATAAGACACAGAGGATAAAATTAGAAGCACCCCAAACCCTTTGGAGGGCTAGTATCTCAGTTAAGTTAGGAAAAAGAATGTCTGCAATCTCCTCTGAGTTGTTGGACTGCAGCCCCTCTGTATCTCTCAAACCACTGCTGGTCTCCCACCCAAAATATGCACATACTATGGACTCATTTGTATGCACATACAAATGAAAAGTGTCCAAGACTGACTTATGCCCATTGACCTTGTACATCTGATTGGACAGAAGTCAGCACAGTATATACATTTTCCTTCTTAGAAATATGCCAGGGAGCATTTTATACCTTGAAGTATGTATTTCGAATCTGTTCATGGGTGTGGTTGCTTTTTAATTAAAAAAGAACTAAATGGTAGAATTGATTGGTAATTTGGGCATTGACAATGGGAAGACTCTTCTGCCTTTCAGTCAAAGTATGTTTAATATTTTTTAAAAAGGCTTTTCATTGCGCAAGAGATACTTTGAGGAAAATCGTCTGAGTAGGAATTTTATACAATCAGAAAAGCAAACTTCTGCCACCCAATTTCTGCTACCTCATTCCCTCAAACAACTGAAGTGGCAAATTGGGGCAATTATCCCAAACACCTTTCCTTAATTATAGGGATTGTCTAGGTAAGCAAGTTGTAGGCCTACAGTTTTGCAATAATTATGTTAATTTGCACTTTGTTTTTTTTTCCTTGGTACATGCCCCCAGCGGGAACCGAACCCGGGACTCTCTGGTCCGCAGGCCAACGTTCCAACCGCTGAGCCAGACCGGCCAGGGCTGCACTTTGTTTGGGATGGGAAGACACATCCTTAGAATCATGGTCACTACAACTTTGTATCTGAACTCTGTAGCTAAACACATCTGAAAACAAATATGTACTTCCACTGCTAACTTGATTTTTTTAATCTTACATCCTTTAAAAAAATTTTTTTTTAAATTTCCTATAATGAGCATGCATCGCATTTATAATTTGAAACAAATGAACATATCAAAATTATATGCAAATAAAATACCTTGAATTGATCGGCAGAATTTCTCAATGTGTGGTCTGGGATGGGAGATGGTTACAGCCATCTTTGGAAAATTCAATTTGTCACAGATCTCTTCTGGTACTATGTGGTCCCTGGCCACTTCCTTATTTTAAAAAGCACCCTGAATAGTAGAAGCCTTTCTAGTTGAAAACACTCAAAGATGGTGTTCAAATGTGTAGGGTTGATTTGTATGACTAGGTGTTCACTTAAAGTGAGCTGTCCTTTCCACTGAGGAAGACATCCTAGCCTTCCTCTTGGCCCACCTCTCATCTCTTTAACGAAACAAGAAAAAAGTGAGACGAATAGATGCTCTGAATGACTGAATGAAGGCTTATCCACAGCACCTCTAGCTCCGTGTTAGGTTGCCTTATGTATATTATTTATGGCCCCAAAACACACTGCAAGATGAAAATGATGGTCCCCATTTGGCTAATGAGTGAAGCTGAGGCTTGAACAGGGTCTCTGGTGCCCAAATTCAGAGCCAAGAAACGGAGACATGAAATCTACATCTCGGTGGGCCTGGCTCCCAAACCTACATGTTTCCTGTTTACGTCACACGGAGTCTGTGATGCCATCAGAAGGAACCAGGAAGATTGAAAGGAGCTAAGAACATCTCTGCTACCTCTCAGACCGATGAGACGCCTTCTGCTCAGTTCAACAAACTCTACCTGCCACTTCGTATTCAAAACCATCAACAGACACTTGAGACATGACCGGGCCAGGGAAAAAATATAATTTTCTTCCAGAAAAGTATGCTTTTCTTCCAGAACTCACTCTGACGTGGAATCTTGTGTTGTCCTTTGTTGTTACGAAAAGGAAAGGGAAAACTAATTACTGACCTGATTTGGGGGCAGATGGTATACTTATACTTTTTTCTATACTTCTCACAGCAATGCTTGAAAAACAAGGATCACTCAGGTCAAGGAACTTACTCAATCAAGGTCACAAGCTAAGAAGCCACAGATGGGTTCCAACCAAGCCCTTCTGTCTCCATAATCTGTGTCTTCATTTTCTATAGCACAGAGGTTCTCAACTTATTTTTTTTAACTTTTTTTTTTTCTTTATTGATTTTAGAGAGAGAGGAAGGGAGAGGGAGATAAAAACAGTGGTGAGAGAATATCAATTGGCTGCCTCCTGCACGCCCCCCCACTGGGGATCAGGCCCACAACCTGGGCATGTGTCCTGACCAGGAATCGAACCTGCGACCTCTTGGTGCATGGGTCAATGCTCAACTACTGAGCCACACTGGCTAGGCAAGGTTCTCAACTTTTAATACGATTGATATTTGGGGGCAGGATAATTCTTTGTTGCAAGGGTATGTGGGAATGAGGCGGGGGAAGGCTGTCTGGGCATTGTAGGATGTTTACCAACATCCCTGGCATCTACCCACTCCATTCCAGATCACTCTCTGCAAATTATGACAACTAAAAATAAGGAAAAAATATCTGCCCAATATCTCTTGGGGTGGGGGCAAAAATCACTCCTAGTTGAGAACCACTGTTCTAATATTAACATACATCCCAATTGACCCACGAAGAGAAAAATAGTTAAGTGGGTTGTTCTTTGCAGAGTACAGTTCAGGGAGATTTTTTTGTTACGCTTCTTGGACTGAGTTATAGATTCTGAGCAGAAAAACCTGAATTTTAAGAGAACACATCCATCTCCTCAGTTAACAGCTATAACCTGCCTAGATCCTAGAATGAGGGAGAAAAATAGTAACTAGAAGATTTCTGATTAGTTAGGTTAAGTCAGATAGTGTTTCTCGAAAATTCAGAGTATTTTTCCTAGTGATCTATCCGACCACAGTGAGGGAGGAGTTGTTCATCTTCGTCCAATGAGATCTGCAGGCACTGAATGAAGGCGGGCTTTGAGGAGATGTTGAAATATATTTCCCACTTCAGAGTTGAGAAGTGGCCCATAGAATATGTTCTTATTTGTCCAAAGCCACAACCACCGAGCCTATAAAAATATCACAATTGCTCAGCCTAGGGAGATAGGCAATATCCAAGGAGACTTGTGTCTCACAATATGGTAAGTGGCCGCGTCCTACGAAGAATGAAATGGATATTTCTAAAGAGGGAGGAATGATGACCCGAAGCCCAGGAGAAAGAAAAAAGGGAGCCAATAAAACATGGCCTTTCAGAACTTTGCAAAAAGCATCTGTCCTCCCCAGATTGTACCCAATTGCCCCGCAGGTACCTGCTCCTGGCTTGGCCAACGCAAGTCAGCCAGAACATCCGCCTTTATCTTGGCAAAGACACCGGCGTGCCTGCGTGTGGCTGGACATGTCCCTATCAGGCAGCGCTCTGACAATAAAGGGCCATTCAAGTTTCCCCCTGTGACCTGATCCCATCAACACTCCGATACTGGAAAGACGCCATAAATGCCGGGCTCTCATTCTGTAGCTTGGAATAAAAGGTCTTTACAGGAAGTTATTATCAACGGTCTGTAAAGAAAAGGGTCAGAGCTTTGCTTCCCCCCCCCCAGCTGTGGGAGTCACCCGGGCCAGGCTGGGACAGGTGAAGGGGCTGTGTAAGAAGGAAGCCCTCCCCAGCCCGGGGGGCACTGGGATTCCCTCCACCATGACATGACCAGGATGTCCCCACTGTCCCCAGGTCCTGCAGGAGACCCAAGGGAAGGGAGAGTAAAGAAGAAAAGGTACACCTGCAGAGAAATGTGACATCCAGTCCTTCAAAGCCTGAACTGAAACTCCTCAAAACAGCTCCCCCTAAGGGAGACTGCTTTCCCTCCCTTCCAATTACCCAGCTCTGCTCCCCCACCCCGAGGACCAAGACTCTCATTCTGGAAACCGGCTTGCTGAAGAAAAGTTAGCTTGGCACTCATCTTAAGTATTGACTATCTGTCTTAAGGGTGAGGGCTGTAAATTCTCTCTCCTAAGATCCAAGTCGATTTGTTATCAAATCAGGCATTGAGGAGCTGATTCATTGCTATTCAGCGCTAGGCTGATTTATATGCAGAATGTAAAACAGATGCCTTATGTGATACATATTTATGGTGAGTGCTGTTCTAGGAAGATTTATTACGGATTCCTTTGTCGGGGTTTGCATGAGCAGAGCCATGATGACTTGTATTTCCTCTCAGCTGCCAATGCCAAACTCATTAAAAAGAGGTGTGACTATTAATATACATTGTAATACTGACAAGCTCTAATTTATAACACCCTGGCTGGTTGGAGTATTCTCCTGACTTGAGAGGTGTTTTCTGCATTTCCTTCTCTGGAGCTAAATGGCACAAATAGAGATGTGTAGTCTCTCTCTCTCTCTCTCTCTCTCTCTCTCTCTCTCTCCCTCCCTCCCTCCCTCCCTCTCTCTCTTCTCTCTCTCCCTGTCTCTGTGGTGTGTCTTTCTTTGTCTTTTCCAGTCATCTCTGGATTCCGATGGTGATCTTAATTTCTTTCTCTTCTAGGTCAAATACTCCAAGGGTTTATAGCAGTGTCGATCTGTCCTTTAATGCCCCGTGAACGGGTTCTTCTCTGCCCTGGCACACTGTCCCTAGGCTGCATGAGCGAGGATGACATTTGCAGTGGGTGCATCACACATCCGTGGCAGTAGCTCTGCCACGTGACAGGCTCTGCAGCTGAAGGACATGTATGTGGCCTTGCGGATGGGACTCAGACACCTGCCGCCCGAAGGGCAGCCTCGGGAGAAGCATGTCACTGAGAGCGGGTGTCTGCAGCAGCCGGGCAGTTAATCAGGGCGAGAATGAAGGGAAAGGCAGTGTAACCCGGACCCGCTGGCCGATGAGAGACTCCAAAGCCGTTTGACCAGTGGGCTTGGATGGTATTCGAGTAATGACCTAAGACAGACAGTGTCTGGGAAAATAGCTTTTCCTCCATCCTAATTCTGAGATAAACTAGTTCCTAGAGAGAGAATGCCAAGCGTACAGCAAGGGTTTTGATTTGAGTGTCGGGAGCCCTTGGTAAACACCAGACGGAGATGATGCGGGAAGTCCCCACGTATAAATGTGTTTTTAATGATTCCACGGAAAGGTGATGGGCTAAAATCGATTTCTAGTGAATGGTAAAATGCTCAATTGATAGGAACCAGACAAGTGCGCCAGATTCTTTCCTGCTCGGTACCGGGGGCTGGGCAGAGGGCGAGGCCAGTGAGGCCAGCTACCTCAGTGATCAGACAAGTAATGTGGGACTGCAGTATACTAAAAAAATAACAATTAATGCCCAAATCCATCCAGAGCAAACTATCAAAAAAAATTTTTTTTTTTAATCCTCACCCAAGGACACTTTTGCATTTTTATCTTCAGATAGAGCAGGAGGGAGAAAGGGAGGAGGAGAGAGAGAGAAACATCGATGTGAGAGAGGCACATCGACTGGTTGCCACCCACACGACCCCAACCGGGGCCGGGGACAAACTGCAACCGAGGTACGTGCCCTTAGCAGGAACCAAACCTGGGTCTTTCTGGTCTGCAGGCCGGCGCTCTAACCACTGAGCCAAACCGGCCAGGGCAAAATATCAAAATTTAAAATAAAGATAAGATTGTTATGATTGAGTTTCTTTTTGCCTCAGGCTCCCATGTGGCTGGAGAGAATCACCCTTACTTATCCTGTCTTTATTTAAAATGTCAATAGAGCCCAGCCCATGTGGGTCAGTGGTTAGAACGTCTTCCTATGGACTGAGAGGTCCCGGTTTGATTCCCAGTCAGGGCACATGCCCGGGTTGCAGGCTTGATCCCCGGTAGGGGGCGTGCAGGAGGCAGCTGATCTATGTTTCTCTCTCACAATTGATGTTTCTATCCTTCTCTCCCTTCCTCTCCCTCTAATAATAATAATAATAATAATAATAATAATAATAATAATAATAAAATGTCAATAGGGACACAGAAAATAGTGTGGGGAAGGCAGGATGGGGTGGGATCAGGGAGGAGGGGGTCAATGGGGGAATAAGGGGGGACATCTGTAATACATTGAACAATAAAGATAAAATAAAAACATAAAATGTCAATGGGCCTCACTTACCTTGCCCTAATCCCAGTCAAGGTGAGGAAATCATTTTTGCGGACTTCCCTGTATAGACTATAGCATCACTTACTTGGCAAGAAACCATTCAGTAGAAGGAAGGCAATGGTGGAGGCGATGTTTGGAGAACCAAAGAATGACTTCACAGCGAGGCCACCCTCCAACCAACAGGTGCCGCGGCACCAAAGCCTTGTCTACATTGCAGCTGATTTTCTTCGGTAGCAAATTAATAGGGGATTACAAAGATGATTTCTTTAGGTCCAAATGACTTTTGTTTCGGCAACCCTCACACCAGAAATCTTTCCATTCGTGTGTATGGTAATTTATTTTTTCCTTTACTAATTTTAGAGAGAGAGGAAGGGAGAGGGAGAGAGAGAAACATCGATGAGAGAGAACATCGATTGGCCGCTTCCTGCACGCCCCACACTGGGGATTGAGCCCACAACCTGGGCATGTGCCCTGACTGGGAATCGAACTGGTGACCTCTTGGTGCATGGGTCGACGCTCAACCACTGAGCCTCACCAGCTGGACTCCATGTATATGTTTAACCACAAAGTTCTAGAAAGTATCCCAGTAGACATCATTGACATATTAAATAGTTTAATGAAATACATGTATAAACTGTACATTATAATCTGTATTAAAAAAAAAAAAAAAGATGTTATCAAAGTCCCATTTGCTGTCCTGAGCCAGAATTACAGGGAACTTCCTTCACCAACACCAGGAATGCATCTGAGGTTGTTTTCAGACATGAAATTTTGCAAGGACAAGAAAGAAAAGCTGCAATTCGCCACACACCACACAATGTTCTAGGCTTCCTATTATAAAATAAAATTTTTAAAAAATGCCATCTGAGATCTAGATATGAATAATTTTTGCCTGTTTGAACAGGGATGAAATTTTCGTTCTCTAATTAAACTCCCATGAGACTCAAGCTGCTGTAGAGTTGGGCTCACTCGGAGAGAATGCTTTTCTCCTCTCCTCCTCCTCCTCCCCTTCCTGCTTGTATGGAGCTTCCCAGAACCCCACTGACAGGCTCAGAAATGTCAGCAGCCTCTTTCAAACCGCACGGAGAGGGTGGGGAGCGAGAAAGCAGAGCGGCCAGATAAGGAGGGAGTGTTTCTCCGGCCCTGTGTGGATCTGGTTCTCTGGAGCAGCGTTTAAAGAAAGGAATGGAATTGATACGGTCACAACCCAGTTGACATACTTCACAATAAGAAAAGCCACCTAGTATATTACTTTATTGGACTATCCTTTTTGAGTAAAGTGTTTCCTTTGTACACTGAAATAAACACAACAATAGCCAAGATTCTCCTTGCAAAATACCACCGATCATTTGATATTACTACAGCCCTAGCATTCTTCAATAAACTCTCACTTCCGGTCATTTGCATGCCATTCCGAACACCTTTCGAAGCCAGGTACCAAACCCACAGAACTGGTCTAAAAAGAAGATTTCCAAAGGCTACCCAGCTACAGCCTGGTGGCCAAAGGGCTCAGGGAAATGTGTAGCTGGGGCTAGAAATCAAATATGGGTAAGGAGAAAACCTCTCTCTTTGTCCGAAGGAGTGATCCCATGTTGACAGCTGGAATTTACATGGCTCCTTATTCAATAAACTAGCGCCTTCCCTGCATTCCAACATCAGCAACACAATAGTGGCCCAGAAACAAAGTGACACATTACACACGGTCCAGCTGTCCCTTCCACTTTCCACAGACCCCTCCTCTGGCTCCTCGGGCTTCTTCATCCGCCCCCATCGTGATGTTCCAGCTCAGCTCACAGGCATAGTACCTGTATCATGGGTGCTCGATTTCAGGTGCCTCCAGATGTTTCCCTGCGTATAGGATATAAACTCTACGCTAAAGATGAAAAACAAAGAACCGAACAAAACCCAACCAGGCCAGGACCAAAAACCCAAACAAATCCTTGCTACTTTGATATCAGCTCCCAAAAGGCTGTGCGTGATCGATGCTGCCCAGATCAAAAATCCTGTCGACATCTCACACACTTTCTGGCTGTACGTGGCTTTCCTTATGAACGTGAACACACAGGAAATGTGACCTGTCGCGTGACCAGGGCTATAATTAGTGAGAATGATTTTATTGCCGATTGCACAAAAAAGAGTCATTTGAGAAGACATGTCGAGTTTCACACTATCTGACCATACGCAATGTTTTCTTTGAATATATATTTATATGTGTGAATATAAATATATATTTTATATGTTGTATATGAATATATATATTTATATATCCATAATTTGGGCAACACCATACACTTCTTGGGTAACAGCTGCCATTAGGAAGGCCCAGAATTTTTCCAGGAGAAATGTTATATTGGAAACAACGTTTGTTTATAGTAATAGTGTATATTGTTTAGCAAAGCCCAGCAAAGTGTGTGTGTGTGTGTGTGTGTGTGTGTGTGTGTGTGTGTATATATATATATATATATGATCCTCTGGCTTATATTAACAGTCCACTCAGTATAGACGCTTTCCTGTTTAAAATATACATTTTACTGATTATGGAGAAATGCATTAGTACTTCCCACACTACACTATGGCCTTAAAATATGGGAAAGAAGGGGAAAAAAAGGCTTTATGTATTATGAAGCAGTCATTAAACTTTAATCTCTACCACTAGGGGGCAGAATGAAGCCCTTTCTAGAGCTGACTGCTAGGCAATCAACCATCACATCATTGTAACATTGAAGGCACTTCAAAAAGACTCAGATGTTTAACTATTGTGCTAGTGATCATACATTCACATTGGGCTGCAGGCCAAAAGAGAGAGAGAGGGGAAAGAAGAAAAAAAAAAAAAAGCCAGAGATTTGCAGCTGAAAAGCTATAAACTGGTGGATTTTACCTTAGAGCAAAACCATCTTCAGTGACAAATTTCAAAGGCCATATGTATGCGCTTCTCATGAAAAGCAGACGACCCTAAATTTCTTTGTTTAACTGGAAGCGATCTTCCTCATTGAACCAGCAGGCTCTTCCCTCCGGTCCCCTTGTTTATTACACTGTTACCAACTTCCCTTCCCCTTCTGGTCCTGCAATGAGGGGTCTAGAAATGCTGGGCAATGCCAACAGGTATTTCATGAACACTGCCCCCTCTAATATCTTCAAGGATACCACCTCAGGCTACACAACATCACTGATGGAGAACACTTAGGATATTCTGGATAAAAAAAAAAAACAACAACATCACAAAAAACGGGGTGTTTGTTTTGTTTTTCCTTTTAAATTAAACCCTCTAATCTAACCTTTCTTCTACGGTCACCGCTCGAAGTTCCCAGTCAAATTTTGCCAAGACAGGGCATGCTGATGTTGTCCCCCAGGTGGTCAAAGCAGGAAAGGGGACGAATCAGTAGGACCACGGAGATTATTTCTCACAAACAGAGCTCTGGTTCACAGGACATGTTTGGAGCATTTGCTTTTGAGACTTGATAGCCAGATATTCCCAAGTAACTTTGCAACATTAACACACCAAAACGTAATCCAGGGCACGTCTTCTAAGTGAATAAATTTCAGGGACACACTTGGGGTTACGGGCAAGGTCTACCTGCCAGCTAGACATTGAAAGTCTTTGCAAATGCCAGGACATCTTATTACTCTAAAGCAAAACAGCGAGAGTTAGCTGAACTCCTATTTTTGGTACATCGCCACCCCGAGAAAGCTGGAGAAGTCCCCTTGAAGGGCTGCGCTGGGCATCTTCCCTGCCCCCACCCCCACCTGGCTTTCAAAGCACAGACAGTTTTGTAAACAGAGATAGTGCCGAAAGGAATCCCGTCTTCCTCTTTCCATCAGGAGTGTTACTTGATTCATATCAATATTTCCTGTCAGCTCCCACAAAGCAAAATCTTGGGCCTTATGGTATCCTTAGATGGCGAGAGAGCATTTGCCTAAGTCAGCGTTCCAGACCTTTTATCTGGCCTGACAGTTGACTGAGAGAAGGCCCACTAACTTTCTTAGAGTGTGCAGTCATCCGTTTGGCGGCGGCTCTGGGGGTTCCACATGAAATCCTCTTTAGATAAATTCATACGTGCTCAGGCTGATTAGGCTTACAGCTTGGTTGGTTCACTTGTCTTTAAAAGCAGGACACTCGTGATCAATGTGGAGTTGACGCTGTCTTCCATTAACTACCTAGTCTGCGGTCTCCAGGGCTGGCGGAGAAAGGTACGACCCCAGCCAATGAATGAAGAAAGAAATCAGAAAGAAAAGAAGAGAAACGTTTCTCTCCCTCCCCCCCGAAGATGACAGGCTGAAGTTGACAACCTAATCCTTTAGGCTTGTCTTACTTACTGAAAGGCTCAAGTAATGTCAAAGGGACCATCTGATAGCAGTCCTCATGCCAAACCTAACAGCTTTATTGCAACAAGAAACTTGCACATTAAATTCCCATGTGTTTTCTCTCCACACTCCTTCACTTTCCTGCCCACCCCTCCCCTCTTTTCCTTTTTTTTCCCAAAGAAAGATAAGTCTTCCCTGCTTCAAACACCAAACAGAAAGTGCTACAGAGGGCCAGCTGGGATATAGTGAAATTAGTGGATTATTATTACCTTGGGGACATTGGAAATCAAGTTTGTTACTGGAAGTCCCTGTTTCTGTAAGAGTTGTTAATAGCTGAAATTTAAAGGGTGTTGGTCAATCAACAGAATGTTATTTTCTTAAGCGGGCAACTGCTATTTGTCTTTATTTTATTTTATTTTTACTTGGTTGCTGCTGCGGCTACCTGCCACCAAGTTCACCTCGAATTTTAAACTTTATAATCAGAAATAAAGCCAGTTTTCAAAGAAACATAAATAACAGTGTTCTGCAAATTTAAACTCATGAGCGGGGAGATCAGGTGGGTGGGTTAGGAGTCGCAGTCTGAGAAACCTTTTAGAAAATGGTATCAAATTATTAAGATTAGGTGAAAATACAATAATACAGACATTGTAATATAAATCAGGGCAGCTCATTCTAGGCGTATTTTTTGGATGTGATGGAAAGAGTGTTTTCCATTAAATACAGATCCTCCTGTCCTGACACTTTGTGACATTCTTGCTGGGACAGTGTTACATTTTTTAAGCTCAGGAATTCATTTAAGACTTTTAAAGTCCGCGTTTTGTGTTTTTGTTTTAGTTGAGGATGGTCTTCCTTCTCCTTGCTCGGAAACCGGTTTCAGCAACAATTTAAAAAACAGACAACAAACTTGCAAGGGATTCAGAATAAATAAACAGTCGTTTTTCTGTTAAGCAAAATATTTCCCCAAGGTAAGTTCCTTTTCCAAGGGAATAACAGTAGATCTCAATGTTGAATAGCAGGCGTTTTCCTCTGGTTTGATTAATGTTTAGCACAAAACAGATTCTTGGAAAATTAGCCCACTGTATACTTGTGTGTCTGATTGGGAGAGCAAAGCGTCTTAGTTAAAAATCTTTTAAGGAAAGATTTTCCCATTTCCTTCCAAACATTCGCTAATTTAATTGTGCTAACTCTCCGATCTACATTATTGGTCATTATTGGCTGAATTTATTAAGGGATAGAGATTTCCACCTGAAGAAACTCTTAGCAAGGGGTTAATCAGCTGGTAACCTAAATTATAAGAGCAAAAAAAAAAAAAAAAAGGCATTTTTTACTAAGATCCCACACAGTATATATTTCTACGCTATTTCTGAAAACTACATAAAGTTACCTCACAGCTCTAATAAACTACACTGTGAGCTGGGGAGGCTTCCAGGATATTCTGCTGAGTTCATTGTATTTTCCACATTTCTATATTTAAAACAAATTCCCTACCTACCCACCCCCTTGCTGAATTCAGGGAAACACAAATAACTCTAAGCTTTGCACTGAAATGACTTTGTTTTGCTTTCATGCCTAGTATTTATTGCTTTTAAAATTGTTCAGCAGTGAAAAAAAATGGGGTACTGCTGGTATGAACTTTAAACACCAGTTATACACAGAGCGTCTTCCTACTTATTCTAGGTTTTATTGCACCCCACATCGAGATATTCTATATTTATTCACAAAGGGGTTTGTAATGGGTTTATTTCATGTATGATATTGCACATATCACATATAAAGCAAACTGACGTATATATGATATAAGCCAATATACATGTATAAACTAATATATATGTGTGTGTATATTTGTGTGTATAAAATATATAAAATTAACCCATTAGAGGAAATAACTCAGAGGATATGAAAGCTAAGAATTCCGACTCTGGCGTGATGCCGTGTCCATTTTACAGATGGGGAAACTGAGGCAGTTTGTGGGGAAGATATGCATTAATACGCACGGACAGCGAAATCAGCTAGAAGACCGGGAGCTCCTGACATCAGGAAATTTACATCAAAGCCATAATTCCCAGGAAACACGCGCACGCTGTTTTGTCAAAGGTGTGTGCGTGGGAGGTCGGGGCTGGGAGAGAGAAATGCAAACCGAATCCGGGGGGGGGCGCTCTTCTTGGAAAACCTGGGCGGGGAAAGAGCCAAGTGTGTTCCCATTTTAAAAGACATTCTGAGGCACCAACTTGCACGCCGCTTGGAAGACACCGGACGGATTACTGCTGCTCTCTCCGGCTTGGACAGTGTTGACAATAGCGTCCTCCTGGCTGCAATAATAAACATCTCCAGCTGCAAGTGCTCTGCCGAGCAAGCCCGGGCAGAACGGTTCAATTCCTTCTCTTTGACCAGCTTAGATTTCCCCTGTCGCAGGGGAGTCAGGAGCCGGCCCTGGAAAGGTCCCCCCGGCCGGCCCGGCGCCCAGCTCCCTACTTCCCCAGGAACACGCGCCCTCCCCCACCCCGCCTCTCCACTTTTGTTTTATTTACGAATATGTTGCCAGAATTCCAATGAGTTATCTATTCTGTGGTCCCGTCATTTTCCCACCGAGGCCTTGTCGCCGGCTGACTCAGGGTCCAGTGGCAACAGTGGGAAGAAAAGAGGAGAGGGGAAGAATTCTTTTCAACTTTTTTTTTTTTTTAATGTTTCACTCATTTCTCTCTCTGTCTCCCCCAGGCCTCCTCTCCCCTCCTCTGCTCCCTACCCCCCAGCCTCCTAGCTCTCCTTTACTCCTTTATGTTACACGATCGCTCAAATTGAAGATCAGGAGGGTCCTATAGGGAACGCATAGGATCCCTGGGAGAAAAAAGCCCCCAACAAGCTATACACCAGATGTATAACGTTATATGGTCAAACTGGCAGACACAAAAGCTCAAAAACAAAAGGCGTGAATTAGGGAGAGGCATTCAAAGGCGTGTTTTCAAAACAGCCCGGCCGAGAGCCTGGATCCCCCTCCTGAGACTAACTGCTTGAAAGAAAAGCTGCTAAAGAAAGAAAGGAAAAGAAAAAAAAAAAAAAAGCCCATTTTTTCTAATTAGCTGAGGCCTAACAGGCCCTGAATTTCGCAACTAGTTTTCATCAAGGGGGTTGTGGCTTGTGAAAATGAAAAATAGGCTTTGAAACCTGTAATGTAGGCCCTCTGGACCGAAGCTGGGCTCAGTTCTGGGGCTTTTTTTTTTTTTTTTTTTCCCTCCCTCTGGCTTTTTGGGGTCTGCCTGTCTTCCTATGTCCGTGGATCCCTCTTTCACACCCTTCCCCCAAAGTACAAATATTATTTAGGTTTAAAAAGAAAGCAGGAGGGAAAGTGACAAAGGTTCACCCGCCCCCTCTTTCTGTCTGGTAGGCAAGGGGCTTTCCAAGCTAGTGACAACTCTGAGTCTCTATGAATCTCATTCCAGAGCACTGTCACCACCAAGGGGGGTTGCAGAGAGGTGTCAGTGCAGATTTGTGTGTGTGTGTGTGTTTTCTGTAAATGCTGGGATTAAGATGAAAAACTCTCCACCACTGTGAATTTAGATATTTAGAGGATGATGTCTCGCTGTGACTTTTCCTCAAAGCAACAAGGCAATATTTGCCAGGCAGCAAGGTGGATCCCCTGGGCAAACAGTTTTAGCTCCTGCACCTCGGACAAGAACACTCAACAGACGATTTGGAAATGTTTTCGTTCTTCTTTAAAGTGAACAAAACGGTGTCGTGCCGGAGACTCAGAGTTCCCCTGCAGCCTGACAAATTATGAACTTGAACTTCTCAATGCCATTTCTACGAAGAAAACAAAACAGAGCCCGTGGGTGAGGGTTGGTGGGCAGCATGCGTTTTGCAGGGAGGCAACTTTAATTGCTGGCACTGTCTGGCTGAGATGCCTGTGGTCCTGCGTGGTGTGTTTTAGTAACAAATGCTTGTTCTAATGAATTAGCCTTATTAGGGCCTCCTCATATTCTTTCATAAAGAGCGCAGCTATTCTGAACTTCTGAATGCAACAGTCTCTTGGTATTTTCACGCTGAAGGCTGTGGTGTGGGATTGCATTTCCGCCTCTGTATTTTCATCAGGCTGATATATATATTTTTTTCATGGCAGAAGAGTGAGCAGCAGAAAGATAAGAAAACTACTGAGCTTACAGGCACCAGCCATCCGTGAGCCCAGGGCCATCAAAGACACTTGCAAAAATTATTATGCTAAAAATGTATTTGCATTTACAGTTGAACAACCTGGATGGGAGTTCATCACCTCCTGGCACATTTTTTTTGATAAGCTCGGTGGCATTGGATAAAACAGATTCATTAGCTTTGATTAACCTTCTTTAAATAGAGTTAAAAACCTGCTGTAGGCAGCTCAGCTACCAATGCGGCTTTAAGATACTTTATCATGTTTAAGACCCAATTACTGTTGCACTGAATAAGAATAAAACATCACAGTAAAATGTGGAACAAACAGGCACACTAACGTGCACAGCAAGTAACCATTAATTTATAACGGCAACTTTCCCATTTCTATGGTTTTTCTGATGGCTGCACTTAATTCAAGTTGAATACTCAGGAATCAGGCTGAGAGGAGAAACTGGTTCTCCAGCCTCAATGACTGGTGTCTTTTTTTTTTTTTTTTTTTCCTGTCTTATAGCTTTAGTTTGGAGTCTCAGGAGACTCCTTGAAAAAGTCCAACATGAAATAGACAGAAGAGAGGAAGGGGAGTCAGTTTCCATGAGAGAGAGGGTGTATCAAAGTGTGATGGAACTCTAAAATTTTAGAACAATGTATCAGCTCTTTGGAAACATTTCTAGTTAGAAAGTGTAAATATTAAAGAAAGGCAGAGGAGTGAAATTGGCATTAAGTTAATGCATAGAGTTAGCCACCACGTGTGAGCAGCAAACTTTTGAAAAGGGCAACAGGGAGGTCCCTTCTGTGCAGCCTGGTGCACCGAGCACAGAACCAGAGCTAGGGAGTAACTCCAGCACACAATGAGTTAATCTTGGACAGGATTTGACTGAAGCAGGAATAATGAACAGTGAGATACTGCAGCTTTCAGGCAAAACGGAGTAACAACAATTAAAAAAGAGAGAGAGGGAATAAAGGGAGGAAAGGATCTCCAGTCAGTTAACTAACAAGAACAGTGCGGTGCTTGGAGCAGATGAAACAGAGGCCACCAGGAACGCTGCTTTGCTCTGTGCCTGGGTGTGGAAAGCATTACAACTGGGAGCCAACTGTTTGTGGGTTTCTTCTCATCGGCTTGAAAATATTGGGTCTTGCCGGATTTCCATAATAACCACAACCACACTCCCCTCTCCGTAAACCCCCCACCACAACAGATGTGAGTTCTGAAAGGGACTAGAGACACTAATATAATCAGACGCTAGTTAGAGGGCTTTCATACGAAATTCTCCAGCAAATTCACAACAACAAAAAAACTCCCGGCCACTGATGGGATTAATCTGAGATCCTTGATGATGTGAAGTTCGACAAGTTTTCATTTTGCATTTTGTTTTTGGATGTATAGTGCTGTCTTTATCAAACTGCAGCGTAATTTTCCCTTCAGTTGGAGGCTGTGATTGAGAAACAAATAAATTGAAACTTAAGGGCCCGTTCTCTCCAAATTTAGTTCCATTATCACTTTAAGAATGCACAGTACTTGATGACACAAAGGGGGTGTATGGAGCTGGTTATTTCGTTGCTAACTCAGCATATGTTGGTGAACACCACAATTTCCAAATTCCTTTTCGGGTTGTTTTATTGTGTGTGTGTGTGTGTGTGTGTGTGTGTGTGTGTGTGTGTGATATTATATGGCAGCTATAAATAAGTACATACTTTAAAATAAGTCAGAATGGAGAAGTGGTGATTTTTAAAATATCCTATTTTCTCGATAATACACCTGCTTTCATAGCTAGTACTTTGGTATGTGCCAATATGCACCTAAAGTATATTCCATGTCTCACATAATTGCAGATATTCTAGAACACAAAATACAGGAATGAAAGCTGGAACATCAGAGACGTTGGACTGTTTTCGGCAGTAAATAATGTTGGACTTGATTCAAAGTCCTGGTGCCCAGAGTGCCACAGCCTTGACTGTGTTTGACTTGGAATAGTTTACTTCATCTCCTTCCTCTGCATTTGTCCTTAGAAAATGTTCACACCGCAAAACCGTAGTTGGGGGAGGAAAGCGAAACTGAGTTTGTTGTTTTCAAAGAAATACTTATGGTGAGGACCCCTTTGGCTCCTGCCTCTCTATCTTTCTAACCTTAGAAGCTGGAATCACTTAACCCCAGCCTACGGGGCCAGCCCTGCACAGGCTCTGCAAATCATCCTGACCTTGGCCAGGGGAAATTCAGAGAGCTGCAGACCGGAGCTCATCAGCCAAGCATGAAGTCCCCTTGGCTGCTGGACAAAATCTGTCGCCCGTTTCTACAGACCAGGCTCCAGGGTTATTCCCCAGGACATGCCTTTAACTCTGAGCCCAGTTTAATGTACTTCCTTATGCCCATGAGCCCACATACAAGCCATGACCTTGCTTTCCTACATGCTTCCCGGTTCTGAATTCCCTAGAATAAGTTCTTACAGAGGTGATTTCCCATAATTCCTTGGGCTCTGCTATAACTTAGCCACCAGATGCTGTGTTTAGACACCCCTGAAGCCCCACTTTGCCTCCCTGCTTTGACATCGCCAGTCAACTACTCTTCACCTCTCCAGAGCTCTGAACTTAAAAAAATTTTGTTTTTCCTTTGTTGATTTTAGAGAGAGAGGTAGGAAGAGGGAGAGAGAGATGGAAACATCGATGAGAGAGAACATCGATTGGCCGCCTCCTGCATGCCCCCCTCTGGGGATCAGGCCCACAACCATGTGCCCTGACCGGGAATCGAACCAGCGACCTCTTGGTGCATGGGTTGACGCTCAACCACTGAGCCACACCGGCTGGATGAGATCTGAACTTTTTAAAGATCAGCCCCCTCTAAGATCAGCCTCTGTGCTCTGTCAGAAGCCCGGGTTCTGGGCAGTTCTGCCCTGTCTGTTCTCTCCTGTGACGTTTGGAACTGGGGAGAGATCCTACCACAGGGTGCAAAGAAAAACGAGGACAGCAGCGGGAATTTTCAGTAGGCTCCCTTACACACATCCCTGTCCTGGTTACCTTCTCATAGCTCCTAGATTCTTGACCTCTTTCTAACCACCCAGTCTCCACTGATGATGTTCAGCCCACACTAAGGGAACTCTGTGTTCAGTGTTCCAGTATCATACTAATGCCGACCCTTGTCTGTGGACCCAAACAAGGAGCATCAATAAACTCGATACAGATTCAGTAGCTACTTTGTAGAAGTCAGTCAGAGAGGCTGTCAATCTGGCTAATTTCCAAAGGAGGCGGCCACCTGGGTGAGAGTTTTCAAAGACTGGGGAGAAGCCCTCGTATAACCAAAGAGATGAGACTCCCAGCGTGACCCCCACAAATCAGACCACGCTGGGTTCCTAACCTGCTACCTCCTCATTTCTAACGTGGAACAGACATGAAGCTTAAGTAGCTAGTGATTCCCGTAGAAGACCCACGAAGATGGGTCGGTGTCCACCTGCCATGACCCCTGTGGATGAAGTCACCGTGTGCTGCACAGGGGGACAGTCAGCCGCCCTTTGACATGTATCCAGGGGTCATCCTGGATAGTGGAAAGCTGAGTAAGACTAGGAAGGGTCATCTGGATTGCAGCTTTTTGCCAGTTTTCATCTAAGAACTTTTAAATCAGTAGTTCTCCAGCACCTGGAAAACCTGAGAAAAAAAAAAAGATGCCCAAGTTCCACCAAAGGGTCAGGGTCCGTTGGTGGGGGATGAAGGTGCGCATGGGAATTTGGTCTGGAGTGCCCCAGGGATTATTGGTATTCCCACAGATGGTAGGGTTTACCTTTTCAGGATCCCAGGACAGCCATTGCTCGGGTGAACAGTGGGAAACCCAAGAGGAGTATCTGTCTTCATCACCACCCAGACTCACCCCTGCTTCTGAAACCAGCATTTCTTCTATCCGCTGACAGCCTGGTCTCACTTGCCTACACACACCCTCTCTGAGGACTCACACTCTGTAACTAAGGCACAAGAACAACTTCGGAGGTCTTCAAGGCAATGGACCCCTTTCCAAGTTCCGACCAGCCCTTGCCTAACCATCTCCCTGATGTGTTCAAACCCGGTTCCGTCTGCTGATCGCCAGAGCCTGGCTTGTTCACAAGACTCACAGCAGCCCCCCTGCCCGGCCCCTGCTGGAACGCTCTGCTGTTGATACTGCTGGTTATGGGTCCCAGAGTTCAAGCTGAGGAAAAGCCGTAGTGTGCTTCGAGCTCCAGAAACTGCTTCCTCTACCGGGATGCTCGTATTTTCTTTCCCAGTTACAACACCCTCTAGGGGAGGGAGCAGCTTTTCCTCCTTCCCTGCTACCAGATTTAGCCTCGGCCTGTTGCAACCTTGACGTCTAGGTCCTCAGAAGCCAGGAAGCCAGGAAAAGGCTCATTATTCTTTCATCAGCCGGAGATGTGGAAGTGGAATCCCCCAAGAACGAACACATTTTTTACTAATTAGCTCTTGCTGCCCACCACCCCAGCTGCCCCGCGCCGCTCTCTGTGGATGAAGTCACCGTGTGCTGCACAGGGGGACAGTCAGCTTTCTGCAGCCAGCTCCCCGAGTGTCGGTCACCAGGAACCAGAGGGTTCTTATAAATCCACGGGCTCCGACAACATCCAACACGTGGCGGTTTAAAGAACACTTTTATATGCATTATCTCATTTAATCTTCGCGGGGACGAGGCGGACTCATGTATAGAGAAAATAGAGAAAGGCTCAGCACGAAGTACACAGCGCTGTGAGAGGCTGGTGTCGTGAGCGAGGGCCCACAGATGCTCCATAGATCTCTCTGCCCCCCTCACCCTGCACTGTGCCCATTGCTTATATAACGCAATATAAGTTGCCACGTTATTTCTCTCTCTCTTTGTATAGCGAGAACACAAAGGACGAAGACTGGCCAGGTGACTCAAAGTCACCCTTGTCAATTACCTAAGTATAAACGTAGATGTTTCTATCCACCCCCACCCCCAGACTGTATGTTTTCAAGTACATCACTGATTACAAATGAACGAACAAAAATGTCATCTGATGTTCGAGCCCAGGATAGCGTGGCATTAACGGGGTGCTTGCTCCCTTCGTTTCAGGTGCTCAGGTACTTGTCTTGAGGGGATAGGGCTCCAGGCCTGGCTGGAAATGGTACACCTCTAAGGTAACCTGTGGCCTGTTGCTATTTTGTTTTCTGAAAGTGCATATGACCCACACTGCGGGTTCATTAAGGTTTCCATAATTTCAGCCCGGCCGGTGTGACTCAGTGGCTGAGCGTTGACCCATGCACCAAGAGGTCGCCGGTTCGAATCCCGGTCAGGGCACATGCCCAGGTTGTGGGCTTGATCCCCTGTGGGGGGTGTGCAGGAGGCAGCCGATTGATGTTCTCTCTCATAGATGTTTCTATCTCTCTCTCCCTCTCTCTTCCTCTCACTCTAAAATCAATAAAGGAAAAAAAATATTTTAAAAAAAATGAATCAATGATACGTTTGGACCTCAGGAACCCCACGGCCACCACAGCCAGGCATGACAATCTGCACACAGAGGCAGCTGCGTCCAGGTGACTCACACAGAGCTGCATGTGACACATTTAGGCACACAGTGGAGAGAGGCCACAAAGGCCCTCTTGGTTTTCCTTTGGGGCTTGTGGGAAAACATCCAGTTTATAAAAAGTCAGCTTCTAATAACCCCCCCAAGTCATGCATCTCATTCCTCAATTTTTATGAAATGACATTAAACATGTCGACTGCTTAAAATAAAGGGTTCGTTTTTATTGTTGTTTTGTTTAACTTTGTAACAGTTAAGTCTAGCTTTCATTCGGTCAATAAAGTCCACCATCAAGCAGGAAAAAAAAACCAAAAAAAAAAAAAAACCACACAAATGAGTGTCTGAAGTTACGGTATGTTTCTCAGACTCTGGAAGAGACTTGACTGAGGTTCAAGAAGGCAATGTACTCTTTCTGATCCTGCTATAAACCAACAAATAAACAATTTCCAAAAGCCCAGTTCTGCTGACATGAGACATCTGGAGACTTTAGGAAGGAATGTACATTCTTGGCAGTGTCCCAGGCGTGGAATCCACATCTTCTGAGGTTCACACATCACCGTTGTGACAAAACGCTGTCCTGCCTTGATGTGTCCCTATAAAACCATGTCGACACTGTCCGTTCTGCACAGCATCTCCTTAAAAGTTGACGAGCTGTGGGGAAATGCGGTTTCATCCCATAGGGCCCTGGAATTTGACCCTATTTGTTCATTAGACACAGAAAGGTACTCTGTGTAACGGCAGCTCGTGATGGGAATGCTTGAAAAGGTCATTGGTTTAGTTCAAATAAACAAAACACATTCTCTATAACATTCTGGCACGATAGCCAGAGATCTAGAGGAGTGAGAAGACTGAAGAGCAGAAAGAAAAGAAAAAAAAAAAAAAAAGAAATCAGAGGCCAGGCCAGTTAGGGCTAGGGTGAGGCTATTTTTAGCACGCTGGAAAACTCGAGGAAGAAAGGAGTGGTGTGTAAAAATACAAATAAATAACTCTGGCTACAATGTCCAGATTTTCAAATAGGGAGCGAGCCATCATTTTAAGTGAGAGTCACCTTGAAGATCACGTAAATCCCTGTTTCAATCTCACTGTCGTCCTGGGACCTGGGACTGACTTTCCTCCCTGCAAAGCTTTCTGTCCCTTCGGACTTCATGGTAACAGGAGGAGGGAAGAGGCTTTTTATGCTTCAGAGAAATTTCCAAAAGCCTCGTGCTGAGACATCACGAACAATTAAAATGATACGTAAAGGGTTTATTTATTTAAAAAGAAAAGTCCTTAAAAAGTATCCTCAATAGATGTTTCATATATTTTTTTTACATGAAGGACCTACTGTGTGGCGATATGTATTTATTTAGTCCTCACAATAATTCTAAGTCTAGACTAAGTATAGTATGTCCCACTATATTTATGAGAAAAACTAGCATTCGGGGGTTAACTAACTCCCCCAACATCTCCAATGGCAAAAGCACAGCTGAGCCCCAAACAGCCTTTTCTCCAAAGCTCAATCTTTCCACTGCCCATCATGCTTTTTTTTTTTTATCCTCACTCGAGGACATTTTTGCATTTATCTTCAGATAGAGCGGGAGGGAGAGAGAGAGAGAAACATTGATGCAAGAGAGATACAAATGCCCTTAGTGGGAACCGAACCCGGGACTCTCTGGTCCGCGGGCCGATGCTCTAACTGCTGAGCCAAACCGGCCAGGGCGCATCATGCTTCTTCATAGCAAATGAGAGCAAACCCCCCTGAGATGCCCCCAGAAGAATTCCAGGCCTTGTGACTGCCAACCGGCTGAACGGTGACATGGAATTGTTTCTTCAGGATGGCTCCGCCAGGTGTTGAGCTCGTGGGCTCTCAAAAGAAATCAGATGCGAGAGAAAATATGGGGCACGTTTGCAGGGCGCTTGAGCTACAGAGCACCTTGGAAAGGGGATGGTCTCCCAA
Source organism: Tadarida brasiliensis (assembly GCA_030848825.1). NCBI lineage: Eukaryota > Metazoa > Chordata > Mammalia > Chiroptera > Molossidae > Tadarida > Tadarida brasiliensis. Next base: position 6,705,855 of record CM061279.1, read on the forward strand.
GGCCCACGGCGAGATTTATGAGGAAGGCCTTGCCTAACGGACTTGAACTTGGGAAAGTTCCCTGCAGACAGCACCCCGTGCTTGGCCAGGAAGCACACGGCAGCCTGCGCCCCATCGAAGAGGAGCATTTGGGAAGAGTTTGCGTCATAGTGCACTGCTTGCTCTGAAAAGTCAGGCTAGGGGGAGCCCTGGATGACACAACAGCGCTCGGAAGGAGGGTGGCTCCGGGCACTGCTTTCAGGAGCTCCCCTGTTTATAGGAGTCATCAACGTCTTGAGGAACAAAAATGCCGGAATGAAGGTCCCAAGGAACAGATAATACCAAGCAGTGACATCTGAAAGTCCAAACCTCTCTGCTTATGGTGATGCCACGTGTGGCAAAAGGTGTGGCTGTGGGGTGGGTCACGATGTCCATTGGGGCGCATCCAAGGCTACCCAACTGTCTACAGGCATTTAATAGGAGGAAGACAGAGACAAACAAACCTCTCCAGAATTCTACTGACCACAGGCTAGACACAACGCCCAACGAATGCCAACTTGGGAACTGAAAAAGATTAGTGGTGCTTTCCTAACCTGTCAGTAAGATATGGCAGAAAAATCACTTTAACTTATAAGTTGTAAATGTTAGTCTATGTTGTATTAACTGGCCTTCACCAAAGATGTTGCCCACCTAATATTTTGGACAATAACAAACAAACAAACAACAGTAATGGGAATTTTAAAAAAGAAGGAAGCCAGACACACACACACACACACTCAGTAAGAAAGTAAGATAATATTAAAAGTTTGGAAAAAAATAAATATATTTATCAAAATGTGTTAATGCAGCAGCCTCTTAGTTTCAGAATGTAAAGTGTATCTCGTGTGTTGAACAACTTCAAACTTTTCTCTTTTTAGCTCTTTCGAATAATAGCAACTTGAAATATGCTTGGCTGCGTATGAGATACACAAGACGTTAATGTGATTAGATAAATATAGAGTGTATATATTATAAATATGCAAGTATAGTCATCCACGAACATATATTTACGTGTCTACATCAATGATGCACTTTATCAGATGTTGTCACACCTCTGGTCCCAAGTGATTCTCTCATCAAACATATGAAGTGCTTCTTCTCCAAGTCCTCTAGGCAGATTTCAGACCATCTAGGCAGATTCCTAGACCATCTCCAGAATGCTAAGTGTGTACCTCAACTGAAAATCTTAGCAGACTTCTGAAATGAGTCATATATGTGCAACGCTTCCATTTGGATGGAGAATGCCAAAGGGAGAGAAACCATTGTCCCCATATTTGTATCTCTGGCTCATGCCTGCTACAGACGGACTCCTGGGTTCCACTGGCGAGATCCCAAGTAGTAAGTTTGCGGTAAGAGAACATCTTGGCAACAATGATGTGCCCGATACCCAGCTGGGCATCTGGGAAACGTCTTGCAGTCTGCCTACCTCCAGTGCCTCCCGGGAGCCCTGGAAGGGTTGCTGAAGAACTGCTTACATACGGCACTCCACGGTATGACAGCTAGGAAGTGCTGGGCTCGGGACATGAACTGAGGTCTGTGTTGAGTTCTTAGTGTTGGGGAAATAAATCCTCTCCTTTACTCAGGGAAGGAAGATTTCCAATCTGCTCTTGATTCTTGTGGGAATCGGGAGTGGGGATGGGGGAGAGACACAGATACAATTTAATTATGTGACTCAACTTGGCGTTTTCATGTCTCTTCTGCCTTTTGCACCTGAAAGATGTTGTCTGAAAGAAATGCATTACATTTAATAAGGCCTTATTACTGCTCACCTACTATGTGCAAAGGACAGCTATGCTTAGTAGGACAAACAAGAGTAGCTATCACAAACTACCTGCTGTTTATTGGTTGCACTCATAGGTAGGTTATAGTTCCTCCCTGAATCTCTTCTGCTTTAAATAAAACCATAATGTCATGGAAAGAGTAATGAACTCCATGGTGAGGGCCTATGTTTTCAAACTTATGACAGGTGGGAGCCTAGATGAGAACATCTTAATATTCCTTTTGGAATTGATTAGCCCTTCTGTCCTTGAGAACCAATTACACTTTCTTCCTGTGATTTACATGACGGAAAGTGTGATATTATACATTTTAGCAATTTCAGCAAATTCATATCAAACCCAAAAGATTTCGGTTGATTGGACTTGCCATAGTTATCTTCACCACCAAGGCTAATAGCAGGGACCCGGAGGTGCCATCCCCACCACTGTTTGATGACATGACATCCACATTTTCTAGAAAATCAGGCTAACTCTATTTTTTCATCTGGCTCCATATTTCATTTCCAATTGTGTAGACCCAACCTTAATGGTCCTAAACTAAATGAGGTGTGATTTCCCTTCCAACTGGACTCAATGCTTTAAATAACTAACGAGAATTGGGAAAAGCATCGTTGTTGCTCCTAAATCCAGACAGAAAAAAAAAAAAAAGACAGTGATGGTGCATTTTAAACCACTTCTAAAACTGAGGATCAACTAGAAAAATCTAGGGAGAGAGTACCTTGTTAATCGTACAATTTCCAATATGCTTTACTATCCAAAAGAACAGATCGATTAAAAATTAAATTAACACAAGTTATAAAGACTATTTTATAAAAAGGATTGTGAATCTCGGAAAGAGGCATGCTTAATGAGTATTTGTACTCTAAAGTCCATATCTGGACACTCATCAGTTTATTTTTTAGTCATATCAATTGTTTAACTCAAACTTCTGCCCAAACCAGAAGATTCAGAAATCCCATAAAGACACATGAGATTTCCAGCTCACATTTCCGATCTCCAGAGGTTTGAAAAACTTCATCTATTTGAATGCCTTGATCATGATCCAAACTGAATGTGAACTTCAGATATTTGACAGCGACCCACCACTGTTTTGAGTCCAAATTGGCCACAGAGAACCCTATGGACCATTACCTCATTGTTTATCCTTGCAAATTATAAATATTTTTCAAATCCCAAGTTATGAAGTTAGAAGGGACATTTTCTATCTCTCAGACACTGTCACTTCATTCCCTCCTGCTTTGGGTGTTGGCCATGTATCCAGAGCTGAGTTGCTCAAACAATCAGTAGTATTAACAGGATGATCTACTCCTGTCTCAAACACATTTCTCAGCCCTTTCAGTACTCAGGAGAAAATGGGGAATGAACTTAGCAAAACTCCATTCTATGGATCTGCATGTTCCCAACTATTATTTATAGTTTAAGTCAAATGATTACCCATGTGCCCAGTGAAACAAAGCATAACTTTATCATTATCAGGAAGCACCTTATATCAATCATATACATGCCTTCCTCTTGGGATAGTACTGTTACAGTATAACAATATAACTGTGCATATTTACATTATACACAGAGGTGGGGAAAGTAGGTGTAATACAAGCAAAGAATACAACAATCAATAAATAATAATAAAAGAATAAACTGTTTCGCATACTCACAACTATACATCTACTTTTGTCCACCTCGTATATGTTAAAACTGCGCTTACATGTGTAGTTAGTATGGAGTGGGGAGAGATACTCAAGTCTTAAAAACAAAGTTGCAGCTAAGTTATCGGAGTCTAAACAATAGCAGTACAAGAGAAATAGGAAGAAGATACAAAGCTGTAAGATAATTTAAGAGAAAAGACACTATAGTCATGAAGTACCCACGATGATCACACAGCTCTATAGGTAAATGTCATTCTTGCCATTATTTCACACATGACAAGCTTGAGAGCCAAAGAATTAGTAAATAATGGCCAGAACTAAACTCCAAGTATGTCTAGTGAAAGAAAATGTTCATCTCTACTTTTCTATGTTCAATTCAAATGGTTGCTGGTAGGAGAGAAAAAGATGATGGCACTCAAAAGATGACGAGAACATCTTAATACCTCTTTGGAACTAATCAGCCCTCTGCTCCTGTTCTCCACAGTCCCTGTGCGACCCATGTGTCCTGACTTTCCCATGGTGTTCAGCAGAGAGAAATCTTCATCTTACCCAGAGGTAGCAAGGGTCTGTGCCACAGGAAGACGGTTCGCTACCTAGGGAACAGGATGTGAGCAAAGGAAGTTCTACTTCAGGTGTGCAGAGCCTTTAACCTAGGAGCCTGGAGGTCTCCTTCTTCCCTTCTCTCAAACAGAACTTCCTGCTGCTCAGAGTTAGGGAACATCCCATCTCCACATTGCTCTTTCTGGGTGAAGTATACTAAGTGCAATGTGACCGATCAAAAGACGCTAAGAAATGAAAGAACAGAAGAGAACTTAAGCAATTTCCAGGCTGCCTCTTGACAGAGATTTACCAGGGAAGGAAGGGGGTAGGTTCTTCTGCCTTAGCCTGTTGGTGGAAGACCACCAGGTTGGCCTGGAAACTCCAAGACTGAGAAAACTCTTTGTAATGTCATGGTTGCCATGACATCTTTGTTTGTTTGTTTGTTTTCAGTTTTTAAAATCCAACTTGGACAGCCTACGTAGCTCCATGCACCTGCTTGCTATTTCCCACCTCTAACCCCGCCTCTAAAGGGTCTCTCCGGCTTGGGCCGAATTTGTGAAGATTCAGCTGAAAATCACAAGCAGATGAGAAAAATCCAATTATCTCTTTGCTGCGTGTTTGAAAATGTGTATAAAATTTAAATTTATTCAATCACTAGGCACTTAGGCATCAGAACGTGTAAAAGAATCAAACGACTCGGGTTCTGACCTTCCTTGTGGGGGGGAAAGGCACAAAGAGACCACAAGACTCATACACAGATGATAAACTATTCACTGCCAGGTACAAGAAAAGCAGCTGATGTCAGATCTTATCTTTGGAAACTTATATATTTATGAGTGTTTATTCCATTAGGCCATTATGAGGGACAGAAAAAGGGCACTTTTTATGGCTTGAAAAATTCCCACAAGAGTCACAAACTCAGAAACCAGAGATGGGAAGACATGATGGTTATTCAGGGACAGTCCCGTGGGCTTGGTTTCCCCCGTTCCGTCCCTGCTGGAGCTTCATCCAAACCAGTCTGACTCAAGCAATGGGACTTCTCCCTCTTCCCCTGAGGTGTGATTTCCCAGCTGCAATATTTTTCTGCTATTCAATCTGAATAGCCGTCTCATGAATTCATCATAAAATCATGAGATCTAAAGTGCCTTAAACAGCATTCATTTTTTTTTTTCTCTAAAAAGGAGAATTTAAAGACACCGTCAAAAGCTTAGATTCCCCAAAAGAAAAACACCCCATGACCTACGACAAGAATAAGTCAAGTGAGACACGGTGCCCTCTCCTGGAGTCCACACAGATCCTATCTGGGAGGTGTTAGGAGGATGACAATTCAGCACAGTAAAAAGGGATGGATAGGTACAGCAGTAATGAGCACTGGGAACCCCACAGGAGATCCACTCTTTAAACTTCCATAATGGGACCATCTGGTGCTCTAGGAACGTCTTCATTCTGTTAAGCACCAGCATCTGGAAATGAGGTACAAGCAGGCTCCTTACACAGGCTCCTTAGAAAACTTTGCCACCTGAAGTGCCCAGAGCCCTTCCCGGCTGCGCAGAAGAGAGACCTTGCTCAGTTAAGGACGCTTTCTTTAGTGCTCTACACCCATTTCAGATATGACCTTAAAATAACACTAATTCACTAATACTTTGAATAATTTTAGTAGTAATGGTTCACCGTGAGGTGGGGATACAAGTGAAACCAATTGGAAATGTTCTGGACAGGGACTATTGCTTTGGTTGGTCCAATTATGGAATTTTGTTTACTTATTTATTTATTTATTTATTTATTTTAATTTTTAAAATCCTCACCCGATATTTTTTCCATTTATCTTCAAATAGAGTGGGAAAGAGGGAGGGAGAGAGAGAAACACCAATGTGAGAAACATCGATCAGTTGCCTCCTGCACGCCCCCTACTGGGGATCAAGTCTGCAACCTGGACAGTTGCCCTGACCGGGAATCGAACTGCGGCCTCTCAGTCCATGGGACGATGCTCCATCCACTGAGCCACACCGGCCCAGCTGAATTTTCTAATTTTATAAATGAATGCTAGCAGAAAGCTGCATATACAATTGGAGCTCCCCCAATGCAAATTAGTCCCGTGAGTGAGTATGTCTCTTAGGGGTGATTTTTCATCAGGAGGAAAAATAAAAAGGTCTTGAAGAAAATCCACTCACCACTAGACTGTTATATGAGGGCTGTGAGAACTGATTTGGAGCAGATTACTTGGCAGGTAGCAAGGGAAAGCCAGGAGCTGGGGACCCGGTGATGAACAAGACCACAAGGACCCAAGGTGACACACCTTCTAAGGAGAGACAGACAACAAAGAAAAATGCATACAAATGGTGATGTGAAAGAGGTCACCAGATGGGCTCCCCTAGAGAATTAACAAAGAGAATGAGAAGGGGTGAAGGCTTCTAACAGGGGACCAAGAGAAGGTCTCCGAGGAAGTCGTTTCACTGAAGTCCCAGAGATGAGAAGGATCTAGCCAGGGTGGGAAGGACGGAAGCACCTTGAGGTTATCATGTGTACACAGGTCAGGAGGTGGGGGACCACGAATGAACTTCTGGAGAAACTGAAGTTCTTGTGGTTGTAGCCTAGGAAGAGAGGGCCTGAGAAGAGCGATGAGAGAGTGGCCCACTCTGGGCTGAGCTGGGCAGACAGATCAGACAGGATCTAGCCATGGAGGGAGGTAGGGAGGCCCAAGGAAGACCTGCAGGTATAAGGTTTAAACAGATGGGTGTGTGAAATAGAGCAGCCATGGAAGACACTAGAATCTAGTGTGGGGGGCATGGGAGTGGGAAGGATCGAGATTTCCAGCATGGACCTGTTAAGTTCAAATATAGCCCAGCCGGTGTGGCTCAGTGGATGGAGCAGCATCCCATGGACTGAGAGGTCCTGGTTCGATTCCCAGTCAGGGCAAATGTCCAGGTTGCAGACTTGATCCCCAGTAGGGGGCGTGCAGGAGGCAGCTGATGGATGTTTCCCTCTCACATCGCTGTTTCTCTCTCCCTTCCTGTCTCTCTAAAAAATCAATAAAAACATATATATTTTTAAAAGTACAAATATAATGTCCACAAGACAGCCAAGGCCCACCCCCTTCCTTCCTATATTTGTTGAGCTACGGGGAATGGGAACGAAAATTAGTACAATTCAGGCTTTTCCGTTAAGACGGTCACAGTCCCTAGGAGGTAGATGTCAGAACGCAGACAAGTAAACTAGTAAGTCCAGAGTGGTCAAAGCGAGATTTAAAGGGACCTGGTGAACAGTGAGGGGACAGCCACTCTCTGCCTCAAGGATTGGAGGGATTCACTGAAGTTAGAAGACACAGCCCTGTAGGTATTGAGGGGTACGGGTCCCGGTATCAGGTGGAGAAACAGGGAAGAGGTCTCAAGGTAGCTAAAATGTACATGAAAAGATCTGAAGGTGTGAAACCAAGGAAGAGAATCAGGGTGAGTGAAGAAGTTCCGAGTGGCCATGACAGGAAGGTACAGATTAATGAGGAGCTTCTATTAGAAGTTTGGTCATAATCCTGCGAGCAAAGGGTCACCACCATGTGCTTCTGAAGGCCCACCCAGTCGGAGGGCGGTGCAGAGGCGAGGGACAAGTACTGTCCACTCACCAGTGGCCGACCTTGGGATGCCAGTTTCCGAACTGTGAGGATGGTATGAACTCCCAGGGGCTGGGGGCTATGATTTCATAGTGCCCCCTTTCTACTGGACCCCAGCGATGGCTGGACACATGGTCACATCTTACAGCTCTCAGACAAAGGGCTGCAGAAATTAAAAACAGGGATGGCTATTTATGACTCAACAGTAACTCCGAGATTACAAAACCAGACTCCTGGCTCTCATTTCCACCTATTATGTCACAAGCCCACTTTTGGCACCTTGGACTCTTCGGAATAAATAGACAAAACACTCTCTGAACCTTTATCTCCAGACTAAACCTGCTACAGGGTCCTGGATTATAGAGGATGACGAATGGGCGTCGATTTCTGGTAGCCACACTAACGTTCTTCAACTCTAAAATGCCGTTGCTGGTCTAAATGAAAATCAGCCTTTCCAGTTTCCTGTATTTTTTTGTTTTGTTTTGTTTTGTTTTTGAAAGTGCATCAGCAATTATATTTGAATTATAAAGTCAGCTGAAATGCAAGGCCAGACTGAATTCCAAGGCTGATGTACGGGCAGCACATAAAAGTGGAGACTGCAGCTGGCCAAGCTTGGAAGGAACAGTTCTCTAAAAGGAGAAATTGAGCAAGCTGTTGACAATGACCTTACGATTGAGTATTGTTCTGAGATTAGTTTAAAGAGAAAGAGAAAAGATTCCACAGACCCTAAATCATGTATTAGCTTAGGCTATGACTGATACAGTTCCCAGCCCAGAAACAGAAGTTCAGATTTGGGCTCTCTGGGATGTTTGCAGGGTTCAAGTCCAAGACCAGCGGACCCAAGGAACAAGATGAATTCCATTTTCACTACAAATTTCAAGGGGGATGACTTCAAAAAGGAAAGAAAGAATGTGCTGAGGTCAGGAGACAGAAATCAATAGACCAGGCTGACGGATTCTATTGGAAGAAGAAGAAAGTTCATTGGTGTATCCACAACAAATTCTCTTGCTGGAAGATGATATTTTGAGGGAGTATAAATCTTATGGACTAGTCCTCTAGCCGCAGAACTATACTTGGGTTGCTTTATTCAGGAGAAATGATGGGTTTGCCTCACTGTGAGTTCTCACTTGACTCTCTCTTTGATCTATGACAAACACAGACAAGACAGCAGCCAACAAGAGGCTGGTGAGTTCCTTAAAGCAGACCTCTGCTAAGGTGGAAAAGAAAAGAAGACCGTGATGGGGACAGATCTGGTGCTCCTACCGTTATTATGTGATTGAACTAAAGGTCTTCTCGTTCACCTGTTTAGATTCGTTTCCCAATCAGCAGGAGACTGTATGGTATTTTGGTTTCACACTGATTTGGAATCGGTGAGACTCTAACAATGACCCCTCGGAACAAACACTGCTTGAGGGATACATCCTCCTGATTCTTGGCCTTAGAAACGGTGCTAGTTTGTTTGAACAAGTAAAAGTGGTGAGACTTTATGAAAAAAGGACAGGGATGGATGGCTGTGCCCTCCACACTGGCCCACGATACAGCATGTCTTGGCCCTGGCAGAGATTGCGATTCTTTGGACAGGAAGTCAGAACAAACCTGAACACGTGTTTTTTTGTGTTTTTTTTTAATAACTTTTTTTTTCTTTATTGATTTTAGAGAGAGAGGAAAGGAGAGGGAGAGAGAGATAGAAACATCGATGAGAGAGAACATCGACTGGCTGCCTCCTGCATGCCCCCCACTGGGGATCAGGCCCACAACCTGGGCATGTGCCCTGACCGGGAATCGAACCGGTGACCTCTTGGTGCATGGGCCGACGCTCAACCACTGAGCCACATGGGCTGGACCTGGACACGTTTTTATGCCCTGGTTTCACTAGGTTTCGAACTAGTGACCCTATCTCAAAGAGACTGTCAAACTCTACCCCAAAATCAAGGCCTGCTGGTAGAGACAGTTTTCTTTGCTTTTCACATCTTTTTTTTTTTTTTTTTTTTAAATGAAAGGGTTTATTTAAACACAGGTTCAATCTAGAGGGGAAAAAAAAAAAGCATAACTTGCAGCCTTTTCTAAGTGGGCACACCCCAGCACAAAGCATCCTGGTGTGTGGCATGAGCGCATCGATTCCCCAAAGATGGCCTTGCCCTCGTTAGAATTAATTTTGGAGGTAACTGGGGCAACGATTGGTGAAAGTCCTGTAAAATAGGTCACCTACCACAAGTGAAAGCAGAGAAGTTACTCAAAAGGGTAGCCAGGGGCAAGGACGTGTCACAATTCCGAGAGAATAGGACTTCGTGATCGTTACACAAGGAAACTGTCCAAAGACCCTTTCAAAGGGCCTGAGAAAGGAGCCTTTGTTGTCAGGGGTGATAGAATCTGCCTCCGCTCCCTTCTTTTACACATCACGGTATCCCGTGACACACCACGCACACCGTTTAGGGAGGCGACTGTCATGCGATATAGCTTAATAAACACAAAGATGTGAGGGTGGCGTTGTGTTCCCAACTCCTGCCCTACTTGCTCTATCATGTATTAAGCATCACAGTGCACTCTTTTCTGGACTCAGCGAATGCCCAGTTGAACGAATCAGGTGTACTACTTACTCCAGCTCCGAATCGGCTTCTGTTATTTTGTTGTGAAGCCCATCCCCACTTTTATTACCTGATTTCACCGTTTCTCAGAAGACATGTGAGCCCAGGAAAACGGGTCCTCCCAGGCACTTTAACCCTGTGTTTCCTCTTTGAGTAGAAGGTCATTTCCCAAACACCCTTCTAATTAGATGGTGTGCAAGGTTGGTTGAAAACAGAGGGCACATTTCTTCTTGAAACGGAGCCTTAAAATCTGTAGACATTGAACAAAAGGTATTTCTCGCGATGGCTCTTCTGTTATTTTTTTTCCAGTGTTCAAGTTCATTCTTGATAGCGGTTAAGGGCATGCTTTAACTTACGCAAGTGATGATTAATTGTTAATATTTATGTAACCTCTCAGATCCTTGTTGAATTACTATTTTGTACGGTTTTGCTTCCTGTACCCCTTCACACAGTCCGAACATGTAGCTTATTATTTTGATTAATTGTGTTACATCGTGGCATTGTTTTACAAATGGGATCACTCAGAGTGACACCGCTATATGACTTCTCCAAAGCCAAACAGCAAACTGCATCAGAAGCACTTGGGATGTATTCTTAAGGAGCTGACTAACCCCAGTCAAAAGCAAAGCATTTTCATTGAAGACGAATCACACACTGAGTCTCAGCAATGCCAAAAATTAAAATCATTAAAACACAGGATATGTTAGACACTTTTCCATAGAATGACATTTGGCCACAGAATATTTTGGCATGGATTAAGTAAAGTAGCAATGCACCGGTCTCCAACCAGGGTCGATTTTTGCCTCAGAGACTTTAGGCAACATCTGTACATAGTTTCAACGGTCACAGCTGGAAAGGGGTGCTCTGGACAGGCATCTCCTGGGTACAGGTTAGGGATACTCCTAAACATTCCACCATGCACAGGATAGACCCCACGACAAAGAATGAATCATCTACCCCAAATGGCAATGATGCCCAGGTTGACAAACTCTGTCACAGCATATTTCAGTGGTACTTCTGCATAAAAAATTAAAAACCCCAAACTGAAAAGTAAGATATTGAGAAAAGTAAAGCAACTGCTCCTTTGAAGTATTTTTGAAAAATTTGATAGTTCCCTAACTTGTACCTAAGATACCTCATTGAAGATTATTTTAGGAACAGTTAATTGTTTAGAATAATTTATTAAGGGGCATCATTTCCTGTGGGTCCATTTTCTTTTAAATGTTTTTTTTATTGATTTTTTTAGAGAAAGAGGAAGGGAGAGGGTGAGGGAGATAGAAACATCGATGAGAGAGAGAAGCATCAACATCGATCGGCTGCCTCCTGCACACCCCCTACCTTGGATGGAGCCTGCAACCCGGGCATGTGTCCTGACTGGGAATCAAACCAGTGACCTCTTGGTGCATAAATCAACGCCCATCCACTGAGCCACACCAACCAGGCCTGTGGGTCCATTACTAGGTGAAGATTTCAGAATGAGATTGACTTATCCCGTATCAGAAAATTCAGCTCTGGGTAGAAACTTCCTAAGAATGCAAGTTTTGTTTGTTCCCAAGAATCCTGCATTTTTCTCAAGTCTTTCTCTTGTCTTTTCATGGCAGATGCTTGGCACATAAATCTGGGATAAAATGCAATGGAAGTGGACAACAAAAAGCTACTTCCTTACTTTGAAACTGACCGTGAGACTCATTCTTTCTTCTGATTCATCCCTTTCCTTTGCAGATTGGAAGCAATGATAGGGTTAACAGAATAGCCAATTCTTAAAGCCCTCTCAATGTTTGGATTCTTTTTTTTTTTCCCCCCAGAAGGTCAAAAAGGACACCAATTAAAGCGAGTTATGAACTATATTCAGACTTTCCATATTTCTTCGCCATTCCAGTAAAAGTTCCTCTCCAAAGAAATTTGGTCCGGAGATGGAATGAAAGACGTTTTATTTTCTCCCCTCGATGTTGGCAGTATTTCACTCCTACATGTCTGAGATTGTTTTCATCTAGCGGAGTGCTTTGATATTTCTGAATGTGGCTACATGGTTTAAGACAAAAGCCGCGATAACGCATACTAATTATTCAGCTTGTATATTACTGCCTGACAAGAGAGAGGAGAACTTTTTCTTCCTTGATGGTGGTTGTAAAAATTAAGAAACCCAGGAGGAACGAAAAGGTCTGTGTTCTTGAGAGTAAAATGCTTCCATCTCTCAGGGTTCTAAATCATTGTGTGCGCCCTGCCACAAGGGTGCTTATTTTTTCAGAATTCCTGTCTACACAAGCCAGGCCAGACCAGACCTGGTGTCTCCTGTTCTTCCACCGGGCCTGAGGGTCTCACCCTTGTTGGTGGCCACAAGTCTGAAGTAAGATGAGAGTCACCTCTCAGCCTGCAAGTGATCTTCATGTCTTGTCAAGATGACAGTCTACCATGTATGACCTTTTTATGATAACCCAGCAATCCCATTACTAGCCTATTTGTAGTTACTACTTGTAATTCCCATTACTAGAAACTTGCCATAGAGTCCAGCCGGTGTGGCTCAGTGGCTGAGCGTCGACCCATGCACCAAGAGGTCGCCGGTTCGATTCCCGGTCAGGGCACATGCCCAGGTTGTGGGCCCGATCCCCAGTGGGGGGCATGCAGGAGGCAGCCCATCGATGTTCTCTCTCATCGATGTTTCTATCTCTCGCTCCCTCTCCCTTCCTCTGACTCTAAAATCAATAAAGAAAAAAAATTTAAAAAAAGAAAAGGAAACTTGTCATAGAAATTGGGCGGGGGCTGACATCACATTGAATCTGTTTGAATGTCTGTTGGATATTTGGAAATTCAGAAATAGATTAAATGTGGTACTCGGACGTGCAAGGAGAATACGAATGACATGACCCGGCCTACACGATGAAACAAGGAGCTTGCCTCAGAAATGCGGAGTCGATAACCAACCTGCTTTATATTTTATTATATCTGCAGGCCGCTTTGAAGTGGGTCTGGAATAACAAGTATTTACTTCTGTTTCGTTCATTCCGTGGAATGTCGCTGTTCCGTTTGGAAGCGGAATGGGAGACCCCAGAAAGAAAAACAGCATGAGCAAGGCCACCTGGAAGCACAGGAAAGAGGATCTTGGGGGAGGTTGTCTGAAATTCCCCGGAGATGAGCTCCCTTGCCTCAAGTCACCCTCTCCCTCCCAAAGCGTTTCATTCAGCAGCTCGAGGTCCCTCTCCCCACCTCACCCTGCGGTTCTTCTTCCTATGGAGGGGCTGAATGTCCTGCTCAGGCCTAAGCAAAACTGGGACGTCAGATTCAGACCAGCCTTTCCCCTTGTAGGGCAGAAGTTCACCTCTACTCTGTTAGAAAACAAAGCCCTTATCATAATTCCTCCAGCACCGATTTTCTTCTAAAGAGATGACACCCAGTGTGGCAGCCAAGCAGCTGATATCCGGGTGAGTTTTGAATTCTAAGGAACATGTGCTAAAATTCAGACTATTACAATACAGCAGTTGCCAAAGAATACCATAAAGGGCAACAGAGAGCACTGCTCAGTAAGTCTCATTCTTCAAAGAAAAACGCACAATATGTTTTAATGCGACAACATAAATACCTGTCACTGACTCCACCCAGCTGTGACAGTGTTCCCATGGGGGTACTAGGAGCTGTGTTTGTGAGACATTAGCTGGTTTCTCCCTCACTTTTAGGTATTTTTAGTGTGGTATTTTCTATTTCCTTCTCTAGAATGAATCCTACTACCGTGATCATCCTTGATATAACAGTGTTAAAGATAGGTCTTGGAATTTCATCAAAAATCCCAAAGGATTATTTCAGCTCTTCCAACTTTCTCCTCTTCAAAAACCACGCAACAAAGTAACTAATAAGTACACAAACAGGCTGATTTGAGGTTCACCATTTCTTTTCCCACGTGTAATTTGGAAGTAATAAAACAAGAAAGTAGAAAAAAAAATGAAGTTGAAGGGAAAACAGTCAATAACCAAATCACCGGATAATAGTCATAGATTGGAAACTCAGTTCTGAAGGGATTTCTGTTGGGTGTTCATTGGATCTTCACCGTGGAGTTAATACCCACGAGGTGCAAATGAGGAAAGGAAGAGATGGGAAGTACCAGAGCTGAGATTGAAAGCTAAATATGGCCCAGCCGGTGTGGCTCAGTGGATTGAGTGTCGTCCCATGGACTGAGAGGTCCTAGTGATTCCCGGTCAGGGCACATGCCGGGGTTGTGGGCTTGATCCCCAGTAGGGGGCGTGCAGGAGGCAGCCCATCCATGTTGATGTTGATGCTTCTCTCTCTCATCGGTATTTCTTATCTCTCTCTCTCTCAAAAATCAATAAAAACATATTTAAAAAAGAAAGAAAGCTAAATGTGTATCTTTTATACTTAGAAAATGGAACTCTCTCCTTTCATGCTGCTGCTTCCCGAGTTGGTGGCATATCCTACAGGCCACGAATTAACCTTGCTGTGTATGCATCCGTGTCCTTGCAGAAGCAACCCTATCCAGCGACAAGCGTCTCTGTGGGTAGAGTGTGAACTTGCCACGTACACTCCACGCACTGGCGGATGCTGGCTCAGGAGGTCTGGGATGGGGCCTGAGGTTCTGCATTTCTAACCTTCCCAGATGCTGCACCTTAAGTCACAAGGGGCCTGTTAGAAAGAGCTTTAGGAACAAACCATCATTAAAAGTGAAACTTGGCTCTCCCGGGGCCATTCCTTCCATGGGTTTCGAAGCCACTTACAAAGCACCTTAGGGGCCAGCGTCCACTCGGGTTGTCTTTGCTCATCAGTGGGTTTGGCGTTCTCTACCCACACGCAGGTCCACGGAAGTCCACCGTTGTTTTGTTTGGACAGGCTGGTGGCAGCCTGAGCTTGCACACAAAGGCCTTATCATCCCCAGGAGTCTCTCCCTGACAGCTGTTTTCCTTCCCAGCCCCAGGACTCTGGCCAGAGGAAAGGGAAAGGCCTCCCGGAGGAAGACTGCTGGTATCAAGCTGTGGTACATGCCTGCTTCCCAGACCTGCCACAGTCTCACGCCCACACGCGAGACTAAAGCTGAGATTCCTCCCTTCACCCCTGCACTAGGGTCCACGCGGAATCAGTGCTTTGCTACATTTTGGTTTTGTTCATACAACCTGGTGCAGACGCGAGGACTCAACGATTTCTTCTCCTAAAACAAGGGATTTCTATAAATTACAAGGACTCATTTTCAAGTCCTACCACAAAATCTGCTGTGTGTGTGTGTGTGTGTTCACGGCTGATCAACACGTGTCCCGCCAGCATGAGGTCAGCATATGGAATCAGCATTAGGAATAGGAGCCCCACACCTAAGAGAGCTGATAAAATCAGGGTCCTTGTCAATCAGCTGTGCACGGGGAGAGGCAGAGGCGCCTTCAGTGACTTCCTCGGGGGAAGGTGTGTTTTCTGCTGGTGAACTGCTCCCCCTGGTGGACCAGGAATCGATACGTCTGTGATTCCCTTCTGCAGGGGAGCACACGCTTGGGAGAAAACCGGGTGGTTCCAGGTACACAAACGCATCTTCCAGGAAGAAAAAAAAAAAAAAAAAGCTAACTTTTTGAGCACCAAAAATAAGTGGAATCCCTAGCTCGGACCCGACTGATTTTGAGCATCGCTGTCCTGCAAAGCACAAAGGTTGTCCTCCCACACTCTCCTTGTTGCATGAGTTCTTATTGTTTTTTTTTGTTGTTGTTGTTATCTGCCTTGTGGGTCTGTCTGCATTTGAGAGACCTGGAGAAGTGGAAACTCCGTATTTGCTTTCATTCACCTTTTACAACTCATCCGGAACATTTACACGGGGAAAATGACCCACGCGGAGGAGAACTTTGCTGGGACATCATGTGTTTCTCTTACTTCCTAGTTCACGCCTCTCTCTGAGGTGGCACGTTGACTGACCCTCATTAATGCTTAGATCCCTTGTTCCACATACCTGCTCTCAAGACAGAATTAAGCTTCATGATTTTCCGAGGGTCGTCTTTCTACTAATGTGATACATTTCAGTGGCAATATAGATAGTTTATTCTGTTGTTTTCCTTAAAGAAGCCTTCTGTGTGCCATGCTATCCCCAGAGAGACTAGTTTGCAGGTCAGACAAAGATGGAATCTATGGTAACTTTCCGTCCTTTGAACATTCTGCCAATGACTGATGTTGTAGCTTCAGTCCAAACAGTTTATAGGCTAAATAAGGAGGTCTTTTAAATATTTATTTAACAAGACACATTTTAAATAGCCTACATATGTAAATAGAGCATTCTCAGCCTGTACATTATTGCCAGGTCGATTCTCATGTTCTGATATATATAATTAATTACCGGTTTATTCCTCTGTAAACCGAAGCAGGAAATAAATCAGTGGTAGCCGGTCACTAGTGTCAGCAAAAACCGTAATACCCTCTTGTCAGTGGGTCTGTGAACGAGGAATTGAAGCTGAGCACATCTGGGGTGACAGAGCCCTAAACTGTGCCCAAAGAGCAAGTTTTGAATCCGGTTTTTGTTGCTTACTTTTGATGTCTAGACTTTCCCTCTATGCTGTGTAGGTGGGCATGGAATTGCATAGTTTCTAGTTTAAAACAAACTCAGAAAACATACGCAGTGTAATCCACGCATCTAAAGTAAAACTGTATCACATTCCAAGCAGCATTATATTTAGAAACAAAATCAACACCATTACCAATAATTTCGGTAATTTCTTGGGCATTGAAGATGTGACTATTTTTAATGCTTCAGCAAAATCTGGGCATTGATTTTGTGAGAAGAAAATATATACATAGGCATTTATCTTCTCCACTTAAAATGCACATCCCTCCTTTAATTTTTTTCGCTAAAAACCTCTGAAGTACAAAAATATTGGACTTCAAATTTGTCATGAGTAGAGAGAGATCTTTGTAGTGAAGAAAAATGAAACAAAAACCAAATCTTTTCTTTTTAGATGCACTTTTTGATGATGTAAAATGAGTAATCATCTCAAGCACGTCAACAAATGTTCGGTCTGGGTCATTGATGAGACAAGCTTGTTTCATTCAAACATAATACACATGGGTTAGTCACAACCCAACACTGAGTTCTGATGCTCAGTTCTGTGAATTAACTTGCCAACTTAATTCTAGCCAGTGGATTAGCAATATTAATTATCTTGGCCCCTGGCCAAAGCATCTGGAAAATTTAGTGTGGAAAATCATTTAAAATAATTCATTCATGCCATCATGACAAACCAACCCATTGGTTAAATGACCTTTTCACCATCACCCAGTTGTTGGGCCACACTTGAAAACATTCTGTATTAAATTTGCATCGGATCATTTTGTCATTCTGCATTGGGAAGGAGCATTCAATCTCTGGGAAAATAAATAGCAGCAACAACAAAATTGATTGAATTTTAAGACTCTCCAGAGAATTATGGCCAGTGACAAAAGTCCATTTCCAAATGTTACACACTGTATATGACTCCATTTATGTAACATTATTGAAACGTCAAAATTATAGAAATGGGGACAGATAGGGAGTTAATGGGGATGTAAGGGTGGGAAGGAAGAGAGTGTGGACATAAAAAGGCAACATGAAGGATCCTTATGATAGAAATATTCTTATCTTGACTGCGCATCAATGTCAATATCCTATTTGTTTTTAAATATGTTTCTATTGCTTTTTTAGAGAGAGAGGAAGGGAGACACAGTTAGAAATATCAATGTGAGAGAGAAACACTGATCGGTTGCCTCCTGCACGCCCCCTACTGGGGATCAACCCAGGCATGTGCCCTGACCGGGAATCGAACCGGGACCTCTAGGTCCATGGGATGACGCTTAATCCACGGAGCCACACTGGCTGGGCAACATCCTGTTTGTCAGAGTGTACTAGTGTTTTGCAAGATGTTAGTCTTGCGGGGAACTGGGTCAATTATCCCTCTATATTATTTCTCACAACTGCATGCAAATAGAAAATTATCTCAACATTAAAACTTTGATTTTAAAAAATCCTGCAAGACCGACAATCCAACAGCTCTATTTCTCTGGACTTAAAGTATAACACAAAAAATATTGACTATGACACTTGAATCTTATGTCACCTGGGACAAATATATTCAGCCATTCTGAGCCCACTTCCCTGTCCACTGACTATTTATTTCACTCACTGTAGTCAGGACAGAATGAATTTGAAATAGCGATTGTAAGAGTACTTCAGTGCCAGCCTATAAGCTAAGTTACATGTGTTCCATTCTTTATATCTATTTGGTAGTATTCTTTTTTTTTTAATCCACACCTGAGGATATTTTTTCATTCATCTTCAGTGGGAGGGAGAGAGAGAAACATCGATGTGAGAGAGACACATCAATTGGTTGCCTCCAGCACAAATTCAACCAGGGCCGGGGACCGAACCCCAATTGAGGTACATGCCCTTGACCGGAATCGAACCCACAATTCTTTGGTCCAATGGCTGATGCTCTAAACCGACCAGGGTTCTAGTAACTCTCATCCCTGACTTTTTCAACACTCTGTAGCTACAGGGACCCTCTCACTCTCCTGTCCCTGAACACTCCAAACCTACCTTCCATCTTTGCCCCTCAGTCTCCTTTCCCTGTTGTCAAACAGGGTCCCACAGGTAAGTCACCACCAACACACTGCCTCTGTACACGCCTTTCTCCCTTTACATGACCTTCTTTCTGCAGGACAATTATGCCATGGTATTTGTCTCTTTTCTTTTTACAGCACCCCCTCTCCCCCCATAGTCCATGCCTAAGGACTGGAGAAAGACAGAAGGATTTGTAGCTAAGGTGTCGATGGTTTTTATTACGTTTCATTTATGATCATCATTTTACAATTGAGGAACTGTTAGTAATCTACTGAGAACATACAGCCAAGTTCACTTAGGATGCTTGGGAAATATTTAAATAACAAAGGATGTTGCAAAGATGTTTTTTCTGTTTTCTGATTTCTGCCATGTGACTGCATTACTAAAAATCCATTATTCATTTCTTTACTCGTTTGTTTATTTATTCATGAATCATTTTATCACTCATTCTTTAATGACTTAACGTCCACTCATTGCCAGGCTCTGTGCTAAACCCCGCGGATATGAAGATGAGTAAAATATAATCTGGAAAGGCACTCATGAAAATAATAATGATGGGAATATGGTTCATGATCCAACAGAGACTTGAAAGTTCCGTGGACACACAGAGAAGAAAGCAATTCACTGTGGAGCCTTCAGGGTACCCAGAGAAAGTGGCAAACTCACATGCCTACAGGGGCCAGCCTTGTAACAAATCCCCACGGAGTTGTACGCAAGGAACTGTTCTGACCAAGTTTGATTTGAAAATGTCTAGAAGTGGACGTGGCATTCCTGGGACGAGGAATATTATGCTTAATTATGATGAAATCCTATGGGCTTCACTTTCAACGTGTAACTCACTCATCACCATGTAGTTTGTTATCAAACCCAATACAACCCTCCTAGCCCTGTCCCCCCTTATTTTCCCTCAGGTCAAGAGCAGTAGCCTCTTATTTAGTTTCCCTGTGTTCACTCTTGCCCATCCACAATCTTTTTTTTTTTTTGCACTCATAAGTCAGAGGGAGACCCAGTGCATAAGTAAGTTCAGGTCACGTCTCTATTCAACGACTTCCCAGGTCGCTCAAGTTAAAGCAAAAGCCTTTACCTTGGTCTGAAACCTCATTTCTTAGCTGAACAGTAGAATAACCTAGAGTGTTTTTGTAAAGTATTAATGGCTGATGAAAAAAAAACTCATAAAAAAAAAAAGTATTAATGGCTGGCTCTCAACCCCCAAAGTTCTGCGTGATCTAAGGTGGTACCCAGGTTGCATTTAGATGATCTAAGGATGCTATCCATCCTCTCTCTGCTCATTGCATTAGTCTACTCCAGTGTTACTTCTGTAGGGAGGCCTTCTCTGACAACCCTACCTAAGCATCACTTCTTTTACCTCAGTATTTTTCTTATGTGCTCAGAGTCCCTCTTCCCCCCTAGAAGATCAGCCTCTGGGGTCAGAGACTTGACCCCTCTCGTATGTTTACTGCTCTATCCCCAATACCTACACCAGTACCTGGAGGCACATAGGAGGCATTACATAAGTAAACTGTAAAACAAATTGAAAGAACAATGACACGTCAAGGAAGGGTTTAACACATTTCAGGGAAGTGCCAACTGGCGACAGGAAATGATCCAGGAAGGAGGAGGAAGCCTTGTCCAAAATAAGGAGCCGGGATCATTTCCCAGGATGGGGAACCTTCATCTTAAACAAAAGGCTTTCACATCCAGATGTGTATTTCAGGAAACTCACTTGCAGTGCAGTTATGAGAAGGAATTAGTCCAAAATAGTGTTAAGAGGATAATAAATACCTTTTAGGAGGCTCTTTTTAAAAACAAATGTTTTTTCTTTATTGATTTTAGAGGGAGAGGAAGGGAGAGGGAAAGATAGAAACGTCAATGAGACAGAACATCTATTGGCTGCCTCCTACATGCCCCCCACTGGGGATCAGGCCCACAACCTGGGAATCGAACCGGCGACCTCTTGGTGCATGGGTCGACGCTCAACCACTGAGCCACACTGGCCGGGCTAGGAGACTCTTGTAATCATAATGAGGAAAGTTTGAACAAAGATATGACACATTTGAACAGGAAAGCATGGAAGGAAGTGGAAACTGAGCCACAGGTGGGTTTGTTTTGGTGACCAAGGTAACTATAAAAGAGTGGTCACTCATACGTTAGCCTCTACCATTCACTGCTTCTCTCTTGCAAAAGCTTACATATGTGTCTCAGGCTCTTTCTCTGTTCTGATTAAACAAATACACATTAAAGCAGACTTAAAAGTACTAGCTTAAGGCATCTCCAGAAAGAAAGCCGAGGTCATTTCAGCCATTCTGGGCCCTTCTGGTGCTGGGATTCTATTTCCACATGTGGCCCGAACGGTCCTGGTTCCTATATGACCTCAGAGGCGATTTCACACATTCATCGTCCTCGTGCGATAAAATGCTGCATGATGTCTGTTCTGGTCGAAGTCTCTTCTGTTTTCCACTTGTGTTCCATTGTCCTGTAATATGTTCGAAGCTGAAAATAGACCTCAGCTATGATCCTAGCACAAGTGATTAATTTTATGACTGCTTTTCTCCCAGTGGGATAAACTCACAATAAATAAGAAAAGCGTCACTGTGTATAAGCCCCTAAATAGACCTCAGCCCTTACCCTTCAACCTCTAAACTTACTAACCCAATATGAAGTCGAGTCCCTGCCCGCCTCCTCCCCACTCTTCCAACCTGATATTACTTTGGTTAAAGGAGTAAATCTAATTAAAGGAGCATGGGAAATGGAAGCCGTTTAGTGAGTTAGGGAAGCTGGATCTGTGCACCATTCACCAGTTACAAGATGGAAAATTCCTCAGACTGCTAGGCAGAGTGCTCTCAATGCTGTCGAAACATCTGGTTTTCTCTCTGTAAAACCTTTTCCACGAGGTTGGCGGAGATTTTTATTCTAATTGAATTTGTAGTTAATTCCAGATAAAGACGAGTTTCTTTTTGCTGATGCTGCTCAAATCAGGGGCCCCAGCCCCACTACTGGAAGCCCGTTTTTACTCAAGAATGAGAAGAAGTGGGGGGTGCGCTTGGCTCAGCGAGCCTCTACTTGTTTATGTTTTTTTTAGGGCAGAAGGACCATTTCTGATGCCCTCGATTCCTGACCTGGTCTTCTGAGTCACGGGTGATGGACTTGAAAGGCACTCCCCTGTGTCTTAAAATCCATGTTTCTAATCAATTAGCAAGGACGTGGCTCAGCTTGGACGTGAGCACAGCTCACCACTCTCCCTGTGAATGTTTATCTGGTGTTACTTGATCTGAAACAATTCATTACCCTAGACCATTTAAAAGAAACGAAAGAGTTAAGCTTTCCAGCATCTGTTGCAATATTGGTTAAATAACGTAACACGTGGATGAGCAAAAGAAAAAGTAAATTAAAGTATGAAATATATGTCTCCCGGTGACGTTGACATGCCACCTGTTTGACAGTCTCCTGCCTGTACAGTGGCCTTTGGGGGCCAACCTTTTCCATGAGTCTATATTTGGGATATTATGAAATGAAGGAAGACCATTAAATGACAATTACCTCTCCCTTCTACAGAACTGTATTGGAACTACACCCTAGAAATTAAAACGAAGACCTAGAACCCAAAGTCAGAATAAGAAGCCAATCGGGCAGCTCATCAGGTAGCCTGGAATCTATCTCTGTCCCTTTCGGGGTCATTTAAAAAAAAGCCAACTTCCCATTTTTTCCAGAGGCTTTGGACCTAGAAGCAGGGTACCCCCTTCTCTCTTTCGAAGTGGTGTAGAAATGTCAATCAAAAGCCATGGGCACCGCCCTGGCCAGTTTGGCTCAGCGGTTAGAGCATCAATCCATGGACCAAAGAGTCACGGGTTCGATTGCAGTCAAGGGCACATACCTGGGTTGCAGTATGGTCCCCGGCCCCGGTTGGGGTCATGCAGGAGGCAACCAATCGATGTGTCTCTCTCACATCGACGTTTCTCTCTCTCTCTCTCCCTCCCTCCCTCCCTTTCACTCAATTTGAAGATAAATGGAAAGGTGTCCTTGGGTGAGGATTAAAAAAAAAAAAAAAAAAAAAAAAAAAGTCATGAGCGCAGGCCTTAAAGTAATGTTGGCATTTTCAAAGCTGACAATATTGATTAACCCTTGCTAAATTTTCTCATTCTCATCACACCTAGACCCAAAGCCTAGATTATTAACTCTTCCTCCTTGAGGGGTCTCTCACTGATTCTCTCAACTGAGTGAATTGTCTTTTATCTGGACATCTGAATATGCAGAAAGTATATTGAACTACTACTGCCTATTTTTATGTGTTCATGATTTTTATCACAAGGTCTTCTGCTGTTGTTTTTTAAATATAAATAATACTGCATTAAGGGCAGAAGGAATATGACTAATGTATTCCTAAAATTCACTAGACACTCAATAAATGATTTTTAATTAATGATCTCAGATAGTTGTAGAAGATTTAATAGGAAAAAATGCATTACTCTTATTTGGCCACAGTTGTAAGCTGACATATGCAACCATGAGAAATGTTGGCTGTGTTTGGTCAAATTAAACACAATAAGAAAATAAAGTGCTGTCTCAGAATATGACTTGGTTGATTCCAATATTTTTAAAAATATTTTTTTCTTTATTGATTTTTAGAGAGAGAAGAGGGGAGAGGGAGAGAGAGATAGAAACATTGATGAGAGAGAACATCGATTGGCCGCCTCCTGCATGCCTCCCACTGGGGATCGGGCCCACAACGTGGGCATGTGCCCTGACTGGGAATCGAACCGGTGACCTCTTGGTGCACGGGTTGATGCTCAACCACTGAGCCACACCGGCTGGGCGATTTCAGTATTTTTTAAATATAAATAATACTGCATTGAACAATCACAGAAATACATTTTTGAGTGCATCTCTGGTTGTATCTGAAATGTTAATTTCGTGGGAATGAACTGCCGGGCCAAAGGATGTAAACCTGATTTTTCCATATTCTCATTAACATTGCCTACTGTAATTAAGTATACTAATAATTGATAGATGACAATATCTTTTTGCTTCGTTATATATAAACATATGCCAGTATTATATATACATGTTACATATGTATATATAAATATTTGTATAATTCTGGGGAGGATTATTGTCCCAGTCCGCGACCCTACCTGTACAGAGGCACTCTGTTTATGCTTTGCAGTATATTTTTACAAAAGGTAGAGAATAGTTCTTTTTCCTTCACTTTGGGCTTCTCAGTGTGTCTTTCTCTGGCCAAAGTGAAGTTAGAAGATATGATACAAGAGGGAAGCTGGGCGTCATGGCTTCAGAGGGCTGGTCCAATGTGACAGCTGAATCATTTTTTAAACCATCAGGACAAGGCATGGAGTCGCCAGCGGCTCAAGGGCTCACTCTTGAGGGGAAGCTCAAACCTGAGAGAGGGTATGTTTACAAAGTGGGTGATGAACACCTGGTGTCCTTGCTGGACCCCGGGAACACATCTCAACACATCCGAGGTTACGAGGTAATAAGGAATAGGAATTAACTCCGGCCTCTTCTGACACATGTCAAAGTTAATTCCACTTTAGATGAGTCTTAATTATGCCGGTGAAGTTTAGGGTTTAATAGAAAGAACCTGTTCACTGAAACTGTACCTTTTATTGTAAGGACTAAGAAAGATTTAAAGTCAAGTTCACTTTCAATGTGGTGAGCTTAATTTGAAGCTACAGTATTAATTTTTGAGGTAACAAACCCTCCAGCTCTGATCGAGTGGTTGCCTTGTTATCCTCGCTTGTCTGTGAAATTACTCAGCCTAAGGGAAATCCCGCAACTTCTAGAAAATATTTAGCCTCTGACTGTCTGAACTTGGTGAACTCAATTCTAGCACTCAATTTTTTTTTTTATTCAAATTCATTCTTCTCGTGGAGGATATAAGACCTAGCAGCCTCGCTATGGATAGCACCCACTCATTTTTTTGAAAGCCTACTGTGATGAACTATGGGTATTATAGAAATTATTTTTTAAATTGAGATATAATTAACATATAGCATATTAGTTTCAGGTGTACAACATAAAGTTTCAATATATGCATACAACAGGAGGTGATCACCACGAATATATCCTGCTAACATCCATCACCGAACAGAGTTATACTTTTTTAAATACTGAGAGCATTGCTGCATGGCAGATATATATATATATATATATATATATATATATATATATATATATATATATATATATTTTTTTTTTTTTTTTCTTTTTCAAATGAATAAGCTCACATACAAAGAACTGAACAACATGCCCAACCATGGCTTAAATGTCACATCATAAGGACATGACTGAACTAGGACTCAAACCCATGACTTTTGGACACCGCCACCCCCCCCCCAAATAATTTTAAGATAGAAAGAACCACATAAGAATGTCTAACCATTTTCTTTTTGAAACCAGATGGTGGCTGATCATCGATATTTTCTAAAGGAGGCATCCGTAGGGCAAACGAGTAGGAACAGATAACCCACAGCCGCCTAAACACAACCTCTCATCAAATTCAGCAGCAAATGAGGACCCGTGAAAATCCAGACGGTCATTATTTAATCTTTACGGATATCTATTCCTTTAAGGGGCTTTGCTTTGTTATTTTTTTTACCTTTTTTTTTTTTTTTAACAGTTAGTGTTTTTCTTTTGAAATAATTAAAGGGAAAGGAAGTCCAAGGAGAGACTGAGTGACATCCAATATTCCCTAATACCCTCTTGTTGCCTTAGGTGATTGGTACACTTAATTAAGGAGGGTCCTGGCTCTATCATCGACCAGGGCCTGACCTGGGGGTGGGAAGGAGTGAGCTGTAACCTGACCGAGCCCAGGTGTGTGCCTGGAGGTCACACACTGGGAAAACATGTGGCCCCAGCAAGCTTTCCCAAGTCTGGCTTTAACTATTTCAGGTCTTTCTCGAATGACCACATTCTCTCATGCTCAGACAGTGTCTGTGTGCTTCCCTCTAGCTTACGATTTTCGAGTTGGAAAAGGAAGTGCATCAGGTTCAGGGATTTGTTTCAGGCTTTGAAGTCCATGGCTAAAAAGGAACCCACCTCTTCTGACTGCTACCCACCACTCTGGGTGCTATAACACGGTGTCACTTACCACACATGCTCTCACGGACCCACAAACACTGTTACTTAAAAGAAACATTTTCTATTCTAGAGCACAGCACTACTTTATTTTTTCTTCCTTCCTTTCTCCTTCCTCCTTCCTTCCTGTCCATCTGTCTATCCATCTGTCTGCCTCTCTGCAGAAATTATGGCTTTTGTGCATCCACATTGCATTCAGGAGAACGCAATGGCAGGCGAGCTTGTTCTCTGTGGATTTCCCTACCCTACAAGTGGTATTTAGTGATAGAAAGACTGGGTGGACACACACAACATTAGTGAGAACATTAACTCAAATGTCTTCCCTATGGACAATCTTATCGTCAATTGTCCATGAGCCACGAGATATAACATTCGCAGGCGAAAATATAACAAGCGATCACGCTCGACATCCACAAAGAATGGGCCATTTTTGCATAAAGAAGCACCTGCCTCTAATTATTGAAGTGGTTTGCATTTCAACCTTTCGGATCTGTAACTCTGTTTATGAAAAGCGTTCTAAAACTGACGACGCATTTGCTCGAGTTTTCTCAATAGAGTCAACCGACCTCATATTGAAGGCTGCCTCCATTGTGAAGATTGATAACCTAACTCTTCTCCACTCTGAACCTTAAAGCTGTGGACTGCATTGACTGACATCCTTTTAGAATTCCATGTGAGTGCCCTTGGGAGCCATTTAGGTGCAGACACCCCTTGGCCAAAGCCCACTTGAGCTCCAATGGCCTGCCTTCTGCTAGCTCGTTCAGGCAAACTTGTTTTATGTTGTGGCCAGATGTTTTGTTCCTCTTTCTTGAGGGGCAGGAGGTGAGGAGGAGTGAATGTGGGCATTTGAATCCCAAAGTCTGGAGTGCATATTTTCTTACTATATGTAAGATCGGGACACGTTAGTTAACCCGTAAGAGCTTCAATTCATATATAAAGTAGGAATTTAATAAACACTCAACAAAACCTCTGACACTACTAGGTAAATGCACTAACGAGGTAAGTGATCCAGTGATAAACCTGGAATTAATAGGTGCTCAATAAATAAATCCCTTGCCTTTCTTTTTCTGACGTGAGAACAGGGGCTCATCCCTGGGAGTTTTCTTCACACTGCTTTTTTTTTTTCATCATTTCTACTTTTCCTGTTGACTGTCGCTTCCTTTTGCCCCCAAAGAATCTTTTCTATAGACAGTAGTAGCTAATTAGATTGTTCCGCTCATTCTGATTAGTGAACTGATTAATTGGTGCTCTGGACTCTTCCCGTCCTTCTTAAGTTTGCATCCTCCCTGACTTCTCAAAGGACCTCTTTTGGCAACCAGGAATGTTTCTATGTCCCGATCGCTCTCAAACATGTACACCTGCTCTGTTATTTCAGGAGCTGGAATTCTTCCATTCACTGGTGGGGTACCCAGACAACTGTGCCCGCGATTTGTCTGTAGTCAGGTGATCTGAACTGGGGCTTGTGAGCCGATGATAAAGACTCTGAGAAGCAGAGTAGACTAGGCTATTCTCTCTGCCCTTTTCCCTCTGTTTCTTGTAGCCTCAGAAACCCCAACAGGAACGACGGATTTGAACTCCAAAATTCCAAAGTCTTACTCAAAATTACACACCATGTAGAGAAATATATTTTTTTTCTTATCACTGAATCCTGCTCTTTCGAATTTCCAAATGATTAAATCTCAAGTCAGTTCCTATTTTCACTATTCTTCTTTTTGCCTTATAAACCAAGAGGCTCAGATTTTATTTATCCATTTCCAAGTCTTTCAGGAAATAAAACAGAAAAAAAATGATCAATTATTAAGATCACTCCTGTACATAATACCAAACAGGTATTTGAGGTGTTTAAATTTTTGATTTCTGAGAATGCTAGTATATTAGTGTATGTTAGCAAGAGCTACTTGAGAAGAAACATGTCACGATAAATATAGCTGTGAAATGATGGGATAAATAAAGTTAGACAGATTTTTAAATTGCATTTTTCAAACTACTGGTCCATAAAGCTCCTTTGTGTGGAAGTATCTTGCGGAGCTGGTGCCCTAAAAATACACTTGGGGAAATACTGGACGCACAAATGAGTTTTCAGATCTCGAACTTGAGCATCTGAAATATAAGTACATTACTGGAGTCAATGAAATAATAGGACATGTTTAGGTAAACAGGTTATAAGAAGCCAGTGGGACATTTTGAATAGATTCAAGTTAGATTGGGAAGTTACTTCCCTTTGTTAAAGTAAGTAACAGTGCCAAACATATACATGACCCAGCGTGATGTGTTGGTTGCCCCCAAGATTCAAACTAGAAGTACTTTGAATTAAGTTGTAAGGTTTTTTAAAGAGTGGATCGAGCACTTATGTCCTTGGGCTGTGGAACAGGTATTCAGTATGTTTTCTCATGTAGGTAATATGTCCAAATCAATTGCAAACACCATTCAAGAAGACAAAAAAATCCAGAAAATGTATTTTCCATTCATATCCTGAAACTATGTGGCTATAGTTCTGAAACGGAACCATTTCTGATGGGTAACTGTAAGCAAGAAATTTCTTTCCATTGACATGCACAAATCATTATTGATTTGAATGTTATGCTATCAGTATATGGTCCCTTCTGCTGTGAGCTTCTGGGAATTCAATAACAAACTCACTGTGATGACTTTACCATTTTCATCTAAAATTCTAATATGTATGTTCAATTCAATGTGCATATATGTCTTTATCTCTGCTTGGAAGTGAGACGAAGGTAGGTCAGCTGTTTTTCTACTTTCATACAAAATATGAAACAATAGATTGAGTAGTAGTGACATCGTCGAGTATAGACTTGCTTTGACTTCACAGCATTGAAAACCTTCCCAATCAGATCAGAGAAACTAAAAAACAATGCTTGAGAGAAAGTTTTAAGAAAATAAGAAAGCGATGGAAATCAACATTATCTTTGGAGAAAGGACCCTCTCCATGATATCAAAGCAATGAGTGGCTCCTTTGTACCCGAGGAGACAGACTGTTGGAATAAACAATGTGTTTACCTTTCCCGAGATTTGATATTGAGTATTCTAAATTGTTGTCGACATCATTTGTTTTTGCCTGCCCAACACCTCGTCACTGTTCCCAAGGTCTGGTAGCAGCACCTTGATTTTTCTTTGAAGAAATTTCCAGCCACACTACATACCACCCAAGAGTGGTGAAGAATCAGAGTCCGTTATTCCTTGCCCAAGGAGTGGGCAGTGGCTGGTTAGTAGGGTTCTTTGTCCCAGGAATTTGAATCTTAGCTTAGAGAGATCGTGTAGAAAAACAGAGCCGGTTCTGCTGTGAGAAGTACCCTAACGCAATTGCTCTTTGGTTCTTGTCCACTGATGGACACATCATAGATGTCCTTTCTTCCTTTGCTTTGACGGCATTTCAAGAATCTAGCTATAGAATCCATGAGTTTTTCATCTGTCCCAGTTCTGTCATCTCAAATGAATCACGACTACATCAACCAATCAAATGAACAGCCCCTCCCTGGCTCTATTTCAGCTCCTGTGCCCACTTATGTCCTATAAATATGACTTGGACATCACTACCCTCCATGATATTCACTAAACACCTCAACGAGTCCCTAGGCTGATGCAATTTTGCCATGTCCATGTTATTCAATGTTGAGCATCGAAAACAGTGATGTAGTCTTTTTACTGAGTTTTTTTTTTTTTTCTGATGAAATAAGTAACATGTCGGTAGAATCCCTCTACCCCAATAAAAAATGCTATGTAATGGTCAGAGTCCATAGGATATAGGGCCAGTTATGGAGAAGGAAGTCAGCCATAATACCGGGGTACCTGCGTGCATACAATAATATCTGGGGGGAGAGGATTAGGTTCAGTGAAAACATATTCCTACCTCTGTCCCCAGAAGCAAAAACAGAAGTGAAAATTATAATAGAGAGATAGTGTATAGATCCAAGTATAGCCAACTGTAATCCACAGGGTAAGTTTGACCACACGCACCCATTTATACCTTGTCTACGGTATCATCTGCAAAATGATGGCAGGGCTGAGTGACCGTGACAGAGACCACATGGCTGGCAAAGTCAACAATATTTACTACCGAGCCTTTTACAAAAAAAGATTTGCCAATGTCTGGATTTAATTACACTCTATGCATTGATGAGAGGAGATCTGAAAAAATCTGGAACAAGGTTGTTTCGTATCCACCCCTATTTTGAGAATTCCAAAGAGAATGGCATTTGGAAGCCCTGGTTATAAAAGCTTTATTTCTATCATTGTTATACCTAGGCAGCCATTAAACTTCTCTGAGTTTCAATTTCCTCCCTGTACCCTAGGATATCAATAACACCTAATTCTCAGACTTACAGTGAGGGCTATAAATATGCCCTAGCATGTTTGAATATAATCTATGAAGTTTAAACTGTCTTAATTTTAATGAAAAACACTCAAGATTAATTTCACAAGTCCCCCAATATATTCTCATTTCCAAGAGACAATCACTTCCACTGATTTTTGTTCAAATTCTAGAGGTTTTTTTTTCCCCTTAAATTATTAAATAATATGCTATACTTATTTATATTTCTATATTTAGCAATTTGAAATTTATCCATTGAATTTGCATTATGGTAGATGAGGGTTTCAGGAGTTTTACTTTCTGAATAATTCCAGTTATCATAATTAAACCTTTACATATTGTTCTATTGAGTTCTTCTCCCTCTTTACCTTTCAACTTCTGTTAGATGTATTATCGTTTTAAATTTATTAACAACATAATTCTATTATGTTCTGAAATCATTACAGATTCTGTATTTTTCCAAATAAAAAGCTTTTCCATAAGGCATATATTACCTTGAATATATTAACATTTATATGTCATAAAAGAGTCAATTGGCTACTTAACTATATTTAATTTAGTAAATTGGTAATAGAAGAACATATGAAAGATATTATAGTATTAATTTAGAAATATTTTCCTACTTTTATGTTTCTATGGAGCAATTCTTTTCAAAGTCTTGACATATATCTCTGTCTTCTCTCAAGCCATCTGTGAAGTCATTCAAGACTTTCTGAATCATCCGTGTTTCCATCTTAATAATTGTTTCTTATATAGATATTTTTTGAACCCAGACAGTGCTGTCCCTGTCATTTTACCCCAAACTGCAAGTTACCAAGTAGATTTTTTAATTGAACACCAAAGGGAAAATTTGGTAATAACCACTTATTACTTTTTCAAGTGATCTTTAAAATGTCTGTCTGTAGCAAGTTTCATCCTTTGCAAGAGTGAAGTCTACAAATTATGACCACATCTGTGTGAATTTTGCTTTGCCTCTCTTTTTGCTAACAAAACGTTTCTTTCTAGAAGTGATTCTGGAAGAAGAATAGCATTGCTTAGAAAGGGTCTGTCCACCTCATTGGCTCTGTTCTTGCTGATACTATTAATTAGACATTGAACTTTTGGACTTAATTCTCCTGTTTCTTCTCTTTTCTCTCACATTGTGTCTCTTTTTCTTGTGCTCCACATTCTGAGAGATGTATTTATCTTTATTTCTCAACCTTCTTTTCTCCTCTACAATCATATTTTAAATTCCTAGGGACTCTTCTGCTTCACCAATAATTCATTTTTCCTAGTAGCCTGTTCTTGTTTGATGAATACAATAACTTCTTACATTTCTGAGGATACTCATCAGTGATTTTTCTGTTTTACTCCCCCAAACCCCTGTAGGAGTTCATTTATAATTCTATTTGTTTCTTCCTTTTTAAAAAATCTTTTTTTAATTCATGTTAAAATACTCTTTAACTTTCTGAAGATACTGATATGTCCCTATGCAAAAAAGAGGAAAGAATAAATCTGACTCCAATCTCTGAGGATTCAAGTGAAGCCTGTTGATTGATGAACTTGGAATTAGAGTCATAAGCAGAGACTCATAAAGGCTGCAACAAGAAGAACTTTTTTTTTCTGCAATCCTAAACCTACATCAACTCCCAAGTTTTCTCTAGATGGTCAATTCCTTTACAGAATGACTGTGGTGCATTTTGCCTGGAGTAAACATCAGATTGCCAATAGTTATACCTGCTGGGATGGGAGGGGAAGTTGACTCTTGAGCATCAACTCATCCTTCCTTTTAGGCTCACTTCTTCCCCCCATCTATGCCAGAACCACTCAGGAGCCTGCCAGTCACCTGGCAGTACCCCACATAGGTCCCCTCTACACTCATTTTGTGTTGCATCTTCTTTGGTGACTTTATAACACACTATCTCCCATACACTTTCTGCTTCCAGAATATGGCAACATGTCTGGTTCTCTCATGGGCCAGAGTTTTGTAGATTTATATCTACTTTTATTTCTTATTATCCTTAACTCTCACTTGTTGGGAGTCTGGGAGGTCGAGAAGGAAAATTCATATGGTCAGTCACCTGTCCTGCGCTAGAACTCAGCTTTCATTTCATAAACCTTCACGTCCTGCTTTGATTATTTCTGAGCCATTTCCTTTCCCTAAACGATAAGTTGCAACGTTATCATACTGGTAATAAAATAAATAGATGCCAGATCCCACCTCCTGTAAAAGTTTAGCTATGTTAGCCTGATCCACACAGCAGTCTCCTGTCCTCTGACAAAGATGTTCCTGCCATTTTCTTTTTAAGACGTAGTTATTGAGAGAAGCGGTTTCCTGGCTTTTGTTTTTGTTTTTCTTCTCTAACACTGCACACATACATATCCTAACCCTCTTTCTCATCCCCTACAAAAAAAAAAAAAAAAAATGCATGAATTGTAAGCTTTAGGAGTCTTTCTAATTTAGATCTACTGCATAATATGTTCGGAAGATCATGACCTTGAAATTAAGAAAGAATTGAGCGTGTTTTGTGTATGCGACTGTCTCAGAGGGGCATTCACTGTGTGCTGATGGCGCATGCCCTCTGGTCAGTGAAGGGTGAACAGAACTGGGTATCGGAGGTACAGGACAGCTGCCCAGGTACCTGCTCTGAATCCCGTCTTCCCACCAGCTGTAGCACATGCTCTGAGCTGGGCTTTCAGCTCTGCCCTGTGCATCTGGCTGGCCCAGACTGGCATTCTCCGATACTGAAAGGGCTCCTTTTTCCTCTCCTTTCTTCTTTCTTTCCTCTTTCTCTTTCCCTATCTTTTCCTGCCCCTCCCCCCTCCTCTCCCTTTCTTTGCCCCTTGCCTTCCATTCTTTCTTCCTCCTGACCCTCCTCCTCCTCTTCCTCCTTTGACATTAGCTGTTT
Source organism: Tadarida brasiliensis (assembly GCA_030848825.1). Taxonomy (NCBI): domain Eukaryota; kingdom Metazoa; phylum Chordata; class Mammalia; order Chiroptera; family Molossidae; genus Tadarida; species Tadarida brasiliensis. The sequence continues at coordinate 6,738,893 of CM061279.1, forward strand.
CATGTATGGAGACCTCACAAAAGCTGCCTAGGCTTCTGATAAGCATCTGCAATTCTCAGCCCAGCAGACCTGTAATCTGATGTGATCAGGACCGGCCAAGAGGGAATGGCTAGGAGCCAAAGCCTCGCCGAACAAAAAGGTGTTGAAAACATTCACCTCAGCAGTTTAAACAAGAAGTCGAGGGGGTTTGAATCCAATATCAGGCAGCTGCAGGGAGGAAAGGGAGATGTTGGGAGTCCCGTGTTTCTCAAAGGGGCAACTTCTTCCTTGGGCGGACGCTGAATCCAGACTGAAAATCTCTGGAAGTGTTTAGGGTTTTTTTCCTCCTGACATGGGCACTCTCATTCCGGGTCATGAGGGATCGAAAGGTGTGGTTAGTAACTTGAAAGCCAGTTGTGGCTGAGATGATGCCAGTCTGAGGGACTCATGCCCAAGACATCTCTTTTGGATCTGATTCAGCCTTCTGGGTACCATGTGCCCTTTGGCCTTTAAGTAGGTATCGTCAAAGATAAACAGACAAAGCCGGACACTAGAGTGATACAAAGAAATGTAAAACAGTACTATATTATTGTAATTGGAAAAGAGTCCATGGGAACTGAATTCAAATTCGATTTGGCACAGGGGTGACTGGGCGTTTTAAAGGGACAGTAAGCAAGCAGGGAAGGGGGTGAGCAAGGGCTCAGTAGATTCTGGGAAGTGAAAAAGTAGAAAAAGTGGGAATTGGGGTTGGTCCATGTGAAATCCATCTGGGTTTGCCAAGTGGCATTTACTGAAATGAGGCTCCTACCCACCGGCAGAGGTGGGGAACAGAGGCCTTACCCTTGGGTGCTGGCTGGAGCGGCTACTTCTTGGGGCAATCTTGAGTTTTCTCACGTAGACCCTGTAAGTTAGGATAGGGTCCTCCTAGGGATGTGGCCTTGAGCTGTTAAAAGCTATGTTAGCCTGGCCGGTGTGGCTCAGTGGCTGAACGTCGACCCATGCACCAAGAGGTTGCCGGTTCGAAACCAGGTCAGGGCACATGCCCAGGATGTGGGCCCGATCCCCAGTGGGGGGCATGCAAGAGGTGGCCAGTCGATGTTCTCTCTCATCGATGTTTCTATCTCTCTCTCCTTCTCCCTTCCTCTCTCTCTAAAATCAATACATAAAAAAAAAATTTTTTTTTAAAGCTATGTTAATGTTTGTTCATTTCTTTAGAGGTCAAGATTGGGGTCTGGTGGAGACAGGACTCAGGGAGCCTGGCTAGAGCTTGGTCAAGGAGAGAATCTTTTTCAGTTTCTCAAGGGTCTGGTCAGGTTTACTTAGTCAGTGGCAGAATTCTGACTCCAAACTTGAGACCAGAGATGAGGTCAAGTTAAAAACAACTGTGTTTAGGGCTCTCAGAGTGGGTGTAGCTAATACATAGTTGGTCACTCCGGGGGACTTTTGAGAGAAAGTGAAGAATTCAGTTAAACCACGAGGAAAAGGGGAAACCTCCACTCCAAGAAAAGACATTTCACTGGTACGCGGTCTGCTCGTCACGCTTGGGCCTCCCATAGGAGAGCTGTTCCCAATTGTCCAAAAACTTAAAAAGAAAAGACAAAGCAAGACCTTCAGGTGTTGAGGCGCAGAGATGAACGCAGAGAACAAAACAGGATCGGACAGAAAACAGAGGTGCCGTCTCGATGTTTCTCCCAGCCCCTGCTATTCAATTATTCCCACGAAGAGTTTGCAGCCCAGAGATTAACATTTCATATTTCCATATGCTGGAACATTTTTGAGTGCTATTAAGAAAATGCCCATAGAAAATGCGGGTCACACTGACTATGGGGACCACGCTTGCCAGGCCGTATTTTTGAAATCTTGTTTCTATTTTTGCGAGCTAAACTTTTGCAGGTGGCAAGGCAGGAGATGCGAATCTCACGATGTGAATAGGACCCAATTAACCAACAACCACATTTTATGAGGTTGCAACCACCTAATTGTTTTGTGTCTGCAGCTAATTATTTCTGGGAGATGTTTCTGCATACGGAACAGGAGTCTGTTATTATAATTGAGTGTAGAGCAAAACAAAAGTTCTCCTGTAAGTAGATCACAAGGGCAGAGATCACTTCCTCTCCAGGCTTTCGAAACATCCATAAATCACTTTGAGTCCGTGGATTTTAAATCAATATGAACTACGGATGGCATCACGATTCCAAACTTTGGAAAGCAAATCGCATACCTGGGTGCAATAAATAACATCCAAGGTAGTACGTGTGGTTGGTATTGTTATTAGCTCATTGACTCCTTTTCTCATAGTTGCGAAGACATTTGAGTTGCAAAGAAACATGGAGGTCATCTGTGCCAATGACTTTATCTTAAAATTTGGAAACTGTGGCCCAGATAAATGAAGTGACCTACTCAAGACTCATCGGACCTCACCTCCAAATGGCACTGTGTGTAAACCAGTGCCCTCCAAACACAGCCAATACTTCCTCAATTTCTTCTTTAAGGTCTTCGAGGCAGCACATGGCAAGGGAAAACACGTCTCTTAAACCCATGCATGCCAGGCCTAGGGGGACGCCGGCAAATTAATTTTACGGCAGGAGGCTCAACTTCTTCTTGTAAATTGGTCTGTCCAGACGAAGTAGTGGGCAAAGTATGCAGTTTTATGCAGATAGATTTTATTTTTGTTATTATTGCAGCTGCTCATTGATATTTTAATGCAAGTTTTTATTGAGATCTGCCCCGAGGCTTTTGAAATTGAGGGTTCAATTATTTCTAAAATCTAATAATTAAGTAAATTAATGAGCCTGGTCAGAAATCTGGCAACCTGACTATAAGGATTAGACAGAAGAAATATGAACAGGAGGGAGTTTTCTCCCTCTTTACGGAAAGATCTTTTAAAATAGTCAGACTATGTTTTATGGATGTAAATGAATTCTGACACAGATCCATAAACAAGCCTGTGCACACACTTGGGTTGGAGATACAGCGTAAGAGCAGAAGGGGGGCGGAGCGGGGAAGGTCTTGTCATCTTGGTTGCCCCCCCTTGCCAAAGCAATGGTGTGTTTCAGGAAGTGTAGCCTCCAGAGATACAGAAGAATATCACTGAGTTCATGCCCCTTCACTTGAAGAGAGCAATTGATACATGATCATAATGGCCACTCAAAGCCCGTGAGATGGAACCAAGTTAAGGAAACTAGGAATGTTGACTTAGGTTAGGCTGCTTGCAGGAGTACAGGATAGATTTCCTAAAGTTCTTTAAAAGAGGGTTGTACCGATTCCAAACGACCCTGGGGATGCACCTGGAGATTCAGCTTTGGATGCCTCACCGCATCCCTGGCATTGCTTGGCTCCTAGGGTAACACCCGCAGTCCTAACCCAGCGTCTGCTGCTTGCATTTCTAAGTTCACCCTAAAACAAAAGGCTGTGTCTCTCTGGTTGCCCAGCTCACAGAGGTTCCACTTCAATTTTTTCATAAATCAAGAGTTTACCTCAGTCCCAGTTCCTGAGTTGGGAGTTTGGTTGGCTTGCCTTCATGTCCTCACACTGGCCTCTGAGTATCCTTCCTCCCAGGAGCCCCTGGGCTATTTTTCACCAGCGACTGGACTCTCTGGGCTGCCTGTTGGGCCTGACTCAAACCTGGAGACACCTGACGCCGGGACAAGATCTGACATGCCAGCGGAGTGTTCTTGACACTGTGGGTGCTTAGCTAAAGGCATTTGGGTTGTAAAAAGATAGAAACACTTCAGCATAGTGTTTTTATATCCTTATGCTCTCTGTGGCTCACCACGGGTTATCCTTTCACGATGCTGAGGTTCAGAGACTGAGATGCAACTGGGGGACTTGCCTGAGATCCCACAGCAAGTAAAGGCAGGCCTGGAAAACGGATGGTGATCTGAGGGCAAAGCCCATGCTGTGCTCACCATAATCCCCTCCTCTCGGTGTTTCACACTCCAGATGATTATACAAAGACAGTGAAAACTACAATAGGACTCTTTATGAAATCCGGTCTGGTGCAGTCCAGGTGCGTTCATTATTCACACAGGACATAATTATTAAAACCAGTGTTCCAGGACCTTCTAAAATTTAAAAGCTCTTACAGCCTTGACTTAATTCCTTCTAGAACAAAGGATGTTTTGTCCTGGAGATTCCAGTTGAATAAAACTAATGAAATGAAACATTTTTCCATAAGCAAACCAAATGATGAAACCTGGAAAGAAGTCGAAGGCCTTCAAGATAGAGTGAGAAAGGCTAAGAAATATGTTCAGACACACAACAAACTACGCAGGGGACTGGGCTTCTGCATAAAGCTTTCTCCACAGCTTCCCACTCACGGCAGAATCTTCTCTGAAATCTGCAGGCCCTTTGGTCCTCTCGGTGTTCTTCAGTGGCTGAAGACTGATGACTAAATAACGAAGATCTGATATATATTATATACACTACTCAGCCATCAGAAAAGATGGAATACTGCCATTTGCGACAACATGGATGGGTCTTGAGAATGTCATGCTAAGCAAAATAAGTCAGTCAGAAAAACTCAAGAACCATATGAGTTAGATAACTTGTATGTGGGATAGAAAACTGAAAGCAACAAATGAACAAGTAAGAAAAACAAACAACAAAACTTCAGAGACACGGACAACAATATGGTAGTTACAATAGGGAAGGGGGTAGGGGAATAGGAAAGGGTAAAGGGGTCAAATGGTGATGAAAGATTTGACTTTGGGTGGTGGGCACACAATGCAATATACAGAGGATGTATCATGGGATTGGAATTTTATTAATATAAATGATTAATATAATTTTACTAATCAGTGTCACCCCAATTAATTTAATTAAAAAAAGGCAATTTCTTTAATTGAAACAAAGAAAAACATTCCTCTTGGAATAGAAGCCTAAAGTGAAATTTTTAGCTGCATTTTTGTGACAGAGATAGAATTCATGATAGTTCTATTCAGAACTAGAATAAATGATCTCAGACACTTTCAATCTTTCTATCCCTCTATTCACAGCTCAAATTCCAAGGAAAGAGTGTCCAGTTGACCCAACTTAGAGGTACCTGCCCATCTACTAAGGGAGGGGAGGGTGCCTGATTAACAGAGTCTCATCAGACTCCATCTAAAGTGGGTGAACTATTTTCCAGAAGGTAACCGATACATGTTTTCCAAAGATGATTGGATAGACGCTGAGTAGGCAAAGTCAACTGAATGGAGGAGTCAATCAAAAGAAAGATTCATGGAGGCCACCTTCTAACGCCACAGTGAGTCCTTATCCCTCCTCTCTCTCATTGCTCCAGCAATGTTTCCAAGCTTACTCCACTCTCTGAACTCAGTTCTGTTATAAAGTGTGTGTGTGTGTGTGTGTGTGTGTGTGTGTGTGTGTGTGTGAGAGAGAGAGAGAGAGAGAGAGAGAGAGAGAGAGAGAGAGATGGCAAGGTACCAGCAGCCCACCTGGCAGGCTTACTTGATTCACTCTGGGGTAGTTTAATTCTTGCAAGTGCAATTCTGGAAAGAGTTTAGGAGATAAAAAAATAATAAATCAACATTATCCAACTAGAGATAACAGGAATTCTTCACTTTTCTATGATTGGTTCTAACGGCAAGTGTTAGGTCCTAATGCCATTAGAGTTGCGTTGAGTTTCTTAAAACTCTTGGGCAATAATGGATTCTAGTTGTTAACCTATGTTTCTGGTTATCCCAGAAGCTATTAATTTGTTGTAATGGTCAGCTGCCTATTTCCCACCCCTTAGGAAACTCAGAGAAGTGTTTTGGATCCATCTGGGTAGAAAACACAGCATAGGCAGAAGATCATTATCATTCGTGACACATTCAGGTCATGTTTCTTCCACATTTTGTTAGTTTCAATGAACCAGGGACTGCTAATGAATGATTTCCATTGGATAATTTTATTTTTTCTGTTTCAAGTTTCCAGTTGCCTGTCTGGATTTCATTAGCATTGCAATGATTTACCCAAGAGGGCTGTGTTTCTTAACTTGATTGGGAAAGGGACATTGGGAGAGTGACCGTCTTTGTGGGAAAGGAGATTTTTCTGTAACCCCATGGTGATTGTGTATGTGTGTGGAAGAAGTTCGAGGAGTGCGGTTTTCATTTGCAATTGACTTTGTTTGATCTTCCTCAAATTATGATGTTTAAATTCCTGCAAACATATTTGCCAGTTGGACACCAAAGTCATCAGCTTTTATGACTCAGGAAAATGTTACTTCCATGAAAGCAAAAATATTTAAGTGACATATTAGAAAAGCGTCTGAAATCTCATGCAGAGAGGAGAAACTGATTTTCAAAATTTATCTTTTTGTTTGTTTACATATTATTCCTCAGTTTGGTATATTTTTTTAGAACTCTATTACTTAGCTCATTTTGTCATGTCCTTTTTCTTTATGGCAATAATTTCACAGACATAAGTAGTTCAAAGCAGTATCAAGGTATTTCATCAAGTTTGCAGAATATGACATAAATATAGCGTCAAATATTCTTCATTTTCTCTGGATTCATGTGCACTTTTGCTAACCAAGGTCACAATTTTATTTTTTAAAGATTTTTTATTGATTTTTAGAGAGAGAGAAACATCAATGTCAGAGCAAAACATCCATTGGCTGCCTCTTGCATGAAACTACTGTGAATGGAGCCTACAGCCCAGGCATGTGCCCTGACCAGGGACTGAACCAGCAACCTTTCAGTGCATGGGCTATGCCCAACTAATTGACAGGGCACAACTTTTTTTTTTTTTTAAGAGAACTATTTGATGGGATGAAGTGGTACATCTTCCAGCTACCCAGCACTTCCTTGTCCTCCCCTCCTGCTCACAGCAGTGGATTCATGAACTACTTGGAAGATGGAAGCCAGATACCAGCACTGTCAAGCTCTGGAATTCCCCATCCACACAATGATGGAACGTGATCCAAAGGGATTTGGTGTTGTGAAGTTAGCTGTCTTAATTAAGCCTAGCGTATTGCCAGCAAGGAATCATGGCTCTTTTGTCATAACTGCTGGCCCCTTTTGCATACTTATTAAATTAGGTGAGTCTGTCTTTTATTAATTTGAAGGATATTCAAATGTCAATCTATGAAAAGGGCTCAGTTAATATCCCAGAGGAGTGAGCAATCTCAGAGTACTCATGTTGTGGTCATCACAACCTATTTATTGGGTTATGTGAACCCACAGAACCATCTCAGTGTGAGGGTAGTTGAGCCTAGTGGTTTTGCACACTCAGCAAAGGCATGCAGGAATGCCTTTCCCAACAATGGCAGACGACCTCTCCCAACACATGTAAATCAAGGAAGTATAAAAACTTAAATTAATTAAAATGATTTTTCACATATATTTTGTAAAAGGTATTTTTCAAAATCTTTAAATTATTTACAAAATTAATAGTTAAGATACCAACGAGAATACGATAAATAAATGATATCTTTTTCAAATTAAATTTATTGCGGTGACATTTGATGCATTATAGAATTGTATACCTAAAAACTGTATAATTTTAATAAATAAAACATTTTTAATAAAGCTAAGCATTTTTAGCTTGTGTTTAGAGAATTTAATTACATTCTATTAAATATTTTAAAGGATAAACTATTTGTAGTTCTGGCAGGCAAAGTCCAGATTATTTGCATTGGGGGGAAAAAAGTGTTAGCACCCTTGGTGGTAGGCAGAATTCTGAAATGAACCCCCAGATCTCAACCCCCTGGTGTACAAACACTTTATAATATCCTTCCACTTAATTGTGGGCAGGACCAGTGAATATGAGAGATATTCCCAGGATCATGTTACAGTATAAACAAAAGAGATTTTGCAGGTGTAATTAAGGTCCCTAATCAGTTGACCTTGAGACTCCTCGGATGTTTCCAGTATACTGAGTGGGGCTGAACTAATTAGATGAGACCTTAAAGAGACGAGGAGCAGCAGCAGACAGTCTCCTGTTGACCATAAAGACAGAGTCGCCATGAGCCCTGCCACCAGAATGAATTGAATTCTGTCAACAACCTGAATAAACTTGGAAGAAGACCCCCAAGCTTCAGGAAAAAGCTGGCTAACGACTTAACTTCCATCTAGGGCAATTTAAGGCAATAGAATCACTTTTTTTTTTTATTATGGAAAGCTGCTTTTGCCCATAGATGTGAAAAAAAAATAACACACCTCCCCGTCTGGCTTATTCTTTTGCAAGAATTATTGGTTTCTGAAAACACTGGTCCCCACACTGAATGTGGATGGGGAGGGTCCGTAGTGTATTTTTCACATAGGTCCTACTTGTGCCAATGCTAGAGATTTTTCACTCTGGAAAATGAGAGGAAGAGAATATACAACTTATCTAAATTCCAGAGTTTCTTAACTTCTAGTATTCCAAACAGCAGAGAAATCTTCGAATTACTTTTTTTCTATTTGGACACGTATGGAAAGAGTAAGAGTTTGTTTTGCAGTGTATAAGTATCATGATTATTTTTTACATTCAAAAATTTTAGAAAAATTCCTAACTGTGGATTTCCCTCACCACTAGTAATTTTGCTGATTATATAACTTAGAAAAAGGGCACCAGCCCCCTCGCCCACACACACTAGGAAGAGAGAGAAATAAATGCTATTTTGCACTAAATAGTGTCAATTAAAAAAAATCTGAAACTGGTTACCTCGATCTATGCAGAAAGAAAGCATTTCATATTAAAGTGGCCAACCCATTAGCTGGGTATTCTTTTTCTTCTAACTATACTAAAGTGAATATACACACAAAGTCAATATCCCTCTATACACATATTCTGTTTTTTTCTGTTTTATGTGAGTGTGTAGTACATGTAAAAAGCATATCGAAAGCTATCTGGAAGCACATGAGAAGGGTTAACTTCCCTCCCACACTCTGTATTGTTCAGTGCTCTAAGCTTTAAGACAAATATCTCTTTGTTTTTCTTCTTTAATATCCAATTCCAAGCTCACTAGGGAGAGAGGATAGAACTCCACAAAACTCACTTCTTCTCAGCTAGAGCTATAACACAAACAAGACACACAACAAACTTTTCATGCTTACTATTTTCTTCATCCTTCAGAAGACACCTGCCTGGGGGCCTTGTGGCTAATGGACTACAGAAGACTCAGGTCATCGTTCAAATTCTGTAGACCCATGTGATATGCAGTGGAAGGTCAGCAACTCCAGAATAGGTCACTTGTCTGAGTCTGCTTACCACGCAATTTCTTCAGGACTTGAAAGTCTCCTTACCACCCTCTCCCCCTGCCTCCTGCCTCCAATGCCTTTTAAGATAGAAAGAAAGAATGACCTTTGTGGGTTAGACAATCCTACATCAAGGTGAATTCTTGATAACCACCTCTGTTCCCCTTATACCTTGTAAACATGCTAATTAAAAGGAGCTTGGTTTTGAAGATCAGGGAGGAAAAAATTCTGAGACCAGGGCCAGCAATCTCTACCATAACTCTTCCCAGTTACTTCTTGAATTTTTTGCCAGCTTGCTTCTGAGAGTCCACTAAAGTGAGAGCCTTGGGACATGCAACTTCTCAGCAACTAGATGTAAAAACTCGCCACAGTAACAACAGCAGACACCACAGAAAAGTCCTTGATCATGCAGAAAGAAAGTCCATGTCACAGGGAAGTCCAAAGCATGACTTTTCCTCTGCACCCGAACGTTTAACACCATCATAACCACAGACTCTACCCACAATGGATTCTCACTGAGTCTCCTTAGAACTTGGCCTCTCTTCCATGTCACTAAAGAGTTTTGTTCCTTGCAAGGTGTATACAACGCAAGCACACGAGTTTTGGTGGAGGAGTTCACACTCACATACTGCTGGACTTGGGCATATAGCCGACTTGTCATATCCACACCAGGGTCCTTCTTGATGGCCCTGGTGAAACATGTAATATGGGTTTGCATAAGCTAAGTTCCTACTTCCCAAGATATGCTCTAGTAGAGCAGATTTTCTTGGATTGAACCAGAAGTATAAAAGCAACTTCCATCTAAACTACTGGTTTGGAGAGTCTTTGAGTTGTATGCATTGATTTATCTAGTCATTAAAAATAATCAGGACCAGAATACAACCAGGTCCTGAGGTCAAGGAGAAGAGACAGGGATTGTGGACTCCCAGGAATGTATCCAAGTTGAAGAGCTATTTGGGCCCCAAGTTTGTTGGGATAAAGGAAACAAGAGCATGTGGTGAGCGGTACCCAACCCTCATGTGCGTCACCATCGCCGGGAGCTTTTTTAAAGAATGAGATGCTCGGGCTCCTCTCCCAGACTTTCTCAACCAGCATCTCCAGGAGGGAACCCAACATGTCCGTGCCTTTTCTAAGCCCCCCGATTGAACCTGATCTTCAGCCAGTTCTGGAAATCACTGAGCTAAATGATTTCCTTTTTCAAAGTAAGACATATGATATTAGTTGCTCAAGAGAAACAACATTCCAGAACTTAGAGCTCCTTTATAAAGACTCTTTTTATACAGTACAAAGTGAAACGGGGCCAGGTATACATAACAATACAGGGTGAGGCAGAAGCAGGTTTACAGTTGTTCATATGGAAGATGATACAAGAATTCATAAACAGTAACACAAGAATAAACTCTGTGTTTCGTGTACACACAACTGTGAACCCACATTTGCTCCACCGTGTATTCTCAACTTTATGAAAGTTGAGTAAACTTTATGAAAGTTTAATAAAACATGTGTTTAGATCCTTTAAATAGAGTTGAGCTAATTAAGCTAAAATACAAGTGAGAAAAATAATTGTACAAGGGTAACACCAATAAGATGTAGAAGACTACAGAGCAGTATCCAGATTTTTCTGAATGAAGATGGTCTGCAGGGTAATCTGAATATTTTTCAGATTATATAATTGTTGTTCTTGGGTGTGGGGGGGGGGAATCCTGAAAGGTCAGTTATCTAAACAAAAATTTCATTTATTATTATAATAATTATAAATACTATTATAGCAATAAGACATAAACACAGAAGAAAAAAATTTTTTGAAAACATCGAAGTAAATTCTCCCATGGAGTCCTCCTTCTAAGGGAACCAAGTTCATTAATGCTAGTCTGTTCTTAGTACCTCCCCCACTCAAACGGATGTTCAGAGAAATATTTGGCTTGCTAATTTTAGGCATTCATGATTGACTCTCACTAGGAGAGAAGACTGAACCTGCTTAAAATAGCCCAATTCCCTACCACATCAACAGTTGACAGGTAGATCAAAATGCTATTTTTAGTACTTTTGTTGGTTATTTTATCATATCAAATGATGTTTCTTAAAAGTCTACTTTTTGTTCTATTATTTGTTAAGGCATCTCTGTGCTCCTCTCTGTATAAATGGGGATTTGGTAGTCCCTGCCTTTTCTTCCTACATTGCTCCCCGAGGGCTCACTCCTCTCTACCCTCCCATCTCAGCACAGATAAATCACATCAGACTGTATTGAAATCTTTCCACTGTTGCCTATAGGTTGATTTTAAAATTTGAAAACCTAATATAGCCCAGCCGGTGTGGCTCAGTGGTTGAGCGTTGACCCATGCACCAAGAGGTCACTGGTTCGATTCCCGGTCAGGGCACATGCCCAGGTTGTGGGCCCAATCCCCAGTGGGGGGCATGCAGGAGGTGGCCAATCGATGTTCTCTCTCATTGATGTTTCTATCTCTCTCTCCCTCTCCCTTCCTCTCTCTCTAAAATCAATAAAGAATAAATAAATAAGTAAATGAAAACCTAATATACATTATGACTATAAAAGTATTGTCCATTGAAGAACCAGTAGGGTACTACAGTTATATTTTCTTTTCTGTTGCACTAAATAGTGTCACTTTTAAAAATAGTGTCTTGTGCCCTGGCGGGTTTAGGTCACTGGTTAGAGCATCGGCCCTCAGACCAAAGGGTCATGGGTTTGATTCCCAGTCAAGGGCACGTACCTGGGTTGCAGGTTCAGTCTCTGGCCCCATTTAGGGTGTGTGTGGAAGGCAACCAATTGATGTATCTCTCTCATATCAATGTTCTTCTCTCTCTCTCTCTCTCCCCCCTTCCCTCTCTTCACTCTCTCTCTTAAAAAAAAAAATCAATGGAAAAATATCCTCAGGTGAGGGTTAAAAAAAAACAAAACAGAAACAAAAATTGGTCTTGTATGTCCATACAAGTCAAGAATGCCCCTATTTTCCAGGCTGATCATATACTCTTTGCTTAAACTCCTTCCATATAGCATTCTCATAATGATACCATTTATTGACTTACTTCATAACTGTCCCAAGATAATCCTTCTACAGCCTTGTTATGTAAGCATCTAATTACGTTTTTATTTTATTTTTTTTTGAAAGATCTCCTTACCTTCTCATTTATAACTTCCTATTTTGTATCCTTCCTATTTATTCCTTAGATTTCATTCTTTTCTTTATTTAAGGACCCACTGATTTCCTATTTTATTCTTGGCCAGTTGCTTTTTTAGGCAGCTGTGATCCTGAAATTATATCCACTAAATTCTCCTGGGATATCGCCAACATTTATTTTATCACATTCTCCTCTTTTTTGACAGTCGCCCTCATTTTCCCGAAGTATATCAAGTAATATCATCAAGAACACACAGAAATAAATTTTGTAAATCCTTAAAGATCTGAAAAAATATCTGTATTTTTCTAAATCTCCTATTTTAGACAAATGAAATTGAGGGTCTGAATGAAATGGATAGTGAAAGTCAAAATGTTACTTTTAATAAAAATAAGATCCCAAATTTCTTCCTTCAAATACAGAATATTTTGTTCATTAGTGATAAAGAACATTGACAGTTGTATTAAAGTAACATTCTTTAACCATTCAAAGGAAAAACAGTTCTGATGTTCTTAGCTGACCCAAGGCATGGGAAAGAAGAAAAACATCTGAATATTTTTACAGACCCAACATTCTAAACTTACAAACCACAAGACAGGAGAAATACAGATACATTTTACTTCTGAATATTGATGCAAAATTTTAATAAATTACTAGCAAATAAAATTTAGCTGGGTATTAAAGAATAAAATATTCATTCAGATCATGTATCATAGAAATATACACTTGAACCTACATGATCCTATTAACCAATGCCACCCCCAATAAATTTAATAAAAGAAGAAACAAAATTTTCTAACCGAGTGTGATGGGTTCATCCCAGGACTTCAAAATAGCAAATCTATTCATAAAATAAACCTCATCTCCAAAAGCCAAAGGAGACCATTATTTATTAATATCTCAATGGATGTGGGAAAACATTTGACTACATTCAATATCCATTTTTAATTAAAATTTATTTTGAAATAGAAATTATGTAGTATTATATATAAAATATATACATTTATATATAAAAGAAATACAAGGTTATATATATGTCAGTAGAACTAGACAAATGAAAGAAATAGTAGATGAATATCATAGGACTATGAAAAGAAATTATAGTTCTTTGATATGATATCTTACATACCTAAAAATCAGGAGAATCATCAGAAATTATTACAAACAAAAGAATCTAATAATGAGGTCAGTGGCAAAATTAACAATAAAAATGGTAATTTTCCATAGAGAAGTAAATATTAACAAATAATGGAAGGAATCGAATGGTCTGAAGCAGGAGTCAGCAAACTGTTTCAGTAAAGGGCCAGATGTTAAATACCTGAATCTTTGCAGGTAACATGGTCTCTGTTCAGAGCAACTACCCATCTGTAAGCGACCATAGATGGTATGTTACTGAATGGGCATGACTTCTTCCCAGGTAAGCTTTATTCCTTAAAACAAGCTAACCCTGATCTAAAATAACAAGGCAATATATAAAATACCCAAGTGCCTTACCAAGAAACATTGATCACGCATTTAAGGAAAACTACAACATAACTAAGGGAAAAAAGAACATTATTTTGGGCTCTTTTATAGTAAGAGTCAATATTTAATGACGTCAATTTCTCCAAATTTATCAATTTGATATAATCCGTTTAAAATATCAACCAAAGTTTACCTAGAGCCCAGTAGAAAAATGAAAAATGATACGAAAGGGCAAATTAACAGAAAAGAACCAGATATATAAAGAAAGATCTCTGTGGAAGTATAAATCAGTGTGACCTGCTTGGAAGGCAGTTTGTGACATCTGTCCAATTTGTAAAGGTATGATGCTTCTGACTCAATAATTCTGCTGATAGAAAGCCACCCCACTGATGTGTCTGCAGACGGTGGCCGAGATTCGTATACTCCCAGACTCTTCCCACCAGCTCACGTCTTACTTCATCGACATTATAAAGGTCAGCCGGGTCATCTAGGCAGGCTATTAAAAGCGATGTTATCTGGTTTTTTTTTTATACTTATCTCTCTATTTTTTAAAGCCTTTATAAATGTTTTGTTTTTGTTCTGATATCCTAGAGAACATCAGCATACTTTGGAAAGAGTTTGAAACGTAACTTTTGGCCTTTCCTGAAATTGTCAAATACTTGGACTTCCTTTGCAATGAGAGCGGGTCATCAGACGCACTCAATAAAACTTGCAACGAACGTGCTCCAAATGGCGAAATGCTAACCTGGCTGTTAAAACGATTTTTCACAGGTTGCGTACTCATGGCCCTAGAGCACTGAACCCACTTCCATATAACAGGTGTGCTGATGGGGGACAAGAAGGGCTCGGTTTTAGATGAAGTTTGGAAATGCGCATTATCCAAATTTACTTAATAAGCAAACATTTGTTTCCCTTCTGTGGACAGTTTGGGAAATATAGTCTTAGGTAAATTAAATACATTTTACCAGGGGTTCCTTAAGAAGATGGTTCTGGACTATATATTATATAGTCGTTATTGCTGTTATAGTTATTGTTAGCTAAGTGTATTTTGGGGGTCAGAATTGAATAGATGCCCATGATCGTCTTCTTCTTCCCCGTTGTTTACAAAAGCTGGGTGGCGGTGAGGAAAGGTACTTCCAACATTAACACTTCTTGAATGCCACTCTGTGCATTTTGCCATGCGTTAAAAAAGAAAAACAAAAAAAGCTCCTATTTTTAAAGGGCAGAAAACCTTAAAGGTGACTAGAGCCAGGGGTGATGTTACAGGCAAACAATAGCTGTTTTTGTGCGCACACCTTTTCCTGCACAGCTTATCAGAGGAAAAAAGGAAAGATTTCTTCTAATATTTGCCTCCTATCTGCCTTGCATAAGGACAAAATGAGAAGATGGCTTGATTTCACAGCAAATCTGAGCGTTTCTGTGCATGGTTTTTGGGGGGTGTGGATGGAGAGAGGCATTGAATCTCTTGCATGGTGAGAGGCAACTGAGAGAGAAAAGGCTGAACATTCTGACTTTCAGATCCCTCCCCTCTCACTGCTCTGCCTTTGACACATCACCTCTCTCCCTAGTACTTCCTCAGTGCCCCCCACCACCCCCCCGTTTTATCTTATTTTTTCATCGCCTCTGAAAATCCGATGGAGAATAAAAATGCAGTGAGACCTGCCCCTGGCACCTATGCCCTCCAGTTCTGAGCTGACAAAAATGTCAAGAAACTGACAATAAAATATGCGAAGAAAAAGACCTGCAAACAGGAACCAGAACAAGACCGGGGCTTTCACCCAAGCGTCACACTTTTCAAACAGAAATAGCAGTTGTGGGATTTATTGTGTCTAACATCACTGGATAAATGTTACACGATGCAAATGATATATAAAGAATACCAAAGGGGAAGCTAGGGAAGGTGGGGGTGGGGGCGGATGCGCAAATGGACAGATGGACTCCACAGAGCACTAGTGGAAGAATCTTTGCCACCTTCAGTGGGAATATTGTTCTACTGTCGTGGGTTTAATAGCGTTAGAGGGCTGGGAAGCAAAGACAGATAACCACTATCTCTGCCTGCCCAAGTCAAGTAATATGGTTGAAAAGTGGAGAGGGCATTTATTTTCTTGGCCAACTCAGCATTAGATAACCTGAACACAATTTCCCGGAACACAACCAGTCTTCATTCACTACGATTCTAAATGGTTCGAAGCATATAGTCTTCCCGCAATGAGAGAGAGCTTTGGAGAAGTTGTGAATAGTGATGGTTGCTGTTTTCTGAGCTCCCGATGGAGGCTGGGTTTTTCATGTATTATCAAATTTAATCTGTACAGCTGTCCTATGAGGTCAGATTTTGTTGTTGTTTGCTTGGTTTGGGTTCTGTTTTTTTCCCTCATTGGAGGGAGGAGGAGACTAAGGCGTAGGGGAAAGTAACTTTCTCAAGATCACAGAGTGGTTAGTTGACAAAACTGAGGTTTAAACCTACAATTTTCTGATTCCAGATGGCCCTCTTGATGTAAAGTCCCCTCCCTGAGAGAAAATGGTTTATTCAAGTTCTTTAACAAATACACTTAAAAGCTACCATTTTCAATAGTGATCACAGGTGGAGCACAGTATAACCCAGAGCTATAGATATTCTGTATTTATAAATGTAAATTTACATTGGCCATTTCCCTTCTTTAACAAATTGAGGCGCTCTGTAAATGTGCTTTATTTCCTTAGCCTTTCACAGATTGAGAAACCAAAACACGTAAGAACGAAGTGTCCTGTTTGATTTAAACTAATAACCACCACAATCTTGAAAAAGTAGGAAGAAGCATCCATACAGAAGGACTCCATCAAAGCAGAAGGGGGTCTGTGCCCTAAGACATCAGATACCATGGATATGTTCATAACTGCTGGCTAGAACGTGCTTTTGAGGCGCCCTACTTAGCTTGGGGTATGCACAACTTAATTGCATATTAAGTTGGCAACACATGCCCTTAAATAAAAGAGAGAGAGGAAAAACCAGAAGAGAAAAAGAGGAGCAGCAGGAAAGCACACCAGGACTCAATTGCCCTTGAAATTCACACGCAACATTGGTCACAGGCATTTCATCTGCACACAGAAGAAAGGGAGGCCCCATTATCCTATGTGACTTATTTCAGGCATCCAGCAGGTGACTGGCAAGGCCAGGAGTGGAACCCGGGGAGTGTGGTTTCCCGTTCTCTTCTGACCAACAGACAACCTTCCCTCTCCTGACAGGCAGAGGGGCCATCTGCATGCCTCCTCTGGGATCACAGCTATAAAGAGAGCCATAAAACTGCCATTGGAATCCAAATGTCATATCAGTGGAAATGTCTAAAGCTCATAACAGCTCCAGTGATAACCCCTTAATGTTCAAATAGATCCCTGAGGGACACAGTTTCTCCTTCAAGACGGGCACGCCGGCTCGGTGCCAAGCCAGAACCCACCAGTACCCGGGAGCCCCCACCCTCATGGCACGCTTTCATCAATTTTTGCTATTACTTTAAAAGCAGGCTGTGGAGAAGAAAGAATAACAGCTCTAATTCAATTTGCATATGAATAGAAGAATATGTGCAGGTATTGGGAACGAACTCCTAGTTACAAGAGAAGCTGATGAGCAAAACCTGCCTGATTAGGAGTCTGTGTGAGGTGACAATGTTCTCATTTATTTGAGTCTGGTTCAAAGTGTTCCCAAGAGGCTATGACCACGTCCCTGAAAACTTTTCAAAACATTATTTTCAGCAGTTCTCTTTTTTTTTTTTCCCTCATGTAAATGATTCCAGTTTGCATGTTCTGTAAATAGAAGGTATGGATGTATTTTGAGCAAGAGATACAAATGTAAATAACTTTTACTTGGGAGGTGAGCCTCTTACTTCTTAATTTGGGCTGACAGTGGGTGATGAATGGAAACAATATTTTAAGCCGAATATAATGAATATAGTTTCTTATATTCTCCATAGTGTTCATATCTTATTCCACTAAATGGTCTATACTGAAAACGAAAAAACAAAAACAAAAACACAGGAAGGTCTTGCTATGTGTCTTCCCTTAGAGGAAATCAATATGTTTATATTTCTGTCTACCCAGATTTCTGAACTCCTAGGTTTTTTGCTAGAAATAGGGAAATAATTTACAGTGAGAAATATTTTGTATCTTCACTTTCAATCTGTACCAGAAGCTAAATATAAATAGAAGATTGATTTACAATTAGTACAGGGAAGCAGTCATGTTCCTTATAAGAGCTTCTGACATCAATCTTAGTATTCTTTTTTTTTTTTTCTTTATTGATTTTAGAGAAAGAGGAAGGGAGAGGGAGAGAGAGATAGAAACGTCGATGAGAGAGAACATCGATTGGCTGCCTCCTACATGCCCCCCACTGAGGATTTGGCCCACAGCCCAGGCATGTGCCCTGACCGGGAATCAGATCAGCTACCACTTGGTGCATGGGTAGATGCTTAACCACTGAGCCACACCGGCTGGGCCAGTCTCAGTATTCTTTTGGCTAAAATCATGTGTATCTGATTTTAATCATGAGTCTGACAAGTTTAACACTATTAATTTCTCTCTTCACTATTTTATTTCCCAAATTCACAGTCATTATAGAATCTGTCTTTCCCATCTAAAGCTGTGTTTATAATTTTCATAGAGCAAGAAAAGCATTCTGCCTCTTTCAACCCATAACTAGTATACTGCATAGTTGTAGCTGAGTTTCAGTAATCCTTTGAAAACATGTCTTAGAAAACTTCTCCTCTTTTTCTTATAGTCAATTTCTTATTTTCCTTGGTTGTATGTGTGTGGTATGGTTTAAGTGGAAATTGAAAAACATATATATTGGATCATTAGGGATATATTCATACAGGCTTATAGGGGGCCAAAAGGGAAAATGAAGGGACCAGGAGAAAAATAAAAATTAAATCTATTTCTCCTACTGGCTGTGTTTCCTTAAATGGTACTAGCTAACCAGAGACAACATTATGTTACGTTAACTTGGTGAGCTATTTTGAATGGAACACAGCCTTGACTTTCTGTAGATGGAGTTTCTGATTCTACCACCTGCTAGTCATGGGGTTCTGTGGAAGGTCAACTTCTCCCAGCTTTCGTGTCCTCTTGTTTAAATGGTGATCTGATTCCTAGATTTGTATGAGTATGTAAATTGCTTAGCACCATAAAGTAGAATCCCATTGTCGGTCATACACCAATATTGTTATTAGGAGTACACAACACTCATAGAAATACTCAGCCTTAAACACACATATTCAGACACTAAAAACAAACTACTCAGAGACTAGCCCAGTCCAATCCAGTCCCAGCAAGCTCAGAATCAGCACTCATTAGTTAGTAAATACCCTGTGTTTTTATCTCTTGCTCAATTCTTGCATCATCCCTAACATGACCTGTTTAATACCCTTCCATGAATTTCTTTTCTGCTTAAATTAATCAGGGTCAATTTCTGCTGTCTGAACTGAAGAGACTGTACTGATGCAGATATTATCTTTATCTCTCTGAAATCACCACATTCTTCATATAAAGTTGATTCAAAAATGGACTGTCACTTCAGTGGCAGAAGACTATTCAAGCGATCTGAAAGAGTTAATAACACTTTGAGTGCCTCGTTTGCATGCTCTAGGAAAATATAACTCGCTGTGTCTACATGATAGTGCCTTCAGGCCAATTCAGTCTAATGACCAGTCAAGTTGGTGGAATAAAATCGAGTAAATTGGTGGTTCAGCTTGCCTTAACCATTCATGTCAGTATTTTTTGATTTAAATATGGTTTTATTGACTTTTTAGACAGAGAGGAAGGGAGAGAGAGATAAAAACATTGATCAGGTGCCTCCTGCACGCCCCCTACTGGGGATCGAGCCCACAACCCAGGCATGTGCCCTGACCGGGAATTGAACTGGGACCTCTCAGTTCATGGGACGATGCTCAATCCACTGAGCCACACTGGCTGGGCCATGTCAGTCTTTAGTATGATCCTATGCACCTCCTGGTCAGAGCTGTGTAGAGTCATGTCCCAGTACTTAACTCTGGATGGATTCTATAAAATAATGATAGAGCTAATATTTAAAATTTCATGTGTCAACCCTTTCAAGTACATGTGATAAAAATCGCCATTGAAAATAAGATTTAGCAACTATAGTAAAGTATTTTTCTGCACCTACCTCATTTAAGTGTGTTTAAATATTCCCATAGTATTCATTTTCAATGCCCTGAATTGTGTAGAAAAAAGTGGAAGTTTACTCTGAAGAAAGCGAAACTTCTAAGCTCATCAGATTCTTTATCTTATCAATGAACAGCACTGTCCATGTCAGAAATTTGAAATCTGAGTAATCTTTAGATATTCTTTTATCTTTCTAGCCTGCTCCCTAATTCGCCATTTCAAGAATGGATGTCCTAACTCTACTGATGGAAGACCACTTGAACTGCCTGTAAACTCAATGAGCCATTAAATAGGTGACAATAATCTTGATAGAAGTTTGGAATATTTAATTAGTGTAAAAAATACTCGTAGCCAGAGCACTCAATTACTTCCATGGATACTCCCCAAAATATCAACCAACTATTTTGCATGTCTATGAAACGCTTTGGAAGGCATTTAAGACTGAAATGGGAGATAATATTTCATCTATTAATTGAGGACCTGACATGCTTGTGCATGCCCAGTCATAAAGTTTCAAAGTGAATTTAGTTTAGATCCTTGAGATATTTTTAAAGGTGACATTTTTCTCCTCAAGGCATGATGTGTTGTGTTTATTTGTTCTTGTGTTTTTAAATTCAGCCTTCCTTTGAAATTTGTTGTTCTTCCTTTTCTTTTAAATTTGGTTCTGTTGGTTGTTTCTCCCCATATATTTTGAACAGACACATACCATTATCACAATTTAATTAACTACTTTCATATTTTTGGGCAATTATGTTGCTTCTTTTGTTTTTATCTTTATTGTTAAAAATATTACAGATGTTCCTCCTTTTTTCTCCCATTGACCCCCTCCTCCCCGCTCCCACCCCCGTCCTGCCTTCCCCACAATATTGTTTGTGTCCATTGGTTGTGTATATATGCACAGAAGTTCTTTGGTTTATCTCTTCCTACCCCACCATCCCCTTTCCCTCTGAGGTTTGTCAGTCTGTTCCCTACTTCCATGTCTCTGAATCTATTTTGATCGTCAGCTTATTTTGTTCATTATATTCCACAAATAAGTGAGATCATTTGTACTTGCCTTTCACTGACCGGCTATTATGTTGCTTCTAATTTTTTTCTCATAAATAGGAAATTTGTATTGAAAATAGTTTTTAGTGTTGGTTGTGAAGTTTTGGAAGTATAATTACTGGATTGATGAATATGATGATCTTTTGAGAAGAAACGTAAATATGTTGTTGGATTATGTAGTGATCCAAGAAGAACATATCTTCTTAAGAATACAACAATTTTGCCTGGCCAGTGTGGCTCAGTGGTTGAGCATGGACCCATTCACCAAGAGGTCGCCGGTTCTATTCCTGGTCAGGACACATGCCCAGGTTGTGGGCCAAATTCCCAGTGGGGGGCGTGCAGGAGGCGGCCAGTCAATGTTCTCTCTCATCGATGTTTCTATCTCTCTCTCCCTCTCCCTTCCTCTCTCTCTAAAATCAATAAAGAAAAAGAAAAAAGAATACAACAATTTTGCACGTACCAGTGGGATATAGTTTAAGGACAAAAACTGCATTAAAATGTGTTAATTATTTCTATTTATTATATTTTTGGTGGTTGTGTTGCTATTGCTATTCTGAGACAAGTTTGGGGGATAAAGCAAATAAGCAAATGATATTCTAGTCCTATCATCCATAGCGACCTCAAGAATCAGAATCCTCAGAGGAGGATAACTAAAATGCTGTAATCTGAATTTGAATAGGAAGTATTAGTATAAACTCATATGTACCTTAATTTTAAAAAATACATTTTTTTGTCACTCAAAATGCTCTGATGGAGAAATATTGATCAACCTAGTAACAATGAGCACCGCTAGTCCCAAATGTGAATAACTACAAAAATGTAAACACGTAAAATATGTTTACCTGTGAGTTGGTAATTATACTACATGAAGTTATCATTGCACCATGCTCAACAGCCAGCTTATTATTTGAAAATTGGTTAGGAAAGGGAATGAATACAGTATTTATAGTACATCTCCTGTAAGAACTATAACACCAAGATAACCCAATATTAGATTAGGGAAAATAATTGCTTATGGAGGTATTTGAGCTAATAAATGAAGAAAATGACAAAATATCTTCATTTTGCAACTCTCAGTGAACTTATAGTTCTAGGTATATGCATCTTTGATTGTTAAGATTGCAAAACGATATAGATAATGAGAAGGTATGGGACTTCTGGTGGCAGAATGGAAACTCTATAGTTTTGACCAGGAAAGGAAGGGAGGGAGGGAGGGAAAAGAGGGAGGGAGGGAGGGAGAGGCAAAGAAAAAGAAAAAGAAAGAAAGAAAAAAAAGAACCTGAATCTGGTCAAGACTCCAGATCTAACCTCCAATTTGTAGAAAATACTGAAAACAGTCCGGCTGGTGTGGCTCAGTGGATTGAGCATCGTCCCAGGGACTGAGAGGTCCCGGTTTGATTCCCGGTCAGGACACAGGTCCAGGTTGTGGGCTCGATCCCCAGTAGGGGGCGTGCAGGAGGCAGCTGATTGATGTTTCTCTCTCACATCAATGTTTCTATCTCTCCCTTCCTTTCTCTCTAAAAAAATCAATAAAAACATATTAAAAAAAAAAAAAAGAAAATACCAAAAACAGAAAACAACTGCTAAACTCCACAATGAATACATAACCATAAAAATCCAGATTTCTGGAAAATAAGGTAGTGATTTCTTTCTCCAAGTTTATGGAGAAAAAAAGAGGCCCAGAGAGATACGTGGGCGGTGATATCAACCACTTCAGTGCATTACATTATTTGGGTCCTTACTGAAAATGGTTAAAATATTCTGACATTATGATATTCATGAAATAATTACAAATTTGAACCTGCCTGAATATTTGATGATATTAAGGAATTATTTAAAAAATTATTTTAGATATGATCATTGTGTGGTAGTTATGTTAAAAACATCCTCATCTGTTAAGTATACTCACTGAAGTACTTATGGTTAAAATAACACAGTGCCTGGGGTTCAAGATGGACTGGGAGGTATGAAGTGGGTGGGAGTGAGACGACATCAGAACAGGTCGTGATTGGTCGATGATTCGGAAAACCGAGCAATGAGAATCAGTGCTCTGGTATAGTCTTTTGTCCACTTTTGTGTTTGAAATAAGTAGCAGTATAAACACATCATTTCTTAGTATGGAGGCAAATCTTGAAGAAAAATAAATACGTGAGGATGGATGATTCTGGGAAGAGAAAGGGGGTAATAAAAAGTGTTGTGTCATGAAACTATTTTTTATTATTTGCTGTTCAGTGTTTTTTTTTTTTTTTGACTTATAAAAGTAGGTGTCTATATTACTTTGTCAAAAAGGGAAATAAATATGATAAAAATAAAATGTGTTTTGGGGCTTACCAATTGCAGCAATTTATCCTACAGAGGATCTAATATAAGCAATCCAATTGAACGAAATATCCACAGTATATAAATAGGTTCACTAAAACAGGGTTGTAAGAATTCATAATTAGAGACAAGTAGAATGGCCACGATTCAGGGTTTCATCTAATGGCGTTTTAGCTTGTGGTTAAAAAGAACGGTCTTGTCTTACATGCACTGATCTGGGAAGAGTTCACTGTTCAATGAAGAAACTAAAGTCATTAAACAATAGAATGCAACATGTAACAACACGTAATATTTTACTTTTGTGTTTTTTACAGTGGTACTATTCTACAATCAGTCTATTTACTTTCACGATACTGCAAATTTTATTTGCTAGAATATAAACGAATTTGCATTGTTGTCATAGCCACTGTGCTTATTGGTGATTTTAGCACACATGTTGAGCTCTGAATGGGCAAGAATTATGCACATTTTATGTGCTGTTTGAGAATTTATATGGAAGGGTTTTACACAAATAAATATAAGAATGATTTTAGTACATGTATTAAAAAAATTGACAAATTAACTATTGTTAATTTTTAAGAGAGAGAATTAAAAACTTGTGATTTGGGGTACATCTTTTCATGTAAGAATCATATAGTTCTTATATAACCACAGAAAGCAAAGAAGAAATAGAAATAAAAATTTAAAAAAAAAACAAGATGAATCTCCAAACTATGCATACCATCTGGACCAAAGTATTTCCACTATTGTTCATTGAACCAATAACATTTTCTTGACCAAAATGTAAGTAAAATGTGTAACTTCTATAAAGTTACTTGTGGTTCATTGGCAAATAACATCCTATTGCACAACTGTTTACCCATTTTCTTCCCATATTATTTGCAGAACAAGTCGAAAGTAGTTTGTTGCTGAGTAGAAAGGAAATTCCATCCACCAGTTTCTCAGAATGACTTTTATTTTGATGGATATTTTTTAATGAACCTAATTTATGTGAAGGTTGTTCTGTTCAAGGTTCACGAAAATATCACGCATGATTGATCTCAAGACTGTGCCTCAATCCAAAGACAACACACAACAGCAGTCAAATATACATTTTATGGGCTTTTGTCTGTTTTGCAATAACACCGGAAAACATTCTTTAATTAAAATTTAAAACCGTAACTGATTAATTTGCTGTGTAAACAATCCGTGTAAACATGGGATGTCAGCATTTTAAGGCTGTGCGAATATAAATTTTACTTTCCTTGATTAGGCATTCTGGAAAGGACTTTGGCACAAGTCAAAGGTGAGAATGTGACCTAGGGGAGAAGGGTTAGGAGCCTAGAATGTCCTGTCACTCTGCTCCTGTCTGCTGAGCTGAGACCTCAGGGCTAAGGACACTTTCCCGTGCTATCAGAGTGTTGGCACTGGCTGGGCTGTCACTCACTCCATAGCTCTTTCTTTACAAGCTGCAAATGGCCAAAGGATTCCACAGAAACCATTCAGTAGCTGGGCTGGCTGGTGTCACAAGGGCGACGCTCCCAGAAATCCAGCCACTGACATGGCCGTACCCAATTTAGACTTGAGCGCTTGCATTTGGTTTTTCTTGCTAAACATCGTCCCCAGTCCTCACAGGAGCCAGAAAGCAACCTCACTTCTTTTGGGCAACTACATGATTTCATTTTTTTTTTCTTCCTTAAAAACAGAGGAGACGTTTTAAAATGTTCCTTAAAATGTTCTTAAATGCCTTTTCAAGGAACATGGAATTGTGTTGCCAGGAAAATGGGAGGTTACGTGCAAAGTAAAAAATCTAAAAATCTCTACTTAGACATTTGTTTAAAACTGGAAATAAAAAGGCTCATAATCAAGTTATTTTTATTAGACATTTGTAGTCTTGCCAATAATAAATTACATTGACTTTTGTTCTCCCGGAGTCTAGAAAATGACCAGAATGAAAGCCCTCCGAGCTCGTCTAGGGGACAAGCTTGGGTTTGTATTTCCAATACGGTCCAGCTCTCTGGGCTTTACTTTCGACCCTTTGCTAACTCACCCAGATCAAATAATGACAAATAATCCGACGTGGGGTGGGGTGTAAAACTTCCACACTTCTGGACCCGGCTTCATTCCCAATGAATTTATTTCAATTGTGTTTATGCACTGAAGCTTTTAAAAAATTTCCACGCTAATTAATCATATTACTGTTATTACGGAAAGAAGAAGAAACGTAAAGGAACTTCCCTCAAGTAAAAGAAATGTCAGTGTTTCACCCTATCTCCCAAAGAGGCTGTGCATTATTATTATTTAAATATTTTTTCTTCATTAATTTTAGAGAGAGAGAGAAAGGGAGAGGGAGAGAGAGAAATATCAATGAGAGAGAACATCGACTGGCCGCCTCCTGCATGCCCCCACTGGGGATTTGGCCCACAACCTGGGCATGTGCCCTGACCAGGAATTGAACCGGCGACCTCTTGGTGCATGGGGTCGACGCTCAACCACTGAGCCACACCGGCTGGGCAAGGCTGAGTATTATTAGCACATGATTTCAAACTTTGCATGTGTCTGGAAAGGGACTTATTAGTTAATCTTCCATGTCATTCATTAGTAAAGTGTTTATTAAGTGCCTGATTTAATAATTCATGTCCTAAATCGTATAGAAGATAAAGATTTTGAATCTCCTTTAGAGAGGGTATGGAGACCAAAAAGTCATCAGTAATCTCCGCATATAAATCGCAGAGAAGCACATTTAAAGAACACCTCAAGAAGCAGAACTGTATATATTAGCTCAGGTAATGTAAACACTGCCACACCCTTATCAGATGGGGGAATTGAGATAGTGTGAGGTTAGAGGATTTGGCAAAGACAAGATGCTCAGGGTCGGGATTTCAGGATTGAAGCTAAAGTGTGGTTGACTTTCAGCTCAACTGTTTATTGCCTCCTGGGTGATGGGATCAGTGAGGCAAAGGGTCTTGATTCAAATCCAGAGGAAAATCAGACATGGACCTTCAGCTAAGAGAGAGGAAAAGCAGCAACCTAGGAGGTTAGACTGGGAGGCGTGGGGTCACTTCGTTGCATTTGAAGGAATGTAGGTCAAATGCAGATGGGAGTTCACAGGGCTTGACTTTCCCGCTGGGCAATAAAATACCTGGGTATGTTCCAGTTCCTAAGCCACTTTTGTTCCCTTTCAAAGGCTCTCTAAGACTTAGGTCTTGGTGCCCAGAGGTCACTCTTTGCAAACTCCTTTGGTAAGCTGCTTAGGAGAATCCTACCTTCATTGCCTTTCCTTGACATAAAACAAGCACCCAAATGCCTCAAATGCCTACTTGTCCTTAACTATTAAGCCAGAAACAGATCCACACGTTCCTAACGCCACCAATCTGTGCACTACGCCACGTGACCGACGGTTCCTGGTCACGCACCATTGCAACCACGCATCCCACCCTTTGCCTCGCTCCTACTTAGAACAGTAACGGGTTCCTCATTAGAATAACAGTTTTCCGAAACTCATCGTGCTACCGTGAATGTTGGAAACACTGTTCTGACAAGGAGCTTGGGACCCTTGGGAAACAGCTGCCTTGGAAGGACCGCTAAACCTTGTTTCCTGAAAGTCGTTCATTCGACCAACTGCTTTGAACGTCATCTCGACCCAAAGACATGGGCGATTATTAGTGTTATCTTCGTTTTTCAGATGAGGGAACGCGCTCCATGCAGGTAATATGAGCTTCATCTCAAAGACTCGGGCCAGGAGTTCTCACGAACACATCTGGAATTGCCAGAATACATACATGGAGTTTGGCTGGGACGTGTGGATCCCATGTATCAAAACAGTGAACCATATGTGCAAAGCTCTTTGTCAAGGAGGCGACATCCTGTGAAGGTGGGTGGACAGGTGTGTGCTTTTATCCCGGGGTCACCATTCTCCACGCAGGTGAGCTTAGACAAATCACAGCCCCCTCACCGGCACAATTAGGACATAGAATAGCACCCGCTTTGCCGAGTTTTTGTGACGATCAAATGAAATAACTCGTGTAAATAAAGTGTTTCAACACCGCAGTGGGCATATTTATGACTCAATACATGGTAGCCATGGCGCTGAGATTAATTCACCCCCAAATTCCTGAAACAAGTCTTCCTACGCTTGTACCTTCGGCAGCATGCCCGATGCCTTGCACACCACTGACAGCCCTGTCCCCGTAAATGCGAGTGGGATTAATTAATTTGTTCTCTATGACATTCCCAAAGCATGGGAGAGGCAGCGAGCAACGAGAGCTGGTATTTTGTTCTCCTCTCACTCTGTTCCGACAAATGCCTCCCCCCGCCCCCCACCCCGCGCACACACAGCATCGTATTTCTTCATGTTGACTTGGAAGGGGTGTTCGTGTCGATAAGAAACCCTCCTCCCGCCCCACTTTGTCTGCCCTGCACTTAGGAACCAAGGTTGAGTTCACACAGGGGTCAGAGAGATAAAAGCCTGAGGCTCACCCACCAATTCACGAGGCTGGTGCCTAAAACTTCCGTCGTGTATTTATGGCCAATAGACAGGATCAGCCGGGTGCGGTGTCCCCAAGGCTGCAGGCAGAGGCTTCTGCCGTTTATTATCCCCCCTCTGCTGGGGGACAGAGCGGGCATTTCCCTGAAGTCTGATGGGAGGGGAGAAGTTTCCTTGAACTTGATGGAACATTTTGTTTCCATCACGAGGAGGGAGAAGCCAGCGAGACCTCGGCTAAGGCTTCCAGGCTGAGAGAGATTTACGGCAGCCCCGGCAGAGGCTGTGTGTTATGAAGGAGCAGATAAACAGGAGGCCCCTTTCGAGCCAGTGGTCATGTGGAAGGTGCTAGAAGCATTCCTGGGCAAGCACAGCCCTGGGACGCGGTGCCAGCTGTTGCTGTTGGGTTGGGCCGTTCTGTGCACCGGTTCTTGTAAATGTGGGTGCAAGGCAGTACCAGCCAGGCCTCCCCCACAAGGGCAATGCACACAGATGGTGACTAAAACGCCAATCCTGATGTATTTGGACAGAACCTGGAAGGCACCAGCCTGGGCGGCCAGCTGAGCTCACGGGAGGGAGTCTGGGCGGTGGCAGGTCCCTCCTGATACAGATCCCCCTAAGCTCCCCCCCAACTTTGGCAAAGCAAGCACGATCCTAACGTCAGATGTGGGCTTGTCACAGGAATGATCCCGTGGCTGTGAATAAAATGGCCTGGGAACAGATTTGCAAATCGCATCGCCTTTCTGGGCGGCGGGCTGCGTGGACCATGGGACGGTGTGCACCGTGTGTGTGTCTGTGACACGCGCCGGTCACGTTAAACCTCTAGCAACCCAGGGCCCACACGGCCTTCGATGACGCTGAAATAAAAAAACGGCTCATTTAGTCGCAGAACCTCGAGTCTGCGAGGCCGATGTACATGTGGTTACTATTTGCAGAATCTGGCATTTTCTATGAATAGCTGAAAGCAGGCATGGGATCAGTCATGTTTTGACAGAGTTGTCCTTTTTTCCGGAATGCCATTTCCCCACCCCCCTCCTATCTGAGCTGCGACACTACTGTGTTGTTGTTTTTTGTTTTTAAGTGGACTAAGAAAATGGATGAATAATGAATTAAAAGCTGGAACAGGTCAGGGGTTTAAGGCACGAGGAAGCAATCCCCCTGAAGAGAGTGGCCCCCGGATGGCAGCCAAGTCCCTGTTACGATGGTTGGTCCGATTGTCTCCAGATGGGGCCTCACTGGGCCCCAGAAAAGGGAACAAGGTCAGAGACCAGATTAGTTAACCGGGTGAAGTGGGAGTTTCAAGCTGTTTTGTTTACAACAAGCGCATCAGGCTGACAGCAAAGCACCCCAGCTCCTCCGGGCTCATTTCATCCGAGGTTCTGAGTCTGTTTTCAGAGGCTCTGCATTCTGCACCTTTTATACGTCCACACGCATGACAGGAGTGAAGTTGACAATGAGAAATAATTTGAGCTCGTCGCTGTGACACACATCCATCAGTTTCAGCCCCGGGGTGTAAACCTGGGTGTGAGGTTTCAACTTCCCAGTGAGAGATGGAGTTGGCTGGGTTGAACCTGTAAGGCATTATTCCTCCCGTACACAGAATATGCCCTCTTTTTAACCTCTTGAGAACTGGGGGCTTTGTGTTTCCTCCTGAGTCCTGTGCGTGTTAATTAATCTTTTATTTCAAAAGCTGGGTTTGGTCATTTTTTCTTCATTTCTCTCACGATCACTTTCTTTTTTTAAATTTTTTTTTATTAATTTATTTTTGTTACAGATGTTTCTCCTTTTTCTTTTTTTTTCTTTTTGTTCGTTGAACACGTGCCACTTTTTCTTTCGCTTTTCAGGGACCAAAAGCCAGAGTGACCCCGTGTCGAACACCCTTCTGATCAGTCCCCCAGTTTTACATCAGGATGGTCTCACCAAGTGTCCGGTTTTCACTGTTAGAAAAAAACGAGTGATCCTCCATTGCAGGAAATAGCTCTCACGTGTATTTTGAACAGCAGTGTATTTGCCAATGAAACAGCTTCTTCTTGCATGTTTGAGTGAATAATATAATTCCTGAATTGCAAAATTACAACCGAGTGTTAAGAATTCTATGTTTGACTTGGAATCCTTCTAATATAAACCCAGTCATGGAATTTCTCAGAGCAGTATTAAGAATATCAAACAGGTCATGCGCTGTATTATCATTTCAATGTTATTTATGTTTGCCTGGACTTGATGGATTCACAGTCTCAGAAACCTCTTACTCTCATGACATTTTTACCTATTAAATCATTTTCTACCAGGAACCTTTTTCTTAAAGAAAATGAGGTTCTAGAATTAAATTCTTATCATGATTTCTTTATGTCTGTGGTGGTCGCCATCTATTGTTATAAGTATAACTAATCAGATGAAAATTAATGCATTTAGTCATTCAATTATTTTTCATAAAACATATTGTGTATCTATTAATATTATGTGATGAACTTTGTGCTACAAATTTCCAAGATTATGAAGAAAGTAAAAAATTCTTTCTTGAAATTGCTTAAGATAGGAGAGATAAAATAACGACTATATAATTAACAATGAAATGTGTTTTATATCTATGAAATGTTTATATATTCTATAAGTGTATATTTGGTTTTCTATTTTCAGGGGAAAATTTATGGCATGAAGCTAATATCATCATCCGCTCATCTGATAGAACACCACTGGGCATGTCTCCAGGACTGTATGGTTTAACTATTATAATAATTAGTAAAGATAATTTTAAGATGACAAGGAAAGTTTCAGGAGACTCCCACATAGACTATCTAATTGGAATGATTATCATAATACCTTTGACCTCATGTTTCGCAAAAGAACGCATAATAGAACTTATGCGTTCATCTGGGAACTTAACAAGCACATCTTTTAAAATGAGCAGTTCACCCATCCAACGACAAATAAATATTAATCAATAAATAGGTGTATTGACTCCCCCTCCTGTGTTGTGTAAATAGTAATGAACAAAATAGTTCCTTTCCCTGCACAGACAGAGAAAGCGGGCTAGTGAAGGAAGACATTGTACAAATAAACACATAATTAAATATTGAACAAAATGCTATTAAGGAAATGAGTAGGGTTCTATGAGAGAGAAAATCGATGCGAGCATGCGGTTTGGAATGGAGACCAAGGGACAGCCTCCCTGAGGAATTGGTGTGTGATCTGAGACATGAAGTTGAAGGCAGGAAAGAGGACAAGGAAGGGTGTCCCTGACAGAGGAACAATACATGCAAAAGTCCCACATAGAAACGAGCAGCTGTATTTCAGAAACTGAAAAGCGCCAGTGTGCTGGGGATGCTAGAAACAAGGGTAGAATAGCACAAGTGAGGCTGAAGAAGTAGGCAACAAGCTTATGGCGGAGGGCCATGGAGAAGCGTATTTAGTCAGGGTTGGCGTAGCTAGGCTGCAGTAACAAATAACCCCCCGAATCTCAGGGGCGGAGTGAAATGAAAGTGTGTGCTGGTTGGCACACCTCACAGTCTGAGATGGTGGTGTGCGGGAGAACTTCTGCTCTACATAGTCAGGGGGGGTGGAGAGAGGCGTACAAAGAGAACACAGGTACTTTCAATTGCCTTGACCTACAAGAGGCTCTTTCCACCAAAACATAATCCCAATGATGAGAACCAGGTCACAAATCCCGCCAGGATACAAAGGGATTTGGAATTGTCGTTTAGTTGGGTGGCCTGTAAAAATCAACGATTTGGCTAGGCTCTATTTGGAATTAAGTGTAGAGGAAGGGACTTTATCTTAGAGGCTATCAAGCAGACTTGTAACATAGTCTGATTTCAACACGTATGTGATTATTCTCCTACCAGCGTGAAGGACGGAACAGGGGGGTTCCGTCTTGCCTCTGAGTAGACCTACGAATGCAACATCAGTGTTTTTCTTTTAGGCCAACAACTTAGTCTGATTTTTTTGTGTGTGAAAAACTAAAACTTAAAGCTGCTTTTGCTTGGGAATCCCACAAAGGTAAAGCTAACATTTGTTAAAGTTGAGCTCACAATTTAAAACTCTAACAAAGCAGGAAACAATGCGTTACCCATATCAAGAGTCGGGAAGCATAACAAACAAGTTTTAGAACTCCAAGAAGTAGAAAGGTTTAAAACATAAGTGAAGAATAAAACATACGCAGAAAAAGCAATGCCAACAGACAAAATGGGGAAAAGAATAAAGTAGAATTATAATGATAGGTCATAGTCTTTAAAATAAAAATTGTAATAGTAGTTAATACAGTTAAATAGCAAGCTAGACATTTGTAAAAATACATTAGTGACTTTGTTGGAAGACACTTATCAAGAATTCAGTATAAAAATTAAGAGATATGATTATGAAGATGAGATCATATGATATAGAGAAAAGAATGGAAGAATCCAAAGGAGGATGGGGGAAAAGATATTTTTAAAAGGTAATGCTCTGCCATTTTCAAAGGACTTGCTTCTCAGGTTTAAGAGGCGTGCAAGTGAAAAATAAGAAATTAGATATAGTGTCACACTGGACATGTAGTAAAACTTCAGGGCACTAAAGAAAAGAAAAATCTTAAGACAGCCATTGAGAAGCATCAAATTACCTCCAAATGCATACCCACCCATTAAGTCAACCCTAAACTTTTCAAAAAAAATAATAGAGAACCTAGACAATGAAATGATAACATCAAAGTATGAGTGGAAAATAATGACCAACCTAAGATTCTGTTTCCAATTAAATTATCATTCCAGGAGGAGGGCACAATGAAGTCATTCTGTTTAAATTCTAAGGGAGTTTTCCACTTATAAAAGCTTTCTGAAAGAAGAAAATTAATACAAAAAAGAGAGAGAGTAATGATTATGATTAATTTGGGGAGGGTATGAAAACATCCTGGAGCTATACACGGATGTTGATCATATGTAAAAATAATAATCACCCTATAAATCTCATTTCTTATTTTAATGTGTCACATTAAAACAAAGCTATGTATTCTTAATTCTCTTTCTATTTGTATAACTCAAATTAGCTACAGTATCTCTTATGATAATAGCATCTGGAAAGTGGGAAAGAATAAAAATGTGCAAAAGACATGGTATTTAATTGTGTGGAGGAATGAGCAAACATTTAAAGAAATCCTAAAACATTATTTTTATTATCATATTTAGTACCATCTAATAATCACTTTGCTAAATTACTCATTATATTTTTGGGTTTTCTACATTAAGGTTTATAACGCTGTACACATCTGTGGTTTACGTAAAGGTGTGTGTGTACATGTGTTATATTAATATTTGGAAGTAAATATTTTGTATTTAGTGGGGCCATTATAGACAGTTTTGTTTGTGGTAATAATTAAATATCAATTCAATGTGATATAAGTTCTTGCCATCTCTTCCAGCCCTTCCTACATCTCCTTGTAAACTCATTTTCATCTTTCCTCTACTAACTACCTTCCCACAGGCTAAAACTGTGCCCAAGTTTTGACCATAGAAATAACCAACCTCATCAACCTTGCTTACCTCTGCTTCCCACCATCTCATTCTCCTTCCCTTCACCAAGAAGCGTTTCCAAAAATGACCAGTCAGCTGTTCATATCTCTACTTTAAATGTCTTTTTCTCTAAATGTCTAATGAACACAGGGTTGTTTGTTTTTTTAGTTTCCTTTCCCCTGACCATACCCCTAAAACGACCAATTATATCCTAATTTCCAAATCCAATAGTCTAGTCCACCATTTTCCTCAGATAGTAGAGTAGTTAGCGCTGCTGAACTCTCTGTTCTTCTTGAAGTTCCCAGCCTGGGCTTGGAGCCCTCCCCCGGTCCTGACTTTCCTCCAATCCCACTGATCATTCCTTTTCATTCATTACTGGTTTCTCCTCTTCCCCACCTCCTCTCCACCCCCACCTAAGCCTATGTTAGATGACGGACTCATCTTCTGGATGGTTCAGGTTCTCTAGTGTACGTTCATTATAATCTGGGATGAATCAGCCAACTTGGTGGCTGGGAAGTTTATAGTCCAGGCCCTTGTAAACATCTTCACTGGCTCGGCAAAACCTGAGAATATCAAATCCTTGTAAAGTCCCGTAGTCCAGAAGGGATTTAGTGGGTAGAAGGAGAAGGCCAAGGGAGACTAGAGACACATTATAAACCCTATTCATGATAAATCTCTTGTCTAAGGCTGAGATTGTGAATCACAAGGCATTTATTTTCCACTGCCAAGTGGGAGGATGAACACTGTGAATCAGCGTTCAGATGAGTTACACCCAAGAGAAACAAATACCCATGGTGACTGATCGTCTTCCAACGGTAAAGACATTTCTTGATTGGCTCAACCATTACATGTCTTGTAATGTCCTTTTTAGTTGCTTTTCCTCATTATTTAAAAATAGATGAATTGTGTATTCCAAAACTTTCCCCTCTAGAAAATATTTTGCTTTTGTAATTTTACCCAGTAAGTTTCTGTAGAAAGCAGAGGAATAGCAAAACCTTAAGAACAGGTTTTGGGCTCCTCTGTCTGGTGTGGTCTTCATATAGCTGGTGAAGAGTCAGCCAAGTGACTGTCAGTCAACATGGGTACAAGCTCTCAATTGATAAGCAGATAATAAGGTCTGTAGGAGTATGTCATTGGGTCAAAAATGCTCCAAAAGGAAACATTTGATTATTTTGAAAGTGGAGCTATAGATAGATGGTTTGGGGAACAGATATTTCTAGATGCTTATGCAAAATCCATTCCCTCTTCCTTCTTACTGACAGTATCTCTGTTTTGTTGAGGGCAGTAATGTTATCAGACAGAAATTATATTTCTAGGGATGCTAGACCACCAGCTGTGGTCACATGAACCCGTTTCTGGTCATTAATGTGTTTCTGGGGAAGCTTTGCTTTCCTGACACAGGTACTACTCTTCCTCTGGTTTCTCACTCCTGCCTGCCATCTGGATGACAGTTACGATGGCTGGAATTGCAGCTGCCTTTGTGTGCCTGGCCAGAGTGGGCAACTTGAAAGCATTTCTCTCTCCCAGCTCTGGACTGTTTAGCTCTGAATTTATTGTCATGTGGAACGAACATAAATCTCTATCTTCTCTGACCTCTGGTTATTTGGATTATCAAACCCTAAATGATGAACTTTCAAATAAAATGAGTCATAGCAGCAGAATGGAAAACACAAAAACAAAGACTTGAGGTCTCCAGGCACCTGGTTTGTGTCCCAGCTTTGCCAGCAACCAGCTTGAGACCTGGGACAAGACTTTAAAGCTTCTAAACTTCAGTTTCTTTGTCTGTGTATTGGGCTTTATCATACAGAACGCATCCCCTGGGCTGTTGTGAGGTTAAACTGAGTTAGTGAATAGCTTCTGTAAATGGAAATGAAAATTATCATGAAATCTTAGAAGACAATTTTGGAAGTGGTCTCCAAAGTAACATAACAGCCAGTAGATTCCATTTAAGAGGGAGCCAGGCTATTTCTGACCCAGTCCATTTGTTTTGTGCATTGCCAGCAATATCACTGTAGCGGAAAACGTATTTCATGGTGTGCTGGGTGGTTGTAGCAGTACTTAGATACAGGTACACTAATTCCAGGTCAGCAAGAAAGATCCAGCCCACCCTGACAAGACCCAAACTGACCCCTTTTAACTCTTGAGCGAAGTGTTATTTTACTCACCCAACAAATCACTGAAATTGAAATAAATCTCAAAGAGGAATAAAAATACCAGGGAGAGGAACACATTCTTTTTCAGGGCGGCATTCTGAGCTTCTCTGTTTTTTTTTTTTTGTTTGTTTGTTTTTTTTGTTTTTTTTTTTTAAATCAGGTGTGTTTTTCATTTCC
Source organism: Tadarida brasiliensis (assembly GCA_030848825.1). NCBI lineage: Eukaryota > Metazoa > Chordata > Mammalia > Chiroptera > Molossidae > Tadarida > Tadarida brasiliensis. The sequence goes on from CM061279.1 coordinate 6,774,414, forward strand.
CTACAACCTCAGTACTACTCCACAATCTAATACATATCCTACTTTGTCTTTTCCTGCTACTGTTTTCCCCTTTCAGAGTTGTGGAAATATTAATAGGGCATTTCCAAGATCTCAGGGGTACCTTTGATGTAAGGTAAGCACAATGGACCATGTGCTGAGAGAGGAGTAGGAAGTATGGGGACTTTTATTTGTTCCAAGGAACAGAGGTTTCTCTGAGTAAGCAAACTGAAGCAGAAAAGCAACCTGGAATTGATATGCCTTAGGATTCCTGGGTTCTACACTCCCTTTCCCGCCTCTCTCCATTTATAGGCTTTTATCAACTTTCTCTAGCAAACAATTTCCTTTGCAACAGTATAGACAAACACCAAACCCAGAGAGCTCTGTGACCCTCATCAGTGGGAGAGTTGCTGTTATTGCCTCAATCATGATTTAAAGTTCACTACATGTTTTTACACCAACTTTTTCATTCCCCCAAGTATGGCTTCTCTCTCTCTTCCTTGGAATGCATCTCGGTTCTACTCTAAATTAGTATGTGATCTGTGAAGATTCAAAATCTTCATGGAAATGAATCTTAAAAAACAAACACACCCCAAGTTACAAGCTTTTGACTATATATTTTGATATATGACCCGATCTGAAATCAAAGCCAACTTTCTCATTCATATTCATTTGACAATGCATTCTCGTTCCTTCTGCCATGCTCTTTCATTCACCGACATCACCATCAATCATGGCTTTTGATTTCACTCAAATTATGGTCAAAGTACCACACTGCCTAGAGACTGTGGACTCTGATTCAAACAATTGAACAGAGGCTCGAAGGTCCCCTTTGATTCTGTTGCCATATGTCAGGGCTTCCTGTCTGTCCCAAATGCTATACCTTTCTCTGAATCACTCAGGTCCTGCCTTTCTTTTCCTGACTTGGGAAGTATGACTTCCGTTGGCCTCTCTGGGGAATTAGCTGCCATTCTCTTGTTGATGTGTGTTTGCTTATCAACCTCCCGGGGAAGTTTTTGTTAAACAGTCAGGAGGAAATGCTGATCCATGTAGCACAGTGTCCATTCTTTGGTGGCTGTGGTCGGGGGAGCTTCAAAAGATATTTCAAGTATGAGTGCTGATGGGTTGTTTAAGGTTGCTGAAGGGTAGACGTGGCAGGAATCCTCGGAGGCAGCAAGAGAGAAAAAGTTACCACAAATCAATTGCGATGGGTAGGAGTCAAGCACACTTTTTAAAGACAGAAGTAGGTTCCAGTTAAGTCCATCCATATATAAACATTTAAGGGACAATGAGCCTGGAATTTGCATGTCGGTAGCAAAGTGATATTAGATTTTTTTAGTTCTACACCTCCTTTTATGTCCCCACCCCCGGCTGCAGCAACTTCCTGGAGAAAGTCACTGGCTTGGGTGGAGGTGACCAGCACACAGTCATAGCATCTAAATCAGGGGTGCCGTCAGCAGAGACAGCTCCATTGACGCTAGTCAGGATTCCACCATTAACTCTTATAAATATTTTCTTTGTCCCGTAAAACAAGAGGCATGAATTCCCTGCTTGAATCTAGGAACACTTAGCACTACCATGGAACAGTTCAACCTGTTTGGGGGAATAGTTGGAAATGACACACTGATTAGGATCTTTCTTCTTAGGTGATATTCGTAATATTGTCTGAAAGACAATATGGCAGAATGAGCAACATGGAGAAACTTCTAAATGATTTTTTCTTTGCCTAGAGATCATGGTCACTTGCCCTTTCGGTCATCCGTCTTCTCGGAGAGGTCAGCAAAAATAAAGCTTGTCCCTCTAATGCCAAAGAAGGCAAAGTGATACCACTTTTTTTCCCCCCAATGGAACCTCAAAAGGCACCCTGGAGAAAGTAATAAAAAGAGTAATCTAAGCCCTGATCCAAGTAAGATTGGTGCGTGGCTAACTCCAGACGAGCCTGACTCATCTGAGCTTTCAACCACTCAATGAGCAACACCAGCTCTGGTTCTTGCTGTCATTCAGAAGACAGGAAATGCACAGATTCAGGTTGAGCATGCCAGAGGCAGCAGGGATAACAACTGGATTTTGCTCAGCACTGCTTTTAATTATTGAGGGTGAGAGGAAGAGCCTAAGACCGGTTGGCTTTGTCTCTTGAAGGGATATATCTCACAGAGATGAAAAATAGCAACAGCAAAAAATCACGTGGGTTAGATAGAGGGGATGTCCCAACATAGGAAGACTTGAGCATACATCCTCAAAGCTCTCATTCTCTTTCAAATGTCACCTTACTGAAACAACTTCCCAATCCCTTTATCCAGAAAGGGGAGAGGTTGAGCGAGACACAGTATCATTCCTAAAATGATGATTCCTAAAATGATGATTTAACACATGTTTCTCCTTAAATGTCTCATTGTCTTCACTGACTCAACATCTTTCTCTTGTCTCTTGTTCCAGATGAACCAACTGTATCAAGAACATTACCTCTGGTCCAGACCCCAGAGTTGAAACCTCGCAGGCATCATCGGCAGTTCAAACTATATCAATCACCAAGTCCTCTCAATTTTATCATTGAGATTTCCTCACATAGCCTCAGTTTCTTCTGCCTTTGACTTAATTCAGATCCTTTCTTTTTTTAAAGATTTATTTTATATGTTTTTATTGATATAACAGAGAGGAAGAGAGAGAAACATCCATGTGAGAAAGAAACATCGATCGGCTGCCTTCTGCATGACCCCTATTGGGGATCGAGCCCGCAACCCGGGCATGTGCCCTGACTGGGAATCAGTCCATGGGTTGATGCTCAATCCACTGAGCCACACTAGCCGGGCTCAGATCCTTTCTTATTATGTTATGCCTAGAGTATAATGAAAGCTTCATGACTGTCTTTCCTCTCCAATCCATCCCGTAGGAGTAATTTATTTGGGACTGCTTTTCATCATCGTTGCCCTTTCAAAGACCTTATATCTTCAGAATGAATACCAGATTGACATTCCGAATCTTCGACCGTAGTCCCAGACTATTACAAACTCGTACCTCCCACGACCGGGATGCATAAATTCTGTCTTCTGTTCAGACTTGCACTTAAACTTGCTTTATGCCTTTGTATACTCTTCATACAACACACTAAAAACGCCAGGCCTTTCCTCTCTGCCTTTTAACCAGCACCCCTTCTTCAGAAACGAATCAGCATTTCATCTTTTCTATGAATCTTCTTGAACCCTTCAGCCAGGTCTTTTTCTTCCTATACTGTGGAGCATTTACTCTCTACAGCGCTAGGGGATTTTTTAAGCTCGTCCGTGTCATTTCCCAACGCGATCTTTAACTTCCTTGGGAATGAGACCGACGTTGTACCCCTTTTGGAATCCCGGATCTTCACAAGAATGTGTGCGTGACGTGAGAGATGTTGTCACTGTTGATTGATTGCCGTAAAGTAAGTATTTAGATTCCAAAGGATGACTGAGAGCATTAGAGCAGACTGATACCTCCTCGTCTCAGAACGGGCCACATGTGGAGTTTCAAGAATCAAAACTCCTTAATCAGGGTAGCTGTACATAGCCACATCGGTTGAGCTACACCTGAACCACTGTGCACGGTGGCCCTACTGATTATCCAAGAGATCAGATATGAAAGCATTGACATGAACTTGTGAGGTCCATGAGTTAAGCATATGCGTCCTGGGAAATTCCTCATACGCAGCTTATGAAATCCAGATGTGCCCTGACCCGTGTTGCTCAGTGGTTAGAGCATTGGACCTCAGATCAAATGGTAATGGGTTCATTTCGTGGTCAAGGGCATGTACCTGGGTTGCGGGTTCACTCCCTGGCCCCAGTCAGGGCATATGTGGGAGGCAACCAGTCGATGTGTTTCTTTCATATCCATGTTTCTCTCTCTCTCTCTTTCCTCTTCCCTCCCTCCCTTCAACTTTCTCTAAAAAAAAAAAAAAAAAAAATCAATGGAAAAAAATATCCTTGGCTGAAGATTAACAAACAAGCAAGCAAAAAAATCCAGATGTGCCCAAGTTCCCACTTACAAAAGCAGAGAGCATATAGATGGCAAATTGCACAGTATTTCTTACCAAATTGTCAAGGAGTATTTTTTGTACACTAAAATCATACTACCTCTTATAATTTTCTAATCCCAAATGGTATTCTTTATGTACAATGGTTCAGTCATTACGGGAAAGAATCTGCTGGTTCCTCAAAGTGTTGGACCCAGAATGAACACATGAACTTTCCATTTCACTCCTAGGTCTACACTCAAGAGAATGAAGACTACCTTTTCAAGTTCATGTGTACATGCATGTTGATGACAGCACTGTTCACAAAAGCTGGAAGGTGGAAACACTTAAATGGCTGTCATCAGATGAGTGGACAAACCACATGTAGCATAGACACACAATGGAATATTATTTAGCCATAAAAATACACGATGTACTGCCCTGGCCAGTTTGGCTCAGTGGATGGAGCATCAACCCGTGGACCAGAGAGTCTCAGGTTCGATTCCTGGTCAAGGGCATGTACCTTAGTTATGGGTTCCATCCCCGGCCCCGCCAATCGATGTGCCTCTCTCACATTGATGTTTCTCTCTGTCTCCTTCCCTCCCTCCCACTCTGTTGGAAAAATCAGTGGAAAAATATCTTCGGGTGAGGATTAAAAAAAAATAATAATAAAAATAAAAAAAATGATGTGCTGATACAAGCAATAATGTGGAAGATACTCCGGTTATGCCTGTAAAAGAAGTCAGACATATAGAGTATGATTCCATTTATAGGAAATATCCAGAATAGGGAAATCCGCAGATAGAAACAAAAGGCGTGTTAGTGGCTGCCGGGTCCTGGGTGGTGAAGGGTGAGGAGTAGCTGCTTCGTGGGTACTGGGTATCCTTTGGGGGTGAAAAAAACATCTTGGAACTAGATAGAGTTAGGTGAATTTCACCTCAATTAAAAAAAAAAATGTATTGCTCCTTATCACTATCCAATACATTCAATCTAGTGCATTTCTAGTGTATTTACAGCATTATACTATGGGAGGAAAAGTACATAGATAAACAGTTTCCCTGCCAGCAAAGCCTTCATAAACCATTTGAGAAAAAAATCATATGCAAAGCAATTGAACTACGATACAAAACAGTATATGATGGTACCGTTGTCATCCGAGAAGTATATGCTGACTTTGCTTCCTGGCCCGGTTTTGTAAATAGATTTTGAGCCTGGGAAAGTCATTTCGTGTCCCTCAGTTTACAGAAAGAAAAGACTGAACAAAACGGCCTCTGAGATTTTTTCCTAGGCCAAGAAAATGTTGGGAGATTTTTCAAGACAATAGTGTAGGGCAGAGGTAATTCGTGTCAGGGAAAGCAAACACCTGAGAACAGATGGGTGTCATCGTCCCTGGAGAAATGTTTCTGAGAAGGGCTGAGGGAGTGGGGACTGTCCCTGGCTTAGAAGGCTGAGTCAGAAGGATTGTATTGTCAAGTGATACACTTCAAACTTTCGTTACTATTGAACTAATATAACGAGAAAGTAAATTTTCTGTGAAAAATTAAATATATTCTTGTTATAGGTAAATCACTCATAGATTATGTTCTATTTGAGTCATCTTAAAAGGCACATTCTTCTCCAAAACTGAGACCCACACGTATAGAAATTATAGGTAGCTATGATAAAATCATTAGCAACCCGGCAAAACACACATTGAATTTTACCATCACGACCGTTACATCTGCCTGTATTTAAATGGAAGTTCTCAGTTGTGGGTTTTGTCCTGTTTTACAGTCACTGGCAATTTTGATGGAATGAATGAAGTCTGGATGAGGACGATTTAGGAAGGAAAGCATGGCTAGGATTCATCTTTTATGTTCATTGTTTATTACCAACCTCAGATCCACTGGCTATTCGTTTTCCATGTAAATCACACAAAACACACTGACCCCTAAACAATAATTACACTAATGCCTTAAACAGATTTTCTCAACCTCCCAAGAGTAGATGCATTATTTCTAAGGAGAGGGCATATGTCCGATGAAAGGCAAGACTCCGGTGTCCTGTGTTATTCGACAATCTTACACTCTCCATCACCATGTCGCAGAGCAGAGGGCCAGGATTTCTGTCTTCCACAAATAACTCTTCGAGAGGTGCTGTTCCTCTGTGTTTCAGCTGGTGTGTAAATGATCAAACCGCAAAGCTGCTTCTCTGAGAGGGTTTATCACCCTGCACTGTGCAAACATGTCACCCACGAGTTTCTCCTTTGTTAGAGCATTTATTTGAAGAAGTCCTCACCTCCACTGGCCGTGCCTTTGCCTTCTTCTCTCTCCAACTGGAGAAGGGAGTGGGGGCTGGGGGAGAATGGAGGCGGGAAGGAGACTGAGCACTCCTCTCCCCTAGGGGGCCACTTTCTGTCATCGGGACATCAGTGACTGTCACTGGAATGATTACAAAGGAGGAGTTAGCAGCTTGGAGTTGGAGGAGATGAGCTACTACAGTTCCGAGCTCAGAGAGCCCCTGATTACCTGTGGCCGTGGTCATAGCACCCCTGACCCCCGCCCAGACCCCGCCAGACACACACTCACATATGACACACACCGGCTGAGAAAGTCCCCACACCAACTGCCCCGGCCCTTTCTTGAGCATCTTTGGTGCCGGGGCTGCAGAGACGCCTTCCAGAAAAGCAAGCAAAGGTTTGTGTCCCTTGTCACACCTTCTCCAGCAAATCTCCGTGGCAGGATATTTGGGCATGGGAATAAATACAAATGCAAAAAAAAAAAAAAAAAAAGAAAGAAAAGAAAAAAAAGTGTTGGTTATGAATAATGGAACATTTCAAATCCATCTGGTTTCTGAGACATTTTTTAGTTTCTCGCTGCAGCCAATTATCTAGCATGCTTGAGTGAGAAGCGGTTCTATCCTGAGGCTCATTCTGCTCTCAGATTTTTACACTGATAGTTGCTACCAACCTCTGAGGTTACTAGCCATATGGTAGCCCAATATGGGACTTCATACTCCACTTGTTATACAGTAGGTGATTTTTCTGGTGAACATAAATCCACTTGTACTAGGCGCCATAAAAGGGGGACCCGGGGTGGGGAAGCTGGAGGGCCTTCCCAGCTTCTGGCATTGTGCAGTGATTTCCCTTTGCAGTTGGAGGATGCTAGGCAATTCTTTCCACAGTTCTTCCTTTTGTTTCTTATGTCTACCCAGTGTATGCCTGAGTACATGTCGGAGCCATGCAAAAGATAGGGAAGAAAATGACCTGGATCCGGGAAAAGCCATTCCTTTCCTGCCATTCTTCAAATGGCAGGAAACCTTTTGTTATGGAATATTTCCCTTTGCAAGCGTATATCTTTTTCAGCTTATATATTTCAGGATCTAAAAGTAGAGAGAATATGATATTGAGCTTCTATGTGGGTCAGGATACTCAAAAAATAAGATCTCTTTAAAAACACTCAATATTATCGCTCTAAAATTTTATATTAGTAATTGTTATCACTAAATATCCACTCAGGCCCAGGTGTGGCTCAGTGGTTGAGCGTCGTCCCATGGACTGAGAGGTCCCAGTTCGATTCCTGGTCAGGGCACATGCCCAAGTTGTGGGTTCGATCCCCAGTGGGGGGCATGCAAGAGGCAGTGGATCGATGTTTCTCTCTAATGTCGATGTTTTTTTCTCTCTCTATCCCTTCCTTTTTCTCTAACAAAAAAATCAATAAAAACACATTTAAAAAAAATCCAGCCAGGCCTCTGTGGCTCAGTGGTTGAGCGTCAACCCATGCACCAAGAGGTCACTGGTTCGATTCCTGGTCAGGACACATGTCCAGGCTGTGGGCCCGATCCCCAGCGGGGGGCATGCAGGAGGCAGCCGATTGATGTTTCTCTCTCATCGATGTTTCTATCTCTCTCTCCCTCTCCCTTCTTCTCTCTCTAAAATCAATAAAGGAAAAAAAATCCACTCAGTTTGCAGAATACTAAGGTCTTCATATTTACCTATTGAGTAAGTATTTTTCCTGTTATCAAGAGGCCTCTCTGGGTAGTTCACTGAAGATGATTCATTATTATCAATGAGGAAGTGATGCTTGGATTGTATTATAAATCTGCTGCCCAAAGCCTCATGGCAAAGAGCTCATCACCAAATCTCTGCCATCCAGACTGACTGCATCATTGCTTTGCCTTACTCCTGAGTTTCTGAGCTTCCAGGATACAGCCTTAACCTTCGAGAAGCACAGCCAGTGAGGACAGGGCCAAGGCCAACACTGACGTTGAAACAGTATTCGACTGGCTCCTTGTCCGCAGAGCCGGAACCTTGAGACGGACACGCTGCTAATACGTGGGATGCATTTGTGCACGTGACATCGGGGGTGAAGCTGAGCATTTCCGAGAGGGAAGTCTAAGTATTGGGGTCCTTCTTCAGTGACTGTGGCTTTTTCCACTTGTCTCCTCCTTTTTGCCACTGAATTACAAATGCCATATTTTGAATGCTCTTCGTTGTACCCTTCCCCATGGTCAACACTATACACTATGCGTAGGACTAAATAAATACTCACTAAATGAAAGAGAGAGAGAGAGAGAGAGAGAGAGAGAGAGAGAGAGAGAGAGAATAGTGCTTATTAGTATTACAAACTCAACTTCCATTAACATTTTCGTTAGTATTTGTCTAAAATTTTATTCCACATTGCCTAGGATGGATTATATGCTACTTGGAATAGCTCCCTACGCTAAACTGAAAAAGCCATAAAAATGTTATAAAATGTCTGATAGTATATCTCAAACCCCAGATGACTTATCTATATATTTTGAATTTTCTGCATGCCCATACTCTCTGACCTTGGCACAGATCATCCCAATTTGTTTTAGTTAATTATATGGTTTACTGTGTCAGGTTCAGCAGGAGGGCCTGGGTGATTTTCAATGTCTGTGGGCTTTCATTTCTTAGCTGGTTACTAAATTTTAAGCAGCATGAGATAATTTACCTGAAGCCTTATGAATCATTCAACGGCCTTTTAATGCAAATGTATCAAAGTATTTATGTTCTCTAATTTTGAAGTTAATAGTAGGTTTAATTTGTTTTATATTGATTGGGTACCGGGTACTTTATGTGTACGGTGGAGATGTCCCCCTTTCATTTAAAAAAATTATACTCTTTTGCTTATTTCAAAACTAAGGAAATCAAGATTTGTGGAGGTTGACTAAGTCAAAGTGGCCTCGATTGGGAGAGGAGCTGGACCTCACACCAGTTTCTCTGGCTTTTTTTTTTTTTCTTTATTGATTTTAGAGAGAGAGGAAATGAGAGGAAGAGAGAGATAGAAACATTGATGAGAGAGAACATCGATTGGCCGCCTCCCACATGCCCCCTACTGGGGATCGGGCCCACAACCTGGGCATGTGCCCTGACCGGCTGTGTAATCGAACCAGCGACCTCTTGGTGCATGGGTCGACGCTCAACCACTGAGCCACACCTGCCGGGCTCTCTGGCTTCTTAACTCAGCCATTCTCCAGTTCACTTCCCTGACCCAGAATCACTGAAACCCCAATTTCTCCTCTGGAGTCAATTCGTCAGTATGGGATGAGGGCAGCTATGGTCTCTCATTTTTAAAGCTGAGTTCGATCTTAAAAAGAATGATTCGGCTCAACCAACTGAATATCTTTGTGGCTGTGGTTTTATGTGGAAAATGCCTGGAAGAGAAACCAACACACTGTAACTCAAAGTAATGGCAGGTCCTTATAAGGCTGTGTAAACGCTGATGTCCCTCCTTTCTTCAGCTCTAGTGACCTGGAAGAGGAGCTGAACATTAAGGAAGGAATCGGGCTTCTCACCTCCTTTAACCTTTAAAGATGAGTCTGTCCAGGGACTCCAAAGGAAACTCATCTGCTTGCAGAACAATTGCTATTTCTTTTTACTTCCGGCATTCCTCCATGCGCTGGCCTCCCCAAGCTTAATTCATTTAACACTTCATCACTCCAACGTGAGCAAAATTTGTTAAGATTTTCCTGCTTGGTATTTGTGAAAATTGGTGGGAGGGAAAAAAAAAAAAAGAGGAACAAATAGCTCTGGGCAAAACCAGGCGTCTGAGAACAGATGGTGTGTGAGCTCCTACCACTGAGCAGGGCTGACAAACCGTGACAGTGACCTGTTCCCGTCCACACGACGGCAAGTTTTGTGAGTGAGAATTCCCAGCAAAGCCGGGAACTTCCCAGTGACCTTGACTTCATTTTATGTTAGCGCCACCAAATGCATCTTTGCTGGTAGCGGGATGTATCCAGATAAGGACAGCAAGGAAAAGTTCTTTTTAGTGAAAATACTGCAGAAAGTGTGTGGCCCTATCATGCCATGGAGAGAAAGGGTACAAACTGTCACTATCTGGGCAGATCTGGGGTGACCCAGAGAGTGTGTGAGCATTTGTGCATCCATTTCACAAATTTGGAAAAGTGGGAAGTTATTAGTGACTATGAGTTCAGCCGCCACCTTTTGACTGCTATGGCTCTTTCTCTCTTTCCCTAAAAGTACACAATAAGCAAAAAATAACAACAACAACAAAACACATGTTACTTGGCCAAATAGTCTTTTAAATCAGGGGTACAATTATTTTTCCAGTGTATTTATTTGTAAAACCTCAAGGTCATCCATCACCTGTAACATCCATTCTATTTCCACTTTGCCCTTGAATCCTATGTATTTTTCTTTCATTGTCTCTCGAATGTGTGGCTTTCTGTCTTCCTTATTGCCAGTCACACTCCTAATTCATACCCACATCTTTGCAAACCTGGAATACTGTGACGGCCTCCCATCTGGTCTCTTTAAGTCTATGATCACACACTGTAACTGTGAGAATACTTTCAGAAACCTCCCTTCCCCCACCCCGTGGAGGCCTCCGAGGAGTCTGCCACCACCACTTTCCCAGATAAGTCATGATTTTATTCCTCCTATAAATAATAGATATTAGTATTTCTGCCACATTAACTCCCATATACTTGCATCTGGCTGAGAACCTCAGTGGCGCTGGGTCCCTACACTTTATGTTCTGATTTCAAGGCTGCCAGAGAACTGACCAGTATAACCACAGTCACTTCTTCATTCAACGCATATGTATTCAGTCCGCCATTGAAAGGCAGGTGCCCCGTGCCGGAATCCTGGGCCAAACAATGTCCCTCCCCCTCAATGACGCTTACGTTCTGGTGAACAGAGACAGACCATAAACGAATAAGTAAAACACATATCATACATCATATCATCATACATGTGGTAGAGGCAAATCAGCAGGAAAGCAGAGAGGGAGAAGAGCCGGCATTGGTGTGGAGTTGCAATTTTTCAAAGGAGAGTAGAGGAATTGAGAGATGAGAGGGTAAGATGACTGGGGAGAGAAAAATCTGTGCAGAGAAAACATACAATGCACAGCCCTGATGTAGAAGAGGGCATGTTTTTTATATGTAACAAGAAGTTCAGGGAAAGAAAGGGATGAGAGGAGATGTGTTCAGAGAGATAATAGTAGTCCAGGTCCTGTAGAATCTTGCAGGACATTGTAAGGACCTGGACTGTGCTAAGAAGAGACAGGTAGCTGCCATTGGCACTTTCGGTGCAGAAAGATAACACGGGTCACTTGGGTGCTCTTTTGATAGTACACTGAAGGGGAGCGAGGCTAGAATAAGATGGTCCAGCTAGGGGACATTGGTCATAATTCAGGTGATGATACTGATGCCTTGTACCAAGGGGCAACAGTAGCTGGCGAAAAGCAATTACATTCTAGGTGCATTTTAAGTATTGCACCAAAAAGAGTTTTTGACAGATTGAAGGTGGAGTGTGAGAAGGACAGGTGTTGGGGATGATGGCCAAATAGTGTGAAGTGATGGCATTACCGGCTGCTACATGCAGGTATGGGGGAAGAAAACCAGCCATTTGACTTTGATTATGGGAAATCGGAAGAATTTATTGGCTATCCAAAGGAACGAGGATAGCTACCTGACCTTCCCTTACATCACCCTTGAACTATATGCCATATAGTCCAAAATTTACTTAATAATTCATGGCAGAGCAACACAATGGAAATGGAAAATTCCAATGAAAACATTTGGAGTCAAAATAACCGGAACTACAATTTGGCTATGTTGCATGTTACCCGGGAGAGCAAGAGCTAGAAAATTCACTTAATGTCTTTGAACTTTAATTGATTTTTAAATGGGAATAAATATAATACTTGTATCTCACACACTTGTAAAAATTCAATAAGAATAGTTATTTGAAAATAGTTTATAGAGTGCTAAATAAATGGGAGAGTGTATTCTCCTATTTTATATTTTCCACAAAGCATAGCAACAAATTTAGCTTTTCTCCTTTATTTAGATTTTTTTTTTTTAATTTTAGATAGGAAGGGAGAGGGGGAGAGAGAGAGAAACATCGATGAGCAAGAACATCGATTGGCTGCCTGCTGCATGCCCCCCACTGGGGATCGGGCCCACAACCTGGGCATGTGCCCTGACCGGGAATCGAACCAGCAACCTCTTGGTACATGGGTTGATGCTCAACCACTGAGCCACACCAGCCGCACTCCTTTATTTAGATTTTAAGGTCTTTAGAAGCAAGGTTTGTTCATCTATCTTCACCCCTAACTACAACCTGCCCTGTGTCTTACACACAGTAGAAATTTAATAAAAGTAAAATTGTTAAATTGAGCTTAAGTAAAAACAAATTAGTCATTATAAGAATAAAGGAGTAAAATGAGCACATTTTTAATTATTTATTTTTTGAACATACTTTTAATGAAATAATTTTATCCATGAAGGTTAAAAATGAACAACTAACATATATCTCATATATGGATCCCGGTTCTTTTAAGTCAGGGTTATTAGTTTTATCAAATACAAATAGAGAATGTCAAATGAAACTTGAATTTGAGATAAACAAAAAATAACTTTTAGTATAAGGAAGTCTCACGTAATATGTGTGACATACTCATACTGAAAATTTTTTTTCTGTTTATCTGAATTCAAATTTAGTTGGACACTAATTCACATTTAAATAGTGCATGGGAATAAGACAATATATTATTTGTTTTTGTCTGAAATTCAAATTTAATTGAAAATCCTTTATTTTATCTAGCAATCCTATAAATTTAGTCACAAATTAAAGGAATCCAACTCAAAGTGGCTGAGACGAATAAAGAGGAATTTAATGGACCATTTACCACACTGTGGGGAGGGCAGGGATGGCACCAGGTCGCCTGGTCAGTGGGGCATGGGGCTCAAGCGTCATGAGAAGTTTCACAAAAGTGAAATGAATAAAAATTCATCTTTGCTGTTTTCTGTGTGAGCCTCATTACCTCTGATGGTCTCGTTCTGCCAGACACTTTGGGCTCCCATGTTTCTAGATTTGTAATCATGAAGGGAAAAGCCCCTTTTAATTAGCTCCTACCACATGATCCTAGACAAAGTCTGGGTTCATCGCCCAGGTCCGGGTCACCTCGGCAGCCCTCAGAGCAAAGCCGTGGAGAGGTGAATGTTTTATCAGACGGTCAAATGTTTCCACATCTAGACCAAATAATCTGACCATGGAAGTATTCTGACCCTGGCACCATTTCAGATCACGTATTTGGAAAGGAAAGGAGAAGCCATTTCTCCAAAGCAGGGAGGAGGAGATTTCCCAAAGGAAGCAGAAATTCAGAACAGAGAAAAAGAATAAATATTCACTCTCACTGGACATCTACACAAAAAGACTTTTATGCCAACATTCTTAAAACTGATTTCTTTTCCTTCCTTTTGATTGACAGCTTCATGGAATTCTGGGTAATCCATTACACCTGCATACTCCATTTCTTGTGAGTCGTCACTGAAAAAAACCTGAATTAATTTTGGGGTAGTTCTGTGTAACTGTAGGGTCAAATCTTTCAAGTGGGGCTCCCATACGTTCGCTCTGATGGAGACATCCATGCAAGTAAGGCAGGTCATGGTCCCTAGTCTAGTGAGGTGCAGCAGCTTTCTTGAAATCTGCCTCGCTGGTGTGTGGCTATTCTGCAAACACCTCCTGGAAAATATATGCAGATCTAAGTGACCAGTTCATAATTTCATCCCCCGAGGAAGACAGCCAGGCACTTTGGAGTGTAATACGTGCATAACCCGGGGTCTAAATGGAAAACAAGCACGTTTTAAAGCAAGTTCAGTGGAAGGGATTAACAGTAGAACTAAAAACACCATATGCTTATAACAGGAAAAGTCGCTGAGAGCAACATGCTGTAATGATATAATTGAGTCAAGATTCAATTGCATCAGGACAAAAGCTAAGACACCAAGTACGTTAAGCCTGGTAACTTATGTTGCCTGGTTAAACTGACATTTCAAAAGCAAGGGCTCTTGTTGTCTTTTATTTATATTAGGGAAGAAAAATATCTCTGGCTTGACTTCTGTTTCTAGTAATGATGAACTAGGCAATTTGGAGTAGTGAGGATATCCAGAAAAGCTGGGTATATATTCTCTTTGAAGGTATAAGGTTACTAACAGGACTGTGATAAATGGCTGGGCCGGGATACAGAGCAGGATGGAGATCGAGTGAGAATGGGTCTAAGATTTGGGGTCGCTGTTACCCTGGGGGAAGCTGCTCTGCCGTTCGGGACAGTTGCGATGATGAGGAATCATCAGTGATTCTCACCATCCTGGGAGCATAGAGAATCAGGGATAAGAGTCTAGAGCTCGGTAGAGGGGGCCCAGATGAAAACCCTCATTTAAACTGAGTCACAGGAGAGTTACAGTATAGGGACAAGAGTGACGTGGAAGTGGACAGGGCCTCCTAGGGATTGTAGCTCAGCTGTGAAATCATCTCAATCAGCACACTGGATGAGGAGAATTCCAGATTGCTAATGCTTCCAGTACCTGGCAGAACACTTTAAATCATGTCTGAAAGAAGATACATCATCCTAAGCTTTGCATTATTTCTACAAATAGTTTTATAGCGCACAATAAAATATCATCAGCTTATAAAACAGTAAAGAAAAACCAGAAGACACTTCAAACACAACACAAAGCCTCTTAAGGGTTTGAGATATTGGAGCTATCAAACGTAAAATTTTAAATAAATGTGCTTACTCTATTCCAGGAGATAAAAGAAATAACCCAGAAGTCAAGATAAAAGTCAAAAAGAGAATTTAAAAAGTATCATGAACTGAGTTATAATATAAAGTATGATATCTCAAAACTTTTGGAACACAGCTAAAGCCATGCTTAAAGGAAAATTTATAGCCTTAGTAAATAAGGAAGGCTGAAAAGTAATAATCTTAAAATCCATTTCAGGTTAGGAAGAGAGCAACACACTAAACTCAAAGTAAATACAAGAAATGAAATAATAAATATAAAGCAAAAGTTAATGAGATAGAAAATAAATACACAATAGAATCAACAAAGTAAAAGTTGTTTATTGGGAAACATAGTAAAATTGCTGTCATTTTGGTGAGTTTAATAAAGAAATATATGAGAATGAACAAATAACTTATATCAAGGCCATCATTACTGAGCCTATGACATTCAAAGATAAGAAGATATTTTGAGGAAATGTGTGCCAATAAATTTAGATGACATAGACAGATTCCTAGAAAAAATACTATTTAGCAAAATGAATGCAAAAAAAAAAAAAAGAAAGAAAGAAAAGCTAAGTACCATTAATTTTAGAAACAAATTGAATCAGTGATTTAAAAATCTTGCCTCAAGAAAAACTCCAAGGAGTTTTGCCATCAAATCGGACAAAACATTAAGAAAAATAGAAAATCTCACACAAAATATTCCAGAGGATAAATAGAGAATCATCTTTAATTTGTTTTATGAGGACAGTATAACCTTGATACCAAAATCTGAAACTTTGGGAGAACAGAAAATTATAGTCAAAGGCCACTCATTAATATAAATTTAAAAATCACTAAATAAAAATTAGCAAATCCAATGACCAGCTTGGAATTATTGCAAGAATACACAGTTAGTTTAGCACTTGACATATAAAATTGTTATTTACTGCATTAGCAGAATAAATTGTTAAAATGATAGGAGTTATTTTGGTAAATAGAAACAATGAATTTGTTAAAGATCAACATCTTTCATATATTTGTAAAAACATCAGCATGATATGAATGAATGGAAGAGTTGTGTTTACTCTCATACAGTGTATTTGTCAGAACTTACATCTAAGATCATTTTTAATAGTGAAATATTCCAAGTTATTCTTTTGAGATTGAGAGTAGCAATAGCAATAAAAATATGCTTATTATATGTACTAGTCAAAGAAATAAACAAGAAAATTAAATCAAAGGCCTAAGGATTGGATAAGAGTAAATAAAGTTGTCATTATTACAGACAACATTATTTTTAAGTACGAAATTCAGAAGAATCAACAAATACATGTTCTAGAATCAATAAGTGAGTTTTGCAAGGTTGTTTAACACAAATCAATCAACAAAACTATTTCATTGCTACCTGAAAAGTAAATGATCTAAAATGCTCTAATGTCCTGGGTCTATCATATATAAAGAACTTCCGTAAGTCAATAAGAAGAAAAAGATAACCAAATTTAAAAATGGACAAGAGACTTGGGAAGGCACTTTATAAAAGACTATATGCAAAAGGTCAGTAAACATATATAAGAATGCTCAATGTCATTATTTACAACTGAAACAAAATAAAAATTATAAGGTAGTATCACTAAATATCCACCAGAATGTCTAAAATTTAAAAACAAAGAAGAAGAAAGAAACTGCTATATGAAGCAATATAAACACCCATCATATACTGCTACGAGGAGTGTAAATTGGTCACAAACACTTGGAAGAATTGTTCAGACTTTTTTCTAACATTGAAAATATGCATATTTATATATGTACCAAGAGGCAGACACAGGAAAGTTCACAGACACAACATTGTTAATAGACCTACATCAAAAGTAACCTAATAGAACAGGAAATAATTTATAATCATGTAATAACGGAATACACAAGAATATTAATGAACTACAGTTACCCACAAAAAGTTGATGAATCCAGACACAAAAGAATACAAAATTTATATACATTTCAAAACAGGCAAAACTCAACTATCATGTTCAGGGGTGCATATGTAGGTGGTTGATGTATAAGGAGAACAAAGAGATAATTCCTTTAAAAGTCCTGAGTGCTGTGCTCTTCTGGGGAGGGAAGGAAGCAGCGGATGGAAAGGAGTTTGCTGGAGACAGGTTTCTGGGTGCATTAATAATTTCTGATGAAGGCCCTGGTTACACATACGTTTGTTTGTAAGAACTTACTGACTTCTTTTGTGCATGTCATTGATATTTCTTGTATGTGTGTTTCATATCCACAGTAATTAAATCTTTAAAACAAGGATAAAGAGCTGAGACTGTCAAGGTGCTTGAGCTTCTAAACTACACATCAGGTTGCCTAAGATCACAGAGCAGATCCCAAGCCCTCTCCTCCACACACGCATTTCTGGAGAAAAAGGGGGTTCCTCGTCTTTGATCTCTCAGGACCCTGACAGCATCTACTCTCTCCCCGTCTTTCTTCCCGAAAACTGACTTAGTTATCTAATGTCCTATGAACACGGGGTGCCACTTAAAATTTCTTTTTACTTATAGGAGACGTCAAAATATAGGGGTTCGCGTGTTTTGCACGTTTAAGCAGCATGTACTGCTTCTATTCACGTCACTGAGTCACCCCTACAGATGAAAAGGACCAAACTGGCTGGAACCCCCAATTGTCAGAGATTATGCCTTCCGACAAAGAGACGCCCAGTACACTTTCTCACACACAGAAAACTGCATTTCCAATGTCACATGTAGGCTATGGTTCCATGTGTTTGACCTTATGCCGGTTGAACACACACATTTTCTCACGTATTTCTACACACTGGAATTTGAAGACAGTCAAGTTCAGAGGGTGACAGCTCAACACTGGGCCTCTGGTTCATTGTCTTGCCGACTGAATCAACAGCAGAGATGTCTGTGGGAAGGCCTATATATCAAATGCCTTTATTATTATTATGTTTACATCTGATCACTTTGAAGCATTTCCAGTGTCACTGTGTGATGACGTGACTGACCTTGGAATCTTAAAATTCTGAGAAAGATATGAGGACATGGAATCTATGGGTCATATATGTATTAAATAGCCATGTCAGCCATCACGGGAAGGTCACGGAATTCAGAAAAACTGGGTTCACATTCTGGCCCTGCCATCTACTGGTATGTGGTCCAGGACCTTTTCTCTGTGGGCCTTAAATCCTCAGCTCTACGTTGATTGTGGGCATTGTATAAAACAATGCGAGTTCAAACGTGCAGCTATTGGGGGGATGCGGGGTGCATAGGAGCTGCTCAATTAATTCTGGCTGAGCATTCACACCCAAGTCCACAAACAATACGTGGGGGAATATTTTAAAGGGAAGACACAGTGTTTGAAAACACACCTGAAGAGAGGACTGATGCCTAATTTGATGGGGTCCCTTTTCCTTTTTCAAAATGCAAAGGAGAAAAATGGCACCTGGAACGCACACTGCTGTGCACAGAGACCATTCCTCTAGAGTTCCTTTGAGACTCTCCCTTTCCCTGCCCAAAGACGAATGCCAGCGCTCCACAGGGCTCACGAGACAGCCCTCTCTCCCACGGACAGACCTGCTCTCTGATCACTCGGGGGCCCTCTGGCTGGAGTCACCGTGTCTGCACTGGGCACGTCCAAATGCACGTCTCCAGCATCACTGCCCCTCCGGAGCTCCAGATCCCCAAAGTCACAAAACAGATGCTTCCTGCATTCAGTCTGCAGCTCTTTCTCTCTGAGAGAGAATATTTTAATAAAATTGAGAATACTTAAATGCTGAGTCTTGACAGCACGCATCAGCCTGTGCTATATATATCCCAGAAGCCAGTCAACCAGAGGTCACCTGGAAGGCTCCTCCGGCTTCCGCTGGCGCTTTGAGGAATTGAGTTCACCTAGAGTTGTGATTGGTTCTGAGCCTCGGGCAGTAAATGTGTACCTGTCCGCACAGACATCTATTTTAGTTCTGCAGTTATTGCTGTGACAGTCCCCTGTACTTCCACTGGGACCCTTCCTGGTATAATAACCCTGTCACACACAAGTTTTAATTCACTTAATTGTTTAGAAAGTTAGTTTTCCATCAGAGGGAAGCATATCACTGACTTTCACTGAAAGTGTAATTAAATACGTGGCATCCTGGCCTCGTGAAGACTTAATTCACTTTGCATAGATTTGTACTCCAGTCTCTCAAAATAATTTCCATCCAAATAATTGGTGTTCCCTTGGAAAACAGTGATAGAAATCAAGTGATCATCTCTTCTGCCCAGTCACTCACTTATTCAACAGTATTTATGAAGCTCTAGGCACCAGGCTAGTTACTGAGAATCTCAAAATAAATAAAAAAAACTCACGGACTACAAAGATTCAATCTAGTGTTGGGGATTGGGGCAGTGAGGGCTGGAGGATAATATTCTGCACATTAAAAGAAAGTATGTGATCTGTACTAAAGGGACTTATCTCCCTCATCCAAGTCTTTTGAAAAATTATTCTCCATGTTTCCATTTTTCCCATCACTCTTCACATCTCTGCAGTTTTGGTTTGGCCCCGACACTCCCCTAAAATGGCTCCAACCAAGTCCACCAATGACTCTGTTACTTCTAAAAATTATATGGATAGCCCGTCTAGTATGGCTCAGTGGATTGAGCATCGTCCCATGGACTGAGAGGTCCCAGTTCGATTCCCAGTCAGGGCACATGCTCAGGTTGTGGGCCCGATCCCCAGTAGGGGGCATGCAGGAGGCGGCCCATCGATGTTTCTGTTACATGGATGTTTCTATCTCTCTCTCTAAAAAATCAATACAAACATATTTTAAAATCAATAAATAAAAATAAAATTATATGGACATTTACTGGTTCTCCATTTTACTCATTCCTTGAAGTCTGTGACTTCTGATCTCATCTCCTTGCTGAAATGCTCTTTTCCCCTGGTTCTGGGGGTAATGAATTCCCCTTGTTTTCCTCTTTCCTCTCTGGTCAGTGCTGCATAGAGTCCTACTGAAATCATAAGTGTTGTATTTCCTCAATTGTGTACCAACCTCTGCCCTTTTATCTTCCCACGGTACACACACTTTCTGGATATCTTGTCTACCAATTACAGACTGTGCGTGGCTCCCAGATACCCATCTCCAGTCTGCATGTCTTTCTGAAGGTGAACCCCTCTTGGGAATACCCACCTCCTACGTACCTCAAATGAACGTTTCACGGGCAACTTAAACTCAACATCAAAACCAAATTCAGTGTTTTCTCCCCCAAAGGGGTTCTTCATACTGAGTTCACGATCTCGACCAGAGAGGTCACCCCCTTCCAGTTCTCAGCACAGAAATCTGTGGGTCATCTTTGTTGTTTACCTCTATGTCCCATACCCAAATAGTCAACCATCTCTGTTGATTTTAGATTCTAATAATAGCCGCGCTGTCTGCTTTTCTCCATTTCCATAACCACTTACTGCATTCAGATCATCACTTGTAAGTCCCAGCTTGCATTGCCCTCAATACAAAATGCAAATCCTTAATTTAATCCTTTGTGACCTAACCTCTGCCTCATTGTCCAGTCTATTTTTTAATCAATACTTGGTATTCAACACATAACCTAATTTGTTCTATGTTCATTTCTCCTGTAGGTGGGAAAAAGAGAGTCGAAATGTAAGTAGATTCTTCTCCCTCATCCCTGCTCTTCCAAGCACATCTGCTTTCTGAACATGAATACACTGGGGCCCGAAAGAGATGATGGTCAGTTCAGTCAGGGTTATTCATTCTTTGAAGGCGGGACCACGGCAAAGATTTTTCTTCCAATTCTACAGCACGCGAATACCAAGTTTATAGTCTACATTTATGAAGAAATTGGAGATCATTGGTTTTGGATCAGAGGTTAAGGAATGTATAATTTAAAGGGATGTCTTCTTTGTATAACATTGATTTCTCCTCCAAATATGTTCTTTTCACTTCACTTTCCTCGTGCAAAGAAGTCTTTTCCTACCTTCTTGCTGTTCCTACTCATTGGGAATGGACTGTCTGAACTCTGGAGGCCTGTGTTTTTAACCCAACAAGGGAGAGGCCTTTCTGTCATGCCATGATCAGATTTTGAACTTTCCACTTACAGATGGTTTATCGCAACTGTCCATTACTTTCTCTCTGGATTGCATTCACTTTGTTCTGATCCTGATTATATTTCACGCTCTAACATGTCCCCAGAAGTTTAAAAAAAAATTGCATTGAATATCGAATGAATCAAAGTGTGTCCAAAATATTCCTGGGAGCCCAGTGGATGGAACAGTCATTTAGCCCTGGGATTGACTACAGGATTTTTCATGGAAATGACATTGAAACTGGGCCTTGAAAGAATGTCGACAGTGACACAAAATTACGTGTGTACCACAGAGCAGATACCTTGGTTGTGTTTGTGCTTGTAATGTAACAGGTCAAAGGCATCTGAGCTGATCATTCTGACCATCCTTCTGATTCCAATGAGATCGCCTTTCATGGTACGATATTCAAATTAGATGTGAGTCGGCCTGAGCCACTCATAAAACACATTGATTCTCCCAGGGAGAAGTGACCTATTCATAAAGGGTGTTCACTCGCCAGACCAATACTTGGTTAGACCGCAAAGTCTGATGCAGATCAGAGATTAAATTAGTATCTTTGCAGCTTGTACATTTAATCAGCGGAGGTCAGAGAACAAAGACGGGCTGGGGAGACGGGGAGGCGCAGGCAGAGGATTACTGGGCCCTGGCTGTTCCAGCCCACGGACGCTTCTCCTCCAGTTCTGTTATGAAACTGGCGGGCCTGGGGCTGCCTTTGGATTACAGCCCCTTGAAGTGATAAACATGCTGTTTCCCTGAGATTTGCCCCAGGAGATAAACATTTCCGATGGGTTTTTCTGACAAAGCCAAGAAAGCTAATAATTGCCATGTCAGGCAAAGAAAAAAAAAAAGTGAAAACTAATTCAGTGTGATCCCTTATGAAAGAAGGAAAAAGAGCAAAGATGATTCACCACTGGAAGCTGGAATTGTCAGAGGCCTTTGAGGATCGTTTGAATAAGCACATCCGCCAGGTTATAAATAATGACAACAGACAGTAATTTGCATGGATTAGGGTTGTTAACATTTATCAATTTCTGCATTTTAAAATACTCCCAAATTGATTAGGAGTGTCTCTTTGTAGTGAAGGATTGATAGTGGGAGGAAAAGAATCTGATGAATTTAAAACTCAGATGAGAGAAAGCAAAGCCGTCCAGATCTAAACGGAGATACCATTAGGAGTGCCCATAAATCAAATCATGTTTATAGTAAGGATACAGTTGAATTACCATCTGGACTTTTTAACCTTGACATTTATTTCCGAATCATTCCCTAATATTGGAAGTAAACTTAACCCTTCCTTTCATCTCCGGGTTCGCCTTGATGCCAGTTCTGAGAGAAATGATCTGATTTTTGATGGGGACAGAATGTCATGTGTGGCAGGGATCGGGAGATCCAGAGACATTCTTGCGTAACGTTAAGCCATAAAAGAAAGAAAACATACTTCGCTTTAAAACCACATCAGCTGAGAAGAATTTAAAGTTAAGTCAGCGAGTGGGGAGCAAGGGGAAATCTGTATTCCAACTGCTTAATTTTAAGGCACATATATGAGACCCAAGTACATAATTAAATCAACTCCCCCACCCACCCACCCCCCAAAAAATCTGTGTAGCTATAGACAGGCTTGGCTACAAAGAGAGAAATCCACAGGGATGTTCTAAGGCTCTAATTAAATTGGCTAAATAATTTTAATCGAGTCACTTACATCTAGAACCTTTCTGGGCTCTTACTTTTCTTTTTTAGTTTTCTACTGCCAGGGTTTACAGTGATGCAAAGAAAAAGCCAAAATTCACATGCAAAGTCTTCCGTTCTTTTAAATGTCTAGATTTGAAGACTTTGCAAGGTAAAACGTACCAGCTACTTCAACAACTAGTAGTGTGTTGAGGATGAATCAGGTGCTCAAATAGGAAAAGGAAGCACTTCGGGTGGGTACTGGGGCACTGCCAGTGGGGGGGGGGGGGGGCTGAACAGAGGGGAGGGTGCTAGCCCTGAGCCTGAGAGACCCAAGGGTTGGCAATAGTGTTTAAACCAATTTGAAACCAAGTTATGAAAAAGCAGCTCTAATCATTGAGATAATCATTATTAACATTAATAATAGATAGTCGTGTCTTTAAAGGAAAAGACTTTTATGATCGGGGGAAGTTTGTAAATACAAGGCTGTAGAAAGTAAAGGCAGAAGAACACAGACTCTGGGAATAGAAACACCTAGGTTCAAATTTCAGCTGTCGACCAGCTTACTGGTAAAGTGAAGTTGGGTATTTCTTAAATTTCCCTTGACTCAGAATTTTTCTTATAAATGAAATAAAGATAACAATATCTACCTGACAATTTTAATATAAGGCCTAATGAAAAGATAATACAAATGCTTGCTTGGTATGCAGTAGGTGATAGCAATCACTGTCTATATAAATAAAACATTTTTTAAAATATATCCTTTACTGCATTATGGGAAAATGGCTGGGTGGATTTATACCAAACTGAAAAGGTATATGTCTTAAAATAGAGTCCAAACCCAACTGGTGTGGCTCAGTGGATTGAGCATCGTCCCATGGACCGAGAGGTCACTGTTTGATTCCTGGTCAGGGCACGTGCCCAGGTTGTGGGCTTGATCCCCAGTAGGTGGCGTGCAGGAGGTGGCTGATAGATGTTTCTCTCTCACATTGATGTTTCTATCTCTCTCATCCTTCCTCTCTCTCTCTGTGAAAAATCAACGAAAACATTTAAAAAAATAAAATAAAATACAGTCCAAGCAGCATGTGTGAAATCATATGTGAGGGGCTTAAATGTGCCACAGGAAAATGAAGAAATGATGGGCCAGACCACTTGTAGTTCAGATGCCAGCCTCCCCCTAAGTCAGAATGAACTGCAGTCCAAACAGAAAGTCCCAATGAGCATTCAAGTGACTTTCCACCCAGTATGCCCTGTGTTCCGGGACGATTAGCACTTTTATTAATGGTTAATCATTCCCCTTAAGCACCCCAGGGAAGAGGGGACAGGTAGCAATTCCACACAAGCGAGTACAGAACTTTTCCATTGACTTTGCAATATGACTGGGAGGACTATTAAGGAGAAAGGGATTTTTTTTTCTTCTTCTCTCCCTAGCACGCTAACCCCAGAATTTTCCCACAGTGGATTTATAGCATCTTTCTTTCTGACCCCTTCACAAAAAGAATCTGAGTTACTTGAGGTGCTGGGTGGAAGTCAGCACACTGTCCCTGCCAAGATGGGGTTCCTTCGAAGGCATTTAGGTCTGGATAACATTTGTGCGAGATGACGGGCCCACTTGTAAGTGATTGGTTGGGAAACAATCTGAAATTAATATGGAATGATGAGTCTCACTCATGTCTGATGGGAGTCCAATTTTAGGAGCAGAGAAAGACAGCCATTCAGACCTGGGGTCTTTGAAATGATCTTATCCTCTTCAATTATAAACAGCTCTGATCTCATGACTAACAAGTTTCTCAGAAGTTTAGCATTTCTAGTGCCAAGAAAACGAAAATGTGCACTTTTTAGAAAAATACATTGCTCTCACTGGAGATATCTCTCGTGTGTGTGTGTGTGTGTGTGTGTGTGTGTGTGTGTGTCTCATCTTCAAATTTTAAACTGAGAGTAATTTAAGGGATAGGACATGTTTCTTCTGATTTCATATGTAAACTGACTCATTCATCACCTTCAACTGTATTCTGTCTGTGCCATTTATAACTGTGAAAATGTAAATGATCAGAAATGTGGTCTGAAGGAGAAACGACCTATTAAAGCTATTTAATTGAGTCAAAGTGAGTTCAACCTTCTCCATTTTGTTTTCGAGTTTGTTTGTTTTTTTCTCATAAATAAGAAAAATTTGGCTTGGAAACTTGGCTCCTGAGATGGCGAAGAGCTTTTGCTGGAGGGACCTCGACCCACACTGACCAGGGACTGTCTTTTGTCTGAGGACATTGTATCAAAAAGAACTGGTTCCCTAACTACTTCTAAAGGTTGCCTCGATAAGTTTCTTTGTATCATTGTATCTTCCACAGGAGTTGAAGGTTTTTTCACCCAGCCCTTATTATAGATGACCTAACATTTTGCTCCGGGGCTGATGACAGAGCCCTTGTCCTCCAGTTCCTGGCAGAGCTGCTGCTATTTCCTCTCTCTCTCCTTCCTGAATTTACCTAAACCCAAGTCTCAGGCTTTTGTTGAAATGCTTTTCTCCCTTCCGCTCTGGTGTGCCCCATGTCGCATTATCTGCAGAAGGTTGCAATCAACTTCTCTTCACCGTGGACACAGGAAGGGGAAATGAAGAGGAGAGAAGTTACTGATGTAATTCTGGAGGTCAAGGGTGTGGGGAGGGTGAATGAACCGTTCTCAATAGCTTTCACTCCGGCGTGTGCTTTCCTTTGTGGGCCATCCCTTGCTATTGTGTTGGGGAGGCTTTTAATAACAGCCCGCAGAATTGACTAAATGGCAACACTGAGATGAAAAGGGCTTGGTAAGAAAATTATATGTGCGCAGATGCCTGGACATATCCGCAGCAGACACCCAGCTGCTTTCTAGAGGCTTGAAAGTGCCTGTGATTTTTCTCATCTGCACCGACTTTATTATATTTAATCCTCACAGTGTCTCATTAAAATGAGTACTATTTTCACCACTTTCCAAGTGAGAGAACTGACCACTGAGACGTCAGGAGGAGGGGTGTCGCCTGAGATCATGCAGCAGAAAGCAGAGCACCATTCAGACTGTACATCTGGACCTTGGCTCCCGGAAATAATGCCGCAGGGAACACAGGGGCGATAACTTAGCATGGTGACAGAGGGTTGCTAGCCTTAGTGTGGCGATCACAGCAGAGGGCAGAGAAATGTGGAATCACTGTACCGTACATCTGAAACTATGATAGTGTATACCAACTCTACTTACATTTTTATTTTATTTTTTACTATTATTTGTTCTTTATTGATTTCAGAGAAAGGAAGGGAGAGGGAGAGAGATAGAAACAGCGATGAGAGAGAACATCGATTGGCTGCCTCCTGCATGCCCCCCACTGGGGATCGAGCCCACAACCTGGGCATGTGCCCTGATCAGGAATCGAACTGGTGACCTCTTGGTGCATGGGTCGACGCTCAACCACTGAGCCACACCAGCTGGGAACTCTACTTACATATTCTAAAAAGTATGTCCACCTGTCCCTGTTCTTCCGACTCTCACGTACAAGCCACATGCGGCTGACTTAGAAACAAAGGTCCTGTCTTGGACAACCTTTCCCCTTCGAGAGGGCAGGGAGATGATGTCTTGCATGGAAACTCTTCTCTTCCGGTGCAGCAGGGTCATCGGTGTCAGCATATATCTGTTCTTCCAACCCAGAGACCCTCGGAAGGGCTCTCAAGGTGCATGCGATCTTTCTCGGGCAGCCCTTGTCCCTTCCAGACCTTAATTTCCGTAATTACTCTCCTCTGGCCACCCTCTCCGCAGGGCTCATGGTAGTCCCGTGGCTCTTGCTTCCAGTGTATGGTGATTACAAATGGGGCCTCAGAGTCACCTAGCAGGCAGGACCCCTCTCTGAGCAGGGTTCGGGATTCAGGAGGGCGATGCCAGGCATGACAGGGACAAGACAGGCATCACACAGAAGCCACGCGTGCAAGCTGGAGCTTTCTGAGACCATTAAGAGGACGCTTTGAAAAGTGCAGGAATAGATTACTAGATACACAAACACCTTTGATTTATTATTTCTCCTTAAGTGTCAGAACTAATGACTGGACGCATCAAAGGGGGCATTTGCCTTAGGAAGGGAGGGCTCTATAAACAGGAGCAGTGGAGAGGACGAAATCGGACCCTGTGAAGAGGTGTCCACACCCAGCCTGGTGCCGGCTGCAGGTCAGAAGAAGGTATCCTTCACTTGAGCACCCTGGTGGCCCAGGTCAAGCACCGAAGCCAGAATAAAAAGAAACAAGAGAAGAGCAGAAAGGAAATGGAGAGTGAGAGAGTTGGCTAAATGGAGAAGTCAGTGAGGACACAGGGAAGTCATTGTTTGCTTTCAGTTTACATGTAGAAAGTTGTCTTCTCTGTGGCCCAATTCAATGGCACATAGTGAAAGTGTTTTAAAGAGGAAAATAATGAAGCAGCTAGAGGTTCAGTGGGGAGCTGGGAGGAGCATCCAGGCCTTCTGGCTTCTGGGGCAGCCCAGCTGCTCCTCATTCTGGGCTGGGGCCATGCCCAAGGCCACAGGAGACCCACTGGGCATCCGAATGCAGCAAAACCAAACAAACACACCCACTTCTCTTCAGCCTTACTCACAGTAACTAAAGGGGTGTGTTTCAGAGACATTAACCAGATCATTGCCTAATGGTCATATTTTCAAGTCAAAGAACATCATAAAACACATATTAATCCAATTGGTGTTCTTATAAGAAGTGG
Organism: Tadarida brasiliensis; assembly: GCA_030848825.1. Lineage (NCBI taxonomy): Eukaryota > Metazoa > Chordata > Mammalia > Chiroptera > Molossidae > Tadarida > Tadarida brasiliensis. The sequence goes on from CM061279.1 coordinate 6,801,879, forward strand.
AAGAGAAAAATGTTTAAAGTATGTGTTTACCTTGAAGAATTCATTGCTCTCCAAAGCTGAATTGTAAGAGCAGTTGGGAGTTTATTCTTATTAACATCATTTTAATCTTCTATTCCTTACCTGCTTTTTATACTATGTCATTAAGTGTCTTTCTTATTGATAAAACAAAAGAACACAGAAACAAAAAATAAAAACAAATATTTTCTTCTTACTTTAGAGGCAATATACACCCAATTTAGAAAATTTGGAAAATACACAAACATATCAAGAATTCTTAAAAAGTCACCTATAAATGCAAACACACCCATATTTGGGAGTGCATGTGGGGTAAACAAGAGCCCCTGAGAGCTGGGTTTGGAAACACCCAGGTCTAATCCCAACTCTGGCCCTCCCCATCGGTGGGTCTCTAGGAGAATTACTTGGTGCCTTCAAGTCTCATTGTCTCCACCACAAAATAGAGTTATTAAGAATACCGTTATCACCCAGCCAGTGTGGCTCAGGGGATTGAGGGTCGTCCCATGAACTGAGAGGTCTTGGTTCGATTTCCAGTCAGGGCACATGTCCAGGATTCAGGCTTGATCCCCAGTAGGGGGCATGCAGGAGGCAGCCGATTGATGTTTCTCTCCAACATTGATGTTTCTCTCTCCCTTCCTCTCTCTAAAAAAATCAATACAAACATCAAAAAAAAAAAAAAGGCTTTTATCATAGAATTGCCTAGGAGATCAAAGGATGCATGTCCAGTGCTTGGCATGGTGGCACGCTACAGGTTTTATTGAACACTAACCGCTCACCCCACTGATACTGACAAGTAAATAATCTGTACATGAGAGCGTCCCATGCATTACCATTTATTCAAGTCTTTTTCAATGTCAATCAGGAAAAATTCTGTAGTTTTCTTTATATAGATCCTAAGAAGGCTTATTGATACAAGTATGTGTAGACATTTTACAATGTTGATTTATAGTAAATAGATTTTTTTATAGTATAGTCTAACTGATACTCCTGTTCAATAGTTAAATGCTTATTTCATTATGTTGACTTTATAACTGTCTATTTTAGAGAAGTTTCTTATTAGTTCTAGTAGGTTTATTTTTTCAGTTAATTCCCTCAGATTTTTCAGCTGGACAGTTATTACAAATGGTAATAATTATGTTTTTTTTATTTCATATTTATTTTTCTTGTCATGTTGCATCTGTTAGTATTTTAAGAGCAATGTTACACAGTAACGGCAATAGTTAGAATTCCTCTTCCTGACCTGAATGGAATGTCTTTAGTGCTTTACTGTTAGGCATAATATTGGCTACTTAATTTATTAAAATACATGATCACACTAGAGAAGTATCATTCAATCAACATATTTATTAAAAATTTTATTCCAAATGTCTAAACCTTACCAGTTGACTTTTGGCAGATTTTGAGATGAGCAAATGTTCCCTCCTTGATATATTGATGATTTCATTAATTTCTTTACATTGAATGATCCTCATAGTCATAGAAGAATCCTTATTTTATCATGAAATATTAGTGACTACTAATAAGCTACTGAATTGGTATTCGTTAATTATATAACATTGATTTTCAGCTAGTGTGGGAGTAATTTGTTTGGTAGTGGGGAGCCATAAATATACAAAGATCCTGAGACTAATTGACCCTTCTATAGTTGAGCAGGGCAACTAATATGTAGTAAAAGATGATATACTGGGAAATAATGAAACTTGAAACAGCTGCTTGAATATTTAGGGCAGTTTTTCCTAAAATTATCAACCATAAACATGTTTTATTCTTTTTCATTATAGGGACCATATAAAACTAACCTTGTCACACTCACTTAAAACCTTTTGGTGGTACCCACTTTCCACACAAAAATGTCTTACCTTCTAGTGCAGTACATCAGGCCCTGTACCCTATCATCCCTGCCTTTATTGGGGTGACATTGTTTAATAAAATTATATAAGTTGCAGGTGTATGATCCTATAATATATCATCTGTATATTGTATTGTGTGTTCACCACCCCAAGTCAAGTCTAATTCTATCAGCATTTACCCCCACTTTACCCTCTTCTACCTCCCACACCCCTTTTTCTCTCTAGTAATCACCATGCTACTGTCTGTGTCTATGAGTTATTTTTTTTGCTTAATCTCTTCACTTTTTTCACCCAGCCCCACAAGCCCCCTCCCCTCTGACAGCTGTCAGTCTGTTCTCTATCAGTCTGTCTCTCCAGAGTCATGTCTTACCAGGGATTTCCTCCAACTTTATGCCTGGAGCTCTCCAAATGCATCCAAATCTGCAACACCTCTTGCCCTTAAGAAAGGATCTTGCCTTCCTGGAAACTCTTTTGCTACCTTTCTCTAAGGTTTACTCCTCAGTTGTCTTTTATGGATGAAACATCACCCCAACCAGGACCACTTTCTTTCTGTGTGTCCCCTGAGGACCAGCTGTAATGAGCAACTGTAGAACATACCATGTTGTATTGAGATGATCTTTCCATAGGTCTCTCTTCCCACCCTTCCTCGTGGTAGGCCCTGAACTGGATTGCCCCATCGTTTGAGATATTTTGCCTAGAAATCTATTTTTTATAGTTTTCCTTTCTATTTAACATCAAAAGTTAATAGCTGCCTATTGAAGCTTAAGATCAGGATGAGATGAGATCAAGATAAATTCGGAAATACTGAACTATAGCATCCACATCAAAAGCAGATATATCACTATTTTTGTAACTTTACAGAGAAACAGGTATGGTCTCTGTTTGTCTCTTTAAAAGGTTTTAGTAGTACAAAGATTCCCATAGGTGTTCTTGGGATTTGTAAAACTCCCTGTGGGTTCTTCTGATTTCTAGTTTACCTTCCAGAGCCTATTAAACTTTTGTGAGCTAGAAAACATAAATAAAAAGGCACACATGTAGGCTTCTTTTATACATGCATCTTGAATGCAATCTCAGAAGCAATTTAGCAGTGTTTCCAACATATTAAGGCATCTGTGGTGAGGTGTGTTATTAGTTTCAATCAAAGACAATGCCAACTGCTACATCCATGTATCCTTTTGGCACACCGGTAGATTAGACAGGGATATCTCATGGTCCTTCACAGTTCTTATTTCACACACACATAAAAAATAATATTATCTTAGGAAAAAAATAGTGGTCATCATGTCCCTAAAAGAGTGATAGATTTTGGCCCTGGCCGGTTTGGCTCAGCAGTTAGAGCATCGGCCTGCGGACCAGAGAGTCCCGGGTTCGGTTTCCGCTAAGGGCACATACCTCGGTTGCAGTTTGTCCCCGGCCCCGGTTGGGGTCATGTGGGTGGCAGCCAGTCGATGTGTCTCTCTCACATCGATGTTTCTCTCTCTCTCTTCCTCCCTCTCTTCCTCTTGCTCTATCTGAAGATAAATGCAAAAAATGTCTTCAGGTGAGGATAAAAAAATAAATAAAAAGAGCGATAGATTTTGAAGGATGGACAGGACATCAGAGACTGCCTGGAGCAACACCCCCATTTTCCCAATGGCTTAGAAAAGGGAAGTAACGAGCCCAGTCACCCAGCTGGTTAGCATCACAGCGGACAGTGACCTCATGCCCCAGGTCCCAGCCCAGGGCTCTGCCCATCACAGCAACAAACCCTCCCATCCAACACTGGGTTTACACAAAAAACACAGATGATGTGGGAACGGAGGCAAATCAATTATTTTCTATTTGCTCGGCAAAAGCAAATTACCTCATTTCGGCTCAACTCTCTGACTACTCAGGACCGACGATGTTTCGCTCCGACAATGCAGAGATCTGCCTCGGGCCCCGCTTCCTTTGTCTGCATGGGGAGCCCACACTCCAGATTTCGGGGTCACGCAGTGTGTGGCGCCGGCACGCCGTTGCACTGACTCACGTCTTCTCTGGGACCCTGCCTTCTGTTCTTGCCATATTTCTTTTGTGCGGAAAGGCATGGAGCAACACCACAGTTCGCAGTTAAGCGGGCTGACAGACAGAAATGGAATCGGTCCCTGGGAGCAGTAGATGCAACCCTGGGAAGCTCCAGCACATTCTGGCAGCTGCTAGCAAGCCTCGTGCTGCACGAGCCTCCCAGGGATTCCCTAGGACGCTGCTGTCTAAGAGAAACATTTATAAAAACTACCCACTGTGCAAATCTAACAGCGGTCAGTGCTTCCCATACAACTTGTAGGAGCAGTTCACGGTTCTATGAAGAGAAAGCCGTCACTGCCCTGCAAAGTGACCCGCTGGGAACACTGGGGTTCTGATTCTTTCTTTGCCTTCTCCTTGCTCTGTTAGAGAGAAACCTGACTACGGGAGCAGGATTCTAAGTGTCCATAGAGTCTTATTTTTCAAGAGTTCAAGAAACAAGCGCACAAGCAAAACCCCCAAAATATAAGTATATAAAGAGCAAGTAAAAAAAAAAAGGTATGGCCCGGCTGGTGTGGCTCAGTGGTTGAGCATCGACCCATGCACCAAGAGGCTGCCGGTTTGATTCCCGGTCAGGGCACAAGCCAGGTTGTGGGCCCGATCCCCAGTGGGGGGCATGCAGGAGGTGGCCAATAGATGTTCTCTCTCATCGATGTTTCTATCTCTCCCTCTCCTTTCCTCTCTCTGAAATAAAAAAATAAAAATTATTTAAAAAAAAGGTATGAAGAAATTCAAAAGAGAGAAAAACTAGAGAAATATACCAAAATATCCTCAAATAGATGTGAAGCAATATAATAACATTGGACCACTTTACACATATTAAATGAAAATAAATTAAAAATTGATGATCATTTCCCTTGAGGTAAAAGTACTTGCAGTCAGACAACCAGCTTGGGAGAAGGCATGTGCTATGCATATCTAATTCACCAGAAATTCAGTGTCCAGAATATACATTTAGTAAAACCTCCTATAAGTTAATAAAAAACATATTCTTATTTAAAAAGGGGAAAATAAGTCTGAACAGAAAATTCACTTTAAAAAAAAAAATCTTGATGATCAAGAGGTAAATAAAGAGGCTAGCTGACACATTTTAGTTAGGAACCGTGTAAGTAACAAGATGTACCTTTAACTGCACACCCTCCAGAACCACAACCAGCCTTTCTCCATGACTACACTTTTTCCCCAGTTCATCATGCAATGATTGAATCTTCTCTTCTCTAAGTGACGCATAACACCAGCATCTTTCCCCTGATTTTCGAGGGTCCTTTTACTCAAACAAAACTTTCTTTTTTCTAGGAAGATTTTCAGTGAACCGAAAAGAGCTAGAACAACTTTTAACACACGATGTGCTCCCCATGGATGGGTGCGTGTGTTTAAACCAATCTGTGTAGTTGTTTGAGTGTATGAGTGTAACAGGTGTCCAAGCACACATGTGGTTTCTGGAGCTACCGGTGACAAAAGAGTTGATGGAAGTGATCTCCATTACAATAGCAGCACAACTCACACAGCTATTTCATTTCAATTTGCATGCACTGAAAGCAAACAGGAATTTGGAACTTGACTTGGAGTCCCCAGCGGTTGGCATGTGCATGGGCTTCCGAAATATATAAGGGAAAATATCTCCTATCCAATCGTTGATGTTCTATGTTCCAGAAGACTTTTACTTTAACCCGTCTTAATTGCCCTTCAGTATCAAAATTAATTGTGTTTTCTGCTGAAAGGCCAGTGCAGCTTAAGGTTGCTGTAGGGTCTCGGCAGCCAATGCATCTTCTGTAAATGGCTTGATCGCCGTCCGCGGAGAGGAGTACTGGGAGAGGTGTGCTTGACCGAGGCTATACATTACAGTCCAATTAGTGTGAGGATCACTACACGAGTCTTTAACTTTATCTAGTAACTGTCGGAATCCCTAATGGAGACCACAGACACAGTAGTGAGGAATTTAGAATCCACCCTCTTTGCCAGGCAGAAGGGGAAGGGCTTTGGCTGTATACCAAAGGACTGCCAAGGCCACTTTTCCCGATGTTTCTGTCCTCTAGGTGCCTCTATTACCTCTGCCATCTAAATTAAGAGCTGAAAGCAAAAGTCAGAATCTTCAAGGGGTATGTCAATACAGGCAGTACCTACTACAGCTCTTGGGTCAGGGACTTTGGTCAGAACTTCAGGCTATTTAAGTTGATTTATTAAAACTCCCTAAGCCTCAGAGTCATCAATTAATAATAAAAATGGTAATTGCGTTGCCATCATAGAATTATTCGAGTGATTAAATAGCGTTTGGTGTAAAGAATCATCACTGAGAAGTAATAAGCAGTTTGTATACGTTTGCTTTTATTCCACTATTTTTGCATATTTGAGGGAAATAGTTCTAGATGGGTTCTGAAGTCAGGACATTTAAGTTAACTGATCACAACTGTCCCTTAAGTGGTCTTGTAAAGTCACCTGCCCGGTTTTTGTCTTCACTGCCTTTATTCCTCTCCGATCACTGAGCATTTTATAGGCCCACTTGACCTCAACTTTCACTTTGGGATAAAAGTTCTATTACAGGAATTCTCTGACTTCCATCATGGAAGGACCGGCCGCATTCAATCCATTTCCTGTGATGGCAACTTGTCACCATGGCCTTCCATCCATGAATGCTCGTATCCCCCTTTCCTAAAGGTTGACCTTCCAACACGACAGCAGCTAGAGGTTGAAGCCTTTCATTCCTGGTCTCTCCATGGTCCTGTGTTATGAGTCCTCTCTAGTTTTTTGGGTTTTTTTTCATCTCCGATTGGACAATTACTGGTTCTACTGAGAAAAGGGGAAGAACCTATATTACCTGATACCCAAGGATTCCATTCCCTTTCTTGATTTCTCCTTTCTTCTGATACCTCGATGAGCAGTAGACTTACATTAATTGTGTCAACCAAGGAAAAAAGTTTCATAGCTTGTAAAAGAAAATGCAATACAGTGAAGGATCCAGGTCATCCTTGGCTTTGGCTCTAGGGAGAGCCCTTGAAAAGATTTCAGAGGGTCTCTTCAAGATCTTCACAAGGCCACCATTTATCTTAAATGCTAACTCTCTGGTAAATAAGGTCTATTTCCCATGTGATGGTATTGCCTTTCATTTTTAGTTCTTTGGGAGTATAACAAAATGGAGAACGATGACATAACAAATTTAATTTTTTTATAGTCTCTCATACATCATGAAATTGACATAGTAAATGTACTTATGATGGTAAAATGAAAAAAATCACTTCATCTTACTGCCTACAGTAAAAAGTTATCCATATAAATAATTTAGGGTCCATATGAATTAGAGGTGATGTACATAAATTGCCTGGCATATAAAAGATACTCAATGATGTTAAATATCATTTTTACAAGGGGTCTGTAAGCTTTGTTTTACTTGCCTGGGAGACTTATACATATCTGTATAATATTTAAGTGGAAAGACACTTTCCCAGTTCCAAGTGTCCAATTTATAAATGAGTTTCTGGGGTCATACATTTGGACATTAACTGCACTAAATAGACATAGAAGCCCAACCTGCAAATGGTAGAACAGCAATGCCAGGGTCTCATCGCTACCTTATCCTTCCATTTCTGCCTGTTTCCAAGGTGGCCCACATTCAGATGTTGGCAGAAAGGTTGCCAAGTTTCAGTTGACCAAAACAGACAAGCTCTTGCGAATCATTTTATTGAAAAGGGGCCTGGAGGTTGACTGAGGGCAAATGAGAAAGATCAGTAGAAAATAACAGAGTAAAATCTGATCCAAACAGTTCTATACTTAGAAATAGAAATGTTTAACCAGAGAAATGCCTAAAGACAAGAGCACAGTAATATTCACGGCAATTAAAAGAGAATAGCAAAACAGCCCTGGCCGGTTTGGCTCAGCAGTTAGAGCATCAGCCCGAAGACTAAAGAGTCTTGGGTTCAGTTCCCAGTCAAGGGCACGTACCTGTTACAGTTTTGATTCCTGGCCCTGGTCGGGGTTGTGCGGGAAGCAACCAATGGATGTATCTCTCTCACATCGACGTTTCTCTCTCTCTCTCCCTCTTACTCTATCTAAACAATGGAAAAATATCCTCCGGTGAGGATTTAAAGAAAAAATAGCAAAACAAAGCTAAGTGCACAGCTGGGGACTAGACTAGTGAGCCTGATGACTGTGCATGTGGACAATCGAGCACTCAGCAGCTGATAAAAGCAATGACAGAAAACTGTCATTTCCTGCTTCTTAGCATCGTGTGTTCATGCTATGTTGCCAGCCGTGTGGTGTGTGTGCGCATGTGTTTGCATCTAGAAAGCCACACACGAAATGTTCACAGCCTAGATACTGCTTCCAGATAGTTGGTGACTCTCAAAAGAAGGTATTTTTGTCCTACTGATAATTTGTTTTCTACACTGATCCTGCAATGTATAATTACAAAACGATTTATAATTACAAACGAAGCTACGTGGTTATGCTTGCGCTCTCACTGGTGTGTTTTTTCCTCCTGGGGAACTTGGAAACATTCACCCAACAAAGATTCACTAGAATAGGAGCCATGGCTGTATAATTGCCATCTCCAGGGCCCTGATCGAAGAGTGTCCTCCTCACATCACTGTCAGCAAACCAAACTCTCCACAGATGGTAACAAGTTGAATAAAAGCTTTTTTTCCCCAGTTGCAACAGCTACCACATAAATGAAACACTGAGTTTCAGATGGATCTTTTCTTTCAGAACTTTCCCAGACAGACTTTCCTGTGAATTTCTCGCACCTAAAGAGCCTGGCCCAGTTTCAAGTTTCCCTGCTCCCTGGGGACCCACCGGCCAAACTCAGCATCCAGGACTGGCTTCCCAGGGAACTCTGGTCCTTGCCTGCAGACCCCCCTGACACCACCCTGAGCTGCTCAGAAATGCTGGGAATGCAAATGGGAGCCTGACCCAGACAGGTGCTTGCCTCTCGGGGCTCTGAGCTTTCTCACCCGTCTCCAGAATGGTTTGTGGAAAGTCTCCTTGCTCTCTGCCCCAGCTCGGACACGCCATCTGCCTTCAGCCCAGACTTGCTGGCCCCAACTGAATTTAGATGCATTAATACCACGGACTGGTAATGGACGGTGCAAAAGGGCTCAGACTCATCTCTCCCCCAGCCCTGCCTGGTTACCGCTGACACCCACTCCAGGCTGGGAAGAGACCCAGGTCGCTCCCACTCAGCTTCAGCCCAGCAACTAAGTACTTTCTTACAGGGGACATCAATCTTGGATGCCAAAGCCTGACGATTTGCATTGCAAATAGCCGACCATGGTGACATTTCACCACTGGGAGCAGAACCTGCGATCGCCTCCTTGGTTAGAGCTGTACGGGGAGAAATCCACTTTGCAGTCAAATTGAGTGCAGAAGAAAGGCAAGAAGGGGGTGGGCAGAGATTGTACCGCTTGCCTATTGAATGGCACACAGGATATTGATTTTTAAAATAACAGGTCACAATTCTTTTCAAACCAAGAGCTAACCTAAGCATTCCTTCCAGTGCTGGAATGGGCCCTATCCATCTGACTTTCAACCCATACCCGACACCTGGCCGAAGTACCACCTTTCCCTGACCTATGTCTTCTATGAGTTTTCTTCCCCTCGTTTCCTAGGCGCCATTCAGATTTCTGACTACTTTGATCGTGCAGCTTTTAAATCTTTAACAAGAACGCATCTACAAATGTTCTATGAAAGCCAATCAGGTACTGGGAAACATTTCCAAAAGGAAAATAAGGGGGGTGTGGCAGACTGACAAGAAGCATCTCGGTATTGCCTGTGGTAGCCTGGACATTCAGCGGACAAACGCACACGCATTGGTTCCTGCTGAGTGCAAAGACCTGGGTGCGGGAGGTCCAAAGCTCTAGACTTCATCTGCAAAGCCAGGGAGCATGGCCCAGCGAGAGCACAGGAGTCCACCACTGAGTTAGAATGACTGGCTGATGAAAAAGATGTTGAAAAGGTTGCTGGAGTCAAGGCCAGATTATGAAGGATCTCACATACCATATGAACACGTTTGACTGTTTCTCTATGTAACACTCTATAGAATGATGTGACAGGGCGTGGTGGAAAGTTCCTGGCTCACAGGGAATGAATCACAGGCTCATAGACCAGGGGTCGTCAATATTTCCTCCAAACCACAGGGCTGATCCGAAGAAACTCTGTCTGATGCTAGCTCCTTGGTTTGGAGGTTCAAGTCTACTAAGGCAAACTGCGTTCGAGTTGACCATCCCCACCTCTGACCTCTTCCCAAATTAATAGCACACTTGAACACTGATGTTTTCCTGGAGCATATCATGACCCCTCAGGACTGCAAAATTAAGCAGGAAATACCCCACGGGCAGGCCTGTCTGGCACGATTTCCAGGCGTTGCAAGAGAATCTCAAACGCTTTGATTTCTCAGGGAAATATAGTATTTCTCCCGCAGCTCAAAGTTCGTTCTTCATCTTCAAGTAACGATAAACAAACACAGTTTGGGCGATCGCCGCTGGGAAAGATAATGCTGATGCAGTTATCAAAAATTCCACTTTTATTCGGCCTCTGTGTCCCCCGGGATCGCACAGCTGTTTCATGTTCCCTCGTATTCTTCACACGGGCTACATTTTGTTCATCTTTCAATGGGCGAAGCAGAGATTATACTTTCTCTGGAACATGACTTTGTCTCAGAACTAGAAGCTCTGTTTTAAGCATTAAAACTCGCGGTTCACAATTTACCACCCCCTCTCCACGAACAGCAGCAACAATATTCCCAAGGCATTTGAGTAAATGAGGTTACACTTTCTACAATTAATGAAACACATTAATATCATTACACTTTTCTCCACTTCTTTCCCCAATTTTTTAAATAAGTTTTCTAGGCATCTCTGCTTTATGCTGCAAAGCCAGAAGAATGATAGTGAATAAAAAGGGGTATAAATGAGCAATATTTTATACTACGAGGGGAAAACCATTTTAAAGCATTTTTTAGTCCTGGATGCCCTTTCTTGAGGAATTGTGTTGACCCAAGACTGAATTGGCTTAGCACACTTTTCTTAAAGACACAACATGCTAATTTGTGGTTGTATTAAACATTTAATTTAACTTAATTGATTTGCTTGATTCTGGACTTATTTTGGAAAATATTTCCCTTATTTCTCAGAAAGAGTAAACTCCAATTTTGGCAGCAACAGAAAGCAAAAAAAAAAAAAAAAATGATTAGTAAGATCAAAGGCGATGTTCTAATACCAATACAAACACATATGTGATTTCAATTACATAAATGCATAAAAATTGGGGGAAAACATGAAAATGTTAATCCTGTAGTTTTATCAATGGATAAACGGATTCGTGATCCAATTTAACTCAGTTATGACTTTTTCATAGGTTTACATTTTTGGACTGGAAGCTTATCTTTTAAGGTCAGAAAAAGTAATATATACTGATGTAAAATTTTAAGTATATGTAATTCAAAGTTATTTATTTATATATCCATTGCTTTGATCCAAACACTGAATCCGGGCTATTTTAGATATAGGGAGCCATAAACTTCATCTTTCGATGACTTTGAATAATTAAAGAGATTATTTAACACGTTCATGGAATATTTATTGTGAACCTACAGTGTACGAAGCCCCGCACTAGGAGAACGGGGTTCGTTTGAAATATCTACTTAAAACACACACACAGGGAAGGCGTAATTCGATTGTCCCCCCAGATTTACCTTTGTAATTATGCTTTCCTTAAGCCAATATTAAAGTTAGTTAGCGCTCCCTGAGCACAAACCCACTAATGGTGGGGAACGTGGCATTGGAGAAGTGAGCTCAGGGCATTTGCAGTTCAAGCTCCTCGGACTCTTTGCAACATCAAAAGGACTGGGGCAAGCCCTCTCTTGCAGAAAGTGTTGAGATGATTTACTACCCGGCTAATTCCTCGTGTGCTGTGCTGTAAGCATCAGACCCTTGGCTGTGAGAAATGATGTCTTTCAGATGAGAAGTCAAGATGGTCATTAAGGAACCCATGATATGGTTCCACCAGTGCGGGACGCTTGGTCCTTCTAATGACCCTGGCGGCGATCCAAGCCAGGGAGCCACGTGCTACCTCTCTTGAACGTTGCCCTGAAATTTCAGCGGGGAAGCTTTTTTGTTCCCATCTATTAGGAGGACTTCGGACAGCTGCTGAACAGTTGCCCTGTCACACTACAGACATGACTGATTTCAATAATAATGTCATCAGAACCATTACTTTGGATTTAGATTTCATTCTTTGGATTTACAGTTCAAACGGGCTACTTTCAGTAGGGATTGGGACTATAAAATTGGTAATACTGCTGCGTGGAATCGCACTGTGCTAGACGTTGAACTAGTTTGGAAATGGCTGTGTCAGTAGTTATTTTGATTTTTTATATAATTTGGCATAAGTGTGGCTATATTGTTTTCGTGTTGTCCAGTACTTTAAAGTTTAGCCCTGGCCGATTTGGCTCAGCAGTTAGAGCGTCGGCCTGCGGTCCAGAGAGACCCGGGTTCAGTTCCTGCTAGGGGCACGTACCTCGGTTGCAGTTTGTCCCCGGCCCTGGTTGGGTCGTGCGGGAGGCAGCCACTCGATGTGTCACTTTCACATCGATGTTTCTCTCTCTCTCTCTCCCTCCCACTCTACCTGAACAAAATAAATAAATAAATAAATAAATAAAAATAATAAAGTTTAAAGGACCTGTCATCCCATGGTTAGCGTAGGTTCTGCCTTCCTTGAATAGCTCAAAAAATCGAGGCTCAAAGTGTCCAAGGTCACATGGTAAGTAAGAAAGTAATTTCTTCCCCATTACGTTAACTCCCACTACAATGTGAGTTCCAGGAGGGCTTGGAACAAGCCTGCCCCACTCACCAAGTACCTAGAACCCCTTAGGACATAAGAGGCTTTCAGTAAATATTTTGAATGAATGAATGAGTACAAGGGAATTCAGTTTTGAACTCATGTATTCCACTATAGTAGGATTTTTCAACCTAGTCTAGAATATGACACTCTTGTAAACACTTTACAATAGTCTAGAAACCCATTTTCTGGGATGTTCAATCCTCTAAAACATTCTCATTTTTTAAATGATTCAGTGAACAAAACAACACGAGCATAACCTGGATTGTCTGGAAATTAAACGGTGCCGCTCAATCTCAGGACCGTAATTTGCATTTTGTTTTGGTTTTTTTTTTTTTGGATGTATTAAATCAAAATGAAGGCCAAATTACATCTGAGTTTATTATTTAAACAAAAATGTGTCAAGGATGAATGCCACATTCCCCTTGGAGACAGACACATTGAATGGATGATGTTTCTATGTTTAACAGCATGCGACATTGTATTAGTAGCAAGTGTAATGCTAAAAAGACAGTGAAGAATTTTTTTATTCCCAGTTCCAGCAACAACTGAATTAGATGCCCATTTAATGCAGTTATCAGTAATGCAGTAACATCAACACTATATTCAAGTAAACAAGCAACCCTTGCAGATATATCAACTGATTCATTAAAGTTGGTGTTTGGAGACAGCTTACATGCAGAGTTTGGATAAAATTTGAATCTCAATAACCCCAGAGCAGCAAACAGAGTCTTAAAGGTATAATTTTCTATATACTACATACATTGTTATACAACATAAAAAAATCTATAATGACAATACGGAAGTTGAAACACGGAGATAAATTTCATGCAGAACCATATCTGAGACAACATGATTCTACTAGCAACCTCAAACTTATAGATTTAGCAAAATAAAATCATCCACCATATTAAAAAGAGTGGTTTATTGCATGCGTTTAATTTATGAATTTGCTTGGAATTTTTAGTTATAAAGGAATTATAAGCATGAAATTTTGTACTTAGTTTTTCATTTGTATGTATTTAAGTAATATATAAAAATGATGACATAAGTCAATGCTATGTTCTCTGAGGATTCTTTTCCTTAATGGATTCTAGTGTGTGTGTGTGTTATATAATATACACATATATTTATACAGAGATAATTAAAGGAATGAGCACTCTATATACGTAATACATTATATACATATATTTTATATATAATGTATATTTGATTTAATTTATATAGTATATTTTATATTTAATATATGTAATTCTCATTGCTTTAATGGATTATAACTATGTAATTGCAAAATTTCCTGAAAAAATTTATCACGTCATTGCTGTTGTTTACAAAGTATAAATGTATTTGTATATGTGCATTTAACAAAGCAGTCTCAATGAAAGGAAATAACAGACTTATAAAAAAATAAAAAAATTAAAACTAGGATATCAAATTAAAATTAAAGTGTTTACAATAGTATCATTACATTTTTTTAAGTTTCCTTTTTTTTTTTTTTTGGTTTAACTGGCAATATTTCAAATTTAAATAAAAGTATGACAAGAAATTATTTTAATGTTGTAATATTATATTCATGCATGGTTATTTTGAAATATATGGCCCCATGTTTCACTTCTGAGGGGATTTTTTATTGGCATATTATTGACATACAATATCCTGTTAGTTTCAGGTGGACATCATAGTGATTTGATATTTATATACATTAGCCGAGACCCCCACAATAAGCCTACTTATCTTCTGTGACCATACAAAGCTATCACAATATTATTGACTATATTCCCTATGCTGTACTTTACACCCCCATGGCTTATTTATGTTATAACTGGAAGTTGGTGCAGGGATATTTTGAGAAATTAAATGTATATCAAAAATTAACAGCATTTTGGAACACTATTCACTTTAAAAGTTTCAATAAGCACAAAACAATGTTTTGAAGAATACTTGAAACATTGAAAAATAGCAGATAGTTATTGTAAACAATTCAAACAAAAAAGTATAAAGAAAAATAATTTTTTTTTTTTAAGTTTTGAATCCCACCATTAAGAGAAAGAGATTACTAATTGTTTAAGGAACATCCTTTTGTCTTAAATACGTTTCTGTATCTTATATATACGTACACTATCATACATTTATAATATATGTCTTTATCTTGAAGCCATTTTTAACTCGGGACCATGTCTCTAGCAGACGAATCAATTGAATGAGGACAATATAATCAGTTTGACTACTGAAAAAAACTAGGTAGAACACACAGATCATGGAATTGATTATTGTAATTAGATTTAACAGTAAAGAAACAATTATTATGGGATAAAGGAATCAGCAATACATTTAAACAACGGAACTAGAACATCAGTTTTCCCCACTGGATCTAACCTATGTTGAGCAATTATTGTGTTCTATTTTTAAAAACCTTGAATTTATAATAAAGTAAGTAAAAGGTAGAAAGGTGTTTTTATGTTATTCGTTTTAGAGCTGCAGTGAACTACATTATTTGATAGTATCTCCAAATTAATTGAGAAGTCTGTTAGGAGTATTCTTAATAAAGCTGGCCAATTTTTAATTCAGGTTGACATCACAGAAGATACAAGCATAATTGCTATTGGTTCAGAAACTGGAGATAATCTGATATTAGTCATTGGCATTGGTTCAAGCATAGTAAAACCTCATTAATTTAGACTTCTTCATTTGAATTGCATGACAATTTAAACAAGGTACACTGTTCGTTCTTCACTATGTAGAGAAAAAAGTTTCCAATTGGAGAAAGAAAAAAAATCCTAACAAGATTAACATCATAGGACTATAATATAAAGTACTGTATAGAACAAAAAATTTTAAAGGCATTTTTTTATACATTCCTGCTTGAGTTATCTACAATAACTATTTATTATTTTTAACCAAATTTTTGAAATGTTCTTCAAAACATTGTTTTGTGCTTATTAAAACATTTTAAGTGAATACTATTTCCAAAATGCTATTAATTTCAATATACATTTAATTTCTCAAAATGCCCTTTCGAGTACAGAAAAGATGGACAGTAAGTAGTGTACATTGATAATAAGGTCATGCTCAGCGAGAATGTTCATGGTAATTATTATCTGATATGCATCTTATACAGATGAATTATTAAGATTTATTTAGCATGCATATTCTATTACAGCATATGTAAGTTTAAAAAAATGGACTGAGATCTTGGGAAAACTAAAATTTTTGTCTATTAAACATATTCCAATTTCTCTGGATAAGGGAGGTTGTATACTCTAAGATTCTATAATTTCTAACACTGGTATCATCCCCAAGGAAAGCTACTATGAATCTGTTTCTTGATTCGGGTACATCTTGGGAATATTTAAATACTTTACAAGGTTTATTTTAACACTGAAACTCCTGTTAAAAATGTATATCTTGAAAGGGATATAACACAAATAAATACAAGTCTTGTAAAAATTATCATGATTATGCTTCTATTCTGTGCCCTAAAGATGTCTTTGAATATCACTTCTGGAAAAATTTTGATTCTTTCGGAATATGGCCTAAACTGACAAAATTCTTGTTTGGGGGAATAAACAATTCCCAGACAGACCCTTTCTATAATGCCAAGTACTTTAAAGCTTTAAAAATAGTCCTTTTGTCTCTTTTAACTTCCAACAACAGCTTGAGGGGTAGAAAAGAAGAGGTTATTTGGCAGCAATCCAAAGGCTGAAATCCTTCGGTTGACTTCATTTTTATTTCTGCTCAAAGTTCGACCATGTTTTCTTAAAACTGCACTAATCTTTATAGGAAAGCCAGCGGTTGGGGGCAGGGGGGCTTAAAGATAAAGGTTAATTCCAAAATGATCTCTAGAATGTATGTCATCATCTCAAGAATAACATGCAAACAAAATGTTCTTGATGGCATTTTAGTGCCATGGTTACAGACAACAGGCATATGTCAAGAGGGGATGCTCTAAGATGAGGGTATCCAAGAACACACATTGGCTATTTCAGAGAGTATCCCAGTAAATCACACAGAGAAGCAACAGCATAAGGTCCTAGGGCTATTACCTGTCCTGCTAACTGTCTCTGAAATAGTGAGGTAGGTTAAGTAAGTGGCCAAAAGCCAGGAATTCTTATCTGTCGACTAGAACACTAGCAACTCCATTTGGTGTATCATCCGAGGATTCATTAATTAGTATTTGCAAAGCACACCAAGGATGAGAAGCTCTAAGCATTCATGATAATCAATGTCACATTCTCCAGCAAGGCCCGCAGTGATTTCTGCATGTAAAGGAATGATAGAAATGAGCTTCCGTATTGCATCAATGCATCACTTAAAAGGTGACTCTTCTATGGATTAACCAGAACACTAAATTGGGAACTGAGAGACAAGAGAGTTTGCAATGGCATTAATAAGATACATGGGGCATTTAAATGACTGACAAATGAAAGAGAGAAGCACACACACCGTTTACATACGTCCCTGAGAAAGTGAAGTTTGTGTAGTCAAATAAGTTAAGAAACAAGATTTCTATGCCATTTGACCCTACAGATTTTGTATAATCGCAATCTGTGTCACTACATTAGACCATGAATAATGGGTTAATTTTTTTAAAGTTGTCTATACAGGAAATACTGGCACTATCTAGTTGTGAACAGACTAACTTTTCCTTTGCAAAATAACTACTATTGGCTTCATTATGTTTGACATAATAAATGTTCAGTTCAAAGGCAAGAATTACAAGACAC
This sequence comes from Tadarida brasiliensis, assembly GCA_030848825.1. Taxonomy (NCBI): domain Eukaryota; kingdom Metazoa; phylum Chordata; class Mammalia; order Chiroptera; family Molossidae; genus Tadarida; species Tadarida brasiliensis. The sequence goes on from CM061279.1 coordinate 6,819,334, forward strand.
AGGTTCTATTTTTTTTTTTCATTCAAATTAGTTTTCAGTTTAAAAAAAAAAAAGTACTTTTCCCTCTCAAGGTGCCAAGTATGAAAATACCTGATAATACTCTTAAATTCTTTCAAGAATGTTTTTAAAATAATGAAACCATACATCCCAATTGAGGAGACCCACAGAAAGGAGTCTAGCACTGACTGATACATTTTATCACTCATCTAGCTTTTTTTACTTTGTAACTCAAAGAAGATACTTTCTTTCTTTTCAACTAAACAAATATGTTTCAAAGTATAATGGGTTTGGCAAAAAAGAAGAAGGTTTGTAGAACATTTTTTCAATTACATGGAAACATCTATTTCGTAATTATATGCATACATCATATACATATGGACGGACCCCAGTGAACTTGGGAAGGACGCTAGACATGTTCAAACGAACACTCATCACTTCGAGCACAAATCTAGACATGTTCAAACGAACACTCATCACTTCGAGCACAAATCTTATTCGGGCACCAGCAGAACCCGGCTGCAGAAAGAGTAAGTTGGGATGGCCAGAATTATCACTGCAAAATCTCTTAGCAGTCCACAGAGAAAATGAGGGAGAGATGCAATCAGCCTTTAAAAATGACCAGGCAACTGAAAGAAAAGGACCCAATTTCTAAAGCAATTGGCGTCAGACTAGACATCAGCATGTACAAGACATCACCTGGAATATGCCCCAAGCGTCACCAGACAGTGACGTTTTTTTTACACTGTCCTATCATTTTTGGATAAGTTATTTAAAGCAAATAAGTGAAGCTATTAATGTGACAGCAATTCGTGGCATTCACCTGCTTGCTACAGGAGGAAAAGAAAAGAAACTGCAGCCAAAGAAGTTCACGTCTGAGATTCACTTAGCGGTCTCCAGCTTAGAAAACACTCAAGGAGAATTTCATATATATATCACCACACTGAGTGACAAAGTGGTGGCTGTCATAATATGCCGGTTAACATGTCCAATACGGGCTGATCGTTGAGTGTCCCCCGGGAATGGAAGACAGAAACATGACAAAGAACAAAGAACTTGGATCAATAATGCTTGGGGAAATAAGACAGAGAAGGTTATTTACTTGCATTGATCCGCTGCAGCCGTCGCGTAAACTTGGCCTGTTTTTCTTTTGTTAACCTTTAAGCCTGAGTATACTCAGCGGCAACTAGGGAGCCAACTAACAGGTGTAGATTAAGGATCGAAGGAGGTCACCGTACCTCTGTCACCACCAGGCACCCATGTAACAACATCCCTGAAGAAATTTAAACATCAATAGCCATAATAAGGGCAAATTTATCAAGCCCGGCCAGCGCTAGCTGGGAGCCTGCCCGCGTCCAGCCGGTTTGCCCTTGCTAAAGCTCAATTGATTTGGACATTCTTTTACTAGAGTTGATTATCAATTGTGACATCGCAAATGTGTTACCTCCCAAGTGCTGAGCGTATGGTGGCTGGTGGCGTCTCTGAAGTAAAAACCCCTGGACTTCACTTGCCCTTCGCTAGGGAAAAGAGAGGAGGGGACAGTTTGGATCTCAGAAGCACAGGCCACGGAGCTGCCCTTGGATGCAATCCGGGCCACTCCTGGAGACAGAGATAAGAAAACAGCAGGGAGGCTGGTTTTCTCAGATGAGTTGAGACTCGTGGAGTGGAGAGGAGTAAAACTCTAATTGAAGCCCGGTTTGGGAGCCAGGTCACTGAGCTCTTACCTGGAAAACCTTTCCCCATCCATCCCCATTTACCACAACCAGACTTTCTCAAGGCGTAGTTTGGAAGCTACTTCCTCTGAAATCCAGAGTATAAAGGTGGTTCTTTTCTATCTCACTACCCTGGACGACACTTACGCTTTCAATTTCTCTCTTCTTCCCCATCAAATCAAAAATTCCTTGAAGGTGATGGCTGGTTTACATCTAGACCACCTACCACAATACTGCAAATGCAAAGTAGATTTAATAAAACTTGCTGGGGAAGAAATGAATGAAGAAATGCACTCATTCAAATGGAGATAATAATTGCAGATTGAGTGATTAAATAATTAGTATCAGGACATTTCAAAGGCAAAATCGCCCACTGGCCAGTCCATGTCACTAGTTAGATTTTCTTTTTGGAGCTGTTCTGCCATACGTAGTTCCTCTCTCACTTCCTGTCCTCAGCTACACCTCCAGGCCTCGCTTCTGGGTCAGGAGGCTCCCATGACCTCCAGCGATGGCCATAATTAGCCATCCATCATTTACACTTTAGTGTAACTCAGGAATATGTCTCTCAAGGGTATGTGCCTTTGTTAACAATGTGTTAAGAATTTTTGCCTCTGCATTCGTGAAGGATGTTGGTGTGTGTGTGTGTGTGTGTGTGTGTGTGTGTGTGTGTGTGTTACTGTTTGGTTTTGGGATCAGGGTAATACTAGCTTAATCAAGCTGACTGTTTCTATAAATAAAGCTTTCAGTAACTGATCATCCCTGTATGAAGCCTTATAGCTATAGTTTCTTTGGATTTATAGAGACATTTCTTAGTCTGTTTGAGCTGCTACAACACAAAGACTATAGACTGGGGGCCTTATAACCAACAGAAATGTATTTCTCACAGTTCTGGAGTCTGGGAAATCCAAGATCAAGACTTTTGATGTGTATCACCTGGCAGAAGGGGATAGGGAGCTCTGTCATCTCTCTCTCTCTCTCTCTCATTTTTTTTTCCTTTATTGATTTTTAGAGAGAGAGGAAGGGTGAGGGAGAGAGATAGAAACATCGATGAGAGAGAACATCGATTGGCCGCCTCCTGCATGTCCCCACACTGGGGATCGGGCCCACAACCTGGGCATGTGCCCTGACCAGGAATCGAACCAGCAACCTCTTGGTGCATGGGTCGACGCTCAACCACTGAGCCACACCGGCCGGGCATCTGTCATCTCTCTTATAAGGGCACTGAATTTATTCATCGGAGCTCCACCCTCATGACCTAATCACCTCCCAAAGGTCCCACCTCCTAAAACCATCACATTGGGAGTTAGGATTTCACCATATGAATTTTCCAGGAGACACATTCAGTCTATAGCACCCTGCTAGGAGGTCAGCAGCCATGTGATATAAGCAGAGCAGATATTATTACCTCTCTACCACTCTTAGGGAAACTGAGGCTCACAGAGGTTAATGAATAGCCCAATGTCACCCAGCTAGGAACTGGATAGCTGGGACTGGAACCCACAGCCTCAGCCTCTAAACCCTGCCCTGTTGGATATCCTCACTTTTTCATCTCCGTCTTCTTAGTGCTGATTCAGGCAACATCGAAATCATACGAGAAAAAGCAGGACTTATTCTGCAAGACTGCAGATGGGAGAAGCAGGGAAGCAGATGTGGATTCGAGAAAGCACAATCGCTCCTTGTTCTAAAACAGGGCTTCTCACCTCCTCTCCCACACGACCCATCAGGCCGCTGGGATCCAGTCCAGGAAACTACCTCGTATCACCCCATCCGACCATGTCCACAAAGGATAAGCAGTTTAGCAATTTATAACCATCCCGGCTTTACAACGTGCCGACTGTTTCGCACAATGGGCTGTGTGGAACCTGCGTCCCTATAAAGTGACGATAATCAGAACGAGCCATGTAGCCGGAGTGGCCGTGTACGAAGGTACAGTTCTCATTAAGGCCCTCCGAGCCTCACTCTGTGGTGTCTGGAAAGCAGGTCTCCTCAGCAAAGTGTCCTTTCCTGAACACATTGCTCCTTCAGTCCACTTTTCTCAGGCAAGGTATCCACATCAGGAAAACAAAATAAACTTTAAAAACCCAAACACCTTCTAATGAGCACTAATTGGTGCCTCTGTTGATGAGATCTGCAGAAGGGCCAAGCTGGAAGGTGCTTGAGAGAGCAGACCCCTTTTCCTGCTAACTGTGGTCCCCCCGAGTGGCGGTAAGTGCTGGCCACTGGGGACAGCCTGCGTCCGCGTTCCCCCTGCAAGCTGCCTCCTGCAGACAAAAGCTTCAGTGTCCCGTGCTGTGGTAACGGGCTTTCCTGAAATGCTCCCTCACCCAAAGAAGGCAACTCTTCCTTGCTAACGTGGTTAAAAAAGGCAGGCAGAGGTACATGATGTAAACATGTCATTCTGCAGGATCTGGGGAGGGAAGGAGCCAGGAATGCGTTTCTGGGGAGAATGAATGAACCCCACCAACATATTCTGGGGTGTGACCATCATTGTGACCCAGAACAACCCACCTAACAGAGCCACCTTCCAAGACAACATACACACCAAACATAATCACTCACTACGTATGATTCTGTCCAGTCACTGTAAAATACAGCAGAAAGAACAGATGGTGTTATTGATATAATATCAAGAGAGTGGCTTAAAGTAAATGCAAGTAAGTTTCCTCAGAGAAACAAGAGACAGGTGAACCTTCGACATGAAGAGGAAGTAGCCATGTCGAGAATGAGGGAGGAAGCGAAGGGACTATTATAGTCCTTGAGGTGCCCGGCTGGTGTGGCTCCGTGGTTGAGCGTCAACCCAGGCACCAAGAGGTCGCCGGTTCAATACCTGGTCAGGGCACATGCCCAGGTTGCGGGCTTGATGCCCAGTAGGGGGTGTGCAGGAGGCAGCCAATTGATGTTTCTCTCTCACATCTATGTTTCTATCTCTCCCTTCCTCTCTCTCTAAAAAATCAATAACACATATTAAAAATAAAATTAAAAAATTTAAAAAAACACCCTAGCCATTCTATAGAGACGGATGGTTGACCAAAATCAGAATATGCGCTTAAAGTAGGAGGCGACTGAAATAATCAAAGAGGGAGATGATTAGAGCTAAGAGTGCAGGACGTATATAACTATGTGTTATATATACTATATACTTCGGATATATTGATACATGCAATTTTCAGTGGGCAGAAAGCCAAAGGAACTCAGAACACAGCTCAAAGGATGTGAGGCAAGTGTGTGGAAAGGAAGCAGTTAGGCCGTGCTGATGGTACTCTTCTTCCTCCCTGCTGGGAGGGAGCTTCTGACCCTCCTGGGTCATAGGAGCGGGTCTAGCTGCTCTTATCCCAAGCCGACTCCCTTTGGCCAACAGGACAAGGAGCTTGGTATTTTTGCCATTTCAGGGATCATCCAGGCAGCGTTGTAATCAACAGAAGTGTGACAACAAGAACATGGGACCACAGGATTCATTGTCTACACTGGCTTCGATGAAAGACATGGGGAGACCCCCACCTAGAAGATCTCCACTTGGGTGCCACTGAACTGTTTGGATCTGACTCAGATTCTTTTCTCATGACCTTATGTGTTGCCTTTGGAACAAACCTATTTCAAACTCCTTCCAAAAGAGCTCCCCAAAGTCAGCAAGACAGACAACCAAGGGCTACGCCTTACTTACGACTTTCATGACATATGGTATTTTCTAATTATACCATCATTAGCGTGGGGTGGGGATCTCCAAATGCAAAAGCAATGATGGGCCATATACATACAACCCAGGCTTCAGTGAAATCTTAACCTCATTTGGCCAAGCGCCACTGTTTGTAAGTAGGGGAGGCAGGATTCAAACCCAGGCAGACTGTCTCCCAAGACCACTCACCTAAGGACTGAGCTGTGTCATGAACCTGACAGGTTTCTCAGCGGTGGCACTGTTGACATTTTGGGCCAGATCATTGCGTGCAGGGTCTGTATGGTGCATTACAGGATGTTTAGCTGTGTTACTGCTCTCTACCCACTAGATTCCAATAGCAGCCCTCCCAGATCTTTTGACAAACGTCTCCAGGGTGGGAGGTGGCGACATTGCCCCTGGAGAGAATCACCAGGCGAGGGTACCCACCAGAAACCTAAAGCAAGCCTTCTACTCAGATGAAATATTAAAACCATCCCTATTAACACCAATGCATTATGACTTGCACGTTCACCAGGGCTATCCATGTCCTCGTCAGTGCAGTAAAAGAAGAAAAAGACGTCCAATACACACAAGGCTGGGAGGTGTGAGGAGGGAGAAGAATATGAGATGCGTCTTAGGACACGTGGAGAGCATGCTAACAAGACAAAACAGTGGGGTTATGCATCAGGTTAGTTGATGTTGCTAATCCTGAAGACTTCATATTTTCATTCCCTAAAAATCTCAGCAGAGATTTCTGCCAGCTGGTTACCAGCAGCCCAACCAATATCCTCCAAAGGGCTTCTAGTCCATCTTACCTGAAAACCAGCTGCTATCTTTCTCCAGACTGCAAAGCAAAATTCATTCATAATTATCATCGCATTTGCTAAAGCCCAATGTTGTTAGTAATATATAAATCAACAAATTATTTATTTTGGAGAGTTTAGCCATATACAACAAAGGGCAAAATGTTCCCACCACTGACTCAACAATCCAGTCTCCAGGAATTTTCCCTAAAGTAATAATGGCATAAGCACAAGAAGACATTCCCAACAGAACTGCTATAATATTAGAAAATTAGAAACAACCTCAATGTCCTCCCTAGAGGACGGCTTAAGTAAATATTTGCACACATATGCAATGGTCTCTGATGCCACATTCAAAAAATAATATTCATGATATAGTATGAAATAAACAATGCAGGTTATGAGTGAGCATGCGTGGCGTGAAGTCATTCATAAAATATTGTATACGTGAGTAGAGAGATTTCCGTAAGGCTGCTTTTCAAAGCATTACCCATCGTTATCTTGTAATGGCATTTGCATAAGCTTTATGTTCTTCGTGCTTTTGAATCATTTCATTTTTCTGCCTTGAATATATATATAATATATATATTTTTTTGATGAAACAATAAAGTAGTTTCCAGAAGAATCAAAATGACCACATGACAGTCAGGGCTGAAGGTAAAATGTTTTGATACACTGGATAGCAGCCACTCTGATTGGCAGGTCCCGCCCCTTTGAGATGACTAAGTCCATCTCAAAGTCACAGAGGAGAGATACAACTCATGAGTTCGCACCTAAAAGCTAAAGCAATGCTCTCTGCATGTATGTCTACCCCAAAATACCACCATTCTCATCGGACACTGCAGATCCATTAGCAAAACAGATAACACGACTCTGCTCTGTGGCCACAATGAGGACTTGTCAGAGTCCATTTGGCTAGCGGGCGGCCTCAGTGTGCTGGGGGACCAGCAGGCCTGCCTCAGCCAGAGGCCTGCACAGTCTGACCTGCTGGCTAGCGTTGGCCAGTTGGCTGCTGGCACCTTTCCCAGCAGTCACTGCTCTGCAAACACGACATCTATCATTGCTCCAGTCAGAAAGATGGCACTTACCTGATGGGTGGGCAGCAGCGTCTTGTCTTACCATATGCTGGGAATTGTCAGGGGCTGTTCACGCCAAGACTGGTTACTTTTAGTGCCAGGAAACAGGCCTTTCCCGGAGCCTGCCAAAAAAAATACAAATAAAAATTTAAAACGAACCAATTTTCACATATCAAATTCCGTGTTGAGGAGTTGTATAACAAGCTCTGCCGAGCGGAGAATTATGGACATTTTTCTGGCAGAGACACGCTAAACACGAAAAGAAGAGCAGTTCTCATCTGCGAAATGAGAAAGGGATTTTAAATTTCTGACCTACATAAACATTGGGTTTGGACCCAGCCCCACGCAGAGTGGGAGGCGGTGGCTCCCCTCCCCAGTGTAACTCGATGGATGTTGAATGGCCCACCTGGGGTGGGAGCTTCGGTTCTCATCATTGGAGTCATCTGGGGGTGCAGGCATTGTCCCATGAAGGGTCCTGCTAAATCCCTCTCTGTTCCTTTGGAGGACAGAACAGCATTACGTCATTGTCTCCAGTCATCATATTTGTGCAGATTCGATGATTAGACACAGCAGATACGTATGTTTTAATGAAATCACACAGAACTGGGAAACATTTGGGGCTCCCCACGCAGAAGGAAAGCCCCTATTCGCTGCTGAACAGAAACCTCCATGCAGTTAAGGGGCAAGAGAAGGACCTCGGCCCTGTGATTCTAATGGACATCTCCCAAGAGGGACTCAAAAGAGGAAGGAGCCGGAGACCTGTGTACAGCGAGATAGTATCACGAGCCGGGCACAAGTAGGGGCTCAGGCTGGAAGGACCCTCTGAGCCACACTTGGGGACATTGTCAAAACAGAAGGGAGAGATGGGAGAAATAACATGACCCTTGAATTCAAGGGGCTGTCGCCTGGGCAGAAAGTTCATGAGCCCTCAGAGACCCGAGGAAGATGCCAAGAGTGGACAGGGGCAGGCGGCTCAAGGATCAACCAGGGTTCGAGGCAGGAGTTCACTGTGGCAAGTGCTCCTGGGAAGACAAAGCGGCCCAAACACACCTGTCAACCTTGCCGCATGACAGTCCACCCCGGCTCCTTCAGCCGCCTGAGGTTTCTGCTCAGGAGTTTTCTGTGTGCTTTGTATCCACCTGGCCACGTTCTCATGTGCCAACTTCACATAGGAGAGTGCGGGACTGTGTGGGAGGGTGTGTTCGTATATGCGTAGCTTTTAAATATATTGCTAATTGCAAGTTTATGCTCTCAAGGCATGCTTTTTTTTTTTTTTCAGTTACAGCTGACATGCAATATCACTTTATATTCATTTCAGGCATGCAACATAGTGTTTAGACAATTGTATAATTTATGAAGTAATCCCCCTGACAGTTCTAGTCCCCACCTGGCACCAAACATGGTTATTACGATATTATTGACTATTTATTTCCTGGGCTGGACTTTACATCCTGGTGACTGCTTTGTAACTACCCATTTGTTTTTCTTACGACATCCTTGCGCTCATTCATGACATACTTGGACTCGTTCATCTATGCTTGCTTTGGTTATCCTGCCATTGTCATGGGAAGGTCAAATCTGAGCCAAGGTCAAAGGCAACACACCCTACAATGACAGCCCTAACGTTCTGTGGGAACCGGGAAGCATTCCAAAGCCTTCTCTCTTGTTCTGGGAAGCTTCGGATTGAATAATTCTACTAACCTATGCTTGAAATATGTCTTCAGCTGAGAAGTCATGAAGGGAGGGAAAGTCAACAGAGAGGGCCATATGCTCTGGTAGACCTGGAGTCAGACTTCCTGTCCTGGTAACTCGCTGATGGGGTGTCTCTGTCTTTAGTTTTCTCATTCATACAAAGTGGGAAATAATAGAACACATCTCACACATCAAGTGCTTAGAAGAGCACTACTTAGCATTTGACTGCAGCGTTTTCAGTTGAATTCACAGGAAAAGGCATTTAAACAAAATTTAAACACAAATAAAGACAGATCAACAAAACACTAGTATCTGTATTCATATCATTGGTTCTTACAAATCATTGAGAAAAGAAAATGAATAAAGAATGTGAACAGATGATTCTCAAAACAATATAAATAGTTAAAAATCTAGGAAATAGCACAAAACATTTTTAAAAATCAAAACCACAATAAAAAATAATCATAATTTTTCCCTATGATGTTGGTAAAAATGTTGATAATTTCAAGGTTGGCCAATGGACTAGGAAAATGGTTGTCCTCAACAGGTCGGTGGGAATAAAAATCATTGTGAGTTTCTGAAGGGCCATCTAGCGATGTCTTTTAAACTTTAAGCTATGCAGATTCATGTGCCCAGACTTCTGAGTGCTCAGGATCGGAAACTTGTGCAAATCCACAAAAAATAAATGCTTATATTTCTGGCAAAATTGTTTGCAATAGCAAAAGAAATGGACAACAATCTAAATGTTTATCAATAAAGAAATATTTAATACGTGATGCTACAGTATCACAATAGACAGCCATTAAAAGGTTCATCTATATGTGTTAACAAAGAAGGTAAGTTGCAAAGTGGCTTTATGAAAATTTTCCTTTGAACATTGCAAGTTTGTGTTCACGAGCAGGAGTGGAATATGCCTGCGTGTGTGTTTTTGTCAGAGTTTGGAAGGGTCAGAGAAGCAGATGTGTCCAAGCTGAAGTCCCCAGAAACTTTGTGGTCCATAAGCTGTGAGTGACTAAGCTATTTGTCAAAAAGGCACCAGTGAGAGGTGGAATTAAAATAAAAGATGATTTTTTTTCTTTGCTTTGGGCAGGAAGAACAACTCCTTATAGGTAACAGCAGCATATAATATGTAAATAAGAAGCTCTAATTGCCAATTTCCTTGATTAATCATTTAAGAAAAGGAGGAAACTATTACTCAATAGAAATTGTTGATTGAACAAACTTTTCAAAACTTTGAGTTTTGGGGGGAAATCATTAGCTCTGTGGTGATAGTCACCAAAGCTTCACTCAACAGGATATCTTAGGGCCCTCTCTTAGTCTCTGGAGAACTCCCTGTTAGGGAAAAAGCCTTCCCAACTTCAGGGCAAACTCACCTTTTTTAAATTTTAAATGTGAAAACACACTGATAAATGCATTTTTTCCTTTTGGGAAAGCTGGTGTTAAAATGTTAGAAATCCAGGCCAATGGATCACTGCGCTGTTCTCTCAAGGCAGAAATGTAATAATGAGAAAAATCTATTTTTTGTTATTCAAAAAATTTTTTTCACATGGAAAACCCTTTGCACTTACCCATCATCCTTCCCTGCCCTGTATCAATTCTCTATATTCTTATTTACTCATACATACATACTACAAAAACGCTGTTTGATTTATAAATAAATGGACAATTCTGCAAAAGTGCAGAGAATATCTTTTGGTAAAATGGGTTTGAGGTCAGTTTTCGGGGTCCTTGGGTTTTTATATGCAATCTAGCTGCATTTCCTCTTTCTGTTTTGTTTGTTTAACTTACTAGAAACTTGGGCACAATTTTGCTGGTGTTGGCAGTTTTAAGGTATGGATCCGTGTAGGCTATTTATAAGATGCCAAGGGATGTCAAATCTGGAACATGTGATTTTTATCCCATGGTCCTTCTTTGACAGCAGAAATACTCTGCAGAGTATCAGATCCATTTGCTGATATTTAACATCTATTTTTTTTATCCACTATGGGTTTTGGCTCTGATGAATTTTACTGTTTCTTCATGCTGAAACTGACAAAAAAATCCTTCAAACATTTAAAGAGAGGAAATGAGAACTTTACATTTCAATGCAAAGAAAGCCCTTTTCATTTACTTAAAAACTTCACAATGACTTTCCTGCCAAAGTAATTCAGCTTTTTATTTATTTTTTTAAAAAGAGCACTTTGTAGACATTCTAAACATTAAGCAGAGCTAATGAAGACATGGTTATGGCTATTCTGGATTTGTCAATACTTGGGTTGCTCAAATTATCATTACGGTGCTATGGGCTGATCCAGAATTCTCTTGTCCTAAAAAATGTTAATATTATTTTTTAACTAAAACCGTTATTAAAGTAGCTTGTATTTTTAGTGAATATGCAAAGTCATCAAATATGAGTGAAGATGAAAAAGGGGGGGGGGTGGTCTGTCTTTTTCATAGCTGTTTCATGCTGTTCAGTTTTTCTTTTATCTGGCCTGTTGGCTGAGAGGTGTCATGCCATTCGTATGTCTTCTCCCAATCCATTCTAGTTCTCCTGTTGGGGAGAAAACATTTTTCTCTACCCTTCTAGGTTCTTTTGGCTGGTCTAATAATTACAACCACATAAGACAGATGAACACGAGAAAATAACCAAATTTAATTACATAAGTACATACAGGAACCCCACATACATGAGAGAGTCACAGACAGAAAGGTAAAATGAGGTATATATGATATCCTGAGCTTAGGAATGAAACAGAAGGTTGAGGCTTCTGAGGGGAGGAGGGTTTTCCACAGGACAATAAGAAGAGGAGATGTTTAGTAATTAAATATTTGCTCTACCACATATAGATAGGTCAATAAAGTTATTTCTGATAATAACTCTTATTATGGGCAAGACCGCAAATTTAAAGTATTTAAAGGAGACATAACAGTTTATCTTGTGCCTACAGGGTCTTGACTGTACCATCAGCTCAAAATAACCCACATGCGGCACATCCTAGGGAAGCCTGTTATGAACTCCTTCACTCCAAAAGCTCTAAACTCACCACCCTGAGTGCTTTTTGACCACTCAACCAGGACTACAGCCTGGCCTTCCCAACTGGGAAGACAGTCAACATGTGCAACCATGACAGTGATAAGACCACCCTGGACTCTTGAGTCCCCACACGACAGAGTCATGCATAGTTCAAGCCTACAGTTCTGGCACACTTCTCTGCCTGGTACTTTACCCCATCTCTAGTCTCTGACTTCATCATCTTAGTCTGCAGCCTCTGCTCTTGCTTGTCACAGCTGCTGAGCACTATGACCTTGACAACATGAATCCCATCTGGCAGGTTGACAATAAATATTTGAATGAATGAATGAATACTGCCAATGCCAGTATTACGTGTATGTCCACCAGAGTAATTGAAGGCAGGCTCCCCACTACGGCTGTTCCAAACACAAGACTGCCGAACAGTGGCCTTGCTCATTCCCTATAACGTCCTGAATCTGACAATGCTTCAAGGTTGGGCACGCTCGCTCTGAGTTGCTAACTGAGCCTCTGAGAGTTGGCTATTGGAAACCACCCTGTAGACTGGTGTTCCCCACTGAACACAAACAATCGCACAGAATGGTATCAATCAGATGTGTCCACTTCTTGATCATGATGGAATGGGACAAACACAAGACCATTCTATAATCATGTCTCAACATAGCAAGAAGGCCACTGCACCACCACAAAATGTCCAAATATCTCCCTCTCTACTGCTTCTTTAGCAAAAAACACCTCACTTTACTTCTCCTGGACTGAAATCAGAAAGTACAGTGGTTAAATTGGCCCTGTATCCTGACAATTCCCAATCTAGAACAGATTCCTGATTTTTAAAATCTTCCTCAAAATCCCAAATCCTACCACATGTCTTTCCCCCCAAAGGATCCGAGGCAGCTTATGTTAAAACATATATTAAATAAAATAATATAAATAACACAAGACAAAACATAGAAAGGAAAAAAATAATTTTTAACCCATGGATTAATATTCTGGCTATAAAAAAATATAAAATGAGAGTCTGATTTTCTCAGGAGTGAGGGACAAATGTGTGATACAGGAATTTATATGGCTCTCACCATCCGAATGAAAAAAAGCACACTGGAATCCTTACGGAAACAAAGATTTTCCTGGCAAGGAATTCTCAAAGAAATTTCTCACTTCAGGTCTGCTATAAATAAAGAGGAGCATTTTTGCTTCTCAACTGGAAATCATCCCATCACAAAATCTGGGCCTTTTAATCAAATGTTATACTCTCAGGGGAGGAAAAGAAAACCTGAAGATGAAGATGAATTATGACCTTGAAGAATATATATATCATATAAATATATATGTGATAAAATATATATATAATATGTAACATATAATATTGTTATAAAATTTCATACCATTTTGGAGTCTAAGCCAAAAGCTAGGGCAAGGAAAGAGCTTTGTGATGATCTAATCAAGGGGTAAATAGAGCTAGAGTCTAGTTCAATGGGTTGCTCAAAGTCGGTGCTCAATAATTGAACCAATAGAACTAAACAAGCTAAAGGGGGAAATGGCATGAAAGGATTCACTATTAACCAGGCACAAGTTATCTCACATTTGAATGATCTAGGATACATCTTTCTAAAACAACATCAAAAATGGTTTCTTAGAAATCATAGCTAGGAGAGAGGTGAAGATTTCCGAAGGAGAGCAGGGGACGGAGGACCACCATAGGAAAGTTCCCAGTCTGATGCGTATGTGGTCTCCACATCAAATTCTCAAGTCTGATCAGTCACTGTGAAATTGTCATATTGACCAATCACATTAGAGTACTCAAGAGTTTGCATTTTTGCAGAGTGAACCGTTCCAAACGCAACTTGGAATTTCATTTTCATTTTTACCCTAAGAGTGATTATCAAGGCAAGTCCACTCAGCCTTGTTTTCATTCAGAGGACTCCAAACACCCAATTTTTTCCCCCTTTAATGGCCAATAAAGTCATGTGACCCTCAGCAGGGACTCATGACCAAAGTGATTGGAAACTATAGTAAGCAAATATGAGCTAAGAGGCCGAAAGACTCCACCAGGAGCAGGCAGGAGATCATGGGTGGTGAGGGCATGGTGAGAGAGAGCTGACCGGCTTCCCAGAATAAATCTTACCTGATCATGACATATTATTTTCCTTATTTAGCGCTGTACAGTATTCAGTGTGTCAATATTTTATTTAATATTTTTGCTTTATATGCATGCGGAATATTGATGTTAGCTTTCTTTTTTGGACTGCCTTTATGAGGTTTACAGATCAGTGTTATACTTGCTTCGTAACAGAAATTAGAAAGCTTTCTTCCTTTTTAATACTCTTAAGTAATTTATAGAGCTACTGTCTGGCCTAAAAAATATAGTAGATAATCCCTGTAAAGCAATCTGGGGCGAATGCTTTTAATGGTACATTTTCTGGCCCTTCATTGGAAATATTTTTTAGGCTGTCTGTTTGCAATGGCGCCAACTTCAGTAAAATGTATTTCCTTAGGAAATTGTTCTTTTCATCTAGGTTTTCAGATTTATCTGCATGGACATTAACAAGATATGCTTTTATGATTCTAAAATTTTATAATGTTCCAATGATTATTTCCCCCTTGTTATTTATTATTTTGTATCTCCATTGTTTCATAATGAATTTAGCTAGGAGTTTGTCTTGTTAATTTTTCTACAACCCAGAATTGATTTATTAACTACATCTACTGTTTTTCTATTCTTTATCTAATACATTTCTGCTTTACATTTATTATTTTCTTTCTTTCGCATTTTTATTTTGTAGTTTTTGAGTTGAGTTTAATTAATTTATTCTCAATCTTTAATTTTTCTAATAAGATAATTAGTAATGTGAATTTTCCTTTGATCACCACTTTAAATATACTCAATAGATTCTGCTAAGTAGTGTATTTGTTATTTAAAAAAATATATCATTATTTTAAGTGTGTAATTTCTGTGAATACCTATCAATCACTCAAGCATAGTGAGATTATCATTCCTAAAATAATCAATTCCAAGAATATCCTCATAAAACTATTAAATTCTGAAGGTAAATATAAAAATGTGGAAGGATTCCAAGCAAAACGATCAAATAACTAATCTAGGCAAGAAAATTAGACAGGTAGAAGACTTCTCTAAATCAAAAAACATGGTAAAATAATAATGAAGCAAACTTAAAAACAAAAGCACCTCATTTAAGAAATAAAAAAAATAGTGAACCACAAATTTAATGTAGAGTAAATTGGTCCTTCAAAATCAAGGCTGTAAAAATGATTTCTCTTGGTTTAACTTGGAAAATTTGGATTAATATTGCCATAGACCAATTGAATCCTTTCCGTAATTTTCAAGACTTTATTTTCTGGAAAGGTTTTTTTGGATTATAGTTTTTGTTTTTGCTTTTTTTAATGCTCACATGAGGATATTTTTTCCATTGATTTTTAGAGAGAGTGGAAGGGAGGGAGGGAGAGAGAAAGAGAAACATTGGTGTGAGAGAGACATATCGATTGGTTGCTTCCCGCACACGCCCTGACCGAGGCCGGGGATCGAACCTGCAACCCAGGTACATGCCCTTGACTGGGAATTGAACCCGTGACCCTTCAGTTCAAGAGCCAAAGCTCTAACCACTGAGCCCCACGGCCAGGGCTGGATTATTGTTTTAAATATTAGTTCTATTGTTTTGGTTTCTTCAGTGATTCCAACTTCATAACTATTATTCTTTGTATGCTTCTCTCCCATTTTCACTCTTCTCTCTGGGACACTTTTATTTTCACTCTTTCTTGTTTTCTTGTCTTTCTTCAGTGACCCTCACTATATTATCATTTGAATCTATTCTTCCTTGCAATGCATTATTCATTGGTGAGAAATTTTTTTTTTTCTTCCTTGTCTTTCCTAAATAAAATCAACTTTCTTTACATTTCTTCCCATTTGATTTTTTGGTCCATTTTTCTTTTCACTTGTAAAATTTCTGGTTCAAGTTGGCTTCCAATACATTTGCTGCTTATTTGGGTGTATTTAATTCTGTTTCAAATATTAAGTAGCGGGTGTCTTCACTTTCAGAGTTTTTTTTTTCAGATGGAATACTCATTTAATTTGTATGATATATTGTTTCCTGATTTTCTCCAATACTTCTGGACAAATCTGACTTTCCACTTGTTTATTTTATATTATTGAGGTGTCTTACATGATTCTTAGTTTAATAGAATCCTCATCTATCAACATAATAGTCCATATATTTTTGCCAGTTTTTTTGTTTGTTTGTTTGTTTTTTTGTTGGGGAATTAGTTTTGCAGGGCTGAGGGGTGGGCATTATAAGCTTCTCAATTAAAGTTCTCCTTGGACTTTCAGGATCCTACATTTCTCACCTTTTTTCCTTATATTGTTCACTATCCATTGCCAAAGAGTGATTCTATCTCCCCTTCTTTTTTTCTTTTTGGTCTTTTTTTTCTCATACCTGTCCCTTTAAATTATGCCTGCCCAGCCCAGCCGGTGTGGCTCAGTGGTTGAGCATCGACCCATGCACCAAGAGGTCACCGGTTCGGTTCCTGATCATGGCACATGCCCAGGTTGTGGGCTCGATCCCCAGTGGGGGGGGGTGCAGCAGGCGGCCAATTGATGTTCTCTCTCATCGATGTTTCTCTCTCTCTCCCTCTCCCTTCCTCTCTCTCTAAAATCAATAAAGAAGAAAAGATTATGCCTGCCCTGATAAATTCAGCTTCTACTTTAACTTGCACACACACTGAAAACCCGTCTGCAGCCCATCCTTTGATCCACTTGGATACATTTCGACTTGCGTAGACGCTCTTCCGGGGTATCCTCACTAGCCTCTGTATTTGTTCTGTATGTCTCCACAGATGATCTTTTCTTTTTTCTTTATTATTTTAGAGAGAGAAGAAGGGAGGGGAAGAGAGAGATAGAAACATCGATGAGAGAGAACATCGACTGGCCGCCTCCTGCATGCCCCACACTGGGGATCAGGCCCACAACCTGGGCATGTGCCCTGATCGGGAATCAAACCGGCGACCTCTTGGTGCATGGGTCGACGCTCAACCACTGAGCCACACCAGCCGGGCCACAGATGTTCTTGATACTCTGAAAAACTCTGGGGCCTTCTCTTGGGGACCTTCACTTGGGATGAGGTCATGGTGGGTGAATGGGAGACCTCAAGCTGGCACTTGTTGATTTTACTTTTGTTTAATAACAGCGATGTTGAAGGTCAGGGTCATCTCTCTTCACGTGACACTGAGCACGTACTCTCCATGTAGATCTTATCTTTCTGTTGTTCTGTGTTGTTTTCTACTGTGACGAGGAGGCCGGACGCTGGGCTGCTGACACTGTCTTCGGCTACCCAGACCTGTGACTTGCTTTGATCCAGGTTGACATTTCATCATTTCGCCACTTGGATCCTGTCCTTACATCATGGTTCTCATGCTATTTTTGTCACACTACGCCTTTCGTGACCTTTTCATGGTAGAAAGTAATAATGAAAAGGAAAAAGACTGGCTAGAGAAATAAAACGTTGCCCTCAGTTGATTTCCTTCTTATGTGATCATTTTCTTTCACACCATAAACACATTCGTCTGTATTTTACCAAAAGCTTTTTTAAAAGAATAAATATATTTTAGCTCTCTTGATCATCCCATAAGCACTGTGAAGTGTTTACTATCTCTACTCTACAGACCAAAAACCCTGATGCCTAGAAGGGCTAAGTATTTTGCCCGAGGTCACATAGTTAGTGTCAAAACCAGGAATTCAATGTCACTTCCATGGCAAGTTATACAAAAAAAAATACAAGAAACCTCTAAAAATAACCATGCCATATGTGTAGACACATTTCTAAGGCATCATGATTGCAGCATCTTTGCAGGGCTTAGTTAATTAGTGAATAAGTAGTATTAAGCTTTGACTCAATAGCAGTTTGGGTGTTGACTTGGCGCTCTCTGGTCCATTCGAATTCCACGAATTCTTTTTGGTAAAAAATGGAGTCGATAATGGGAAGTAAAATGCTTAATCCAATACACATAATCCAAGGCTGACAATTGCTTTAGGGTCTGTGATAACTACTCTGAGATAATTTCCTTTCCAGGGATGGGGGCGGGTACACTTCTTTGCTTAACTGTAGCCCTAAACACCATTGGAACTAATAGAGTCGTTTAGATAAATGTTCAGTGCAGAAGAACTTGACCGAAAAGTTTTTGCCAACTTGAAGCAGCTGAGTTGTTGAGAGGAAGAAAAATTAGCAAAGGTCTTCTTCTCACCTTCCAAGTAGTCACTTGCTTTCAACGTAACTGCTTAGCAAAACCCTTCAGGAAACAACCCGTGATCATCTCCCCTCTTCATCTGAGTGTTCCCCTTCCTGCCTATGTTTTCATACATTAAAGACTCATCATCTTAACATTTAAATAACTCTTCTCCATAGCCAATGGCTATCTGGTTTACACTGGAAGGGAGAAAACAATGTAACACAATCCAGATAAGTCCACCATCAATGTCCACAGAATAGTGCATAGAATACTTTCCTAGCAAGATGATGCCCAATTCTTTGTAGGCTGTGTCTGAAGACTGACCTATGGCAGTAACTTAATCAGTTAGTGGCTCAGTTTTCTTTTCTTTTCTTTTTTTTTTTTTCTTTAAGTGTCCCAAAGAAAGGGTGAGAGGGGATATTTAAATGACAGTTCGTTGAGAACGTAATTGCTAGCCAACTGCTCAAGGTAATACACGTATACTGGCTTTTTGTAGCAATTCTAATTTTCCTCCTTTAGAATCAAATGTCAGCTTAAGGTCTGTTAGGGCAAAAACTGTAAAAAGATCATAGTTTCGGGGTTTGCCTTCTCCTTCAATTTGCAAACATGGTATCAAATGACTTGAAATAAGTCAAGATGCTAAGACAGCTAATAATGGGTGTCAGTGTAGAACACAGGCTTATACATTCCCACGGACATACACATTGCCATTGTCTTCTTTCTTAAAAGTTTGTTCTATCAAAAGAAAATACTCTGTAATGGGAAAATCCTCTTCTATGTCACTTAATTGAAAGAATTCCAGGAAGCACCACTGCATGCATGTGAACTGGATATGCACACGTATGTACATGTAAGTATACAGGAACCACGACCAGTATTTGGAATATCCTCCCTCAGGCAAAGCAAGGACCTGTAAGTAGCACTATTTTTCCTATCAGCCCTGGAGAGTACAGAGGCAGCCCTGTGTGTTATTAATGGATAAAATCTGAACAGCAGCCAACCCCAAGGTGAACCCTATGCATTTAAAACATTTCATCAGACAGCTAAGTATTTTTTTCTTTTTTTTTTGAGCAGTGGATATCTCTCTCACTGCCACTCAATAATAGATCCAGATAGAAGGGAGCAATAGCTGGGCTCACTAATGTGCAAATTGATAGTATGAGCTCTCCACCAAAACATAAACAGCCCTGTGTTTCTTTAAGTGTCAATATCACAGGCTGGGTTGGTGGGAGGGACGGTGACAGATTAACCCTAGAATTATCCGGCAGAGGAAAATGGGAAATGGGAAATCTTCGCCCAATCAGGGGGCAGCCTGGGCTCATTTCTAGGGTACTAGAATGCTCTGCTCAATCCTCGCAGATAGAATCTCGATACTTACAGACAGTTAGGACTTTTTATGGTGTGTCAGGGTCAGGGGGGAAGTGGGTGTTTTGAAAAGTCACAGAGAAAATACAAAAGTTATTGACTTTATTATTTGCTCTTTATTCTCTACTTAATTCCTAAATAATTTGAGGTGTATGCTGGTTATTGTCCACTGAGGATCTACCCAGATTCATTTCTGCCCATTTTTGTACACAGGGAAGCTGACTGGGGGCCGAAAGGAGACAGAGACTGTGGTTTTTATGCCTTGCTTCCTTCCTGCTATGGACCACATCCCTGACACTGGCTGCATCTCTCTGGAACACAGCTCCCAAAGAGGACCATGGTCACAGACCCAGAATTACTGTGCTCTGCAGACATTATTTCCCTTCAGTCCCATTTAGGCCTGGAGGTGCCAAAGGCTATTAGCTCTTACTCATCTCTGGTACCTAACATCCCTGGTTCATCTCTCCAGCCCTGTCCAAAACCCCACATAGTCCTTCACGAGAGTCTCTTACGCTGTCAGTGTTGGATTCCACTTTCCGCCATTTTAATATGAAATTAGTTAATGTCTGTAAAATGCTTACAACAGTTCCTGACACATAATAAGTGCTCTTCATATATGTCAGATCAATAAGAGTCACCATACAGAAACACAATTCAACTTCCGAATTCCCAGTTGCTACACTGGATAGCAAGTGCAGAATTGCAAGAAAATGCCTTCCTAAGTTTCTGCCTTAAGTTTTGTTTAAAAAAAAAAGTAACAACAAGCCAAAATGGAGTCCCTTTTGACAAGCCACTTCACCAACCCCAAGCTTAATGACTAACCTAACTGCAGTTTCAATCTGGCCCAGGAGTGAAATTTTAAATCAATTGGTCTGGGATTTTCTGATCAACACTAGGGGGGTAATCTTCCTGAAAGGAACCCTGCCTTCCCCTAAGGGAAGATGCCCTAGCCTGAAATAATCCACTTTTAAATTCGTAGTCCCATGCCTGGCTGGTGTGGCTCAGTGGTTGAGCATCGACCCATGCACCAAGAGGTCACCAGTTTGATTCCCGCTCAGGGCACATGCCCAGGTTGTGGGCCCGATCCCCAGTGGGGGGCCCAGTCGATGTTCTCTCTCATCGATGTTTCTCTCTATCTAAAATCAATAAAGAAAAAATATTTTTAAAAAACACGAAAAAAAAATAATACAATAAATAAATTCTTAGTCCCACCCTTTTCTGCCTATAAAAACCTTCTTTTTTGCATTCAATTCACTGGTGCACCCTTCCAGTTGCTAGGTGGGATGTTGCCCTATTCATGAATCACTTAATAAAGTCAATTAGATCTTCAAAGAATTAAATACAATAAAAATGACCACATATAAGAGTATGCGCAGAGAAATATGGTACCATGATTGTCTGCGCTGGGTCATGAGCCCACTTCAGCATAAAAATGTGTGTGGGGTCAGGAAAGGCATACCCCAGGTCCGGACAGTGCTGTCTGGGCCTCAAGGATGCTCCCTTTCTGTGATAATGCAGTGAACGTCTCACCTCTGAGTTGTATGCTGGTTAAGATTAATTTCCTTGTTGCAAAGGTAGAATTCTGAGCAGTTAGGAAGGGAATTCTCCCTTCCTAATTACAGAGAACAGAGTCATACACAAAAAGGTTTTAATGACAAATCCTAGCTACTTTTAGACCCAGTGGGGAGGAAAAGGAGGAAAGGATCCAACTTAGAAGAATAAGGAGTTTCAGCTCTCACCTCTGCAGCCAGAGCACGTGGCCTACTGGTGAAGCAGACCACGGCAATGGGTTTGTCCAGTCAGCCTGTATTTCCCCCAAGAAACTGGATCCGTCTGGTTTGGTGGGGGGAGTGGGGAGCGTGATTCAGCAGTTCAGCAGGTGAAATAGCAAAAGCCTAGCAGAGAACACATGTCCTGCCATCCACACCCTCATGAGGTCCTTCTTTTAACTGGGTGTAGTTTTGTTTCTTATTGAACTTGGCCAAGCTGCCAACAGCTGGTCTGCCCATACACAAGAAAATCACCAATACTCTGCAGCAACACTGCTCAAAGCAAACACTTCTTACACCTCCCACATACACTGTACACCTAGATTCACACTGCTACGCTATTGCCAAGGTCTAGTCCAAATGGGTCCCTAAACACACGGTCCTGGGAATTTCTATTAGGAATTCTGCAAAGCAAGCCTCTCTTTGGCTTCTGTGAAACCTCATCGAGCAGGTTCCCCCCAAGATCTGTTACCTTTTTCCCACCTATACCTCTACCCACACCCAAGTTTCTTAGCCTGGAACACTGCCTTGGGGGCTGGGACAGGCTGCGTCAGACCTCAGTGGCATGGATAAAAGTTAAGGGTGCTGGATTTATTTTACGTTCTGCAGAAGAGATTGGAGTTGACAATCTACATCCTGTCCTCTGAGGTGTTCCCACTCAGGTCGGTGGCAGACGTACTTCTCTAGTGTTCCAGTTTCTAGTCGGCAACTGTTGGCTTTCATAGACGCACACACGCGCACACACGCGCACACATGCACTCCCATCCCATACATCCCTGCCAAGGCAGATTTTCCCAAGTGCAAGGAAAGAAATCATTTGTAAGGAAGCTTCTTGTAATAGAGTTTAAGTTGAGTTCATTTTGAATCCTGGGCAAATAAGAATAAGACGCATTGCTAAGACATATGCTATATATATATATATATATATATATATATATATATATATATATATATATATATATATATATACACACACATTATTTTTTTGAGTATATATATATATATATACACATTATTTTTTTTTGAGTGAGGAAGGGGTATTTTATTGAGTAGTTTTAAATTCTGAAATAAAAGATGGTCAGGAGTTTAAACAAAAAGAAACAGGATTAATAATGAAAAGTCATAATACCACGGCCATCCCAGAACCATTTCCTACTCCATAGATCTAACTACGACTGACAGTTTATTTTTATATTTTTAAAGAATAGGCATGTAAAAGTGCTTTTCATTTGTAACAACCATACAGTTCAAATGATTTTTCTCTCTTGCTGTATGGTTCTATAATGGTTTTTTCTCTTTACTTAGTGTTGCAAAATATATATAACAAAATTTACCATTTTAACTATATTTAAGCATAGAGTACATACACAATGTTGTACAACTATAACATAATGGTTGTGTCAACAGTCATGTGGATTTGTAATTTTAATAGATATTTCCAAGTTATTGTCCAAACTCACACACTGTATGTTCTTAGAAGAGTAAAATGCTTTTCCCTCCTTATAACCATTAACAATAAGTATAACAAATATAAGAAATACTTTTAAAATGTTGACAATCTTATGGGAGAAAAATGCTAAATACTTTTATTTTTATTTTGCATTTGTTCAAAATTAGTAAGGTTGGCATTTTTCCCTTTGTTTAGCCATTTGTTTTTATTTTCCTGAGAATTGCCTTCTTGAATTTTTTGCTCAATTTTATATTTGATTTTTTTTTTTTTTTGCCTTCTACACTGGTGTGTAGAAGCTCTTTGTAAACTGATGAAATTAGTCTTCCATCTGTCATAACTTTTTCAGTTTGCTATTTGTATTTTTTACCTTATTTGTGATATTTTGCCATCAAAATTTTCTAAATTTTATGTGCTTGGATTTATTTATCTTTTCCTTTTTGGCTCATGTGTCATGCTTTAGAAAGGACTTGATTTTAAGGATAAATACATCTCCTTCCACTCATTTGAAATGTAGTTTTATGAAATACTAAATTCCCATATGCAAACATATCTATTTCTAGAATCTCTATTCTGTTCTTTTGATCTATATATTCTTTAACCCCCACTAACAAATCGTTTTAATTTGTACCTACAGCCTGGCTGGTGTGGTTCAGTGGTTGAGCATCAACCCATGCACCAAGAGGTCACCGGTTCTATTCCTGGTCAGGACACATGCCCAGGTTGTGGGCTCGATCCCCAGTGGGCGGTGTGTAAGGGGTGGCCAATCGATGTTCTGTCTCATCGATGTTTCTATCTCTCTCTCCCTCTCCCTTCCTCTCTCTCTAAAATCAATAAAAAATAATAATAATTGTTGTACCTACATAATTGTATTGTCCCATTGTACTTATATACCTGAATCACACCAGTATAATAAGTGAACCTATATAAAATGTTTTATTACATGCTTAGGTTAGTCAAGCTTTATACTATTCTCTTTTTTAAAATACCTCAATAATTCTCAGATGTACTTTTATAATCTTTACAAAAATAACCAGATAGAAAATATAATGGAAGTAAAAAAAAACAAAAAAAAACCCAAAACAATAAAAGTATATATATATATATATATATATATATATATATATCCCACTTAGATTCATATATAAATATAGAGATACACACACGTGTGCATGCATACACATGGCGAGCTTTACAACTCTAAAAGACCACAAAAATGACATAAATAAATGGGGAGGAACAGTTTATCCTTGACTAGGAAAACAATTTTGGAAATTTTTCAAATCTCCCTACACTATTAAATAATTGCAATTTCATACCAATCAAAATACCAACAGGAGTTTTCTTTTCAATTTAACTAAATGCTGCTAACATTCATTTTTAAAAAAACTGTCTCTTATTAATCGTTCCCTCAGCAACACAAATAACTGGCTGGAGCTTTTGAATTAAGGACCTAATTAACTTCTTAAATAAGATCCTTTATGTGTCCCAGTTTTCCGTGGTGTGGTTTTTTTCCTTCCAGTCAGGTAGAAACATAGACATTATATCTTTATACACATATTTCATGTTGACCAGCTACTAAGAAAACAGAAGACTCTCCCTTTGCCTAATAGCTATATGATTTTTTCTACTCTATAGGCCCAGGACATTTATCTTAGGAGGTCCAAATGCCATATGTCACCAACACAGTGTAATAACTCTCTATCTTTTCTTATTTAAAGTGTAAGCTTCTCAAAAGGAGAGCCCTGGCTTTAATTCTAAAACCACGTTCCCATTTCAAGGGGCTCAAAAATGTTCAGAGAGTGATCTGAGTGCAAAGTTTCCCATGTTCTCGCTCTCTCTTTTCCTCTGTCTTTTTTCCCTCCTTCATCTGCTTTTTGCTTTGTTTTTAAATCGGAGAGCATATAACGGTAAGTCTAATATGTGTCTTTCACAGAGGAATGACTTTGGGAAAACGGCAAGATCTCAGTGAATTGGAAAAATTATGCATGAGTGTCACATGGTGACAAACTGACAGGTAGAGACCACTAACGTGTTCTCTCCTGTGAAAACCTCTTGGAAAAGTGGGGCTGCCTAGCTAAAATCACAGATCTGCTACTTCTTCATTGAGGTATCTGTCTGCTAGCTCAGGGTTAGGGACCCTTTCACTTGTGACTCATTGGGGGAATCCAAATATCTCATTTCAGCCTCCGTAAATGCCAAATGTGTTCTTTTTATTTTTGCAATTTTTATTAATTTATTTTTGTTATAGATGTTTCTCCTTTTTCTCCCCTAGACACCCTCCTCCCGATCCCACCCCCTCCCCCCAGCATTGTTGTCTATGTCCATTGGTTACACATACATGCATATAAGTTCTCCAAAAGGTGTTTTTAATCTACACACTGTGAGGTGGTGGGAAATCATGCCTACATTGAGAGTCTTTTATCCTTGTGAGGCTGAAAAAACACCTGATAAGCAAATCAGAGGATTCAAATGAGAAAGTCATGTTACCCAGGAGAAATTATTCCAAGTGAAGCAGGGGAAGGAGAAATTGTCTATAACATTCAAGTGCATTATTTTCTCAAACTTTTTTCGTAGAGTTATATGAATTATGGTCAACAAATAAAAGATATAAGTATCTGTACACAGCTTTTCATGGCTATCTTAAAGCTGAGAGAATATTCTCTCTCTCTCTCTCTCTCTCTCTCTCTCTCTCTCTCTCTCACACACACACACACGCACACACACACATCCATAATGTTACTAAGTTAATTAGTTTGACTAAAATTCCTTCTCATTCCCAAAGTCTAAGGCTTTAACTGTTGAAATAATCAAAGAAAACAATGTTCACATTATAACTGTTTTAATTAGCTTGTAACCATTTTTCTTCCCTTGGAAAGATCTGGTTAAAATTGACCCTGATCAAGAAGTTGCAAATAATTATTAACGTTTTCCTCAAAATATCAGGGATATTTAAAAAACTTGTTTCAGAAAACATTTATTGTAGATGCACTACATGCAAACGAACCATAATACCGACCACTGACAGGACTTAATTAGGAAAGGGTCAACAGTGGCCAGGTCACAGCCAAGAAACAACTTGATAAGTTGTAACATAGATATCAGTATTTTAATGAGTTAGAACTTTAGTGAAACATTTAATGATACATATTAACAACCAATTTTTTTTAAAGTGTCTCAAACAAGAGTTACAAATTGTAACTAACAGAGAAAATGGATAAACTCGTCTACTTTAACATTAAGAACGTTTATTCATTAAACCAAACATTCCGAAGACGTGTCTACACTTCAAAACTGAGAAGTGGCTTAAGAGATGGCCAAAGTTAAGGCCAGGAAATGAAAAGGAAAACAAAACTGAACTTTTAAATCATGCTTTTTTTTTCAGAGATGGCTATTATTCTTGGTGTGGGTAAAATTGTAAAGTTACAAAATAACTCAATCACTTTCTTTTTACTTTTATGTTCTAGCCTCTTCTCTGGGGCGATGTTTGGCAGAAGGATGCCCCAAAATAAATAAAGAGGGGGGCAGAAAAAAAAGAAAGAAATGCTACTTCTCAATGCTCATTATTAAAAATATATTAAAAAGACACTATTTATATTTTTCTATGGAAGGACTATGAGCTACAATAAATTTACCTTTTTCTTCCTGTGAGTCAGTCAAAATGCAAACATTAGTTATTTAGTGGACATGTATCAATGTTGCTCCAAGAAGTAAATATTCTCAGTACCTTATACTGACCCATATCACCTCAATCAAAGTGTTTTCTTGTTTTTACATATTCTTCTCCCAGAAGCAGATTTTATTTGGGAATATTTCTTAATTTGGATCCATGAGAGATTACTGGGCATATAGATTTAGGCTGAAGAAATTTCCATTGGAGTTTGGCCATCACGCTAAATGCCAAGTGATGTTTTTAAGCTACACACTTCTGAAGACTATTGCTGTCATGTAAATATTTTTAATGGCATGTGACTTTGCTGCCCTCCTGTGGCTACTTCTTGGGGTGCCTAGATCTTGTTTAGGCCTGTAGGTTCCAGTGACCTTTTCACTAGGTCACCCCCACGTGCCTACCTGCTGTCTTGGCCTCATATGCAAGAATCACCTCCCATCTCCCAGCCAATGGCCTGAGTGAATCAGTGTACTACCAAGGAATTCAGAGCGTTTCCCCTCTCATCTGAGAGCCCAGAAACAATGGAACAATAACATACCAGTTTTCCAAATGTGTGATGCATTTTCCCCTTTGACTTCCTGTTTTCCACTCTCTCCAAGGTAAGAACTTTCTGATATTCTAGTTCAGAGATCGATAAACTCTTACTAGAGAGGACCAGGTTTTTTGGGCTCTATAGTTTCTGTCCTGGGTACTAAACTCTGCCATTGTAGCATGAAAGCAGGCATAGACAATGTGTGAATTAGCTCAGCCGCGTTCCAATAAAACTTTATTCAATACATTTTATTTCAAAAACAGGTTGGGAAGGGTTAGGGCTAGGTTGTCATTTATCAACTTCTGTAGTTATATTCTAGCACATCAATGCTGAACTAATTTCTTTTTTTTTTTTAATATGTTTTTATTGACTCTAGAGAGGAAGGGAGAGGGAGAGAGAGAGAAACCTTGATGAGAGAGAAACAATTGGCTGCCTCCTGCATGCTCCAACAAGGGATCGAGCCTGCAGCTGGGGCATGTGCCCTGGCTGGGAATTGAACCAGGGACCTCAGTACATGCGATGATGCCCAACCAAGTCACACCAGCCAGGGCTGAACTAATTTCTTGATAAAGTACGTGATAAATAAATACACTGGAATAAATTAATGACTCTTTGAATTCAAACATAGTGTTTCTAAATATTCCATCTGCAAATGAGTGTATACAAATATTTACATTGGCTCACTCCAAATTTACTCCATTCTTATATTTTTTTAAATTGCTATACGACTTCTTCAGGTGACTTCTTCAAATAACCAGCAATCCACTGTTACCACAGACCTGTACACATCAATGTTCAGGAACATGCTTCTCCACAGAGAAGTGCATGTGTACTTGCTAAGGAGTACGGTGGAGACGATTTTTTCCTTAAGCATTGCTCATGCCCACGTTCAGTTAGCTGCTAGGTCCTACTGGTGTGTTTTCTAAATAGCTTTCCAATCTGTCCCAATCTTTAATTTAGACTTATAGTTAAGTTTCTTATCATTGGAAACATTTTCCGGTGTGTTTTTCTGTTCTGCCTCTAGTCTTACATCCCTACACCTCACCTCATGTAAAAGCATGGCCCAGATGACCTTTCTATAAAGCACATCTGGCTTCATCACTCCCCTGCTCCATTGGCTTCTAGATAGTCAAGTCCAAGCTCCTTAGCATGACATAAAAAGCCTTTCATGAACACTTTCCTTTCCCCTCTTGCAAACCTCACCTCTGGGCGCCATGTAAGCCTCTTTCCATGGTACACTGACCAGACCGAGATTCTCATGGTCCCCAATCACCATGCCCTTTTTGTAAACTCTTTCTTACACTACTTTTCCTAGACTGCCTACTCTTCTCCGTGTCATTTTCCAATCAGCTCATTTTTTTTCTTCATCCATTCATTCATTCGTACTTTCCTTTTTCAATATTTAAATATCTTTTTATTGATTTTTTTTTTTTTTTGAGACAGAGGAAGAGAGAGAGAGAAACATTGATGTGAGAGAGAAACATCGACTGGCTGCCTTCTGCACGCCCCCTACTGGGGATCGAGCCCGCTACCCGGGCATGTGCCCTGACCCTGGGAATTGAACCAAGACCTCTCAGTCCATGGGATGATGCTCAATCCACTGAGCCACATCGGCCGGGCTCTTTTTTCAATATTTATGCAACAAATATTTAGTGAGCACATTCCTGGTACCATGGACACAAAACCTCTCCCTCCCCATCACGGTTATTCTTGCTCCATGCTCCCGATGTACTTTGTATACACCTCCACGTGTCACACTCTAAAGTAATTGTTTTTTCCGCTTCTGTGTTTTATCCACTAGGCTATAAACTCCTGAAAGGCAGAAGCATTGCCTTAGTAATCTTTATATTCCTAGCACCTTGCCTTTCACATAGTAGGCAATCAATAAGGATTGAATGAATAAAAGAGCAAATGAGTGAGTGAATAGACTAATGAATGTCTTCCAGGCTGACTGATGAACAGAATGCGTTATACTCCATTTGACGCTCCCCAAATAACAAGTTATGTGGCTGTCATTAGCTGAACACCAGAAACGAGCTAAAAAATGTTGTTGTTCCTCAGCCCCTACTGCACTTAACTTGCACAGAGCTATATTCTCCGCTAGCCAAGTATTAAAAAAAAAAAAAAAAAAAAAATAGCTCTAGTTGATGCTGACTTCAACTAAGTAACAGCTCCCCCTACCGGTAGTGGGATAAGCAGGGACCTCAGAATTGACCATGAGGCTGCATGTTTGTGAGCCAAGTTGGCAAGCCTAAAACAAGGTGATCCAAAGATCGGGCAGCCTGCTAGACTGAACACAGCCAAGTGAAGAGGTCAGGGGCAGAGCGCTGGCCACACTAACAAAGCAGCCCCGTCCTCACCCAAGGACAAAGGCAGCTATAATTTCACAGCACAGCCGCATTTGCTGCTACCTCTCCAACAAGTCTTTAAAAATGCTGATCTGAAAGACTGAAGCAACCCACTTGAGACTCATTTTCAGTATGGCAAAAGTTCTGAAACCCAGACTGCAAAATCTCAGGAAGCAGCTGGGTTCCTAATTAAAACAAATCGTTAATAGATTTAGCAGTCCAAATTTATGCTTTTCAATTAAAAATGCTATTGCAGTTGGTGTGGCTGTGAAGAGTAAATGTGCGAGTGTGTGTGTGTGTGTGTGTTTGAATGTGTGTGTGTGTGTGTGTGTGTGTGTGTGTGTGTGCGTGTACAAACAAACACGCCTACATTCTGGGCTCGGGGTATTCCAGAGTTTAAAAGGCAGTTATAAAGGCTGGGTCAAAACCAAAATACAAAGGTTAATTGCATCAATTCTTAATTGTTTGGGTAACTTCCTTGAGTCTCTATACAGGTTTCAGAAATAGTTGTGTAAGGACAGAAAGAACTTTTCTATCACAATTCTTTTCAGGAGACATTTTTAAAAGCTGTTTTGTAAATGTTAGGTATCTTTTGGGAAGACATTATTTTCAGTTTAAGTTAAGAAGACATTGTGAGGTGAACAGATTTTCCTCAAGTCCATCCGGAAAGTCAGTAGAAAGTACCCTAACCCCAGTGTCCAGGTATACATGTATATCTACAGGGTACCATGTTTCTGGGTGAATAAGCCAAATTTTGTCGATGAGATGGACATCCTTTTCTTGGCTATGGGTTATCAAAAAATGTACTAAGCAATAAATTACTGTGCTCATAAGCAGAGCAATTAACTCCCTCCTCACCTGGAAGATGAGTCCATTTGTCTTTATTTCATTCTGCAATTGATCTACTAATGTTACCTGGGTGATCTCAGCACACCAAGTGCTCAGAGTAGGGGACAAGTCCTGGGAACCAGCTTATGGGGAAACACACCTCTCGGTTCTGCTTAAGGAGAAATCACTTGGCCACTTTTAACCACGCCAAAGGTGCTCTGAATTATATTTGCTCCATAACAGTCTAAATATGACTATAATGAACTAGAATAAGTGTTTTTAGGCAACAAGATGATGGAAAATGTACCAGGCCATCTGGAGTACAGGGAAGACTGGTAGTTTGGAGTCAGGAAGAGGGCGATGTGAGTTGTGATCTGCATATGTGCCTGTAATTGTAGCAGGTTCATTCAACTATCTGGAAGCCAGTCTGTCCAACTTTTAAACTCCAAACACTTATATCTTAGAAGTTCTAAAAGTTTATACATTCAAAACCTCATGGGTTGTTAGGTGAGTTCAAGATAACTTATAAAGTGTCTGGTTAAAACACTGGCACCCTGTATGACCCATGGTAGAAAAATGATAATTGGGTGTTATAAAAATATCAATAAATCAATTTGGGAAGAGTTCTTCATTTATATTGTTTCTTCTCTTTCCTCCTGACTCCCGTCCTCCATTAGCTCTTATCTTTCTCATTCTTTCGGATTTGTTTTTCAAGTACTGTCAACACCTTCTGGTCAACTTCCTCCTGCACACGGAGTCCATGAACTGGACATCCATGTGGGTTTGCATGAAAGTTGTGTGTGATTGTTTGTGTGCACCTATAAGTGCGGGGAATCCAGAGCTTTTCTCTGCTTCTTAAAAAGTTATGTGACCCCTTGCCCGGCCGGTGTGGCTCAGTGGTTGAGAGCTGACCCATGTGCCAAGAGGTCGCCGGTTCGATTGCCGGTCAGGTCACATGCCCAGGTTGTGGGCCCGATCCCCAGTGGGGGGCATGCAGGAGGCAGCCAATCGATATTCTCTCTCATCAATGTTTCTCTCTCTCCCTCTCCCTTCCCCTCTCTCTAAAACTCAATACAGAAAAAAAATATTTTTTTAATTCTGTGACCCAAAATAAAGGTTATGAACTGCTAGTCTATAAGATTTGCATCTCAAGTCCTAGGAAAATATTTTTGTGTTTTTTTTTGTTTTTGTTTTTTTTTTCACAAAGTGAGGACAAATAATACTATGATAAGAAAATGAGACTGTGCATAGGTAGCATAATGTGATTTGAATGTATACCATAATGACTTATAGCCTATGATTTTAATCTCTAGAGCAAACACTAAAAACAGAGGAATAGTTAAAAAGTGAACATACAAGATAAACAGAATATTTAAAAATATAGGATTGCCCCCAAGGAAGACAGGAAAGGACAAGCCAAAGAACCAATACCAAATGGGATAAAAGAAAACATATTGAAAGAAGGGTGACTAAAAAAATCACACCTATCAATTACTGTATTAAATGCAATTGTACTAATTACTGCAATTAAAGGACAGAGATTGTCAGATTGGATTTGAAAAGAAAGCGAGACTTACTTATATGCTGTTTACAAGAAAAACATTTTAAATATAGAAACACAAGCAGTGGAAAATAAAAGGGCAAGATACACTATTCAATCAATAAGTGTAAGAAAGCTAATGCAGCTACATCAATACCAGAAAAAGCAGATTTTAAGACAGAGAGTGTTACCAGAGATAGAGAGGTATTCCACAGCGGTAAAATAATCAATCCATCAAGAAAACCTAACAATCCTAAATGCATATTTACCTTCAAAATAACAAACAAACACAACAAAATACACCTAAAAGGGAACAGAAAAAAAAATATTTGGAGATTTTGACATAATTGTTAAATCCCCACTACAAAATTGATAGAATAAATAGGGGGGAAACCCCCATAGACCATCAATTCATTGCCTAGTTGTATAATTTTTCTTTTGCTTATGTATTTTAAGGGAAATGTTACCTTTTGGATGGGCTATATTAAATAATTGATCCTTCTTGTGTATGTTGTTTTAAGAAGATGCTTTGAGCCCAGCCAGTGTGACTCAGTGGATGAAGCATCATTCCATGGGCTGAGAGGTCCCGGTTCAATTCCCTGTCAGGGCACATGCCTGGGTTGCGGGCTTAGTCCCTAGTTTGGGGTGTGCAGGAGGCAGCTGATAGATCTTTCTCTCTCACAGTGATGTTTCTATCTCTCTCTCCCTTCCTCTCTAAAAAAAAAAAAACAATAAAAAATATTTTTAAAAAAAGAAGAAGAAGATGCTTTGAGAAAGGGGGTAGAGACCTGGTATGAGAATAAGAGATATATACATATATATGTGTGTTATGTTGAAGGGAGGGATGTCCTTGTTTGAGGTTGTTTTTTTTTAATACAAAATTCTATTTTGCTCTATTTCATTTCCTTCCCTACTTCTACTTAGGGCTCCTCTGTCCCCATTTCTTGTCTCTCAAACCTGTGACATTTGCTTTTTTTTTCTTACCACGGGATAAGCAATTCTCAATCTGAAAGACCAGGGATGAGCTAGGAAGGCAGTCAGATGAGGCTGAACTCATCCACTGTAGCTCCACAAAGACCTAAGGCCTAGGCTCTGTCGGCCAAAGTGGTGGCTGGGCCCCCTCCACCACAATGGCTAATCACTCAGTTACCTCTGCTCACAGTCTTGAAACTGCATGCAGGCAATCCAGCCTGTGTGTCTTCTACCCTGGAGCCTCCTCACGACAAGACGAGGGTGCACGTAAAGCAACACTGTGGTTGGATTAAAGCCATCACACCCCGGGAGGAACTAAAATAAATAATTTGAGACTAGCCATGCAAGGGGACTTTCCAGCCGGTTCATTACTCATGCTCGCTTTTCTCTCAGAATCTCAAAATGCTGACCCATTTCCCTGGAAATAATAATTAACAAAAGAAAAACAGCAACGGTAACAGAACTGCGAAGGGAAGTGAATTAATTTGTCATATGGCTTTTAATTTTAATATCGCTTTAAGTTTCCACTGAGGACACCAGACTACATTTGCACAGGAATTTCTGCTTACGACATAGTCTGGGTTGGTTAATAAATGAACTCCCGGGCTGTTTGTAAGAAGTACATCGGGGTCATGCATTTTTATAAGATGAGAAGAAAACTAAGCCGTGGAGGCTTTGACTCATCCAGGGTAGAATTTAGACTTCTATGCCTTGTGCTCCAAATGGAGCTGTCAGAACTCACAAACTTTTGTTCAGAAATATTTGGAACCAGCTTGCTAAGGACAGAGTCTAGGTGCTTGTGATGGGTTCATTTAGAATTTGTTTGGAAGTCTGCACCCATCTCATTAAATGCCCTTCAGTGCATGGATAAGGTAGTGATTACAGTCTTTTGTTTCTGTAAGGAAAAATAGCTTTTTGGTGCTATTATAAATATTTGGGGAAGGTGCACTGGACAGAAAAAAATATTCCAATGCATAATATATTTTTGCCTATATACATTAATAAAATGGAAGGGACCACGATCTAGGGGACTGTGCTCTGGAGTTAGGTCTAGGTTCACATTCCAGATCAATTATTTAAGAGCTGTGTGACCTCCTCGGGCCATCTACAAAACCTCCTTGAACATCGATTTCTTCAGCAGTACAATGGAGATTTAAAAAGATATCCCTACCTTGGCCAGCATGTTCTGTGGATTAGAGATAATAAATGTAAGTGCCTGGTGCTTCACGATTTGTGTGCTCAACAAATACAATCACTCGGCATTATTCACAGCTCAAATTACGGCAGAGCAGTTGCTGACCCTTCTTGCAAAGCCAGGTATATTTAACTCCTTGCTCCCACGGAATGTTGAAATCATCTGCTTGAAATAAACAAACTCGATTATTCCATAATGCAGCGGTCTGGAGCCATTCCCTAACTTCCCAGGGATGTGTGATGAACACATTAGAACAGTTTACATATTTAGGGAAATGGGGTGAGAGAGAAAGAATGCACAACGAATTCCACAGGGCTCTACCCATCGGTTCTGAGAATGCTTTCAGTCTGAGAACAAACCACAAAACAGGCCTGAAAGCCAGGTTGGGGGTGGGGACGGAGAGCTCTGAGATTCCACTGCTGACTCCAGAGGGTCACGTAGCCCTGACATAACTTTAACCGAGTTGACTATATCTCACTTCCTGTAAGTGCCTGTCTCTCATGCTCACTTTCAAGGACTTGGCCAATCTCTTTTTGTAAATAGAACAATGCTTTATATTTCTCTATTACTCGGTAGTGACTATATCAATAATGCAGGAAACGCATCTGTCCAGCACAATGAGATTATTTTTCTGATTTCGGTTGACAGTTATGGTAATAGTTTGGCAAACAATCGGCTCCACCACCAATGACCGCAGATTACAGCTGTTTTTAAAATCTCAGCCACTTCTGGAAAGTTGGAAGATAGATTGCACATTGAGAGGGAGGTAGAAAGACATGCTCTGAGCCTTTATGGTAGAAAAATGATTAACTCTTTCTGTACGTAAAAAGCTAAGGAAATATTCAGGAAAACACAGTGTGCTATCTATGGATGTACTATAATGAGACCCGGGTGAGAAAAGACAATGCCCAGAGAAAGTTAAGACACTCTAACATTGCCAGAGGGTACACGAGGCAGTGGGGAGAGCCTGAAATATTTCAGAGCACTGCTTTTTCTACTGATAAATTTCCCAAGTCACCCAGGAGTTATTGCAAATATTTACAGGGGAGAAAATTGAGAAAGAATATTATCATCTCCTCCATATTGGTCTTGATGAATAGATAAAGCTCGTCAATAATGACCCATGCCTAGGAGTTCATGTTTGTTTTTTAAAAAAATGGTTTAATTCTACTTCTGTAGAGGTGATGAATAGAAGTTGATTTTTTTCCCCCACTGGAACCTCGTTAAGTTTGAACAAAACACGTGTTTTCCTAAAAGTTCATAACAGCTCTGGAATAGGCCTTATTTTTTATATGAATTTCCCCCTTTGGTGGTTTTTCCTT
This sequence comes from Tadarida brasiliensis, assembly GCA_030848825.1. NCBI lineage: Eukaryota > Metazoa > Chordata > Mammalia > Chiroptera > Molossidae > Tadarida > Tadarida brasiliensis. Next base: position 6,854,501 of record CM061279.1, read on the forward strand.
ATTTCCGTTTCATAAAAGGCAGAATGCTGATCTCGCTAGTGGCCTGTGACCCTGGCATTTGGCCATCCATTGTTATCCAGGAGCCAGGAGACAGAATGCAAGCCGCCCAAGGTGGCAAATTCCTTCCCCTCCGAGTTCCAAGGTGAAGGCATGCAGGAGAGTAGTTATAACGCGAGGTCACTGGACTGTGCAGAGTCCTCATATCCAGGTGAGTTCATTTTTCTTGTGAACTTTTCACCTAGGCCCCAATTAGTATCCTATTAACCTCCTTAAATATGGAATCGCTAAGATCTTAGAATACTCCAAAATGGACTATTAGCCAGCCCATTTCCTGGCTCCATCAGACGAAAACGCCAGCGTAGGTCATACAACAGAATTACCTTGATTAATTTCAGCTCTCTCCCACAGGCCATGATGTCATACTAGTTAAAAGAGATTCAAATTTGATGCATCACTTCAAGGATGGATTCAACGTGGGAATTTTTTTTTTTTTTTTGGGGGGGGGGACATGTATACTTCCAAGTTTATCAGGATTTTCCTTTTCAGTGTGACACATATTTCAAACGTGTTAAATTGATCAGTTAGACAAAAGGCGGCTTCCCTTGAATGTACTCGTTAAGGTGCATGTTCTCCGAGGCCTAATATGGGGAAAGGTTTCCTTTCCCCGGTAACTACTACGTGAGATCGGAAGTGCTCAGCACTGTGCTCCATTCCTACACACAGACGCAGGATGGCTTTTGAACACACTGCGAAGATGCCACTTCCACTCCAGAGACCACTCGGAGTGGCATTTGCAAATATAAATGGCTTTGCGAAGGCTAAAAAAAGCAACCGACTTTACATCATTTCTCGTGTATTCCTAAAGGCCTGCCCTGAGAAAGTCGTTAAAAAGAAACATGGGGTATTTTAATATCTCACATGTTGGTGTGATTTCTTTACAATAGGCAGATTTAATTTGTTTTCGTGTACAAAGCAGCTTGAGAGGCTTATTAGCAATTTCAAATATTGTAGCACAATATGTCAAACAAATCTCAATTTTGTTATTATAGGTGGGCTGATTTAGGTGAGAGTATTTGTTTCTTCAAATGCAGGATATAATTGGTTCTTTAAAAGGTTACTTGTCTTCCGTTGAATTCTTTTATTTACATACGAATGCCTTTGTGCCCGGCCGGTGTGGCTCAGTGGTTGAGCATTGACCCATGCACCAAGAGGTCGCCGGTTCAATTCCTGGTCAGGGCACATGCCCAGGTTGTGGGCCCGATCCCCAGTGGGGGGCATGCAGGAGGCGGCCAATCGATGTTCTCTCTCATCGATGTTTCTCTCTCTCCTTCTCCCTTCTTCTCTCTCTAACATCAATAAAGAAAAAAAAAAAAGAAAGAAACCAGGGTTGTGTCTGTTTTGTGTGTATAAGTAACGTGGACACATTGTCCTCTGTGGACACTGGACCTGACTCAACTCTCCACCCGCTTCTAGATGAAAATACAGCTTGGTTTTCTCCTTCCAAGTATTACACTTTGAAATTATATCACGTTTCATGTTCCTATAATAAGCTACAGTATGTATTCTTGTTTTGCAATTTCTCCAGAAAGTGAAGAGTGTCTCTAACTTTATAAGGTCCACTTTTCTGACTCAGAGCTTCATGGACACCCACTCAGCACAGGACAGGCCGTGACACTGTCTATAGCAAGTACCTTCTGGGGCAGAGATTTCCATCCAGTGTGCCACAAGAATTTTTACAATTTTTGCTTTCTTTATTAATGTTTAGAGAGAGAGGAAGGGAGAGGAAGAGAGAGATATAAACATCGATGAGAGAGAACATCGACTGGCCGCCTCCTGCATGCCCCCCACTGGGGATCAGGCCCACAACCTGGGCATGTGCCCCGACCGGGAATCGAACTGGTGACCTCTTGGTGCATGGGTTGATGGTCAACCACTGAGCCACACCGGCTGGGCAAGAATTTTTAAAATATACAATGCTCAACTATTCAGTCAGGGGCACTGACCTCTCTTTCCCTTAGATTGTCAAATAAAAAATGACAACAGCCAACACAACAATACCTATCTGGTGTGAATGCATCAAAATTACACCAAAATTACAGCAAAAATATATATTTTTGGTGTGCCACAGAACTTTAGTAATGTTTATGTGTGCCATGAGGTGAAAAAGGTTGCAAATTGCTGATCTAAGGAGGTCCTTCTTTCTCCTTTCTGAACTGTCCACTGTTCACTAAGAAAACAGATGAACTGAGACCTTTGAAAACTAAACACCTTGCCACCATCAGAGAGACTGAAAGCTGCAGATGAATGTTTGAATGATGGATGTACTGTCCACGTGGACCGTGGAGCTTCAGACTTTCCCCACTCTCTGAGATGCAACTTCTGTCTGAGATTTGCAACTGAGCGATTCCGGTTTCTAGGATCTGGGTGTCAAGGTGGTCCCATCTGTCAGCAGGGAAATTACGCCCTCACGTTCTAACATCAGATCCCTCCAAGCCTGGCTGGGTCCATGAGTTGACGTAATTAGCAGATCAAGCAGAGGTCCCAGACTGGATGCTGTGACCTCAGGAAAGCCATGTGGCTCCGTGATGGCGATTAGGAAAATGTCCTACTCCAGAACTCTTGGGGTTTTCTTTTCTTTCCCCGCTGGAGCATTTTTATAAGTCCCTCTAGCTCATTTATATGTATTCTCAACACCTCAATCCGCTCATGCAGTTCCCAAGGATTATGACCTGTCTTCTAGGAGTAAAATGAAAGGAATTTGAACTCGGAGATTTACACACTTTCTGCCCCACCCACTTTACTTGTTATTGCTGCGATTGTTTATAATTACAAAAGAAACACGTGGCCATCTTTAAAGTAATTAAAGTGCTGGCCATGTTTCAGTCGCTCATCATTATGGACAATTCTTTCAGACACGTTGGTCTACAGTGAAAATATCCTTTTACCCCACAAATCCCACCCCCTTATCAGTTGGACACACCAATGAAGGTGTTCCTGTGCATTTCCAAAAACAGCCTATTTTATACATAACTTGCCCTTTTCTCTGAAAAATATATCTCAGACATCTTTCCATTTTGGGTCCTGTAGATTGATGACAGTCTATGAACATCTGCGTGGTGTTCCACAGCACCGATACATCACGCTTTGTGTTTGTGTTTTTTATTTTAATTTTTAATGTTTTTTATCGATTTTTTTTTTTTTAGAGAGAAAGGAAGGGAGAGAGAGAAACATCAATGTGAGAGAAAAACATGGATCGGCTGCCTGCTGCACGCCCCCTACTGGGGATCGAGCCTGCAACCCGGGCATGTGCTCTGACTGGGAATCAAACTGAGACGTCTCAGTCCACGGGACGATGCTTAATTCACAAAGCCACCTGACTGGGCCATCATGCTTTATTTAAACATTCCTCTCTCGATGAATAAGTAGCTGGCTCCCAATGTGTCACTATTTTGTCAATGTCGAAATGGACATCCTTACTCAGATATCTATGAACATGCGTGTACGTTTTCTGTAAATAAGGATCCTATAAGTGGGTGTCTTTGTACCCCCACACTGGCCCTCTCCTTCCTGCTGTGTGTACTTCGTCTGCGGTGTACTGATGGTAGATTCAGGACCTTCCCATATCTATTATCCTTTCTTGGATGAGTGTGACCAGTGTATCTCCTGACTCTCAGTGGGAACTGAAAGAGTATCCATGTCTTTATTTGCAATGTCTCCATGGAGCCGAGCTACGCTGGTTAGTGTGCTATTCGCTGTGGCTGTTAAATCCCAGCACAGTACGTGTGCACAGCCCCGGCCCTGCACCCCCGCTCGTTCCAGGATGGAAGACCCTTGCCTGTATCGGTTGAACCTTTTTGTTTCTATTTGTTTCATTGCCCATGTCTTCAGCATAGCCCCTGCTCTTAGGTCGGCCGTTCATGAGATGTCCCCTAGGTTATCACGGCAGCCACCAAAATGGCATCCCCATCCTCCAACTCCTCCCCGCTTCCCCTCTGCCACCGCACTGCTGCCCCAGGGATGTGCCTGAAAGGTCATCTGCCTGTTTCGCATGACCCTGACTACTGAGCGTGCTCACAACGTTCTCTATGACGTTAAGCATCAGCTCCCACCGCTGACTTCCTGCATGTTGTCCTCAATCCCTTATGGGTTCCAGACAGCACCCCAGCTGCTCAGCCTGGATGCTGATCCTTCAAAACGCCACGCAAGCATGACATCTTTGCAGAAGAGCTTACCTGACACCTCCTTGCCCTACGAGGTTATATGTCTCTTTCTCCTTTCTCCTTCCCAATCTCAACTCTGTACAAACTCTGACACGACACTGTGCTCAATTACAGTGTCAGGACATGGCTTGAATTTCCTTTCCTGCTGGCCAAGGAACCCAAGCACAGAGTTCATGGCGCCTTTCTGGATGTAGGACATCGACTGCTACCTAGTGAAATGAACAGGTGCTGAATCAATCAGTTCTGAGGAAGGAATATCCATATACCCCCGTTGGCCAGACCCAGAGGTGGGCGGGGTGCATCTCTCTCTCTCTCTCATCACAGCGTCTTACTTGATTTCAGTGACTATGACACAGAGTTGAACAAGTCTGCCTCTTCTGGGCCCAGTGGGGAGACTTCGATTGCTTTACTCAGTTGCTTCTCCCAGCTTGTTCATGCGTGTTTTCCGGGACTACGCTAAGCCCCTCCCTTGCAGAGTATCAGAACTCACTTCTCATAGGTTAAGCCTGCCTCACCTTCCTGGAACGACATTCAGAGAGATGAATTTTCCAAAAGGAGGCCAGCCAGTGAACTGTGGTGCCAGGGTAATCTCATTACTTTCAGGGGTGCGGAGTCGCTTACACTCACTCAAGGGCAGCAACGCTGTTCTTTGCAAGGGGAAGGGTACCGCAGGCCGTTGGTGGAAGGTTGGTGTTTCTGTGGTTGTCGTTGTTCGTTTTGTTTTTTCCAAACCAAACTTCCAATCTTGAGTATCCACAGAGGCAATGCCTGTAAGGAACTCAGTAAGATCACGACAATCCTAAAGCATGTGTTAAAATGGGTCAAAGAAGTTGATTCTGGTGACATGCAGCTGGTTGCCTCCTGCCTGGGATCAAGTTCAAAGAACGTGGGCCCCTGTTTCTAGGCAAATACATTCCCCAATTTTGATCATTTCTACGTTAGCTCTGATCTGATGATGTTCGTTCTGTTTGGAGTTAGGATTCACGGGAAAGAGTAAAAGAGAAAAGGAGCAAATGTGAGGAATAGTCAACCGACAGATTCTTTCGCAAAAGAGAAGTGGGAATCAGTAAATGCTACATATTTATCACTCAAATCCACGTAACTGTTTTATACTTAAAAAGTAGACCTTAGTTGTAGATTAAATTGATGTGCAAAGGAACATATTTTACTACAGTGTTTGGGTTCTAAAGAAGTATTTCTCAAAGTGGAGTCTTTGATCAGGTTTGGGACTATAAAGGTCCTTGGGGGGGTGGTGTCCTAGAAGTTACCCCTGAATTTGGAATTCATTCTGCCCTGGTTATGAGCAAATGACATGAATATCCATGGGATGTTGGTAGCTATTAAATGAGTTATGAAAAAGTACTAACGTGTGATATTGATAAAAAGTGAAATTAGCGTGCTAAGAGTTTACTCTGGACCTCAGTCCAGCATGGTGCCAGGAAGTCTGGCTGCCCCACAAAGCTTAGTGGTTCTGTGAAGCTCCTCCCCATTTGGTGTGTGAGCAGAGAGTTGAAATGGCCCCCGTTTCCAGGAAGTAAGCTTTGTTATCAGAGCATCGTTTGTGTTTCGCTGAGTTGTCCTTGGCCTTCAATGGTTACAGAGTTTGTGTTAATATCTTCTGTGGATTGTTGGGTTCTGGCATGTCATCTTTTTCCTTTGAGTCTGTTTTAAAACAGAAGAATTCTAGCCTACCTTTTTTTTTTTATGATATTGACTTTATTTAAAGACTCTAGGCCAATTGATTGTAGATTATGCTTCTGTTTAGATGTGTCCTATTGCTTTCTCGAGGTGTTATTTATCGTTGCCTCCTCTCCCCTGTATTTCTTTGAAAGTAGAGATTAGATACAGAGGACTGGTAAGATTGATATTAAATGTGTTCGGCCTGAATACTCCACAGGTGACGTGTGCTTCGTTAGGCATCACCTGGGAAACCACATGCTGTCGCCTGCCTGGACCTTTCATCGGTGAGGCTGTTTGATGTGGTCATTGTGTTCATGTGATAACTACTGGATCCTTCCATCATCAAAGTTGTGTTTCCTTTTGTAATTAACAAATACTCTCCAGGGTTACTGTGTGTGTCTTCTATTGTGGGTGTAAGAAATTGTCACAGACACTGTATCATAAAACAATGCAAATCATTGCCTAAAGTTCTGCAGGTTGGAAGTCCATTCTACGTGGGGATTGGAAGTCCATTCTACGTGGGGACCCTAGGCTAAACTCAGCCCGTGGTAGGACTTCCCATCTGGTGGTTCCAGGGGACAATGTTTCCATGCATTTGCCAGCTTCTGGAGGCCACCTACTTTCCCTGACCCTCCCCCCATCTTCACAGCCAGCCACAGCTGCTCAAGTCCTTCTCAGATCACACCTCTCTTGTCCTCTCCTTGCCTCCCTCTGCTACTTTTACGCAACCTTATGATTAAACGGGACCTATTCAGATAACCTAGAATAACCTCCATATTCTAAGGTCAGATGACGAGCAACTTTAATTCTACCTGCAACTTTTATTGCCTTTGCCACATAACCTAACATATTCACACATTCTGGGGATTAGGGCATGGATTTCGGGAGTAGGTCATTATTCTACTTTTAGCAGTGATACTTTCACACTGTGCAAATAAACTTTACCCCAACGACCTCCCGTGTCATAGTTTTAACCTCCATTGATAACCCTTGATTATACCAGTAACTGGGGGATGTGAACATTGAAGGATGCATATTGGTGATCTTCTAATTATATTCTTCCTTTAATAGTAATTAGTTAGCATTGTTCTCTAAAGAACAGCCGTACATTTTATCTCCTTTACGTATTTTTATTCCTTTTCAATGCCACTGTGATTTTAATCTATGATAATAAATTAGTAGCGTTTTTCTTTGTGATGAACCAAATTTGGCCAGTGCGAGTCCCTTATATTGGGATCCTGCGAGCTTCTGACTTAGGTCTTCATTTCTGTCACAGCCACATGCCATGGGCTCATCTTTTCTTTCTCTGAGTGAAATCTGACATCAGCCATTTCTCTAAGAAGACTCTCCCTCACCTCTTTATCTAAAGACAGCAGTGGTGATTAGAAATGAAAGTCTAAGTGTTAGGTATGTTACTGCTGCTGGAGTATCACTGTTTCTAGATTAAGAATGGATGATGGATGGATGGATGGATGGATGGATGGATGGATGGACGGACGGATAGACAGACAGATAAAATGAAAACATAGTCAAATATAAGCTGTGAGTTCCTATTAATATTTGCAATATAAACTCAATCATAAAGACTTTTTAACTTAATAAAAAAATTTTACATTTTCCTTACAATAAAATCCTTGGCTCCTAATCTTATTATACAGAAAAAATATTCAAAATAATAATGAATATTAATACCAACAATAATCCTTCTTTGTAATTTAGTATTATTTGCCATTCCTTTTGTTCTCAGGACATGGTCCACTAACAATGTATAGTCAGAGTACTGTCCAAGACTTACTTGATAATTCTCTGTGTCCTCATCAACTTCATAAAAAGTTAGGTTCATTTCTTTTAGTTTTATTCCATTTCAGGGGGGATATTTATTTTTGACTTAATGTCATTCTCTAATATGTAAAATATTTGTCATTCAGAAGTCAAACCCACAGAAAGGGGGTGCTCAGTCAAGTGTCCCCCTCATCCTTATGGCCTCTGCCCACACACTCCCTCCCTATTGAGGCCCTTCCTAATCCTTTTCTGACTGACCTTGAAATGTTCCTCTTTGGAAAAATAAGTAAATGCATATATCTGTTGTCATTTCTTCCATTAAAAGTAGACCTTGATTTTTTTTTTTCCACCTGAAAATATATCCTGAAATCACAGAGTGGACTCTTTGTTCTTGACCAGACAGAGATGGTAAAATCCCTGTCAGGTGACTCCTACTACAATCAGCATTCTGGAGACGAGGAAACACATAGAAAGATGAACGACTTGATAAAGTCGCTCTGTTTGAGGTAGAATGCAGACCTGAGCACTGTTTTCTGAATGCAGTCTTCAACCCCATTCTACCAGCACCCAGACACATGGATTCATCCTTTCATCCTACCCAGAAGCCAGTGAGGCAGCCAAGATTTTCTTCCTTTATTTCTTTTCCTTCCTTTCTACCTTCCTTCTCCTTCATCCTTTTTTAAAAACTCCATATTGTCCTAGCAGGAAAAATTTAAGATTCGTTGAGTCTACACTACCTATTTTTAGAATTCATAAAGGTAGTTCCATTCATTGATTTTATTCGCACATATATCAGAAGGATAATCACTGACTGCTTGAGTTAGAAGGGACCTTCGAAATGATCTATCCCAACACTTCCATTTTACAGGTTAAGACTGGTGATCACACAGGTGAAAAAGACTGACCTAGCCCAGCTGGTGTGGCTCAGTGGTTGAGCGTCGACCCATGCACCAAGAAGTCGCCGGTTCGATTCCCGGTCAGGGCACATGCCCAGGTTGTGGGCCCGATCCCCAGTGAGGGGCATGCAGGAGGCGGCCAACTGATGTATCTCTCCCTGATGTTCCTATCTCTCTCTCCTCCTCCCTTCCTCTCTGTCTAAAATCAATAAAGAAAAATTATTTTAAAAAAAGACTGACCTAATATGAAATAGTTAGTGGCAGAGTGACACACAGAATTCTGGTCTCCTAAGCACTTGTTTTTTGTTTTTTATCCTCATCTGAGGACATTTTTGGATTTATCTTCAGACAGAGTGGGAGGGAGAGGGGGAGGAAAAGAGAGAGAAAAACATCGATGTGAGAGAGACACATCGACTGGCTGCCACCCACAGGACCCCAACTGGGGCCGGGGACGAACTGCAACCGAGGTACATGCCCTTAGTGGGAACCGAACACAGGTCTCTCTGGTCTGCAGGCTGATGCTCTAACCGCTGAGCCAAACCGGCCAGGGCCTAAGTACTCGCTTAAAGCTATTTTTCACTGTGATACACGTTTTGATTGGGCCGGCACGCATAGCTAATGTCCACACTAACACAGAGCTCAAGAAAAACAGGCCCCCTCACCTTCTGTGTCAAGCCTTGAGTAATGAATCGAGTTACCCAAAACCTCATCCCCATCCTCCTTCCATTCTGAGCTCAGCCTTCGACAGCGTTCCACTGAGCGCCGTGAAATCTCCTGGCGGAATATCTAACTCATCACACGTGAAGAACTTAAGTACACTGAGTTGTCAGAAAGCACAGCACTAACCGGAGTGAGGGCTCCGCAGCTACATTTCAAGAGCAGAGTCAAGCTGGAAATACACTCCCCAGAGCGAGCCTCTGAAGCGCTAGCCTGCAATGATTTGGAAAGAAACACATTTCTGCACTACCGTGCAATGCGTGCATTATTCTGTCTGCAGGTGCATTAGGAGGTCTCCACCCTAAGCACCGGAGGGGAAGTTGCCAACCACTCAGCCTCACTCGCCGGTGTCCCAAGAGCAAGTGTTAACAACACGGCAACAGCGTGTGGCTCCCCGATATGGCATCTTACATCTCCAGAATGGTACCAAGGCAGTTAGTGGAGAGCTACTGTGAGATTGCACTTGACTCTCACCACTGTGAGTTGAAAATGAATATCAGGTCAGATATTAGTGTGGGATGAAGCCACTGACTTGGTTCTGGATGATTCTACCCAGCGGGTGATTCTGCTTTGAAAGGCTTTCCTGCCCCGGTGGAAAGTCTGGGGTTTGATGGAACTTTGTTTTTCCTATAACCAATTATCTGCCTTTTCTCCCAAATTTTCATTAAAAAAAGAAAACTTAAAAGAATGAGGTGGGCAGGCTCACAGTCGTTGCTATTTAAATATATTGCTGGATTATTTTTATGGCAATATTCACTGAGGGACTTTTTAAATACTTAAAATAGGCCCGGCCAGTGTGGCTTAGTGGTTGAGCATCAACCCATGCACCAAGAGGTCACCAGTTCGATTCCCAGTCAGGGCACATGCCCAGGTTGTGGGCCAAATCCCCAGTGGGGGGCATGCAGGAGGCGGCCAATCGATGTTCTCTCTCATTGACATTTCTATCTCTCTCTCCCTCTCCCTTCCTCTCCCTCTAAAATCAATAAAGAAAAAAATTAAATTCTTAAAATAGCATGACAGGGTTCTGAGCACAGGATCACATGACAAACGACTTAGATTGAGGAGGTATTATAACGAGGCACAGAAAATCTCAAAGGCTGTAATACTGAGTGTGGTCTCTGCTTGTATTCCTCCTTTCCCTCACTTCTGGCTCCTCCCCTCACTTTTAACAACCAAGGCAGGTCCCCAGTGGCTGGTGATTCAAATCAGAGGCCTCTGAGGTTCCACGGGGCTCTCTCCTGACATCCATGAAGATGGACCCTTGGGTGCTGTTACCAGAATGTGACTATGATGACCAAGCCTGAGAAGCAGCTCTTTAGGTCCATGGTGAAGTTATCCAAGAAATAAGAGCCAAAGAAAAATAAGATTAATCTTGATTCCTCGACTGATTGGTTTTTGCTGATTAGTTTCTATATAAGGAATGAAAGAAAAATTCCCAGGTCATTTTGGGTTTGGGAAAGTCCACTAGCCCAAGTTCTGAAGCTAAGAGTCGGAAAGGAGATGAATCTCCTCCTCGCTAACTCAAGAGGAGCCATGAGCAATCACTTCGAAGAACCTGACACCAACATGTAACACAACAGTTGCCTTGTGTATAGCAGGAAACATTGTTACCATCATACACCTTTAGATGTCTCAGAGGCTTAGAGAGCTTCAGAGATAACAAACTCAGAGGAGACATACAATATTCTTGGGGCTCTAAAGAGAATTTTGGAACCAAAGTTAGACTATTGAAACATTTAGATCTGGATGAAAAAACAAACTTAGTTTAATTATGGTTTTGATTTGACTCAAAAATGCACTCCCTTCCCTCCCCCCAAATATTTTTTCTATATTGATTTTAGAGAGAGAGATAGAAACATCAATGAGAGAGAACATCGATTGGCCGCCTCCTGCATGCCCCCCACTGGGGATCACGCCCACAACCTGGGCATGTGCCCTGACCGGGAATCGAACCGGCGACCTCTTGGTGCATGGGTCGATGCTCAACCACTGAGCCATACCAGCCAGACTATACTGTGTATCTTCTAATGTATATGCATTTTTATAAGAAGAAAAGTAATCATATATGTAACAATTCTGTTCTCCTACTTTATTCATTAATACATTCTTTGTTTAACAAATATTTATACAGTGTTTACCCTGTGCCAGGAACTGTGTTTTAAAAAATGGACTGATATAATCCTCACAACAACTTGAAGAGTTACATACTATTACTATCCCAATTTTAGAAATGAGGGAGGTTAAGTCACAGGGAGGTTATATAACCCACCCAAGTTCACAGAGCTTGTTATAGTTATTTTCCAAAGAGTTTTATCAAAATTCGATACAGAGAAAAATTCCTCAATGACTCCTCTTTCCCTAAACTTATCTACCAAGATAATTTCTTCTGCCAACTCCCTCCCTCTAGGCCTGAGGAAGGAGGTAGCATTTCTTATTAGGCTACCTTCGCCCTGCTAGATGGATATAGTTGCTAAATGCTTATGTTGAATGTGTAGCCTTGATTCGTCATTGTGATTATTCTCATGAATTTTTCAGGGTTTCTAATAAACCAACAAGCAAGCAAACGAGATAGGAGATGCACAGTTGCAGAATAACCAAAAAAACTTGGTTGTGGCATGAACAAAAATGGAGAACAGAGGACTTAATTGTAAGCAATTATCACAGGGAGTCTCACTTCAAAGAATGGCTCATTCCCTTTTCTTTCTGACTCATAAGTTTTATGGAATCACTGAGTGCAATAACCCACTGGCTTTTTATTCGGGAGGCCTCAACTCTATCATCAAGTTAACCGAACCATGGAGAGTGCTGAACTCCGGCCTCAGATTTGGCACACACACACGCACACTCACACACCCACACACCTTTCAGTGTAGCATTAAGTCAACTTGGTTATTTCTACGCACGCACGCACACACACACAAATCTAGGCCATTCAGGATGGAAGAGTTATTGAAGAACCAGAGTTTTATTCCATAACATGGATAATGATCAGACTGGCAATACAATTGCCAATTTATTGATTGCTAACTATGTGCCAGGCACCATGCTTAAAAATACTACTATAATCATGTATTGAGAAATATTATGATTGCATTTAACTAATGAGGAAATTGAAGCTCAGTGAGTTAAATGAATTATCCTACTACTAAACTGTGTTCAGTTCTGTTGGCCACCAGGCTTTTACGTGCTCTATATCAAGGTCTTCAGACATTAGTAAAGTTTGATACAGTGTGTACCACAAAGGGATGTTATATGAGGACCTGGCTTTATGAATCACTGGATTATCCTTTGCTTGTGCAATGTTGGATAGCCTCTGATTCTTACCTTCATCTCTAAAAATTATTACGCACCAGAATCTACAAATCTACAGGAGAAAGAAACCACATTCTTGTGTTTTCCCAGTTTCTGCCTGATTCCTTGTGTATACTCAGCTCATTGCAGCCAGGAGCCAGATTTTAAACGCTGCGGCAACACCAGTTGAATTTTCAGTTAGGAACGCATGTCAAGTCTTTTCTCTCTGAGCTGTTCTGTGCTTCACACCCTGGTTTGCCCAAGTCATTTGTTGTTATAAACCACTAGTAGGAAAATGCAAAGGAAGGATGTGGTTATTATAAAATAACTACTCCCCTGGGGATGACAGACACTTGGCAATCTGTTGTTTCTTCAACTCTCCCAGGGGGATGATTATATGTCTCTGATGGTACTGGAAACCTTCTGAGAAAACTCACACATCCTTTTCCAAACTGGAACCACATGCTAATGGAGGAGGTTAATCTACATGGCTTTCTAATCACTGCCTTCTGCCTGCTTGTGTGGCACCCAGCACTTCCGTAGGAATAGGTGAGACTGAGGAAATACACCAGCTCACTTAGAGGTAGAAAGGTCGACAAAGCAGGGACTGTAGCACTTCCACCTAGAGCTCTTGGAAAGATAAAAATGTGTGCTTTGTTTTATTCGCTTGGCACTGATTTCAAGAGGCAACAGGAAAACACAGAATGGTATCCAGTATACTTGGCAGGGTCTTTTGCCAATTGAAAACCAATGAAACGCGTTGATATCCTGTTATTCACACCAACTCCAGGATCAGTAACATTTACCAAGCACGAATCTTACCTGGCACTTGGTTGGTGTGACCGTGGACAAATGAACCCTCACTGGTTTTATGTTTAGACTTAACCATTTTTGCACTTATCTAAATCACTAAGAAGATCTGTCTCCAGAGCTACAACTCTTTATAAAGCTGGGCATTCACCACCATCCCTTTCTTGGAGAACATCTTCTCTTGATGCCCTGCCCACCTGCCTTGAGTTTAAGCAGAAATGTGCTGGGACTTCTAGACTATGGAGTTGAAGTGAACAAATCTGGACCTGATCATTCTCTCTGGCTCAGACTTTGGAAAGATGCCACCTTACTACTTACTTGGGCATGGTGCTTCCATTGTCACTGATGTTTATCAGTGCGACAGAGAGCGATGAAATATCAGTACCTTCCCCCAAAACAACACCCAAATAAAGATGACTGGGAACAAACTCTAAGAGTATCCAGAACAACTCAGAGCCATTGCTAATTGTTCCTATTTTTCATCTGCAGAGCTTGGCAGGTCCCTGACATTAGAGCAAAAGTCTTCCTACTAGGACCTTGCCAATTTCAGCTTCAATTCCATCAGTAAACAACTTTGACTGTGTTGGGAAAATTCCATTAATCATTCATGTTCTGGGAAGAATGATACACAAAGGCAGCAACTTTCCATTTGTTTGGTAATTAAGAACTCCAGGCCATCTAATGGTGCCCAGATGCAAATTCACTGCCCAGGTTGGAGCCACCAGAATGAGCTGAAAAGAATTCCCTTGCACTTAAACCCATGTTCCATGATTTGATGGATCTTTCCTGTTCCTGTTACATGAACAGCAAGCACAGTGCTTTAAGCTGCAATGATACTCTTTGAAAGAGCTTATGCTTCTATCAAAAAGATACCAACTCTTTAGAACACATATTTCTGAATGAAATATGTTTTGTGTATACAAATACCTAAATGCACATTTCCCCTAAATCAAACTTCTACATCACCCAAATATAATGAATTGCACTGTGATTTAAAATGGAATGGGACTGTATTCCCTTCTGCAGGAAACCTATCATAGAGCAGAACAGAAATACAGAAAACTTGAGAATCTTCCATACGACCCCTTTTTAAATCTGAGTTGCGCATTATTACATCTATTCTGTAATACCGGGGGCAATTCGATACTTAAAATTTACCAGGAATTCAGCCAGGGCGTTAAGGGAGGCTGTGAAACTAACCCTCTGGAAGATCATAGGTCTCAAAGGGGTCCCTCCTGGTTTCTTACATCATCAGAAAAGTATAACCACAACGTCACACTTAGGAATCCGGATGGCATTCCACTGGCCCAGGGACCCTGTCGTCATTTGATATTCTCCCCTCTCTCTCTTCCGATTATCCAAATATCAACTTGAAATGTCTGTGGTTCAGAGCAAGCTCATGGAGGTGTCCAGCCAAGTGCAACTCACGTGTCCAGCCAAGTGCAACTCACTTATTGGTGGCCACGATGAAGAGACATTCTCACTGAGCCTCACTGAGCTCACTGAGGTCTTCCTAGGTCTTCGAATGGGACACTCTCAACCTACTCCCACTGAGAAAAACCCGCTACAGCAGATCCCCAGGACTTTTCTAACAAATCTGTTTCAACGTGAAGTTTCTATATATTTGACTTTCAAGTGGGGCCTCCAGCCTGTCTTTAAGTAAAACGTTTTCATCTCCAGGTGAAGACAGAGTGTAAACTGTGAGCCCGAATTGGGGCTTGACAGTGGGCATTGTTTCCAAACATGAAAGAAGCAAGAAGATGATAGTTCCCTAATATTCATTTCTTTCTCATAACTATGGAGCTGTCTTGCTTTTAAAGTTTATTACTTCTTCCCAGCATTTTGATAATTTTATGAGCCTTGACAATAAGAAAATGTCCTGAGAAAATCATTAGAAGTAATTTTTTTTCCCCTCAGTGGCCTCTTATCCACTGAAAGACATTTGTTATATGTGGTCGTAATCAATTATGCCTAAAACAAATGTAATACAAAACATAATGGGAGGAGATGATATTGCCTTTCTACACAAAAGGTATTTCTATGAACGTATGCTATTCCATTACAAAGTTTAAATATTTTAAAGCATTTTTCTGTTTTCTTAAATACACAACCTACATTGACTATGCATGTTTAAATGTTCATTTTGCCTTTAAAGATACAAAAAAAAAAAGGTCAGCCAAAGAAATTGTTACATTTATGTGCCTCCAATATCACCTTTGTAATTTCTTTTAGATTCAAATAAAGCAGTTCCACGATATTTTCGCTCTAGGGGGAGTTTTCTCATGTTCGGCTCACGCAGACTGATGATTTGTGGACGTACATTTTGGGAGCTGTATGAGATGGTTAGAAATAGTCATGCTATTAAGTGAAAATGTCGTGACTCATTTTTTCCCCCAGACTTTCTACAGAGATTGTGGCGGAAACAGGATGCGTGGTGGAGGAGGAGAAGGAAGGGATGAAGATGACAAGCCTCCATCAATACCCATCCTCGTGCCTCCTGGAACACCACAGACAGATTCTTTGCTTTGTTTTCCATTGCAGCCTCCTCGACCTTGGCCACCAAAGTGTCAGGCCCACACGTTTCAATCTTAGGTCTCAACTATCCTTCCAGCTCTGTCTCCCTCCACACTTCATACTTTCCCTGTTTTTCCATTTCACTGAGACCTGTAGTGCCTGATTCCTGCACTCCTACCAGAAAGTTCCTGACATCCCTTTCTTCTGCATTCAACCAAGAAAGCCATGGATCGCTTCCCCTGGACACCATCGAACCAACGTTGTCCACTGTCCCACACCCCCCGCATCACGCGCCAGCTGGGGCTGGCTTTCTGGGGGCGGGGCGCAGGCAGTCACACAGGAACACAGGATCAGAAAGTGGCCCCCGACTTGGGCGTTAGTGTTCTCCAGTCGCCATCCTGAAAGCAGTCATAATTTCAGCTTTGCATTTGTGTTGTGTAGATGAAGTCCGATAGGACAATGAAGATGTCTTGGGAACCTTTGCTCCTTCGTGGACCCACCTGCTGGCCGCTCCTCACCTCCCTGGGATAAGCTCCCATCTGCCTGTTCCCCAATTCTACCCAGCAACCACTGCCACCTCCATCCCTGACGGGTCCTGGTAAGAGATGATCACTGCTGGGCACATGTCCCCTAGTATGGGGTGTTTAAGCTCACCCCACAAGTATCCCGGAGCCAGAGGGAGCACCACAGCCTCAAATAGCCAATAATAATAAAAAAAAAAAGACCAAGACTAAAATCAATAAAGAAAAAAAATCAAGAAAAGCAAACTAACACATGAGCAGCTTTTTAATGTTGGAGACTAAGTTGTTGGCTTTTTTCGGTCCCCTGGTTTCAGTCACAATACCTAGCAAGTGTCTCATACTTACTCGTTGGTCCATTCTTTGACTCATTAGTTTAGTTGCGGAGGGTAACATTGATTTATCATTTTCAAATGCCATTATGAATAGCATTATTATATTGTTTTTATAGACTTTACCTTAAGAGGTCAAAGGCAAGCATTCTCTCTGCCTGTCGCACCTCAGTCCCTACGCCTTTCAGGATGAAGCCCTGTTCTCTTATCAGGGAAACTGATTGTAGCTTCCAGAAGCTAACCTCTCAGGAAACTGTTATTCATAAAGTGCTTTGAAATCTTCAGCACGACAGGATGCGAAGAGTAACGTGTCCGCTGATGCACACGTATTGAAAACATATGGCCACGATATAAAGGTGAATAGCTCAGACCCACAAATAATGCGCGAGGCAGTATTTAATTTCCTGGTGGAAAGGCTTTTCATTATTTTCTTCCTCAAACTCTCAGCTCCGTCCAAGGAAAGAATAAAAACAATTTTCTTAGACAAGGGAAATAATGAGAGCCCAAGCCATTTTTCTAGAACATTTAGAGTCTCAGTGCAGATGAACATATAAGCTTATAGGACCTTTGGAATCATGGTTGAGCACAGTTCACAGCTGAGTTTCTGACGGTTAGAAAAGTACTTGGCCTAGCAAAGGACTAAGCTCACAGCAGATTCCCGCAGTAAACAAGGTCAAAACATTTTTTACAGGTTCTTAAAAAATTTGAGTAAAATACACACCACATAAAATTTCCCCTTTAACCGTTTTCCGTGTACAATTCAATAGTTTTGAGTACGTTTGGATTGTTGTGTAACAAATCCCTAGAACATTTTCATCCCGTAAAACTGAAACTCTACCCATTAAACAGCAACGCCCCGCTCCCCGAACCCCCCAGGCGCCATTCTACTCGATCTCTATGAGTCTGACTACAATAGATACTTCATCTAACTAGGATCACAGTGTTTGTCTTTTTGTGACTAGCTTATTTTGCTAAGCATAATGTCCTAAATTTCATCTATGTTGTGGCATGCGGTGGCACCTGTCTGATATCCCCTGTCAGAGAATTCTGGATACTTAGATCTAAAACGTG
Source organism: Tadarida brasiliensis (assembly GCA_030848825.1). Classification (NCBI taxonomy): domain Eukaryota; kingdom Metazoa; phylum Chordata; class Mammalia; order Chiroptera; family Molossidae; genus Tadarida; species Tadarida brasiliensis. The sequence goes on from CM061279.1 coordinate 6,872,332, forward strand.
CCCCAAATTATGAAGATGTTTCTCACTGAAGGTTCCTCTTTACACACCATCAGAGGCCATGTCCCATCTCTCCTGACATTTAAAAGCTGGCCCAGGCCCTGGTCGGTTTTGCTCAGTGGTTAGAGCATCAGCCCACAGACCAAAGAGTTGTGGGTTCGATTCCGGTCAAGGGCATGTACCACAGTTGCAGTTCGTCCCTGGCCCCAGTGGGGGTCGTGCGGGAGGCAGCCAGTCAATGTGTCCCTTTACGTCGATGTTTCTCTCTCTCTCTCTCTCCCCCACTCTGTCTGAAAATAAGTGGGAAAATATCCTCAGGTGAGGATTTAAAATAAATAAAATAAAAATAAAAATAAAAGCTGGTGCAGGATGTAGCTGTATTCTTAATTCTCTCTTGGTTGCACTGAGCTCTGGAAAGTATGTTTTCATGTGTGGTGCAAAATTTAAAAATAGTTTATGTTAATATCCCTGGTAATATGTCTTCAGTTAATCTTTCTCAAAAGTGAAGAATATGAAGTTCCCTTTAAATTCTAATCTTTTGTTTCCATTTTTTATTTTAAAAATGATGATATTAATACCCTACAGTTGGATTCAGGCTATTCCAAATACTGAAGAACTCAGATGCGTCACTTAAAACACTTGAAATAAGAGTGTTTAGTCTGGCTTTATTAGTACAACAAAAAAAGTATTGTCTGCATGACTTCTCAATTAATAAAACCAAGTCAACATTTTAATCTGCACAGGTAGAATGTTTTTTTCTTTGGAAAATTAAACTCTTCACCTGACTGAAAATTTCTTCCTGCAGGATACCGACGAGGCTTCCAGTAGTCTCTGTAATATCACAGTCACAGTTTTCTGCAGCACCTTTGACACTGACTCCAGACTGGGGTGAGATTATGGTTGAACAGCTGTCCCCTGTTATTCTCATATGCCCTCCTTTGTTCTTATGGAAAGGAACTTCCTTGCTGTACACTTGGAGGGTGACCTGCTGTCCTGGTTCCAATGTGACTTCTCCAATCTTACAAAATGATCAATAATTAATTAAACACCCACATGTTCTGAAGCCCAGGTTTTCAATGATAAACACAATTTTATCAAACACTCCTCCTTCGTACATACACTATAGATAACAGGGCATTAGAAGGAGTTTCTTTTTGTCTCCATTTCTTCTGAATCCCTTCCCCTCCATCCCAATGGGATCCACCATATCTCCATCCTTCCCACCCACCCCCAAAAAGATATTAGGCTACCTTTTCAGGATTTACAAAGGAGATATACATATATATGCCTTGCCTCCATCACCCACCTCCAGATTTAAAAACCCAAATCTAGACAGTCAGCTAAAGGTGTTGGAAATCAGACAGTTTCTTTAGAGAAAGTCTTAAAACTCTATAGCCCTTTTTCTCACCCCTTTTCTTGAGTGTGCTTCTCCCTTTTCTCAAACCTGGTGAGATATTCTTCAAAGAGATCACTTAGAGAGTTTGATACGTGATTCCTAGAGTTAAGGAGCAGGCATGAGGCCCAGTGGACTAGATCTAAAAATATGAGGTTGTGTAGGGTATTCATCAAGTAGAAAATTTAAAGCGAAAAGTCTGTGATTACTGGCCAAATGGGAAAAAGGGAGAATGGTCCCTGTTAGGGGCTGACTACATTTACACTCATTAGTGACCGTTTCTCATAGATAGATAGGGGCCAGGTGGGCAAGAGGGCCAGCCTGGGGACGTTTTCATTCTTCCCAGAATGCTGGGAGAAAGCAGGGCTGGGACAATTAATATACAGAGGCAAATGGTGAAATTCTTCAACTTAAAAAAAGCTCCTACAATAAATTGCAGCTAACATTACACTTAGTTATAAAAGACTGAATGCGTTCTCCCTAAAATCAGGAATAAGGCAAGCATGTCCGCTTTCTCCCTAAAATCAGGAATAAGGCAAGCATGTCCACTATACAACATGGTGCTACAAGTCCCAGCCAGGTCTGCAAAGCAGGAAAAGGATATAAAAGGCATACAGATTAGAAAGGAAAAATAAATCTACCGCTGTTTGCAGATGGCATGATTGTACGTGTAGGAAATCCTAAGGAATCTATCAAAAATATAAAAACTATCCTATAATTATTATATGTTCAGCAAGGTTGCAGGACACAAGATAAACATAAGAAAGCCCATTATATTTGTATATACTAGCAATGAACATGTGCTCAGCAAAATTAAAACTATGATATTGTTCATAACATATCAAACATTTTTTAAATGTACAACACTAACAAAACATAGACAGGAGGAAAGGACTTCTACAATGACAATTGTCAATGCATGAAAATCTAAACAAACAGGGAGGCATACCATGTTCATGGATTGGAAAACTAAATATAGTGAAGATGTCAAACCTCCCCAAATTGATATGTAGGTTTAACACAACTCAAATCAAAACCCCAATGAGATTTCTTTTTATAGTCAATATAAGCTTATTCTAAAATGTTATTCTAAAATTTATATGGAAACCAAGAGAACTATAATGATGAAAAGAATTCAAAAGAGAAGAAAGGGGAGGAATCAGTCTACCCAACTTCAAGACATGCTGTATAGCTGTAGAAATTGGTGGAGGGAATGAAAATGACAAAGAAGCTCGAGTAATTAGCATATGGTAGTTCAAACAAGGTCTGCTGGTCTGATCATAATTTTGGATCAAGCTGAAGAACTTGTTTGAGAATTTAAAGATTAACATACTGAAATTTTATGAGTTCAAAAGCCCTTTTTTTGTTAATCCTCACTTGAGGATATTTTTCCATTGATTTTTAGAGAGAGTGGAAGGGAGGGAGAGGGAGAGAGAGAGAAACACTGATGTGAGAGAGACACATCAATTGGTTGTCTCCCACATGACCATGACCAGGGCCAGAGATCGAATCTGCAACCCAAGTAAATCCCCTTAACTGGGAATCAAACCCGAGACCCTTTGGTCTGTGGGCCAACGCTCTAACTGCTGAGCCAAATTGGCTAGGGTAGCCCTTTTATTTTATTTTTTAAAATTTTTTTCTTATTTATTGATTTTAGAGAGAGGAAGGGAAAGGGAGAGAGAGATAGAAACATCAATGAGAGAGAACATCGATTGGCTGCCTCCTGCATGCCCCACACTGGGGATCAGGCCCACAACCTGGGCATGCATCCTGACTGGGAATCGAACCGGCGACCTCTTGGTGCATGGGTCGATGCTCAACCACTGAGCCACACCAGCTGGACTGGGCAGCCCTTTTAAATGTGAATGCTCTTTGATAAAAGGGCCAACTGGGGAAACTGTAGCTCTCAAGACATTCCCAATAACATTTGTGGGGTTCACACAGGAGACGGATGGCTACTTCCATTTATTTCCAGTGCTTATGAAATCAGTCTGTTTTGTAAAATGCAGGCTTGTAGAAAAAGTTATCAGCAGAAGCACAACATGCCTTGCCTAGTGGATCAGTCAGGGTTCTGTCAAAAGCAGAAAGTGCCCAAGGTGTTCCAGCAGGAAGGGATTAAATGGAAGTAGTTACAACACCATCAGAAGGTCTAAGAAACCAAATCTCAGGGAGAGCTCTGCTAGGTTTTAGGGCTCAAAGGTAGCAGGAATTACAGGAAACGTTCATCAATGATCTCAGCACCCTGTTGCACTAAAGTGGATGATTAGCAGGACAATTCCTCTGTGTCACCATCAACTGCTAACATTTGATGCTTCCTTCCAACTGATATTGAAGAACTCCATAGACTTTTGCTTCAATTCCTTCTTCCAAATCTATGAGGATTTTTTTTTTTTTTTTGACAGACGCTAAAAGCAGACTTGCTTTCAAAGATTCTGGGCAATGCACTTCTCATGTTTCCAGCCCCAAGAAGACGAGAGAGCATAGGGTATAAACTCACCAATAGTTAAGCTGGTACAGCTGGGTTTACAGCAATGGACTTTTGAGTCACCAGATGAAAATCAGAGGAAATTCTGTTTCATCCCATTAAATATTTACAGCAATTTGGCTTACGGAGAATTATTATTCTTATTTTATAGATTACATAGAGACTCATAAAGTTTAAGCAACTAGCACAAGGTTATCAGGAAGAAATGTCAAAACTTAGGATTTGAGGGGGAATTCAATTGTTCTATTACCTGTCATTTTGACTTCTCTTTTGAAACTTTTGAGGGACTAAGTATTCAGCTTAAGGTTATAGCTCAATGCATTCATGTGTAACTAAGGAGCGTGTTACAGTCAGAAATCGACAGTATGACGGGAATATGATGTGTGTGTGAAGAAACAAGGAGAAATTGACTGGGAAGGCAGATGTGAGGATGCACAGACAAAAGAAAAATGCATATATTAAACTTATATAAATGGTAATGTGCACTGGTGACCATCAAAACTAACATGAGAGAAAAGGGAAGTCAGTGAAAATGCTTGAGTACTGACTGGCTGAAATAAGAACAGAAGTTAGAGAGAAAGGATGCCACCAAATTCTAAGAGAAAAGAGAGTGTAAATTCTTTTTAGGGGATATATTCTCAAACTCCTTCATAAAAACAGAGCAACTAGGTAGGAAAGCAAAACTTATAAAGAATCTTAGCCAGGAAACTTTGAACTAACTGCCAAAATTTTTCACAGAGGTGTACCATTTTGCATTCCGACCAACAATGTTTAAAGGTTCCAATTTCTCCACCTCCTTGATTGTTACTTTCTATTATTATTATTATTATTATTATTATTATTATTATTATTATTATTACCATTCTAGTGGGCACTAAATGGCCTCTCATTTAGCTTTGATTCACATTTTCCCAATGACTAATGACGTTGAACATCTTTTCATGCGCTTGTTGGCAATTTGTATATCTTCCCTGGGAAAACATGACTTCAATTCTTTTGCCCATTTTTCAAATTGTTTGGATATTTTTGTTGTTGTTGTTCTCACATGGACTTTCCTCTGCGCCCATGGAGAGAACAGTGGATCCTTTGTGCTTCTTCCTCTTCTGATAAGAACACTAGTCCTGCGAGATTAGAGACTTACCTTATGACCTCATTTCACATTAATTACTCTCCTCAAGGCCCTATCTCAAAACACAGACACATTGGGGGTGAGGGCTTCCGCGTATGAATTTTAGGAAGAAACAATTCAGTCCATAAATGCACTAAAAAAGATGGCTGATTCCAGATTTGGGGCAGGAAATACAGAAGATGAGCCTTAAACATTGTGCTATACCAAATAGCAAGGAAACTACCAAAGACTCCCAAGCATCACTAGGATTGTGTCAAAAGGACTGGCATCAATTCAAAAGGACTTCCACTGCCAAAGATATGACAATGTGAGCATCAGTAAGGATAATAATTACAATGCACTGAAACCCACCAGATATTTCAAAATTAGTTTATATGGATATTAAAAATAAAGGAATTGGTCATCTCCTGAGAATGTGAGGAGCATAGCTGTTATCATAAAAACTGATAATTAAAGAGAAAGAATCAAGCATGGATCCTGTCTTTCTAGATGAACGGTTCTATTACATGACCAAAGAGGAAAAGCATCTCTTTCCAGATGATCCATGAACAAGAGAGGAAAGAATCAGAATAGCTCTCACACTGTAATCCCCCAATGAATCAATGGATCTGGGCATTGAACATCAATGATTGGTAATGTCACAAAAAGACAAGACACTCGTGTGCCTTCTTCCTGGACACAGAGTTCCACTTTTACTCTTGTCAAAGGGATCAAACCTGAGTCTCATCAAGGCTCGTATCCTCTGCTGATTTTTAGAAAACAGAGAGGTCATGGGAGCATGGAAAAACTGCACTCGGTTTGTGGTCTGCAAAATCCAGACTGAGGGAAAGTATTTAAGTCTTCAAACCACAAGAATAGGAAAGTGAGAGAGAGAAAACCTACAGACTAAAATAATTTTGAAAGACATCAAATGAAAGGGGATTAAACTATAGTATCTAGGAATGACAAAACTAAAGAAATACATGGAAATGATGATTATCAGTGACTAGGGATGATGTGGTGAGGTGTGGGAGGCGAGCTGTGACTGGGAATGGACACAGTTCAGGGTTCTGATGTGGTGAATGAAATTCAGCGTCTTGACCAGGGTGGTGATTACAAGGCTGTTGATTTTATACTAATGTATAAAGCTACAAATCTGTTTGTGTGTTGTATTTGTTGTTGTTGTTATTATTATATAATAAAAAGATGATGTCATAATCCCAGAGGTTACAGGAGAGTGGAAGTCTTCAGGTACATGTGTATATGGTCGCATGGTCATGGACACAATCCAGGCTGTTTTGGGACCTTGGGCATGTCAATTCCTCTAAAGCCTTCACTTCCTTATCTGCACAATGAAGGTAACTTGCAGGACTGTGATGATGATTAACTGAGATAAATTACATCAAATACCTGGCATGGTATTTTCCCCTGGAAAAGTACTTGCTGAATAATAACTGTTACTATCAACTCAATGGTACAAAATTCAAGGGCAGGGTGGAGACTCTGGATTCATAAAGAAGCAAATAATGTGAGAAAAACAAAAAGGAGAGAGACTTGAGGGAAACAGGAAAATTGAAAAAGAGTGTGAGGGACCCATGATAAAAAGGAACAGGAAATAAATCCTAAGAGCAGAATGAGGGAGAGGACACAGGTGCCTGGAGTGTTGGAATACGGTGTCATGCATGGTGATGCATTATATAGGATTTTCTTTAGAATACTCATGGGAGTCTTGAAAAAAATGATGGATCTTGACTGTGCCCAAGAGAGACTTTGTCTACATAACCATGTCACTTGCAGCTGACCCTCGTCCATATTCCTCCGGTCCCCAAGGCTGCACAGGTGTCAGTGACAAAGTAAAGCCACAGGATCTGATATTTTCCAAGTGAAGAGATGTAGCATGCTACAGTTCTTGGCCAAATTAATCTCTGCTCTTCCCTAGACATAGGCAGTGTCTCCTATCAGTGTTATTATTTTCTGTTTGGGATGACTACCCTTCAATTAGTTGAATTAATTATGCATTTAAGCATTAAAAGCATGCATTTCAAGGAAGGTGGACAGATTTGCCATTCCCCTCACTCTTATGAGTACTAGTCATCCTATCATAAGCTACCAATCCATTGTTCTGGGACAGTTTCAGTCCTAGTCTGAAAAACTGAGGTTTAATAACTTTTGTGATTATCATAGAATCAGGTATGTCTGAACACTTCCTGGAAGCCAAAACAAGGTAAAGTTTAGCCCTTCTTTAAATACTTTTCAGCTTGTGGGTTCTTCTAGAAAGACCATTGAATTGTGTGCTTCAAGTACCCTCTCTCAGAAGCAGGGTACTCAAGGTCAAATGAGCGATTTGCTCTAGCTTAACATGGGTGACTGTGGAGATGAACAGATTTGATATATTTAAATAAAACATTCTAATAGCATGTTCTGGCCTCGGAGGCCTCAGGCAGTATACGTTGTATTTGTTAGACACCATGGCTTAATTACGCTCATAAATGAATTATACCAATTTCAATTTAAAACCATAAGTGTTACAGTTGAACTGGGGTCAAATTAAACTTTCTGTCAATTATGCAGATTACTTAAGCAATTATGTAAATTGTTAATAAATTCTTAAGTGATGTGGAATTTTTCTTGGGGAAAAAAAAAATATCTGTTTTATGCTATTGGGCTCAAATAGTTGGAGAGTGTGGGGACCCGGGAATAAAGAAAACGTAACTCTAAATTTCTGTCTCAAGAATTCTCCCCGGTGTAAGGAGTACATTAGGCCTTCTGATCAGTTGAGGCTGGAAAGTGGAATATATTTTCTACTCAAGAAGTTTTTAGTTTTGTAGCGTGAAGAGGCACACTTAATATACAAGATAGCGCTGTATACTAGGGGTTGGGGTGGGGAGGAAATGGTGGTGATAATAAAAGGCAGGTCTACTTTTGGCCGGTTTTATTATTGTTTTAAAATTCAAAACAGGCAATGTACCCCCTTTTGCATGTTCCTGGAGTAGCACTGTCCACTGGTCCCTTATATGAGATGAAATCATGGAGAGGAACACCGCTGATTCTCCTTCTCGTATTCAGTGTTCATGACAAGTTTCATGAATCTGCTTTTATTTTCTTTCACATCATGAACCTCACTGCTTAACTTTCAGGGCTACCTTAAACCAAAGCTACTCATCCATCCAAAACGGCAAAGTGCTTTTGTTTATACTGAAAGAACACAAATAAGCAAACAAACAAAAGTTTAGGTAGAAAAGCCAAGTCCGTCCAATGATTTTGGGTTTCCAGGTTACAAAGGTAAATAAGCAATCCGAACCCTCCAGGGAGCAAACATTCACTCGTCTCTTTAAAATCCTTCAAGGACCAGCCCTTGATTATTTTCCTCCCCAGCCCCCACTCCTTTAGTTGCTTTTGATATAAAGTTTAGAAAGACTCTATATGCCTCCTCTTTCTGAAATATGAATGGATGCTGTTATGTTAGGTTGTCTCACTCAGGCTACAAAGAGAAAACAGCTCTGGAGATGGGACTTACAATGCCCAGAGAGGTCAGAACAAGCAGTCAGTCACTCAAGTCTTGGGGCGTCCTGAGCAAGCTCTGATTCCATACTGTTTGGTGCACAGCAGTGATCACAGTGTCCTTGTCCCCCTCTGACTCACTATCTTCCTATCTCTCTTTTCTCTCCATCTGCGTCTATTGACTGCTGACTCCTTCAAGAGCGTAGACCTGATTCAATGGTTCAGTGGTTCTAAACAGAGTCTGCGCACTGGGGAGAATTCTTAGGTCCACCTTCCCCGGGCTTTTGGGTAGTTGTGGCCAGGGTGGAAAGATGACATTAACTACGGCCAACTTTCCTCAGAGTGGGGCCAGGAAGCTAACCTGATGTGCATAGACATTTTCATGAGAAAAGGGGTAAGAAATGCAAAACCAGTGTTTTATGGGTGAAAACTCAGTTCCCTCCCTCCCTCCCCAGAACCATCATGGAGCTCTAACTGAAGCACTGAGCTCAGAGCTTTTCACTTAATTCCCCCCCATCCCAGGTGGGTTGATAGAGGAGATGCACAAGTCCCAGAAAAGAAATGACAAAGGACATCTAGGTGTGGAAGGGGCCACTTCACCCTTGGAGAACTCAGCCATGACAAAGCCGGTGTCTGGTCCATGGAGACGTTCCAAAGTTCACCTGTGACTAATCGAAGCCCTAATAACGGCGCGACCTCTGACCTTGGTCCTCTGGGTTCCCTACCTTTAATAAATGACTATTTGAACACAAGTTATGAAATGTGTGACATATCAGAAAGGAAAGCACCTGATATTGTGAAATGTGCATATTGATGAGAGCGAGGAGAGAATTCAATGAATGCTAAATGGATCCAGAGAGAACAGCCTTTGTTAAAATCGGCATGTATCCGCAAACTCCAGAGTATTCAACAGAAAGAATACGGACAAGTGGACCTGGCAAACCTTCTTTTTTATTTTTATTTTTATTTTTTTTTAGTTCTTTATGACACAGAGGAAAAACTTCATAAAATATTAGATGGGGGAAAAAAAAAAAAAAACGCTTTCAAAATGAGTTTGCTTTGTAGCGAGTCCCTTCCTCGCTCTTCTGCACACTTAAAAGTCATCACCACCCTGAGTGCATTGCTGGCTTTTAAAGAGACACCACACTTCCCCCACTCCTGACACAGAGCTACCCGACCTGCATTCATTCAGGAACGGCTCACTGTCATCACTGTAAGTATTTCTGCGAAGGCGAGCAAAGCCAAACAAAGCCAAAAACATTTTTTTTTTCTAATCCGCCCAACAATGCTTCATGGCACCAGTCACTGCCCCAGTTTCAAGGCTACGTATGCCTGCAGACAGAAAGCTATTGCGAGCATTGAAAACAGCCTTATTACCCTGCCATTTTTGCACAGGTTTTTTTTTTTTTTTTTTTCCTCTTCCCTTCCCCGTGACATTAGAGAGTCCGAAGTGACATACATTTTTTATAGCTTCATAAAGTCGTCTCCTGACCGGGTCACCCTTCTCATAACTAGGGAGCAGAACGCTTGAAAAAATCCATTCATCAACGTGAAAGGAGCTTCTGTCTGCAGCTTCCAATATGCACAGTCTGGCAAGACCCAGCTCAGTGCAAATGCTAACTTACTCCTTTGCTAATGCCAAATGACCCACTCACTTCTATCAGCCCGCCGAGGACGAGGAGGGCAGGGTGGCTGTCCACATCTGTAAAAGTGCTTCTCCAGACAGCCCCGCACCAGCCCTCCCTGCTAAATGTACTGAACGCGTGGAAAAAATTAGTTGGATATTTATACTAATTAAATATTCAATTAAACAAAGATAAAATTACGGGGGGGAATTTGTTCTTGCCTAATGGACTATAGCCCTTTCATTACTTTTTCACGGATCTACATTAAAATTCCACGCAAAAGTGCAGAAATAGTTGCCCTGATTTTTACTCTTCCGATGCTCCTCTCGGCCATGCTTTGTTCAGACATCCACACTGAGGATGGTCTAACCTGGGGTCACGGGTGGGTGAAAGCGGTGGGGAAGGTGGGAAACAGGAGAAGATTGTTCCTTAAGCTTCTGGCGACAGACAGAAATTTCCTCCGTGAAAGCAGCATCTTGTCCGTGAAACCTCATGGTGTGATGTAGGAACACGCAGGCCTGGGATGGATTTCAGCTCCATTAAAATCGAGGTCTCTGATAGATGCAGACCCCTCCAGGTCGTCAGAACACCCCACGCCCCCATGTCCCCCTTCGGGTTTGTGTCCTGATCCTCTTGACTTCAGAAACCTGGGTTCGAGTTTGAGTTAAGATCACAAATGAATGAAAAAAAGGATCCATCGCATTCCAGGACTGCGTTTATATTGGGGATTCTTGCTCTCATGGTATTGAACAGGTTATATCTATGCATGATTGTGTGTATGTGTGTAATACAAATATACATGTGTGTTTGTATGTACAGGGGTGGACAAAAGGAGGTTTATAGTTGTGAGTACACAAAACACAGAGTTTATTATTGTATTATTATTTATTTATCATTGTACTATTTATTGTTATTGTTATTGTTTCATATCCTTACTTATGATTTATATTTTAGGTAATGATAGCTGGTAGTTTAACCCACTTTTGTCCACCCCTATATGTATACATATACATATACATACACATACACATATACATATACATATACATACACATACACATATACATATACATACACATACACATACACATACATAAATGCATATACATACATATACATATACACACATATATATGCGCATATGTTTTTATAAACCATAACCACAAAAATATTTACATGCACACGTGGATGTACAATTTGATATACAACTCAAATAGCTGGACTGCTACTGAGAGAACAATAAGGTAATTGCTCTAAAACGATTTGCTCTACGTTATAGAAAATCACACCAAGGCTGAAAAGATCCTTTTCTCCATGTTTCAGCGAGATGTCAGATTGGCAGATCTGGAAAAGGAGACTGTATACATTTAGCTAGACATCCACCAAGCACACAGTGCGTATCAGATGTGAAACTCTCACCCCGATGCCTCGTCAGACCTGTCACTGCTAACACCTCAAGGGTCACCCTTCCAGGCTGGGCCCGACTGTGGGAGATGGTAGCCCTTCCTCCTTCTAAAATCAAAATCCATGTGGTCATCGGGGGTGGGGGGGCATTGAGGGAAGGGGAAGAGAGCTAGGAAATTAATCACCACTTCTCATTTATTTATTCTGAGAAGTAAATACAAGGCTGCGGGGGACTTTTCCAGCCGTATTCCTAACTTCTCTTTCTATTAAATGGAAAAGAATTGAAAAACGCTGCAGAAGCAGCTCGTGAACACGACAAGGATTCCTCTTCTTAAAGTGACCATCGACAACGCCCAAGTGTGCCTCTTATTTCTGAAACAACAGACGAGGATGCAATGATACCTCATTTGATTGTAACACCTGATTATAAATTCAGCAATTATAAATTCAGGTGCAAAATAAAATACTGGGGTTAATAAAGATCATGCCTGCAAGCTTCCTCGTCCCCTTCCACAATAAACATGAACTGTACAGTCCCTGAGGTTCAGCTCCCTCTCTTTGTGCCCGTCCAGGCCCAGAACTGATGATTTGCATATAGCCATTAGTTCATCCAGAAAACTTGACTTTACCAACTGAGCTGCCTAATGCTTTACTGTTAACAGACCTAACCATTTGAATTTATTTTCAAAGAAGTTTAGTGTCTTTTTTTTTTTTTTTAATCATACAGAGAAAATAAAGGATGGAGTTAAGTCTTGGGGAAAAAATAAGATTTAGAATCATTCTTACCCAGCCTAACATGATGAAATGTAGGTCAATAATACCCTAATCATATAAGATAGTTTTTAATAATTAAAAGTTAGCACTTTACCATCTCTACTTTCAGGAATCGTGGTGTTTTTGACATGAAAAATTAGGCAAAAACAAATCTTTCAGAACACACTTGAATACAACCATGTTCAGAAGGGTCAGGGTAGACAGAATCAATTTGTTTTTTAAATTTTATTAATATTTAGTAGATTTCAGGATTTGCCCAAAACATCTGGAATTCGCATATCAGTTTTGGATTATAACCTTGTTCTTAATAAATTCTTTATTTACTGTATCCTTGTAAAATTAAAACTCCCAGAAATCCTATACCTAGAAATACCATACCACTTCCCATGTCTTCTTGACTTAATTTCTAATCTTATACAGCCAATTCCTTATTTTATCTGTTATTCTAAGTGCTTTAACAAAATCATGTCACGACAGTGAATGGATGCCTATGTTATAACCTTAAACTAACATCCTCTGCTAAATCTTAGCTCAAATATCATATGAGAATATGTTTGATTTCTCTAAAATTCCCCCGGAGTTCTGGGACAGATGGTACATGTACCTTTTCTTCCCTTTGTATTGATCATTCAGCTGCACCAATTACCAAATGAACCCTACTTTGGATTATTCAAGAGGGCTGGACTGTAAATTTGATGAGGATGGAGGAACAGGACCACGTCACTCTCTAGCATCATTAAATCCTCAGCCCTAGCACAATTGTTGGCACTCAGTAGGTACTCAAAAAAAAAAAATGTGTTCAATAAATGGCTAATAAAACAACATAAAGAGTTGGGAGCTTGACTGCTAACGTAAGCTTAACGAAACACTGGAGAAATTAAACAGTGTTAGGTGAGAATTTCCCCCAAATATTTTGAATGAGTTATGGGACCTATGTCTCTGGAAATGTGGAAGTGGGTGTGGTTATCAGTCCTCCAACCCCGCAAAATACCAGGATGGTGAATTAATTTTATGGATGTAATTTTAAATGCATTTTTGAATTGACAACAGAAGTTGAAGAACTAGAGAGTAAGCTGACAACACAGAGATTGGCCAATGTGACACAGAAGAAGATTATGGGCTGTGGAAAGGACAACACCTGGGAAACAAAGTTTTCTGTTTCAAGGCCACTCAGAAAGTGGAAGACTATGCCTAGGGCCCGCATGAATGAAAGGATTTGAATTAGAACTTTATACACAAACAAAGGACACTTAATAGGGTTAAACTATCACTGAAAGGTGAAGCAGAGAATAATTTTGTGATCTTGCTTCAGGTGAGAAATAAAATTGTCTCTCCTGAGAATGTATGACCACAAGCCTGATTTTACAAGCCTGGAAAATACAAGTACTAAGTTTTACTATCATCAAACTTCAGAGAATCCCAGGTCAAAAAAGTAAAGTGGTTCCTGCTTAATGTCAACATTGCACCTGACTAAAGGGGGCATGATGACTGGAGGGAAAAATGCCAACTCTCCACAGAGAAAAGAACAAATCATCTCGACACTAGTACCCTAAAAGTACCCAGTAAAATGTGAGAAGATAATAAAAATAATAAAATTGCCAAGTATACAAGAAAACAAACCACTGCATGTGACAAGTAGCAAACTATTTTTAAATTACAGAAAAACAACAGATTTGGGGTCTCTAAAAGAACTTCAGATTTTTAAATGATCAAATACAGATTTTAAAAATGTGTGAAATTATTTTAAAATAACAGTGTTTTATTTAAGTATGAACAAATACCTAAAAGTTATCAAAATGATCAGGAAGAACTGAACAGAAGTCAAAACAGAAGTTCCAAAAATAAAAATATAAGGTTGAAAATAAGAAATGCAGATGAAATAGAATAATTGGTACATATGAAGAAAAATGAGTGAACTGGGAAATGGAGATAAAAATAAACTCAAAATATAGGTAAGGAAAGAGAGTAGGGACAATAAGAAAGGGAAAAATAGAAAGAGAACATGTGTCATATTTAATTGCAGTTTCTAAACGAAAGATCTAAAAAGAGAAAATTTGGAGGATATAATAGATAAGACATTTCTAGAATATTAAAATAAAATGTAGACCAATAATATGAAAATGAACTAAAAAATGTGGGGAGGGGAGCAAACCACTAACTAGGATATAATATTTGCTACACATACACACGACAATGGATTTAATGCCCCAAAAGTATATAAAGTAGCATAAAACTCTGGGGGAGAAGGAGGAAGAGGAGGAGGAAGGGGGAAAGGGCAACCTACATTTTAGTGGACAATAAAAACGAATAATATATGGAAATTGGCAACTGGTAGCAATTTTTAATAGATTCAAGCAAAGGGACAATGGAGTGAAATCTTTCAAGTACTGAAAGAAAAAAAATCCCGTCAACTCAGAGTTCTATACTTAGTGATAATATCTCTTCATGTGAACGTAGAATAATTTTTTCAGGAAAACAAAAGCTTGAACAATTTATTGTCAATTTGTTCCCTTCAAGAAATGTTAAAGTTCATTCCTAAGGCAGAAGGAAGAAGATGTCAGAGGAAAACCTGGGCTCAGATAAAGAAATAAACATCTCTGGAAAAGGTAAAAAGACACATAAGAATTTTTCATATTTTAAATCACTCTAAAAATTAACTCACTGGTTAAAGCAAAAATTGTAACCAGTTTTTGGTTTGTTAAAGCCGCAGGGCAACCACTAAAAAAATAAAAAATAAAAAAAGAAGAAGTTAAATGGGTACAACAAATAGGCCAATAGTGGAGACAAAATGGAATAATAATTTAAAAATCAATCCCATACCAGGCTGAAGAAAGAAAGTTTAGTCTAACATAATGTAAGTCCCCAATTAAGCTTAATGTGAATAAAAATCTTACATGTTTCTTAAAATCTAGCTGATGCACTAAATTCTATATGCCTGGTTGTCATAGAGTAGACATATAAGAATATAACAGTAGTATTTCTTTCTCAGAATAAGGAAATACATAAAGTCATACAAAATTTCCCATTCCAGACACCTATTTAAAGAAATTCAGATAAAAATGTGCCCTTGGGAGGAATTATCTAGATCAAACCTATGAACTACTAAGGTTCACCTGCTACCTCACTGGTTTTCTATTTCTTGCTATTCAGAAAGATTTTTCTCTTCAGCAATTTCATTTTCCAGATCATTGCTGACTCAGGACTATACTTCTTTCTACCCAGAAAAGTGTATTCGATGTGTATACATTTTGATATTTGATCAAACAAATGCATCTTACTCTGTGTACTTTATTTTGCCCCAAGAAATCAGATGAGATCCTAAATAACCATAGACAATCAACACAGCAAAATTCCCATGTCACAGACTATATGATTTCTCACTTATTCCAGCTTTTCCTGGAAGTTTTATCTTGGAGGTGAAAGTCAGGCATCCTAAAATTGGAAGAAAAATAATCTGCTACATTCAAGAGAAACTACCCTTACAGAGAAGAAATTCAACTTGGCCTATATTCATCTGAGATTCTCCTTTGAAACGTACTGTTCTGCAAACAGTTTCCTTCGGGTCCTAGCAGGGGCCAGATCAGGACACCGAAATGAATACTCAGGTTATCTGGGTCATTACCACAAATCTCTCTACCCTCAACTCCCCATGCTCAAGAAAAAGAATAATGATGTAACTATGAAGGCCAAAGTTTATCCTTTATATCTTTGTATACTAATTGGAATTAGTAACTAGTAAACATTACTGTTAGATACTGTCTATTTGGCAATGCTGATACGGATACTACAAATGAAGTGTATAAGAGAATTCATTTGATTTGTTCAGAGATGTGGTTGAGCTGAAGTTATGGCATTTAAATATAGCTACCAAGTTCAAAGTCTAGTTATCACCTTTAGATTCACGACAATTCAATGCTCTTAGCATGCTCAGGGGGGACTAGACTCCAGGGTACTAAATTATGGTGCACAAATGCATAAAAAACTGATGGATAAAACCAGAAAGCCAATTTGATAATTCCCAGAAAGACTCATAACTATCAAATAGAATTTGAATATTCTCTCCCAGTAGACAGATTTCTGCAGGAAACTTGAACCAGAGGGTTATTGCTTGGAGGTCATGGGATTCGAACAAGAGGTGTTAGCTATGGGATCATAATGGCTGGTGTCACACATTTGGTGTTCTGGTGCCTTGCCAGTGACATTTATTTTCAGGAGCCTGGATACCATCTCTTCTGTACTGCCCAGAGATCACAGCCAACAATTATTTCTTTAACTTGCTTTTTCCCTTGGCTTTCAGACCGCCCGACATCCTCAATGACAGCTTTTCTTTAGATATGTTAACACTAACAGTCAGGTCCCATCAAATGTTGACCTGAAGAACATTCTGACTCTTTTAAAGTAATAAGTTAGAGATACTAGTCCTCACTACCTATTCTTACAGAGGACCTCATTTAACGAGCCCTTGACAACTTTCAGTAGCTCACTAGTGAGACAGCATCCGGTATCTTGTGTTTTATGAGTAGACACCAGAAGGCTCTGGGAAATCCATACCCACTGTGTAAATCCTCTCCTGTCTCTCCCATTTTGGATCTAACTAGAGAAAAAGAAGTGCTCTCCTGAAGCCATGTGGGAAGAAATAGCAGATGGATTACCATGAAATTCAAGTAAATACTTAAAGATCTTCATTCCTTCTGATAATTAAGACATTAAGTTAGTGATAAATTTACCAAACTGTGCTAAGCTGCTCTCCACATGTAACAAATCCTCATTATGGGCAATGACCAGTCAGAGTTATTGAGGAGTAGACAGGAGAGGTCATCTCAAAGGAAGGTCCACAAATTACCCTCAGGCATACGTGATAAGACAGAGGTGACATCTCCCTGAGCGTCAATAATGGACCATTTGAACGTGGCGGATATTCAGTAAGTACTCCTTGGAATGATTTCTGAGTAACACAATTATCCGGCCACATGTAATTACATTTTTTGTTTTCTTTAAAAAATAATAATAATCAGTAAATAGGCAGCTTTATGTGATCTGCATTCTTCAAGCCCTGTTTCCCAAGATTCTAGTCTTGGGGGACGCTGACGGTTCCGATGCTGGACACTTAAAAGGATGCTGTTTCGCCAACACAACGTAGAAATCTGATTCCTAAAAACAGGCTATTTCACACAGCAGTAAAGTAATTTATTTGTCTTATGAGTTTGAGGGGCAGAACTGAAGGTGTCTGGCTGAGTTAATAGAAGACCAGATGTTGGTTGGCGCAAACCCTCTCAGCCAGCGAGAGAAATTAGGAGATTGTGGGTTCAATTGGAACACAGACCCAAAGATGAGTGAACAGAATCCCTTACACGTGGGGAAACCTCTGACATACATGGAGTTTAGGGAAACCCACGTTTCTCCATTCCCAGGAAGCACCCAATATAATTAGATATCTCAGAATGCAAACAGATACATTGAAAATGAAACGATAAAGGGAACTATGTATCGTTTAACCCAATGTTCAGTAAGGAAACACTGCTAATTAAATTCAGAAGACATACTGAGCTCACAAGGCCCGTCACTTCTTACTAAATTCCATCTGTGTAGAAGAGATCTTGGCTTCCCTCTGCCACAATATTCGAGTCAATATAAACTTGAATATTATGGAAAATGGTGAAGATGAGTGGATGAAACCATTGAGGAAAACGATACTGTCTTCTCCCAAAATAACAGTGTCTTCTCCGCACACAACTAAATGAACATTCTTTGATAATCGTCAACACCCTGCTATGTTATTGAGGTTTGGAGTACAGATAAGGGTAGTTTCGGCCCTGTGGTGACCATTGAGGATACTTACCCTCTTATCTGACCAGGCACTTGGACAGCCTGTGGAATGAAGACCAACCTTTGCAAAGGTGAAGATGGTCCCCATGCATCAACCCTTTCCTGGATGTCTAGCTGTAGCACCTTCCTCTTTCTCCTGCTTCTCCCGCTACCTCTCAGTATTGCTGAACTTTAAGAGGCCCAGGAGAAAGAAGAAATAAGACTTTAAATAATTTATTTGGAGAAACAGTCAGTGAAGAGGAACAAATCATGTTTCGCTAAAAGAACCCGGACCTTTGACACCCCCTTTGCGCTTCAGTACCTGGAGCTCTAGCCGGATTGCATTAGCGGAATTTTCATTTGATGGCATTTTAATATTCTGCCTTGATGACTTTTTAGCAACATTTACTTTCAGAGGTCTCGAGTGTTCCCTCGGAGGAAATGAAACATGTCAGAGCCCATTACAAAAATCAAAATTTAAATACCTCGACCACGTTAGGGCTTACACACAATCCCATCAGCGCTTAAGCTGAAACTCAAAACTATTCATTCTCTTGCTCAATCAGTAATGAGTATATTTGATGAAGCATTCCAGGGTCAGGGAACACACGTTAGTGATCTAACTTAACCCATCGATTGCCTGGCCACAGAGGACCAGGGCAGGACTTGATTAAATTCTAAAATGCAAATACTTTCCAGCAGCACTAAAGGAAACTGTTATTTAAAATAAAATAAAAAAGAAAGAAAGAATTGCAAGTCCCTTAAGTAATGGGAAAGGGACAGTAGGACAGTTGTAGATTAGGGTCAGTATTCTTTGGGAATTACTACGTCTCTGTATGTCCTAGAAAACAACCTGTTTGGTTTCTTCTATCCAGCTATGGCCAGAGTTACTCTGTATCAAGAGTTGATGTCTTCTTATGATCAGAGAGTCACTGAATGCGTGTTTAACCCCCTCTTGCATTCTCCTCACTTCCTTAAGAGTTTCAACATATTCCTGGCAAAGAAATATCCCCAGGTTGTGATCTGTCTAGAGCATATTATACTCTACTTGGCCACATGGGGCTGGCCCCAGAGTTCTTTGGCTATTGATCTTGTATGGGAAATCAACGCAAGTCACACGTACGGTTGTCTGACGCCACAGTCAAAGCCTCAAACATCTAACTCAGTCCACCCATGGTTGCTGTTTTTGAACATGGGAGAGAGTTCCTCTCTTCGACTCTTCTTTCCCCAACGTCTCTTTTCTCCCACCCAAACTGAGTGACTTCCTAATCCAGTAGGCAAATCCACTACTTGGTGAAACACTGTGGTGCTGGGAACTTCAGGAAAGCTTGTAGCTGCTCCAATGGGTCTAGAGTTAATGTTGATGGTTCAGTTTTTCCTCAGGATTTCAGACAGCATCCTTCACTATGACCCCACCAGGTGCCCCTGCCTTGGTTTGTTCCTGAAAGGGAATTAAGGACTCTCCCTTTCTAGAGATAATTATATGTGTCCAGGGGCATGATGGAAAACTATGATCTTGCCTGAAAAGAATTTCTTCTAGATGCCTTAGATCATAGTCTTATAGTCCCAGAGGCACCAGCAGTCCTCGAGTGAGTGGCCTGGAAGAAGGATGTCAGAACTTGTCCCCACGAGCTGAAAGGGGTATAAACAACCGGAAGATGAGTCCAACTCAGTCCAGGAGGAAGAAATAAAAGTGGAAGAACTAGGTGACGGTGCAGTACAAATGTGTGGCTCAGTGACTGAGTGTCGACCCATGCACCAAGAGGTCGCTGGTTCGATTCCCGGTCAGGACACATGCCCAGGTTTTGGACCAAATCCCCAGTGGTGGGCATGCAGGAGGCGGTCAGTCAATGTTCTCTCTCATCGATGTTTCTATCTCTCCCCCTTTCTCCCTTTCTCTCTCTCTAAAATCAATAAAGAAAAAAAAAATACTGGAAAAAAAATCAATACATCTCATCCTGAGGGTCGGCAGGGGACAGCCTAGGGCTCTCCCTGACTTCTAAGATTTACATGATATTTACCATTTACCTGGAGGACTTATCATTGAAGCTAAGAAATACATTCAAAATATTAGCTACAGGCAATGTTTATTCTTCTCCTTGGCTTGTTGTTTCCTGGCTGCCAGAGGTGCAGAGCACATCTTCTATTTGGCAAAGAAAACCATCCTGGCATTAAGAAAAGCCAGGATGCCCAGCCAAAAGCTAAACTAGTGAAAGAAAGGGGATGTCAACAGTATCCTGGAAGACAGCATCCCAGGTGAACTCCTCACTCTGCCCAGCAGCAAAATTACTGTAAACCTACTTTGATTAACCCTTTCTGTACTGCCTGACCTCAAACCTGGCACAGCACCGAACAGCCCCAGTTTTCAGCTCTGCCAATCACCGAGTTGGGAAAAGATCCCTTTGTAAACTTTAAATGTAAGATGCTGGATGAAGAGAGGAAGCCATGAAGCATTCTTAATGCTACCGCTCATGCATAGTAGTCCAAGTGCTAACCGATTTTCATTCCTCATGGAAACCTAGCATTCTCTCTTTCAACCATGTCTGCCTGGCTCTGGGGCAGGGAAAGTATTGCAGAAACAGCCAAGGTTCTTTGAAAAATCTTGAAACCGACTCAGTTGTTTCCATTTGGAATGTAACCGAGTACGCACAAGGCTTCATACTAAATTCATTCTAGCTCACTGTCTTGCCTTGACCTCAACCACCTGTCACATACGGGCACATGTGGGCATGCGTGCACAGCCCTGCACACACCGCACCTCCACGTGAAAAACCGTATTACACAGAGCTTAAATCTCTGCTACTTATTTGCCATTTAATTCAAATCAAAGAGTGACTTGATTGTTTACTCTCCAGGTCTTCAGGCAAAGACTGTTACATGTATAAGTCCTTTTTTCCAAAAATCAATGAAAAACTCATGTTGCATATTTAAACACCTTCAAAACTCTCCACAGATGGGTGAAGTTTACCCTTCACCCCAAAGCCGACCCCAGCTTCTCTCTGTACAACCACCCTTTACATTAACCGCGTATCTTCATCTTCACGGACACCTTTTTTAAGAATGTATAGTTTTTATTGATCTTTTAGAGACAGAGGATGGGAGAGAGAGATAGAAACATCGATGTGAGAGAGACACATCGATCGGCCGCCTCCTGCACGCCCCCTACTGGGGATCAAGCATGTGCCCTGACCTGGAATTGAACCAGGACCTCTCAGTCCACAGGACGATGCTCAATTCACTGAGCCACACCCGCCAGCTTCCCGGACACCTTTTCTTCCTTCTTGCTCTGTTACCCTCCTCTGTTTGCAGCCAGAGAGGCAGAGATTTGAACATGGCCTAGAATTGTAATTCGGACTTCCTTATGCGTGGAAATGAGGGAAAGGCACAAGGTTTTAAGGAATAGGGTTTCTTAAATGCCGTTTTTATCACCAGCAAATTTAGGATCACGAATATGGTGATGACGAAGGGGATAGCACATGTATTAATATATAGCCTACGGTGACATGCTGGGCTGTCTCTTATGAAAAGCTGCCCATGGTCATCATCACGAATACTGGTATCACTGCTACCATTTTTACTGCTGAAAGCTTTTTCTTAGGCACTGACGGTGTTCCATGGATATTATTATCCCTCCTCCTAGCTCCACGGATTCCCTCCGACTTGCTTTTCTCTTCTATTCTTGGCTTTCGCCTCACTGGCCTCCCTTTTCCATTAGCCACTTCCTCTCACGTTTGTGTTTTAACCTAAGAAGTAAAACGGTGAGAAGACTTTTCAGTGATGGTCTTTCCAGGGCAGCATATTTTTTACAAAGATATTAACTGTAAGCCAAAGGGATAGAGTTTAGAACACGAGGTAGCAGCTGGCCAGGAGGGAGAAGAGGGTTGGCACATATTAGGATGTTCAGAGTTTCTCTGAAAAGAAATGATGGTGGACTTCTCCAGCATACTCAGGTAACAGTTACAAGTACTAGAGACTTTTGGAGGGAAGAAAGGAAGGAAGGAAGGAAGGAAGGAAGGAAGGAAGGAAGGAAGGAAGGAAGGAAGGGAGGGAGGGAGGGAGGGAGGGAGGGAGGGAAGGAAGGAAGGAAGGAAGGAAGGAAGGAAGGAAGGAAGGAAGGAAGGAAGGAAAGATAAAAGAAAGAAAGAAAAGAATAAAGATGAATAACTACAACTACTGAAAGCTTTGTTATCTCCTAGAAAAATGGACAGTTTTTTTCAAAGTTTACAAATAGTTTTTTTTCTTTTTCTGATTATCTGAGTCTAAGAAAACATCAGCTAAAAAGACAATTTTTTTTCAGAAGTTTCTCAATTCTAAGCAATTAGGGGAAGCAAAAAGGACATCGATTATAATAGATTGTGACCTAATCCAAGTAAAATTTTCTACGGTGATAATTGATGATAACTGCTTTCTTCTGCTCTTGAAAGTGTTTTTATTTCTCAGATCTATTAAAACCTCCTAAAGGACAAAATTATTTGTTATGTCTCATAAGCTGAAAAAGCAAAACGTCTACACAATGGGAGTTCCTAGAAATAATTCAGAAAGTCTAATAAGGGATCTTTGATGGAAACAGAGAGAGGAACATTTATTTGCTTGTATCAGCTGAAGGGCAGGGACCCTGAAGAATTTATTTCTAAATACTATGTGTTTGAATACGTTTGCTTGATGGTCATATGTAATTTTTATGACATGATGTGTCACGAAAAGGGAAAAAAATGTCGAGATCCAGATATCTCTAGAATTATTGAGATCTACAAAATGTCCCCCCAAAAGTGAGTTTGGGCTGAAAGAGGTGGATAGTTCTCACGCTGAACCCACCAGAAACCACGGGAGATTTCCCTGTTACGAGTCCATTCACTTGACACGTCTGTGTAATAAAGTCTCCGGCAATAACGCCATTCAAAAATAATGTAGTTCTAATTTGCAGTGGTTTTATAAACCTGATCCGGGACCTGTATATGGATTCGCTGACCCGGTTCCTTCTCCAATCGATCCTCACCCTGCCCTCGCATACATTATGAACCCACCAAGCGGGATGCTGGGCTACTCTTCTGTAACGTGAATTTATGCTAATGGCTCTCTGCATATGCTTATATTACATATCTATATTAAGCTTAATAGTCTGTTACATTGCTTCTTAACCCTGTGTCCACACATGATTAACTTCCCTGATTTCTTTCAAAACCGTTATTAACACAGTGTAGCATTTCACTCAACATGTCACTAAGTTTCTCTGCCTGGTGCTAGAGCTGGGGTGATTAGAAAACTCAGCTTCTGCAAGGAAAAAGGCATATAAAAAATTAAGGGCACAGGAAGATAGGCTCCTTGTGTGTGTGTTTATACAACTTGCAGCTGGCAAGAGCTTCAAGTCTAAGCTTTTTAGGCAGTAAGCAAACTCAGAGCAGTTTTCTCCAAGTTAATGGAACAGGGCATATTGAGCAGTGTAGTAAAAACTTCCTAAGATATGGATCCCTAGGGTGATACAGACAGACTTATGCAATGAACCACACTGTACTTCAGATTCTCCTTCTTTGATAGTTTTTAGAGGTATTTTAGAACATGGTAGCAATATATTTTATTTTATTTTTTTATGTCTTTTATTGATTTTTTTGGAGAGGGGAAGAGAGAGAGAAACATCGATGTGAGAGAGAAACATCGATCAGCTGCCTCCTGCACACCCCCTACTGGGGATCGAGCCTGCAACCCGGGCACGTGCCCTGACCGGGAATTGAACCGGGACCTCTCGGTCCACAAGACGACACTCAATCCACTGAGCTTCACTGGCTGGGCATTAATGATGAAGGAGTATTTCTCAAACTTTTGATACTTAAAAACTCCAAATTTCTCTAACCTTAACACAGAGTATGGAAACTCTCGACCTTTACACCAGGTTAATTATATTTCAGAAGCCCAAGTTCAGTAATTCGTTTTTCTCATATTATATTTTTCCCTCCCCATTCGAAGAGCCATGATTAATGGAAGTCCTGACATGGGCACATGAAACCACACTGACGGACAGGACAGACATTTATCCTTATTAAGAGACTACAGATTATAGTCCAAGTTAATTTCCCAGGAGAAGACCACACATTGCATTCTTCCACAAATGCTCATGCAAAACTAATTCTACTGTGTTGTTTGCTTTTTTTTTTTCTAGTTTTTCTTTTTTTAAGTGTAACTGGATGAACCTAGTCCAAAAGTTGTAAGCACACATGTTTACAGGAATTGGGCAGATAACAGCTATGAGGACAGTAGGTTCCTAAACAATGTCATTTCCTTCAACTTCACTTTGTTATAACGCTGATGAGAAGTTGTAGGAACGTAAGTGTTGTTTATATCAATTAAAGTCATCGTTTCCTAGAACCTATTAAGGACCTTCAGCGGTGAATGAACGGCCATGTCTTGTCAGAGCGGCTGGCTTCTTAGGTGGCTTCATAGGCCTATTGCTACCAAAGGTACTGATTTCCTCAAGAAAAGCTTGAATTCATTTTTTTGAATTCTTTTACAAAATATTTATTGGTTACTTTTTAAATACTTAATTTATTAATGTTTTTATTGCAGCTGTCCCTCCCTTTTCCCCCTTTGACATCTTCCTCGCTCCCCCCACTCTGCCTTCACCGAACTATTGTCTGTGGCCATTGGTTGTGCATATATGCATGTAAGTTCTTTGGTTTATCTCTTCCTGCCCCTCCAATTCCCTTCCCTTCATTTTTATGTGATATATTCTAATTTTTTAAAAAATGATATCATACAGAAAAAGGCATAATAATGCACTTTAGAGAGCCTAAAGGCTGCCTGTTTGCAAAGTCTTGTCTCAGGACCCCCGCCGATACCGTGGTCTAATGAAATCCCAAGATTCTTATCGATTGCCATTTGCAGAGAACCTTATGGGTCCCTCCTGTCTGCAGTAGACTTAATTTGAGGTTAAACCCTATGGCAAGCTGGAGTTTGGAGATAAAGGAGATCTACATTTTGAGCTTCTTCAAATATTTGAGGGACTGTATGAGCTGCTGAAGGTCGCAGAGAGACTCAGTCAGCCTGAGGACCATTTATGGACTTTCACATTTTGTCTACTATGAGGAACACACCTCTTCCAACTTTTCTTTAAATATCTAGCAGACATTTGGGCACTTTCAGCTATAATCTGGGAAACCTTTTGTTAAAATGTGGGAAACCTTTTGATCAGAAACTAGATTATTTTTATTTATTAATCAGCATGAACTCCCGATTTTTCTAAAACATTTTGTTGTACTTAATACCTAAACACCTTTTATGAATTAACAATAGACACTTATCCCAATAAATATATTAACCCAAT
The DNA here is from genome assembly GCA_030848825.1 of Tadarida brasiliensis. Lineage (NCBI taxonomy): Eukaryota > Metazoa > Chordata > Mammalia > Chiroptera > Molossidae > Tadarida > Tadarida brasiliensis. The sequence continues at coordinate 6,897,739 of CM061279.1, forward strand.
ATCCATTTTTATGATACAAATGGCAAAGGTTAAGAAAATACAGATTTTATGACCAAACACTACCAAGATAAAGATTTGTGAAATGTTTGAAAGCAAGTTACCAACTAAAACATAGTACAAACACCAGATACTAATAAAAGACAAACACAGTTCTTCATAACAAATAGCTAATTATGGATCTTTTATCAGTAACACCTGTGTTTCAGTGAGTTTTTCCATTAGCCCTTTTAGCTAACATTTTATTTGATTGGACAGAGACCATTTATTTGTTCAAGTGTGAAGTGTCATTTAGAGTAACGTCCTGAAATAAGATCTCCACACAGAGGGTGAAGATCAATACATATACTCCTGCACCCGGAGTATGGTGAGGGCTATCTATCAGCATGTTAAAAGCAGCAGAGAAAGCTGTTTAATATCACTTAACTCAGGGTGCCCCCAATATTCAGCCAAGGAATCTAATTTTGAGTAACACTTATCGGACAAGAAAAGGTTAACTCAACATACCTGGGTTGCTCAAATCCTGGACATTGTCAAGAAAGACCTGTCTTCAAGATTGGCCCTTGGTCGGCTCATGAGAGACAAGCTCTGAGCCCTTGGATATTCTGCACAATGAGAATGGTTTTATATGCCTGATGCCTTGGGCCACACTAGACCAGTGCGTTCAGATACATTTACCCTAACAATATGATTGATGAAGACCTGTTTTGCTCTCTGGTGGGGCTGGATTCTGCTGAACTTGGGCTCTAGCAACAAGCAACTCACATAGACATGTCTATGCGACTGAACCTCAATAAAAACTCTGGACACCAAGGCTTAGCTGAGTTTCCCTGGTTGGCCACACTGCAAGTGTGTTCTTCACATAATTGCTGGGAGCATTAAGCATGTCTTTTCGGTTCCACGAGGAGGGAACGCCTGGAATCGTATATCTGGTTTCTAGTGGACCCTGCTGTGTGTGCTTGCTGTAGGCTGAATGTTTATGTTCCTTCTGAATTCATATGTTGAAATCCTAATGTCCAGTGTGACCTCATAAAAGAAGCCCTAGAGAGCGCTCTCATTTCTTCTTCCAAGTGAGGGAACAATGAGAGTACTGCAGCCCAGACGTAGGCCCACATCCCATCATGCTGGAACCCTGATCTTGGACTTCCCACCTCCAGACTGGGAGAAATAAATTTCTGTTGCTTACAAGCCACACAGTCTGTGGTATTTTGTTATAGTAGCCCAAACGGACTAAGAAAATGCCTTTCTCTCTGCAGACTGTAATCTGTATCCTTCTGCTGTAATACATTATAACCATCAGTATAACAGCTTTTCTAAGTCCTTGAGTTCTTTTAAAAATGTATCAAGTCTGAGGGTGGTCTTTGGGGCCTATGACACACATGCCCCTCCATACTGCACAGAAAAAATGGAGGGGGGGCAGTGCTGAAGTCATTTGCAACCAGCTAAACTTAAAACAAATCTTCAAGAGTGAAAATAATGCTAATATTCAGTTCTCTCTGATGTTAACTTATGAGAAGAAAAAAAGATTAAAAACTACCAGACAATGTTGATAAGCAGTCTTTGGTAATTCTGACTATATCTTGTGGTTTCCAGTTAATCGGATAAAAAGACAGGGATACCTAACTAGGAATGAGCACACACATGCATGAAACATATACATGAACTTACATGGGCATAGGATCTATGTACACATACATATTCTTTTGACTCATATTTTCATATTTTTACTAACTAGTAAAATAAACACATGCACCAAAATGAAGCCTGTAGTGGAAATACTGTCTGCTGCTTTGGTTTGAGCTGACTGGTAAGATGACAAATAATTCTTGTTAAATTATACTGACTTCTCTCCTTCCAAATCTGACTTAAAAACAAGTAAAACACACAATGTCAGGAAATATGGCCCCTATCCTTGCTATATATACTGTTAAAATGGTAACTAAGATACGTCATATTTTATTACGAACCAAAGAGTGTCTTTGTTGTTTTTTGTGGGTTTTTCCCTGTTCAAATAGTGGCTGAACAAATCAGGAAAAATTGTTATCACTCAAACATGGAACAGGTAGGCACTTCACCTGGATTAATCCTTATATGGGCCATTCTCTGGGATAAAAAGAACATTGGTGATGAAACCAGATAAAAACGAAGAGAGTCAAATACAGTGGAATGTTAGACCATTATGGGGATTGAGTGAATTGCATAGAGGAATAAAAAATGGAAAAGGAAATTAGACTTTTCACTAGTGGAAAAAAATGACTAGGCAACTCTGGGCTATGTTACAACAAGCTCCTGAATAAAATAAATAGAAAGTATTTTTCAGGCTGTGGGGATTGAATGAATGCAATCAATCTTGCTTGTGCGGGGACTACATCACTCCTACCCACAAGCTCCCTCTAGTGAATTAAAATCTCACAGCAACTCAACCGATAAACAGGCTTGAGCAATGACCACTTAAGTAGGACAATATCCTGCACCTAACCAATCAGACCCAAAATAACACTGCATTTTGTTATGAGCTTCTCCTGCAGCAAGCCATTTCACATCCACATTTTTTCTCTTTCCTATATTAATTACATTATATATATATATATATATATATATATATGAATATGAATATATATATATATATGAATAATCGCCCTGACTTTGACAATAAGAGCAATGCATTGTTTTCAGTGTTAAAAACTGACCTCGTTTTTGTTTGGTTCTGCAGAGCAGTTACCCGTGTCTCTGGGAAACTGGTCTTAGTTCAGTACGGTATAAATGTTATGAAGTTTATTTAATAGACCCAACAGAGGTGACTGGCGTTTGGAACACCTCTGCATCCTTTCCACTCAACAAATATATATTAAGCATACAATGAATGAAAGGTAGTTTAAGAGGCCACAAAGATGAAATACCAATTGCATTGGCTCCCAAGAAATGAGTAATCCGCTCATTAAGGAGTGACACATTATAATAAAGGGAATGTGTGAGACGTTGACAAAAACGTCTTTCTGGAAACAAAATCATAAGCATTTATAATTATCCATCTTCCTGCTAGTGAAAAGGAAGACTCGTACCTGAATGGATCGAGTGTAGGCTTTGGGCTGAGTAGTGCAGGGAAATATCTCCCCACCTAGAGAAACCCAGGGGGGTCCAGCTGCTGAATGAGAAAGCACGAGAGAGACACCGAGATAGAAAATAGGAGAGAGAAGGAAAGACAAGCCGGGACTTGAGAGGGGCAGGGAGTGAGGAGATAGGAAAAAGACGGTGACAGAAAAAACTGGGAGTGAGAATGATCTGGGCATTTGGCATAAAATAAGGAGTGGGAAAAAATACCTAAAAAGGATCTTCAAGATGTTTTGCTGAGGGATGGCGGTATAAACTCCAACCACATTCCTAATAAATATTCACTAAACATCTATATTACTCTTCAGTCGAGTTGTTGGGTGCTTTTAAATCATTTTATTGTGCCATATATAAAAGGTACTCAATAACTGCTGAATTTAACCCTCTCTGTAGTCAGCTTCATGGAGAAAAGTTCAATTTTGAGTTTCCTGTGCTTAGCCTAGAAACAATGATAGGAAAAAATAATGGGGATGTCCTTTGCTCAGCAGATATACTTAGTGGATTTCTCGTCTTGATTAAGGAAGCAGTCACGGTGGTGGATTGGAAAACTTGTGGGAAACAGTAAGATGGCAGCCAGCTGGTGGCTGTGTTTAGGATTACATGGGCAGTTCACAACGTGTGATGACTATATGCCAACCCAGGACTAGCTGTTTTCAAGCTACCGTTGGTTTAACCACCAGCTCACAGTCATAAACTAGCTCCAACCCATTGCAAAGGATAAGGCCCGATGGTCTGAGCTGGTGACAGGGGCCCCATCTGTCCATGATCAGGGCCTACGTCAGACTTGAGCTCACTCTGGGGCCTAGAGGAAAGCCTGTGACTCCTCCTCATTGTGGTCACCTTCTGTGACCCGGCTCCCTCCCGGGACCTGGGGATGCTGGCCAGGAGGACACTGTCGTGGGCAAAGGTCTTACCACGACCAAGATGGACATTCAGATAAAGTACTGAATTTTAGCTACTTTATCTGCGCTGTTTTTAGCTACTTCACAAATTTCTTAACTTTTCTAGCCATCACCATCTCCAAAACCAAAATAATGCTACGTGGGTATTATTATGAGGCTGGTGCACTAAGCCAGACTCTTTAAAAATAGCATCTTGATTCGCAAGAGTACATTATGGTCTGGTATCTGCAAAAGCAAACTGTGAATGAGCTAAAATGCCTCTGACAAAAGGAAGAACTAAACAGTTGCCCTGTATCATCGGAGGAAATGAAAGGAGGTGAGGGACACACAGGGCGCTGAGGCTCCGAGGGGGAATGAGGCCTGGAGGGAGGGCGGGAGAGTTCAGAAACAGATTGCACAGCTCAAGTGAGCAACCTGATTAGAGGCCTCGATGGCTGTGCTCAGACATTCCTGCGGAAAGAGGCCGTAACCTGCCCTTCCGTTCCCTCCTCATCTTCTCCCCCGTTAAGCTGTGAATACTGAGAAAATGACTGAGGAGAACTCGCTTGCAGCATTTACACTGAGGCTCTTTTTTTCCTTGCCTTTGACTTGTGAATGACTGTGAATTGTTTTAATTTTTTTTTTCCTTATTGATTTTTAGAGAGAGGAAGGGAGAGGGAGAGAGAGAGAGAAACATCGATGAGAGAGAACATCGACTGGCCGCCTCCTGCATGCCCCCCACTGGGGATCGGGCCCACAACCTGGGCATGTGCCCTGACCGGGAATCGAACCAGTGATCTCTTGGTGCATGGGTCGACGCTCAACCACTGAGCCACACCGGCCGGGCTGACTACAAATTGTTTTACTGTGAAGAAGTTTCTCGGGGAACAGGACTTTTCTTCCACCTCGTCACGCCAGAATGGGCAGCACAGACAGTGGGCGCCTTGTGTCCAGCTGCCACTCAGACATGAGACGCGTTCGAGGGGTCCCTGGCCTGGCTTGGCCATTCCAGCCTCTCCCTGGCTACGTGGAGCGAGGGCGACACACTCCACAGGTAAACCCCTCGCTTCTCTGTCACTCCAGCGTTCCTCCGTCAGGGGAAATAGCAGGGGCTTTTAGCATCAAAATGAGAACCTCTTCGGTAGGTCTACTTCTCAGTGGGGTTGGAACAGGGGGGGAAGCAAAACTCCTTCTGGGTGTTTCTTTCCATAATGAAGTGCTGGGACAGAAGACGGGACAAAGGGAGAGCTGCCGGAGGGCTCCTTGGGACAACAGGGGACACTGACTCATTGGCGGGGAGGTTTTAACTGCAGTCATACTCGATAGCTCGGTGCCAGTCATTTACAGCGTCATCAGACCCTGTAACCCTCTGCCAATGGGGCGTTAGGATAAGACACTGCAGCGCAGAGGGGGATTGAGAATGAGTAATAGTTAGACTCCTCTGCAAATGTGAACTAGGATCCTTAAAAGAGAAAAAAAATGCAAAAATATTATGTGAAACGCTATGGTAACATTTGATGTCTTCGGCAACTGAGAATAAAGACTGTCCCTTTATCCTGGGGGCTTTTCTAGCTTAGGTAACTAGAAAGAGTCCCCTTCGGTTCATCTTCATAGAATTCATTTGTTTTGAATGAGAAATGTCAATGCCCTTGGCTTATTTTAAGTTAATGGTGTTTCTTAATGGGTCTCATGTACTGAAATATTCAGAGGTTCAAGAAATGCAATTTATAAAAATAGATAAAGATACGATTTCTAGAATTCTGCTTAAAATAATACAATGACAGATAAAATGAAAATAGACATCAAAAAATAAAATGATATGTTTAATTTTATTAAAAAGTTGAACTAGATAAATTGTGAAACATTTTTGTTATTTATTGTGTTATTTATTGTATGAAAGAGAAGAAATAAAATGATAATCTATTAGGGAAAAAGTTACATGAGAAGTTAGTTAGAAAATATTTTGAATGACATTTAGTATCAAAACTTCAGGGATGCAGCTAATGCAGTACTTAGGAAATTTCAGAGCTGTAAATGTTTGCATTGGAAATGAAGAAATATTTCAGTCCAATCATCTGAGTTTAAATCTTAAGAAATCAGCAAATGAAGAATGCAAAAAGAATGTTAGTAGCAGAAATCAATAAAACAGAAAGCGAGAAAATAATAGAAAAGTTATGAAACCAAAAGTCAGTTCTTCTGAAAAGATTTTTCAAATATATTTTTAAAAACTGACCCAAGGAGGAAAAATATAAATAGGATTATCAAAATTAAGAATTAATTAAGGACATCACTATAGATCATGCATGTTACAAGGATAAAGAAATACTATGAACCACTTTATGTTAATAGATGTAAAAATCTAGATGAAATAAATTCCTTTAGAAACAAAGACCACCAAATGAACCAAAAAGAAATATAAACCTCAGATAGCTCTAATCAATTTTTTAAAAACTAAGTTCTAAATGAAGAACTTTTCTCACCACGGAGTTTGGGAAGGGGTGTCCCAAGATCACCCTCACACTGAAACCAGATATAAGTTTGTGGGTCCCCAGCACGACTGGTGTGGCTCAGTGGATTGAGCATCACCCCATGCACTGAGAGGTCCCGGTTCAATTCCAGGTCAGGGCACATGCCCAGGTTTTGGGCTTGATCCCCAGTAGGGGGTGTGCAGGAGGCAGCCAAAGGATGTTTCTCTCTCACATCGATGTTTCTGTCTCTCTCTCCCTTACTCTCTCTCTCTCTCTGAAAAATCAATAAAAACATATTTAAAAAAAATAAAATTTGCGGGTTCCCAGTCCCACCTTCAGGCTGGATAATTTTTAGAAAGACTCACAGAACCCTCTGAAGCTGTTATATTCAAGATTGTTATTTACTGCAGTAAAAAGATACAGATTAAAAATCAGCCAGGGGGACAGACCCATGATACAGAAAACAGAAAATTTCAAAAAGAAAAGCTTCAAATTGTCCTCTGCCAGTATAATCATGAAGGGTGCTACTTTTTCCAGCCAAAAATAAAATGTGTATTGATATATAGAGAGTATTGCCAAACCCAAAGAAACACACCTGAGCCTAGTTAACCCAGTCTTATTGAGCTCAGTCACTCCCATAGATATGGTGACCACACAATGGTCATGTGGCTGACCTTTAGTCTCCAGCACTCAGAGAGGTGGAGCCATTACAATGTGAACCAAAGCCCCACCATAAATTGCATTGTCAGACTATCTGGTGAGGGAGACTCCCAGGTAAACAATGGCACTCATCAGGCAGGACATTCCAGGGTTTAGAGATCACTTCCCAGGAGCTAAGATCAAAGGCCGGGCCTTTAGATAAGACAAATTCTGTACTACACGCCCATGAAGAAAACGCCGGACCCAGATATCCTCCTTGGTAAATTCTATCAAACACTTAAGGCAGAAATGATATTAATGCTACAAATCCCTTTCAGAAAGTAGAGAAGGAAATATTACGTCATTTGATAAGGGCAGCAGAACTGTGATATACTAAAACGAGAAAGACATTACTTTTGAATATAGACATGAAAGTTCTTAACAGATTACTAGCAAATTAAATCATCAAAATATAAAAAGGATAGCACATCATAACCAATGGGTTTGATTCCAGAAACTCAATGTTGTTTCATCATTTGAAAAAAAAACCAATCAGTGTAACTACCCAGGTGAATAAAGGAGAAAGCCATATATATGATCATTAAAATAGATGAAGAGAGAAAAATCTTTTGACATAATTTGACATCCAATAATGAAAAAAAAAAAACTAAACAAACTAAAAATAGAAATATTTTAGTTTTGGGCAAACTGAAAAGAGAAGGAAATTTTCTCTATCTGAGTGGAAAGGTATGAGAAACCTACAGTTAAATCATCTTCAACAGTGAAAGGATCAATGTTTTCTACCAAGGAGCAGGAACAGGCAAGGATGTCTACCCTCACCACTTATTCTTGGCATTACCTTGCAGTCTTAGCCAAAGCAATAAGGCAAGGAAAAGAAAAAGGTATACGGTTTTGAAAGGGAAAAATAAAACTCCCTTTATTTGCAGATGACATGACAGCTTACGGGGAAAATCCTAGGAATCTAGAAATAAAAATAAACTTAGTAAGTTTTAAAGATACAAGGTCTATATAAAAAAGCAAAACAAATTAAAGAATAAATTGTATGTCTGTATATTAGCAATGCAACATTAGAAAATAAAATTTAAAAATATGTCTACTTACAATGGCATTGAAAAAATACTTGAAATAACTTAACAAAAGATATGTAAGACTTGTACACTGAAAATTACATGACATTGTAAAAGGAAATTTAAGAAAGCCTAAACATTAGAGAAATATAACAGATTCATATAGCTTAAGACTTGAATTGGAAAAATTGATTTTTGTCAACGGTGATAAGGAAACTCAATGAAAAAAGACAGTTTTTTAAAGAAATGATGCTATCTGGGTTAAAAAAAATCAATTTCAACTTTTTCCTCAGATCACAAACAAAACGGTTCATACATGATAAAACTATTAAATATATTTTAGAAAACACAGGGGAAAACTTTGCGATATTGGGCTAGGGCCATATTTCTTAAACAGAACACAAAAAGTGCAACCCAAAGAAACGTGACAGAGAGCAGATGAGAGGTTGCTTATGCCTACAGGTCAGAGGAGGCAATCAATTGCAAAGGGCATGAAGGAACTCTAGGATCATAGGAACATTCCACATCTTGCCTGTTTCGGTGTCACATGAAATAGCAAAATTCATTAAATGTATAGTTAAGAACTGCACATTTTCTTGTATGCAAATTGTACCTTAATAATGATATAAAAATAATAAATTCTGGCAAACTTTGAAAGAATTGTTATAGAATTATTATAGAATTATTATATAAAAATAACAAGCTCTGGCAAACTTTGAAAGAATTATTATAGAATTATTATAGCTCCTTAGTGTCTGGCAGGGTATACCTGTTGTCTTTTTTTTTCAGTGGGGAACTCTGCAAAGTCAAGACCCTGGCTTGGACAGCCAGCCATGAGACATTACTATCACAGGAAAGAGATTTTTTTTTTTTTTTTTCCTGAGGTACACCCTCCTGCCCCTGGGATATTTAACTTCTATTCTAAATTTGAGTCGGAAGGCAACTTCCAACTATATAGCCCATAGATCCTTCATAACCATGTAGGCTTTGCTTCTGAACCCATGTTCAGTTATTCTGTGGGTCCTGATTATCTCCAGGATTCCTTTCTACACAAAACAACAACCAGGTTGAGAAGAAAACACTGCTAATGAATTGGACCATTCCTTTCAGGTAAATGTGATTCACCAAATACTCTCGTTTCCCTCTGCATTTTTATCTGTGGATTCCCCCTCTATCTTTCCACAGAGAGCTCTTAGTTAACTATTGCTGAAATTGGAATCTCAAAAGCAATTCTGACGGAAAGAGCAACATTTCAATTAAATGAATAATCAAATTCAAAATGTTATTTGAATAATTTGAGTTCTTAAATTAAGCAGGCATTTTTTTTTTTTTTGCAAGTAAGCTATAAATTACATTTTCCGCTACATTGACAGTAAACGGGTAATTAATATTTCAACTTTTCCTTCTCAATGTTGATTTAGAAAATAAAATTAAATAAGCACAGAACATAAATCAGCACAGCTATTCCAGATTAGATGTGACTGCCTGTCTCCTGTTTACCCTACTTTCTCTGGAGTGAGTTCTTCCGTTTTGGAGTGTTGCCCGGACCAAAGAAAGCATGTTACCCACAAGACAAAGTTCACTCATTTGGAAGCAGTGACTAAAACTTTAGTAAGATAATAAACTCTATTAAATAACTAGCAGATTTTTCTACTCCAAAGATGAATAACTTTCTTATAAACATGGCACCTTCTATCAAATATGTTATTTCTATTGTAATTGCCTAAACCATTGGAAGAAGGCAGTTTACTGAGAAAATGGAAGGTATTCTTTAGATTATACTTTCTAAATATTCTATTGCTTTGGTAAAAAGAACCATGAAATTTTAAAATAGTCATAAGAGGATTTTGTGGGTGCCAGGCATACAAATGTATTTAAGTTTCGCAATAACCCGAGAAGGATGTCACTTCTAGTAGTTGTTTAGTAGATGCTAAAACTATGAACAGAGGGGCCGTCCGAGCTGAGAAGGGGTGGAGCTGGACTAGGACCTGTGTAGCATCTCTCAGAGCCTCGGGCATTAGCCAGCACGTCAGTCTGCCCCCTACAGGGTGGATCTGCTCACACAGACACACACAAGAGTGTTTACTTCTTGGTGCAATATCATTCTGACACTAACTACCGGGAGTTAGGTCAACATGCACAGGTTAAGGGCACTCTCATCCATAAGACTGCCCTCCCTTCAGATGCCAGTGGCAAACTCAGGGGTTCCCAGGTCACCTGCGACGAACAGGCTAAAAGTGTGAGTGTTCCCACTAGCCCTTCAGGTGTGATCAGTTCCTAGGATGACTCAAGAGCTCAGGAAAGCACTACACTATGAATACGGTTTGACTACAATGAATACAAATCAGGACCAGCCAATGAAAAGATGCATAGTAGTTGTGAGGCCGGGGGAGGGGGGTTTCAAATGGTAAGTTTCCATGTCCTCAAATCATGTCACCTTCCCCGCACATCCATGTGTGATTATCAACCAGGGAAGTGCACCTGAGCTCTGGCATCCAGAGTCTTTAATGGGGGTTCATTACATAAACATAACTGATTGAATTATTGGCTACATCACTGAACTCAATCTCCAGACCCCCTTCTCTCTCTGGATTTTAGGAGAACAGGTGACTATCACATGGTTCAAAGCCCAAACCCTCTAATCTTACAGTTGGCCTTCCTGGCACGACTAGCCCCCATCCTGAAATAGCTGGGGGTCTACCATGTGTTCGGTGGATTAGCATAAACCCAGGTATGATCAAAGGGGCCACCAGGAATAATAAAGACACTCCTATCACAAGGACTGAGAGTCTCCTGCTCAGGAACCGGGAACAAAGACCACAGAAATTCTTCATTAGACAACAATGGATCAATCCAAGAAATACTGGTTTCTTGCAGCTCTGTCTCTCTCTGGCATTCCTTGAAAGTCCACACCAGGAAACCATCCTAAGGGCTCTAGGGGCATGTCTTGTTTCCTGGCAAACCAGCAGCATCTGTCAAACCCAGGAGGTGGCTTTCAAACAGTAATAAGCAAAATCTGTGACACTTACAGCGACCCGAATCAAGAGGCAGGAATCAAAATTAGCCATTTCTCTGTCTTTTCACCCTCTCAGTCTCCAATCCTTTACAATCCTCTCAGATTTCCTAACCCATCTGTGCCACTTGATGTCCGTATTCTTAAACATACCAAGGAAATCTAATAGTCGCACGTGAGTGTTATCCTTTATAAGTTAAGAGCGAACATCAACAAGCTAATAATTAGGTTTCTGAGACCGGAGAGAATTGGATGACTACTGAACTGAGAGTCCGTGTGATTCCATTTGTAACTTTGTTAGCTACTTGTGTGACCTTGAAGAAGTTACAGCTTCATCTGTAAAAGGAGAGCAGATGATTTCTGAGGTTGCTTTCAGAGGTGACCACTGTTCAATGACTTGGTGATTTCAGGTTCACACCGACAGCATCTTCCCTCAGAAGAAAACAGAAGTTTCTGATTCCATAGGCTGATCTATTAGGTTATCAGGATTAGCCTTATCATCTACTCTTACTGTTTTAATCATTAAACAAATGGCAAAAAAAAGGGGGGGGAGGTAGAAAGAAAGAAGGAAAGAAAGAAGGAAGGAAGGAGGGAAGGAGGGAAGGAAGGAAGGAAGGAAGGAAGGAAGGAAGGAAGGAAGGAAGGGAGGGAGGGAGGGAGGGAGGGAGGGAGGGAGGGAGGAAAGAAAAGAAAAAAGAACAGAAAAGAAAAGAGAAAGAAAGAAAGAAAGAGAAAGAAAGAAAGAAAGAAAGAAAGAAAGAAAGAAAGAAAGAAAGAAAGAAAGAAAGAAAGAAAGAAAGAAAGAAGAGGGAGGGAAGGAGGGAGGGATGAATATATTCATTTGCTTTTGAGCTTAATATTCAGGTTGTACTTATAATTAATTTCAGGCAGCTGATTCATTTTCCATCTCAAGAATCTTGTGCTTACTATTTTAACCTTGAAATGAACAATGTCTTTGTTTTGAGAAATGAACACATTTACAAACATTTCTTTTTCCATCTATGAGCCAAAAGGTATAAGGATGCTTGCTACAAAAAAATAAAGGAAGGAAGCTAAGGGGTAAATGAAAATTCCCGAATTATGTCATGAATTCTCAAATATTCTTCCTGAAGTATGTGGATGGAAATAATTATATCCATTCTCGAGAAAGGAAAACGGTTTCGAAAGAGTAAGGTACTTCCTGAGGTTAAAGCTGAGGACGGTCTCAGACCTTATAAGAACTAATGATGCTACTTTTCCTCCACGTGAAATGATCTGAGTTGTATCCTGTTGTATGTTTGACATTTTAGAGAATACGGTTTGTCAATTCAAGAAAAATAAAACAAAAACTCCCAACACTGATTCTCAGTATCTGATAATATTCCTGACTCTGTGTCATTTCTTAAAGTTTCTTCTATTCCATGACCTATAGTTAGAGTTATCTGCGCTCATTAACCTACCCACACAGAAGATTTTTGTTAATGAACAAAGGAAAAGTCAATATTATCCAACTCATGAATGGTAAATCTTGGTATTGATGCTGCTTTCACAAAAAGAAAACTTTTATCCTTTTTGATACATAGCTATAAATTTCAGTAAACAACAGTCAAACGTTTAAATCCATTGAGTATTAAGTAAGGTCGGAAAAAATATCCATTATATGAAGGCTCCCTGATCATCATAGTAAACAAGAGCATATGATACCCGGTTTTGAAATAAATGAACATCTGTTATCAGTATCTTCAAAGTAAAAAAAGGGGGGGGGGCTTTAGTCTACATACTAGAATGTGAAATAAGGAGTAGGTATCGCATATTTAATTTTGTGTATCTATACGTCAGTGATTTTGTTGTTGTTGTTGGAGGAGACAGGAGTGCAGACACCAGGCCACTCTACAGAGGCAAGAGTTTGTAAGAATCACCCATCCAAACACCAAAGGCGTTGATGTTCCAGCCCTCCCTGGGACCAGCATATATTTGAGGAACTTCACTACAATATGCCAATGGAAATGCGTTGTCAGTCTTGGGAAATGAAACATTAAGAGAGAGAGGAGAGTGAGACAGAGACAGAGACAGAGAGACTCACTGATGACCATTTGGTATAAAATTCAAGAGTGCAATTTCAAATTTTCACAATGAGCCCGGCCAGTGGCTCAGTGGTTGAGCGCTGACCCATGCACCAAGAGGTCACCGGTTTGATTCCCCGTCAGGGCACGTGCCCAGGTTGTGCCCAATCCCCAGTGGGGGGCATGCAGGAGGTGGCCAATCGGTGTTCTCTCTCATCAATGTTTCTGTCTCTCTCTCCCTCTCCCTTCCTCTCTCTCTAAAATCAATAAAGAAAAAAATTTTTTTTTTTTTACATTTCCACAATGATAAGACGGCTGATACAAACGTGTGACAATTCCAGTAGAGGACAGCAGCTGAGTCTATTGTACTCTATGAAGGTATTTTTGCTTTCTAACATTAATTTCATTTATGTTTCTTTGTGTTCTTGGCCCTCTGATGGCTTTTTCATAAACCAGGATTTTGTAGCTTATCCAGCTTGTTTTCCTTGTTGGGGTGACAGCAACAATCTTTAACTTTCTACATCCTGAGCTTAGACAGTACACCCATTTAAAGGTACAGACCATTCGAAACAACCAACTCTTGTCAAATGTGCCCGTCACTTAGCTACGTTTATCATTCATCTTTTAATTTTTTCAAAACATATTATTAATTTATAGATCTCTAAAATCATTCCTTATAAATTTTGTATTATGCTTAGAAAGACCTTCCTTAGCTCTGGATTACTTATAAAAAACATCTTATGTTTTCTAATAGTACTTCAATGCATTTATTTTTAGCATAAAATCTTTGTTCCATCTGGAGTTTATTTTGGTGTTAGAAATAAAGAGGGATACAATTTTATTTTTTCCCAGATGGCTACTAAGTTGTCCTAACTCCATTTATGGACAAAAAAAAAGATGAACAGAGTTTTTACATGCAAATAATTTTTACACACATCCAGGCACACACAAACACATGTACACATACGTATATGTATAGACTACTCTGAAAGGCTACCCAAGCACCTGGTAATAGCAGCAGCTTTGGGAAATGAAATGGTAACAGAGTGACTGATGGAAGACAGAATTCCCCTGTACTAATTCTAAAATAATAAGCATGTTTCCAAATGTGAGTTCAAGACTGTTGTTGGGGATACCACCAAATCAAGGCAAGGATGGCAAGTCCACCTTGTTAATAAAAGAACCATTTATAGATTCCTATGACAATCACAAGTCCTGCTGGTTATTTTTTAAACAAAAGGCAAACCAGGAGCAGTACCTGAGGCTTAAAGTTTAACGTGCAATCGAAATGGACTGTTTGGTTAACACAAATTTTCTCAATGCAGAAAGAAAGAAATGCCATTTCCAATGCTTCTCTTCACCACCATCATCATTACTAATAAAATACTCCGCCTATCCTACACACACACACACACACACACACACACACACAGTGCTTTTCAAGCTGGGTTTGGTGGACACATAGGCTTTCCACACACAGGTTTCAGAGGCTGTCCGGAGAGGTAGGCAACAAGAGAAGCCAGGAGCACACTCCATCTCCCTTCCTCTGCTGCACATAAATAGCTCCACTGTTGCCTTATTTTATAAATGGGAGGAAGGAGGACCCTGGATAAATTGTTTCAAACAATGAATCTTCAGCCAATTAAAAATAAATCAAAGCCTATTCTCCTCTGCTATGCCATTTCAATCAACACGGCCCAACAATAATACAGCCTCGTATCTTTTACAAACCTTTAGGATTGAGACAGACCCTCCAGATAAAATAGTCCTGTCCTCTCAGCTGACACAATAGAAGGACATGATGTCACAGAGATGAAGGGGCATGTCCGAGGGCACATTTAGCATACTGGAGGCAGAACCAGGAGGAAGGAGCCAACCTCCAATATCCCAGGGCTTTTCTCTGTGTTCCTCATTCGTGAATGATCATCCAGCCTCTTGACATTGACATTTGAGAAAGGATTTGGTTCAACCTTTTGCTGCTGTGGCTATAAGTTACTCATGTGACTAAACTCCCAACACCTCTCTTTGATGACTATTTGCTTTACAGTTCAGTGTTTTGAAAATTTCCACCAATCAACTTCTGCCCATGAAAGACAAGGGCTCCCACTGATTGTCACCTTTGACAGCTATGTAGGAACCTACACCCAACCAAAGACAAAGCAATTCACCCAAAAGGGGAAACGTGTCTTTCGACCAGGTCTGAAGGCAAAAGCCTTGTTGTGATCATCGTATCTATCTATGCATTTGCATTATCATTTCATAAGGCAAAACAGAAGGTGGCAAAAGCCTACTGCCATCCTTAGTTTTTGATGGAACATATTCATCAAAAAAGCATCCAGTCCCCTGAGCTTGCAGCCATATGCTACAGGAAAATGTCACCAGTTAAAGATGTATTCATTTGCTGTTTTGAAAACTCTGTTTGATATTCATGCATTCCAAGTGTTTTGACCTAGATTTCTGTAGAGGCATTAGATCTAGTTTTGTGCAGGCAGCTAGACAGCTGTTGCTTATGTAGTCAAAGGAAGAATCTAAAGTTAAAAAAAGAGAGAAAATGAAAAAATGAAAACATTTATTAATGGATGCCAACATTTTGCACAGCCAATATGTTTAATACTATATTAACTAATATAAGCATATGGGCATGCATTTGTTGCAAAGCTTTAAAGAAAAGAACAAAGAAAAAAAAATTGGAAATAGCTAAAGTTCAAGGGGAATGGAATTTGAACTTTCTCCTGTAAATGAAAGCTTGGTAAATGGCAACATACTTTAATTATAAGCAAGTGGCTAATGTCATAGCATTTAAGATATTTTCAGAGGAGACAGACGATGTTCCACACTCTGCACACATCTTAGATAAACCTAAACTCTCTACATATCAGCAGATCCTTGAAATCTTTCAGATATCAATCTTGTTCTTAGCCAGAGATGTCTATATTTTATGTTTATAAGGTCTAGTTAATTCAGCTATAAGTTAATATCAAATAATGTAATGCTAATGATAAAAAATACATATGAATACTAATTTCTCCTCAGCTCCATCTCCTCCCAGCAATGAGAACAAAGAAGCTATGTTACCCATTTACCCATATAACTAATCACCCCATGTCACGTATCATTCAATTATATCAAACTATTCATCATCATCCCCTTCTCATCTCAGTGAGATGAGAGTAGTCAGTTGAGTTATAACTGCAGAATTCTTTAGCTACACACTCTCAGACTCTTTCCCGCTACCTCTTGGGCCAGGGTGTTGCCAAACACATATTTATCAGCAGCTAGGAACGTGAGTCCATTTATGTGTGAATGGTTACGGAGCACCCACTAAGAGTGGGCACTGTGCTAGAGTCTGGGAATATACAGATCAAAGGCAAAGTCCTTATTTTCTAGTGGGCGAGATAGAGCGCGATCAATGATTAAGCCTCAGATACACAAGATGAGACAAGGAGGTGACTTGAACGTCCCATTCTAAATGACTCTTTTCCTTTACAAAATGTATGCAACCAAGCGTAGATAAAATAGGCCATCTTCAAAAGGGGGTCTGTCCATCTGTCCTCCAGATTTTCGAGTAAATGGAAAACCACAGAAATCCCACTGTGCAACAGTTGATGTTATTCATTCAATGAGAAGTTATCAGTAAACACATTTCAATCAAAGAGGCCAATTAGTATATTTGAGAAGCACAGTATGACGACTAAGAAGACCCGTTCTACATTGATCAGCACTACTGTTACCTGACTTAGGCTGCATGTGTTTTAAGGGACCAGGAAGGACCCTGGATATACCAGGTCCCATGGGGATTCATAGAGGATGTTCTCTGTGGAGGCAACACAGTCAGAATGCCCTTCCCTGACATCGGGCATAAGACCATTGGGTGATGATGCAAACTGTATACTCAATGCTACAGAGCTTCCTTTAAATCTGGACAAGAGATGGAGGACCCTGCTCCTCCTTGGTCATAACTTGGAGCTCAGCTGTGAGATAAAGTGGAAACTAAGCCCCACATTGGGTTGCTTGCTAAAGGACAGATGCAGATGGACCCAGAGACCAGTGATCATCACAGAGTTGATTATGGTGAGCCACTAGTAAATGAATAAATAAATAGAATAAATAAAGTTTCAAGTTTTTAAATTGGTGTACATTGATTCCTCTGCCAAGGTGCATTAAAGCTACCAAATAGCCCAGCCGGTGTGGCTCAGTGGTTGAGCGCCAACCCATGCACCAAGAGGTCGCCAGTTTGATATCCGGTCAGGGCACATGCCCAGGTTGTGGGCCCAATCCCCAGTGGGGGGCATGCAGGAGGCAGCCAATCGATGTTCTTTCTCATCGATGTTTCTATCTCTCTCTCTCTCTCCTTTCCTCTCTTTCTAAAATCAATATAGAAAAAAATAAATAAAAGCTACCAAATAAACATGGCCAATAATCAACCTCCTTTAGTGCAAAGGAGGGAGATTATTTAATATAAAAATATACACATATGTAATAAAACTGAATGTAAACATTACACGAATGCATTAATACCATACCTAAGAACTTAAATAAATGTTGGCGCTATGATAGACTGCCGTGCATGTCCATTTCCTCCCTGCCTTCCTCTGCTACTACAAGACTTTCAGTGGGAAAGACTGAGAACCCCTGGTGAAGACTAAGGGAGGCGCTGGGGGACAAAAGAGGTGGGGTCAGTGAGGCGGGGGCTGACCTCTCTACCTGATCTTAAATACTTCCAGAGCTGGGGAGCTTATGAGTACTTCATCATGTTACAAAGGGGACCTACTACCTTCATTGCTGTCAATAAAGACTGGGCCTTAGATTAGAAAATGAAAGGTCCCTGACCTATAAATCACAATTTTTCAAGGATATGATCAACGTGAAAGTCCCAGCCCTTCTGCAAAAAATGTATAATTTCTCACCCATTTCCAGTACTCTAGATTAGGAGGGTTTTCTACCCCAGTATAAGTAACCACATCAATTTCATTAAAATCCCTCCATCGATTGCACTTAGAATAATATGAGAAAATATTTGTTGCAGGTCAATTATATGTGATATTATTTTCAGTTCAACGAGCATTGATTGACACCTTGCCATCTGCCCACATTGATTTAATAACAGTACCCACTGCTGTAAGTGTATGTGCACACATATATGTGTGTACACACATATGTGTGTGTATATATATATGTGTGTGTATACACATATCTGTACATACATATAAACATATCAGTTTTTCAAAATGAGAATAAAAACCCAGACTCATTAACATTTGATAAATGCTAAGAGGAACACTTCTTGGTGTATTTCTCTCTCATAAAGTTATTAGAATTTTTCCACGCAACGTGTCTAGTGGGGTCCTTCACTTTGTTACAGTCTCAGTGAGTATGGCCGTGGAGAGAGGGAGAGAGACACATCGATGGGTTGCCTTCCGCACGACCCTCACTAGGGCCGGGGAAAACCTGCAACCCCTTGACCGGGAATCGAACCTGGGACCCTTTTTCCATGGGCCGATGCTCTAACCACTGAGCCAAGGCAGCCAGGGCTCACATAACATTTCAAAGCCGTGGTCTCATGTTCGTCTCAGTACCCTTTAGGGATAGTCTTAGAACAGACGAGCTTCTACTCCGGCAACAACTACTTAGGCATCCAGATACAGCCTACTGAAGAGTCACAGAGATGAAACCCCGGACACGGGAGGATGCTTAGAGCCATGCAACAGAGACGACGCGTCGTCACGCACACAGTCCTGAGGGTCACGTGGGAGCAACTTACAGGAGCCGGACTGCAGACCCGACAGTGTCCCCGTGAGCTGCCACATTAGGTTAGGAGCTGCGGCTTCCAGGACACCAAATATTTCTGTTTCAGCTCCGGAGGACTAATTTATTTTTTCCTCCTTTTTCAACTTGGCAAAGGAAGACATCTCAATGGGAAAACAGAGAAAAACTAAAAAACGGTAACCAACGTATCTTAGTTATCAGAGAGGCACCAGGCTAGGAACGCATACACCTCATTTGGGAGTTTTGAAAAATGGAAGTGGTTGGGTGATGTTTGATTTCTAACCTGGAGTCTGTTTTCCCACAGATTTAGACTGTGACTCTCCCGGGAGCCCAGATGACTGTATCAAAGCGGTGATGGGAAACTGTGAATAATTTTTTTCATTAGTGTCACCCCTATTTCTAGCCATAAAGCCGCACGTCCTAATGTGCTCCAATTTCAAACGACATGCAGCTAGCGTATTACAGCCAGTTTGAACAGATGGATTTACGAGAATCAGAGTCAAATATATTTCTTCTTAGAATTTGGCTGCTAAAGTCATTCGTGTTACTGTTACAGGGAGAACTGAATTACTGAAGCTGCCAGATGTTTACTCTTTTGCAAAGCTCTCCGGCAGGGTTCCCTCACTCCACTTGTAAGAACAATGACTGAGATGAGCCAACCGAGAAAATTGAAACATTCTTTAGGATCTCATTTTTTCTCTCTCGAGTGTCTGGCAGGTTGGCATGACCTGAAGACACGACAGTAGAGTTAACAGGATCTACAGGGAATCAAGAGACAGAAATATGCAGAATTCCAGAAAGGCTGACAGTCGATGGAGTCAAGTCCAGCTGGGAAGGCCTTGGGATGTCGCGACCAAAACTCGAAAGGGGCAGTCCTTGGACCAGTGGGTAGCTACAAAACCAAGAGATTTTTGAGAAACTGTAATGGTTATTAAGATAAGGAATTAGCTGCAGGGAGAAATGAAGAGGAAGTCTTTACTAGCACTGGGAAGAAAGGCTGGATGAGACTGAAGAATGAGAGATATCAGAAATAGTCAACTTGAACACAATGGGTCTGACCTCAAGGAGGACGGATGCTCACTGAAGCCTGGGCCGTGAGACTCTGCAACGCATGCTAAATACCTATTGCCATGAGACTGGACCTTCTTCCTTACTGTATTTACTTGAATGTAATGTTACATCTTTGAGTAGCATTGAATTCTGAAGTCTGCGTAGAGGGTGAAAACCATCTACTGTGAAAATCATGCTGACAGTTCCCCAAATCTGCCACATACAATCTACAGAGGAATTCTCGTGTACATTAAGTTTGAGAATTCTGGTGGGACTGTAAAAAGGAATAAAAGGATCATCTAAATACAGATATGAGGATGTTCAAATCATTCTCCTTATTAGATAGCCAGCAAATCTCTATAAACAGTTAGGAAATACAGGAAGAAGGGTGGATGACCAGCCCCCCAGTTTGTATTTTACTACTAACCTTCTATGACTCAAACACGTGTAAGTATATTCGTTTTGTTGTAAAAGTTAAATAAAATAACAAAGTTGCATCTTATAAGGACTCAAAAGCCAAATGCCTATAGGAAACCTTAGTACAGGTTCTAGTTCCAATAGAATGTAATATAAATTCTATCAACTTCTTTCATTCATCTTAAAAATAATAAGGTACAAAATAGTCCAGGAACTTGGACTAGATGTTCTGTGTGTATTCGTTGATTTAATCCCATCTATAACTCTTGAAGTTAAACATTTTTATGCCTCCTTCACAAATGAGAAAAGTGAAACTCGGAAATACTGAGTGACTTCCAAGTCCATACAAACGATACTTAATGAATGCATGATTTTTAGAAAACGTTACCTATCTGCCTTTACAGATCATTTCATTTCACTTACAGCTCTAACTCAATATTAACAAGTTACATTTTCTAAATAACTGCCATAATGACTCAGAAAAATCCCCTGATACTCTTCTATCCAGTTTATACAAGATGGGTCAAGTTGGCTCAGGACCAACCATTTTCTCTTTGAAATTATTTTCCAACTTTCTGGGCCCAAATTAGCAAAGGAGTCAAGCATTGCTGGGAACCTAAGAGACTAAACATCAATCTGTCTCTCCCAAATAATAATAATGAGTTACAAATTATATAAAGCAAGGTCATTTTTCAGGGACATGACTTGCAAACCTTCCCAATTTCATTTGGCTAATTGATGAAACTAGGAACTGAACTCAATTTTTTTTTTCTTTATTGATTTTAGAGAGAGAGGGAGAGAGAGATAAAACATAGATGAGAGAGAACATCGACTGGTCGCCTCCTGCATGCCCCCCACTGGGGATCGGGCCCACAACCTGGGCATGTGCTCGGACCGGGAATCGAAACAGCGACCTCTTGGTGCATGGGTCGACGCTCAACCACTGAGCCACACTGGGCCGACCTCCTCAATTTTAACTGCTAATTTAGTACTGTATCCCACTAAACCAAACTGCTTCCAGACAAAATACACATGAAAACCGAATTCAATGACAAAAGACAATCAATAATTTGGAAGGCAACATTCTTTCCTTCTTTGCAAAAAGCAAGCAGAAAAGTACGAAATATTTAGTGACTTAATTTAAATGTTGGTTGACGAGAGTCAACTTTCTGACTTCTGTTGAGTTCATTTTATTTGTGTTGTCTTGCTTGCATGTTAATTTTTTGGGGAGGAGGGTCTACTTTTCTCCTAAACCCTGTGCAAATGAAGAACTCTCCCATTTTCAAAAATATGTATGTCAGTCCACATTGGGCCCGTTGTTGTCTGATTTCATAAATCCAGCAATGCACGTGACTGACCAATGAGGTTTAAGAGTCCCAGCACACCCTTTTGTTAGCTTTGCCGAAATAAAAGTGGATGCATGAACTCAGCCTCCACTATGGAGCAGACGCCGTGTTACACTGGGCCAGGGGTGTGCTTTTGCATGGGGTGGTCAGGGAAGGTCTCTCTGGGAAGTGACCTGTGAGCAAGAATCTGAAGGAAAAGCTGCAGTCCCTCCCCACTGCACTTTCTCACATTTCATGGATGAGCAGGCTGAGGTCTAGAGAGATCAAGCAATTTGCTCGAGATCGCAGAACTACGGAGTGAAAAGGTGAAATTCAAATCTACGTCTATCTGACTTCAAAGCCCATAACCTTGTCACCACATAAAAAAAGGTGAGTGTGAAATGATTCTCAGAGAAAGACATGTTGAAAAGATGCTCACACGTCTTTGCAACTTGAGACACTTAGAAAGGTATTAGGTTGTCTTTGTCCTTTATTTTTTAATGTGCTGAGCCCGCTCTCAGCTCAGAGAAATTTTTTTTTTCCTATCAGCCAAGTGTAAAAGGGACTATTCAGGGAGACCAAAGTCATCGACAGCCAAAAGCAAACTGGAGAAGCTGTTCTTCCCTAGCAAATCGTCTCCGGTTCTTCTAATATACACAAAAACACAATGATAAAAAAGGAAGAATTTAGACAAATATTTACACATGTGATGGGTGAGGACACCTGGCAAAGCAGGTGAATCAGCTACAGCACGATATGCTGCCACAGATTCAACTGGAGAAAAAGTGACACATTTTACAGCTAATTTTAATGCAAGCCTGTTCTCTAAATTATCACCCAAACTCAATAGAAATGAGGGATTCCTTTTTTTTTTTCTTTTACGTGCACAAGGAGATTTTAAAATCAGATGCTCATACGAATTGACCCTCTCCTCCGAACAAACTAATTCATGAGGACGGAATTTTAAATTTCTGTATCTTACCCAGACTTGGGATGGTACCTATATGATCCCAGAATAAAATGCAGCCTTTGCAAGTATAGCTCTTGCCATTAGTGTAATGCACAAACACAGGCAACTGTAATGATTATTTAATTGAATATAGATGTTGGTTGAACACCAGTGCAAAGCGCTATGCATTTTAAATCAATCATGATCCATATTAATTCAGCACTCATAATAGGCTATTTCCTATAACAAATGTAAAAGAACAGCATCTCAGCCTTGTGGGAGTTTATAACCTACATAAACACATAGTCTACATTTCCATCTTTCCTATTTCATTGGGAGATAAGGGGGAGATTTGACAAAAGTTTTAATTTTGCAGCAGTGGGCAATTTATTTCTGCATAATGAGTGTGGTGTTTCTGTAGAAGTAATTTAATATTTTGCAGTACTGTTAGTTGTATCGATGGTCATTTTTGCACAAATATTTTTCAAGATGCCTACTATGTATCAGGCATTATTGTAAGTGCGCGGTGAACCAGAAAACAAAGGGCTTGCCCTCATAAATGTATATTCTAGCGAGGGAAAGACACACAATGAGCAAATATATAAATGAACAAATACACTGCAGACAATGACCAGTGCTATCAATGCTATAATAAAGACCAACAACAAAAAAAAAAAGATCAAAGGAATAGGAAGTAGCAGTAGGGTGGGGGAGTTATTTTATGAAAGGTATTCAGAGAAAAGCATGCTAAGGTACCAACTGAGTGTTGACTTGAAGGAACTCTGGAACTAGTTATGTGGATGACTCTAGGTAGAGCATTCCAGAAAGAAAAGATACAAAAGCTGTATTCTGGTGTACACATGTGCTGGAGGTGGAGAAGGACTGTGTCACTGGGGCAGAATGAGCCCTGGTGAGAGGAGGGCAGACAGGAGTCATGGAAGGCCTCCCAGGCCACAGTTGTGACTCTGGGTCTCTCTCAAAATGACATGGAGTGCCTTTTGAGAATTCTGAGCAGATGATAATGGCCATTTTAGATGAATACCGAATGCAATTCCTAGAAAGCAAATATTCATTATTCAGAACTTGTAGGTAAAAAAGGTCTGGGTTAACTAGCCTTGGGTATTCTCTCTTTTTCACCCCCACTCCTTCAAATCCATAGGGTGGGTGGGCTACAATCTGGGTAGTTTCTGCCGTTGGGAAGGAACTTGAGTTGTTTAGCGGGTGAGGAGGGATTAACTATAGTTTTCTGTACAGAGAACTCTTCACACTAGAGTTTATCTCCTCTAATACCTGGGTCCTTGAACTCAGTAGAGTTGACACAGATCGTATTTTATACCTCAAGTGTATTTGAACTGAGTTGATGAAATAAGGAGATATATCAAAATTAAACAAGGGAAAACAATCAACTGCATTAGGGGTTGTGAAGTCATCAAAGTAACATATTGTGAGGATTGAAACAAACTAGAGTGAAATCTATGATAACAATGGGAGAAGAAAGAGGTCAAGAGAAATAGAAGTATACTGTTTAAGGGTCATTATTTATGAAGTGATATAATATTATTTGAAGATAAACTTTGATAAATTAAAGATGTGTACTGTTAAATGTAAAAAAAAGTACAAGAAGTTATAGCTAGATGGTAATACAAGAAGGTATTAGCAGAGTGCCCTCTCCTCTAACCGCCTCCCCTGGAAAGAAGGTATTAGTGGACATGAACTTGGATAGTAAATCAAAAAGAAAAAGGGAACAGAGCAAAGGAGAACAAAGAACAGATGAGAAAATTAGAAAACAAATAGCAAAATAGGAGATTTAAAACCATCTCTATCAATGATTACACTTAATGTAAATACTCTAAGCATACCAATTAAAAGATAAAGATTGACGTCTCAGTCAGCCTGGATAAAAAAGCAAGAGCCAACGATATCCTGGTTACAATAAATATACTTTAAGTATAAAGGACATATAAGTTACTCTAGGCATAAGACATCTGAATATCAGACAAACAATAAAAGGTCAATTCATCAAAAAAGTCATAATAATCCTAAATGTGTACCAAATAATACAACTTGAAAATGTATGAAGCAAAAGCTAACATGAAGCAAAAGGATAAACAGGTTCTTATAGTTGGAACTTGACACTCTCCTCGCTCAGTAATTGATACAACAAACAGAAAAATCAGTGAAATAGAGAAGGCTTGAATACTCTGATAAACAAACTAGACCTAATTCAATTTATAGAACATGTCATACAAAAGAGATAGAACACACACTTGTGAATTCTATGAAATGTTTAAGGAATAATCCCAATTCTCAAAAAAAAAAAAAATCTTTTCAGAAGTCCCAGCTTATTTTATGAGGCAAGCGTTAGCATGATACACCAAAAACAGGAAAAAAAATTAAAAAGAATGCTAAAAAACATAATGGCCAACATTGATTAGCTAAATTTTATTGACTCAAATCCATGACCATATTTTTAAAAATTGTACATCACGACCAAGGACCAAGTGATGGTTATCCTAGAAATGCAAGATTGGTTTAACAATAAAAAAAAAAATCAAACAATGGGAGGACTTTCAGTTTCAGCCTTGACATATAAAGAGTGTAGAAGTTGTGAGTCTTGTCCTTATAACAAGTAAGAGCTGGAAAACGAACACACACACCTGAAACCCATGCCTTCCCTTAGCTCTGTCGGAGAACTGATGTTGTAGGACAAAGCACCACCACGAAACCTGGAGTGCCAGGTACATGCAGAGAGATACAGGACCTGCGATCCGTTTACCTGGAGCAGAACGTAAACGTATAGGAAAACCTAAGTGACGATATTGATGAATTGCCGGAGACTGAGTGCAGACAAGTGTGAGGGAGAAGCTCCTCCTGAGGGACCACTGTCAACCCTGTCATGCTCTACTGGACACCTGGATGACTCAAAGGCACCTCAAACTCAACCTGCCTAAAACGTAACTCATCTCCCCCCAAACCTGACTCCCTATATACTCCCCACTCTCAGGCGTGGCCCTATCTTCATCTAGTTGCATCAACCAAAAATTTAAGGTAATCTTGGTCACACCTTGTTCCCTCCCATCGTTCATCATGTTCTGTCTACTTAACCTGCTTAACAGCTATTTCTCCAATCTGCCCCTTCTTTCTCGGCCACCTTCACTCTGCCAGGGATGGGGAGGCTTTATTCTGCCAAGGGCCATTTGGATATTTATAACGTCATTCTAGGGCCATACAAAACGATCAACTTAAAAATTAGCCTGCTGTATTTGGTCAGGCTACTTTGGTGAGGTGTATGATGTTAGCTGGTGTTGATTTCGAGGGCCTTATCTGGCCTGAGGGCGGGACGTCCCCCACCCCTGCATCAGCCATCATCTCTGAACTGAACTAATTCAGTGGCTTCCTAATGATAGAGCACCTCTCAAACCTGTTCTCCATACAGCAAAGACAAAGGAAACATCTATATATTTTCAATCTCTTGTCTAAAGTTTTCAATGGCATTCATTTATCATAAGACACAGACCTAAATGTCTAACATGGCATAGAGCACGTACACAGTATTAACCCTGTCACCTCCTCAGCCTCACCCCTCACCACTCTGGTCCCCATATTCCAGCAGATGTAACCACGCAGGCCTTTTATTCCTCCCTAAGACATAACATGTTCCTACTGCTACAGTAGGAAACTGTATACGCCTTTTCCTCTGCCTGGAATGCTCTCCTTACCCATACCTGTCTGCCCTGTCCAGTTCAAGTCCTACTGTATACCTTAAAACATCACGTACCTCCAATCAGACAAGCTAGTAATTATAATATTCATGCATTCATGTCATTATTTAATTCATTTCTTTCTTCCTCCACTAGATTACAAATTCCATGAAAACAGGATCTGTAGGTGTTTGGTTGTGTTTTAACACAGTGTCTGTCACAATAATGAGATTCAATAAATTCTTGTCACGTGAGTGGCTTTTTTTTTTTAAGTCATTTATAGAAGATAAGAGTGTTTGAACCTCTGTGTAACATTCTGACCCCAAAGTGGAAGCACTGATTTCTCATCTGTGTTGTTCTTCCCTATTATATAGCACTTACCAACCTCAAATTGTAGTGATTGGTTATTATTTTTGCTGCCCAGCCTGAGTTACTGTTTTAGATATGAAGAGTGTCTTATTTATATTTGTGCATCTTCTGCCCCCAAAGAGCATTTGGACGTTGGTGAGAACTCAGCACAAGTGCACTGGGGTACCTCTACCACCTCAAGAGACTGGCTTAAACAATGTAGAGGAATACTGGGTGACATTTGTCCCTAACAGCACAAAGGGGCCAGATTTACATGAAACATTCTCAGTCACTCACTGACAAGGCATTGAGACCACACTCAGCCAACTCGGAAAAGTCAAAAAATGGAAACTTTGGCCTAATCATCCAAATCGATTAATTCATTGGTTTCCATCTTTTTGGTGCTCGTTTTGTTCTATTTTCCACTTACTTGATCACTTACCACAAACATGACAACATGTACTTTTCATAGAAAAGACAGATTCCACTTCAATTTGACAACCCTTCCTCAGAAACCAAGAGAGAGCCTAAGTCTTAAAAAACGTGGAAAGATAAAGAAAAAATGAACACACAAAAACGTATGCTTAGTGAGGTTTCTTGCTCTTCTGGTCCGCTGTGAAATTTTGCTTTGTTACAAGATTTCTTAGATAACCATTTCGGCAAGAATGTAGGCTGGAGAAATGTCTTTTATCTCAGTGGTCAAAGTAAAATGAAAGTCAAAGCCATGACAATGCTATTATAAATTAACTGCAAGACATTAGTAAGAGTGTGGCATCCGGAACCAGCAGCTTAGATGGTGACTGCCCACCCCATCTACTGGGTCTGTATCCACGTGGGTTTCCCGTGTCTTTCTTTCCTCGCGTGGACAATTAAGATAAAAATACCACCGAACGAACAGGGTTGGTCTCCAAATTAAAGAATACATATGAAGAAGGGTCTGGCTCATTTGAAGACTAGATGACTGTTAGTGTTAGTCCCCAAATCATCACCACCATCGCCACTGCGTTACTCTGATGATCATTTTGCCTCTTAAGAAATGTAAAGACCACTCCTTGCCCCTCCCCCCAGCCACACGCCCAACACATAGTAATCATACATTTCTGAAAAGCTCAGTCATATAGCGTGAGAGTCAGAAACGGCATCAAGGGCAGTGTCCAGACAAAGAGGCGTTCTGCGATGGGCTGGAGCTAGGACTGGGCCTGGTCATGCCATTAGAGGCCCTCCCCACGCAAAGTGGCCCCGCTGTTGTGCGGCTGGCGATGGGCTGATAAGCGGGGGCAGGATGTGTTCATTTCTCGTCCAGCGCGTGTGGATGTGCGCCCCGCGAACAATAGGCTGGGCGAGGGGAGGTGCGCGCCCGGCCCCCACCGGCGCCCGGTTTCCGGACTTCAGGCCGCACACATCCCCTCTTTGTTTCCCGGGCCCGGCCGCACGTGTCGCCGCAGCGGCCACCCCGCCAAGCTTTTCCGCCCGCCGCGCCTCGCCCGGAGGCCACGGGGTCGCGGGGAGGAAGCCCGGAGGAAGCGGCGGCGGCCCGGGCCCGAGGAAGCGCCCGCCGCCCGCAGCGCTCGGGGAAGGTCTGCGCGCAGCGATAAGGACCATTGTCTGCGGCCCCAGTGAAAGTCCCCGCGCCATGCGCGATGCGCAGCCCCGCCCGCACCTGGAAGCCACCGCCCGCCGGGGGACACTGGCCATTGTGACCCCCCACGCCCGCTGTCCACCCTCCCAGAGCGGAAGGGTGGAGGGGCCGCCCCTCGGGTGTCACCGGCCAGCATTCTAAAGAACTTTTAAAGGAGCTGTGTCCCACGATCGGCTCCCCAAGTTGCCAGAGAAAAATGCCCTTGGCCTAAGATCGGGGTAGGACCTGCCAGTTCCCAGTTCTCGAAGCCTCAAGGCTGCTTGCTTTGATGAGCAAAAAACGTAAAGCTTAAAAATATTAAAAATGTGAAGCCTACAAAAAAGGTGTTATATTCTACCAATGAACGCCTTCCATCTAGACAGGCACACCTATCAGTATCATGTTGCATAGTGCAAGGTAATCACAAGATTCAAAAATAACATTTTAAAAAAAATTCTGAGCAATTGTGGTTGGAAATGATACACACGTTGAACCCGTTGTAGGATGAAATGTTTCTGTCTTTGTAGGATGAAATGTTTCTGTCTTTGTTCGTAGCTGTGACTGTTCAACCTCGCTGGGAGACCACTGTGGTTTTTGTTTTTTTGTGTGTGGTTTGTTTGTTTGTGTGTTTAAGTGTCTATTTGAGATCCTTTAGGGATGGCAGACCAGGGCCAAAGGGTTCTAAGCCTCCCTCTCTAAATCCCTGCCCCAGGCCATAGGCAAGAAGGTTGTACTAGAGGACCTGTGAGTCAGGACAGTTGAATGTCCTTGCCTTCAGGGCGGAAGCACTTCAAACCCATTGTCTCTGCTTCCGAGTTCTCTGTGTCTGCCTTCCACCAAACCTACAGGGATGGTGCAGAGATCACCTCCCAGAATCAGGGAGACAGCATAGAAAAGACCATCTCATTCATTCACAAATCTGTTATATGTGGGACTATTTCATTATGTTTCTTTCCAACTGACTGTCTACCTTTGACTACTTATAAAGCTCTAAATGAGCTTCTCCAAACCATCCCAGGGGCCTGTTGAAAAAAAAAAGCAAAAGGTATTTCAATGGAAAAATAAGCATCATATACAGCACACCCTTCCTGGCTGCCCACTTCTAGCCTGTCCATTGTCTTTGAACTATTTGGACACGCTGTGAATTATAGGTAAAGATAGTTAATTCTGTCCTATCTAGGGAAGATTTCAGTGAACACCACCAGTTCCTTTGTGGAAAAATCAGTTTTGTCTCCATTTGTAATTAATCTCAATATCGCTTTAGACACCTGTGTCTATTGTACAGATTCCACATAAATTTGTGCTCTTTTGCCTTTTCCTTCAAACGGGTTATAAAATTTGCCTGGCTCCTTCATCTTATAGGAACCTAAAAGTAGGTTCTTTAATATGTCTTCATATTTATATCTGTATGAGAGTCACGAGTTTTTCTGAAATTTTAAACATTCTTTTTCTGAAAACTATCTTTTATCAAGACTCCCAATTAAAAGTAACACACATCAAAAGGAAAGCATGAAGGAAAAGCATCAGAAAATAAAATGTAGTGGCAGCTTTGGTTCACCATTAGAGGCAGGAGATAATTTCATTAATTTGTTCTGTGTCTACATGGAGCACTGAGAGCTTGTTACTGAGAGCTTGTTGGGAAGATCGTGTGAAGCAATTATGGACTCTGAATTACTTTTATTAACTAGTGAAATGCTGAGGGGAGGCAGAAAGAGACCCAGAACTGGGGCCAGAATTTCTATATTCAAATCCTGGATGTTTCCACTTACAGATTGCAGCCCAAGCAAGTTACTTAACCCTCTGAACCTCAGTTTCCTTATCTACAAAATGGGATCAATCATAGTTACCTCCCAGGGTGGTTGAAGAAATAAATGAAATAGTCTTTGTGACAGTGTTACTGCTGTACCTGAGGTTCCACAAATGTTAGTTGACTCTGTTATTTTGGGTAAAGACACAAGAAATAGCAAGATAAAAATATTCAAACTGAGCCTGGCCGGTGTGGCTCAGAGGATTGAGCATCGTTCCATGGACTGAGAGGTCCCAGTTCAATTCCCAGTCAGGGCACATGCCCAGGTTGTGGGCTCGATCCCCAGTAGGGGCTGTGCAGGAGGCAGCCGATCAATATTTCTCTCTCACATCAATGTTTCTATCTCTCTCTCTCCCTAAAACATCAATAAAAATATATTTAAAAAAATATTCAAATTGAGGAGATTTAGAGGCAGAACTAAATTAAACATTCAGGTCCTGTGCTTAATAGGAGGGCCTTCAGCAAGTAAAATAACCTCTCCGGACCACCCGTTCTTTATCTCAACAAAGAGATTAAAACATCTACCTGGGAAAGTTGTGCGAACTAAAACAACGAATGTAAAATTTGTCTTGGAACAGTGCCCAGCAGAAAGAATACATTCAATAAATGGTACCTATCAATACAGCACATCAAAATAATTCAACTCAACTTCTCTGTAATTATTACCATCATTCCCGATTTGCAGTAACGTAGTTCATAGACAAGCCAAATACTATGACCCTGTCTTGTTAAAGAAACCACATGCATCAACATTGCACCGTCCAACTTGAACAAACTCTATTTCTTGAAGCGGCTGAAGACTAAAGAGGGAGCTCTGTCTTGAAATCTAAAATGGCAAGTCTCTTTCTACATGGAGAACGGGATGCCGGCCATCTGTCACCGGGAGCACCACTGGGGCACAAGGAAACAGAAGCCTCAGGAACCAAATAGAGAAATCCATGTGCCTTAGTGATTTCTTAAGGATGTGGAATGTTTTTAGTTTGGGACAAGCATAAAGTATTGTAGTTCACTGTGTCTGATATTTGATAAGAAGGTGGGGAAAGCTAGCTATAAAACAATATGTAATAGACAAGTAGAATCAAGATGGCCAGAATCCTTTCTAAGAAAAAGTTTGTCAAGCATGGCCACTTACTGGTCAAGTAAGCCCTGCCACCAAATGAATAAAAAAAAGGCACAGCTGATTATACTAACCAGACACAGACACCAGTTCCACAGGCTGGCCAGTGACAGCAGAAGACGCCTGTCACGGATGAAGGATGACCAAGAGGTCAATGAGATTCTCTTTCTGAAATTCAAATTGGGATACAGAGAAGAGCCAAGCAGTTGAAAGAAGCTAAAGCTCTTTAAAAAAAAATGTAGGGGGGCACCATGAGGTCGTCAGGGACGTGATGGGTCAGGTCACGCCCAAGTTTCGAATCAGTGGAAGTATTAGTGGGGAAAAGGAATTAACCAGAGGGTTACGTGGCAGGGATTACTGGCTGCACACCTCACTGTTCATAATTGGTCGCTGGCCCTGGAAGGCAGCTGCCCAGTCAGGGACAACATTTCCCAGCCCTCTTTGCATCCGCGGATATTACATGTGTTACCCCTGGGCCGGGACCCTTAGGATGAAAGAGGGACTCCTCTGTTTTTCCTTTACACAGGCTACACACAGACGTCAAAGCCCAAAGGGACCACAGGGAGGCAGATAGCAGCAGCCTGGATCCCCGAATCGCTCTGGGAAGACAGCAGCTCACTGACCTGAATTCCTACACGAGCTGTTTCTTGAATGAGTAGCAAACTTCTATAGTGTTAAGTCACCTTAAGTTATATGGGAATAGAAACAGCCTACAACAAACGTGAGGAGTAGCAGGGAAACCATGAAAATATGACGAGGGTAAAATGTCAGAAAGGACAAGCCTATTATGGAATTACCTTCGCCCATGAGGGTATGCTCTCACCAGTTTTAGTCCACGGTATCCCTAAAACACATCTCCACTTATGTGAGGTGAGCTGAGACAACCATTTCTCACCCTTATATCACAGATAGATGATGGACGGATGGATGGATGGATGGATGGATGGATGGATGGATAGATAGACAGACAGATGATAGATAAATGATAGATAGATAGATGATAGATAGATGATAGATGATAGATAGATAGATAGATAGATAGATGATAGATAAATGAGATGATAGATAGATAGATGATAGATAGATAGATGATAGATAGATGATAGATAGATGATAGATAGATAGATAGATAGATAGATAGATAGATAGATAGATAGATGATAAATGATAGATAGATGATAGATAAATGATAGATAGATAGATGATAGATAGATGATAGATAGATAGATACACATACATAGCCATATATAAACACATACATACTATGTACTTAGAAGAGACATTTTTAAATTTTTTATGTACATTTCAAAATTTTAACATGAACATGTTTTCTTTATAACAAATATGTGCACACATGCAAACCAATACAATCACTATATATCTAATGTAGCAAGTATTTTCCCATCATTTAGCCCCTACAGTTCCTGAAGAATAACATGCAATGTCTTAATGCTCCTTGATAAAATGAGGTGAAAAGTGGGGAAAATAAGCTGTAAAAGAGTGGCCTAAACTTTCTGAAACAAAGTATCTTTCCTATAGAATAAATAGCTAAGATTTGGGTTCTTATTTTCCCTAGAGGCCATCAGATCAATGATAGCCTGGGAGGCGTTATGTTATTATTACCCTTAAATATGAATGGAAATGAGTCCTTTGTTAAGCTATCGTGATTCCTTAATGATCTGAACAGGTCGCTTTCACACCAAAATTTTTCTAGAATCAACCTGGGATAAAAAAGAACATTTGCCCATCGAAATGTACAATTTAGGAAAGAGAAAACATTCTCTCCACGTTAAGGAGGGGTTTCCAGGAACTAATTTTGTGTTGAGAGGTGTTTGGGATCTCTCATATGGCTCGAAAATATGTCAAGAACCTTAAAAAAGAAGGAAAGGAAAGAGAAAGGAGAGAGAAATCAAAGGCGCAAAATGCAGAAGCAATATTTTCCCTTGACACCCAAGGCCGTGGTGTAGAGAAACAGGGCAAGTGAGTGTCAATTTCTGTTGTGGATACAAATATACTAGCAGTGTGACAACTCTAACACAAATAAATGAACGCCACAGCCAACTCCGAGTGTCCTTTGAAAGTTAGCAGAAAAATGTGGCATTATGTAGTTTGTGCGTGTGTGTGTGTGTGTGTGTGTGTGTGTGCGTGTGTGTATGTGAAGAAAAGCGATCGGCAACATGGATTTAGATAGCCTATTTGCTGTAGCTACTATGAGGCTCTCTCTATTCTAAATATTCATTCAAACTTCTGGCACAAAGGTGTGACATATGAGTCACAGGACCTCTACCCATTATTCAGTTTTTAGCTTTTGCCTTTGAAATAGGAATGGAAGGCCTCTCTGAATTAACAGTCACAAAACTAGTCACAGGCAGCTCTTGGGAGACTCTGTACCGATGACCTGTTCTGAGGTATTGAATCATCATTTCTATAATAAGGCGTTTCTGGAACTCTCTGATACTTACCAAGTGCGGGCTGGGCAGGTGCCTACCTGTGTAGCATGGAAAGCATAAAGAGCTTAATTTTCATGGAAAACTTTTTTTTTTCCCTTCACACAGGCAGATCCTGCTGCGTTTGACAGATATGTTCTAGAAGGAAGCTCCATCTAGACGTTATGTGTAACTTTATCTTATTCCCCTTTGAACACTACTGTTCATACAGAATGATCTCTCCACTGCCCAAAGTCATTACAATCTCTCCCTGCACATCGTCCCTCTGTAAATGTCAGGCGTAACTACATTTTTATTTGCAGAGATACCTCTGCTATGAATGAGGAAAAATTTTCTGCTCCCCCGCCTGTCTCTCTTTACCCTGTGCGCATTCTCCTAATATGATTTGTTGAACAAATTGTTCCATTAATCTGGGGCTGTTTGACAGTGAGAAAGTAAGTGCCAAAGCGAGAAGATTCACAAGAATCGGAAATCTTGGTGCCTCTTTCTCAAGGTAAATAGTTATTATATCAGGGTGTCAGACTGGCGAAATGGATGTGCTTTCATCCTCCGTTTGTAAATGTCACTTTTCCTCAGCCCATCAGGGTGACAAATGAGGTGTGGGTTACAGTAAGAGTTCATTCTTTGACAAAGTTCTTAACAGTCTATTTCAACAGAAAGCATCCAGTCTTCCTCACTTCCGTAATCTGAACCCCGCACCACAGCCAGGAACCCCTCAGGCCTGCCCTCACTCCTTTCTCGCAATCCTGGGAGAGAAGAATCTCTGTAACAAAATCTGAAATCTCAAAAAAAGTAAAAGTGAATGGACTAGGAAGTAGCTTAGAAACCATCACACTGATTTCCCAGGGAAATTCCGTCTACTCGTTCTCAAGATTTTATGATCCTAGGGAAATTTATTATATTAAGATCTTTGTTTAACTTGTCTTTCACTTTTTCTGTATACATTTGATTTTGATAGAAATGTTTAATGGCATTTTAATAGGAGTAAGGAATAGGTACGTCAAATATAAATAATTGAGGTAGACACATTGCTAGAACTGTAAATGAATGAGGGGCTGAGAGAAAGATAATTCTGCATCTGACTAATATCCTTCCCCGCAAAATATGCTTCTTTTTAAAACTTTTTTTCTTGATTTGAAAGAGAGAGGAAGGGAGAGGGAGAGAGAAATAGAAACATCGATGAGAGAGAACATCGACTGGCCACCTCCTGCATGCCCCGCACTGGGGATCGGGCCCACAACCTGGGCATGTGCTCTGACCGGGAATCAAACCGGTGACCTCTTGGTGTATGGGTCTATGCTCAACCACTGAGCCATACCGGCCAGGCAAAATATGCTTCTTTGATTAATCTAAGGTTTGAACAGAAATGAGACAGGTTGATTCTGTAAGTAAAAGAAGCTTAAGATAATATGTGCAGATAAACAGAAAAGAAGATCAATACTAAATATGGTGTGTAGGTTGACGCTATTGTCCCAAGAATCATATCTGTTTTACTTGAGTGCAATTAAAAATATTTTGTTAATGGGGCCCATCATCATTGCAAAGTCTTTCATCAGCCAGTTTGCTACATCAGCACTTCTGTGATTAGCAACATGACCCCAAGTTTCAAGTATTGGTTCCTCTGGTCTCCCCAGTTCCATATACCATTTGAATAATCCATCTGTCCTTGTGTCATTTAAACTTCCTGACCCTTGATTCCATCTATAAAATGGGTAGAAGACAGATGCTTAAGAAGGCAGTTGTGTGAATCAAGTTAGAGAATGGAAGGAGGCCCTGTAAAATGTTATGAAAAATAGCACTTATTTACAGATATGTATTTTTCTAGGAAAGATAATAGATTTCCAAAGAAGGAATCCCCAAGAGTTAAAGAATCATTGATTTTAAAATTTTCAGCTAAAGAGGGAAAAAAACTAATCATAGATAAGAGAAAAACCAGGCATACTCTTGAAAAACCAAGAGAGAGGAAAGATGTATTATTGATTGACAATGTCAATCTTAGAAGGAGACACAGGTCCATTGGATTGCAAAAGTAAAATAAAAGGCAAGGAGAAGATGGAAGCTGTCAGGCAGTCCAGAGACTCCAAGTAAAGATCTCTCTGGTAGGATGGGAGATTAGTGGGAATGACCAGCAGACAGTGTGAGGGAGCTTTAAGAAGAAAGGATAGCCCGACCAGCGAGGCTCAGTGGTTGAGCATTGTTGAGCATTGACCCATGCACCAAGAGGTTGCCAGTTCGACTCCCGGTCAGGGCACATGCCCAGGTTGTGGGCCCAATCCCCAGTGCGGGGCATGCAGGAGGTGGCCAATCAATGTTCTCTCTCATCGATGTTTCTATCTCTCCCTCTCCCTTCCTCTCTCTCTAAAATCAATAAAGAAAAAATATATAAAGAAAAAGAAGGAAGGATAAAGAGAGAGGGACGAAGCCCTTACAATTGTGAATACTACAATCTCTGACTTAAGGTGGGACGGCCATGACACATTATAGCAGCTTGTGTAAGCACATGGAAGGTGCCAGATAAATACTTTGTCACATCAAATTTTTAAAAAGCACCTTGTAATGTTAATATGTAGGATGAAGATGTGCTCTATGCCCCAAGAGGGTTACATATGTCCCAATATTCAGGCTGTGGGATGATGCTCATTAATACACTGACTTCCCCCATCTATGGGATTGTGTTTGCATGGGATATCTTGCTCTTTCCCCCTGCGCAAACCCTGTTGCCCAAAGAGGATGGCCAAATCAGTGGACAGAAGAAGCAAATCAAGAACAAAATCGGTCATGCAAGAACACCCTTCATTTGCAAACACCATGCTTTACACGTCATGACCAGGGATTTGTGTTATCACCAAGCATACAGCTTTATCACTGTAATATGGACAAATTGCCTGGAATTCGTGGTCCTGGAAAACATAGCTATAATTTGGGTCAAAATATGTCTACTCGCTCTAATTTACAATAAACCCTTCATGTAGTTCCAGTCACAGTGGACATTTCTGAGTCTCGGGCTTCGCTGCGTACCCCTAGAACTATGAAGGGAAAATAACGGAGGGTAGTTCTGAGCTCTGAGTGAGACTGACGGAACCACCTTTTGGACCTGGGACATCCTTGAAAAGATCGTCTTTGTTGGTAAAAAGGCGTTGTATTTATTGTCGGAAAAACCTAGAATTGGAGGTCAGGAAGACCTGCGTGTTGGTCCTTCCTCATTAAGTATTTATTGTGCCCTGAAGGGCAAGAGATAGGCTAGCTTCAGTCTTCCTATTGTAGCTTTAATAATGCCAACTTGGAGAGAATTACATGAAAATATGTAATTTAGTGCCGAGCAAAATACCTGTTCCACTGTAGGTGTTTAACAGTTGGGAGTTCCCATCCTTTCTTGTGTTTGCTCTATTTTTGAAAAAAAAAAAAAAAAGGTCAACAGCCAATCATGGTAGATTATAAAAAAGGTCACAGATGCTTGTGAGCCTATCAGCCATATCACTGAAACGTAATGCTGTGGGTTCTCCCATCCAGAGGCGGGATACACTTTCCTGCCTCTTGACTCTGGGTTGGCCATGGGACTTCCTTTGGCCAGTAGATATTAACAAACGTGATGTAAGCTTGATAAGCACTTGCACATTGGGAAACCATGAGAAAGACCACTACGTGAACGAGTCCAAACTAACCTGTCGGAGGACGAGAGGTCCCGTGGAAGAGAACTCAGGTGTTCTATCCTCCAGCCAACTCAACAACTCATCACCAGCTAGCTGCAGCGGCCCACACCAGCACCATCCCACTGACCCACAAATTATGAGCTAAGGGAAATGATTGCTGTTTTAGCTACAAAGTGTTATGGTTCACAGCAAAATCTAACCGGGAGACAAAAAAAACTTTCTTAGATTCAGAATTCTGATATGCCAACAGCGGCTTTCCAAGAAAGCATGCTGCCTTTTACTTTTTCTTTTTTTAAACTAAATTTAGAAGAACCAAAATGACAGTGGTGCTCAGCTCTGGCTAATAAAGGTGTAGACACTGTGTATCCTTGGTATTTTAAGGCCAATGGGAAGGTGTTATGGAAAGTGACACCCATGAAAGAGGACGAGAGAGAAGTCATGTCCAAAGAGGCAAAAGGGACATAAGAGTTGTTTGAGTATAGCAGATGGTCTCTCAAGGGCACAAGGACCTAGGCTGATTTATTAACAATGACGTCATCCCTCAACTAATCCAATCTTCAGGCTTCGGGAGAAACTACCCTGATCATTTTCATTTCCTCTTTAATCCTTGGACACTTAACTGCCAGTACTTTCAGCCTTAGTGCAGGCAAGGACACCCCACTCAAGCAGTGAGTAGTTTTACCTGAGGGCAGGAGGCTAGCATTCATTCATTGCATGAACCCATCAAATATCTTTTCTTATAGCTTTGGTGGAGCATCATATATATTTATGAGATTGAATTTTTATTTAAGTTTCCTTCTTGTACCATTCTACATCATTTTGAAGTTTTTGAACCATGCAATAAGTTTTCAAAGGAGGTATATATTGTACAGAAAATGATAAAGTGATTAATCATTAAAAATATTATCTTTATATACCTAAAATATCCAAGAGGATTAATGGTAAAATTTATTAAAACCATTACTACCAAGAGTATTGTAAGGTAGCCAGATTCATGTGTTAGCTTTCATTTTAAAATTAAGAAGGAATTACAAGATGTCATTTTAAAAGTGCATATTTAGAATAGCAACTGAAGTTATGAAATACCTAGAAATAACTAAATACGGACTAAGGAAAGACAATAAAAAATAAAATATTCCTGAAGGGCATAAATAAGACCTGAATTGCTAATAAGACACTGCCTTTCTTGATGGGATAACCAAAGATTATGTAGAGATGTCAGTTTCCCCCAAATCATCTTATAAACATGGTGCCACTCAGATCGAAATCCTAATGTAATTTTTTTGAAACCTTGACAACTTGATAATAACTTTTAACTGGGAGAATAAATACATGAAGGTAGGCAAGACACTTGTGAAGAAGAAGAATAGGAGAGGATTTGTTCTGCCAGATATCAAAATTTACTGTAAAGCTATAGTAATTAAATAGCATGCTGCAGATATGAGAATAAACAGACAGACCATTAGAGAATAACAGAAATTCCTGCGATCTGTCCATGTTTGTGTAGATTGTGTATTTCATAATGGTTGCATTTCCATCCAGAGAGGGAAAGATGGATTGTTCAACAATTGGTTTGGCATTTGAAAGTAAAATGAGGAAGAACCCATAACCTCCTAAGTAACAACAGACACAAAAACACACATAATAGATTAGATGTTTGAATGGAAAGAGCAAACTAACAGCAAAACCCTTGGAGAATATTTTTATAATTTCGATGAAGGAAAACTTGTTTAAGCATGATAGTAAGGTAAGAAACAATAAGAGGGGAAAAATGGATAGATTTGGCCAAATAAAAATATGTTGAACTTCTTTTCTAAGACAAACAATAAACTAGGAAAACATTTGCAAAGTCTATTCCAGACAATAAGTTAATATGCATGATATATAAAAAATTCCTACCAATTTTTAAAGATCTATCCTTTAAAAAAGATTGGCAAAGAGCTTGAAACAGCATTCTATAGAAAAAGCAACGTGAGTCAACCATAAACATAAAATGTCCTCTTGTTAGCAAAGAAGTGCACATTTTTGAAAAATCTTGTAATTTCTTTTCGTATTTGCAAACACTTTTTAAAGTGTGAATTTAGAAGTCTGTAAAAAAGATGATCAGATAACAGCACTTGATCTGTGTATTTGCTATTGTACACTTTTCTTTGCTATAATTACTCAATAGTTTCTTGCTTTTTTAAATACCACCCACTAAAAAAGAAAAAAAAAAAAAGGTAATATAATGTACCTGCATAAAGTAATATAACCATGATAGTTTATTTTGGACTTAGAAACATATACATTATTTTAAAGTTTATAACTTTCAGTGAGCTAGTCCCTGAACTGTTTGGGTTACCCTTCTGCAATGAGATACATACTCAAATTGAGAGAAATCATTTAGAAATAGTCATAGCCATTTGGCAGACTAATTTTATGTCTACTGAATCTAGTAATCAACATTTTCCAGCTTGTATTTTTTTCATTTCATTTTTTAGTAATTTTATATGATTATATGCTATTTTACAAATGTATTACTCCCCATTTCTTCCTATTTTGTCCTCCTATGTTTCTTTGCCTTTACATCTTCCCTTCACATCTCTTCCTTGACCTTCCAATCTCTTCCCTTCCCTTCCCTTCCCTTTTCTGAATGCAGGAACCACCATGGCAGAAAAATCCATGGAACAGTGAGGAGGAACAGAGTTATGCAGAGGCTAGGAAAAGGGAGGGGCATTGCTAGCGGTGGGTGGAGGAAATGTCCAGTCAGCACAGTTGAAAGATCGGTTCCGTTAAACAAGGAATGTGATGATTAAGCAAACCAGTTAATATATTTAATAACCTGAAGACAAGTTTCACATTGGCAGAGAAGATATTTACAACCACGGAAAAGGGTTAAGGCTAGAAAGAACTGTGCCATGTTGAATTGAAATAGGAGGTGTCAGTATGAACTCATATTATTTTAAAAACTGTATAAACAGGTGAAGAGTGTTATATACACAGATAGATAGTGTATGTACATGTGCATGTGTTTCTGTGAGTGTGTGCATGTGTGTGTTTTAAGTAGGATATGAAGAAGCACATTATATTAAGGTGAAGTATTTGCAAATTTTCTGTTCATGAAAAATTTTAGAACTCATATTTCTGCAAAAGGGAAGTATGCCATATATTGTGATTGGCCAAATTTCTGGGTGAGGCCTCAAGTCACCCAAAACATAATTCCCTAACACATAATATGGTACTTTCATAACAGGTATGTCTGACGCATTTTTTGTTTGATAGAGTGATAGAATTCCTTTTTGTATAGCCTACTTTTCTTGAATAGAGCTTCAACCAGACAGTTGATTATAATTTGCATAATTAATTACCATTGTAAAACGGAAATTTGGAATGATCTAGTCTACACATTAGATGTAGTTTCCAAATTCAGCACATAGATTCAAGGTGCAAGTGCAAGAGAGGTTTGTAGGAATCCTTGACTTTTACTTAGTACTATCTAATGATAGCTAAGTGCCTGCCCTTTTTAAAGTACTTTATAAACAGAAACTCAGTAAATCCTCACCACAAGCCTATGAGGTGTATGCCATTATTATCTCTACTTGAAGCTTCACAATGTTTGACCCAATCTGATTTCTTGCATTTTTTTTCTTGAAAGCTTATTTAAAATTTTATGAGGGAAGGCAATGGATTGGGAAGAGGGTCATAAAAGAGAGACACAGTCCTTTGCTAATACAGTTTTCCTTCAAACTCTGGATAGAAGTTTAGCTGGATCAATTTGCTGTTCCACAGTTTTGACCACTAAAGATTTCTGTAATTTTTTTGCATCATATTATTTTTGGTTTTTTTTTTAGACCCGGAACAGATTTGCCAGTATTTTGAATTCAAGCATTCTGACTAGTGTTTTTTGAATAAATTATCAATTTAAACCAAAAAGAAAAAAAAATGATGGAACAAATGTCCATTTTGAATCATCACAGAACAATTAGTTCTCCCGTGAGATAAGGAGATTTGAAACATGTTGATGTAAACTGTAAACAATGTCACCCTTGTCTAGAATCCTTTTACAACAGAATGTAGCATGAAATGTCTATACTCAACAGCTTGGTGGCTAATTTAATCACTTTTGTGAAAAGAGAGTGGAAGAAAACAGAAATATTCACTTATGTAGAATAGCCCTAGAAATCTTGACAGGTGCTTGATGAAGAAAAGCCCCTTATTTGTAATTAACCAGGAGCTCTGAGATTATGGGGAGATTTACAAACAGCCTCTTGAAGACAAACAAAATCATTAGTGGCATGAAATCTTCCTGGAGCGATAGGAATAATCTGAAATTGGTAGGTGAGTAACCTTCATCAAAAGATTCATAGACAACTTTTTCCTTTGACAGAGAAGAGTTCTTTCTGTTCTGTTGTCATAGAACAGATCCCAAGTATTCATATGGTTGTATCTAAGGAAGTTTTCAATGAATTGGTAAGCTGGAGGCCTTCTGAAACAATGGTTTCTATTCTATGTAACTTAAGAAGAGCTGGCAACAAGAAATAGGTAAGAGAAGATACAATACAGGTTCCTAATGTTGCCAAATCAGTTACATTTCACAGTTTCATTTATTGAACTCATTCATTCATTTAACCAATAGACATTCATTAAGAATTTGCTATGTGCAGGTGCTTGTTTGTTGTTGTTGTTTGTTTGTTTTTAGGAGATTTGAACCTTAGAAAAATAGAATATAGGATACAAATCATTAAATAGGTCATCACACAATTTTCTTAATTACAGGTTGGGCCTCTCTAAAGTGAAAAAAAAAACAACATGTTACATTTGATTATTTTCAGCAATGTCAGTTAGTGAGAGTAAATGTTCTATTATTTACCCTCTTGGGGGATAAAAACATATCTTTTTACTAATCAAATCATCCAGCTCATCAAAATATTCTTTTTATTTGGACAAGATTTTTATTCAAAAATAGTTTTCAGTCCACACTTCTATCTTAACGAACTCTACACGTTACTTGTTCATCATCAAATAAAATTTGGTCAACTTTCTTCATTTGTTTTTTACATATACAAATATGTATTTTGTTGTAAACAAAAATATAGAACATTGACCTGAGAACCAGAAGCAGTCTGTTCTAGGTCTGGCCCTGCCTTATTTGCTCAGTGAACGTGACATTTCACAAAGCTCTTCATTTCTCCTGGACTTATTCTCTTTTATCCTAAAATAACCACACACAAAAATCTCCATCTACATAATTTTACTATAAATATAGAAGGGGAAGCAATACTCTTACATAATTTAAAATCCTATTGCCCTGGCCGGTGTGGCTCAGTTGGTTGAGCATCGATTGCCCCACGCACTGAAAGATTGCCAGTTCAATTCCCGGTCAGGGCACATGCCTGGGTTGCGGGTTCAGTTCTTGGTCAGGGCATGTATGGAAGGCAACCAATTGAGGTTTCTCTCTCACATCAATGTCTCTCTCATCCTCTCTCCCTCCCTCTCCCTACTTCTCTCTCTTACAAAAAAAATCAATAAAAACATATTTTAAAAAAAATCCTACGTCTTCAACTGAACTAGCCACGGAATGTAAGACTTGCCCTCCATGATGGACTAAATATTTGTGTCCTCCCAAATTTCATATGTTGAAACCCTTCCCCTCAATGGGATGTATTAGAAGGCAGGGCCTTTGCAGGATAAGTAGGTCATGAGGGTGCAGCCCTCACGAATAGGATTAGTGCCCTTATCAAGGAGGCCGCTTCTACCACGTGAGGACATAGCACAGTGAGAAGGCAAATCTATGAACCAGGAAGCAGCCCTCACCAGACCTCAAAACTGTCAGAACCTTGGCTTTGCTTCCCAGCCCTCAGAACTGTGAAAAAATCAATGTTTGTTATGTAAGCCACCCAGGGTACGGTAGCTTGTCAGAGTAGCCAGATGGACGACACCCTCTAAATTCACTTGTGGATTTCAGTGTCTTCTGTACAGCCCGATTTCATATGAACAGGTCTTGACCACATCTTGGTTTGCTCATCTTTTACTTTAATTACTTTATTTTGATGTCTGGAGACCTCACACACACACACACTGTAGCAACAACAGCAATTTTTTTAAAAACCTAATTTGGAAGTAAACCAAGAGGAAGCTCAACTTCTTACCATCCCAGAAATAAAGGGGATCTGGGCCCTGAACGTGTTTGACTTTCTAGGTGTTCTCTGAAAGAAAAAATGGAAGAGAGAATCAAAAACAAAAACACAAAAGCCCACAGATCACTGAGGTCATGTCAAACAAACCCTACCCTGGAATGCCACCTGCTGTCATTGATCCTAGCGATGTCAGTGCCACGTGAAGGGGAGAGACAGCTGCCCTAAATGGGGGCCCTTACGTTCAGCATCTGGAAACTCCTCCACCCTTTAATGTATTAAAATATTTAATCAAAATCAAACGCTGGTGCCCCTATTTACACAAGTGCTTTATTATCCTGTACATTACACCGCAACCCGCCTAGTTCTTAATGTGACCGAAGGAGCTAGTCGGCATTTATTACAAATGCGAGGTAGTAAGCTTCTGGCTGAGCAATTAATCACTGACACCAAGGAATTCCTTCTCTTCGGGTGGGGAACCCATCCAAAAACTAAGAAAAATAATCAGGCTAATTAATTCTTATCTGCAAAGAGCAATTAGATAAATGACCTCAAAGAAAGACTTGTCACCCCTAGTGAGACACTCACTTTCTAAATAGAATGTGTCGGAGCCTCTGTTCACCGGGCAAGTGATACTGTGAAATGGAGATGACAGAAATGAAAGGGAAGGAAATGATAGGGGAGCAGGTTAATTAGAATGAAGGCCAATGAGAGAGACAGAGACAGAGAGACAGAGACAGAAAGAGAGAGAGAGACTGAGAGACCTTGTCAGCCCGGCCTCCTTTCTCTGTATATGGGCAGATAACACAGGACATTTTTATATTCCCAAACACAGTGAAACTTGCCCCAAATAACTCCTTTACTCAAGGACAGCCTTTTTTATTATCTCTTTTTTAAAATATATAACAAAGTTTATTTTTAGGGCAGTTTTAGGTTTATAAAAATTGCAAAAGCAGTATTTAAAGTCCCCATGCATCTCGCACCTAGTTTCCCCAACTATTAACATTTTATATTACTATGGTATAGTTGTTATAATTAATGATCCAGTA
Organism: Tadarida brasiliensis; assembly: GCA_030848825.1. Lineage (NCBI taxonomy): Eukaryota > Metazoa > Chordata > Mammalia > Chiroptera > Molossidae > Tadarida > Tadarida brasiliensis. The sequence goes on from CM061279.1 coordinate 6,942,335, forward strand.
TTAACACATCAGTATTAGCAAAAGTCCATACTTGCTTCGGATTTTCTTCGTTTTTACCGAATAGACTTTCTCTATTCCAGGATGCCACATGACATTCAGTAGGCATGTCTCCCGAGGCATCTTTTGGCTGTTACAGTTTCTCAGACTTCCCCTGTTTTAGGGGACCTCCTTCAACTAGGATACATCTGATGTTTTCCTCATGATTAGACTTGGGGTATGGGCTTGGGGAGGAGGGGCACAGAGGTCAAGTGCCATTCTCATCACATCCTATCAAGGGCACATACTTTCTACTTGAGTATCACTGTTGATGTTGACCTTGATCAAAAGGCTGAGGTCATGTTTACATGTCAGGTTTCACCTTAGTAAAGTTATTCCCTCCCATGTCCCACATTTCCACGCTCTACTCTTTAGGAGGAGGGGCACAGGACTAGCTACGCTCTACTTCCTTGCGGGGTGCAGCATCCACATAAATTATGAATTATTCTGAATGAGAGAGTTGTCTCTTCTCTCCCATTTATTTAATCAATTACTTACTTATACCCATGTGGACTTCTGGATATTCATTTCAGACTTTGGTTTCTAAGCCAACATTATTCATGTTGTTGCTCAAATTGTCCCAGCCTTGGTCACCGGGAGTTCTTTCCATTGGCACCTGCGTCCCTTTGGCATATCTATATTGTTTGGGTTTTTATTTTTTAGAGGATTTCCTAACTTTCTGGCGCTACACGTTTTTTCCAGGACTCAAGAACAACTTTTCATTCCACAGGTAAAGCTAAAGCTTAAATTGACATGGAGGTGCCATCAATGCTGGGTTAAATTCAGACCAAAGGGTGACAGTAGATAAGAGGAGAAAGAAGAAAAACACTGAAGACCAGTGGCAGGTGTAGGAGAAGAGTCCAAAAAAAAAAAAAAAAAAAAAAGGCAGAAGACACAGGAGGTAACCTTGGCCTAGATTTCAGGTTTGCTCAAAGCTATTTCTAGATATACCTCTAAATTCAATTTTCCTATCTAATTCACAGATCATTTTTTTCTCCACTTTTATTCCTACACAGTTTTATGTCCTTAGAAAAATGTTATGTCATGATTGTGAGGGGGAGACAATATGCTGCAGGTAGAAAGAGTATATATTTAGAATATGAAAAAAAAAAAAGGTTTAATCAAATTCCTGGTTCTTCCACTCACTGGCTGTGTGAACTTATGGTACAATTCAACCTTTCTGAGGTTCAGCACTCTTAAAATGGGTATAAATGCAGATAGATAGATAGATAGATAGATAGATAGATAGATAGATAGATAGATAGATAGAATAGATAGATAATAGAAAGATGGATAGATAAATAGATAGATAGAAAGATGAATAGATAGATGGATAGAAAGATAATAGATACATAGATAGATAGATAGATAGATAGATAGATAGATAGATAGAAAAAAGAAAGATGGATAGATAGATAGATGATAGAAAGATAGATAATAGATAAAAGAAAGATGGATGGATGGATGGATGGATGGATGGATGGATGGATGGATGGAAAGAAGAAAGACAGAAAGATAGATAGATGGATAGAAAGATAGGTAAGATAGATAGATAGATAGATAGATAGATAGATAGATAGATAGATAGATAGATAGATAGACAGATAGACAGATAGATAGATAGATAGATAGGAGAAAGATGAATAGATAGATGGATGGGTGGATGGATGGATAGATAGATAGACAGACAGATAGATAGCAGACAGATGAATGAAGGAGAGATAAAGAGTGGGATATCTGTGACCATCGGATGGAATGTGTTCATTTATTCAGTGCCTGATGTAAAGAGAAAGATATGGGCCGTAGGTAACCAGTCATTGTCAGTTCCCCTCTTGTCAATTGTTGGGTACACTGACCTGTCCATACAAGTATCTGCTACACTCATCTTGGTGGATACCAACATCAAAGCATTATGTGTGCATGCAAATTATGCTGAAAGCAAATGTGGTCTTTGAAATACTGGGTCATATTCAAAGCTCTTGAGTTCTCACATAATTCTTTGAGTATTCCGCCCCCATAAAGATTACAAGAGAGTAGACATGTGTATGTACTAAAGTGAATGGCTCTAGAAAACCTCTAAAATTCACTACTTTCAAAAGACACCTTTTTTGGCAACAATTCTAATACCAAATGATCAGCATTTATCACTTCTATAAAACAGATGCCTTTTCTAATTCAGCTCTTCAATTGGCCATGACATCCTGATGCTAGAAACATATAATAAATTATTAGAAATAAAGGATAAGATCAGACATTGTTACAAAAGCCTGAGTATAATTATAAGGATCAGATGTTCTTTCTAACTGGGGGATATTTCACAGACAGTACATTGAAGGAATCTTACATATAAGATTTTTAAAAAAGGAAAAAGGAAAAATTTCTCCACATACAATAGCATATATGTGGTTTAGTTTTAAGCAATTAAATTAATAAAATTTTAGATGAGCATTAATTGACAATTCTTAATATCAATAATTGATATAATTTCAAAGGTTGAGATGTGCCCAAACAGTTAAAAATCTTTTAAATCTGCTAAACTATTCCCAAAGAACCATGGTTGGTTTTGTTTTTTTTAAAAGCAATTTTGATTCCAGCCAAGGTAAACACTTAGTAGAACCTAATTTCTCCTGGTATAAATATTTCAGATTTTATAATCCTTATGAGATGAGGCAGAGGGAAAAAGATGAAAAGGAATGAGATATACTTCAAATTTTCTTTCGAGGCTTATTTCAGGTCAAAGACAAAATAGAAGGTTAACCTAGAGGTTACTTCCAGCATTACCTCAGTATGTATATATTAGAAAAAGAAGTAAAGTCCTCAAATGACGCAATTTATACACTAGCTGAAAGAACTAACAAAGCTTCTGCAAGTGGTAGAAATAAGTTCCTTGTCTGGCTTACGTTAGCATGGTAACGTGTAGAAAGAGGGTAGCACTGGATGCAATTTATTTCCATAAAGATGATTGCTAATAGAGGGCTGTACCTCCTCAGGACTCCAATCAGACCATTATAAAGCCAAGGCTCCTATTCAGTGGGTGAGAAGTACACCAGCAAATGAACCTCTTATTAAACTGCAATTCTACTCCATAAAACTCCACTGAAGAATAGTGCATGTTGACAGCAGAACATAGGACGGCATGCTAACCAAAGGTCCCTCAGTCCCATTACAGACATCTTTTCCTCAGTAGACTTATTGCTGGTGTGCGACGTGCACTCTTGTTTAGCAAAAAAATAAAATATGTCTCTCTGATTGCCTCTCAAATGCGCATTGTATATTGAAACTTTCATATCCAGAAAATTGATTTCTTGAACTCATAAAATCAGCTGGATCATCGGAGAGAAGGCGATGAAATGTAGGTGATGGCAATGATGACAGTTATCATTTCCTGTTTTGTCAGGGCCTGCACTGGACCACCACAAATACTAGCTCATTTATGTATTCTAGATTCTAACAATTTTTAACCATTATTAGAAGTACCTGGCTTTAATGAGAACCACTTAGAATAGTTATTTAGGATTTTATTTCCTTTTCAGTTTTAGAGACCAGAAATACATTTATAGAGGATTGAAATAAAGCCAATAAAATCTCACTGAGATAATTTTTTAGCAAAGTTGCAAACAATTAAAATGACTGGATTTAAAAATTATTATATGTAATACAATATGATATGAAACATAGATCAGCTGCCTCCTGCATGTCCCCTACTGGGGATCAAGCCCATAACCCAAGCATGTGCCCTGACTGGGAATTGAAACTGGGACCTCTCAGTCCATGGGCTGACGCTCAACCCACTGAGCCACACTGGCCTGGCTATTGTATATTTTATATATGCTTAAGTGGCAAAGGGATGATAACATTCAAAATTCAGAATAGCATTTACTTCTGAAGGGAGAAAGGGCATGATTGAATAAAGACATATAAGGGACTCCATGGGTAATGGCAGTGTTCTAAGCATCAGAGTCTGCGCCCATAGGTGAACCAGATTAAATCAAAATGATTCTTATATAACCAGAGGCCATCCCCCTAAGCTGGTTCTTCTGTTCTTTTGACCTAATTCCATTAGTATTTGAGCACTTCCTGGTTTCCCAACATAACTTGGTGTCCCAGGCTCACCGTGCTTCCTGTGCCCAGTGGAACAAACTCTGACCACTAACTTTTCATTGAAATCAAGCACCTACCTTTTATGCTATCACTGGTGTTTGTTCATTTATTGCGATGTTTTTAGAAAGTGTCTTCTGATTTGGTGGATGCCAATCAAGCCGCAATGTTTCTATCAGAACTTGTTTTTTATAGAAACATGTGTTTACAAATTAAATCTGTGTGTGTTTGTGTTTAACAAATTTGAATTCAAAACTGACCCTTTCAGCTTCTTGAGTATATGAACTATGTCTTCTTTCTCCTACAGAGTCTGGCAAATATAGTTATTAAATTAATAATGGCCAAATGGCATTAAATACCAGGCAGCTCTGTGTGTGTGTGTGTGTGTGTGTGTGTGTGTGTGTGTGTGTGTACATACACTGATCTGGAATAACCTGAAATGAGAGTAGGCGGAAGCCTGTAAGTTAACAGAAACCACATTTCATCTTTATCTCTCCACTTAAAAGCAACTGGCCTCTGTTTTTCAAGGTTATCACCTTTGTCTGAGAACTGAAGAGGCTTGACACGCTCCTCACCAATGTTGTTGACTTGCAAGACTTTCAAGCAAGAATCTTCTCTCGAGCTCCCACTGCTGTTGCCTAGCCCTCCCAGTAATGAGTGGGCTTCTGAGTGACTTACACTCCAGAGGCTGAAATGATTGGACTCTCCTGGACCACTCCAGGCAAGCCTCAGAGCCCGACGCTCAGCCTAAGTTATATAAACAATGTCCTGATGAGAGTATTCTCTTACCCCATCTGCAGCTGCAAGGGAATCCATTATTTTCCCTTCCCCAGGGAAGGCAAAGGTCCCGGGCATCATTACTCCTAGGCAAATGTAACCGACTCTACCGCACACCCTAATTTGCTTGCCATAATTATAGGTCACTCACCCGCTTTATTCCCCACCCCCCTTCCCTTTTTTTGTTCTTATCAATAATAAATGGAGCCCGTGAATCACGCCGCTGTAATATTTGGATATTATGAAAATGCTAATAATAATAAGGTAGTGTCAGCAACACCCTGGCTTTATCAGCTGGTCTGATGCTCTATTAGGCAGCCAGTGAGGAGTTCAAGCAAATTGGTTATGTTAATGTCCTGTAGTACTTGGAAAAGATGAGGAGCCGGCAATTAATTTTTTCCAAGCTGCAGGCCGACAAGCAAATTTATATTCCTTCCTCTCCGTGGGATCAAGCTCAGAGAAGGTGAGGCAGAGAAGTGAGCTTCAAGTAGCTTTCCAGGATCAAATTGAACAGTGCTAAATAAAGCCTGGAGAGGAGAAGGGAGAGGGGGAAAGCGCACCCAACAATGGGCCAGCCATGCTCTTCTCCATTCATTCCGCTGACAGGGCTTTTGCAACTTAAACCTGTTTTATTAATTATGTTTGACATTTCCTTAATTAGTTTCATTTACATCCCATCAGCCCCTACCAGACGATTGCTCCATACATCATTTTACTAGAGAGCGTGATGCCTACAGAATTATAACAACAACAGCCAATTTTGTGTAACTTACAGGAAACGAGTGGACAGTCCTTACCATTTAAAACGGTTCTATGGAAACGAGGGGAAAGTCACCCCAGAGGTTTTTTTCTTCTTCGGAATTGCTAGGATACCTAATATATTTATAAAGGTAGAAATATTCAAATTATATATTGATAGACTCAGGTTTATTGTCCAGCTACAGAATTTACCAGGTCTTAGAAATGGCTCTTTAAAAAAAAAAAAAGATAGGATGCTGAATAAATGAGGTAGAGTCAGAAACTTATCAGGGATGGTCCTAGTCCTTCCAAGCTAATGTCCCCTATTGCCATCAGCCAAGTGTACGCACTGCTCATGACCTGGAAACTCAGCCAGCAGTTCAATACGACAGCCCCCCGCTCACCACGCCTTCAAGCACAGGCATGACCTGCGTGGAATACCATCCCTTTCTTGTTGAAACTCAACCTTTTCCTCTCTTCCTTTTCCCCAATCCATTTAAAAAAATAAAATAAAGGGCAGATTCTGCACAAGGACGAATGCTGTGGATTCACCAAAAGTGGGGTACAATGCTGCTTCCCCAAGGGTTTGACTCAGGAGAAGACGGTGGATATGTAAGTGTGGGTGGGAGCACGTGGGCAGTGAACTGCTCCACGGAAAATAGGACCTGTTCTCCAAACCAGCTAGGCTTTCGGCAGCCCGAGTCCTATGAGAAGGTTGGTACTGCACTCCAACTCACCCACAGTGCTTTTCATTTTGTCCTTTTTTTTTTTGCTTAATCCTCATCTGAGGATATTTTTCCATTGATTTTTAAAGAGAGTGAAAGGGAGAGGGGGAGAGAGAGACACACATTGATTGGCTGCCTCCTGCATAACCCCGTTCGAGGCTGGGGATCGAACCTGCAACCCAGGTACATGCCCTTGACCAGGAATCGAACCCACAATCGTCCACAGGCCGACGATCGAACCACTGAGCCACACCTCATTATTATTTATAATAAATTCCTAATTACTGGTTACTCTTCTTTAAGATGGCTTTCACTTTGACTTCCTTTCAAGGTCCCTTTGTCTGGTGCCCTCATCTCTGGACAACTGAAATGACCACTGACATGTCTCCCGGATTCCACTGGCTCCTACCTCCTGTCCCTTCTTCCTATGACAGTCATCATGTGGGCAGAGCTCTGTTTAGTCCATGTCACTCTGTCCAAAATCTTGAATAACTTCACTGCTGTTGACTAAAAACTCACAGCCCTTCCCACCATGAGTCTACTTTCCATTCACCTTCCATTCTGACTCATGCTGTCCATTGCTCTGCACCGAACGTGGGTTTTCTCAACTCTTGCTGGGGCTGATATCATTCTCTTCATCTGCTGTCTTCTCCTCACAAGCTCCACCACCACTCGACCCCATGCCTACAGCTGGGCACAGTGCCCCCCAAGAAGCCCCCCAAGTTAGCTCACTAAGGAGGGACGCTCCTCACCTGAAATGTCGCTCCTTCCTCCATCCACCTTTACTTCTGCTCTTGCCCTGACCTTGGACAGTTCCTACGCTATTGTATTTGAGCTAATATTTTTTTCAGCTCATTTATGATTCAGTCTGTTAGTTGTTTATGCCTTATTTCCCCAATAAGATGCTTCATCCTTATGATTCCATATATTTATTTTCCCCATAGTACATACATGGTGCTCATTAAATACTAATGAAGGCAGAACAGCATGCTAAGCTTATCTGTGCCGACACAGATTAACTGGAGTATCAGCACCTACTGGTGCTCAGGAAATACAAGATGAGTAAGAATGAATACCTTCAGAAAAAAAAAAAAATCAATAGGCTATGATAAGATCTACAGTGTCACAAAGAATCATTCACAAAACTATCAGGACACATAACTTTTTAAAGTATGAATTATTTACCTCATTTTGCTTAAGTAGACACTTAAAAGAGAAGGGCAATTAATTCTAGTCACGTAATTACCATTTGGAAAATAATACGTATGTTTTTCTAGGTGCCAAACATCACGCGAGGTACTCACCGTACCTGCGTTTTTTCAAATGTATGCAGTTAACCATCGTTAGCTCTGTTTTATAGATACAGGAAGTTGAGACTTAGAAAGAAGACAAAAACTTTCACAAGTTCACAAAGCGACATTCAATAATTGAGCTGAGGCTGGAATTTGCATCAACTTAACTGTAAAATGATGTTCTTTCTAGGATGTTATGGGTTGTTAACCGTATTAGAAATCTACAGCAGTCATATCAACCTTGAAATTGCTCAGGCTGGTGCAGACGGAGAGAGAGATCAAGTACGGGTTATGATTTAGACTTATCTCAGTGAGTACAATAATAGGTGATATTTATTGAATATTTAGTCCATGCCAGGCCCTGTTCAAGCTTTACTGTGGCTGCATTAAATGCTTTGATCACCTCTGCTTCATGCGATGGGCACGCTTCCCGATTCACAGGATAGCAAATCAAAGCACAGAGAGTGTGGTTTATCACCCACGGTCCTACACCCGGAAGTCGCAGCACTGTGATCGAACTCATTCAGGATGACTCCAGGGCTCTCAACAATGGTGACAACTCAGAAAATATATTTTCTCCATTTGCAAAAAGGAAAAGAAGCCCGAGGCCTCTGCAGGTTGGCCCTTAGACAACAACTCGACGGCTTTGTACTTTTTTTTTTATTATTATTATACTCATAACTCCTGACACCCCTAAGTAGTGAGAAGCAGTTCATGCTAAATCAACCCTTATTTTTTTCATCAGGCAAATACTGCTTTTCTCATATTATGGTAGGGAGCGTGAAGACAAAGAAACAAAATTTATGTCCCCATCCCTGAAACAGTAGCTCTTGAATTGGTCCTTGTTCGTAAGATACTTTGTGATGTGCACGTATACGTCATTATCATCTCCTTCTGCCAGGTGCCTATTTGTTCCAAGTATCAGGCCATCAGGGTCATTTTCATTCCACTGCTTCTATTTCAGTAAGTCTATTTTATATTCGTAAGCTTCAGAGAGAACACTTTTGAAAAAGCTCCTTGCAACCAGGGAGGTAGGACAAAGGCCAATTAGGAGACCACATGGGATCTGAAAACTACAACTGAGGTCATGCTACCCAGGGCCATTAAGGCCTCTTCATCGGGGTCATGGCAATGGATTTAAATAACCTGTTTCTAAACGAGATAATTATATGCTGCCTTTTCACATTTCTCATGACTTCTTAGTGATGTAAGTTAATCACACCAAGTCCTAAGTTACCACTTACTGTCTCCTCTACAGTTGAAAGTGGTTTATTTTGGTCTGTGAATAAAGTGAGGTCCAATTAACAGGAGTTACTGAGCACTCACTATGCGCAGACAGTGTTCAACATACTGCTGATACAGGAGTGAAGAAGACAGGTAGGTCCTTGGTGCCCAGAAGGTTATGTCCTACCGGGACAGCAGGTCACAAAAGGAAGAACAGCAGGAAGAAGTAAAATGGTATAGAGAGTGACTGGTCCTGAGGGCAGGTGACGCACAGCGGTCAGGGTGACCAGGGAGGGGAGAGTGAACACAAAGAGGCAACCTGCCATGACAAGGGCTGGAGGTGACCTTCAAGACGGAGGGAAGTTCAATGCAAAGAAGCCAGAGGAGGGTGACCAGAGAGCAAGGAGAGAAGCACAGGCAGACATCTGGGGTAGCCCTTGGGCATTATTCTGAGTTCAGTGGGAAACCACAGAAGGTATATGTGTTTTAACTCAGAAAAATTAAAAATATCAACATCAAAAGGTATGAATTTAGCCCTGGCCGGTTTGGCTCAGTCGTTAGAGCATCAGCCTGTGGACCAGAGAGTCAAGGGTTTGATTCCCGGTCAAGGGCACATGCCTCAGTTGCAGGTTCAATCCCCCGCCCCAGTTGGGGTTATACAGGAGGCGACCAATCAATGTATCTCTCTCACATCAATGTTTCTCTCTCTCTCTCTGTCTCCCTCCCACTCTATTAAAAAAAGAAATCTATGGAAAAATACCCTCAGGTGTGGATTAAAAAAAAAAAGGGGGAGGTATGAATTTAAATCAGAAAATGATTTCCATGATAATGAAAGTATAAGGCAATTTTAATTTTATTTTGTTTAAGTTCCAAATTTTAAAGAGACTTGGTGGAAATGTTTAGGGGCTTATGGTGAGCTTATTAAAAGTGGTTTTCCAGTGGATTTTTCTATTTTTTTTCCTCCCAAATAATGGTTGTATCCTCCAAGAGTCTGTGTAGAGGTTAAAAAATATTTAAATGTTTTTTAAGCAAAAGATGAATAGGTTACACCACATTTTGTTTCCTACTCAAGAAGTCACTTCTGCGCCTGTCGGGAGAAGCTCAGAAAGATGAAAAGATGTTCACATTTCCTTGGACCCTCTGACTGCTCTGGGTGTGGTGCTGTGAGCTCACACTTCTTTTATTCTTTTCTTAAGCAAAGTCCTTGTGGTCACGGATGGTCTACGTGGCCCGTTCCTCTCAAAATGTAACATGCATTCACCAACTTGGGGATTCAGCTATAATCTCAGAGAGACATCGCCAGCCTCCAAGACAATTAACTGCCTGTGTCATTTCCTATAAAACACTGCTGGCTTACGGAGGGCTGCTGGAGATCTGAAATATCATCACATGGCGAAAAATAAAAATATTTTGCTGTCATATGCTGTCACATACTGTCAGAAAGCCTTGTGCTATGGCCACAGTCGAGTTGGATCCGATTAAAAGATCAGCAAACAAGGCAGGTTTAGGGGTATTTGACCTCGTCAGGGCTGTGCCTGTAAGCACCTGTCAGGGCTTCCGTGGTCCTCTGCTGGGACACTCTTGTTTATGCAGCTTGCCAGTGGACATGCCTGATGACATCCTTGAGAGGAAACAACAGACTCGCGTGTTTAGTTTTCTATTTTCAAATACTGTTCAGGGCTGCTGTGAAGGAGCTTAAATTTAATTCCAATTACCAGTTCCACAAACAATGAATTATTCAAGATAAACTGCCCAGTTTTACCGAGGCATGTGTGCACTCTGCATATGTTTGCTTTTCCCTACACATGTGTGGAGGAGGATGGAGAAATTAAATTAGCTTCTCCTCCATGTATTAGAATTGCACAGCGCGATGTATTTCAAAGAAGCAGATCAGTATTTGCTGAGTGGGGATTACATAACTCATGAAGACTGCACAGCTCCAAATATGCATGTATATTCATTTAAAAAGTTAAAATTAAATAGATCACATAATGAAACGTAAATTTTTATATTATAAGCAAGGGAAAGAAGCTTCATGTAAGATAGCCATGTGCGTGTGTGCGTGTGTGTGTGTGTGTGTGTGTGTGTGTGTGTGTGTTTTAGGAATGGGATGGTGTAAATCGAATAATAGAGACAAGAAGTCTTTTATTTTTATTTTTTGTCTTTAAGCCACTGCATTGCAATTAGTGGCGATGTCATGTCATAAAGTTAGCAAAATTAAAATTTTAGCCACCTTATAAAGAAATACGGCTCCCCTTCTCACCAGGTGATTCATATGGTGAAAACATACACTTCATTTTCAGTGATATTGCCCTAAGAATTTTTCATATATTTGCCTTAGGCAAAACTGAATTTTCTGTCCTTGTTTAAAATGTTCTCATTTCACAAGGAAGGGAAAAAAATCTTGTACAGCTAGAGCACGACAGTTTCCCCATCTGTGAGAAGTTGCTCTGAAAACACGGATGTAAGTCTAAGAAATATTTTCATTTTTAAAGGCCTCGATTTTCAAAGTCATCTTTTCACTGTATTATAGAAACATAGGAAGCGCACCGTGATTAGTGTACCATTGGATGATTTTCACAGCCAACACACCTGGAGAGCTACGACGTGATACAGAGCCAGGATGACTCCAGAGTCCCACCCGTGCCCCCTTCCAAGGACAGCCTCCCATCCATCCATGGCTATCAGGTCGTGTTGCCTGCTTATGGAATTCTGCAGCCTGTCTTCTTTTGTGTCTGGTTTCTTTCTTTCTTTTCTTTTGTAATATGTGTTTATTGATTTGTTTTTAAAGAGAGATGGAAACATCAATGTGAGCAACATCGATTGGCTGCCTCCTGCACGCCCCCTACTGGGGATCGAGCCTGCAACCTGGGCATGTGCCCTGACTGGGAATCGAACCGGGACCTCTCAGTCCATGGGATGGTGCTCAGTCCACTGAGCCATGCTACTGGGCTGTGTCTGGTTTCTTTTACTCAACATTATGTTTGCAAAATGTATCCGTACAGCTGTGGTTCATTGTCATTGTTGTACAGTATACTCCACTGATCAGTTAGACCACAATGCATTTCTATGATCTACAGCCGTGCACTTTGTTTTTATTTTAATCTCAGATAATATTATAATCATCCTTAAAAATGATTCTTAATACATATTAGTATATTCATGTTAGGAATATACTTAGAGTAGAATCACTGGGTCACAGGGCATGGATATGTTCAACTTCAGTACATAGTGTTAAAAGAGTCGGCTAAAATAGTATCATACATTTAAACCCCTAGTTCATAAGAGTTTCTATTGTTCTGCGTCCTAGCCGACATTTGTCACAATTAATCTTATAAATTCAGCCAGGCTGATGGATGTGCCCTGGTATCTCAATGTGGTTTTGATACTTCCCACGAGACCAATGTATTGTGAGAGTACCTTCTTGTATTTATTGACTACTTGGATAGCCTCTTTTGTGAAGCGTCTGCTCAGGCCTTTCCCCACTTGCCTAGTTCATCGTTTGTTGCAGTTTATTTTTCAATATCGCTCATTTTGTTTAGTGCATTTTGGGTTCCGTTTAATTAATCGTTGCCTACCCGAAGGTTGCGATGATATTCTCCCATGTTCTCTTGTAGAGGTTTCATTATTTCAGTTTTCACCTTTTCTTCTTCAATTCACCTGGAAGGACAGGGTTCCCTTTTCTCTCTCTCTAAGGATATCCAGTTGACCCTGCATCATTGGCTGAAAAGGTCATCTTTGCTTCCACGACGCTGAGGCGTCAGCTTTGTGGTTAAGTCAAGTCACCATGCAGGCATTGGTCCATCTCAGGCCCTTTTATTTTATTCTATTAGTTTAATTATAGTTCCGTGTGAAGACACAATATTTTCTTAATTACTCACAATGTGTAATATGCTGATATCGAATAGTGTTACATGCTCCACAATGGATGTAGTTTTCGTTTTGTAGTGTGCATCCATCCATTGTACTTCCAGAGAGGCATCTATTAGAAGAACAGATCAGCTTATTCCAAGGTGTTCTGAGTCACACCAAGTGCGTGGGTCTAGTTCTTAGAGGATCTGGTTAAGAACCTGAAGTTATTTTTCAGGGCCTGTTCTCCTCGGTGGGTTTTTACCTCTAGTCCTGTCAAAATTCTATTCCACTTTTTAGCCACTTTTTGCCTGGCTTCTTGGCATCCTGCCTTGTGCAACTTTAGACTTTGAAATTTTTTTCGCAGGGAAAACTGGCACAAAATAGTCAACTCACTTCACTGGGTCTGACTTTCTTCTGGGATCACAGGCTCTTAAGTCCTGGCTGCCTTGCCAGATCCAAACTTGACATTTTGTCTTTCGCCTCATAAAACGTCCTCAAACACAATATTGCTGGTATTTTATATAGATTTTTCTGGATGGGAATGACGGTTTATATCAAGCTATACCATTATAGCTGGAAACAGAAACTATCGAAGCTTTCATTTTTAAATTATGAAATATTTTGTTTTTATTTTTCATCCACTTTCTCCCAACCAATAATATTTGTGTACTAGGGTGGTCTTTGTTTTTTAAGTTATGCAAGAAAAACATCTGGTGCACATCTAATAACATATCAGTAAGGATAAAATGATCAATAATATGAATAGTCGTTTGCACATTTGAAACAATAAAAAGGTCTTAGGCGAGCACATGTCAGTATTTTGAGTTCTGAGTTGATCACTTTTATTTTTTTACGGATTTAATAAAATTGCACACATCTTATTCTAGCACCATGATAATTCAAAACACAAAAAGTGAAGTCAGAAAGAATGAGTAGATGTTTTTCTCTCTGGGTTTTAGGAGACCTCTCATTACAAATAATGTCAAGGCACTCTGACGGGTGGACGGCCTGAAGGACTGTCATCCACGACAGAACGGCTTCAATTAAGTTGATAAGAAACTGGCATGTCCTGTAGTAGGAATCCGGCTCAGTCTTGCCTTTTTTCCCCCCCCCTCTCATAGTAACACTGACTTTAAAAGGTCACGTTCTTGGTTCTTTGGTGAGATTTATTTTCTTCTATTTATTTTCAGAGTCAAAACGAACGTTCAGAAGAGGATTTTTCTGGAACCTGGACCCCATGAGCACCATGTCATTTGCCTAATGGCTTCCGTCCTCCAAACACACACACACACACACACACACACACACACACACACGTACATGTGCTTCTCCTTCTTCTCTTTCTTGTTCTTCCTCTTCCTCTCCCTTTCTCTTTCCAAAATGGTGAGTTCAGGTAAAAGAAATGACCACATTTCTTTTGAAAATTATAGTTGAATAGTGTTTGTTGGCAGTCAAAATCCTTCCTGTTTTATTTCTCATTATAAAATGCATCCCTGATTAAGCCTATCCCGTGCTGACAACTTCCTTACCCCCAAGTCCCTTCCCACCTTCTTGGACTCTGGTTCGGCTCCACAATGGAGCTGTAGACGACATTGTTGGGACCATTCTTTCCCCAGGGATTCATGTTCTCCACATGAGTTAGCTTAGGTCAGCTCTGACGGGGAGCCCATGGTAGGGATTTGGGTGCATGTGATTGACCGAAGCAGCACTCTTTAGACAAAAGAAAAATCTACGAGGCGGAAAGTGAAGCAGGATGGGAAAAAACAAAGAACGAAGCATGAACATGGTCTCAAATAATGTCTTGCATTGGTCTATTCCACTGGGTTCTCTGGGGAATCTTTTTTTTTTTCCCCCTTCAGATTAAGTGGAAGAGAGAGAGGAGAGAGGAGAGAGGAGAGAGAGAGAGAGAGAGAGAGAGAGAGAGAGAGAGAGAGAGAGAGAGAGAGAGCGCGAGCGCGAGCGCAACATCAATGTGAGAGACACATTGACTGGTTGCCTCCTACAGGACCTTGGCCAGGGACCGAACCGCAACTGAGGTACGTGCCCTCAACCGGAATCGAACCTGCAACTCTTTGGTCCACGGGCTGACACTCTAACCACTGAGCCAGACCAGCCAGGGCTCTGGAGCATCTTTTGAAAAGTATAAACTGAATTATGTCATCCTCCGCTTAGAGTCTTCGACATTTAGAACAAAACAGACTTCTCACAACGGTTCCTGACTACAGTGCCCCATGTGATCTGGCTCCCATTTGCCTCCCAAACCCCATCCTGTACCGATAGTCTCTTCATTTACTCTATTGATAATAACTATTTTTTTGTTGTTGTTGTTAATCCTCAACTGAGGTATTTTCCATTGATTTTCAGATAGAGTAGGAGGGAGGGAGAGAGAGAAACATCGATGAGAGAGACATGTTGATTAGTTGCTTCCTGCACGACCCAGACCAGGGCTGGGGATGAACCTGCAACCCAGGCACGTGCCCCGGACTAGGAATCGAACCCGCAACCCTTCGGTCCACGAACTGATGCTCTCACCACTGAGCCACACCAGCCAGGCCTAGTAATAACTCTTCACTGAGCTGGTACTGTGCCATGTACTTGCTTGGGCAATGAGAACACAGCTGTGAGAAAAGCCACGTGCCTACAGTCAGAGATCTTCTCTCGTCTTTCCACTTATCTCATTTGAGCTACCTGCACACACCCCTGTTTTCCCTCAGAAAGCATGAGAAACTGGAAATGAACTCTCCCTAGTGGGTGTCACAATAGACATTGCCATTCTCATCTCAGATGTCACCTCTTCTGAGAAGAATTTCCTTCTGACACTATCTAAGCCAGCAACGCACCTGTCTTAGCCAGCGTTCACTGCTATAACAAAATACCATAAGCTGGTGGCTTAAACAACAGACGTTTATTTCCCACAGTCTGGAGGCTGGGAGATCCAAGATCAAGGCTCGTTCCGTCAGGTTCAGCTCCCAGGCGAGCTCTCTTCCTGGCCTGCAGACTGTCTTCTCCCTGTGCCCACCCATGGCCTTTCCTCTCTCTTCCTGTTCTTCCTCTTCCAAGGATGGTGATCTAATCATCAGGGTCTCACGATGATGACCTAATCTAAACCCAAGCACCTCCCCAAGGCCCCACTTCAAATGTCATCACATTGGAATTTAGGGCTTCAACACAGGCATTTTGGGGGGACATAAACATTCAGCCCTTAACACCCTCTTTTAAAAAGATATTTCTATTATTTGATTAGCCACACTCAGCTCCTATACAATTTCTATTTAATTAATAGTTTTATTTACTGCTGGAACTGTCTGTACATTGTATGTTAGCCCTGTGAGAATAGGTACCTTAGCTCTCTTTTTCACTAGGATAATGTCCAGTTTCTGGGAAATTCCTGGGCGCTGAGAATTGACTGAGAAATGTTTGAAAGTTAGCAACTAAGTAGAGGAATGTAGCCTAATGTGTAGTTCAGATTTTTTAAAATACATTTTGACGAGGTTAAATCTTGGTATGAATGTCAATCTGAAAAGTCCAGCCTGTGTCTCTACGATCTTTCTCTCCCTCAGCACCGCACACAAAGTTGACATTAATAAGTACCAATTTTGATGAATCGCATCTGCCTTCTTCGGTTGGGTCATCAACACTGCAGTCACCATGACAAAGTCGGGAAGTATTTTTGATGTACTGTAATGCATCTCTCAAGCACAGGGAGCGAGCCACAGAATCTCTTACTCACTACAGTTGCTGTTTGTCAAAATTAAAAATGAGCAGTTTCCTAAATGCCTAGAATAAGATCCCAATCCTACCCCAAGGCATGAACACACAACTGGTGGCCAAGGACCCTCATCCCCATCTGTAAAGAGGTGTGGCTGCAGGCAGATGGCCAGCTGACAGGTGAGAGGCTCTATGTGTTGGGATATTGGATGCACAGGTAGGATGGGCACAGGCTGAGAGGGAGGAAAACTCAATGGCAGGTAGGAATTGGGAAGCGAGGCATGGTCTCCTCATCCTGTGCCTCACGGGCTCCCTTCCCCTCAGAAGCAGCTTCTTTTGCAAGGGGGCATTTCCTTGACATACGTATGAACATACCTTTAAGGATGACATGCTACCGAGGGAACAGCCTATGTTCAATGTCCTGGGGGCTTCCAGAGGAAGGAAGCTGGGGATGGGGGGAAATCAAGGAAAGAGAGAGGGGAAAAGACTCTGCTGAGCTTAATCTGAACAGTGTATCCATCACCCCAAATGATACAAATCAGCCATTACTGGATCATGCAAAAGCAACTCTCCTACCTGAGTTCCCTTCTTTGCTTTCTAAACCTCTTTTCAGCTCAGCCTAATGAATTGTCAGAACTGTCACACAGCTCTAAGGAATGACAAATGTCTATGCTTTGCGGCGGCTGCTGCTATTTTGCTAGAAACACCTGATGTATGTAGTCTTGCATTCTTCAGTTTCGAATTAGAGACTTGGAAAACAAAATCAACCTTGATAAATATGGCAATTTTTCCCCTGTTCGGTAAGCTGAACTGAATGGATATTTTTAAAAATAAAGAACTCTCTTTTGTTCCTATAATATGTACGTGGCGCAGGGTAAATCTCAAACAAAGAGCGAATACCCCCGTGGAGGGGGTGGGGACAATAATTGCCAATCCATGAATTAGAGTTCTGTTTACATTACTATTGTCAAGATTAATCATCTGTTCTTTTTAAGTAAGTTGTCCTGCCTTGATTAATGCTATTAGGGACCACAAGGAATTGAAGACCTTGAGTTTCCATAGTAGGCATCTGGGATCAGCTACCACTTCACAGGGTCACTGGTGATATTCACTTGCAGTTAAAGAGAGAGGATCGATTTGCAGTGGTCATCTGATGTTTAAGAAATGACATGAAAATAATTCTAGATACTGCATATTATACTTGTTTAATACAAAGATAACAGCTCAGACTTCAGTAGAGTAACATATATATATTTTTAAATCTTCAAGTAACTGGAAACTTAGTGCACATTTAAATATGTTAGAATAAGTAAAATATTTTAATTGTGGAGATTCTTCTCTAGACTTCCATTACATTTTATGCATATGTACATGCTCGGATAATGTAGTTTTTGTTTTTTTTAAAATATGTTTTTATTGATTTTTTAGAGACAGAGAGGAAAGGAGAGAGAGAAACATCGATGTGAGAGAGAAATATTGATCAGCTGCCTCCTGCACGCCCCCTATTGGGGATCGAGCCCACAACCCCGGCATGTGCCCTGACCGGGAATCGAACCAGGACCTCTCAGTCCATGGGATGACGCTCAATCCACTGAGCCACGCTGGCCGGGCTGATAATGAAGTTTTAAAACAAAATTTTAAATAGCTTTCTCTGTCTAGTAGCTCAAAAATGTGTTTCTCTTGCAATAATTTCACTGGCTGTAACAGGTAGAAAGGTTTACGATACCTTTAGGGAGCACAATATCCCTATATAATATCTTCTCATCTCACTGGTCATACTAGGGCCCTCAGTCAAACTGATCCCAATTACAAAATGTTATGATTCTATCTAGTAAAACAATTTCGATTCTTTCCGGTGACTCTCACGACAAGAAGAGCTATGTCAATTCCTCAATGTCATGCTTCCATCTAGAGTTTTCCCTTTTGGTCATCTTCTAAAAGAAATTTCACAGAGCCAACATGTAGCACTGTGGAACAGGCATCAAGTTACAAGTGAGAATATTTACTTTCAATGCTGTATGTCCTTAAGCAATGAATGGCTATCTGAGGAAGGGACCCAACAAGTCAATAAGGTGACACACGCCTCCACAGTACAAAATAGAAACTTGGTCACTATGTAGATAAATTGGGTCATGTTAGTTTGTCTGTGACTCAGTGGTGAGTGCATATTGAAAGGTAATATATCTTACTATTCATACAAATCGAGCACAGGTTTTGAATCCAGAAAGATTGGGGTTATATTCCCTTCACCACAGAACATGGGCAGGTCCCTCATCTATGAAACGGAGATAGATTCTTTAGTGTTGTTTCCAAGAATAAAAATAATACAGGTTGCACCTAACGTATAAGACGTTCTCAACAAACAACAGGCATGGATTAGCAAATACGGGGTGGGAAGAAGTAGGTTTATAGTTGTTCACATGGAAAATAACACATGAATAAATAATAATACAAGAATAAACTCTGTGTTTCCCGTATTCACAGCTATAAACCTACTTTTGCCCGACCCTGTATTTATACCTTCGCCTTCGATGCTAATAACAACACACTCTCCTTGTCAGAGGTTATTTTCTAAAAAGTTGATTTCTGGGTCTTAAAAAAAATAAATCTAACTTCTCAATTCAATATCCTATTTCTCTGGAAGCCATTCAGATTCACGTGTTGGTGCCAATTCTCTAGTTGAAAACTTTTGTACTTGAATTGACAAGTAATCTTTCTGAGAGCTTTTCTCCTCTGCCCTAAAGACTCTCTCAAACCCTTAGTCATGGGAAAAGAAGAGGAATTCTATTTCTCTACATAATGAGGTGAAAAGAGGAGGTAGAAAAGAAAGAAAAGGTAAATGCCCAGAGAAATAGAAATGCCATAATGATAATACTTGATAACTATATAAAATTTTATGCTTTCAAAAATTATTTAGACTCTATAAAGCACTTCACATTTGTAAAATGCTTTATATGGCTAACCAGATATTTTTTCCCAGTAACGCTGTGAAATATGCTAGTATGATGACCTCCATCTCACAAGAGAGGATGCTGTGATATAAGATTAAATGATCTATTCAGGGAAAAATGCTTTTGAGCTTCCGTGGAGGGCAGGAAAGAAGCAAGGAGCTTGGTTCGTTCCCCCAGGGCCCTGTTTACTTCCTGATAGTAAGTTAAGTGCTAGAATGCAGAGTAGGCGGTAACAGGGGTGCTGGATCAAACAATGTGAGTCAACAACGGGACTTTTTTCAGATGAATGAAATACACTGAGTGTATAATTCTTCACTTCTTTTCCCCAAGGGGGTTCTGGGCTGGGGCTGTCAGTTAATTGGAGAGGACCAATGTGGTCAAGTGGTTACAGACACTTTCTTATCTCAAATACATAATCAGCACGTGCCTCATCCACAAAGGTAATCAGGGCTCCGGTACACACCTTTATTACCAGGACTGGAAAAAAAAAAAAAGTCAAATGAATTTCTTTCTCTGTATTATTTTCATAGATAAAAGGAAACCTGAATTTGAAGTATGTTAAATCTCATTTTTAGGCTAATAATAGTGTTCTTTTATTTTTCTATAAGATTTTCAACTATTCATTCAAAATATGAAGAATCTTAGGGGGACTGACCTTTCATAGCCATTTTTCCTCTAACCTAGCAACAGAGTCCCCACACCAGTCCTCTGGTTGATGATTAAAATAATGGGTACCAGAGCTGAAAAGGGGAGAAAAGTGTCTAT